>JAUIMM010000389.1:1825000-4225000 GCA_031769625.1 Taudactylus pleione | reverse complement strand
GCGTCGCCATTTTTAATGTAACTGCACATGCACGGGATCCCCAAGTATTACGGTGGTTCCTATCTGACCTCATCCACCTCCTTCTTCATTCCGAGCATCGTCCATCACCAGTGGTGCGTGCTCTAGTGGTGACGAATATCATATATCATTAAGTGCTGCACAAAACAGCCGGTGGCCAATTTTTAGAAGCACACAATGTTTATATATACAAGCCTGAGTTGGGAAACCCCATTAAACATATTTGCTATGGGGCCCACAAAGTTTTAGTTATGCCCCTAGTTGCGATCCTTGCTGAATCAGGCCCAATGTACAAAACACATTTTGTCATTTTATGTATTTGTTTGTGAATGTGCATACAGTATGGTGCTTTTTTATACTGGATCAACTTGTATTTTATGACTAGTGGGTCTATAAAGTGCAATTGTCCTAGATATTCAAGGTTACTCTCACATCAACTCTGTGACCATTGTTTGTTCACTGCATTGATCTTGCTCCATATTTTGTTATATCAATGTATTTTTGTTTTATTCCCATTTTAGAACTGAACATCTCATCAGAACCACACTTACATTCCAATGTTTGAACAGATGTAACATTTTGTTTTGTTGCAAAGCATGTTAAGGCTGAATGAACTGATATAGTGCAGACAGTAAGCTACTCTTAGATAAATGATAATTTGACTGCTCTACTGTTATTCTGAGAGGGAAGGTCAACAGCTAATAAACACAGTTAACAAGGCAATCTGAACTATATTTCAGTTTAACATTGCTTCATCACAGTCATTACAGCCAATGGCTATTAAAAAAAATAGCCTCAAATTACAGGTCAACTAGAAAAAAATATAAAAAGAAGATACAATCTCAGTTTAAATATAAAAAATAATGTACCTTAAAAGGCATTTTCTATTTTAGTTATTTGCTTTGTGGAAAAGTGATATTTCATTTTGTAGAGTAAGATTATAGATTTGAGATAATTGGGAGGCGAACGCATATTGTTAAGGGGACATTCCTTGCTGTGCAAATGGTCCTGGCAGAGATTGGCTCTGTTTCTGTAATAGGATGCATTTTGTGCCAGTGGCATTCTGGCCGGAAAGCACTGTTCTGAGTGAACTTTGCCAAACGTAAACCACAAGATGCACAAAACAGACATACAGTATGTAGTAAAGGCAGTCACCACATCCTCTCACTCTTCTGGTTAGTTTAAGCTGTAATGGAGGTAAAACTTGACAATATATTTTTATAGAAAATTTAATTTTAATTAAAAAAGTGGTGTCAGTGTGGTAAGAGAAGTGGTAAGAGAAGTTGGCCTTTCAATGTGATATCTACACTTTTACACAATGTGCCTCTTTTTTCCCACCTCTCTGCACAATTAGGTGCACAACTAAACCACAGCTTCAGGAAAATTCTCCTTAAAATGGCTGCTAAGCCTGACACATAAAATGGCCCTAAAGTACCCACCCATAAATCTCCCCATAGGCTCACACCTTTGTAACTCCACCCACCCTTTATCCAACTTCACTATTAACCTTAACTGTCCAGAGGCAGACACCCACAGACTCGGGTGTTTATTTACTTCCATCCAAATGTAATGCATTGAGGGGTCTATTTACTAAGCAGTGTTAGTAGACAGAGTGAAAAGTGATAAGAAAGTGATAAGATGCCAGCCAATCAGCTCCCAACTGTCATTTTTCAAACACAGCCTGTGAGATGACAGTTGGTAGCTGATTGGCTGGCACCTTATCACTTTCTTATCACTTTTCACTCTGTCTCCTAACACTGCTTAGTAAATAGACCCCTCAGTCCCCTTACTGTGTATTTTTTCAAAGTTAAATTACAATTAAACCTATTTACAGGGGCAAATATCTGAAGTACTTGTTAAAATGCAGCCTAATTCTCAAAAAACATATAAATGTACATTCATGTCCTGTCACTACTTTATTAGAATACTTAATTACAGGTGGAGCTTGCTTTGCAGGAGCATTTAGTTACCTTGATTCACCAATTTCCAAAGAATGTGTTTAACTGTGATTGTGACATGCTGTAACAAAAACAAAAACATTTTGATGCACACAAACTATCCCACGTTGTTTTGTTTTAGTCACTGCCTACAATGTATCTGTTAGTTTTACTTGGAACATTACTGGGGTGTTCAAAACACATGTTCTATTCTATGTAGCTTTCAAACTATTATACTGTATAATATATAATATTTAATATAACTTGCCTTTACCATATCAAGTTACATTTCATAGGATAATCTGTAAAATAGCTAGAATCTGATTGGTTGCTTTGAGTAATTCCTCCATTTGTCCTCTTGAAAGTTTTATAAATCTACCCCCGTGTGTACATTTATGGGCAACACTTTCCTCTAGTCAACATTTAACTCATTTAATGGACAGATACTTGTCATATCCTTGGATGCAAGATGGTTCCAGAATACATTATGAATTGTTCTGCCATTTCCTTCCTCAAATACTCTTTAAATTATAACTTAAATAGAAAATCATTACATTCCTTTGGAAGCATATATCAAGCTTACATACAACTATAACAATTGATCCAGTTGATATCCAGCTTCTATTTTAACCTGTAACGTAAAAATGATCATAGGCATTCCATCATTTAAAGTGGTTGCTCCTCAGTAGGTTCTTGGGTTTTGTATTTTGTAAAAGGGCTCTTTGTGAACACCTTCCCTGCTCTCTCCCTGTCTAATGTGCTGCTGCACTGCTGTACATGGGCCAATGGTAGTGGGCAGGAGAGATGTGTTACGGGTGGAGGGCAATTGCCCTGATTGCCTCCCCTGGATTTGCCACTGATTGCACTAATAGTTGACTGCCATTGTCTCTTTAAGGCCACACTCATCCTGTTTCGGGTACGCAGCACATTTTTATTTTGTGGGTAAAATGTTTTATGTGTCTGCATCTACAATACAGTTTAGATAAAAGGTTAATACACTATATGAATCACTTTTTATTTTGAGACAATATTTGAGATGTTATATTTCTAGGTTCTTTTAGAATGTAAGCTCTTACGAGCAGGGCCCTCTACCGTCTTGTGCTTCTCCCTACTTTAGTTTCATCTACTTCTTACTCACCACTAGGGCACCTAACACTTGGCTGCTTATGCTCTGTTGCTTATCTGGGTGTTATGGTCACTAATGTATCAACATATATTATCCATGTCCTGGTCCTGTATTGTATTGCTCTGTAAGTCACTTGTCTACAACTTGTTTATGTACTTTGTAAGACGCTGCGGAACATTGGTGGCGCCATATAAATAAATAATAATAATAATAATAATAATAGGTTGATTGCAGTGCAACAAGTCAAATTATTGAAGAGGTGATCCTATTCAGCATACCATAAGGTGTTCCCTCTCTGATGAATATACTACGTGCCTAAGCCCAAAACGTTTGTTTATAAGTAGGATTCAGTATGTCTGAATCGACAACTCAGAACACACTACACATTGGTTCTTTGGTATTGTTTGAGGAACAATAAAGACTGTTGTATGAAAGGGAAGAGTCATCGTTATGACTTCAAGTAGGACCCCTCAGAGATGTACTTGGGTGACTGACTTTGTGATTTGCCAGTGGTGAGGGTGGCACTACATTATTCAGGCTGCAATTAATTTTGCGCAACAGAAAGTTTTGTTTTGTCAGGAAACTCCAATGTTGACACTCCACTTATCCATCTGAGAGTTTGAGGGGAAAGCAAAATCTAATTGTGTAAGAGCATATGCAATAGCAACCCTTTTTTTTATTTTTATTTTACTGTTTTATGCTATATATCTGTTTCCATCACCTAATACTCTCTAGGTGCAAGATTGATTTACTTTTTAAAATGTGACTGGTCAATTTAAACTACTGTATGTATATAGAAGCCTCTGGATCTTGATTTCTTCTACAAAATGTAATAGATATCTTAGGCAATATTTTATGCAGAGTAATGTGCCTACTTCCACATCAGAAAACTGGCATGAAAACCGCCAGGGGAAATTACAAACACGGTCACACGTATGCACTGTCAGAATAATTTGAATACTAAATATATTTTAAATCCATTTAAGAAGCAATATAGAACATAAAAGTTAAAGGATGTATAAATTGTGTACTTTGGATCTTTAAGGTCAACTCTGAATTGAAAACTAGGAAGAATGTATTGACATTGACAAAATTACAGATTATTTTTTGGGTTTTAAATGTCATCCGCACTAATTGGGTTGGAACCAACTAAAGATGTGCGTATTCGGTTTTACTTGGTTTTACTCGGATATGTTCGGATCTCAAAAATGGCATTTTATTGGCTATCGACTATCACGTGTTTTGGATAGCCAATAAAATAAATCCAAACTAATGCGAACTTGCAATAATTTTGGCGAAAAGAACCGAGTAAATCCAAGTAAAACCGAACCCGCACATCTCTATAACGAACTAGCCATGCTAATTATCGTGGGCTTATAGAAGTGCCCGAGTCTAATCAAATGCAGCCAGCAATAAGCCCGCAGGCTGCAATTACTGCGGATTTCTGTTAGACCCCCCTCCTGAGGCTCCAACAGAAGTCTGCATTAATTAGGGCTTTCTGCACTTATCGGGACTGCAGCAAACATGCTATCCTATAGCGCTGATTATTTATCCAAGGAATCCATGGGTTAACGTGCGTTAGCCACAGATTTACTGTGCGAGGAAAAGGGCATATATTTGAATTGCTCCTGCCATAAAAGTCCAAGGCTACAACTATTATTCTAGCTCGGTAAGGTGCATATTGCAAGTTATTTGTAGTTTTCTGAGTTGTGGTGTTTAATATGGGTTTTATGGGGTTTTGTTTTGAATCTCCATAAATTGCATATTTAAAATATGAAAGAAATTAAAATTATCAAAAACACAAAATTAACAGTGCTAAAAAAAAACATACAGTAGGTGACTTTTCTGACCTTTTCTGCTCGTTCCAAAGGGATATGGGAATATGTCTGTTTAGAAAATATTGTAAATTATTTAATATATAGTGTACTTTCATACTTATTTGTACAGAGGACATAGATGGCCTGATTCAGAGATGTACGCAATGGCGTTTTGTATGCAGATTGAGCAATCGTTTGCCATTACGCATGCGCAGCGATTGTTTTGCAATTATGGCAACACAGAGGATATTTGTAAAGTGAGTGACAGGTGTTCAGCATTTGGGGAGGTAACGGGAGATGGCTAGGCAAAAGCAGGCGCGTCTGACCATTTAAACCATGGGCGTGCAGAAATTAGTGATTGCAATCTTCTACGCAGCATGAGAGCTCTCTGTGTGTCTGAAGAGATGCTGTATTCGAGGCAGGTCAGATCTGCAACAAGGACTGCATGGCTGTTCGATGTGCGTCAATGTTACCGATTTAGCGGTTACGCTGGTGCATGAAGTCGAACAGATATGAGAAGGCAGCAGTGGGCGTCCCTATGCTCGGGAAAGCTTTGGAGCACATTTTCACAGCTGTGGTCCCTCTGCAATTGCAGCTGCAATCGCATTAGCGTACATCTCTGAACCAGGCCCACACTACCTTATTCCAACATAGAAAGTATTTTCAGAATGAATATTACTAAAGTGAGAGTTTTGGGGGATTAGCTTTGTATGTACTACACACAGACTGAACAAAAAATAGCTTATAACAAATGTCTTTGGCTTTGAAAATGTAAAGGATTATATTAATATGGCATTCATCTTAGTACAGACTATAGTAACATGTCTTTATTACCTATCATACTAGTTTAGGGAATATACAGTGGACAATATTATATATTATTGCTCTATTTCTTATTTTTACATTCTTAATAAAAGCTGTTTGGGGAATCATTTTCAACTTGTAATGGTAGTATTCTTTTAGCGAGACTCCTATTTCTTATATTCAATTTGCACACTTAAATATTAAAGTGAATACAAAGGAAATAATTCCATTAAGAAAAATAACTTTACAAGCAGAACTGAAATGAAAATAATAATAATAATAATAATAATAATAATAATAATAATAATATATTTCAGTATATAACATCAAGGTAAACATTCTAGAACAGACAAATAAAATCCAACCCATTGAAGTCTTTTTCAAGATTGCAAAAGGGTCCTACAGTATGGCACTTGAAACTCCTTACATAATATCCACAAGTGCCAACAGGTTTGGTGGATGACATTATGGTTATAATGGTCACTATGGTCATGACATAGGGAACCCCTGTCTTAAGTGCCCCGGGCTCCCCAAAGACATAGTAAGAAGAAGAATGCTGCTGGTGAATGGTAAGACCTCATCACATATCACATTTAGGCACAGGTTCAACTCCCTATGGGACTTGAATCTGTGACCTGTTGCATTATAAACCTGCATTTAGCCAGTTGAGCCATAGTAGATGTTATTACCCTTGGTATCAGCTCAGTATACTTAACCATCAATAGTATGTTTTCACCATTTGCCCATTTTATGGCCTCAGCCAATCCCCTCCAGGCTGTGGGGATAAAAGGCAGGAAGTTAGGCTTAAACATGGCCTGATTATTGAGATCTACTCACAATCTAGCTGTTCCTACTCCTTTTTTGCCTTTTTGACATGTAGGCTTGCCATTGACTATGATTCCAGCTCTGATAACCCTGATTACATTTTCTGACTCTGATTCTGCTTTGACCTTTTGATACCTCTCTGAACTCGGCTTTATTCTCATGTACCAAACCACTGGCTTTTGAACTTGTACTTTGGTTAGTTTTGCCCATAGCTTCCAGTAATTGGGATCAAAATCCTTAAATAAATTGCAGCAGCACACTTAAGGTCGGTACACACCTGACAGATATATCTGCAGATGATGGTGGTTCATACACCATGAATTGGCCATCATCTGCTTGTGCCCTCGGGTCACGGCGGCCGGTGGGCGGGTCGGGGAAGTGTCCCGCCCCCCTCCTCGTGACTGCCACTGTGTGTGTACAACACACCTGCCAATAGACAGATATTTCTGCAGACATATCTGTCCATTGGCTGTGCAGCACAGCCAATGCAATATGTCAGTGAATGACGACGTTCACCGACAAATCGCGGGTACACACTGGCCGACGTGCAGCATATATATTGGCCAATCAATTGATCGGCCAATGTATCTGTCAGTGTGTACCCAGCATTAGGGGTCTATGTACTAATCCTCTGAGAAAGATAAAGTGAATGGAGATAAAATACCAACCAATTAGCTCCTAATTGTCATTTTTCAAACACAGCCTGTAAAGTGACAATTAGGAGCTGATTGGTTGGTACATTATCTCCATCCTCTTTATCTCTTTCCAAAAGCTTAGTACATAGACCGCTTAGTGTAGCTCCACATGAGAATCGGAGTACTGTATGTCTCCAAATACACAGTAGTATAATAAAACAAAAATAAAGAGCTACTAAAATAATGTACATGCTACATAACAAAACTTATTATGTAAGACTTGAAAAGGAATAGAGGGGATATAGAAACATTCAAATATACAACATATATAAAATATTAAATTATATTTAAAATACAAAGCAATGATAAAGTGATTTTTTTAGAAAAAGGGGAACACTTGTCTCATCAGATTTGTACATCTTGGTCAACAGAAATCCAATCCCGATATAATATGTTAAAAAGAAACCAAACAATTAAATAGCTCAATACTGTATCCCCTTTGCATGTAAGCTCTTACAGGCATGACCCTTCTCTCTCTTGTTCTTCCTTAGTACATTCCATGTTACTAGTGCCCTGCTCCCATGACTCCTTCTTCCCTTCAGTGACTCTGGGGTAGATGTACTAAGCAGTGGAGAGATATTAAATATATTGAGATAAGGTACCAACCAACCAATCAGCTCCTAACTGTCAGTTTACAGGTTGTATTTGAAAAATGTCATATAGAAGCTGATTGGTTGGTACTTTATCTTTCTCCAGTTTATCTCTCTCCAAGGCTTAGTAGATCTCTTTCTCTGACAGACTCGCTCATATATTGGGTAAAGTTTCACTGTGTATGGTATTGATTCTCACACTTGAATCAGCATTGTATACTCCCCTTGACTCAACATTGTATACTCCTGCTAGCTTCAGCAAGTTGCCCTACTAATTTGTCTGTTATTTGTCCTACCCTTTCTATGGTGTTATAGTAATATATATTTAGTGCTTAACCTATGTACTATGCTACAGTATGCCATTGTGCATACTTATGCTCTGATATAATATTACTGAAATGCTTCAATGCTTATCCTGTACTGCACTGTGGATACTTTGTGGGACCTTAGAAATAAATATTAATAATAATAAAAAAAGTTAATATAATAATACTAATAATACTAATAATACTAATAATAATAATAATAATAATAATAATAATAATAATAATAATCATAAAATAGCTCATTATAAAGAGCCTTATAGATGTAATTTGTAAACAAATAAGAATGTTTTTAGATATAAAATATATAAAATCTTTGCAAAATGTTAGATAATTTTAGTACAATAGACAATGACATGTCACTTTATCATTTAAAAACCTGCATAAATCAGGTAAAGTAAAATGTTAATGCATTGTTTTTCTTATTTGTAAACAAAGATATATTAATTTGTAGAAAATAAAAGTTTAATTTAACAATCGTTTTACTTCACAAAAGGTACCTATGAATCACAACAATCAACTGCACAAAGTAAGTAGACAATTTAAAAAAAAAATATCCTTTATGCATTTTTCATAAACATAAAACAATTCATAAATAATTAATTAGGTAAAGGAAAATTATTTACAAACTACTCATATACCAATGACTAAATGCTCCATAATACTCCAATAAACAAAGGTGTTGTGGAGTCAATTACTCATGAAAAAAAGTTGACAGACTCCAGTTATTTTGAAAATGTCTGGACATTCCTGAGAGTGAGGTATATGGGTAAATTTGTATACTCATAATATTGCTGATCAATTCTACCCTGCAAGAAAAAGTAGGCTTTCATTGGATGCAATCTGAGAGGCTTATTTTCCCACTGTACAGTTATCCTGTCATTTCTGGTGGGTAGCATGTATTTCACAAACCCCAGCAATCAGTACTTTGGGGGACACTACTCTTGGGAATGCTATTATGGAGTACAGGGTGGCATTTACAAAATGTGTCATAAATGGTACCAACTTCTTTTAACACATTGCTTATTTGTTTACTGACAGTTATTTATATAGAGCACACATATTCTGCAGTGCTTTACAGAGAATATTTAGTCACTCACATCATTCCATGCACAGTGGAGCTTACAATCTATTTCCCATACCACATATACACTAGAGTGCATTTTTGTCATAAACCAATTAACTTAACTCTAAGTTTTTGGATTGTGGGAGGAAATAAACACAAACACAGGGAAAACATATAGTCTTCACACAGATAGACATTTGGTGGCATATTAAATTGGGCTTTGTGACCAGTGCTAACCTTATATGTATGTGTGTCTAATATGGTGTACTACAAAAATACATGAGAAGTTGTATATATAAAATAAGATATTTAATATGATATGTTAAGTAGAGAGTCACAATGCTCCTTAAATGGAAAGTATAATGTCCAGGACAAAGTACTCCTGTCACTTGAATTGGCTCGTATTAGGTGAATTAAGAAGGCTCCTTTAGGGTGCCTCTTTCCATATGGCGAAATATGCCTGTGTTTCCCTATGGCCAGATATCATGTTGCACATAGGTGTAAACGATCAGCCCAGATATGTCAGTTTTAATCGTTGCACCATGGTTGCAGGTAACATAAGAAGACTCCTTTTTGGGGTGTCTCTTTCCGTATAGCACTCAGTGCCTACGTTTCCCTTTTAACACTCTGAGTGACAACCTGATTGGTGTTTGTGTAAATATCAGTTGGTCTTTAATGAGACGCTCCAAAAAGGAGAGTTAACCTATTATTGGTGATGTGTAGGGTTTTGGTCTGCCCTTATTAAAGAGTGACCTACCGTACGAGTAACTGTTTCATACGTCCCCTCACTTACTACATTTGGTGTCAGCAAGCTAATCATTACACCACTGTGCTGACGATCTCTTGCATATATTTGGAGTTGTAACCTTCAGAGAATTCAGCTAGATGTATAATATTCTCTTTGTGGCTATTTTGCTTGTATCAGTCACTTGATGACTAACATTAAATACAATATTAAAACCATGAAGGAGGATGCAATATCTGACCATAATTTATACTGTGGGTGATTATACTTTGTTGTTGTTATGTATTCTCTATAACACAATTCTATCAATACTCTCAAGCAAGTAAATTACAGTGCTGCCAAAGTGTTTCATTGTTGTATGGAGAATAATAATAATTGTTCTACTTCATAAGTCTAATTTTATTTAGCAACTATGACACACTGCACATTATTTACTAGCTTGAGCTTAACATCAATTATATTATTATTGTATAGATTCGCAACCTGACCCTAGTAAAGCAACTAATGGTGTTGATTTATAGTGTCAGGACAATGCGGTTAGTCTTCCCATGACTACTATAATTCACATTGATTTATTATTCCATGCTGGTTCAGTAGGCTTATTAAAAGTTCACTTTACTGTGTGATAGCAATATGATAAGCAGAACAAATGCAAATAAAACAACAAGGATTTTGGCATTATTCTTATAAATCTTAGGGGTCTATATAATAAACTAAAAAATGGCTTTTCATCAGAATTTTAGCTGGAGCAAGTCTAAAATATTATTTCTCTGTATTTAGTAAAGTGAAAAGTGCGGACAAAAATCACTGATTTCATTTGTGTGTGTGCAGTCCCCACAGGTTTCAATAGAGGCTGCACACACACAGTTATTATACTACAGCTGAGAGAAGCTGGCACTGGAACTAGACTGTTCTCTTCCTGCTTTCTTCCCACAGTGCTTCATGCTACCAGGTCCTTGGACACCCATACTGTGCATGCATCAACCCAGCGGAGGATATGATGCAAGCCAGTTCAGGTTACTTCTATGTACGGTGTGTCCCAAAATGACAAAATATATAATAATGGCAGAAACATGGACATGATATGCTGACATTGTTTTCAAATTGACCCCTTAATCTAACAGACTCTTTAGTATAATGCTGCTCACTCAGTTTGACCTTACTATATACAGTATCATACATTTTCATATTATTCATATAGTTCTTGATAATTTATTTGTGTCTTTATTTAGTGTCTGTAAAATTAAAATACATTACATAAGATAAATGAAGAAAAATGTATTTACTAATTGACTTTTATATAGGAATTAGCACATCTTAGTATTACTAATTCATTTTTATGTAAGGATTAGCACACCTTAATATTTCTTCACAATAGTCTCAGCAGAATACTCCATTAAAGCAGGAGGCAAATATGTTATAGTATAAGCAGAGATGAGCTAAATCATTTCACAAAGTTTGCATTATGGTTTGTTCCATAGTTCTGAATCAACGTAGAACAGAAATTCAAGAAATTTGCTCATAGAAAAATATTAAAAACATTATATAAAATATATATTGCATAAATAGGACAAGTTATATAATCACTTTAGCTCTAAAAGGTACAGAATAGAAACTGTGCATGATTTGTCATCAGTAGACCCCCCACCTCACCGCTACATTACCGGAACACGTGGTTCATTGAAGTGCAGGAGAGGAGGAGGCTCTGGAGATGTAGACTGTGGCCAAGTTTTGCAATTCGTTTATTGGATGCACTCATTATATCTCCCATGATCACTTGAGAATTAAGGAGAACCATTTTAAAGAAATTAAAATAAATAAAATGATTTTCTGCTCCATTAATAATAAAAATGTTCTGCAAGTGTAAAGCAATTTTATTAAAAGGATGCTAACATGATCCCTATAGATTGTAAGCTTGCGAGCAGGGCCTTCCTACCTATATATCTGTCTGTTATTACCCAGTTTTGTTCTATTTATGTTTACAATTGTAAAGCGCAACGGAATATGCTGCGCTATATAAGAAACTGTTAATAAATAAATAAAATTATACTTGCAGTGTGAGCAAATAAACTAAGAACAACTCTGCAGGGATCTACAAAATTTGATGCAAAAAACGGGAATTTAGCAAACTTCAGTAACAACTCATTTTTTAGATTATAACTTCCTTGAATATGTAAATATTGGTTTGTTCATTCACCACAATGACTAATGCATTACAGTTCAGCTTGAATGGCTTCAGCATAACAATTGGCAGTAAAGAAATGCCAGGGGGTTTTGACTGGCATGGAACACTTTCTGAGGGCTATTGGTTCAATTGGCTGAATTATGCAAAAGGCTGCACTAAACCCAAAGCAACCAATGAGCAATTAGATTTTATCTAAGTCCAGTTAGACAATGAAAGCAATTATAATTGGCAGCCATCATTTTAGGACAAACTTGCAACTTTGAGCAATGTTTGTCAGAAATTCTTACCGTGTATATTTTGTTTATGCTATCAGTTTTGTACCCTCTGTGTCACACAAAGTTGTTTTTTTTTTTTCAGTAAATCCACACAATGTATTGTGTCATGAATAATTAACTCAAATAATTTAAATATTTACAATATTGATGGTATGTAGTCATTAGGTCGACATTCATAATAAATTTCGACACCTGGAAAATGTTGACATGGAAAGAATGTCAACATACAATCTCATCATTGTGAAAAGGTCAACATGTGCATTAGGCTTAGTGTTAGGGACACAGTGACAGTTAAAATACACTGTCAACATTACAATAATGTCAACATTACATCAGTGCTGTCATGTTGACCTAATGAATGTCGACATTTTGACCGGTGATATAATATACCACACCCATATTGATAGAGTAAGAGTGAAACAAGGGCTGTATTTGAGTTAGGCGCATAGCAAAAAAAAATTCAAATACCTTTTTACCTGGACAAACCATGTTGCATTGCAAGGGGTGCAAAAACTTTTTTTATGTGTAGTAAAATCAGCCCTTATGTCATACTTGCCTACTATCCCGGAATGGCCGGGAGGCTACCAAAAATCAGGTGGTGCTTCCGGCCACCCGGAAAAGTAAGCAAGTGGCCCGCAACCGGCCAGCACCCCCTGTACCCTCCCAAAGATGTCCGCACCCCACTGTGTCCACCCACTTACTGAGCAAAAGTGAGCAATCGGGGGGGGGGGGCAATGATGTAAATTGTGTCATCGTAGCCCTGAACCCCACTTTACAGCGCCTGTAATATTGGCACTGTAAAGCTGGGGGCAGGGCCACAATGATGCGATTGATCCACCACACTGTCCACCTATGACCATGCCACGCCCGCCTGCCCTGACAAGGAAGCCAACCTGGCTACCCCTCCTGCGAGGCGGGCACCTGAAAGTCGGTAGGTATACCCTATGTGTTATAAAATTGTGTAATCATATGATGTAAATGCACCACAGTCATACTGAGAAAAATAACTAAAGTAAATATTATTTTCTCCAGTGTATCATGAGTCTTTGTGTACTCATTTAACAGTAATGCATTTGAAAGGTTTTCCCTCCAGAGAAAATGCTGCTTCACTTGTGTGCTTATGATTTATGCCTGCTGACCAGGCTTGCACCCCTCTTATCTTATAGAGCCCCTGGAGTAGTTTATGAATTACAGATACGCTATGCTTCTGTGTAGAAGAGAAATTGTATGTGAATGTTCCTTTGCCCCACAGCTATGGTCAAGAGTGCTGTGTTTAAAGGTTATAGTGATTAAGCACTGTGATTAATTAAGTCTCGAAAGAATCAATTCCACTCAACCTCAAATCTAATTTGCATTGCAGTTACGGCCTTTCTTAATCTTGCTTTTTTACTCAGTGTACAGCTCTAAACGTATCTTTCTTCACAATGGCCATTTTGGGATTGCAGCATTATTAAGAGTCATTTTGCAAAAGCTAATGGGAAAAATCTATCTATATGGCAGCATTAACTTGAAGTAGCTTCTTCCTCTGATGTCAATTAGTTGTGTATTGCATTTCCCCAAAGCTACATTAAATTGCAATGAACAACAGTAAGTTATGGAAACAATACTTCCATTTAGCAAAGTTACACAATATAATATGTCCTAATTATCCGGGCAGCACTTTTAGACTGCTTGCTTCATAATTTATAATGCAAGCAGCATTTAAAACATGGAAAAGCAAATGTACTGCATTTTAGTACTAGCTCTAAATTTAACCATTTATATTCTAGTAAGTTTATTTTTCCTACAGTATGTGCCAGTTTTTGCCATTCACAAAAATCTTGTGCATAGGGCCTGATTCAGAGATGCTGAACTTACATCTCTGATGTTTCTGGGTCTGCGCATGTGCAGAATGGGTCCTGCGATTACGTTCGCAGACCCCCCAAGCCGCAGCATGATTGATTTGCTGTGGCATTTGGGGAAGTGGAGTTTTTTGGGAGAAACAAGGCCAGGATCTGCGTCGGTGGACACAAATTCTTGGCCTCTTATGTTACCAGCACCCGGTCAGGCTGCAGAAAGCTTCGGCTCCCACAGCCTGACCAAAGGAGCAACAATCGAGACCATCGATCACGATGGTGATCTCAGTCTGCAACGTCGGTTACAGTGTTGGGATCGAAAATGCAGCAAGGAGGTGTCTAACACATCCTTCTGCATTTGCTTCTGAGATGGATGGATTTGCACAGCTCTGCAAATCCGTCCATCTCAGAATCAGGCCCATAGTGTGGTTAACCTGCCATTAGGCAGTATTTAATTAAACCAGAAATATCATAAGGTTAAATGCAGCCCATCTATAGTACTATTTGCCCTTATTGAGGAGTGATTTTTCAGTGTCATTAGCAAGAGCAGTGTTTCCTAAATTGTGTGCTGCAGTGTCTTGGGGTGCTACAGCTCCCACAGCAGTGGCTAGTCCAGTTCGGCTAGCATCTTTAAAGGCTTGGCCTCCTTAGAGAGGCATCAAATGTCCATTTACTCAGGCAGCACAGCTTAGTGTGCTCCTGTGCTCCTCCTCACCCCTTTTCCTGCACTTCCCCTTCACTTTCTTCCTCAGCTGTGCAGATGTCTCCCCCAGTGTCCCAAGCTCCTTGCAGAATTTCATTGTACGTAGGGTCTAACCTAACTCTAATCACTACCCCTAACCCTAACCTCCCCTCCCTACTCAGCCTAACCCTATCCATCCAACCCACAGCCTCACCCTAATGTCGACATTCTGACAATTTCAACATTCTGGGAATGTCAACATGTCGCCTGTCAAAATTGTATCAATCTCAACATAATAACTGTCAATTATGAATGTCGCCCTTGCCATTTTCGACCTTTTGACTATATCCCCTGACAGCATGGGTGATGTCTGGATGTGTGAATGCTTGCAAATATGAAAGTCCCAATGATAAGGAACTCCTCTAATGTCCTCTAACTTTGCCTCTGTTGTTGAACACATAGCTTTTAATATTTTCAAACTTTTAGCAGTTGGTGTGCTGACTGGTTTAACATCTGTCATTTCCTCAATGTAGCTTTGTTGGTCTACAGCAACAGTTCCAGCATGTAAGTTTTGTAAACTCCTTTAGTTTTAACTTGTCACGCAGCAACAATTTGACATAAACTATCTGGCTTTCCTGACCATCAAGCAATTGATCATCTACATATACCACATGATGAGTAGGCTTTTCTCTCTCTATTTGTAATACAAACAGTGATCATTCTTTGAACAAGTCATTTCTAGCAATACTCTGTCTAGATTGATGTAACAGCAGTGGCCATTTTGTTTTAGCCCATACAATGACTTCTGTAAAAGACCTACTTTTCCATTTGGGAGAAGTATTGTAATGTTCCGGTGGCTCCATCTAAATTTCCTCCACTAGTTTACCATTTAAGAAGGCTGATTCAAAGTCTAGCGTCATCTATAAGCATTATGAAGTACCAATTACCACCTATTGACTCCACTCCTATTGGTTCACATACATCTGTGTGCAATAGTTCCAATGGTGCTTTAGCAGTAGCGTCACAAGAGGTGTGTGGGCTGCACCATGTGACACCATCCAAGGGGGTGACATCAAAATAGTAGAAAAGCTGTGCTATTCTGAGTCTCCCCCCTTATATGGTGTCACCAAATAATACTGCAGTGGTGATGAATGATGCATGCATGCACGTGTCATCCACATTGTGCTGAGAGGCTGGGGGCTTACAGCAGCTCCAGAGCACTGAGCAAGCCTCCAGCATGATGAGGACATGGTTGTGACATGTGGTCACACCCCCACAATGGCAAACATAAGGGTGCATGACATAGAGGGCAAGAGGCCATGCCCACTTTCTCACACACATGCCTTTGACACACATGAAGGGTAGATCAGTTCCATAGAGGGTGTCACCATACCCTGTGATGCCTCTGCTTTAGGCTTCAGAAAGGGACAATGTATTTTTTTACCTTTCACGCAACTTTCACATTCTGGTTGTTCAAGAACATCCCCACACCATGCCATCTAGAATCTTTTGTACATTGTTGCACCCAAGGTAACCCAGTCTCTTGTGCCACAGCTCCATGGACTGGTTGGAGTCAGAGGCTGCCATCACACAACACTAAAGGTGTCCAGGATATACAGTTTTTGGCACTGAGTTGCCATTGCTGTAACAGCTCCTCTATTGTTGTACAGAACACACTGTACCTCTGCAAATTGGTCTTCGTATCCCTTATTCTCCATTACACTAATGGCAATCAGATTGGTTCCTAGATCTGGCATAAAAAATACGTCTTCTACGTCTGTGACAACTTTAATCCTCAAGTGCACAGTAATTGTCCTAATTTTTGTGACATTTTGGACAATGGGCCAAATGTAATTGGGTGAGAGTTTTGAAAATATGAAAGTTTAGCAGTAAACTCTCACACGGGCCTGTTTCATTACTGATCACGACTGCGATTACGCATGCAATTTGCTGATTGTTGCATACTGCGGATGGAGGTCTGTGATCGCAGTGACTACGTAGACCCATTGCAGAGTTATTGACAGGAAGCACCATTTGTGGGTGGTGACGGGGGTGGTCAGCGAAATGCAGGCATGCCAGTGCCTTTGAACGGCATTGCAGGGGCGTGCATAAATTATCCACTGTGATGCCTTATGCAGCTTGAGGCCTCATAGCGTGCGATGAAGTTAGCAAATTCTGACTAAGGTCAGACCTTATGCAATGGTACTCTATTGTACCGATGGTTTCACAGTCTTGCTAAACATTACAGATGTGTGTAAGGTAAAGTGGGCGTCCTTATGTAGTGCTGCGGTGGTATAGCAATTGCAATGGATTAGCATACTATCGCAGTGAGACTGTGTGCATAATTGCTAATGCAATCGCAGTTGTGATCGGTAGTGAATCAGGCCCACTCTTACATTGGTCGAGTTGTATCTTCACAATGGGAAAACATCTGGATAAGAGTTTAAATCATGAGAGTTTTATGAGTGTGAAAAACATGAAAGTTTGCATGTTCTCAGACTCTATTACATTGGCTGAGTTTAAAAAGTGTGAGAGTTTACTCTCACATTTTCTAAACTCTCATCCTATTACATTTGGCCCCTTGTCTCTTATTACCCCAACATTTACAGGATCACATAAATGTGAAACGATTTGAAGCAACTTTCATCACAGCTGAAGTGCCTTGCGGCTCCTGGATTCATGTACCAGCAATCTTTGCAGTGAGTGCCAGCTACATTTAATCCTGATTTATAAGGCTTCCATGATGAAACACCACTTCATTAACTCGCTCTGCGCTCTGAGGCCTTATGTCCCACCTTGTAACACCAAGACCACTCGTACTATGGCTTTATGGGTTTTGTGTCCTCTGTTAGCAAGGCAGAATTCTCAGCATTGGTCTCAACCAGTATGCTCTCTTGAAACTGCAGCAGCTTGGCCCATACAATTTCTGTTGATAGCTTCGTAATGCAGGATTCTAAAGCCACTACTAGGAAATCATACTATGGCATACGATTTTGCAGCATTGCCATCATAACCTCCTTGTCATCTACTTGGATGACTACTGAATTGCTGAGATATAGACAGCATGTTCTCTATATATTTGTTCATATTCTTGCATGCACTCAGGTTCATCCAACATAATGTATGCCTCAGGTTGATTTTTTTCATTAAACCTCTGTCTTCATAAGATGTCTGCACAACCATCCACATATCATGTGCAGATGTTTTCCCATGGATGCACAAGCTGTTCTATAGCTAAACCTATGGTCCTCATGGCTTTATCCACATCATCTGAACTGGTGTGCTCCATGTGTCAGCGGTGTGTGATGGAAGTAAGTCCACATGATAGATAACCACCAGATTAATTGGTTTATTAACTGGTGGTGATATAAGGGATCTGGCAGAGTCTCAGAGTCTGCGTTATAGAAAGGCTCATGGGCATGTCCTCTGCTATGGAGGACAGTGGACAAAGGACATGTAGAGATGATGCTCATATACAGTAACGCACTTTGGTCAGGGTCAGAAGTTGCAATAGTGATGCACCCCTGTCTCCAGAATATGGAGTGCTGGAGGATCTCAGCAACTGTGGATAGAGGAAAAGGCTGTACACAGCGCACTCCCCTCTGAACAATTTCACCATGGTGTAGCCTCGTGATGATAAAATGGTGATGTTACTAGATTTTCTTGTGCCAATGCACACTTAAATTTCAGCTGTTCACAACTTTCACTTTCAATGCTTTATGTATTTATTAGGTGCAAATTGGATTCTATACGGTCAGTAAGAAATCTCAATACAATTTAGAATGTTTTGCATAATTTGAATAGGTTAAAATATTATCAAAATACCAAAGTTTGCATGCATAATTTTATGCATCACAAAAGTGTTGTTATGTATTTTCACCTATAGGAAATAAATGTTTCTACTATTTGTTTGTAAATCTAATAAAACTGTTTTAACATTTTTCCAATTTTGTAACAAAGAGAAGTTACTGAAATACTTGTTACTTTATATATATTGAATATTTGTAATTCTGCTTCAGATGTTATTTTTACTGTTTACCTTCATTACTGTATTTTTAGCTTGTGGTTAGAGCAAGAAAACATCAAGTTAACATATCTTTTTTTAAAGGAAAACTTTTTTATTCTACAATATATTTTTTTAAGCTTGCATTAAAAACATGTTACATTTCAAGCACTCAGCTCAACACTATATTATTAAGAAACATTTAAAAACTTGTTTGTTCAATTTTTACTTGTTCTTCCTGTAGCTGGTTTGAAACAGAACAAGTAAAGGCAATTATACTAAAAATGAGTGAAAATCAGCATAAAATTATAGTCATTTCATATTTGTGCTGCTGACTACAAGTGAAACAAAAAAGATTTTTTAATCTCCAGCTGGGTTTTTACATTTCTTTCTCACAACTCAATTGTAATAGGTGAGGAATCAGTCGCATACTGTGACCCGTGGATTCCAAACCCGAAGATAGACACACTAACAATGTTTCACTTTCATTGCAACATATTTCTTTCGCACTAAAAAGCTGCTGAATTATAAATACTGCAAGGACATTGAAACTGAAAACCTTCTCCGTATCGAAATCTTATCAGTTTTATTTTCCAAGTGCCGTGGCATTGTGTTTTGTCAGTGTACCAGCATGGTACAGTTTTAAATATTTAGCTGAATTTGATCTTCTATAATGTAAGCGCTAGGCCAGAGCTGCCTAACACCATTCACTCAATAAGCAATTGTTCCCTTAGGAGGGCAGAACTGCTACTGGAACAGGCGCATAAACAAGCACACACACATAGCAATGGAGAAAGACAATTGTCACAGTTGCCTGAAGTGACAGATTCATTTTGTCAAGGCCTCACTTCCACATGAACATCAAGGCTGGCAATCAATCCAAGATCTATGCTACATCTAAAATGACAGCTACTCTTATTCCTTCATCAACCAAAGTGACTAGGTGACCTTTTCGGTCTAGACAGCTGCCATGTATCCATATTCAATCACAGATAAGATTGAATCTCTTGCTTAAGTGTAAAAGGAGGGATAAAAATATGTTATTCATTCAGACCAATACATGAATATAATAGATCATATCACAATAGTCATTAAAAAGAGACTAAATTGCATAACTTTGCGCACATCTTTTTTTAATGCATTCAAGCTTGTGTTAAATTCTCTAACAGTTGACATCCACAGTTTATCTTCAAGACTTAAAATAACTATAATTACTTATTTCAAAAATAAAGACACCAGACAACAGGAGTTTGGATAAATTTTGGTAAAATTGTATTTGACATAATCTAAATTAATGTTCTTTAATCAAATATTAGTTCATTTAAATTATTAAGGTGGTGGACAAATAGAATGGATAATATAATAAAAATGCATGCAAACTGTTGGTGTTCAATGCTCCTGAAAAGTTTGGCCGGTGGGCTGTGTCATTTCCCGACGGTGACAATTGGCCTATAGTTGAAGTTAAGTTAAAGGAGAGCACACCCAGCTAAAACACATAGACAATCAATTAAAAACTTCTGTTCTTTCTGCCACAACAATAAAACATAAACACAAGTAAAAAAAGGGGTGGGAGGAAGGTATTTTCAGAAGCAAGAAAGGTTATTAACAAGAAACAGGCACTAAATATCCAAAACACGACCCTTTTTACCCCATATGCTATATTAAAATAAAATGTAAATAACCCCAGGAGGAAGGGAGATAGACACACATCTTAAGAGACACTGCTCCTCCAATCTCTGGATTTAACCCGACAAAGGCACAATATTATGTCTTATGTTCACTTTACATCAAAACATCCTTGGACGCATATGACATGCAAGAGTGCAACTCAATTTTAGCTCAATACACCTCATTTAACTGCCATTGTTGCATCGGCAGGCTTACCATGCTTCTAAGGCCTGCACATTTTTTATATAAGGAAGCACATTTTTTATATAGGTTCAGTACCTATACAAAAAAATTTTAAACTCTACCATCTAACCACCTTACATGCCCCTTCAATGCTCCTCAAACCTCTCCATATGTAACGCCCATTGGAACTACCCGAATGCACCTTTACTGCTCCTCAGACCACCCCAAATGGTCAAGTAATGCCCTAGACCACAATGCATGCACCATCAATGCCACTCAGACCACCCCACATGCCCCTCAGAACACCCCACATGCCCCATAAATGTCTATCGGGCCACATCACATGTCCCTTCAATGAGTTGGATAACTGTTTACTGGAACAGGTAGATTGCACTGTACATACAGTAAGAAAATACTGACTGGTGATCAGTTTGGAGGGTGGCTTGGGGTATGCCAGCAGGGAGATTAAAATGCTGTCCACAAGAGATGGAAAGTGCAGCCTCTAGGCACAGGGAGCAATGGTGCAAGCATTTAAATAAAACCTAGAGGTTACATTTCTGTTCAGAGTGGTGGAGATTAGTAGAGATGGTATCCAGGTCATCCCAATTAGGGTTATGCAGCTGCGTGGAATATGCTGGTTTCAGGTAAGACTGGAGAGCAAGAAAACATTGTGCCAGGACCTCCACAGCTAAACCACACCCCTACTCCCCATTATAGTCATGGTGCTCTGGATTAGGACAGGGCACATTTCTTCTTTTAAAAAATGGACTTGGAGCAGAATCCTGCTAAAACAGCCGAGCGGGAACACTACTGTACATCAAATAAAACAATATACCATACAAAGCATTTTACACAAAGACAATATTGTGTTTGATTGTGCGCAAATAACCAATTTTACAAAATACAGAAATACTGGTCTCTTTTGAAGAGGTGCAGTATTAAAATGTGGATTAATTTCTTCATGTAACTATATACAGTAGCAGCAGAGATAACTGACATTGACATGTAGTAAGCAAATGTATCACTGTACATTCCAAACTAAAGGAAGAGCAACATTTTCTTGTTATTTGGGCTGTTGCTGATACAGCTGCCATTGCAACGAAAGAGTTACCTAGTAGTAACAGTGAGGTAGTTCTCAGACAGAGATAACTTCATATCATGGGGGACATATATCAAAGAGTTTGTACCATCTGTATAAAGAGAAAAAACAACAGCTGGTGCAAGGAATAGCAAGATGTTGGACCTTCAAGTGACAAGATGGGAAATGACAGGAAACAGCTTTTTACTCTGCAAAGAGCAGCAGAAACCTACATCGCAAAATCATATGTTTGAAAGCCTCCAGATGCCATCCTGCTCTCACATTTCCATACCTTTGTTCATGGCACATCAGAAAGCTTTTCTCTGTGCCATGAAAGCACAAAGAATATCTATCTTTATCCTGAAAAAGAGCTGCAAAATGAATTTTTATAATGTATGTGTGAAGGAGGGTGGGGAAATAAATCTTTAAGGCAAGGGGAGCGCTGCAGTTACACTTCTGTATTAGCTTTTAGTAAAACAAAGTAAATGTTGTTTTAGTTATTGCTTTATTAATTTTGACATTGTATTTGCATGTTACTTCATGCGTATCAAAATTGCCTGTGGGGAAAAAAGAAAAGCTTAACATAAGAAACTCCAAGCTATTATGTTTATTCCTTCTGAAACAAAAGCTCCTAACATCTATACGATGTCCATCTCTGCTTGAGAAAATCCATTCTATCCCCTTGTGTCTTCTGCACTCTCTCCCTCTCCCATTACTTGTTTTCCTCATTCCCACCATTTCAACCTTTCTCTCTCAGTTGGCACCATCCCCTCTGCATTCAAGCATACCCTTGTCTCTCCCATCCTTATAAAACTCCACCCTTGATCCTGACTCTGTAGCTAATTAATGTCCCATATCTCTCCTTCACTCTTACTCCAAGATCATTGAGAGGCTTGCCTATGACTGCCTTTCCACTATTTTCCTCCCACTCCCTCCTTGATCTAATCACTCTGGCTTTCAGCCTATTCACCCCACTGAAACTGCCAATCTCTAGTGACCTTCTTACTGCCATATCTGAGGACCATTACATCCTTCACTCCTGTGGCCTGAATGACACTGTCCTCTCCTGACTATCCTACTACCACACTAACCCCTCTTCTTCTGTCTTTTCTAATGACTCCCGCTCTTCTGCAGCTAGTTGGATTTCCTCAAGGTTCTGTTCTTGGCCCTCTCCTTTTCTCCCTTGGTGAGTTCATCAGCTCTTTCAGCCTCCATACCATTTCTATTTTGATTATATTCAGCACTACCTCTCCTTCCCTGACCTCTTCCCTATCTCCTCTCTGGTGTGTCCAGCTGTCTTTCTGCTATTTTCTCCTAAGTGCAAATGCCAGTAGATAGTGTGGCGTTGGATCTTAAGGGTTCCATCTCATATAAATTTACATTATTTACTATCATGCTTGAGATGTCCATAATCATCTAGTCATCATCCATTGTTTCTCCCTGCCATGCAATTTTGGATCGTGACCATATATTCTGTGCACCACTTTCTCCTCAACCTCCCTCAATTATGAGGCTTTTTAATAACTTTGAATTTCCTTCAGGCTTAAAACCGGCCTTGTTTGGCCCCTGGATGGCAGGGAACATATGATATATGATCAACTGAACTCTTCATGCTTAATTTCCTTCCTTTCCAGAAAGTCACTGTAATTTTGCAGCCAAAAGAAAAAAAATTCTCAGGGTTGGCTGGTTCAATCCACCTTAGTTTAAACCATGGTTTAAACCAAATGTTTGCTTTTAAAATAAACACTATTTTTTTTATTTTGCTGTGACTACAGGTACGTGACTTCGCGTAATATAAGGGAATCCCCTTGGTATTATTCCACATTCTTGGTGCGTGTGGTCTTCATTTTAGTGAGCTGAACCAATACAGTATATTCACACACAACAAAGAAATAGGGATGGTAGGAGAGGTACTAAATCTGCCTAGCATTAGCTAAAACTCCACAAACTCCTCCCCTAACAATCCTCTAGGACATAAAAAAACCACAACAGTCTCAAACTTAAAGGATAAACAACTCCAACACATTAAAGAGACAATACACAGATAAACACCTCTTGGTTTAATCTCCTTCATGTTTATTTCAATTCAAAACCTTCAATCCTACTGAAATGAGTGGAAGGAAGAAAAAGTTGGATTTCTTCTGATGAGATAAAAAAAATCCTAATAATTTTGGATTGTTAATGTTAGAAATCATTAAAACATGGTTAATCAAGGTTTCTATTAATAATAATAATAATAATAATAATAATAATAATAATAATAATATTATTATTATTATTATTATTATTATTATTATTATTATTATCCTTTATGTATATGGCATCACAAATGTTCCGCAGCGCCTTACAATGTACATAAATAAGAGAACAAGAATCCAGTAACTTACCAGTGCAATAGAATGCAGAACAAGGCTTATATACATTGCTGCGATCATAACACTCAAATAAGCAACATGGCCTAAGCAACCAAGCGGCATATTCAATTAGCCGCGTAAAGCCGTTTTCGGTGACAAGTTTTCGCCAATGACGTCATTACGCCAGGCGAAAACTTATCCCCGTATTCAATTGCAAAGTCTTTTCACGTATGCGAAAAGACAATGCATTGGAATAGGCGAAAAAGATTTGCCTCTGAATGGGGGCGAAAAAAAGTGCAGAATTGTGGTTTTGGGGTGCAAAGTTGCATGAACCCCCCTGCAGCCTTGAGACAGCCCCCCAAAGGTAAACTGTGTCAAAAAAAAGTAAAAAAAAAAACTTAAGATCACCCCAAAAAACAACTTTGAAAAAGGGGGGAAAAAGTCCAAAGTTGGGGTACAAACTTAAAAACTAGCAAAATAGACTCCAGGGGGAGTGCTTGCAGCAGGTGGATTTTTCACGATTTTTAGAACTTCAATTTAACAACTTTAAAGTATGCTAGCACCCATTTTCAGGTACCCCAATTTTGCTGGAACTAGTTATTTTCTCCAAAAAAACCTTCTAAATGCTACTCCTCACCACTTATGCAAAGACCAAAATAGCAGCTATTGAGATCATTTAAGTACCCCAAATACCTTCAGCCAGGCTATTTGGGGGTATCCATAGCGATTCCCCATGTCAGTGCATCTTTTGGGGGGTGTCAGGCTGATTTCCCCAAATCTGACAGCACTTTTCGCCTGTTTGAGTTTCGCCTGGTCCCGTTTTAGCATACTTTGGAATTGAATAGGCCGAAAAGCAAGAAAAGTGTTTTCTTGAAAAACCTGCGATGTAGGCAGAAAGTCCATGAGGCAAAACTTATCTGACTTTTCGCGCCTAATTGAATATGCCCCCAAGTGTTAGATGTCCTAGTGGGGAGAAAGGACTAGATGAAAGTATACAGTGTATCCGGAAAGTATTCACAGTGTTTCACTTTTTCCACATTTTGTTATGTTACAGCCTTATTTCATAATGGAATAAATTAATTTTTGTTCTCAAAATTCTACACACAATACCCCACAATAACAACGTTTAAAAAGTTTTTTTGAGATTTTTTGCAAATTTAATAAAAAAAAAAAAAAAAAGAAATTACATGTACATAAGTATTACAATTAATTTCCAGCTGGCAAGTAGGGTGTCATGTGTGCTAAAAGCTGCTGTATAGGATTAGATGATTGAGAAAAGCTAGTGGGCACAGAGACGTGTGAGAAAAGCTGGTGAGCAGGGGGGTAAGTGTTAAATACTGGTAAGCAGTACATGCTCATACAGATCATGCGTGAAAGAGCATGCAGGCATGGAATAATGGAGGACTAGACAAAAAAAACATAGTATGATGGAAATAATAATTTAAACAGAATATATATTTTGATTATTGGAGTAGAAAAAACTGCATAAAAAATATTGATCTAGTAAATTACTAATTCAAGAATATTGTTTGATCTAAAAAAAATATATAGATTTATTCCATTATAGACTGTTCTGGAGGTGCTTCAGTAATATAAACATTAACTGTAGCTACACATTTGGAAAAGATCCAAAATAAAGAAAGAATACTCCATAGAGAGGGCACACTAAGGACATGATTCAGAGATGTACGCTAACCCTATGCATTGTCATGGTTATAAAGCCCGTAGTGTGGGGAGGTAGTGTAGTAGTGATATAGTATAGGGATATTAGGCCTGATTCAGTACCAATAGAATGCAGCTGCAAAAATTTGCTAATGCCTGCCAAAGCTCAGCTGGCATAAAGACACCCACTGCTGCTTTTTCATAGCCGTCCAATGTCCCTCTTCTGAATAAACATCGGTACCATTGATACACATCAGACAGTCACACAGCATTTACAATAAGGTTTGACCAGCTGCAGACACTGCAGGTCTACATGCACGCAGTGAGCTCTCATGCTTCTGTATGCAATCGCAGTGGCTAGTTTAGGAACTCCCAGGAAGCAGCGTTCAAACGGACAGACATGCCTGCATTCCTCCGACCACCAGGGCTACCATCAGAAATTGTAGAGCCCAGTTCTGACAAAACAGACAGGGCCCCCCTGGGGGAATGGGGGCAGAGGTGGGTTGAGCTGTGAATAATATGGGTGGAACACCAGCGGGCGTGGGGCATAAATTGGTGCGTATGTGGGGGTTGGTGTTATTATATGAGTGTCAATCTATCATAATTTATGAAACTATACTGGGGCACAGGGCAAGGAGGACTAGACTAAGGAGAAGTACAGGACAGGGAGAGCTGGACATATTGGGGGCAACGGGGATGGCTAGACATGGTGGCACAGGGCAGGGAAGGCTGGACCCGAACCTCTACTCTGTGAATATTGCTAATCTACATCTATAGGGGTATCACACAAGTTATCACACAAGTTATAGTTAATTAGTTAATGTTGTAAAGTAGATGTGTGAAGGGGGGTTGGATGCAGAGGGGTTTTTATTAGTAGGAGCCCCCACAAATTATTTGCCCCAGGGACACCCACACACCTTAATCCAACCCTAGTCACTCACAGTTGCTCACTTCTGTTCAGCAAAGTGACACTCTCTCTACGCTCATATGTAGCACCATTTGTGTCAGCTAAATTTGGAAAAAATTAATATAGCAGCAATCAGAGCACACCACAGGTTGGTGTGTGAGGTAGGTTTATCTGAACCCATGAGGGAGATACGGTCATTCACCACTTGTAGCACACTTCTGTCACCTCAAAGGTGAAGTTGATTTGGGTCCCCAGGATGAGTGCCAGGGTATGTTCAGTTTGGAATATGAGGTGTGCAGCTCACTCAGGATACCACTCAGCAACCACACAGCCAAGAGCCCCATTTCTGCCAGCAGGACTTTCCTGGTGTCTCCTCAGTCCTCCAATTGGCAGAAGCCATGCAAGTACCCCCTGAATTTTGTCATGTGAAATTATCCAGAACTCAGGCCCTGATTCAGAGCTGGACGCTCTGACAGAGCGCTCGCTCTGAATCAGGGCCGTCCCTGCTCCTTTTTGGAGTGGCCTCCTGGCCGCTCGTATAGCTGTGGGTGACCACCTACAGCTATAGCGAGCGGCCAAAATGATGGTCGCGATGGTCAAGACCATTGCGACCATCGGGCTTGCGACGAGACCCTTGCGGTAGGGTCTCGCTGCCGCAAGCCCTGGAGTGCTTTTGGCTCTATCCGAGCCAAAAGCACTCCCACTGACATCACTCAGCGCTCGAGAGCGGGTCTGAATTAGGCCCTCAGTCTCCTCAAGGTGACCACTCACTGACTGATGCTGTCTGTATGTGTAATTTCACTCAAAAGTAGAGCTACGTGCACTGTGGTGTTCTCTGTGGCTGGCATATTTGAGTGGTCCGTGGCCATCAGATGGCCACTGAATAGTGCCCTACACTGCTGCTGATACCCGGAGCCTGGGTGCTTCGCCCCTCCTACGCCCCTGCCCTGACATTACCCCCTCCCCAGTTGCTTACCAGGGTACGGAACAGCCTGAGTGCAGGGTGAGTGGGGGCTCAGAGCAGACTCAGGAACTTCATATAACTGATTGCACCTGGTGCATCAGCAGCACGGACATAGAGAAACAATGATGGTGGTATTTAGAATATGGCACCAGCCGCGAGCCAATCAGAGTTTGCGGGCCGCTCCTGATTGGCTGCCTTGAACTCCGATTGGCTCGCGGCCAGTCTGTCACTTTCTCCATGTCTGGGCTGTCCCCCCTGATGGCGGCCCTGCCCCCCCATCACTACCCCCAAATACCCCTCACTTTGCAATGGATTCCTCTGTGCGTCCATAGTCGCAGTGCGATCACTGTGCACACACAGTGCAGCTTATATGCATGCGCTAAAATAAATAATTGGTCATTGTGCATCTGTAATCACACTTTCATACGCTACTGAATCAGGCCAATAGTGTGGAGAGATAGCTTTACCAGCAAAGTAATGTAGTGCGGGGTAGCAGTGCAGGGATACAGTGCAGAGATGAAGGGAGGTGACAATTAAATTGTCAATGTAAAGCCCATAGTTTGGAGAGGTAGTGTATTAGTGATATAGTGTGGAAATATAGTGCGGGGAGGTAGTGTAGTGATGGAGTGTGGGGAGGTAGTGTAGTAGTGATATAGTGCGGAGATGTAGTACGGGTAGGTAGTGCGGAGATTACTGTAGTGCGGGGAGGTAGTGTAGTGATGGAGTGTGGGAAGATACTGTAGCAGTGATATAGTGCAGACTCTGAAGAGATGTAGTGCGGGGAGGTAGTTTAGTGATCTAGTGTGGGGAGGTAGTGTAGTAGTGACATAGTGCTGAGATGGGGAGGTAATGTAGTAGTGATATAGGGTCTGCCTCAGTAAGAATCGCAACTGCGATTACGCACGCAATCGGCTATTACTTGTGTTCTGCGGATGCGTATGTGTTGCAGTGCATGTGCGCGAACACTCCACTGCGATCGGGACTGCGAGCACAGTGGCTATGTAGACCCATAGCAGAGTGATTGACAGGAAGTACTGTTTGACGGTGGTGATGGGGGGTGGTCGGCAAAGCGCAGACGTGCCAGTGCGTTTGAACGCCGTTGCAGGGGCGCGCATAAATTAGTCACTGCAATGCCATACGCAGCTTGTGTACTCACTGTATGCGATGAGGTTAGCAATTCCTGAGTGAGGTCAGACCTTGTGCAAGTGTGTGTGAGGCTGTGATCATTGTTACCGATGGTTTCACAGTTTTGATAAGTATTATGGATGTGCATAAGGTAAAGTGGGCGTACTTATGTTGTGATGGCGTTCTTATGTGCTATGATGGCATAGCAATCGCAGAGGATAAGCATATCTTTGCAGTGAGACTGTGTACGTAATCGCTATTGAAATAGCAGTTGCAATCCATACTGAATCAGGCCCAGGGTTTTTGTTTCTTTTAGTTGATTATTTTTTTCTATCTTTTGGAAAAAATTTAAGATTGTAATTTTCTTTCAAGATCAAATCAATATTATTTTGATACGTTATGCCCCTGAAAGGCATGGGGCCTTTAGGCCGGTTCCTACTCTGCCTATTGGCATTCAGACACTGCCTGGGCCTCATTCTGAATCGGACACCAGGTACTGGGATACTGGTGCATATTGTATCAGTAATAAATGTACTGTATGTAGCTGTATATATATATATATATATATATATACTTACTGATAGTTCTACAGTTATTTTACACCTGCACATACAGTACAGACTACAGAGCAAGTTAAACTAACACACTGTTGTATACATGATGTAAAAATTGCTGTAATAATATACTTGCATTTTCTGTAGATTGGCCTTTTTACAGTATTGTAGAGCAAAATGTCTGTCAGTGTTGCTTGTCATGCTTAAATCAAATAAAAATCAAATCTCCAAAACCTCTGAGAGTTGAACTAACAGATACATTCAGTCCTCTGTAATTTGCAACCTCCAAAGACAAAACAACCCTCCTATGCTATAATATAAAACGAAACCCAATAAAACTGTCTTTCTAAAAGGTTATGCGTTTAGCAACTTTATTGTAACATAATTCCATGCCATAACATATCTCTGCAAAAGCCTGGCTTCACTTCTCTTAAAGGTCGATGGTTTAAAGCTTGTATGCTATGTGTCAAAACAGAAATTTGTAACAAATTATGATATCTATTCCCTCCTGCTGTGATACATTGTGTGTGGCTGGATTATTTCTGTAACATAAATTACTTGTGTGATTTATCATTTCAATAGAGTGAACATTTTATGTAGATGACCTTTAGGACCATATTGCTTAATGTAACACTAATGTACTTAAAGCTCTTGTACAGAGATATTCTCTGCAGTCTTATCCATATAATATTAAAACTCTCAACTGGTTAGTTCATAGTACACATTTAGCCTAATTTTAGAGTTCACAGCGATTTGAAGAGGCAGCCTTTATGTATGAAAGGGTTGCTAAGAACTGTATGTAATAGCTATTTTTCCTCTGTTTCATGTATATATGAATATACTGTATACTTATGCACAGAACATGCCTATGCAACCAATGCATCCATATCAAGATTATGACACACCTTAAAGAATCTTAAATTGCAAATGGCTTGCTGAAAGCAATTATCTCTATCTCAGCATAGAATAAATCAGTGACAAGTGTCTGAAGCCAGGACATGACAGCTTGCTGAACTTCACCGTCAGTTGTGAATCACCTTCCATCCAGGTGCTCTTCAATGGTCCAACAAGATGGACATCACTCAGTGCCAGGTCAAGGCTGAAGGGAGGATGGTCCAGTACCTGCCAATGATAGCACCATAACAACTCACGAGTGCAATGAGTGTGGGCTGGCATTATTGTGCAGCAAAACGATGCCTGTTCGCAGCAACCCAGGTAATTTTTGACTAATTGCCCTCCACAACTGGCTCATTATGTCACAATAGCGGACAATAGCTCCCCTTAGGGTGAGATGTACTAAGCCTTGGAGAGAGATAAAGTGGAGAGAGATAAAGTACCAACCAATCAGCTACTAATGCTGGGTACACATTTAATGATGTGTACCCAGCACGATCACATTAGCGACAAGGCCAGTGGGGGTCCCGGGATCGGCAAGTGCATACACACATGTCGATGCTGGGAGCAACATCGCGACAGAGGGGGCCATGCAGCATTCGGCAGCATGGCCCCCGTTAACAATGTTGCCCATGCATGTCCGACGAGCGATGTCGCTGACGACATTGAGTCGTACACACTGGACGATGTTGCCAACATGTCGACTGATTCAGCTGGATCGGACAACATATCGTCTAGTGTGTACTGGCCATAACTGTCAGTTTACAGGCTGTGTTTGAAAAATGACAGGAGCTGATTGGTTGGTACTTTATCTCTCTCCACTTTATCTCTCTTCAAGGTTTAGTACACCTCCCCCTATTGAGGAAATCAACAAGAAGCATGCCCTTGTGGTCCCAAAGCATGGACACCATGACATTCTCTGTTGATGGAGTTGCTTTAAATTTCTTTGAAGGTGGGGATGATGCATGTTTCCACGTCATAGATGTTTGCTTCATCTCCAGTGTCTCATGATAAACCCACATTTCATTGCATGTAACAATACACTGCAGGATAGACAATCACATCCTATTGGTTTTGTGAACGTGAGTTGCTTCAGTACCCAGCATGAACACTGTTTTTTGTACCCCAGATGCTCATTAACGATGTTGTGCACAATGCCTACTGAGATGTTCATGCATCTGTCCTCCTGAATCAGGCCTTCAATGCGGCACAAATTGTCATCTGTGGTGAACATGTTTGGCCAGCAAGATCGCTGCTCATCTTGAACATCTGTTCTGCCGAAACTAAAGGCAGTGCACCGAACCCTTACACCTCGACAAGCTGGCGATGTGCTCTTTAGGTGCAGAAATCTGATCACATTACGCACCTCAATGTTTGACTACTTTTCTGCCAGCCCTGCCATCTCGCCATCTTAAAACCGTTGTTGTGACAGTATGACTGACAGGAGGCGCAGTCTAATGGCCATGGTCTATCTGCTCTGGACTAGCTGGAAATTAAAATGAAATGGAGAACATTACACGCGTGAGAGGTCTAGTTGCCCTCATATATATATATATATATATATATATATACACAGTATACATATATATAGAATCCAATGCTCCAGCAATCCTCCATGCAGTGTATGGGCATACAGCCCCAACTTGCTCTGGTGCCTTCCCAAATCGATATAAAAACAATGTCAGGTGGCATTCGGAGACTAATGTAAATAATATCCTCACCAGAGGGGTTTTATTTGGTGGGCCAACGTTTTGAGGTATTGTACCCCTTCCTCAGGACAACATGTTGTCCTGAAGAAGGGGTACAATACCCCGAAATGGTGACCCACCAAATAAAACCCCTCTGGTGAGGATATTGTTTACATTAGTCTCGGAATGCCGCCTGACATTGTTTATATATATATATTATATATATATATATATATATATATACACACAATTTATATATGTATATATATATATATATATTTATTTACACAAACTGTAGTATATATAGATAGATCTGCTGGATATACACCCTCGCACATACTGTATAAACAGTGTTTCTCAGTGCAACATTTAATTGATTGCTAGGACAAATCACTTTTATTCAGTAACTGCAGTGTGGCAGGGGGGTATTAATTAATTTCAGTGTCCAATTTGCAAATCTATTAAATAAAAAAAATTATTCTCGGCATTCAGCAGTACATCATTGGTTTATTGATTTATGGATTCGGGGGGTAACTAGACATCTCTGGGAGCCATAGCAACATTTTTGAATCTCCTACATGTAACATCCAAAGTTGAAAAAAGCACATTTTCAAAAGGAACTTTAACAGGGGATGTATCCCACAGTCACCCCCTCTCCCACACCACCCCATGCAAACATGCACACACACATATGCTGAGGGACGCATATTAGCTGCACCCCTTGCTATTATGACTCCTTCAGATTGACTTCTTTCATCTCTTTGACCCATTTTCCTCATTCACAAAAAACTATCTAGGCAGGATGGACACATAAGAGAAGACAGACATTAGCTGCAATGTCATTTAAACACAAAATTGTATATTTATCAGGCCATTCAAAGATTAATCAGGGTGATCCAAAAATATTAATATTTCCCTATGACTTTTGATATGGACATGTGATACCCCCTGCGATATACACCATTTGAACTTCAACCCCCATCAAACATCATCACCACTATACCATACCAGGAAACGCTAGCAGTTACAAACATATCATCAGTTTACTACAGATACCAATGGCATAACACAGTTGCGCCTATTACGTTGATTATCACTTTCTATCAGGATTTTTCCAGGGATCCTCTTAACCTCTGAAATGCCTTCCCATAGCCCATTAGACTTTCATCCAGCCTTCAAGCCCTCAAAACTATTTTTTTCGTTTATGTTACCACTCCTCCTCCTAATTCTGTACTTTCTGGCTTCCTCTGCACTCATCTTCCTGTTGTGTCCACACATATCCACTATGGATGATAAGCTCGTATGAGCAGGGCACTTTCCACTTTGTCTTATCCACATAATTATGCTAACTATACATTGTAATTATGTATCTATGTAAATTTATATACTCTCTGGATTAGTGTGTACTTATACTGTATATCTTCCAGGATCTTACTGGCACCTTATAAGTAAAAGATGATGATGATGATGATGATGATAATAATAATACTCATCATCATAAATATCTCCTAAACAGGTTGTTGTTTTTGTTGAAGGATACTGCTAGTCTTAGGGGGCATTTACTTGCCAAGCTAAGCAGTGAAAATGCATATCTGTGATATTTCACAGGTAAATGTAACACCCTGTCACCTGATGCCGTTTGATACATGGTGTGCTGGCAGCTAACACATATACATGCATAAAAGCGTCAATCAAACATCCTTTGAAGTTGCAGCCATCAGGCACAAAAATGCTGAAATTGTAAGAAGAGATACAGGTTTAGAATGTCTAAGCAAGGCCGGACACAAGAGTTATCGACTTAAATAAGCCCACAAAATATTGTGGAAAGGAAGCCTACAGTACAAGCATGTTATAAAGGTAATTAAATCAAATCATTTACGCTTAGCTCTCTTAAAGCTTCAGTTTCCTGACTGAGTTCCCCCAGTAAGGAGCTCCCTGCCCACTTCTCTATTCACATTACACACCAGTATGAAAGGAAAATTATTCTATGGTAAAATATTAATGAAAGTTCTAGTTTTAGATTAGAAAAACTTATTTGTCCCTGGTTAATATTTGAACGGACTAATAAATATACAATTTTATGTAATTATGTGTCCAGTTTTTAACTAAAATTCTAATAAAATGATTGAACAGAAACATTATAATCAGACGATTCAGTAGAAATTCTTGATAAAAAAAATAAGATAGTAGACTACATACAGGATAACATATTGCTAATTATTGCACCTCTACATTGTTGTTGTCGATTGTACAAGACATTTTAGAGAAATTATTTTCCCACAAAATGCCACTTTTCTTAACCTGTACAATCTAATTACTCTAATTCTATACACTAAGGGGTTAGTGCAGAGGGAATGTTATGTTAATTTGTGTAGCGTTTATTGCTTTGTGAATACAGGCACATGCACTACTTCTTACTGGCATGCATCTGACACTTACCAGTCAGAAAGGGAAGTAGTGGTGTAATGTATGATAAGCAAGGGCACCAACAGGAGGGGGGGCGGGAGCGGGTACTAATTATCCGGGTCCAGGTTGCTGTAATTTATATAAGACCCCTAGAGTCACGCTAGAAAGGACTTCTGCCTATAACAGCCGTCCGTTGTTCCCTTAGAGCTGAATACACTCACCAGTACTTATGATGCTGCCAGGTCTTAACTTCCTGGACAGTAGGGGCTTATATAATTAACAGGAAATCACAGTTTACACTGAAGGAGATGGATACAGGATTATTACTTATACAAGCTGAAACCTCAGTAGCGGGTAGTGGCAATATGATCTCAGGGTGGATCACGGGGCTCTACTGGGGTTTCAATGACAATATGTATCAAACACATCCACTGAGCAGAGCTAAAATGGAGTTGCCTTGTAGGTGGTATAGCAGCGGAGGTAAATGGACTCCAGATACCAGCCCCCTAATAAAAGCAAGAAGCTGCAGTGCTGCAAGTATGGCTGGCATCCTGGCTACTTAGTAACAACTGCAGCTGCAGGAGATAGTACACATCTCAATATGTGTATGGCTCTGCATATGTGTGGATATACACTATTTCTGCTTGCACTCTTTTTTTGCTACCAACTCTATGTTAGCCCCTTAAAACCATTCTCATGGCTAATTGTTATTCTAGACATCAAAAGGACTGCTAAATGCCAAAACTTACATGCTATAAACTATAAACTTTTAAACCCTTCGGGTCTGATGTAAAGTTGATTACAAGTCCATTTATGGACCATATTCTGTGTTATTTGCAGGTCAAAAAGGATGACATGACTGGTAACATCAACCCACATAGTATATTTCTCTAAAGCAAGACTGCCAGATTGTCACTCACTATAGGAATTTCCAGTTAGATATTTCCTCCAACATAGTAACCTGCTGCAGTAAAATGAAACAGCATGATGAAAATCTATAATCAATAACACACCAATAACATGGGGGAGTGCAGATGGTAGTCTGTCTATGAACCCCATTTTTATTTTATCCTAATATTTGGAAGCCGCCAGAAGTATTTAGTGATTAACTATTACTTTGCAGTTACCATATACATGAGTCTTTGATTAACTCCATCATTCTAAATCTGATACTTATTTATTAATCTATTTTTATTATTGTTTTTTTCTTATGAGCTTTTATACTATTATATTTTTTATGTCCATTTTTATTTATCTTTAATGCTATATACTTTCAAACTCGAGCGGGGATTTCAGATTTTTATATTTATATTAATCAATTACTGGCAACCACCCTACATTGCCTTTGTTTTTGCTTAATTTTGGGGAGTAGCATTCCCCTATGGCGAGTAGCGATTGGAGGTTTATTACTGTATATTGATAAATTCTGGGAGTCTTATATGGTGCACAATTCTTCTAATTTATATTTAGTTATGTGTAAATAATCCAGCTATGTTGTGCATATCATTCCTCTCATTCAGAATTTTTTGCACATTATTTTCAAATAGTAATTTACTTATTTTTTAAAACATGAATGTGTGATATGCAAAAGTCACATTATAAGAAAGTTACGTAGACATATAATAATGATGTCTACGTAAATCAACATGGTCTTAATAGTAAGAGCCAAATGTGATGTACAAATTCCTACTCAGCATGAAAGGACCCCCAAACATTATATTCAAATGAGGCTGTCTATGCTTTTAATGGGATGTAGTCGGCATCCCAGTATGTGAGATACCGGTGGTCTAAATACCGGCACCGAAATCCCGAACGGGGCCGGCACCAGTATCCGGACTGACAGCATCCCAAAGGTAAGTATCGCCAGTTAGGGATGGGTTAGGGTGCAGGGTTAGAGTTAGGCACTAGGGGGAGGGTTAGGGTTAGGCACCAGGGAGGGAGGGTTAGGATTAGGGTGAGGGGAGGGGGATGTTAGGTTTAGGCACCAGGGATGGAGTGTTAGGTTTAGGGTGTGGGTAGGTGGAGGTTAGGCTTAGGCACTAGGGGGGTTCGGTTAGGTTTAGGCACCAGGGAGGGAGGATTAGGGTTAGGGTAGGGTTTAGGCTAACCTTGTTTCCCGATTGGTGTTGGGATTCTGACTGTCGGGATGCCGCTGTCTGTATTCTGACCAGCGGCATCCCGACCACCGGCAATCCATACACAACCCGCTTTTAATAATAATCATATGCAGAAATAACTTCTAGTACTTGTCAGTTACAGTGTACAGAGCAGTTTGAGTGTATTAAACAAAATTAATTCAAGTGTATATGAAATAAATTGTTATTAATGCCTGACATTTATTTCAGCTTTGGAGTTGGATGTCTTTATAATGCAGAGAATGGGGAAAACAGAGTATGTAATTACGCCTGGAGCATTTTGCCAAATGTTGGAAATGTTAAACAAGAAGCGCTTGTGTTCTCTGCAGAGAGAAAGCATGTGATCTGTCGCTAGTTACTCTGAGGGACGCCTACAGATCTGATACCTTGCCAGCTTATGATAGGTACACCAATATTTGGGATTGCTATAACAGAGAGCTTATTGATGCATAAGGGCCTGCGCTAGCATTCTGGGTCAGAAGCCACCAAAACTATGAGAACAATCCAAGCAACTAACAAATTAGGAGTATGAAAAGTCTCACAAAACTCAAAAGAAATACCAAGGGCTATCAACTAATATATTCCTGTTTATCATAGTTTTACTGCTGAAAAGAACAATGAAAACTGGATAATTAATAAATAATTATACTTTGAACACACAGGCTTGTTTAATATCGATGCAAGTAGCATGTTGTAACCCATAGTTACCAATCAAGTATTAGAAAAATCACAGAAAACTCATAATAAAGAAGATCACATGATATAACCATTTTATGTGCTAATTTACTATGGCTGCAACTCCATATTACATGTTCTGGTCAGGTGTATAATGCTGCGGTCAGCGTTCAATCCAGATGTCCTAGTGGAATTACTCACATACTTAATATCCAAAGAATGAAACACAAGCATATAGGGGATATTGTTTTTCTTCAAGTTAACCATTTGCTAAAGTAGAGGCTTATAACAGTATTGTGTTTTGTGGATTACATGAATCAATCACAGCAATTTCAGTCTGTGGTCAGAAGGTTATTGGAGTATATAAGGAACACATGTAAGTTTTGTGAACGGAGTAGATGGGCAGTAATATGTTAGACTAGAGCCGTAACAGGGTTTAAATGCGTCATTACATTGTGCGGAGAGGGCGGGGCCAGCAGCACCTTTAAGTGCAGTACTGACTTTGAGATTCCTAAGGATGCTCTGATCAGCTGCACACGGCCTGCAGGGTGCCTGTCTCCTGGCTGCGAGGTGCTGTTTCAGGCACCCTGCTAGCCAGAAGTAAGGGCCGCACATCCCTAGTTACGAAGATGAACTAAATGGAGGTTAAGTGGGCGTTGATGAATATGATAAGCTTGCCTGAAGACATCCGTTTTTGGGGAATGTTTGAAGGTTCAGGGGCAAACGCAGGATTTTTATGGGGTGTTTTCTAGTATATATACAGTATATACTGGCATAGGTATATATATATATATATATATGTATATAAATACATATATATAATATATATATATATTTCCAGTTATTGAAATTGAAGAAAAAAGAAATCAATTTTTTGCTACACGGCATATCCCTATCCGATTATCATAGAGAAAATATGATCCCCCGAGGATTTAGGGTTCGCAATGTGCCTACAATCGGCCGGTACAACCCGGAGTTTTGTAAAAAATGGATAGGGATATTAAACAAGTGTAGTCTAGATCTTATTCTTCTGGTAATAGAGGAAGTGGGACGCGAACTGGGATCTACTCGGGATAAAATTGTTCGCTTGGAATCTGAACAGAAATCGACACTGCTCCAGGATCATTCACAGTATTGGATTACCAAACTACAATCACAATGCGAAGCTTATCGCAGAGATTTGACCAAATTTAAAAGGAACAAGTTTCAGATAGTAAAGTCCGATTATGACGATAATCGTGTGTATCGATGGCTCATGGGAGGGGAGCCGGTGTCGCAATCTCAGAGACCACTTAAGCCTCGGTCGAACTGGCGCCGACGCAGAGAAGGATTCAATCGTGCCACAGCTTCATCTAATAGTGACAGCGAGTTCAACCTCATCGACTCAGAGGATCCCCAGGAAGGAGCATCGGCTCCTCCAACTGAGATCGTTAACCCTTCTAAAACATCAAAAAACCGGGGGCGCCCACCCGCAGGGGGGGTCAAAACAAGAGGCTTAGCCGGACTAACTTCCAAGAAGAAGAATTGATTTTCAATCTGTCGTCCCGTCAATTAACACCCACCGAAATATCGGTTTTAAACAAAGGCCTTTCCTTTGTACCCACCAATTACCACGACGATCTCTCTTGGAATATCTCCTTGCATCAGTTTACATGCAAGTTGAGACTCCAAGAATTTTTTGGTTCAAAATCTCCATCCTCCACGCCACTTGAGACCCATGCCGATTTCATCAAGTCCAAACTCCATTCTTCTTTCGATCCCCCTTCATCAAATTCATCCATCAAAACATTTACTCGTTTACTAGATGATGCGGTCACAAAATATACGGCAGCTGCACCCGAGAAACATCACAATCTTTCTAGCAGGGAACAACAAGCCCTGAGGAACCTTGGTCAGTATAGGGACATAGTCATTCGCCCCGCCGATAAGGGGGGCGTCATCGTTATTCAAAACTTATCGGATTATAAGGAGGAAATTTTTCAGCAATTGTAGGTGTTGAATACGTATCAAACTCTCTGCAGTGATCCCACTGCTGTGTACAAAAGAGAGCTAGACGACATCTTATTACGGGACAGAGACAGGAGGCTCTTGTCAGACCAATTAATGAGGGCATTAATGACGGAACATCCAGTCATACCCATTTTGTTTACTGTACCCAAGACCACCTGGACGACTGATAATTTCGGTGAGAGGGTCATTGTACCAGCCCATTTCACAGTTTTTGGACAGTATTATACAACCGGTTCTATTGAGGCATCCTTCTTTCATCAAGGACACTTCAAGTTTTTTGACACTTCTCAATAGTGTAGGCCCGGTGCCAGATAATACGCTAATTTGCGTCATGGATATCTGTAGTCTGTACACCTCAATTCCTCATACTGACGGTTTGGAAGCCATGAAAGAATTTTTGATTACAGAGAATGTGGATAACATCGATCATGACCTTTTCTTGGAACTGCTGAATTTAACACTCACGAGAAACTATTTCCTGTTTGACGGGCGTTTTTTTCTCCAACGTATGGGTTGCGCAATGGGGAGTAATGTAGCCCCATCATATGCTAACATCTACATGCTGAAAGAAGAACGGTCTATGTTTTACAGTGACATCGGAGTGACAAACAGCATTATTGTGTTTGCTAGGTACATAGACGATTTATTTATGCTATGATCTGGGGGCGAACAAGAGTTTCTAACATTGATGACGCACATTAACTCTAGAGCCTCACCGATTCGGGTCACTCATCAACACAGCTTCCATTCTCTTAATTACCTGGACGTCCAGGTTTCTATCATCAATGGACACATTACTACAGGGGTGTATTCTAAACCAACCGACAAAAATACCTTATTACTGGCAGTAGTCACCATCCACCAGCCTTAAAGAAAGGCCTTCCAAAGTCTCAGATGATCAGGGTGGCCAGGATCACTAGCGAGAGCGGTGACTTGGAAACAAGCTTGGATAGGATTGTTCGCAAATTCTTGCATAGGGGATATGATCCCTCTTTATTACAAAAACAGAAAAAGGAAGTATTGAACATCTCTAGGAGTTCCTTGCTTCAACCCAAAGTCAAGAACTCCGATATGTTGATCCCTTGGAAGAGCCAGTATAACACGTCCAGTGCGGTCATCCAAAGGGCTACTCGAGCACTGTGGCCTAAAGTTACCAGTGACAGGGAACTCACTTCTTTCAAACGTAAAAGACTCCTAGCCTGTTATACGAGGGGCAGGAACATCAAGGATATTGTAGTTCACGCCGACATCACCAGCTTCGGCGAAGAACAGGATGCCCCTACCAGGAATTTTCTATCTAAACAACCAGGGTGCTACAAATGCCTCAAGTGTACTACCTGTCAGCACATGGTAACTGGCCATAACTTCAAACACCCTCATTCGGATCGTCTGTTTCGCATCAGACACATTCTGACATGTACCTCCTCCTTCATAATTTATTTGATCAGTTGTCCTTGCAATTTATGCTACGTCGGCAAAACTACAAGAACCATGCGAGAACGCATGGCTCTGCATCGCTCAGCCAACAAAGGAGCTCTTGCTGGCAAGACCATCGATCAACCGGTGGCAAGGCACTTCGCCGAGAAGAAGCATAGTCTTTTGGACTTTAAACACATGGCCATCGACCAGGTTCCTAAAACCACTAGAGGGGGCGACAGGGCTTTAAGACTTCTTCAAGTCGAAGCGAAATGGATCTTTAACCTAAACACTATTAGTCCGGCTGGACTTAATGAAAAAATTGCCTGGAATATATTTAATTGATCACTTTTATAGTAGACTTTTGCTTGTTTCTTTTACTCTAGTGTATTTACATTTTTTGTGTCACACTTGGTTATACCTCAGCAATGAATTTTGTCTTAACCGCACTCAATAGTGCATTCCTGCAGCGTTGACATTTTGTTTGCCGCTACTTTCCACTTTTTGACTCACATGTACGGTTATTTTTCTGTGTGGCGCTTCGTTCACTAGCACTGATTTATGGTGCGGTGCGCGATAGCGACTCTCGAACTTACCAATGCCTCACTTTAGTACAGTACTTTTCTGGGCCCTCCACCCTGTAACTTTTAATCTTATTCTTTGTTGTTTAACTGACACCGGGTGTCACTTTAAGTGTCTCTCTTTCTGTTGTCTGTTGCCAGGACGACCAGCCACGTCCTCACGCTAGCGTCCTGGTTGCCTAGGCTTCCAGGTTTATGCAGCGTGACTACGTCATCAGCATGGGACTCCGGCGACGTCACGCGGGGTCCCGGGCGGCGTCTGGGCTCAGACACTTTTGGAGGTCTTCTCTTGGGGTATAAGGTAAGGATCTTTTAGCTCTTTGCACTTTTCTACCTTGACAAAGGGGCGCATTTAGCCCCGAAATGTTGGTTTCCTGTATTGTGAAGGATCACAATTAAATTTTGTTGACAGACTCCTAGTGCCGCTTCTTTCCCTGGTATATTTATGTATATAAATATATATATTTATATATATATATATTTATAGAACTAAGGTAACAGATGAAAGGCACTCTGAGAATCAATAATCCAAAGGGCTACAGCGTGGTAGTCAACGTTTCGGAGAAACCTCCTTTATCATACAGTCTTGATAAAGGAGGTTTCTCCGAAACGTTGACTACCACGCTGTAGCCCTTTGGATTATTGATTCTCAGAGTGCCTTTCATCTGTTACCTTAGTTCTACATTTATTTGGTCACGGCACCTGAGTCCTCTACAGTTTTTTGCATATTTGAGTGCCGGACTTTTCTTGTTTATATATATATATATATATATATATATACACACACATATATGTCACACATATTGTACACGCACACACACGCTTTCCTTCCAGCAGCTGCAGGTTGTAGATGGGGATGGGACCAGGCACCATGTCATTAAGCCCCACCCCCTCCTGGCAATATGGGTCAATTGGGAGGAGGGAGACAAGTAAAGCAATTCTAATGGAATCGCATCATATTGGCTCCGCCTTCTCCCCATTGACACGCAAACGGAGGCATTTTGCAGCAAGGAGGTGGGGCTTAATAACATGGTGCCCACCCCCCCTCTGTCAGGAGGGTTTGTGGGTACTCCGAAACCCCCCCTGCGTGCGCTACTGAGGTTTAGAGCAGGGATATTCAATCTGTGGCACTCCTGCTCTCCCACAGTTTGCTATAGGAGCATGCTAACACTGGGATATGTAGTTCCACAACAGCTGGTGGGCCGAATGTTAAATACCCCTGATTTAGAGACTTAGAAAAGTCTTGTCTTGCAAACAAAGAAGGTGCAGTCTGAAAAAAATGTAAACTGGAAATGGGAGCAGGCAATTGAGATATACGAATCTTAGGCAGAGCCTTGGAGGTAGATTGGAGAAATATTTTGAGGCAAATCAAGAGCTATGTGTTGGTGTGACCTTGTTAATTGCCTTGTATGTTAGAAGAAGTATTTTATATTGGATTTGGTAAAATACAATGATGGGACTGAAAAAGCGGATCAGTAGTAGAAAAACGTTTTGCAAGGAAACTCAGTCTAGCTGCTGCATTCAAAATAGATTGTAAGGGTAGAAGTCAGGTAAGGGAAAGACCAGTAAGAACATAATGAGTGCATGAATTAAAGTGTTTGTAATATTAGATACAAGCATATTCTAGAAAGGTTTCTTAGATGTATGTAGCTGGATTTGGATACAGATGTTCTGAGTAAAGCCCTAATTAGACACTGCCCTCAGTGAGAAAGACACCCTCTTTCCGAATTTTGGTGTGGGCGATAGTAGTCACACTCTTGGTGGCAGAGAGGGGGGGGCGGGTACTAATTACCCGGGCTTGCTGGATGTGCCCGATGGGGGCCCGGGTCCGATTACACTCCTCCTCTCCCCTACCTCTTCCCTGTCAGCTGTGCAGCCCAGCACACGCTGCTGTGTGCTGGGCTGCAAAGTGAGACTGCTTGCTGCTGCAGCAGCAGTCTCCTCTGCCTGTGTGGATGAGCGATCATCCTGATTGCTCCCCCCCATGGATTTGCTCTGGACTGAGGAGCTTACAGCACACCCCTCCACAACGCATCAGCGCCACTTTGCAGCACTGCAACTAGGTTTTTCTCCCCCCCCCAAAGGGGGTGTGTCCACAACTGCTATGATTAGGCCACGCCCCCTTCACCGCCGGGCCCAGGCCAGCTCTTAGCAGTCATGGTCATACTACTACAGTGACTACTAAAGATTTTATTGTCTATTATTTGCAATATATTATTTCCACATAGTGCTGTAGAGGACACCTATCCAATATATTTTCCTACTACTATACAGTTCTCAGGTGATATGACTAAGGTAACCGACCAGCTACTTTGTCTGGTAATTTGCGCCCTGATTGTCCAAACCCTTTTTTTCTTACGCTGTGATTTAGTGTATGCTCATGATGATGACGGGGATTTTGCTACTGACATTGAAAATGGCGGCTGCCACCCACACAGCAACAGATTTTTTGTAGCATTTAATAAAGTCTACATGTGCCAGATGAGTGTCTCAGGATGTTTTATCCCCTTGAGACTGTGATGCATCTGAGACGCATGGCTGACTCAGACACAAGGTGAGCCACAAAACATCAGTTCAAATCCATCGATGGTGGGGAAACATTGGACCCCCGCAGTAGATTGCAATATTGTCACCCACTGGAATCGAACAGCGATGTTTCCTAAAAATGAATTTTCTTCAAGTTTCTAAACTGTGCCATATTTTTTATGAAACATTTTGGAGAAATGCACCAAATTTTAAGTAAAAAAGCATACTGTATGTTCCAGGTTACGTTTCCTTACAGACGGATGCTGAAGAGCACTGTGGTGCCTTACAAACATACTTACTCTCCCGGAATTTTCGTGAGGCTCACAAATTTTCGGGGAGCACCCCCAGAAGAGTATTCGGATCTTCCGCATCCTGCCCACTTCCAAGTGAAGTAGGCAGGATGGGAAGATAAATGCTGGGAATTGTGGCTTTGTTTGGAGAGGCCAGAGCTAAATTACGCAAAAACACGTTATTTAGTCCTGCCCCCTCCTCGCACTCCCGCGATTCACAGCAGTTTGCCATGACAGGGTGGGGCCAAATTACATGGAACCCAGCCCCCAAAGTGACCAGCTGTGTCTGCTCTCCTTACATTTTCTGGGGAGCAGATAATAAAAGTCGGTAAGTATGCTTACAAATCAATAACAATAATTAAACAATTTGTTTTTAGCAGTCTTTTCTAAAATTACAAGTGTTTTTATGGTGAATTGATGTCCTAGTTACACGCTTATTATAAAGATTATTTTGTATTTGGTTTTGTTGTATATGAAATTTTGGATATTTAATTTTCTCTGAGAAACAAAATGACAACTCCCAATTAAAAATACGGGTATCTGTATATATGTCTCATGATATACTGTATGTGCACAAAACTATGAAAAATAATTTTTTAATAGAAAGTTTCTTTTTGAAATCCTATATAAATATAAATGAAATAATGATATGACATGCCTTGTAGAAATACATATCTAGAATGAAAGGATACTAAAGGGGAATTTCATAGTTTTTTAAATAACTGTTATAATAAGGTCAAACAGCACGTCTTGCACATTAAACAAGATCTGATTTCTATAAATGTAACAAGACTTTGAACTTCAAGTTGTATTCACATTATTTTTCTAAAGAGTTTGAAAACTTGGCAAGTGATCGACACTGTTTTTTTGTTTTGGTTATTTTCTCAAATGAGACCACCCAAGTAGTTTACCACAAATGACAGTTTATGCGTTTAGATAAGAGGAAGGAGTTTGAACAAGTTTGAAGTGTAACTCAGACATGGCTCTGATTATAGTGTGTACTTACATTCACTTCATGTTTATTCCAAATACATAATCAGAAAATGCATATGCTTTAATAGGGTAGGATTACCAAGCCACATTACATTTATCGTTATATGGCCTTATGACTGGAGGTACTTGGCCGAAGACTTCACCAAAGGACTGGATGTGCATCTTTAAACAAAGGTTTGTTACAAAATGTACACGTACTGACGAGAGGTGCAAATAGGTGGCATGGTCGTGTCCTAATGGGAGCCCTCCACCCCTCTTCCCTAATCCACAAACACCAAAACTTTGTCGCACACACTTGCCACTGTGCCTGTGGCTAATGAAGCACACATCCCAAAAGTCCCAGCAGTCGGAAAACAGTCTGTACCATGGCACAGTTTCCTCGAATCATGACTGTCCCACCTAAATCAGGACAGTGTGGATAACTTTCTGTAATAATTAGTTAAATGTAAATAGTGGCATCTGACACTATAAAAAGGTATTTTTTTTGGCTATTTAAACAAACATGAAGGTTTTTTTTATTTATTTATTTATTTTTGCAAATCTAATCATTGATTCAGTGTCCATGAGTGCATTGATATAACGGCTAATAACTCATCACCATACATGAAGGTGACTAACCCTTCTGAAATAGGATTATTCATTTTCTTGTCTGAATCTGATTTGTAAGATCCAAATGTTTTTGAGATTAGACTGCTGCCTATATGAATGCCCATTAGCTGCGACTAGTAAGACATTGGTACTTTTGATGCATAGGCCCCTTGTCACTCTGTTTTGCCAGCAGACATACATTATTTATACCTGAGTTTTCCAGACCGTCAAACTTTCTACTGATGCTTTACAGAACATAATCATCTGTTTGAAGGTCACCTCCCATATGCATTAGGATGGAAACTGCTCTTTCAGACATAGTATGTGAAGTGCAAACATAGGGCAGTCAATAAAGCAATGTTTATATTCCAGATTGCACCATAAAATTCTATAGTATATAAATCATTTTAGCATATGTCAACATGTACAGTAAGTTAGTTTTATGAGCCAAACTCTATTTGCAGTAAGACATACATATGCAAACACATTTATTTACGCACGCCTGAAATAAGTTGTGCTTGTATACTGTGACTGCTGTCTGGGATCTGCAGCCTCTGTTGTTGACTCTCAGCAACTCCTTGTTGGACCCTCGGCTGTAGGGAATACAGCTTGCCTGACCCGTTATCAGCGCGGCAGCAACTATTCTGATGTTTGCACATGCACAGAAGTAAAATATCTGGGAAAATAGCTGTCATGTGCAGTAGAGTCTACTGAGGAGGGGGCCCTGGACGAACATTGTACACAAGCCCCCTCCTCTCTTAATACGCTCCTGATCTACCCCATAATCTTATGGTGTGTACCTAGCTTGACTCTTTGCTCAACATTCAGTATACTCTTACTGCACATGCACAGTAAAAGAACACAGATTTTAGCACTTGAGAGATGCACTTACATCCAACTCACAAAAGTGACCATTGTCTTTTCGAAGTGTACTGTAGCTCATACTTGCCTACTCTCCTGGTAGTTGCGGGAGGCTTCAGATTTTTTGTGTAGTCCCCTGCACCCCTGGAAGAGTGAGTAAATTTCCCACATCCCATCCACTTCCTAGTGAAGTGGGACGGATAGGTAGATTATACTGGGAATTTACGTGTCCGTGTGGAGAGGCGGTGCTAACATGACGCAAATCTCGTCATTTAGCCCTGCCGCCTCCATGTGGATTCACAAATTGTGGCATTTTGCCATGACGGGACAGGGCCTAAGGACCTGGAGAGCCCGACCTTGCCCCCCGAAGCGGCATCTCCTCTCCAGGCTTCTCCCTGAGAGAAGTATATTAAAATCAGTAGCTTATAGAGGACTTGCCACCTACACAATGAAAGCACTAATTTTGAATCAATTCACTAGGAATCAGTACCTCATTAATAGTAATAATGTAGTGTCTTAGCAGTGTAACATTAATAGGGTGTACACTGGCTCATCCCATGCAAAATATACCAATATATATGTAGGTGACAGGTCAGCTTCAAAAATATTTTACTTTTAGCAAACCAAACAGTTTACAGTATTACTTGGATTCAACCCACTGATCCAGACTACTTCAGCCTACTTTAGTACTCTCATGATCGATGTCATTTTTACCTGATCATTGTATTTTTATAATAAAAATGTACTTATTTTTCATTGTCAGTACATTTTCATATGGTTCATAATCATAAAAGAGATTGTTGTCTATGTCTATTGCATTACTTTATAAGGAAATAAACCGCAAAGCTTATCTCATTAATCTTTTACAGTTTTTGTAACCAACTGTAAACAAATCCTGTTCTTCAATTATTAACAAGCATTTGTAGACCCTTACGCTGCAATAAGCCAAAAGAGAACACAGGCATGAAAATAAACACCCCATTACTTAGATTAATGCACCATTCTGTCTGTCACATACTCAGATTGTAAATCGATAATTTTCTATTCCGCTGCTTTGATTTGAAAAAGAAATATGCTTTATGCTGTATTCAGTAGTTTTTGTGGCATGAACCCAATATCCTCATTGCATTTAGAGTGTGCACTTGAGAGGAAAGCGATAGCCACACATAAATCTGCTTCAAGCATCTCTTGCCCTCTCAAACACAACAAATTCCTTCAAGGCTCAAGAAAGTGCCATCACAGTTCATTGCTCAAGGACATGTAAGTGGCAGTCTGGCTGCGCTTACAGCAACATCATTCAGTTCCATCTTGGCAGCCTTAGTGGGGAACAGGCTGGATGACGAGAGATGTGAGCATGTTATATATGCTAATGTTCAGATATATGCATTGAAAAATCATTATATCGCTTTTTAGACATTAGTGCTTTTAAGCAACCTTGAAGTGTAAACTATTATTTGTGTATGTGCGTAAACTCTGGATAATGTCTGCTATATAGCTATTGTAAATTGAATTGATAGTCTAAGATTATATAAAATATCATTGCTGGGATATTTAAATGCTTATTTTCATCAAGGAGGTCTGCAGTTACATTGTGGTTGGGTCTGGGTGCGATGGAGAAAGAAATGCTAATACTAATAGCCAAATGGTCTATTTAATAATTATTTATACTGTGTTCATTTATTTATTGTATTACAAAATTGCAATATGATTTACGCACAACAAACTCTATTGCACATGTGTATTCAACGTGTTCTTATATATTCCACTGCTTGGTACACATAGGAGGAACTTAATTCAACATAGGTTTTTTTTATGTTAGAAAAATGTACTGAGAACCAGTGACATAGCTAGGGGTCTGGGAGCCCCTGGCAAAGTGAAGAACTTGGTGCCCCCCAATCTTTTAAACAAAGTAATTGATCTAAAAGTAGGTTACTACAGAAACGGACTAGCAGTTGCCTATTCATACATATACATTACACACATAACATATAATTATTTGCAGTTAACTTCTAATAGTTATGACAATATTTATCTAATATACTTTAAATCAGACTTGTCTACTCTCCCGGCCACCTGGAACCCCCATCCCTGCTATTTGCTCCCCCATGTAATTGGCCGATCCGGGGGAGCCAATGAATCGCATCATCATGGCCCCGGCTGCACAATGCCTGTAATCTCGGCATTGTGTAGTGGGGTTGAGGCAGAGATGACGCGATCGCGTAGTCCCGTCCACAAATTCGCATCACGCCCCCCTGTTGTGCCAATCTGGCTGCTACCTCCCGGAAGAGGCAGCCAGATTGTCGGCAACCCTGCTTTACATGCAAATTTTTTGCACATATTATTTGGCCGAGATGTTGAATTAATAGACATATATTCATCATTGTGCAAATATGAACCAACACAAAACACAATCCTCCACAGGTACTTCTATTATTTTTATGGTTTATTTTATGGTTTACTTACATGTTTACTTAATGCTCTGTCCATTCCTTGTTCTAACCACCCTTGCCCCGGGCTTATTACCCCTCTGACATGTATTCCTAATTGTTACTTCCGTCTTCCCTTTACTAATGTGCTGTACCACTGTCATTTTCTTTAAGATTATTCTTCTTCTCCTTTATGCATGGAAACCAATAATTAAAAACATTTAGCAGTATTATTGCACTGCATATTGATGTGATTTCTTTATCTTTTGTAATTGCCTTATATTAAAGTTTTAATTCTAATAAAAAGATAAAAAAAAAATAAACAAAACATTTTGCAGTAAGATACACGCACAGGGAGAGGGTCTATTATTATTATTATTATTATTACATTTTCTTTATAAGGCGCCACAAGTGGTCTGCAGTGCTGAAAATACGTTAACAGTAGGACAGTACAGGGTACACAGAACATTACATTACAATACAGTAACCAAAACATAAACAGAACACAAGTAACAATTAGCACCACATCTCTCAGTACACAATACAACTGGGAAGGTGAAGGGTGTCATTGAAGTGCTAGAGAAGAGGGCTGCGAGAACAGTAGGGAGGAGTACCCTTCCCCAAGGAGCTTGCAATCTAGGGGAGAGGGGAGACAGACAGTTGACATGAGGCATGAGCATGTGGATGGGGACATGAAGTAGGAGAGGAAGAGATGGCTGAGGCAGGAGGGTGGGGTGGAGGGTTGTCTTAGCAGTGTGGGCCCTGGGCAAACCAATGCACTGGGGCCCCTGCCCACCCATTCACGGGAAAAAAATTAGAGACTCTGGTCTGAAGCCGGTGGAAGAAATTAAACTGGGACTGAGGTGAGTTCTCGTCACCAGGGGGAAGGGGGGGAGGGTAGATCGGAATACAGTGCACGGGCAGCTGGCTTATAAAAGTATCACAAATTTACCAACTAGCCACAGCTGTTGGGGGGCGGGTTGGCAGGACCCTACAAGCATCGGACCCTTGGGCAACTGCCCAACAAGCCCAATGGAAGAGATGGCCCTGGTGGGGTGAGTAGCCTGGTGACAGGGTTATGTGGTGGAAGGGTATGCTTTGACTCTATGAGAGTCCATGCCTGCAGTGTGTAAAAGTAAAGTGATCGCTGATGCAATCACTTTAAGCTCTTGTTCGGGAGCCAGCTGCACTAATACGCATGCAAGGGTTTTTGAAGAGCCGAGCAGTCCGGAGACAGAGGTGCACAGCACAACTTAAGGTAAGGTAATCACCTGGGCTATATGACATGGTATGTCAGTGGCAAAGAGGAAGGGAGCATATGTGATGTGAGCAGGATTAAAAACATAGAAAAGATCAATTTTATTGGAGTAAGACCCCACAAGTTAATTGCCCAGGGGCCCCTACAAACCTTAATGTGCCCGGTCGATAACCCAATAAAGTGTGTTATCCCACAAATATTCTTTAATAAATAGACCCTGTGGAGACAAAACTCACCTAGAGTTACCATATTCTTTTATTTATTTAGACAAAAATAATTCACGAAGGACAATTCAGAGTAGCACACAAGTCTGTTTTGCAGAAGGATCTTGAGAATTTTTAGCACTGTACATGCTCTGTTAGCCAAGTGTAATCATATTTGAGTGGTTCTGAGTCATGCAGATTTCAGTCACATCTCGTCATATGGGTGAATATACGGGTCTGATTCACAAGCGATCGCAATTGCAACTACGTACACAGATCGATCGATTGTTGGATACTGGGCCTGATTCAGAGCCACTCGTAAGTGGCAGCTCGTTCGCTCCGAGCGATGTTTGCCCAACTGCGCATGCGTACGGATCGTTATACGCATGCGCGAACCAGTCAGTGCGGCCGAAATTCATGTGCTCGCAAAATAGCGAATGCCTGCTAATTTGAGTGACAGAATGAGGCGTATGTGGGTGGTAACAGGGGAAGGTGCTTGAAAACGGGGAGTGGAAATCCGATCGCAGGCGTGCTTAAAGGTCAAAACGGGCGTTTTAAGGGTGTGCATAATTAATACAGCAGCGTCATTGACCACGTCACTTGGTTTTTTTTAACTCAGAACTGCTCACAAAATTGTGGTAGCAAAAACCAACCACAAGAATAGCGAGCAGCTCATACCCTGTTCGATGTACTCGATTAATCTAATAAATAGCGGACATGACGTAGGATGCGAGCGGACAGGGGGCGTAGTTTCCCAAAAAACGACCGCAAGTTTTGTTCGCTCGTTCAGACCTAGAGGCGTGAACAGACCGCAAACAGCGAACGGTTCATTTGAATAGCCACCCCTATTTTCTGGACGAGCGAGCGCAAATAGTGACCGGCTCTGAATCAGGCCCACTGTCCTTTTGAATGCTGTTTCATGTGCGTGCATAAATTAGCCACTGCGATGGCATATGCAGCTTGTGTACTCACTGGGTAAGACGAGACTTGCAGTTTCTGCGATGGGTCCGACCTGCTGTAATTGTGCGTGATGGGCCGATTTGCTTGAATGTTACCGATGTATACGCAGGACTGCGACGCATTAAGGATGTGGGAAAGCAGCTGTGGGCGTCTCTATGCTGGCTGAGCTGTGGCAGGCATTAGCATATTTTCGCAGCTTCATTGCGTGCGATTACACAGCTGCAATCGCAATTGCGATCCATACTGAATTTACTGTAATTGTGACCGGCTTTGCCCTATATGTGGTGCACAGACATGCATACAAACGTATAGACTAGGTCCTGTTTTCATAAAGTATATAGGAGCTTATTCAGACCTGCTTGCTAGGATGCGTTTGCAAAACCACTGCGCGTGCGCGAACCACTGCGAAAGAACAGAATGCGTTCACTCGCTGTGCATGGGCAGCCCAATAGAGTTAGTGACAGAAGAAGCCGTTTGTGGTTGGTGACAGGGCTAGCCATTAATAACGGGGAAGTGGATGTGCGGGTGCAGGTGTGCCTGAGCATCCTAACACCATTTTAAAGGCCTGCATAATTTAGAGGCAGAGTCATTGTACACGTCACCTGGCTGGTTTTTACACTAAAGTGATCGCAGTGCTTGCGGCAGGTCATGGTCAACCTCAAGCGCTGCGATCGCATCCGATGTTACCCAATGTACCGATGGTTGCATACACTTCCTGGAGATGACGTGCGCAAGTGGGTGTCTTAAGACAGGCTGGTGGGCGTCTGCATACACAATGCGATTGCACTCTAAGTCATAGTGGGCGTGCTAATGCCCTGCTGTGCGATCGTGCGCATCGTGCGAGCCAACGCATCTAGCGAGTGGGTCTGAATCAGGTCCATAATGCCTTGGTGCAAGATTTTAATCACATTGTGTTAATTGGTCCAAAATGTAAGTAGTATACTATGATATAAGTGGCTACATGCCATGGCCCCCGTCACGCATCATTTTTGGATGTGACCATAAGTCTTGCCCCCGTTTTGCACCATGTTTTGCGTGTGCTCAGCGCTCCCCAAGTACTGGTACTGAGTATTCAAATGGTAGAACCTGCACCTAAAAAGTAATCTAGTTATTTCTGTATTATAATGTCTGTCTTTTTGTTTTATCTCTCTCCAGCCATTCTTTGTATGTAGTGACTCATCCCAATACACTGACTTGTCACGCGGCGTCCCTTATCACCAATTAAAGCATTGTAACATATTGGTCTCAACTACAAAGGTTTTGAGGGCTAGAAATAGTGGGCTAATATTGGATTGTGAACTAAAACAAAAGACTAAAAAATTCAAGGTACCAACTAAATAGGAACACATTTTACCTAAAGTTAGGACTGCAGTCATAATTACAAGTTATATTATTAAAGAAACAGATAAAGGGATATTCATGTAATAGATAAATGTTTTATGTAACTATAAAGATTGAGGGCCTGGTTCAGACCCGCGCGGCGTGCGCACTGCGTGTGCGCGAGCCCCGGAGCGCGTGAGAACTTCACACGCTCGGGGCTCGCAGCAAAACGGGGCGGCTGTCAATGTTGATCGACAGCTCGCCCCGTTTTGTAGGCGGGACAGGGGGTGGCTGGCCAAACGGAGGCGTTCTCTGTTCTATTAGAGCAGGAAGTTCAGTGGGGCTTGCGGTGGACGAGACCCTACCTCAAGGGTCTCGTCGCAAGCCCGATGGTCGCGATGGTCACGACCATCGTCAGGCCACCCGCTAAAGCTGTGGGTGGTCACCCACAGCTTAGCAAGCGGCCTGGAGGCCGGTAAAAGAAAAAAAACGTCCCGCCCTGATTCAGAGCAAGCGCTTGCAAATAGCGAGCGCCTCTGAATCAGGGCCTGAATGCAATAACTACACAGATTCAATAATATAGTTAGATGGAATCGGTATGATATACCGGCGGACGGGATGCTGGCAGTCAGAAGACCAACAGCGGCATCCCGATGGTGAAGATCCCAACAGGGGCCGTTAAGTAACCTAACCCTCCCCCTCTCCCCTTTTAACAATAACTATCAGGATCTGCAGCTTCCAGACTGAGGCACTGCATTAATTACTGCCTGTCTGTGTGCAGTGTCAGGTGTATGCTGATAATTCTCCTGTCTGTGAACAGTACAGCTGCACACTGGTCTATCATTAAAGGTGCATACACACACAACGATTTTGTTAACAATGACTTTATGAACGATTTTCTGTCAGATTATCTGTCAGATTATCTTTCAGATTTTTTAAGGTGTATTGAACGATTTTTTGAACTGCAAATGATTTTTGTAACTTCCCTTAATGAAAATCGTTCAGTTGGTCAGTCAGAATAAACTACAAACTACAAACGGGAATGCGCATGAACGATAATCGTTCATCGTTATAACTCAGAAAATGAACAATTTTTTCAACGATTGAACGATAACGACATTGTTATAGTTAAATTGTTCAAAAAATCATTATGTGTGTATGCACCTTAAGTGAGATGTGCTGTGATTGGGGGTTGTTCCTGTTAAATTCCAACCAGCCCTGTACTCCATGCCGGTGATAGAGTCATTCGTACTTCTGGTTCCTGTCTCCTGTTGTCAGTCGAGTTCCTGAGTCAGTCTAGCTGTGTTTCGTGTGTGTTGTTTATTCCATCCAGGCGGCTCCACCTGCATCCCATACACACATGCTGCTTGTACCATCTGGGCAGCACAGAGCGCTTCCTACCCTAGAAGCGTCTGTTACCGTCCGGTGTCCAGTGTCATCCCAGCGGCACTGGTAGCTACTCTGCATTCCAGGTGCGCAACCTCACACACCGTCGCCAGTGTCATCCCACTGACACTGGTAGCCACTCTGCGTTCCAGGTGCGCAATTAGCACACCATCGCCAGTGTCATCCCTGCTGCACTGGTAGCAACTCTGCGTTCCAGGTGCGCTATTAAGCACACCGTCGCCAGTGTCTTCCCGGCGGCACTTGTAGCAGCCCCACATTCTGTTGCATACATCACCTGAGTGTCATAGCCCAAAGGCTGCAACAGTCCAAAGGCTGCTTCACACCATTAGTCCCTTGGCCACGACTATAAAGGCCACAACCAGCCATCAAGGCTGCTCCTACAGCCCACAGGCTGCGTCACACCTCTTGTCCTCGGCACAACTAGCCAAAGCAAACCAGCCCCAAGGCAGCATCCACAGCCCAACGGCTGCAACCAAATACTTAACCCTTGGCCACGACTAGTACTCAAGGCTATCATCAGTTGGCTTTACAGCAATACCATCGATTCCCTCCAGGAATCATAACACCTCCCCATGGTGGTGCCTAAACCTAACTCCCCCTTCCCGTACCCTAAACCTGACCCTCCCTGGGCCACTAGTACATGAAGGGGGGGTTTCTGAGTACCCAGAAACCCCCCTGAAGAACCTAATTTTTTTTTTCAGAGACAGAGACAGTCTTGTTTCCGTCCACGGCCCTGTCTCTAATCATGAGCTGCTCCTCCTTTTGTGGGCCAGACCTTGGCTGTAGGGATGGATTGCACAGTCAGGGAACACCTCTTCTTCATCCATGACCGGCATCACGTCTGATGGGCAGCGCTGTTCTCCAGAGCACAGACCTCCTGCAGCCGCCTCAGTGCAGTGCGCTCTGTCAGCCGCAGCTCCCTCCGGCTTGCAAGGTAAGCGGCCCAGTCCCCCTCAGTAGTGGATGTCTCCTCTTATAGTGCCCTCCGTGAACCGCTTGATACCCATCTTCAGCTCGAGACACTCTTGGCCCCAGCAGGAGGTGGTTCTAGTCTCTCTGGTGCCCGAGGCTTCTGGAGACTTCTGCCCTCGACTTAACTGCCACCACTGCATGTATAGCTGCCTGAGGGCTCCTGCACTGTCCCCATCTTAAATAAAGAAGTCCACTGACAATAATGATCACATTTATTGTAATTACTCACAGTGCTAGCAAATACATATAGTCCAGGCCACAAGTCAATACATACAAATATAATTACACTTTCTAAGCATACACCTGTATACTACACTTTCCTTGTCCACATGTTTACCTATGATAACCCTGATTAGGGGTTACAGTGACATAAGGCCACTTTTCATCCCCATAAGTTCTATACTTAAAAATGGAAGTGGGGGGAACCAATGGTCTTTTTGGCATAAGGCACAAAATTGTCTAGTTACAGCTGTGAGTCCGTCTCTGCACTAGCCGCAGGCTATCCACGAACAGGGCTGCCTTTCCGCTGCCTGTTCAGCTGTCAGCACTTCTGCGTGTGTATGCTTTGCATGTGTGTGTATGTGTAAGCATGCTGTGTGTGTATGCTATGTGTGTGTATGTATGCTGTCTGTGTATGCTACGTGTATATATGCTTTGCGTGTGTGTGTATGTGTAAGTATGCCGTGTCTGTATGCTATGTGTGTGTGTGTCTCACATTTATACTGTATATATATATATATATATATATATATATATGGAACCCCCACTCCCCTCTAAAAATTCTGCATTTGCCCCTGTGGGCAGTATATGTTTTTTTCAAAGGGCAAAAGAAGGATAAATCACACCTTTTTGGGGGAACTCTTCGCTAGAAAAATATAGTGGTAATGATGATAATTTTATGAATATAAAACTTAGCTTTTAATGGAAAAACCTTAAAAGAGGAAAATATTCCCAGTGAATGAAACAAAAAAACAAAAATAGCAATAATTACAAAAATATGTAAAGAACAATAGTAATCAGCACACCCTCCCCGGGCGGTGACTAACCCTTTCTTCCCCCCCTGGTAGTGTCTATCCCTAACACCCCTTTCCTCCCCGCAGCCTAACCCTCCCTGGACAGTGCATATCCCTAACTCACCCCGGCAGGTCTCTAAACCTATCCCACCCATTCCCGGCCTAACCCTAAGCCTAAACCGCATACTTACCTTCGGGATGCAGGCGGTCGGGATGCCGACGTTGGTATGTTGATCCCTTCGTGATCCGGTGTCGGGATTCCAGCGTCAGTATCCTGACGTCCGGCATCCTGTCTGCCTGGCGGCTTGACTGGATCCCAGTTAGATGGTTTGAGTAAAAGTGTTAGAATTGTTAATAGTTGAACAGAAATGTTTGTGATAGCAAATAATCATATGTCTAATCCGACATCCATATTTTCCAACCACTTCTCTTGTTCTGTCCAATAAATATCACCCAGAATTCAGTTTGCAGTTTCTTAGGTTCTTGTGCTTGTTTAAGTGCTTGCACCTGTCTGAGTCTGGATTACTCTATCTCTCTGGAGTAAACGTACTAAGCATTGGAGAGAGATAAAGTGGAGAGTGATAAAGTAACAATCAATCAGCTCCTAACTGTCATTTTTCAAACAACCTGTAAAGTGACAGTTAGGAGCTGATTGGTTGGTATTGTATCTCCATCCACTTTATCTCTCTCCAAGGCTTAGTACATACGGTTGACCCCAGTCTGTCTCTCTGTTGGTAAGAGACAATACATCTCGACCAGAGAACCACATTATAATGTGAAATTACAATATTACAATTATTTGTATTTGCTCTTTGTTTCTTTATTTTGTTTATACTGTATGATGTGTTACAATAACATCTGGTCATAATGGGTCTACCCGAATCTATTGACATAAGATCACAAAAGGCTACTATCAGAAGCTTTATAACTATGTGTGAAAAAATCTAGTTAAAGTCACTGATTTTAAAAGCCAAATTAATAAACATATAGACGCAATAGCGTAAGATGGGGTTGACCTTCAATTCACAAAAAAAAGAACATACTCTGAAAGATACATAAAGTTTTTGGAATGGAACCATTAAAACAAAATAGTTTAACCTGAATTTTTAAACAGTAACACTTTCCTGCCAAAGCCCCCATCCTGAGATATTGTATACTTGAGAGAACACTGTTACTATCCTACATACACTGGAGTCAGCAGATTTGTAGCGATATAATATTCTTAACTTGTTACCTCCTTTCAGTGTCATAACTAGGGGTGTGTGCAGTGTGGCCACACAGAGTGCTCCTGTATCTGGATAGCAGGGTGCCTGGAACGGTATCCCTGCAGCCAGAATCTCTTTAGCAGTGCCATCTGGAGTGAGCTTAGGATGCTTCAGACGTGCACACTACTGTCCTTACAGCCGCCCTGAGCATCCTGAGGATGATCCGGGCATTGCTGCAATAGCCTTTGTAGCCCCGTTCACTCTGTGTGATGTCATACGGAGTGGCATGGCCTGCACCGGGAGCCACGAGCAATAGTTACGGCTCTGCCTCCCTTTTAATTAACAAGCTTAATACCTTAGATCAGAGGTTCCCAAACTCTGCCATTACAGTCCCGGTTTTAAGGATATCCAAAGGTGATTTAATTAGTACCTCAGTCACTTTGATTTAACCATGTGGACTCAAGCATGAGTATCCTTAAAACCTGGACTGTAATGGTGGAGTTTGGGAAACTCTGCCTTAGATAACAATATCCTCCTGTACTTGCCAACCCTTAATTTGTATAAGTATCCAAGATTTAAGCTCAGAAGGGAAATTAGGTTATCTGGTGGAAATCCACAGACTTGGTAACTATTTGGTTTATGTATATGTCATAAATCAAAATATGAGTGCCATCCTGGCCAAGGGGTAGATACGCCCCTGGGAGGTATTCATATTTGTGATACGGAAGTTGGAGTGTGCATGCTTGGACAGATAGGGTAAAGCTAAAAATCATTGTACATACTTGCAGTTTGTAAACTTAATTTTGCAGAGCAAATATGATGTATAATAATTCCTTTTTATTTGTATTTATTTTTTCTGCAGTAAGTGTCCTAGGTGGCATGTTCTGTATGTTGAAAATATGTCACTGTCAATTATTATCTAGTGATATAGATAAGTGCATTTGATCTCACCATGAATTGGAAAAATTACAATAAAATTTCTCTCTAAAACTAAACTATATGACAGACTTTGGTAGCCTTACACTCTTGCTGGTGATGCACAGTAGTTACTTTTGTATAACAGACCAGGAGCGGGATGCATCAAGCATCGCAATTAGCATGCGATGCATCCTGCCACTCATCGCATACATACCGGCATAAAAAGCACCAGCATGCATCAATAAAATCACAAATGACAGCTCTCTTGGTAGGAGCTGTTTTTTGTGATAGAAGGACATCTGGAAAATGACGCAGAAGTCCTTCTGCGCATGCGTCAAGAGACGCATGCGCTGCAAGGGAGCTGGAGAGAACCAGATGGATCCCTCCCAGGGGGGAGTCACAAATTGAGGCCCATAGGCTTCTATTGGGCAACGCCATCTAAAGACAGCATTGCCCACCGCATCCAAGCCCTGGAATGTATCACATTTAGGGGATTGGTGCATATGTGGTGAGCGGCCAAACCTTCAAAATTGAATTTACGGAGTTTTGACCACAAAAACCGCAATAGTGCATCCCGCCCCAAGACTGGCCATACTCCAGATAGAAATACAGATTGGGCAATGGGGCGTAAGAACGACTGTCACATGACATACTGTATTAATGATATTGATTATATTGTTCTCTCCTATCCGTCCTGAAGTAGGTTTTATGTTAGATGGAGCAGTCAGTATGTCACCTTGCATGTCAGTTGCATGTCAGGATCACATAATTTGTCTTGGACATCTCTGCTTCATTTGATAGCTAGCTGGGATAATTGTCTCCTGACAAGCGGTCACACTTAACGATTTATAGTCAAGGCACCAGACAATGGATTGGAATGCAAGGAAATCAACAAGCAAACAAGAATAAGAGTAGACAAACATGACACAAGTTAGGGCTAAAATAAGGTAGCTAACCAGGATGTCTCCTTATATATTAGAGCTGATGCAAGAGCACCTGACAAGTGCAATCCTCTTTCTTATACAGGGTATTAAAGGTTTTTCAGGGCACTGATAAATTATACCAGCGATGAACAACTAAAGCTATACCTACTTAATGCAATCTGGTTGTTTGGCTCCATCAGCTAAAGCCAGATCTAAACAGAGTCTACATTATACTCAGCAGTGCCCGCATAGCAACAACAGTCCTGCCTTTATACACAACAATACATAACACATTGCAGCCAATAAAGTTTCTAAGGAGAGGAAGAGAAAAAATAAGGTCAAAATTGAAATCATGGGAAGATTTATTCCTAACAATGTTAAGGCAAAAATATATCTGGGGACCTTAACAAACACCTGTATGTTGCATAATTATGTTAATTTATTATGTATATTAAATAGAAGTAAAAGGTAGATCATAAAATCAGTACAGTTGAGGCAATAAAAAGAGAACAAATAGAAGGAGCAATGAAACATTTTGTGTCTATAAAAGAAAATGAGAAAAAGCAGCATAGAATAAAGGTAAAGTAACCCAGAGTTATGGAAACATAGAGAGTGACACATTGTCTCTCCATCACTCACACAGCAGCTTACAATATGTGTCACCTCCTGTGCTGACAGGACTAATCTATTGAAACACTTGACTGTCTGGGATAGGTGGACAAAAAAGCATTAAAGACATCAACTTTTCCTTGAGCTTGCTGCACTGTCTTACTGTGCTGAACCGGGACATTCTGCTGCCTGCTACATGAGCCAATGCCTTCCCACATTATCTTGGGGTGTGTATGTTAGTATTACTATGGATTGCTTAATCTGATTATGTTATCTATTATGTGCACTGTGTATTAGTGGTGTTATTTGTGTTTACCATGATGATTACTGTATACATTGTATGGGATATGTATCCTTCTGCCAATAATTTGGATTAATTTTATATGCATATACGTATTATTGGCAATTCATGGGCTTATGTTACAGGTCTGATCTGCTTCCAACAGTATTTTATCTGACATCAACCTTGGAAACTGTCATTGGAATAATGAATAAGCTGACTAGGGGGATTCACTGTCTAGTAGCTGAAATGTATTGGATGACATGCAGAGATTATCTTTGCTTCTGATGGGAACTTAAGCAACAAACATCTGGTTTGTTTTTCTACACAAAAGAGGACTAGGGAAGTGGAATATGTATATCCTTAAAAAAAGAGGATTCTGGAATATATTAAACTTAAAAACATAATTATTATTCACAGGTAGTGTGTTCTACATTTTCATTTTACAGTTTATAAACGTTTAATGAAAAAATAACCAGTCATTATAAAACAATAATATGATGACATATTTCCGGGATTTCTATTGCACTAATAGCAGAAAACCTACGAGTTTTTTATTTAAACATAATGCACTTTGGCAGACTACAAGTAGCAGCATGGTAACTACTTTTTTTCCTTGGTTTGTTTCTTCAGACTGCTAGTAACATTTGACAATTCCACAGTTACGTTACACATGATGTAGCTAGCAGAGAAGCTTTGGTATGTCCCTCTGAGCTTAGTGGGTAATGAGACATAACTCGCCCCTACCACCACCATTTCCCCATCCTCTGCCTTCAAATGACATACTGAGGCTATGATATGTAGAAACATTATATATGGATGCTTAAAAGGTACTTATTTAAAGGAAATAAAACAACTAATATATGGGATTTTTGCTTTAACCAGTGTGGTCTTTGTGTTACATGAAAAAAAGCGCATTTAATGGAATCACAAATGCTCAAATCACATAATTAGGAATATAATGCTATTTTATTTTCAGAAAACACTTAATAGTGCACAGTGTTTCTAAGACTCATCCCTTCATGATTTTTTAATTTCCTTCTGCCTGCTGCTGTTCACATTTACCAATTATAAAATAACTGAACTTTAATTGGCTGCACTAATTAACTTTGTTCATTAAACCCCAGCAGCCATTATAGGTCACTGAACCTTACTAAAGTTGATAAACTGGATTATGAGGTAAGCAATAGGCTAGCTTGATAAGAGGGTCAGGAAGATTGGTTCACAATGATATTGTCATGAGCACAGCATGGTAAGTCTTAAGGCAATAATATCTTCAGTATATATACCAATATTTGTCTATACACATTACAATGTAGTGCAAATTGTTTAATGCATGGGATGGAAATTACATAGATGGACGGATGTATAAAACAATCATTCTTGGGCATGGCTATCTTCCAACATTACTAACATGCAGCCTGATGTAATCATGTGTGTGGCCAGCTTTAGGGTATACTGGCCAAATGTATTCTTCTTCAATGTGGAACATGGTCAAATGGAACTGGCTCACCTAAACACTGCCATCTAAGAATGGATAATGCAATTATGCCTTTGTGTATTTTATTCATATTTCTTTTAAAAGTGAAATCATGAACACTCTCAAGGGGCAATTTCTGAATTGAGATCATAGAGGTGGAAAGGCTACCCAATGTGTATACATGACAATGGCTCCAGACCATACTTGCCAACTCTCCCTGATTATCAGAGAAACTCACTGAAATAGTAATAATCTCCCTGGCTGCCTGAAGTGTCTCGAAATCTCCCTGATTGCACCTTTCCCTCATTGGGATGGGTACGGGATGCTGGCGTTGGGGATACCAACGGTCAGAATCCCAACGCCGGTATCCCAACAGTGTTAGAATACCAACACTTTATCAGTCGGTATCCTAACCCGCCCCCTCTCCCTGTCCTAATCCTGGTGCCTAACACTAACCTCCCCCCTTAGTGCCTAAACCAAACCTCCCCTACTCGTACCCAAAACCTAACAATCCTCCCTTAGTGCCTAACCCTTTCCCTCCCCTTAGTGTCTAACCCTAACCTCTAACCCTAATGCTAACCGTCCCCCTAACCTCGCTACTTACCTTCAGGATTCTGGTGGTCGAGATGCCAGCACCGGATTCTGACAGGTGTCAGGGTTCCGCCACTGGCATTCTGACCACCAGAATTCCCTCTGGTGGTATTTTAACCGCATCCCCCCTCATTATGTAGCTGTTTTATACATCAAATGCGATCATCAGTGCCATTTCCATGCTTTGGTTATAAGGCACAATGATCCCTATGGCTACATGCATTTTCATAAAAGGTTCTTGTTGCCACTTATATGGAACCCCTCGTAAACCACAATACATGAGCAAGCCCTGAAAAGGGGTAGGATACAGGATGATGGTGGTCAAAATCTTGAGGACGGCATCCCGACAGGGTTAGGATACCGACACCTGTCGGTAGGGATACTAAACCTTCCCTTACTCCTACCCCTAAGCCTCCCTCCCCGCACTTTTTAATCTTTTACCTTACCTTCCCCCCAGTGCCTAACCATAACCCTTCCTGCTTAGTGCCTAACCCTAACCCTCCCCTCCTAGTGCCTAACCCTAACCCTCCCCCTAGTGCCTAACCCTAAACTCTAACCTTCCCTGTCCCCCGACTACTTACCTTCGGGATGCCAGGTGTCGGGATTCCTGCGCCGTTATTCTAAGCGCTGGCATCCCATGAGCCAGGAATCTGACTATATCTCCTGAAAAGTATCAGTGTGTTTTCATCAACAAGTACAGGTTCATCTTACTAACTGCTTTGGGGCTTATTTACATTTGGATGTAAAATAATCATATGACTCTCAGATGTAGCAGTAAACGTCTACTTTACCGCCGCGCTCATAGGTGTTGCTTTCACAATCTCCCTAAAATGCTTTTTGAAAAGTAGGCAAGTATGCTCGTCTAGACATCTGCCAGTATTTATTTCAGTTGACATAAAACAAATATTAGTAGACACATTTATAAGCACCAACCACTGAATATCACAATAATACACAACACAGATTTAATTGTAATGAATTCAATCAACTCAGCAGTATGATGGCACAATGATTAGCTTTGATGTCTCACAGCACTGGGGTCATGGGTTTGAGTCCATCCAGGGCCCTATATATATTGTTTTATATATTTTTACCTCTATTAATATTCTATCGAGATTTCAAGAATATTTAAAAATATGTGTGTATAGTCACACTTCCATTTGAAGGGTGGTAAATAGGATTATTCTTCACAATTATTTTCTTGCAGTAAACATAAGGCCTGATGCAAGCTTTGGCAGAATGTTTCAATGTACTCAGCACTGAAACCCATTTTGCTTAAGCTACTCACACTGGCAATGCAGCTATTATATATTAATATCCAGATGCTGTATTGTAATCAGAAGTGAGAAAAAGACTGGGAATGAGATTACAACATAATCAGGTTGCTCTGACAATCTGGTCAAGGCTTGACAAGCTTCGCTGGGCTTGAAACAGAAATGTATTACTAAACCAGATAAATCAGCAGCTATATGGTTTATATTGATCCATACATTTTACTTTATTTATATTTCAATGTTTTATGACCCTTTTCTTTGGGAAAAGGAGATTCTGAAAAATGATTTAAGCAAAATAAATTGGTGAGTAAAGGGGCCATGGTGGCATACACATACTGTATTTGTGTCACAGATTAGTACTGGGTAATGTTTATAGCATGTCACCAGAGCAAAGTGGATAGAGAAGTGCTTTTAAGTGCTGATGACACAGCTTGTAACTACAGGGGATGAATACTGGTAGGTACATGTATGGTGTAGTCCTTATCCTGGTACTCCTAGCATCTGTGTCTCAGACCCTTACATCTTTCGGTGGGTTCCCTTTCAGAAGGATAACAACCATGCCATCTCAATTATGTCCCTAAATTTGAAAGTATAGTGTGAGTAGTGTATAAATCACATTGGGACATTTGAAATAATTTTAGGAGGGAGAGATGCTAAGATAAACTAAAATCATCCTCCTAAGTGACACTATGCAAATAGAACTAATGTAATGTGGCCTATACCAACCTATCACACAGTGGCCTTAATCATCCAGCTGTAAGTCAGGTTAAGAAAAGTTTCAGTTAGCTTCTGTAGGTTGTAGCAGTTATGTGCTATTTGCAATATGTTATTAAATATGTTCTATATTGTGACAGTTAGCTTAATAAATTCAAAGAATGGTATACTGTTATTCCATTGATAAGTGGCTCCTTAACAGTCTTGGATAGTCTACAAATCTGTATATTCAACAAAGAAAAACATGGTACAGTACATTGTTTTGTGCTAATATAAGGGAATCGGTATGATATACCGACGCCGGAAGTCCAGCAGATGAAGATCCCGATGGCGCCTGGTAAGTATCCTAACCCTCCCCTCTCCCCCCCTAACCTTAACCCTCCTAGGGTGCCTAACCCTAAACTCCTCCTCTAGTGCCTAACCCTAAATCCCCCCAGGAGTCCCTAAACCTAACCCGCACGGCTAACAGCTGCCGACGCCCGGCTTACCTACGTTCAATATGCCAGGCGTTAGGGATTTCGGCATGGGGCTGAAGATAGGCATGTTATTTAGAGGCCAATCATTAGTCCCATGCCGGGATTTCGGAGTCGGGAAGCCGGCAGTCGGCATTTCGACCGCCGGCTTCCTGACTACATACCAATTTAAGCATATCTATAACAAGATAATCTTCAAAGCAGAAATTGAATATTTTTGTTCTAATACTTACATGTTCTGGTTTAAATAAGAATGTTACATCTTTATAAGCTTGAAAACAATAATAATTGCACATTACAAAACATTAAAGGCTGTGGGGGAGATTTATCAAATCTTGGAGAAAGATGAAATACCAAATAATCAGCTTCTAACTGTCATCATTCTCCACTTTATCTCTCTCCAAGATTTGATAAATCCCCCCTGTGAATGATTAACATGATTTTAATGGTACTCTATAAATATTTTTTTTTCAATACTTTTTCATTTCCCTTATTACAAAATAAAATAAAAGCTAGTATAATAAGTTCCTTACAAATATGCAAATCACAGGCTTTACTACTTTGAATAATAATGCTCACAGGCATTGCCTAGAGAAACATCTGACATTTCTAGCTTACTTTCAGATGTAAATAAGTGAACTCCAATGCTTGGCAAAGCATTATGCCATGTTGGGCAGCCCATTGGGAAAGTGGGGATATCTGTTAATACCAGCACACCAAGAAATTACATCTGCTCCTAACATATTACATTGAAAGTAACGTCTTTACCCTAGAAAAAATAGTGACTTAATATACTGTAACTACTTTACTTTCATTGCTTATGTGTAAATCTGTTTATGTGTTATTACATTGCATGTGTAATATTTTATTTATATGAGCTGTTACTGCAGTAAATCAGAGAAATATTTAAAATAATTATCTTTCACCCATTTAAAGTTAGCAATTAATCTCACACCCAATGAAAGTACCTGGTGCTTGCTGAAAGATAAACTAAAACACAAGGCACAATGCCAGGAACACTGAAAGCAGTCAGGAGAGTATTCCTTACCTTCTCTGCATACTTGAACTTGACATAAAACCAGCTGGACTTGATCATTGTCTCCTAAACACTTGCTGAAAGTTAGCCGAGTGCAGTGTAGGGATCCAAAGAAATGGTTAATGCTTGTAAATGGATTTTATCCTTTTTGGTGAAACAGTTACAGAGACAAAGCCTTCAGATTCCTCCTAGCTGCCCACTAAGCCCTGCTGTGATCTAGCTCTCTACATCCAGAGTGCTCTATGAATGCTTCGCGCTGTGTCTCCCTGTCAGCTTGGCTGCCTGACAAGAGAATTCCTCAAATGGACTTCGGCTGTGTTCATCACAAATGGCACATGTCAGTAAGCCAGGGGGAGGCTGGCTTCAGACCTGGCAGCATCCCATGAGAACGACCTACCTCCAGTTAGATGAATAATGAATACCTGCACTTCCCACTAGACACGGATTAACACCTGGCTAAACATTATTTTGACAACATGCTGCCCAGTCAGGGATCTTAGCGTGAAAAGAATAACTCTTATAAACCTTAAAAGTGGTGTTCTGTGTTCTCTGCCCTCTTTCCACCTGTGAGCAAGGAGGCACATGTAGGAAAAACAAAGGTAGACAAAAACACCTGGTAGACTAAAACAAAAATGTACTGCCCAATTTAAAAAATAATTCTCAAATATGTTTCCCCTACAACTGTATTATACTTTTCGTTATGAAAAAATACTCCTTATGCTGGGTACACAATAAACGATGTGTACCAAGCATGATCTCACTGACGACGAGATCTGGCGGGGGTCCCAGCATTGGCAAATGCATTCACACTTGCCGATGCCAGGAGCGACGGCAGGGGCCATGCTGCACTGACAATGTCACAAACGACGCGCGTGAGCGTGCATCGTCAGTAACATAGCTGGTACACACTGGCCGATATGGACGATATGTTGTCTGAAATGTTGGATCGGACGACATCTCATCTAGCGTGTATCCGGCTTAAGAGTTGCTGAATGTCACTTTTCTGGACTAAGGGATCAGTTGAAGGATGTACATGGAAATGCTGATTGACATTTGTGGCGTTTTTGGGATGGAGCAGGGGCAGCGATTGGAACCGTTCTCCAAAACTGGGGCCTATCAAGCCCAGGGTCTACTATGGCGGACACAAATTTCCTGGACCTTCCTGGAAGTTCCTGGACCTTCTGGCCGCTCGCTAAGCTGTGGGTGACCACCCACAACTTTTGCAAGCGGCCAGGTGATGGCTTGCGATGAGACCCTTGCAGGGTTGCCGAGAGGGGGGGGCAGGTACAGATACCAGGGCCTGGGCTTCCTGAGGGGCCCGGCGGGGGCCCGGGTCCGGCGCCGCTCCCCCTCCCTCACAGCAGCCCAGCACACAGCTCTAATAGAGCAGGAAGCTCACTACTGACATCACGTCAGTAGGGCCGCCCTCAAACGGCAGGCGTTCCTTCGGGCTTGCAGGGAGACCCTTGTGGTAGGGTCTCGTCTGCCGCAAGCCCCAGTAAGCTTCCGGCTCTAGTAGAGCCAGAAGCTCACTACTGACATCACGAGTGATGTCAGTAGGGCCGCCCACAAACGGCAGGCGTTCCTTCAGGAACACCTCCGTTTGTCCAGCCACAAATTGATTATTTGCTTAGCAGCATTAAACTATGTTTTATATAATGCTGTGTTAAAAGAGAATAGAAAAAAAAAAAAATAAATAACAGCACTACAATCCGTCAGCTGGATAGCAGTAATTTAGGGGTCTGTATACTAAGCTGTGTTAGGAGATAAAGTACCATCCAATCAGCTCCTAACTGCCATTTTTCAAACACAGTCTGTGACATGGCAGTTATCTTATCACCAATCCCTTTATCTCCTAACACAGCTTAGTAAATAGACCTCAAAGTGTTTTTTGAGCCTGTTTAATAAAGATTTAAAAATTATGATGATCGCTCACACCAACATTAGTATCAGCACTTGCACTAGACCTATGCTAAGTACAAAAGATTAATCTGAAATAGACTAAACCAGGTAGAGCTATAGGCAGTATCCTCATGCTTGGAGATAGTCACACCATTAGGCTCCATTGGTGATCTATAAATATTAATCTGCTTAATTTAACATTTTATTGGTTGTGTATCTGATCATATAAAGTATAACAATGTATTAGAATAAAATAATCAAACTTATTATACTGTACAATAAGTGGATGTTTGTGAAACATACAGTTCAGTCCAATGAAAAACAAGTTTTCGACAAATTCATCTATTATTTATAGAACATTATCTTTTGTTTTGTTTTTTCAACTTAAACTGAAGAACCTCAGTTCGGTGATACATGCTTTACTTTTTCATTCTTACAGTACAGACTCCGCTGACCCTCTTCAAACAAATCCTTTTAATTTGCCATTATCCATTTCCCCATCTCCACCACTGTGCAATCATCTCACACTCTGAGGGGCATCTGCTTGGGAACTGACTCTCTCACTTACATGAGTGGCTCTCTGGGCTGACTACTAAAGCACTGAAAAAGGTAACAGCACCAATAATTCCATGCAAATGTTAAAGCAGTAACTTTGGGCTCTGTGAATTTCTTGTCTTTGGCATTAATAGTTGCAGAGCTGGCAGCAGAATGAGAATATATAACAATGGTGGCATTGGTGAAGGCTGTGATCTTCTTTGAAGCGATTTGGGATTTGAGGAACACATGGACAATTATAGGCCTGGACTTGGCATTTACACCAATTAGAGAAAGCTGATATGTTGTACACGTTGTTCTTGTTATACCAGTAAATGATGAGGATGATTATAGTAATTTCATTAAAAAAATTATGAAGAAGAAAACAGAAGCCATAACAGATTTGAATGAATTGGCCCTGACTTTGAGTGTGGACTCCACCATGCAATTCTTTGTCCTCTGCCTCACTTTTTAGCTGATTCTGAGATGCAAAGTGGCTGTGTTTGTGTAAAGCTGCAGAAGCCTGATTCACTACCGTATGCTAATACTGGGCGGTGAAAATGCAATCGCACAGAACTGTTCTGCCTTGAGGGAGTGTAATGGGAGTTTTGTGGGCTTGTAGCTTGAGTTCTGAGCTATTCTGAGCCGTACATACTGGGAAAGGATGCCTGTTTCTGATGGATCGCTTGCACCTAGCATGGAGCTGGTGCAAGTGCTGATAATAATTTAATTTATTTGTAACAGGGATATTACAGCCCTTATAGGTTTGGTTACTACAATATTTGACACTGCATTAAGAGGCCAATCTGAACCAGCAGATATAGGGTCACTAGCATCATCTGGATAGCACCTTAGGTAGAGCAGGATCTTCCAGTTGCACAGGCACCTGAAGCTATCACAACACTTTCTCAGCTTTACCTAAGTACAGTATGATAAGGATTCTAAGGTCTTTAGGATTTTCTTTAATCAATGTGCTATCCACCTCAAATTGCTTTCTGGGAACTTTCCTTCTGAAAGGTGATGGTTGCTTACATTAACTCTCCACTTTCCAGTCAAGCTACTGTCTGGGAACATAAAGATCCACTATTGCATAATTGTACATCTTTCCTGTATTTCACAGCTTTTACATATTTGAGCCTGTCAGCAGTGTGGCAAACAGAGTTCAGGGAGCAGGGTGGAGTGTATACTTATTACCAGGGCCCTGGCTGGTCTGCGAGGCCAGGCGGGGGTCTGAGCTAGCCATATAGGCCATGTTACGTCCCCTTGACGAAACACCACAAGGCACAATTTCACATTCAATTTTTTCTCCTATGACTGTGCTTGGCCCCCCTCTCCTGTATCAGGACTCACAAAGTATCTCAGCCATCTTGATGATAAATGGTGCATGGTGAAGGAGAGGGCCTATACCTGGTAAAAGCTGACTTATTTGAATTGGTTCTAAATTTATTCAATTATCTCTACTTATTACAGAAATCCACACACTAATAAATAACATTTAACTACTCATTATGCTTCGATAACTCCCATTTCACTGGAAAATAAAAATACTGAACACAAAAAATACTGTAAATTGTAGGAATTATGGTTATTGTTTTTTATAGAAAAAATCAATACAGAACAAAAGCACAAAGCAACTAATTAGCAAGCACAGTACAGTGTAAACTGATTAATGAGACAGGGGAGAAATTGTTCACTTAAATTTTATTTTTAAACATATCTTACATTGAACTGTTGAGCAATCTGTTGAAAGAGGGTCTTTACATGTAAATCCTGCTGGATAGGTAAAAATAATACTAATGAGCAATTAATAATTTCATACTATCTGGAAACAGATGTTTCATGTTGTCAAAGTCATTAAAAAATGTGTATATCGTTTAAAATAATTTTGAATATTATGTAGACGAGTCTTGCCAGTTCTGCTGCAGAAACAACATAACTGTACTGTCCTCTGGCTTAATAGATGCTTCGAGACTCATTCAACCATGGCAATACAATAAGTACAAAAATAAATATTACCCTTGGATATCAGTGCATGAAACGTATCCATACAATATTTTCTGACTATAACAGAAACATAAGCTTTACTTTATAGGGCAGATATAAATAAGCACATGGTCCCGTCGTAAATGTGCGCAATCTGTGACTGCGCACATATAGGGTTACTATGTTTGGGAGAGCTCCTTTTTTCTCTTGATCCTCTATGGTATGTGAACAAAAACAAGCAAGGTTTTCGGCTCAGATAACTTGTGTAATATTAATGCATAACATTTTGATGAAAAGTCATGGATAATTAAATCTGCCCATCTGTGATGAACTGCAAATCATCATACACAATCTTCCTTCCACAAACCTGATACATAACATGTTCTTCAACTATTTACTATGTTCATAATCCTGACAAGGAAATTGTACTTGGCGGAACCTTTCCTTTGCTGGCTTACCCTTTGTCCCTGGATGTTACCCGGCTGCCGTTGCTGCTGTTCAAACCTTTTCATCGAGTAAATACATATGCTGCACATTCTTTTATTCCTGTCATTCTTTAATGATCCAGTGCAATTTACATGGTATCAGAAGAGTAACATTGATGGCCCAGCGTCTCCACCAGATCGATCCATTGGCTTTCAATGAGCACATCTCAGACACTTGGATGAAGCTCCATAAGGAGTGTCGCGTTTACTGTTACATGGGGTTGATGGACAAGACCAAGAAGGCACGGGATTATACTCTTGTGATTTTTGCTGGTGCTGAATCAGTGGGAAAAGCTGATTCTTTTATGTTTGGAGAGGATCCTGAGGTATTGATATCAAAGATTGATGAGATCTGTCTCCATGTTAAAAATATCATCATGGACATACATGTGCTTCACAAAATGGAACCAGACCCTGCTGAATACATTCAATCTTATGTGGCACTGCTTAATTTATTAACATTAAAATGTGAGTATGGTGCATTCACTGATGGACTCATAATGGACAGAACTGTTTGTGGAATATATAAAACCACACCACACATACACATCTGCAGGGCCATGGCCCAGGCCTGGGGAAATGGGGTGTGGCCTAATTGTGGGAGTTGTTGTCATGCCCCCTTTGGAAAAAACCTTTTTGCCACGGCGCTGCACGCTGGGGAAGGGGCTATGTGAGCCCCTCAGCCCAGCAGGGTGGGGTAGGGTAGAGATGAGCAGCAGCAAGAACTCTCCCACTGCAGCCCAGCACACACAGCATGTGCTAGGCTGCTAACAGGGAGAGAAGGTGGCAGCAGACCCGGGCACCCCGCCGGGCCCCTCCAACAAGCCTGGGTAGTTAGTATCCACTCGCTCCCCCTGTCGACATCCCTGCACTTTATTTTTATAGATCTTTAACAGATTTTTATTGATTTTTATCCGAAACCAAACACTTGGAGGGTGGTTTTGCAAACAGCAAACAAAATTAAAACAAAACATGAATCCAGATCCAAAACCAAAACACGGGATTCGGCACACATCTCTACTGGCGCCAAGTATAATGTAATGTCCAGAGATCTGCTGCACAACACCAGCCCAAATGCAGTTATCAATGCCTCCAATGCAGTGAAGCATATTACTTACAAGGTCAGGTGATCAAAACCAGAGCTGCTAATTCACTTTTCATATAACTGACTTCGACATCAAACTGCTACTGGGCTGACTGACAGTATCAGGTTAGGTTTAATTACATTAGCACCCAATGTGCATGTGAGTCAGTTGGATGTTCCAAAATTCAGAGACTTTGCTGATCTGTTTGATAATAGTTCTGCAGGCAAACTACCTGCAACATGCCACAAGTGCCTGAAGTTATTGCTGCAACCATCTGTGATCCAAGGTGTATATCTCTTGCAATCAAATACAAAAGGTGCATACACACACAACGATGTTAGAAATGAACGATTTTCGTTGAACGATTTTTGTACAGTTTTTCCCTTGAAAAAGTGAACGAAAATCATTTTACAAAGTAGTTGGTTTTACTTTACATAATAAACGAAAAATGTTGCTACTTCTATTGAAAATCGTTCAGTTGGTCAGTCTGACTGAACTACAAACTACAATCGACAAATGTGAACGCGCATGAACGATAATCGTTTATAATTTTACACTGAACGATTTTTTGAACGTTTGAACGATAACGACGTCGTTATAGTGAAATCATTCAAAAAATCGTTGTGTGTGTACGCACCTAAAGTCATAGCCAAGCTTCTCCACATGACTGCACTTGGATCAATCACCCCTGTGAAAAAGGCCACTCAATGGGTTTCTGACATTGTGGCAACTGTGAAGAAAGATGGGTCTGTACGTAAGTGTATTGACCCAGTCCATTTGACCAAAGCACTCATGCATCCTCCTCACCCCTTGAAGATGGTGGAACAAGTAAATGCTGAATATGCCCAACACTAAGGTCTTCAGCAATTTAGATGCCAAGGGGCATATGTATCAAAGCTTGATGTGAGATAAAATTGTGAGATATATATCACCAACCAATCAGCTTCTAACTTACATTTTGCAGGCTGTGTTTAAGAAATGATAGTTTGGAGCTGATTGGCTGGCGATATATATTTCACAATTTTATCTCACATAAAGCTTTGATACATATGCCCCCAAATGTGAGTTTAGATCAATCTAGACTGCTTTCATGACAGCAGCAGGCAGATCTGTGTTTCCCAGGATGCTTTATGGAATCTGTATGGGCAGCAAAGTTTTCAAGCACTATATACAGCACCTATTCAATGTTTTCCTCTGTGAAATAAGTATTGATGACATCCTGATATGGGGTTCCTCTGTGATCAAAGTTTTTTCAAAGCCTGGCACAGGATAAGGTTGGTCAACATGAATCTCAACCCTGACAAGTGCAGTTTCCATGTCACTGAGGTTCCCTATTTGGGTCACTTGCTTACATCTCAAGGTACCAAGCCCTGTGAAGACACAAGCCATACAGTGGATGCCCATATCATCAGTCAAGCTCAGCCTCCAAGCTCAGTTCTTAGGCTTGACCAATTATCTCTCCAAATGCCTGACTCACTACAGCAAAGTAACTGCTGTCTTTCATCAGCTGTTGCACTAGGATGCCGTGTGGTGTTGGGACTCCCATCATGGTGATGGTGTTGACTGTCTGAAGTTCATGCTAACCGAAAACTCTGTCTTATGGTTCTTTGATGTACACCTCCATGTACTTATATTTGCTGATGCCTCAATGCTGTTTGCATAAACTAGACAAACCAATTGCTCTCCCCGTTTCCTCCAACTAGTTTATGCCTCTCAGCTACATCAGGCAGGGTTAACAATGTTTTATTTTGGCCCACTATGTCTACCAACATCGAAAGTTTTCACTTCCTGTGTCTCGTGCCATGCCCTGCATACTGTACACATCAGGAAAGAAGCCTCACACCTGCATGAGGTCCCTGATCTCCCATGGTCTATTGTTGCAGAGGACATCTTTTATTGGGGTGGGTGGGTACATGGTGTCAGTGGACTCCTACTTGGGGTGGTTTGAGCTGTAATATTTGCCTACAATTAGCAGTACAGCTGTAATCAGCAAGATGAAGAGGTACAGTGCTTTTCTGAATACAGCATATCTCAGCAACTCTTCATGGACATTGCCATGAACATACCCACTTTCTAACAGGCAGAGCAGCCAATCATCTTCTCCAGAAATGTTCTTGGGATGGGTCAGATCTGTTATTGACACTTTTACATTTGAGGAATACTCCCCAAGATGGGCTCCCTTCATCTGCACAGTGTCAACTATTAAGGTGTACCCATACTGTAATTACTATGGCCAAAAGCAAGCTGCAACCACAAGTGGACTATGATGTGCATAGTGCCTTGACCAATTCCAGGCAAAGGTAAAAGTAATGGCCAGCCTGTGCTCATAGAAACCTTGTGGGTTCTGACAAACTAGGCAGAGTACGAGAACTTGCTACTGTACCCAACAGCTATATTGTGTGAGTGTTTCTGAATCATTGCCAGATGCAGTTCACCAGTTAATTACAGAGAATTATGCCAGATAGCCTATCACAACACACCGAGACTCTATCTCTAATGCCACAACTGTTGTCTTGAATGATCCTATATTTGCACCTAGTGTAGATAACTCTCAGTAAGAGTCCTCTCAATTGGTCCCATTTTTCATCATTAGATCTGGCAGGGTTTCCAGGCTCAAGCCAAAGTTCCAGGACTTTGCTCCTTGACGAAACCCCTTCCTATTTGTTACCTATGCATACATATTTTCCTTGCATACTGTTTTGCACTAAATATTGTCACACTGTTCTGCACACTTACAATTTGTTGTTTTAATTATCTATGAAAGAGAGGATGTAGATGTACAGATTATGCTGCAGATGGAACCTTCTCCATAGATATTACCTGTTGTTCAGTCTAGTGTTAGCGTTCATCAAGTAAACACGCATGCTGCACAACACACCAGTCTCCTGTCATTCTTAAGTGATCCAGAAATGTAAGTACACTACAGAAATACTGGAGAAGATTATATATGACCACAATGCAGATACTAAAGGTTATGTACAAACTACATATTATCTTAGGTTGTGCAAAACAGTTTCTGTTTGCAGGAATTTGCACACTTATTTGTCTAATGTATTTAAAGTTCAGTACATCCTCATCTCCCCCCACCCACAAGAAGTTATCTACCAATGGTTTGTCTACCATCTGCGTAGGACAATGTGTCAAATGGGCTCTGCACCATTCCCTTGACTTGTGGGCTGCTAGCATCTACTTGGATACAGACAGACATGATAATAATGATGTAGAAGATTTCTCTGTAGAGCTCTGTGTTCCAGTAGTACCAAAGTTTTAGCCACATTTGTCCAGCAAATATGAAAATTAATCAACAGTGTATAACCTATACAATTTTAGTCATGTGAGGCTGATGTTACGTTAATAGTTAATAGTGGTTCTTTTTTATTAACATTACTATACTGATTTACAGGGCAGGCCAGCACAGGATTATACCCCAGCTATGGCCCTGATCATCTTATATATAAAATTCATTGGTTTGTTTGTTGGTCTAACCGGTTATACATTCGGACACCCCTGTACCGATTGGGATGAAACCAAAGCAAGGTGGTCCAGTTGGATGCTGGCCAGGTTTTAGGGGGGTTAGGGTCCAGGTAGGACCTCCCGTTGGTGTACGCCGGCCAGAACTTTGACCTGGGGAACCTGTTATGGGCCTTCCACTAGATGGATTTGGATGGAAAACTTCACAGAGGGGTGGCAATTGGTCTGGGATGCCTAATGAAGTAGTTGGGGGTCACAGTAGGACCACACGGCGGAGTGCGCCGGAGAGAACTTTTACCCATGGAGCACGTTCATGGCCTTCCCAGGATGGATTTGGATGATATCACATAATAAAATGCAATAACTTGAAGATTTAAACCCAGGCAACACTGGGTACTTCATCTAGTACCATATACTTTAAACATGAAAAATTTTGTAATATTTCTAAGACTATACAAGGGAAGTTTGCATTTTAACACTCTCATCACAAAATTAAATGAATATAAAAAAAGACAAACACACACACACAAAAGAAAACCTTGAAGTTGATTATCTTTAATGTTTTAGCAATTGCTTGTCAGTACATATTTACATTCATATGCATACTGTATGCTCTGAAGTCTTCCCTTGGGAAAACAAAATGCAAAGCAACCATAGAATTTTTCTTTGCTATGGCTTGGTTCTGCTAAACAATCATCACAAACTGACCAGATTCTTGTTTTAATTTAAAACTATGAGACACAATCTAGTTCTTATGTCTGAATTGTTTAAAAGGCAATTACTCACTTATACTGCGGCTTAAGCAAACTACAAAAAACTCTAGCCTTTGGACTCATAAGAATGTGATTTTTCCATGTCCAGTGCCATACTGGGGTCCTGACAGAGTGCAAACTGCAATCATATAATAGTATATGTGCGTCATTAGCTTTACTTCCTTTAGTTTCAATAACCTACAGTAAGTCCATGGCTTTACAACCTACACAACACAACCTACTCCCCACATATGTAAAATGAGCAGGAGCAGAACTTTTTTTAAATATGCTAATTAACCTGATCTTGCACCTCCTCTGAAGTGGAAGTGATAGGGTTTTGGCCAATACTTTCTACAGTTCATCTTGTGTACCATCTATGTTTCTTTCTTCTGCCTCCACTAAGGGGCACATGGACAAGTCTGGGTATAGTCTGGAGAGGAGAGACTGGGCGCCAAACGGTTGATGAAATGTACCCACATGCCCACTCTCCTCTCTTCTATAACCTGCCCCCAGCCACTGGGACCTCAGTTTTTAGTTTGGTGCAAAAGGCAGTAGCTGGGCACCATTTGTCTGGGGGGATGTTAGATGTCCCCCTATATTTTAATTACAAGTTTTCTGTCACCACTGCTCCACCAACCCAGTGCCGCAGCTGCAGCACTGGTGACTGGGTCAGTGACTTTGGCTGCAGATTCCACTGGAGTCGCATGCCTCAGCCGGGGGTTCAGCTTCCAAGAGCTCCAAGCCCAGAGGTAAGCAACCCTGGTCCACTAGACATCCAGCTGCCAAGCCAGTGGACAAACCTGCTGCAGGATGGGGCGGGCCTTCACCCTGGGAGACCTTGGAGTGGGAGGCCAGCTTTTTCAAAGGGTGTTACCCTTAGGTCAGTTCACGGCCTCTTGTATGTTCATGAAGGTTTTGGCGGTAGTGGCAGCATGTATTCGATGCAAGGATGTCAGAATCTTACCGTACCTGGACGACTTGCTTCTCGCTGCTCAGTCTCCGACAACTCTCACAGATCATATCCATCTGACAGTAGAGCTCCTACAGTCCCACGGCTGGGTAATCAATTGGAGGAAATCCATGCTATCTCCATCAGGAGATGCTCCACCTGAGAGCTTTCTTGGATTTGAGAGCTCAGAGAATCTTCCTCCCTCCAGACAAGATTTTGATCTTACAAGCCAGAATATGCACCTTTCTTCAGTCAGTGTTGATTATCCATACACTTGTGCATGCACATTCTGGGGTCATTGGTCTCAAGGTTCGACATAGTGGAGTACAGTCAGTTCCACTCCTAACCTCTCCAAACAGTCTTTCTGAAGCGATAGATTAAGTCTCTCCTGAATCTCAGGGCTCAGACTCTTATTCTTCACCAGGAGGTACATCTCTCCCTGCTGTGGTGGTAGCAGCACTCACAGATGAACAAGGGACGCCCCTTTTGGATCCAAGACTGGGTCCTACTTCCCACCAAGCAAGCCTTTGGGGGTGGGGGCAGTAACTTGTTATCTAATCTTCAGGGAGTTGGATGTGTCAGCAGAGCCAGATACCTTCACTATCCTGGAACTTCGTGCAGTGCTCAGTATCATGCACAGCTCATCCTTCAGAGATGTCCGGTGATGGTACAGTCAGATGGTGCAACCACAGTGGCCTACATAAACCACTAAGGCAGCACTCACAGTCAAGGAGCGATGTAAGAAGTCTACAAATTATTTGCTGGGTGCAACGTCATCTTCCAGTACTGTCTGCTGTTTTCATCATGGGTATTCAAGATTGGGAAACAGACTTCCTAGGTGGTCAAGACATCCATGTAGATGAGTGGTTGCTGCATCCAGATGTCTTCCAGCTACAGTGTTAGTCTTTCGTGGGGCCTACTAAACATCAACATGATCGTGTCTCACTACGATCGTCAGTTTCCAAGTTATTGCTCCTGCACCAGGGATCCGGAAGCTCTCCTGGTAGAGGCACTGCCCTCTGTTTTATAACTTCCCTCCTATCTCAATGATTCCTCGGGTCATGGAAGGAGGCACTCTGATCCTGGTGGCTCCTGATTGGCCATGGTGGTTGTGGTATGCAGATCTGCTGGGCATCTCCATAGACGCCCCTCTGCGTCTTCCACTGCGGCCAGATCTGCTGTCTCGGGGCACCTGCTTCCATTTGGATCTAGCCTGTCTCGCTTTGCTGGGGTGGCTCTTGAGACATCCATCCTAAAAGCTAAAGGATTCTCCAGGCAGTGCCGTCCCTCTCTGCGATGTCACCTGGTGCGGGGAGAGATGCTGAGCGTGTAGTGGAGTCGCACGCCACCAAAAAGGGGGTGTGGCCTCGTGGGGAAGGGGCGTGGCAACACTGGAATGAAAGGGGCCTCACAGTACGACAATGGGGAAGGGGGATGCCGGATGCCAGAGGTGCGGAGTGAATGCCCTGTTTGCAGAGTCAAGTGCTGCACTTAATTATACCATGCAGCACCCGGTTCTTGTCAGTGGAGGGGGAGTCTACATCTTGGTGTCACCCCTCAGCGGGTGACACCCAGGTGTGGCCCGCACCCACCTCTACTCCCCTGTGTGATGGCACTGTTGCCAGGAGCTTTGTTTGAACCATGCTGCAGGCTAGGAAGCCTTCATCGGCATGTACTGTATTTATCATAGGGTTTGGCGTACCCCTTTTTCTTGGTGTTTGATTAGGGGTTTAAACCCCAGGTCTTTCCACTTTTCCCGTATCCTTTCCTTTCTGCAGTCAAGTCTGCTTTTGGGCCTTCGAGTCTCAACCTTAAATGTCCAGGTTTCAGCTTATCTGTCCATTTTCAAAGTCAGATAGCTCTACTACCGGAAGTGCAAGCTTATTCTGGGAGTTTTGCATGTTCAGTCACCATTAGTCTTTCCTGTGGCTCCCTGGGATCTTTCTTTAGTTATCAGAGCTCTCCAGTCAGCTTCATTTGCACCGTTACAGTTATGGTGGTATTGCGTTGGCTTACGTGGAACAATGTGTTTCTAATAGCCATCGTGTCAGCCCGGAGGGTGTCGGATCTGAGCGCCCTCTCGTGTCGCTCCCAAATTTCTTGTGTTCCCTTTGGACTCGCTTGGGCTACACACCCAAGGTGGTATCCCACTTCCATATTAATCCAAACATAGTAGATCATGCATTTCAGACTATGGGTCCATCTCCGCCGGAGGCTTCATTGGATGTTAGGGCTCTGCCAGGAAGACCGGAGAGATCCGCATGTCGGACTCTCTGTTGTCTTGTATGAGGTTTATAATAGTGGCAGGCTGGCTACTAAGCAGACCTTGGACTGCTGGATTTACTTTACCATTTGCCAAGCTTCCTCCCTGGTGAACCTTTCTATCCCTGCCCTGGTGATGGCCAATTCCACCCGGCCAGTGGAGACTTTGTGTGCAGCACACTGTGGGGCTTCTGCTGAACAGCTCTGTATGGCTGCCACATGGTCATCTGCTCATACCTTCCTCAGACTTTATGCATTAATACTTCTGCGTACTCGGACGCCTTCGGGGGTTCTATGCTCACTACAGCTCAGGAGAGTCCCAGCCCATAGGGGACAGCTTTAGGGTTTCCCAGAGTTGTCCCTGTGTTCCCTAGTGGAGGAAGATGAAGAGGAGACTTATGTTCTTATCTGTTAAGTCTCTTTCTTCGACTCCATAGGGGGCACAGGGTGCCCACCCTGTAGCACCTGTCTGCCGGGGAGTGTTTCCTTAGTGACCAGTCCAGCTGTACTTTCCATGGTGTGGATGGTTCTGTGGGTCTCATTCAGACCCACTTGCAAGCACCTGAGCGCTCACAAGCGGGTCGATGTTGGGCTCTGCACGCGCGCAGCGGCCGCACTGCGCATGTGTAAGCCCCGGAGTGAGAGAGAAATTCTCTCGTTCCGGGGCTCACTACAAAAGGGGCGGCTGTCGATGGCTGTCGTGGTGGGGGAGTGGCTTCACAAATGGAGGCATTCCCAAATGAACGCCTGCCGTTTGTGGGCAGCCCCACTGACATTACCAGTGATGTCAGTGGAAGAGCTTCCGGCTCTATTACAGCCGGAAGCTCTCTGGGGCTTGCAGCAGACGAGACCCTACCACAAGGGTCTCGTCGCAAGCCCCGATGGACGCAATCCCCGATGGTCACGATGGTCTTGACCATCGCGACCATCAACCTGGCCGCTCGCTAAAGCTGTGGGTGGTCACCCAGAGCTTAGTGACCGGCCAGGAGGCCGGCTCTTTTTACAGATGCGGCCGCCCTCATTCAGAGCGAGCGCTCGCAGTTTGCGAGTGGCTCTGAATGAGGTCCTGTATGTATGCCGGCCTTCCTTCTCCTCTGCCTTGCTCCTGCCATGGACTTGCTAACTACACTAAGGTCCCAGTGACTGGGGGCGGGGTATAAAGGAGAGGAGCATGGGCTTGTGGATAAATTTCATTAACTGTTTGGTGACCAGTCTCTCCTCTCCAGGCTATACACAGAGTTGTTCCTGTGCCCTCTATGGAGTTAAAGAGAGATAACAGGTAAGAAAAATGGAACACTTTAAAATTTTTACATTACATTTTTTTGTCAATTGATTTTAATTACATACATTTTCCTTGAAAATAGGTTGCAATGCTTAATATTCCCTGACAACTATCTAGCTTCCCACACACATGTAATTACTGTCTTTATACTGCCTTTGTGCATCAATTATGGTAATGGCGAGCAAATTACATTTGCATTCTGGGAATTGTTTAGCTACCGAGTGCATTAGAGCTATCCCCCTATAAAAATATTTTAAATATCTGTATCAAATGTCACAATTTTTAAGATGCAATTGTTGATGTTGCAATAATATTTTCTGTAACATTAACACAAGTAGACAGAATAGAATTATATAATTTAAGCATCAAACTGTCTACTACACTATGAGATTCATACTCCGGTAACTAACATTTGGGTATTTACATTTCAGGTGTTTTCTACCCGCCAGGACCCGGTCAGGCTGTGGTAAGCTTCAGTTAGTGCAGCCTGGCCAAAGGGACAACCATCTCGTCCGATGGTGATCCCTGGCTGCAACTTCGGTCGCAGTGCTAGGATTACGCAGATGCAGCAAGGAAGTGTCTGTGTACGGCTCTGCTATTCCATCCGTCTCTGAATCAGGTCCTGTGGCTGTTATGCAATATTAGATTTTTTTTCAGTTGTACAATGCTGTAACATAGGAAATGGGATGGGTATGGGACGTGCTCTGGATCCCGACGGTCAGAAACCCGACATCGGCTTCACGACAGGGTTAGGATACCGACACCTGTCGGTAGGTATCCTAAGAATATTCACAGTGCGCTATCAATAGCAGCTGGTGTAGGGGTGTCACTCTCTACAAAGAGCATAAGCAAATAAATAAAATCACCATTGCTGTTGCTAAAATTCTATATAAAGGATGGAGAAGTATTATAATAAATGTACAAATGTATATAAACATCAAAACATAAAATAATTATCATACAATCAAATAAAACACACATAATGGCTCATCTGGACTTGTCACTATACCGGATATTATAGTAGGACCTATTATATGAACCCTTACTCCTTAAAGTTCTGTATTTAGCAGTGGGATATTACCATATATGTGGAAGCAGTCCTTAACAGTCCCTTTAAAGTTGGTATACCAGGTGGTAGGCTGTAGGGTTATCCACTGAATAGCCAAAAACTGCAGCTGTCTGGATGCAATGGAGAAACAGATTCAGGGCCTGATTCAGAGCCGGACGCTCTGACAAGAGTGCTCGCTCTGAATCAGGGACCTCCTACCTAAAATTGGAGCGGCCTCCTGGCTGCTCGCATAGCTGTGGGTGACCACCCACAGCTTATGTGAGCGGCCAAAAAGATGGTCGCGATGGTCTTGACCATCGGGCTTCCGACGAGACCCTGCGGTAGGGACTCGCTGCCGCAAGCCGAGGAGTGCTTTTGGCTCTATCAGAGCCAAAAGCACTCCCACTGACATCACTAGTGATGTCAGTGGGGCCGGCCCCAGACGGTAGGCGTTCCCATGGGAACGCCTCCGTCTGGGCAGCAACGCCCCCGGCACGCCCACCAAAGGGGGCGTGCTGTCACTCAACATCAGCACGCCCCCTTTGGTGCGAGACCCATAATTACGGCTTGGCCGTCGCTATGCGGGTCTCGCGCATGTGCACGACAGAGCTCCCTCCGTTGTGCGCATGTGCACTAGGGCACCATCGACCCGCTTGCGAGCGCTCAGCACTCGCGAGCGGTTCTGAATCAAGCCCTCCGTCCAGAAGAGATAGATCTCAGTACGGTCCATGCTGGGTGACTCCGGAAAACAAGGTGACTAAAGTCCAATAATAAGCTTGACGTGTTTCTCTGGGTAATGGTCACCCAGTTTCCTCAGAAGCATATTCTCTTATATACCCCTCTGATTAGAGGATCATCTATTGCAGGCGTGTGTCAATTAAGTAACTTATTTGTCCATAAAAAAAATAAGTATTTAATAGCATTATTTAATAGCCCGGGGCTATTCAACATCGCATGGAATTGAATCGCTACCCTTTGAGTCTAAAAATATATATAGAAAACACCTTTGCATTGCAAATCTTATTATTTATGTGTTTATTCAGAGTTATGTATTTATTCAGACATTACTGAAACAACTAATTTTAGATAAATAGCCCCCCAAGTGAGGCCTCATGTGAAAGGAGGGAGATAAGAAAAAGACAAAACAGTTTACAAACAGTTTGATAGAATTATGAAGTTTGTACATTGTATGTAGATTACAAGGCATATAGTTACTAAGGTGCAGGTTTATAGGAGTTGTTGCCTATAGCAACCATTCAGATTCTGCTTATCATTTATCTAGCACCTTCTAGAAGGTAATAGCTGGAATCTTAATTGATTGCCATGGGCAACAGCTCCCCAAATATGCAATTACTTGTATTGCTTCTGAAATTTGTGCCTGTGTGTTCACTCATGCACATATTTTCTGATGGGAGGACCGGGCAGTCAGCAGACGTTCTTTGCTCAGTGTAGCTAGGTTATAAATACGCAAAGTTGTATATCCACATGCAAAGATCAAGAATTTGTGTTTCCAAACCAGTTTATTTAAGTGGGAATATAAGGGTGGAGAAGCTTTAAGACATTCCCAGTATCTCATTCATTTATGATTAAATTGACATATGCTTTAAATGAGACCCGTTCTGTATCTTAGGCGAATTCCGAAAAAGTTTAAAGCTTCAAATCATATATGTGGTGTTTGAATTGTGATCTAATGCGACTACTTACTGTAGTGAGGATTTACTTGCAAGTAGTTCACAGACCGGGGGCATTTTGTGGGAAGTAACATGGTGTGACTCAAAGAAATGCAGGCGTGTTGTGACAGTTTTCCAGGTGTGTATCTGCCTACATCTGAGATCTTGTACACAGAAAATATGGCCCAATGTCTCAGTTCCGGCTGCCATTCTGCACTACCATAGGGTTACTCAGACTGTCGATTATCGAAGGATCTGCGACCACCCCTGCATATTTGTACGCAGTTGCTTAGACCTGTAAGGCTGCCAGTGGGCATCTCAATTTATTTCGAGGTGGTTGCATCCATTAGCATATTTTCGCATTATAGCTGCGTACAAAACAGCAGCTGCAAACAAAACAGCAGCTGCTAACGCATTAGCGCCTACATCTGAATCAGGCCCATTGATACATCCGCCCTTACTGAGTAGTAATCAGGGGAAAGCGTGTATATAGCACAATTCATTTATAAAAGGAAAAAATGTCCACATTACAATTTTTTAAACTACATAATTTGAAAATACATAAATTATATAGGTTTATCTCTCATCTGAAAGGAAAAATAAAGTTTCCATATGTACGCTGAAATGGCGCCCTGCAGCCAGTAGTGCCGCTGCAGAGCAACCTGGAGCATCTCTTGGACGCAGGTACCCCGCAGCCTGTAGAGCTGCCTGGAGTGGCTTTAGAATGCTCCGGGCAATCTCTTCTTCTCAGAGTCGGCAACCTTTTGGCAAGACATCATGAGGTCATGGGTTTAGAAGGCGGGGCTGGCAAAGGGTTCACTGCCATCCTGTTACTGCACTGACTCCCACCGCTGCTCCCACGGAAGAGTGTCCAGATCTCCCGCATCTCGTCCACTTCCTATTGAAGTGGGCAGGATTGGGACATAGTTGCTGTGAATCGCATAATTTCCAGGTATCACGGCTCCGTAAGGGCTAAATGGCACAAAACCATGGCATTTGGCCCTGCCCCTTCTCACAGTCTCGCGATTCATAGCAAATTGCCATCATGAAGGCAGGGCCTAATGACAGTAGGGCCCACCCCCTGAAGTGCCCATCTGTGTCTCCTCTCCAGACATCTCCCAGGGAGGGGGTGATAAAATGTCTCCAAAAGGCTCCACAGCACCTCATGATCAAACATAAAGTAAATAAACATCAATTAAAATGAATGAATCTTAAAGTTATGACTAACAGACATATAGTTTACTATTCATGTAAAAAATAAAAAAATAAAACATGAGATAAACCTCAGTCTACAGTACGTGGTGTCACAGTTGGTGCTAGTGAGTTACCTGTCTCAGGTGATGAACTGGAATCACTGGAGGCCGGCTGGACTGGAAACATGGGTAACATGAATAGCTCTTTTAATATAAGAAGTGGGTAGCAGTGAGAACTGCCTTTGGTGATGAGTGACTGGAACTGGAAACTTGAAACATTGAAGTGAGACCAGAAGGAACTTGGAGGGACCGGACTGGGACTGGCAGGTAGGCTGACTGAGCTGGTCGGGGTACCAGTAGATGAGCTTGCAGATGGATGGTAGCACGGAAGCTACTTGGTGCAGCTAATGAGCCGTGAGGTGAGTGGACTTGGAGGAACCGGACTGGGACCGGCAGGAAGGCTGACTGAGCTGGTCGGGTAACTAGTAGATGGGCTTGCAGACGGATGGTAGCGTGGAAGCTACTTGTTCTGGCTTGGGAATCCGTGGGTAGACGTTGGTAGCTGGGTGGCTACGTGGAGTGGCTGAATAGCCATGGGTAGACGCTGGTAGCTGGGTAGCTACGTGGAGTAGCTGGATAGCGGGGGTAGACGCTGGTAGCTGGGTGGCTACATGGAGCGGCTGGATAGCAGTGGGTAGATGCTGGTAGCTGGGTGGCTACGTGGAGCGGCTGGATAGCCATGGGTAGACTCTGGTAGCTGGATGGCTACATGGAGTGGCTGGATAGCCGTGGGTAGACGCTGGTAGCTGGATGGCTACGTGGAGCAGCTGGATAGCCGTGGGTGGACGCTGGTAGCTGGATGGCTACGTGGAGTGGCTGGATAGCCGTGGGTGGACGCTGGTAGCTGGGTGGCTACGTGGAGTGGCTGGATAGCCGTGGGTAGACGCTGGTAGCTGGGTGGCTACGTGGAGCGGCCGGATAGCCGTAGGGTGAAGCTGGTAGCGTGGAAGCTACTTGGTGCGGCCTGGGAGCCGTGTGGAGAAGTTGGTAGCGTGGAAGCTACTTGGAGCAGCCTGGGAGCCGTAGGTGAGAGATGGTAGCATGGAAGTTACTTGGTGTGGCCTGGGAGCCGTGTGGAGAAGCTGGTAGCGTGGAAGCTACTTGGAGCGGCCTGGGAGCCATAGGTGAGAGGCTGGTAGCGTGGATAGCTGAACGCAGCAGGTTTTCAGATAGCACTGGTCTAGGAACCAGCAGGAGCCTTGGACACACAGGTTCTCAGAGGTACAGCTATAGCACAAGTTGTACACCACGGGACGTAACGAGATGTTCAAGCACTGAGTGCTATTAGAGGAGGATCTATATACCTAGAGTCTGGCAGCTATTGGTGGACACAGACAGGTGGTCTGGCAGTGGCATTCTGAGTGGAGCAAGGCACAACACGCAGAGGGAGTAATCATCTCTGCAGCCCTTGAGAATCAGGACCACACCTGTGATTTCAATTAAGACTAGCAATGCTCACAGACAGAGCAGGGTCCAGGTGATTAATCAGTGTGGGAAGGAGAGCAATCTGCACACAGAGATGTCACAGCCAGCATGATTCAGCCAGAGCAGATGTCCCAGGAGAATTACAAACACAGATCCATGGAGCAGCTGGCAGAGGTAAGTCACAAAAGGTAAAAACTAGCCAGGATTGTGACAGTACCCCCCTCTTCATGGGTGGACTCTGAACACCCAAATAAATACATAGGAGGGAGAACATGAAAAATTGAGACACCCAGGAAGCTGAAAAACTTTCTTCCAAACATGACATTACAGGAGCTTCAAACATAGGGACACCATCACTCTAGAAACATCTCTTTACACATCTTCTTAATTCTTACATTTATTGGGATACCAGGAGTGGAAATTCTTCAAAGGGGATGGTTCAAGACCTTCGTCGATTCTTCTTTCTGCTGCGAGAACGTTTTGTGCCAACCAACGGACATGGGATCTCTGGTAACTCCTGTGGAAATACATGACTGGAAAGTACAGGGTCAAATGGCAGATGGGTTTCAGGGAATGGAGAATTATCATATGCAGGATCGAGTTCAGACTCCGAGTCAGTATCTAAAGGTAAAATGGAAGGTTTAGTAGGACTTGAACAATGATAGGACTCCTGGGAGGAACTAAGCGAAATATAACCAATTTTGATGGTGTTTTGGGAGGTACCACAGTATGAAGAGGACAAGGAGGTGGGCACACATCTCATGTTCAGGGATGCCGATTCTATAGCGCCACTCTCCTTGGATGCTTCGAATTCAGCACGTTGGCCCTTGAAAACTTGACCTTGTTCAGATTTCAGGGAAGTGGAGGACTCAGCAGGGGATGATTCCTTAGTAGAACCAACAGACTGCTTGGACCGATTTTCAGAACTGAGAATTTCACTAGAATTTCATTTGACAGGTTTAAGAGCAAATTCTTTAATAACAGCTTCACTGAAAGTTTTTATGCTTAGAAGCACAGGATCTTTTGACTCGATGAAAGGGTTGGCCCAGTCCAATGCCTTACCTCTAAAGGAAGAGAGAAGGAACTTAGTAAAGTTGGTAAGAGTGATACCACAAGCTGGATCTGCTTCCATGATTGCAGCATATTGCTCCAGTAATGCAAAGTATTGCGATAAGTCCCCATCGAAATATATGTATCCTGGAGTATCCGATGAAGTTTGTGTGTTCGAGGATTGTGAAGCACATTCAGGTGCAGAGCAGGAAGAGACTTGAGGATGCTCTGATTGATGAGGAGTCAAAACAACTGAAGTTGACAGCTGTTCGGTACTTGGACTAACTAAAGGAACTGGAAGGAGTCCTGAGGAGCCAGAGACATCAGCTTCAACAATCGAGGCTGAGAACAGACTACAGAAACTGTCATCCTCTGGAACGATACTAGCAGGAGACGTTGAACAGGAACAATGATCAGATTTTGTAGTACAAGACTCTTCTCCCTGATAACTGGAACTTGAAACCCCCTCCTGAGGCATGAGACTTGAGACCCCCTCCTGGGGTGCGAGACTTGAGACCCCTTCCTGGGGTGCGAGACTTGAAACACCCTCCTGGGGCATAATTCTTGTAACCCTCTCCTGGGGTGAGAGACTTAAGGTCCCCTCCTGGAGTACAGAACTTGACACTCCCTGTTGGAGTATGGGACCCAAAATCCCCTTCTGGGGAAGCTGACTCGACTTTTCCTTTTGGGGTATGGAACATGAACCCCCCTTTTGGGATGCGAGGACAGAAACTTCCTCCTGGGGTGAGTGACTCAGAACCCCTTCTTGGGTCATGAGACTTGAGACCCCCTCCTGGGGTGCAAGATTTGAAACCCCCTCCTGGGGTGCGAGACTTGAAACCCCCTCCTGGGGTACGAGACTTGAGATCCCCTTCTGGAATGAGGCACCTGAATTCCTCCTGGGGAATAGCACTAGAAATCCCATCCTGGGGTATGAGACTTGAGACCCCCTCCTGGGGCATAATTCTTGTAACCCTCTCCTGGGGTGAGAGACTTAAGGTCCCCTCCTAGAGTACAGAACTTGACACCCTGTTGGAGTATGGGACCCAAAATCCCCTTCTGGGGAAGCTGACTCGACTTTCCCTTTTGGGGTATGGAACATGAACCCCCCTTTTGGGATGCGAGGACAGAGACTTCCTCCTGGGGTGAGTGACTCAAAACCCCTTCTTGGGTTATGAGACTTGAGGACCTTCCTGGGGTTGAGACTCTGGAGGCCCCTCCTGGGGTTGCCAACTGGAGTCCCCTACCAGAACAGGCAGAATCCAGGCTGGGACCAGAACAGGCAGAATCCAGGCTGGGACTGGAACAGGCATAATCCGGGCTGGGACCAGAACAGGCAGAATCCGGGCTGGGTCCAGAACAGGCATTGAGACGTTGACACATTGTAATACTGCTGGAATTGCACAGGGGCTAGCCTTTGATAAAGTGGTCAGAAGCTCCACAATAGCGACAGAGATGTAAATCTTTACGCCACTGGCGTTCAGCCACAGAGAGCTTGGAGCGCGGGTAACTTCGATGTCTCACTTTACTTGGCATGGAAGAATCTTTGGTTCTTAGAGATTCCAAGACAGAGTTTTTAGTTGAGACAGAGGTAGTTCTAAGAAATTCAGGAATGATCTGAAAGATTTTGCTGAGTAGAGCCTGTAGCTGTTCCAGCAGTTGATGGAAAGTAGTTAGGGGTTCAGGTAAGATTTGGGTATCATCTAGCCGGTTAGTCAGAATTTTCAGAAGCTTTAGCACTTGATGCTGTACCGCTTCCTGTGAATCCAAGCGAGTGATTAGGTTACGGAAAGCACTTGATCCAAAATTAGGTGCTTGATACGCCACCATCGTTAGGCTTGAACATACTGTCACAGTTGGTGCTAGTGAATTACCTGTCTCAGGTGATGAACTGGAATCACTGGAGGCCGGCTGGACTGGAACCATGGGTAACATGAATAGCTCTTTTAATATAAGAAGTGGGTAGCAGTGAGAACTGCCTTTGGTGATGAGTGACTGGAACTGGAAACTTCAAACATTGGAGTGAGACCAGAAGGAACTTGGAGGGACCGGACTGGGACCGGCAGGTAGGCTGACTGAGCTGGTCGGGGTACCAGTAGATGAGCTTGCAGATGGATGGTAGCACGGAAGCTACTTGGTGCAGCTAATGAGCCGTGAGGTGAGTGGACTTGGAGGAACCGGACTGGGACCATCAGGAAGGCTGACTGAGCTGGTCGGTTAACTAGTAGATGGGCTTGCAGACCGATGGTAGCGTGGAAGCTACTTGTTGTGGCTTGGGAATCCATGGGTAGACGTTGGTAGCTGGGTGGCTACATGAAGCGGCTGGATAGCCGTGGGTAGACACTGGTAGCTGGGTAGCTACGTGGAGCGGCTGGATAGCCGTGGGTAGATGCTGGTAGTTGGGTGGCTACGTGGAGCAGCTGGATAGCCGTGTGTAGACGCTGGTAGCTGGGTGGCTACGTGGAGCAGTTGGATAGCCGTGGGTAGATGCTGGTAGCTGGGTGGCTACGTGGAGTGGCTGGATAGCCATGGGTAGACACTGGTAGCTGGATGGCTACTTGGAGCAGCTGGATAGCCATGGGTAGACGCTGGTAGCTAGATGGCTACGTGGAGTGGCTGGATAGCCGTGGGTAGATGCTGGTAGCTGAATGGCTATGTGGAGCGGCCGGATAGCTGTGGGTAGACGCTGGTAGCTGGGTGGCTACGTGGAGCGGCCGGATAGCCGTGGGTGGACGCTGGTAGCTGGATGGCTACGTGGAGTGGCTGAATAACCGTGGGTGGATGCTGGTAGCTGGGTGGCTACGTGGAGTGGCTGGATAGCCATGAGTAGACGCTGGTAGCTGGGTGGCTATGTGGAGCGGCCAGATAGCCGTGGGTGAAGCTGGTAGCGTGGAAGCTACTTGGAGCGGCTTGGGAGCTGTAGGTGACAGATGGTAGTGTGGAAGCTACTTGGTGCGGCCTGGGAGCCGTGTGGAGAAATTGGTAGCATGGAAGCTACTTGGAGTGGCCTGGGAGCCGTAGGTGAGAGATGGTAGCATGGAAACTACTTGGTGTGGCCTGGGATCCATGTGGAGAAGCTGGTAGCGTGGAAGCTACTTGGAGCGGCCTGGGAGCCATAGGTGAGAGGCTGGTAGCGTGGATAGCTGAACGCAGCAGGCTTACAGATAGCACTGGTCTAGGAACCAGCAGGAGCCTGGGACACACAGGTACTCAGAGGTACAGCTATAGCACAAGTTGTACACCATGGGACGTAACGAGATGTTCAAGCACTGAGTGCTATTAGAGGAGGATCTATATACCTAGAGTCTGGCAGCGATTGGTGGACACAGACAGGTGGTCTGGCAGTGGCATTCTGAGTGGAGCAAGGCACAACATGCAGAGGGAGTAATCATCTCTGCAGCCCTTGAGAATCAGGACCACACCTGTGATTTCAATTAAGACTAGCAATGCTCACAGACAGAGCAGGGTCCAGGTGATTAATCAGTGTGGGAAGGAGAGCAGTCTGCACACAGAGATGTCACAGCCAGCATGATTCAGCCAGAGCAGATGTCCCAGGAGAATTACAAACACAGATTCATGGAGCAGCTGGCAGAGGTAAGTCACAAAAGGTAAAAACTAGCCAGGATTGTGACACGTGGTCTTTCCAAAAACCTAACTTAAATATACAGTACATATTGTACTGATAGTAATCACAATTACAAAAGGCAGCTGAAAGAGTATTCATGAAAAAATACTAATATTAGTCAAGTATCAATATTGGAAAAAAAATATGAGATGCTTTCAAACTATATATTTCCACCAATTAAATAAATGTCAACAGTAATGATACAATAATCTGCTTGCCTACACCATCTCATCTCTGGTTTATATAACAAGTACAGTAATATGAGAAAATGATCACAAAGGGCTCATCATAATGTGCCATCAATGTTACTGCATGTATCTTGAAACAAATCAATCAATAAAATATTATCATTTACTAAATATTAGGTGTTTAAATTGCCCTGTCCTAGAAAAATGTAAAACCCATTCACAGATCAGCTAACTTTACATTGTAAGGATGCAACCCACAAATGATTTGGTCTGTTCCATCTGTTTTTCATAATGTCACTGTTATTGTTGTGAGATTTTAAGGTATGCAAATTAAGCAATGGTATGAGACACAGTAAAAAGTTCCTTTGTTAATGAGAATATATTTAAAAAATGAAAATAGAAATAATAGCTTCTAACAACAACAGTGCTGATATATCAGTTCCCAGGATCACGCATGGGTTGTATGAGATATGTAAAGTATAACAAAATAATTGTTCCGTGTGTCAAACATATCATATTGCTGTCATTTAGTTTTGCAACATTTTCGTGATCCCTAGACTAGAAAAATATGATGCAGAAAATGTGAAATAAGTTCTATTTCCTTGTGCTAAATTTAGGGTATTACAGTTCAGCAGCTCTCTAACAAAATAACGGATGCACAGTTATCTACATATTACTATAGTTCCCAGGGACACTGCTGATAAGCTGGTGAATGTAAGTGCATCATGTGCGGTATTGTACAGGCGGACTCTGGAGCATTACCATACCAAGTGGATGTTAAGATCTGTGATCAAAACATCATTTTCTTCTGCAGGTGGTAAATAATAAAAGTAGGTATATTTTCATAGGCAAAACAAAAAACAAAGAACAAATCCTTTAAACCCGGGAGTGTCCATGGAAATTAACTTAGCAGCTACGCAGGAGCAAACTCTGGGCCTGATTTAGAGCTGCTCGTAAGCGGCCGCTCGTTCGTTCCGAGCGATGTTTGCACAACTGCACATGCGTACGGATCGTAATACGCATGCGGGAACCAGTCATTGCGGCCGAAAATTGTTTGTTCGCTAAATAGCGAATGCCTGCTATTTTGAGTGACAGGAGGAGGCGTATGTGGGTGGTAACAGGGGAAGGTGCTTGAAAACGGGGAGTGGAGATCAGAACGCAGGCGTGCTTAAAGGTCAAAACCGGCGTTTTATGGGTGTGCATAATTAATACAGCAGCGTCATTGACCACGTCACTGGGTTATTTTATAGTCAGAACTGCTCGCAAGATTGCGGTAGGAAAAACCAACCACAAGAATAGCGAGCAGTTCATACGCTGGTCGATGTACTCGATTAATCTAATAAATAGCGGACATGACGTAGGATGCGAGTGGCCAGGGGGCGTAGTTTTCCAAAAAACAACCGCATGTTTTGTTCGCTCATTCAGACCTAGAGGCGTGAACAGACCGCATAGAGCGAACGGTTCATTTGAATAGCCACCCCTTTTTTCTGAACGAGCGAGCGCAAATAGCGTCCGGCTCTGAATGAGGTCCTCTGAGTACAAGCTGTTCATCCAAACATTAACATAACTTGATATATTTGTTTCTATGATCAAAACAATATCTTTTTTAAAATTCCTATTAATTTTACAGTGACACTTTCAATATGTATCCCTAAAGTCTTTTATAAAAAAAAAAGAAAACCCAGGCTATTCTAATGTACAGCTTCAAAGCATGTTTGTGTTAGTTTCCGCGTATAACTATATAATACTATAGCACAGTGTCTCACAGACAGAGCACCAATGCAACACAGACGTATACTTCAGATCCATGCACGCTTCCAGGCATGGCCTGTTTGCAATTTCCCACTCGCCCACTACATTTGAAATGCAAACATCCTATGAATGCATCCTTGACTTCCTCTGAACTGCTTGTAGTGGTTTCTTTAATCTTTTAAGCTTCTGGGTCTTATCCAACAGCTGCCATTATAAGCACTTATACAATTGAAAAAGGAAAGAAAAACATAAAGCACTATATCTCGTGAGAAATACTGATCTGAAAATGCTTCTTATTGATGGCTAAGCTAACACACTGTTATGATAGAAAAAATACATTGTATTGTTTTTACTGTTAGGCATTAATTTTTCAAGCAATGGCACATATACAAGGACATTTATAAAATTACAATATATTGTGCAATACTGTGTAATAAGGCAGTTTATTCAAACACATCAGTCCCTACCCAACAGGGGCAGTTTTAATAAGAAGGGGCGTCTTTGCAGTCTGTTTGCCCCCTTCCCTCTCGCAGGTACAAAGATACAACTTGTCAAATCTCAGTGCCATCTTGCCTCTTCTCTATAATTAGTAATAATCGGGGAGGGCCCCATGTCGGACCAGGCCCCATAGCAGCCGCACCCCCTGCACCTACGGTAGTTACGTCACTGTCTGTAACCTAACATGTATATTAATGAAGTAGGGACAGAATAATTCAATATAATAGGAACTTATGAGTAGAGACTGACAGCAGATAAAGGTAAAGAGTAATAATGGAACCGTGGACCTGAACTTAACCCAAACCAGTGTGAGGGACAATAATAATGGAGTATTTGGGGAGAGCATTGGGTGCCAGTTGTAATTCCACCAAAGACTGTACAATTCAATCCAGCTTCTCCAGGTTGTTGCTCTTCCTCACAGGGATTTATTTCCATGATTTTGACCTATAGCCCAAGGTGCCATCTGTTCTTAGTATCTTCTTGAAATGTAAGCACCAGATTGTACAAACCTGTCCCTTCTGGCTTCTTTGAGAGGAATAATGACACAGATTTTATCACAGCTCTCTAGATCTAGCAGAGTTACAACAGGTTCTTCGTATCAGTTTTCCAAATAATCTGCAACATTTGCGTTTCCTTCTTTTCAGTATATTGGACCTGATTCAGAAGCTGGCACTAATGCCTGCACAACTACGCCATTTTATGCAGCGCTACTGAAGCTTTATGCTAATGCCTTAGCCAATGGAATTCATACAGGGATGTCCACCGCTTATGGGGCTAATCTGCTGCTTTGTGTAAAAAGTTGCACCATTGGCACCATCGGATGCACATTGGCCGCCACATCAAACATTGCACCAGCCCTATGGAGGTGCAGAATGTCTGTCTGAACATGGCCGCCAAAATTAGTTGAACTGTGGAAAAAGTCACAGTGGCTACCTGCGACACACCCTTATCTGGCTAGACAGCCTCCAGTTATCACCCAGGAACACCCACTGAAATTCCACATCTCTAGATCTAACTTTGCTCTGCATCCCTTAGTGGTAACCATTGGGGCGCTTGCGCAGTGTGGCTCAGACGCAAGCTGAAACCATCGGCCGCCTGCGTCTGATGGCACAACAGTGTCCAAATCTAAATCATGCCAATTGTCACTATTTGAATTTAAGTCCCACAGGAGCTGCAGGTTTGGGATGGCATGAGTGGCTTCTGGATTCTATAGATGCTGACCTAGCATTCTGCTGACTTTCACTAGATCTTGTATAATAGGTTTCATTGTCTATATAAAAATCATTTATTTGCATATACATTTTATTTTCATATTGTTAATGTAATTTAAAGCTCACAGATTCACTCCTTCATATTATTATTTATTGAGCTCCATGATCTACATTTGCATATTTAACTTTATTCCCGCCTGTATATTTCAACAAGTACTGTACAGTTCCCATTCTTAATAATATAGTCTGAATATTTTTGGTTGAATTTTGGGCCTGTGATTTTGCTGCCATTTGTTCTTCAATTTGAATTCAGAATTACCTATTGTGCTTAAGAGCAAAACAATTCATTTGATTCAGTCATCGCTGAATTGGCCATGGGGCTCACCAGGAATCCATGGAATCCATGGCCATGGATTGGCCATGGGGCTCACCAGGAATTTTCCCAGTGGCCACTGACCTGATGTGGCCACCTGTTGGTCAGGTTATGTACTTTTTGTCATGGCGCCGCTGAATCCAGGTCGCTCTTACCTGGTCGGGCGATGCTGGAGTCCTGGCTGGCGTGTGACAGCGGACGGGAGATCCCCGGTACCCGCTGTCAGCTGCTCCTCTTCTCCCCCGGTGGCTGTGTGCAGGTGGCCACGGCTTCCTTAGCAACGAGCGCGCCGCTCTGCTAAAGAATTTAAAGGGACAGGCACCGTAATAGGAAGCGCTGATTGGGACTAGTTTTGAACTCTGACCTAAGGAAGGAAGTTCCTGGGAGCACTCCAGTTCCTGTGCATATCTTGATTATTGGTTCTGACCCCTGGCATGTTAGTGACTCTGATTCTGCCTGACCCTGGTTCTACATTGATATCTGGTTCTGATCTCGGCTATTCCCTGTGACCCGTTTACGTCTCTGCTCCCTGGTACCATCTCATCCGTTTGCTTCCGACCCGGCTAGTCGACTACGCTCAAGTCTCCTGTATACTGACCAAGTTGCTAGCACCTGTATAAGGAAACCCAACCTGAGGGCCGTGACCTGTGTGTCGGACGCAGCCAAGTCCATACCTTCTTGCGAGGGTCCCTGGTGAAAACTGTCGGCACATTAGACTCCGCGCCTCAGGAATAGGTCTAGCTAATTCCCTGAATACGGGTAGCATCCACAATCCGCCCGTGAGTTTGTGACACTTATCTTTTTTGTCATTACTTTTTTTATATTTCTTAGCTGGCAGCTTTGAGAGGTGGGGTGTGTGAATGGGTTGGTGGTGCAGCTTGGGTGGGTTTTGAAGAAGAGTGCAGTGTGAGGCTGTCTGTGCACCGACCCTGCTTAAAGGTAGCGACATGGGTGAAACTGACAGGGCATTTGCTCCGGCCCTAATCCAAGGGCTCTTTGCGCACTGTGTGCCTGATTCAGAGTGTTGCATCTTTGTAAGCAGCAGTTGTGTGAAATTATACTAATACTGAAGGACACATCTAGTGTAAAAAGATGCATACTGCTGACATCGCACATCCGAGGGCTGTGTCGGAAGACACAACCACGGATCTACGTCACAACCCTTGATCAAAGCAATAGCCATCTGATGGAACCTAAGGCTACTCAGAATGGGCACCTCATCTCTGCGTAGGAAGATGCAGTCACTGTCCTCGGCACTCCCACAAAATTAAGGTGACATGCCTCCGTTCTGGGAAATGGTGTCTGGCTCTGCCCTGTAATGCCTGCAGCCGGTAAATCAGGCTGAAGCATCCAGGGCACTGCGACCAACATCACAGGGAGATTCTGCACATGCCCTGGGTGGCTTCTACACATACACAGATCTTCATCCACTGGAGATGGGCGTACATCTCTGAATTAGGCCCTGCATTAAAGCTTCAAACATACAACTTAGGCCCTCATTCAGAGCCGTACGCTCTGAGCAGAGCGCACGCTCTGAATGAGGGCCGGGCTCCATTTTCATGGAGCGTCCTCCTGGACGCTCGTATAGCTGTGGGTCACCACCCACAGGCTATACGAGCGTGCTTTGTGATGGCCGCGATGGTCTCGACCATCGCGACCATCGAAATTGCGAGCCGGAGCCTGCGGTTGAGGTTTTCAACCGCAAGCTCCGGAGTGATTTTGGCTCTATCAGAGCCAAAATCACTCCCACTGACATCACTAGTGATGTCAGTGGGCCGGCTTCTGACGGGAGGCGTTCCCGTGGGAACGCCCCCGTCAGGGAGGCACGCCCCCGGCACGCCCACCAAAGGGGGCGTGCTGTCAATCAACATTGACAGCACGCCCCCTTTGATCGGACACAACGAGCGAAGGACTTTCCTTCGCTCGTCGTGTCTGGCGCATGCGCACGACGGAGCTCCCTCCGTCGTGCGCATGCTCAGTGCATAACATCGACCCACTTGCGAGCGGACAGCCGCTCGCGAGTGGGTCTGAATCAGGCCCTTAGTCTCATAATTAGGCCATTGAATTAAATTTCATGCAATAATTGTATTATATTTTACATGATAGGGCTACATTTGTATGTTGAATTGAATATTTAATATGTAGTCCTACATAATGCCCTTAAATATATTACACCAGGACCCCCCAATCTCCTGTTTATATAGCCCTACAACCATACCTTACTGAACATGCCCAATCTCGTCTGATCTTGGAAGCCATACAGGATTGGGCCTGATTAGTACTTGGATGGGAGACCACCAGGGAATATTGGGTGTTGTAGGTAATATTTAGGAGCAGAACAGGACTAAGTGTATAATAGCAGGGACATAAGTGATTACATTTGATTTGGTTTATGTTGATTTCAGGATCACCACGGGTACAAAACTCCTGTATGATGTGAATAAATAATCTAGAATTTATAGGAGCATGATTACCCAGAATTATTTGAATATTTATTTCGCCGTATCCATTTATTCTATTAAAATGAGGAGATCCGCAGCTTTTTAATAATTACTAATAAGGGTTACATTTATTACATTTGTTTTAAGAGTGCCCCAACAACTAGCCCTTCTTGGCTCTTTGTTTTTTGTACAGTGCAGAAGTCCTCAGTGTCCTCAGTGCGGATGTGCCGGCGGTGTCCTCAGTACGGAGTTGCCGGCCGAGTCAGGATTTAGTAAATGCTGGAGTGCTGGCGGTGTCAGCACTGCAAGTGGCGGTATTCTCGGAGCGGTGGGGGCCGCCATCTTGCATCCGCCTGTCCCATTGAAGTCTGATTGACTGAGAGCCATGACAGACAGCTCTCTCAGCCAATCAGCCGTCACCCATTCATTTCAATGAGACTTTTGAAATTGGCACCCGAGACAAAACCACGAGATCCGACAGCGTGATCTTGGGGTTTTGACTCGGCTAGGGATCAGAGGCAGACAGGCAGATCCGAGCTGCGGAAAGGATTGCCTCGGATCCTGGAAGTTTGGGTGTTTTCGGATTCCAAGGAAGCCGAACCGCTCATCTATATCCCAGACTAAACCCAGGTTGGCCCCATGATTACTTTTACCATAATGTATCCTTCAAAAGCCATTCATTATTTCACTTTCATGAGTTTTTGAGTATGGGAAAGAGAACATAAAATAAAAAGCATGTTCTGTAAATTTATTGGATGGTTAAAATAAACCCTATAGTATCTTGCAGGGCCGTAGCTAGGGTAGTGCGGCCGGTGCCATGGCACAGGGCACCACAGATCAGGAGGTGCTGTTTGGGCCTGTGACATTTCTGTTTATTATCATTCTCACTTGTAGATTCCTCTTATTTCATCCACACCAGCTCCTGGCTGCTCCGATCTCCTCCCTGGCCCTTCTCCATGAGGCCATTCCCCTTTTTTGGGTGCATTATGTCTCTTTGAAAAATGAGGGGGGCGCCAATGCTCGTTCTGGCACAGGGCACCAAAAAGTCTAGTTACGGCTCTGGTATCTTCTACTATACATTTCTTGATATATTAATAAAAAAATGTTTAAGTATGCCTCTTATTTTAGAAATATCATTTTAAGTGCTATCAATGTGACTTATTAGGTTAAATTATTATAATTGTTCTATCTCTGATCAAGTCTAGTCTCTTCCTTGCTGGATTGATTTGAGGGCTATCCATACTTGTCAACTGTCCCTGATGGTCAAGGAGACTCCCTGAAATAGCAGTAATCTTCCTGACTCCCTGAAGGGTCTAGCGATCTCCCTGATTGCACCTTACCCCCTTTATGTAGTTGCTATATACAGTACTTGGGAAAAAAAATCAATGGTATCTGCATTCAAATGGGATCATTTCCCTGCATTATTTATAAGGCAAAGTCATTCCTATTGCTGCATGCGTTTTTAAATAAGGTTTCTCATGGCCACTTACATGGAACCAGTTGTGAGTATATATATAGATATATATGTACCAAGCTATAACTTCTTTAGAGCTCATTTACATTTTGATGTAAGTACATTTTATAACACACTTTTTTTAAAGCAAGAACCCACTGAACAGAAGCAACCAATCAATAATTAGCTTGCATTTTGCCTAGGGCAAGCCAGACAATGTATAGTAAGTTGTGATTGAATTGTGTGGTTTAGTGTAAAACAGGCTCTTCTGTGTTTGTGTACTCCCAATATGTCTGTGAACAACATTGTTCACATATTGCATCTGGTCTGCAGCACAGCAGATGGCCGATATAACTGCAGATATATATCGGACCATGTGGCTGTGTGTAAAGGTGGGCAGCCAACCACCCATACACTTGCTGCAGGGACTACAACTTAAAGCTCAACTGGGCGGACAAATTCAAATGCCTGCCCAGTTGTGACATTACGGAACACATATTGAACTGCCGATCAGTAAGTCTGTATAGCTTACCTGATCACCCGCTGTGACAGCGAAACCGTCGGCACATTATGTACCCAGCTTTAATGTTACACTTAATATATGTAATAATAAAGGGTTAGGATTCTAGAAATAACCAACAGTATACATGATGACTGGCAATAATATATCCTCAGTCAAATACATGCTTTCATGTAGCATTTTCTATTTTTTATGCCAAATCACTCCAAATGGTTTATCCAAACTGTACTACTATTATACTTTCTAGTTGTTGGTTTTAGTTAATTTTATTTAAACAAAGCAATAATCTTATGACATTAGTAATTATATAAGGCAGTTCTTCCACAGGAATCTGTAGGAGTATTTTCTGTGATTTTTGATAATATAAATATATTGATCATATTGTGGTTTCTGCAATTTTAGTAGCAAACAACCCATACTGCTGTAATATAAATCTTAGACTGCACACACATTTGGTCATTTTCTTTGAACATTTGGTAGATGTCATTATATGTTTGCAGAACTTGCGCCTGAGAAAATAAGTATTGCCACATGTCAACAGAGAGAAAAGCTAATACATCATTGTTTAATCAGACTGTAATCTAAAAACAATCTGAGTGTGTTTCCAAGTCTGTCTAATCATAAATCACTCTTGGTGAAAAATTATAGTCAGACAGATTGTACAATGTATAAAGACAAATAGTTACTTCACAATATGGATAAGATAAAACAATTATTCTCATTAACCCCTTTAAGACTTTGTATAGTATATGTTCATGACTTGACTACTATTTACAGCACTCCTATGGTTTTTTTTTAACTAAGATCTAAGGGAACAGCTTTGTATACATTTCTAAATTTCACACTGATTTCTAAGGGAACACATAGTCATACCCAAAACCATCCCACTTTGGATGGGACAGTCCCACTTTTTGAGCACTGTCCTGCTATCCCACCTGTGGGCCATGTTGGAAATTATGTATGTGCAAGTGTTGATATTGCCGAGTTATGTAGGCAGTGGCACACTCTAGTGAATGACTCAAACTAGGAACAAACCAATGACTTAGCTAGTGGTGTTGATTTATCGATAGATAGCATGTACAGCCATACTCACTATTACATGCACACTGGTGCTGGAGCGGAGCTTGAGCAAAACAGGGTTCTATACAGATCACCAGATCACCAGCAAGTGAGTGTATGCTGCAAAGTGCAAACGTATAGTATAGTGATGCAGGATGCTGCAATAGCTTTATAGGCAGATAATAACCAAGTTTCTATAGGAGCTAAGTAGGAGACAGCTGTCTCCCACCATGTCACACTACACAGTAAAAATGGCTGCAGTTACATGTGCACTAGCAATTCAGGTTGGAGGTCAGTCCTCCCTGCAGACTATGGGTCCTAGTGCCCAGCATGTATGCACAGCTTTCTAACAGGCCACAGTGTACTGTGGGGGAGGGAGGAGTTGGTAGCAGCACTCTCTCATCACTGCTCTGCAGCATTGCAGTGGCAGAATAGAAACCATGTGCAAATTTACAGTGTGGGGTAGAGCCTGGGGCCAGTTCAGTATCTCCAGGAATGCTGAGCAGGCCCCCGGAGTGATGTAAATGGGAGCATGCAGCAAGAACACACCCTTCCCGCTATACCATTCTCCTTATTTTTGCATGGCCTTGCAGAGGTGCAGGCAAAGTTTCCCTAATTTAAACTTGCATTTGTTGGGAGGTATGCAGAGGGTCTAATCTTGAATTAAATACATTATGCGCATGGAACTATATGAATTAGTATGCATTTTTCCAGTTGCACCCACCCCCTATCTGTACACTTAGTCTAATATACAGCATCAGTATCATCCTCATCATCAATTGTACATGCTTGCCCCAGACTTTACTTGGTGCAAGTGATACATATGGAAGCAAGCATATTTATACTTCCATCCTACTCTGCATAGCCCGCAATACCGCCAACACGCCCAAAGTGGAGATGCAAATGAAATGTGTATACAACATCCATACTTGACACACAAGATACGCTAAATATAATCACAGTGCATCTATTGGCTCTCTTATCCATAGGGAAATTCATGTAACATACTAGGATTGATGCTATGATTAATGTGTAGTTCATGCTCAATAGCAATGTAATATCACTGACAGCCAGGCTTCATTCATGTATGGGCCACTTACATTTAAGTCCACAGTGCCTGCATTACATAGAATAAGTCAGAAAGGAGAAGAAATTATAATTGAAAAAGTGCTCACCAAACCCTTAGGAATTTGGCAATATCAGGTCTCTGTAAGATCGTAATGGCCCTTACCTCCACATATTGTTAGCTACAATTATGAATGACCTATCCTCTATATAATGACTTTTGAAGCAAGCTACAAAATATTGTAGCACTGGCATCACTCTCCAATTACATTGGACACAATATACACTACCAACCTTGATTCATGTTAGAAACATACCACAATCTAATATCTTCCATATCTAGTTTCAAGGCTGGATTAAGGTTTGTGGGGACCTGAGGGCAAATAACTTGTGGGGCCCCTACCAAAAATGTTGCTCGCCTCTCACCCAAACAAGCGCATGTGCTATGAGAGGCACTGTGACGTTTTTTTTTTTCTTAGTGGTCAGCAATTGTATCCACATATTGCCCCAGAAGTCACTAGTATTTTATACCCATGATCCCCAGACGCCCCAACTCAGGGCAGTACTGTAACTCATGGGGTGCCCACGTAGATTCAGGAGAAGAATTTGTTAATGTACTGGGGAGGGGGGTAGTAAAAGCCATCATTTTTGGCCAGCAGCTTATCTAGAGGTTGATTCTGCATAACAGGACACCTTGTTGTCTGTCTTGTTGCCAGCTGGTCATCAACATTCATCATCGGGACAATGGCCCTCATTCAGAGCCACTCGCAAACAGCAGTACGCTCGTTGCGTTCCGATGTTGACTAACCGCGCATGCGTCGGTGTTACACTGCGCATGTGCGTACGGCAGATTGCGAGCTTTTTTTCTCTCGTTCCTAAAATAGCGTACAGGAAGTGACATGTCAAATGTGATTGACAGAACAGGGCGTTTTTGGGTGTTGACGGGGGTGGAGATGGAAAAACGCAGGCGTGGCGAGGCGTTTTTGGGGCGTACATACATTAGCAGATGCGAACGTCAAATGTGTTCGGACCGTCACATACGTCACTGGAACATCCTCTTTCCCTTCAAAATGCTCGCACAGTTTAGGGTCTGGATTACTCGACCACATTGGCGATGGCCTTCTCCTCCGTCCCGGGACTCCATGATGTTGCAGCGATTAATCGCGGGTGGTCACAAAAGCAATTAGTGTTGTATTGAAAACCGGCTTGGTATGTGTTTGGAAAGCAGTTTATTGGATAGCACAAAACCGTACGCAGGTGGAAATCATACCTGCTAATGTCAGGATTACACAATCAATTGGCGTACATTTTTTGGGGGTTTTTTTGGCCTCAATTTGTTGTTTATGGCCTATTGTGACAATAATGTCATCATGTTTTAATTAGCTCCCCTTTTTTTTTTTAATGTGGAATTTGCATCGTTATGTGATTTTTTAAACGTTCCTTCAAGAGGCCTTTTTTTTATACAAATGAAATGGTTTTTTGTGTCCTTTTTTGCCTTTAGGGCCAGGATTAAATGTAACCCATTTGTACAATAATGTCACAATACAATGTCAGATTTTTATCATAAATTTATTGTTTAAACACAAACCAATTGGCATAATATTTTTTTTTTTTTTTTCTGCCAAAGATACTTTTTATCAAAAATAAATAATCAATAACTGATAACATAAACGTACAAAAATAACTTAAAAACATTTCACAAGAAAGGAGAGGGAAGTTTTGACCAGAAAGGAATATGAGCCAAGCACAGAAGGAGTGTGGGAAAAGTCGCCATTGCTGTCACCGTTTTTTCGCCCGTTTGGATGGGGGAGGGTGGGCGCCAGACCGGGTCCGGGATGCCATCGGGCTGGCCTGTCCAGAGGCAGATGTTGTGGCCTCTGGACTAGGCACAGGGCTAGGCACATTTGGAGGATTGGCTGATGTTGTGCCAGAGGTGGAGGATCCTGATGTTCCGGCAGGAAGGGAGGTCGGCTCCACCATGTGCTGGCGAACGAGCTGCTCCAGGGCATCGGCGATGCGGATGTTGGCCCTGGTATTTTCCGCCAGGGCCTGACCAATGGTCACGTTGGCCGCAGCATTTTGCTCCAGGGCCTCAGCCACCCGTATCAGACTGGCGTCCATCCTCTGCAGAATCTCCGTATGGAAATCCGATTTGAAATTGAGTTCTGTGAGGAGGCCCACTGCCTGCGAGGGGGCACGCCCTGGACTGGCTTCTGCAGGGTCCTCAGCCGGATGTACTGGTTCCTCCCCTGCAGAGCCAGCAGAAATTCTGCGGCCAAGGCTTCCCTCTGGAGCAGACTCATCCGCCTGTGTCTCTGTTTGAAAAATGAGAAAAGAGTCACATTAGAATCTACATATTGGCACAATAGCATTTCAGAGTTGGTGACATCACAATACTTACCTGGGCCAACATGAGGAGCCGCAAAGTCTGGCATGTCCGTATCCATGTTGGACACGCCAAACACCTCCACAGGCTGCACACACCCCTGTGCCAGCTCTTCTAAATCCGTCAACTCCAATGACACAGGGGTGGGACCCCCACCTGTCCCCCTTGCATGCCTAGCCCTGTCCGCGAGTTTTTGCTTTAGGCAATATTTGAAGTCGCCCCATCTGTGGGGAAAAATGGAAGCCATTATCCTTTGGTTTAAAATGGGGTTTGTTTTTAGGGGGGGCAAGGGTTTACTTACCGCCGTTTGACATCCCGGGCTAGACGGACATAATCACCCACTCTATTGACAGCAACGGCTACCTCTTCCCACATTCTCCACTTCTGGCTTAGACTCATATTCCTGTCTGCCTGTGGCAGGATGTCCACACACTTCTGGATCAAAACCTCCATCTCCTTTCTTGTGAAATGTGGCTGCCTTTTTTTTTTGCCCGCTTTGGCCGGAATACTGGGCCCAGCAGCCTCTTCCATGTCATCCTCCTCACCTATTTGTGTAAATTTACAGAATTCACAAAATCACAACTTGCCTAATCTTATGTTTCAAATTAATCGTTGATAGAAAATGCATGAAAGACTTACCGCCTGACTCTTGTGCATTTTTTCCCTGGTCTGTCGCCATGTCTGAGGTCCAAACAAGAAATACACCAGAATTTGAATGTGTTTTCGTGACGTATTTATACATGCGTCCTTATTTTGCGGCCACATCATTGATTGTGCGGCCCTATGATCCCTCCTTAATTTGTGCGGGAAACGAAACACTATTTATGGCTTGGTGTGTCTCAAGTCGAGGTGGCGTTTTTGGATTGTTGGAGGTTATCTTGGCTGGAGTTTATTGATTGCGTAGAAAGGAGTTGGAGGTTGGAGATTCGTTTGTTGGTTAGATTTGCGTTTTTTTTTCCGTTATCTTTGTTGGTTAATATATTTTTGGGACCTCGTTTGTTGATTTGGTAAGTTTTGTGAAGTCTAACTTTTGTTCAATTGTTGTTTCATTGTGTTTCGTATATTTTGTAATTTTTGGATCCCTAATTTCTTCTATTTTAGATTTTGTTTATTTTCAACCCCAAAGACCTTTTGATTTTGCATCTTAGATATTTGCTCTTGGTAAGTCCATTTTTTATCTTGTATTAGCGAACTAATTAGCGCATTTTTAGTAGTTACTCTTGTGACTTGTATTAGCGAACTAATTAGCGCATTTTTAGTAGTTACTCTTGTGACTTGTATTAGCGAACTAATTAGCGCATTTTTAGTAGTTACTCTTGTGACTTGTATTAGCGAACTAATTAGCGCATTTTTAGTAGTTACTCTTGTGACTTGTATTAGCGAACTAATTAGCGCATTTTTAGTAGTTACTCTTGTGACTTGTATTAGCGAACTAATTAGCGCATTTTTAGTAGTTACTCTTGTGACTTGTATTAGCGAACTAATTAGCGCATTTTTAGTAGTTACTCTTGTGACTTGTATTAGCGAACTAATTAGCGCATTTTAAACAGCTTAATAATCATTCTAACTTTTTGGTGGTTTAGCTTTCGCTTTTTGAGCCAACATTTCGACCCGTTTTGATGTACTGTGTTAAATGTCGCTTTGCGGTTTTGCTAAATGGGTGTTTGGCATATTTGAACTTTGGTCTAGCACAAAATGAATAAACAAAAATGCACAGAGTGAAATGTGTCAAGTAATTTTGTTGTTTATTTTCAGTTTGGACGTATCATGACAATACCCCGGCATGTAAGCAGCAATGGATGGTATCATCAAGCTAAGTTGTTTTAATATAGTTTTGGGGTGGGTCAAAAGCCTTACTTTGAAATCTTTGAATTTCAGGTTGATCTGGGGCGGATTGTTCTGGCCATGCTCCCGGAAGCCGACCAACCTCAATCTCATCCCAGGCATAGGCATCGTAGGCATGCAAGGCCCCAGATATTTTGAACACGTGTCACCCTTTTTGGAATGCCCGATGATGAGGTTTTAAGACGCTACCGTCTACCTCCCAAAATCATCATAGACACTCTCTCATTAATAGAAAGTGATCTTGAGCGGCAAATTGACAGTCCAACAGCAATACCACCACTGACGCAATTTATGGCGGTGTTACATTTCTGTGCCTCAGGATCATTTCAAACAACGGTGGGAATAGTGGCGGGCATCTCCCAATCCTCCTTTTCCCGGATCCTGAGGGCAGTGATGGAGGCACTTTTCAAGCACCTCCATCATTTTATTCAAATGCCTTTGGATATGGGTGCCCTTAGTGTGGCCAAGGCCAATTTTTACCAAATAGCTGGCTTCCCACACATCATAGGGGTTGTGGATGGTACTCACATACCACTTCAGCCTCCAGCACGGCTGGAGGCAATATTTAGAAACAGGAAACACTATCACTCCCTGAATGTAATGGTGGTATGTGATGCCTCCCTCCAAATCCTGTCCCTGAATGCTAAGTTACCAGGAAGTGCACATGACTCCTTCGTCATCCGGCAATCAGGGATATGGCAGAAATTAACCAACCTACAAGCTGGTGATGCGTGGCTTCTGGGTAAGTGGAGACCTTTAGTACATAACAATGTTAAGCTTGATACACAGTGTTCCTGATGTTGTCTCTTATTTTTCACAGGAGACAGTGGATACCCTTGCATGTCCTGGCTGCTCACTCCTTATTTGGCTCCCACACCAGGCCCACAAAGTGAGTATAATTCCGCACTTACAGCCACCAGGCAAGTGGTGGAGTGCTGTATCGGCCTTTTAAAAGGCCGATTCAGATGCCTCCACCGCTCTGGTGGCGAGCTCATGTATTTGCCGGATATGGTGTCAAAAATTGTGGTCCTGTGTGGGATATTTCACAACATCGCCATAAGGAGTGGTGTCCCAATGCAGCCAGAGGATGCCTTACCTGAGGATGGCCCCCCCGAGGTTGGTCGGAGGTCAGTATGTGGGGGGGCCATACGCGATGATGTGGTGGCCAGATTTTTTAGGTAAGTTTGACCCAAACTACAGTGTTTATACCTAATGTGTTTGTGTTTGTTTGCGAACATCTAATTTATTTTATTTTTTTTCACCATCTTCTGTTTGTTCACATAATCTTTGCCACTCCAACGCTCACTACTTCCTGCTACCCTTACCAAACCTGGATCTGGTGATTTTGGCCATATATTCTGGAACCCATATCGCAACGCCATGTTTGTGGAATCATGTTGGCATGGTCCTTCGTCAACCAGTTCTTGATTGTTTTTTTTTATTAAATATTTTATTTGTATGTGTTGTATTTGAGATTATCACTGTTTTTTTTTGGGACTGACCACTTTGATTTCTCATTTATGTTGTGAATAAATGTTTGGAGAGTGAAATGGTCTTCCTTTTTTTGGACGTTAACAGCAAGTGTAACCAGGTTAACACACCTTACATTTGACTAAGGGGTAATCCAGTACTGACACCAGTTGATGTAAACTGAAATATGTTTGCAGGTTCCCAACCCACACCAAAAGGAAGCCTGTCCAAACCTTTGGATTTTGAAGATTGGCCTAAGCAGCTTGCACACCAACTAGGAACCTGTAAAATGTCGAAATATCTAATTGACACTACACCCAAAAAGGGAAATGACATTGTTACTGTTATGTGTTTCTTGTGGCTGTTTAACATACAAATACAAAATACAATCTAACTTTTAAAAAAGGGAAATCCTTGCAGGAACAGTCTACTTATGTCAGGGAAAACTATTTTTGTTTTTGAAAAAAAGAATGAGCCAGAACGTATATTAGAACTACAAAATTTATTTACAAAACGAAAATAAACAAAAAAAACTACTGGCGAAGGATGCCAGACAGCCGGTCAAGGCCCACAAGAATGCCAATGACATGTTGGCGCATCTGGCCAACACAATCGTCCACCTCTTGTCGACGCCTCTGTTCCTCTGTGGGTGAGAAAAGTGTGTGGATTAATAAAACAATAGGGAATCCACATTAAAAAAAACAAAAACACAACGAAATCACTCCTAAACCGAAAAAAAAAAAAAAAAAACCAAAAGGGGGTGCTGCCAAAAATACAAGGCCTATGTACAAATTCACACAGGTGTGATATGTGTATGTTGAAATCAGCAGGAAGAGGTAAAGGCAAACTGCTAAATCACCAAAAGTAAACCAAACAAGCACGAATAAAGGCACGACACATGATTACATACAAACAGTTTGTGGTTAAAAAAAATGAGAAAGAAAAACATACCGGGAGCCAAAACGGGAGCTCCGGAAGTCCCTCCATGTTCCTCCTCGGAGGAGCCTTCATTCCCCAAAGAACGGGGAGGGGTAATGATGGACTCCGGGGAGGGGGTAATTGGAAGAGGGGTGGGTGGAGGAGAGGGGGAAGTGGGACGGAGGGAAAGGAGGCCCGACAGTTCTGGGAGAGGGTCTTGGAAGGCTGGGGAGGAGTGGGGTATAGGGGAAATATTTGGGGTGGAGTGTTGGCTGGGAGTTGGGGATAGTGGCCGGGAACGCCGTCTGGCCGGACGGTGACGGCGTAGTCTTGGCTGTCCTCCTAAAATATGTCAAACAAATTGAGGTTAGTTTCTGGGCAAATCCGGGGCCCAAATAAAAAAAAAAAAACCACCAACAAAAAACATGCAAATAGGAGTAGAATGTAAAAAACAGAAATAGAGGGAAAACAAGCACACGCAGATATGAGGACAAATAATTAATAGGACAGACAGGAAAACATGCACACGCAGATATGAGGACAAATAATTAATAGGACAGACAGGAAAACATGCACACGCAGATATGAGGACAAATAATTAATAGGACAGACAGGAAAACATGCACACGCAAATATGAGGACAAATAATTAATAGGACAGACAGGAAAACATGCACACGCAGATATGAGGACAAATAATTAATAGGACAGACAGGAAAACATGCACACGCAGATATGAGGACAAATAATTAATAGGACAGACAGGAAAACATGCACACGCAGATATGAGGACAAATAATTAATAGGACAGACAGGAAAACATGCACACGCAGTTTGCCCCACAAACACAAACATGAAAACCACAATACATAACACTTACTTTCAAGGATCTGCATGCGAAAGCATGCCAGCAAGCGGGGCGTTCGCCGTTGCAGGTCTGACCACCTGCGCTCCAGCTGCCCGATGTTGCGGCGTGAACCCAAGGACCGCAGGCGGGACCGTGCCTCCGCATACGCGGAGCGCTTCTGCCGGTTGGTGATGGGTGGAGGCTGGCTGGTGATACGGCGATCCATCACCTCCGTAAGCACCAGCAGCTCGCGCCTGGTGAATGCGGAGGCTCTCATGATGGCAATGGAGTTTTTCATACAAAACATTTTTGATAAAGTGTGCAAAAAATTTCTGATTGGCTAATGTATTTTGGAAATTAACAGGAGCAATTTTATTGGTTAGTGTATGAGTCATGTGTTCAACAGGGCCAGAAATCTCTGGAGAGTTATGATAGGCTTGATGCAGTGACATGCGTTTGCAAATTTAAATAAAGAAATGAACCCCGGAAAATATGCGGGGATCCACAGCAATAGAACAATTGTTTAATTGTGGTTCACATGTTTTTTGAACAATAAAAGCGAATGTTCCATCCGTACGTATTCTGCGGGTAAACACAAACACGGACAAGAGTAAAGTTTCTTGCATTGTGTTGAAAAAAAAAAACAATTAAGCTAATTGATACATTGATTGGCATGATATGATTGAGGGAGGTAGGCAGAATAAAGGAGCAGGTAATCGACATCTGACAAGGCCACTTCCGGTTTCACTTGTGCGTGCGTTCCCTTCAAGCCATTTCGGGGATGTACGCTCGCTATTTCGCACGCTCGTTAGTTAGAGGAGGGGTCGCCTGAGTTTAGGGAGGAATTTTAGATGCGAACGAAAATACGAGCGAGCCATTGAATTTAAATAATTTTGTACGTACGCCTAACGTACGTGCGCCCGCTTGCGAGTGGGTCTGAATGAGGGCCAATGACAGCAGCCATGGCGGCACCCATCTGGGGCTTTGCACTCTATTTACAAACCTGTGCCCCATCCCTTTCCCCAGCCAACCTGCCATTTATCCGGCAATGTCTGATTTGTATATTTTGTCTTTAAAACATATTGGACACAAATATTAACAAAGATCAATGCTATAACAAAAACCAATATTGAGCAACCAGGCTTAGACTAGTCACCAAAGAGTATCAATCACTCATATATGTTGAACTTGAATGGCGAAAGAGGATTCATCCCAACATTTTGGAACTATGACTCCTCTCATTAGTCGAGTGACAGCTCCGGATCTCTAACATTGTGATAATGAAAAAACTGTATATCAGGCATATAAATAATACATCATTTAGTCACTTCTCCAGAGTCATCTTCTGATGGAAAAATTATGTCTTCACACTAATCTGTCATCTGCAACTGCTAATAAAAAGGAGAAACAAATTCACCACAATAGTTCTTTCACATTGCATCAAACAGAAGTGATACACCACACCAGGCACTACAAGCATAAAATTAATTTTATTCACTATTGGAAGTATATGTACGTGTATGTAACCCCCCGAGAGGGGGTTGGCAGGTGTAACGTGGCCGGGCCTCTCTGGGATGGCTGAGAAGTTATATAACCACTGTAACGCATAATTTGTACTAAGGCATCCAATGGTGTGTGACCACGCCTCCACTTGGCCATGCCACCTATAGCATCAGGGCTGATCAGATCTGTCAGCTGTCCTGCTCACCCTTGAGTCACTCCAAGCGATTTCCCCCTTGCTGGTTATTTAAATAATACCATCTTTCCTGACCCTCTTGCTTTTGCTGTAAAACTTTTAAAATCTAAAAAAAAATATAGATATGTATACTCAATTTAATTTAGTAACTGATTTATTTAATTAATTCCAGATGTATGCTATAGACTTAGATATTGACATACTGCTGCCATCCAATTCATAAATTGTCATCTCATCAGCAAACAAAAACTTCAGGCGACTTTCTCTGTAATTTCAGCATTGCCATCCCTAAAGCTCTGTATCAATTACTTACCTGTTATTTGAATTCCAATAAAGATTTTTTTTTCTGTCCACCTCAAATGTACTTAAGTGTACCTACAATTATTGGAAAAAGGTTAATGGAACTACAGTATGAAACTCGTATATCGTCAGGATACACTGAAAAAACTGAACACATGGAACTATTGATTCAATGAGTATCTTGTTATTTTATTTTTTACACTTGTATGTCTTATTTCCATGTATTACTTATCTCACAAATTGTAACTTTTGTAGTGCATCTAAGATGGCTGACTTGCCTGGTATTCTTACGGGTAGAATGAACAAAGCCTGGAACTGATGATTTTGTAAGGATCATGTACCTTGTTTGTCAATTTAGAATTGTATAGCTCCCCCATTACGTCTCATCTCTACCAGGTATTGCCTAATCCACCTAATGTAACCTACAGTATGTAGATCAACCAAGATGGCTGTATTGCCTGGTAACTTCCTGGGTAGGATGAACATTCCTTGGATCTGACTCAGCACTGTATTATGTGTATGGTTTCTGTATTTTCTGCAAGCAGCCTTCCCACTGTAAAATCACAAACTTCTTTCCTTCTAATTGCCACTTCCTCCTACACACTCATCTGCACACAAATTTATGTGTAACCTTTGTGCAACTCTAAATGCTTGATTACATCTAGCTCACCTATTCAACCAATACCTCTCCACTGGCACTTACCAATTCACTGTCAAACATGAGCTTAACTATCCTATGCTCAACAAATCATTGGTGTAACAACAGCCCCCACAGACCCCACAGTGGCTTGGGGGCTGGATTTTGAGGGGGGCATGGTGGCTGTTGCTATGCCACTGCATTGTACATGCTACAGTTCTCGGAGGTACCAGGGTGGTGCCTGACCATCTTACATCAGTAAGGGCCGGCCATGCACCGCATTGTGGGTAGGGATTGGCCACCTCTACCGGCAGCAAAGCCTAAAAGAGAGTGAGTGTGCCTGCTTTTCTGCTTCAGCATCGACAGTGTCAGAGCTTTCTTCTCCTCCAAAGCCCCACAAAGCCCCACAAAATGTAAGTAGTACTCAGGTAACAGTATGGCCTGTGCTGGGAGCTGCTGGCAGTGAGATAACCAAGAGGGAGAGGGCTGCTGGCAATGAGATAACCAAGAGGGAGAGGGTCGGGATGAGGTCACTTTGCAATCATAATGATCTATAAGCCTGTTTTTGTTAATGCTGCAATATTACTGGTATCTCTCCTTTTCTCTATCATGGGGAGGAGGAGAGGGTACCAGTAGTATTGCAGCAAAAGTTTCCTTCTGGGTCCTGGGAGGAGGATGAGAGGGTCCCATGGTCCCTGTATTATGCTACTGGTGTCCATATGTTACAAGGCACTCCAATAGTTATAAGATCAGCTGCCAACACCATCCTGTCTCTGTCCACAGTGCCAGGGGTCATCTCAACTTGCAGAAGATATTACTGGCATCTGTAATTATTATCCTGATGATACCCATGCTGCACTATTACACCCAAATATACTGAGAACTGCTGCCAGCATCCTCCTGCTCCCCCTGTTCCCTGTGTGGCATATTACTGTGCTAAATGTTTGTAGCAGTACTGTGTGGCACAATGTGCTATAAGGGGTATTAGTATGGCATAATGTGTTATAAAGGGCATTACTGTGTGGCATCATGTGTTATAAGGGGCATTTTTGTATGGCATAATGTGTAAGGGGGATTACTTTGTGGCATAATATGTTATAAGGACACTACGGTGTAGCATAATGTATGATAAAGGCATTATAGTGTGGCATAATGTGTTATAAGGGCATTACAGTGTGGTATAATGTGTTATAAGGACATTATGATGTGGCAAAATGTGTTATAAGAGGCATTGTTGTGTGGTATAATGTGTAAGGAGCATTACTGTGTGGCATAATGTGTTATAAGGGCATTATGGTGTGGCATAATGTGTTATAAGGGCATTACGGTGTGACATAATGTGTTGTAAGGGGCATTATTGTGTGGCATAATGTGTTATATGAGGCACTATTGTGTGGCATAATGTGTAAGGGGCATTACTGTGTGGCATAATGTGTAAGGGGCATTACAGTATCACAAAACCACACGTTTCAGAGGTACAAGCAGAAAAACTTTTTCTTTGAGGGGGGGGTTGAGCCAGATCTTTTTTGGCATGGGGGAGCAAAATTTATAGTTACGCCACTGCAACACACTTTTTCTCAACCCTACCCCCACAACTACTACCAATTTCTATCCTTTGTTTAATAAGGGTCACTTCTATCTACTCGAACTCTCTGCCACTTTCATTGCACTCAATCACTATTTCCTCATGGATGCCCTTCTCTTTGCTTGTGATTCACATAACTGTTATCAGCTGGTTCATATACTTTACATGCAGACAACATCCAAATCTACATCTCTCCTGACCTCTCTCCTTCAATTCTCCAATGTGTCCAACTGTCTCTTTATCATTTTCACTTGGATGTACCAATGCTACCTAAGAGTCAAAATATCCAAAATGGAGTTCATCATCTTCCCTCCACCTAGTGCCACTAGCCCTATAACACTCTCCCCAAGTTCCTCAAGCCCACTGCATTATGTAATCTACAGTACAACTCCACCCTAAGCTTGAATTACACATTCAGTCCCTTGCACTGTAAGTTCAGCTGCTTTGAAACATTACCAGAGAACACCACTTTGACTGCTGCAATCTGCAATTTCTACATCTGCTTTGAATGGCACCCTGCAGTCAGTGTCATGTTAGAAGCTCCTGGCATGTAGCTGGTAGCCTGTACAGCAAACCAGAGCATCCTGAGGGATGCTCCGGGAATGAGGCTGTCCTTATCGGTGCTGGTGGTCCTGCCCCCTTGGCATGACGTCATGCAGTCAGTGATGTGGCCTGCATAGGGAGCCATAAAGCACTGTTATGACTCTGAAGATATTCATCTTCAAAGCTCTCATCAATTACTCCCTTCATACTTCTTTGACCTCATCAAATGGTACTTTCCCTCTCATCATCTTACCTGTCTCTGACCTGCACCTCCCCTCCTATCTGCAAACCCCTTCTTAATCATGCCTACAAAACATCTACCTTGTGTTTCCCTAACCTGCCATACCACCCAATCTGCAGATTTTTAAGTGCTTTCTTAAAACTCATCTTTTCCCTATAGTCTTATCCTACTTCCACTTGATAATATTCCCACTGAGTGCTCTACCAAATGCAATACCATATCCATTATGAGTTCCACTAGCTATTATTATTATTATCATTTATTTATATGGCACCACAAGGGGTCCACAGAGCCTTATAAAGTACATAAACAGAAAGAGTAAAAACAAAATAAGAGAAAAGTGACTTGCAGTACAAAACACTGCAGGACATTGACAAGGTTTATAAACATTGCCGCCTCAGCAGTCATAATACTCCAAAAAGCAGCAGGGTGGCTGAACCAAGGTTTGGTTCTGTTTGCAGTGGGGAGGAGATTGTGGTATAAGTGAGGGAAGGAAAAAGCACATGTGGGAAGAGTGCCCTGTTAATGAGAGTTTACAATCTAAAGGGGAGTGGCAGAAAGACAGGTGGGACACAAAGGGGAGAGACAGTGAGCTAGGAGCATGGAGTAGTGGGTTAGGATGAGAGCTGGAAGGCATTGATAAAGAAGTGAGTCTTGAGAGCCCATTACAAGTTTAGTAGAGAAGTGGAGAGTCAGATAGTGAGAGGTAGAGAATTCCAGATGTAGGGAGCAGCATAGGCAAAATCTTGGAGGCGGGAGTGCAAGGAAATAATCAGTTGGGAGGAGAGGCAGCATTCAATTGCGGAGCAAAGTGAATGAGCAGGAGTGCGTAGAGAGCTGAGGACAGAGATGTAAATAGAAGAGGATTAGGTGAGGGCTTCGCAACTGAGTGTGAGGAGTATGACTGACAATCATAAAATCAGGCAGGCTCAATCATTTTGAAATTTGGAACCTAAGTAATCTATAAGCTATAACCTACGTTAACATTAAGATCTCTGTCAGCATTATGGTTTCCAAAAGTAAATATTTTAAACAAGCAATTACAATCATTTACTACACACAGCAACAGCACAAAGCAGTAATACTCCTAATACACAGGATGAATAAATGATGGTGAATGTAAAAGGTGAACATTGGGCTTTATTTCTCTTCACTTATTAACCAAACCAACCAATGTTACAATCATATTTGCAATAACGACATGCAAATTATTTTGTTAGGGAGATTTGTTTGACAGCACGAAGCATTGATTCCAATCCTCATGCTGTCTGATCATTCTTCCATTATGTAGAGACTTGATAAGTTTTGAAGCATAAAGGTAGCACCAGACTTTGCTGTCAACAATTTTTATATCACTGTAAACTTAGACTGTGGAAATTATACATGCATTAATGTATTGTGACACTGGTAGCAATATTGGGTTTTCAGCTTTAGCAAACAAAACTAAATTATCCTACATAAATTATATCTACATTTGTAATTTTTTCTTACAAATGATATAATTTATGAAACATTATGATAAAATAATATATAAGACATTCATATGCAATGTCAAATGAAATATCTTATATTTGTTCAGATAATTCTGGGACGTGCATATGTAAATCTCAAATGACGTAACCTCAGCACAGTAACAGGGCTAAGAATCGACCTGTGCTGGCCCGTCCCCTCAGTCCCCGTCCCCTCAGTCCCCATCCCCTCAGGGCTCGCCCGTGATAACGATGCAAAGAGTCGGCGGAGCCAGAATCAAGGGGGAAGTGCAACAGAGCATCCTGAGGATGTGCTATTATGCTGCACAGATGCAGGATGCCAGAATGAAGCGTCTAAAGGACAATCCAAAGGCACTGCAGCAGCGATCCTGGCTGTAGGGGTGCCATTCCAAGCACCCTGCTAGCCAGAAGCAAGAGCCAGGAGGTGACCTGTGCTCTGTGCAGCGGCACTGGTCACACACCAGTAGTTATGGCCCTGCGTAACCAATGTTGTTTTCCAAGAGAATATATAAACGTTATCTCACTGTGAATGTCTGTTGTATTTTATGTGATAAACAGGTTTCTACATTTTTTTACATAAACTATGTCATATATTTCTTTATTTTATTATCAATGTGTATTGTTGATTGTGGACAATCTATGCAATGTTCTAGCAAAAGCAAAGTGTACTTATGTCAATATATGGAAAACTATCTCTCAATAAAGTTTTTACTTGTGTGAAATGTGCCTATTCGTCCCACATTTAACAAATAGTAAGTCATCCCATTATTTACATTATAATGGATTAAACGGCCACTATACAGATAATCTGTGCAGTATGTACAGGGACATGATTTTTCCTTCTGATTATTAGGATAGATAAATAGGAGGATCTAAAGAGACAATTGTATTGTGTGTACACAGGAATATCAGAGATTTCCCTCGCAAGGACAAATCGCTAGTCTATTGCATCTTAAGTAAAAATTGTACGGTGTGTACTCAGCTTCGAGTGAGGGCTGGAGACTGTGGCTTGTGAATGTCCTTGATTAGCTGTTCTCCTGGTTCTGCATTACAGAATCAGAAGGGCCATAGGGAAAACAGTTGCATGCAGTAGGTAAAGGCAAATAGTAAAAACTAAAAACGTTGAAAGTTGGAAAAAAGTCTACTACTCAAATAGTGAATGACTGTAGGTTGGGTATTAAGCTAGCCAAACAAATTACAATTTAATCATTCAACCCAATTGTTTTATATTGATTTGTTAAGAATCAAATTAAACTCATTGAAGCAGTTTGTATCAATTAAACAATCTTGCAATTTTCCTATATTATGCATGCACCAAAAAAAATCTTTCTGGATGGTTAACTCAAACTGTAATGTGTGTGAAGTAATCACTAATTTTTGATTTGCATCTGATTTAAAAAAATATCAGATTAAAAGTGATTTGACATTTGTACTTAAATTGTAGATTTATGCGATTCCATAGAAATAAGGCATGTTGCTGTACTGTACAAACAGCTATGTTTTAAATGCAATTTGCGTAACATGCACAAACAATTCAGGAAGAATGAAAGAAAGCGATAAACTCTTATTATAAGGGCGATGGTATGTTGTGTTTGTAGATGCTCACTGATTGGCTTCTTTACACTCAAAGCTCTCTTGATTTTCCATTAAACATTACTTATTTGGTGAATTTTTGACCACATATTAGAATCAGATTTCTTGATCATCAGTCCTCTAACAATGTATTTGAAAATTGTATCTATCAGCTTAGTTTAGAAGAGAAAATATAAGTAGTTATCATCACAAGTAGAGCTACTGAAAACATTTTGAACTGGTTTGAAAGTTTAGTGCATTTAGGGGCCTAAGTATCAAAGCTGGGAGAGATATAAAATTGTAACAAATAAATTACCAACCAATCAGCTCCTATCATTTTTTAAACACAGCCTGCAAAATGGAAATTGGAAGCTGATTGATTAGTACTTTATCTCTCACCATTGTATCTCTGTCCCAGCTTTGATATATAGGCCACTTAGTGTTTCAAGGGTTCAATAGATGCCAATTTTGTGATTCAAACTTTAAGAGCTACATTGAAAATGGTCACATATTTGCATTCCTCGTATTTAGATTCTATTTTTTAGAAATAAAAAGTATTAGAAGTTTCATTGTATTTTTAAACTATACATCCAATTTGATGAATTGGTTTGAGAATCAGCCTTAAAATATTAATTATCTCTAACAACAACAGTTTATATTTTTTCCATTTAGGCAAATTATAACTTCATGTTTAAATGATGCCAGTGCAGTTTTATTTGGTTGATAGGTCCAGGTAAAATTGAATTTGTAGTGAGTAGCTATTTTATCCAAACATATATTTCATATAAAGAAGCAATGATACAGAACAGTGAATCGCAAACTCCATACAAATATTTGGTTGGGGCCATATTTTCTGTATTTAACTGTGTCCCCCATTCTGCTATATAAAGAGCTGAGAGGGTTCCTATTCTGAACATGTATACACTGTCACAATCTGTGCAGTTCCTCCTCCTTGCCTCTGGTGTCGCTCTCTGCCTGAGGCCTGTCAAGCTCATTTCACCCTGGCTAGCCTTTGATTGCAGCCTGATTGCCTAAATCAGGCAGCTGTGGGTTGCACCTGGGGAACTGGCTATATATATCCACAGAACTGAGTAATCAGTGCCAGGTCATCAAGTCTTCCACCGTGACTGTGCTCCAGGTTAACCGTTTCCAGATTATCTCTGCCTGTTACTACTTTGTATCCTGGCTCACTGCAACCACGTTTTCTCCTACTTTCCTGTGTAAGTGATCGAGACACTATCATTACTTCATCAGTATTATTACTTACATTGCACCAACTTACCAGGACTTTGTTTATCTGCATATCAGTTACTCTGGACTTTGTTATCAGCAATTACCATGTCTGTCTCACTATCTATACCTATGTATGCAGTGCATTGCTACTTGGACTTTTTTGCGTTTAATCGTGCTGTGTGTATCTAGTTCAGTTCCATTTGGTTCAGCCAGTATACCTTCTTACTGTGTTCATAGACTGCCGGTTATTTTCTGAACTCTGACTGTTTACATCAGCAAAGAGAACTCTGTCCATTTCAAGTAATTGTTAATCTGTATTATTTTAGTATTTTTACTCAAACTTGACTATTCCTATATTTACGTGTTTACCCATGTTGCTAATAAATCATCACTTTATTCAGAGCCGTAACTAGACTTTTTGATGCCCTGTGCCAGAAAGAGCATTGGCGCCCCCCTCATTTTTCAAAGGGACATAATGAACCCAAAAAAGGGCCATGGCTTCATGGGGAAGGGCAAGGGAAGAGATAGGAGAGGCCAGGAGATGCTGGGGATGAAATAAGAGGAAGCTACAAGTGAGAATGATAATAAACAGACATTTGACAGGCCCAAACAGCGCCCCCTAACCTGTGGTGCCCTGTGCGATGGCACCGGCCGCACTACCCTAGCTATGGCCCTGACTTTATTACACCTGATTGCAGTATTAACCTCAATTCAAATACTTCATGCACATGTACACTTGAAAACCTTGTGGATCGTGACATACAGTACACAGCACAAGTGCTGCTCAAAAGTGGACTGTGTTCTGCTTCTTTCAGAGCAGAGCAAAAGCCTTGGGTAGTGAGGAGTGTACCAGGAGGGGGTGCAGGGGTCTTGGAGGGAGAAGACTACACCCTCTGCACCCATTCTTTCTGCCATTGTACTGCAACCTAAATACTAACATGTTTTATATTATTATAGTAATTATTTTAGAAGCCAATTCAGACCCACTCGCTAGATACTTATGCTTGCTCCCATTCGGCAAAGTGACTGCATGGCAGGCGATCGCACAGCAAGGCATAAGCACGTCCACTATGTCTTGGCATGCGATCGCTTTCTGTATGTAGATGCCCACCAGCCTGTCTTAAGATGCCCTCTTGCGCACGTCATCTACAGGAAGTGTATGTAACCATCGGTACATCGGGTAGCATCGGATGTGATCGCAGCGCTTGAGGCAGACCAGACCATACCCTATCGCAAGCACTGCGAGCACTTCAGTGTAAAATCCAGCCAGGTGACGTGTACTATGACGCTGCCTGTTAATTATGAACACCTCTGCAATGGCGTTAAGACGCTCAGGCACACCTGCATTCGCACCTCCACTCCCCTGTTTCTCATGTCTTGCCCCTGTCACCACTCAATAATGGCTTGACCAGTCACTCATTCAGCTGGGCTGTCTATGCTGGGCAAGTGAAAGCTTCTCGATCTCTCACAGTGGTTCACGCACGCGCATTGCGATGCGTACGCATGCGCAGAAAGCATCAATCGGCCAGCTACAAGCGAACGCATCCTAGTGAGCGGATCTGAATCAGCTCCTTAGTACCATGTTTGCTTACTTTTGATGCAGTTCCAAAATCATATCACTGCCTACACATAAACAACAAGATAATAGTATACACCATTTATAAGTACACACATAAAGAATATTTTATATCTTCATGACTTCACAATTTTTCATATTTTCGAGATGCATCAGTTTTGCAGTTAACTTGCTATTTCTGAATCTATCTATGTTATTTTAGTTTTATATTGCTAAGCTTTGTATAGGTGATAAAATCACAACAATACAAGAAAATACTGTTTTAAAAGATTCGACCCACCACTTACAATAATGGCTGACATTTCACCTCATGGAGATGATAGAGGGGAAGAGCCAAGTGGGATGTACAGGGGAGGCTAACCACTAATTTCATCAATTTGCCCACACCACAAACTTATCTGGGGAGGCAGGCAGATCTTGGAGCATGGTTTACTCTCTTGGAGATCCAGGAGAGCTCTCCAAAGTTTGGTGGACCCCCAGACATTCCCGTAAAGTAGTAAGTATGTTCATAACTATTTTCTAATAATTAGTGCATTGCCTGAAATATTCTCCCCAGTTTAATTGACTGGTTCACCCAAGTATGTGGATACCATATATGTGTATAATTTTCACAAGGTATAATGCACATAAACATCACAGAAACAATGTTTTTTTTTTTAACAATCATCTTTTACGGAGGCCCAATGTGTAAAGGTTGACATGAGAGCTGGCATTAGTTAAATCACTACTACATGTGACCTTTGTCAGTAATTTTAAATCTAGTTCTGAATATGCAAATCTAACAATAGATAAACATATATAATGGATGCTCTTTAATTGTAGATGATTACATTAACCCTTAATATAGCTTTATTAATAATGCATTTGATGGACATATATAAAGTTTTTTTAAGCAAATTTGATTATTCAACTAATGTATAAGGGAATGCAGTAGAACACACTGGCCTTGGGCAGAAACATTAAACACGTTTTTGAAGATGAAAGTCTGCCTTTCATATTACAGCTGGATGCACTGGCAACTATGACACAATTACAATCAGTAATACATCACTACATATTCTTTTAAAATGGTATATAGCTTGATTCACTTCAAGGGCAACATGACCCCATAATTGTCAAACTTTTATAAATTTACAAGCAAGCAGTAAGCAAACGTAAATTACATTGTCAATTGTCAGTAAAAACCAGTTCCTGTACCTGTGATTGTGAGGATTGTGACCTCCTTATTTCCAATGATTGACTTGTCCTCTACATTCACCTATTTTATTTGAATTGTTTGAAACTATGCCCAAATTACTTTGAAGTGTATTATATTAATACATAGTAAATGTTTAACGCTCTGAGTAATTTGAAGAATGTCATAGCTACATAAAATATCCAAATAGAAAAGTATAAAGATGAAAATATAGGCACTACAATCACAACTCAAAGATAATGTTCTAAAATGCTGACAAATAACGGCTAGGCAAAAAGAATGTAATATTAATGACAAAGATTAAAAAAAATCCACTCAAATGATGCCCATTATATGATGTCATGCCCCTTTTCAAGTAGACCACTCACTCTCCAAGTTGAGTGGTCAAGTAGACCACTAAACGGGAGTCTACCTTAGATTCTTTCAAGCATGTCATACTGCCAACAACACTCTGAACTTCCACTGTCGACACAGTCAGTAATCTTTACAACCCTCTCCCTACTACTGCAAGCAGTCACCCCAAGTACTCTTCTTCAGCACCCCCCGACCAACACACACACCTGGACTCCTCAGGCTGTCACTCCCCCATACCTCCAGCAACTCTCATAGCCGTTTGCCATAGCAACACCTTAATATCAATATATTTTCCTGTGTTCTTGGCCTGTTTTTAAGCAATCAGATTGGGCAAAATCAAAACTACTGATTAGCTGTTGTTAAACACAGCCACAAACTTAGGCACTTGTACAGGTCTTGTGGGAAACATCAAGCTATTAAGAGTTATATGAAGATGTGCATGCTGACACAGAATTGTAAATATTTGTGGTTAAGGACTTGGCCTGAGCTGCAATAACTATATCCTACTGAATTTAAACTGAAAGATCATTTGATTTTATAGGAATTGAAAAATCCTGGTCCCATCGCAATGTTTATCATAGTGCAGTCAGGGCATAGGACACAAGTAGGACATATCTGGCTAAAGGGCCCACATAGGGTAAAATGTGAGTAATAATCACATGTTGATCACTTCCCTTTAAACCCAGAAGTATAGACAATAAGCACCAATTGGTTCCATATAACTACAGTAACTAATAGTGTTCATATTGTACATGACTACAGACCTTTGCTGGCCCTGAATTAGAGCCTCTTCTCTTTTAACAGATGTTTTCAGAAATATGTGGATAAATCCATTGGGTATATATTATTAAATTGCAAACAGGTGAATACATCCATTAAACTATATATGAAAATGTAGCAAGTCAGATCTCTGTGCGTGTATTAAAAGTATCGCCATTAGGCAATACCAGCATACATAAATAAGACCAGCTGCATATATTTTTCAGCTCTATTCATATTCATCAGAGAGCATAATGCATAAAGTGAGGCTGAGTTACTAAAGGTTTAGCAGAGTTATACAAATGAATAGCAAATGAGATAAATGAGCTAGAGTAGGGGTAGGAAATATTTGAAGGGCCCCATCAAGTGGACCACAATACCTCAATGTGGTTGTATATAAGCGTTTAGTAGAAGCCTCTAATCACATTTTTATTTTTCACATTTCTTAAGCAACCGGTTATCTTATAGTTGTCTATACAAATTATTGTGAAGATATTCCAGTCCATTCATGGACATTACTATCTACACTGACTGTATGAATGCAGTGTGCTCATTCTATAACATTAAAATCATTACAAAGAGGACAGTACAAGTAATATTTTGAGATGGAGTGCATAAAATAGTTTTAGAGGTCGCACACAGAGCAAGTAACTTTGCACCTGCACAAAGCATGTTGCAATCCAAAGGGTGCAATTACATAAAAAAAATTTGCATGCAGGGTAAATACTGGCAGCTTTTGCATGGTAGCCCACAAAAGCTGGGTAGCTTTATTTTTATACTATAATTTAGATTTCAGTTTGGACACACTCCTCCCACATCTAAATCTCTCTGCACATTTTATATCTGCGGCACCTGCAGTGCAGCATGGTTTTACCAAGATGCACAGTTAACTGCGCTTTCTTACTCTATTCCCAAATCTGAATCAGGCCCACAGCCCCACCTACCTATTTCCCACAACTAAATTAGATGGAATTGTATATGGATTTTAACAAATGTAAAATTCCCATAAGAATTAAAAAAAAAACAATGAAAACACATTTTATTCTATTTGAAGGAAATAACACAGTCAAAATGTATTGCATTATAATTTCCACTGCCTATATTAATCAGACATTAAGGGGGGAATTCAGTTAGGTGCGAGTTTGGTCCCGCAAGGTGAAATCACTGCAAATTTGCCTTACGAATTCCATTTGCAATTCAATTCCAAACTCTCATTTCTTTTTCAGAGTAAATTCGCCTGTTTTTGTTCACACCCCCCTGAGCAGGTGAAAAGGTAGGGATAATCTGTATTTTTAGGTAAAACTGTCTGGACTTGCTTCAGAGCCCCTCAGACACCCCACTCCCTCCTAATGACTAATTAGGCATTTGTAATTTTTAAATTATTTTAATTGGGCCAATAATTACATGTCATTTTTGGGGTGACTAAAAAATAAATAGCCTTAAATTTCCCCAAAATAAGCTTATTAGCTTATTAAGCTAAATAATGCACCCCAAATTTAATTCAATATTTATTTCAACAAAAAATAATTGCTTTCTATCATTTTTTTTAAGCATCTTTTTTTTTCTACTTTTTTTGCAATTTTCTTTTAATTCCTTTGTAATTTAACAAAATTATACAGCCTATTACATTTATTTTACTTTTTTTTAAAAAAATGCATAAATCAGCCATTTGACACCTTTTAAAAGTATACAGTACATTTCCTTATGGCCACTAACAGTCTTCTACATAATTCTGCTAACAAAGTTTTCACTTTTTTGGGATCCAGGATGGTATCCCCACTTTAATTCTATTTTCCCTGTTCACTTTTTGGACAAAATGCACACACTCTCACTGCGAGTAGTGCGAATTTGCATTTCCAATTGAATTGTGCATATCTCGGGTGCACACATGTAGGCAAAGTATGTGAATTATAAGGTGAAGTGCGCGAGTTTTTAACTTTTGCAAGCTCTCACCTAATTGAGTTCCCCTTTAATTATGTGTCTGTACAACCATGCCGCTTACATGCTCAACTTGACACATTATGTTGTTATACTCTTGGTTAAAATGATTTGAAAGTGGTACTCAGGTTGTATATAAATTCACATTAAGTTCTTGAACTTTAAATCAACTAAAAAAATGTTACTAAATCTGAGCAAGGCAAATTACATTCAAGTCAGTGTGAGAATATTCAAGCTTGTTCTAGCTTAAATGGCAGCTTTGTACAATATTTTTTGTTTTTTTAAGCTGTAAAAAGAACACAGTAAAGCTTCCTGTTTAAATTAAAAGCATTTTAAACTAATACTAATGTAGTTGTTTAAACTGAAACCTGGTCAAGCCAACTCGAAACAAATACATTTTATGTGTTAGTTTAATACCTGCAAGCTGTGAGCATGAACTTAGAATTTGAAGTTCAAATTTGAGCTTAGCAGTTATAAACAAATACTATGGTGGTAAAATCATATTTAGGGGTTATTCACCAAGACTTGGAGAGAAATAAAGTGGAAATAGATAAAGTATTAACCAATCAGCTCCTAACTGTCACTTTACAGGCTGTGTTTGAAAAATGTCAGGAGGTGATTGGTTGGTACTTTATCTTTTTCAACTTTATCTTTCTCCAAGGCTTAGCGAATAGAGCATGTCTACTCTTCTATACAAACTAAAATGACTCAGAAAGAAGTATTCATTTGATTTAATCAACAGTAAATCATAACATTGAAAATAAGATGGTATTAGCTGGATATTGGCTGCACTACATTAAATTAATAGCCTACACCAGTGGTTCTCAACCTCAAGTTTTGAAGATTTCTGTCTATGGAAGCAGGTGGGATAATAACTGACCCAACAAAATAGAATCATTCACCTGGGCATGATTAAAGAAATCTACAAAATATACCCTGTTGGTGGAACTTGAGGACTGGAGATGAGATCCCCTGGCCTACACAGTGTTAATATCATGCATTATTTTGAGCCAGAACTTGACAGAGTGGTGTACTGGCATTTATTACTAGAGAAGAGCAGTTAAGTTTTGACTTGGATCTTTTCACCAAATTAGTGCAAGTATGGATTAGTTTGGATTTAGCTTACTGATATCCAAAACATGTTAGAGCCGGAAAGCCAATATAATGCAGTTTTTGAGATCCAAACATAAACGAGTAAAACTTATCTCTATTTATTACAGACACCAGAATTACTGTAAGTAAGCGTGCTTGCTTTGCACTTATTCTGGCACCACCACTTAACTCTCGTGTTGGCAGTAAGTGTTGGAAAGTGTCTACAGTTGCGAGGTTACCAAGCATTTTATAAAACAAACACCTGGCCAAACTGCAGAGATAGAATTACAGCACAATGTGGGCATTAAAATTGCAATAACATGGTTGGCTAAGAGTTAGATAAGGTTCAGTGACGATTTCCCCTTCCTGATATCTCATCTGATAATGCCCTGCACAGTCTACAATGTAGGTGGTAATAATTGTGGCAGTGTTCTTTGATGAAGGGGATGAGCTGCAGGGGAGAGAAATGTAAGGGAGACTGGAGACTAAAATACTAAGAAGAGAGAGGGTGGTGACATTTTGAGAAGCATTTCCAGATAGATATTATATTTGCCAAATGTGGGGACAGTTTACAGTTATGTCCTCCATTGTACGGCTCTGAAGAGCAGAGCAGCATGAAGGATGAGCTGCATGCAATAAATATTGGTGCGCACAAGGGAGAATAGAAAGGCTTGGAGTGGACTAGCTGGCCAGGCTCACTCTGGTAACCATCATTACAGATAATACTTGTCCAAGTGCAGTTAACAGTTATATACATAAAAAATCACAGTGTTCATGTTACGATCACCAAGGAACCACCATGTAAGCCCACTAGAGTCACGGCAGTGAGGTCTACTGCCACTAACAGCCACCCGCTGTTCCCTGGATATGCTCACCAGTACTTAGGTGGCTCCCTGGTCTTAAACTCGGGACAGCAGGGGCTTACACGGCAATCCTGTGATCACTGGATCTATAGCGGCTGATGGTGGCAAAAGCTGACAAAGGTCACAATGGTAGTCACTGTGCTAGAATAGTCACTATAATGTGACCAGACTGATGAGTAGCGAACTTGGGGGTCGATATATGGCTTATATGGCAAGGTGCAGCCTTGAGGGCCGAAGTGCAACTTGTGTAGCAAGTTGCGACCTTGAGGGCCGAGGAACGGCCTTGGGAGCCAAGCTGCGGCCTTGGGGGCCAAGGTGTGGCTTGTACAGCAAGTTGTTGCCTAAAGGGCCGGGGTGTGGCCCTGAGGACTGAGGTGCGATCCTTGAGGCACACAGGAAGCTAGCCCACAAACAGATGCTGTAGATGGAGGCAGCATGAGCTGCAAATGCAGACAACACCAGGGCTGTTTCGAGGTGAATGCCATGGTACGGTGAGGCCGCAGGCTGAGACCAATCTTGGTTTGGCAGAGAACAGCAGGGTACACAAGCAAGGCATAGTAGCACAACCTGGTAGGATACTGGCAGACAGAGACAGGCACGGACAGACAGGAACAAGGATTCACACACAAGGCGTAAACTATCACCAGCAACGTGACATCTGACCAGAAAAGCTAGTAAAGGACACTCCACCAATGAGCTGCAGATATACAGATTGACTGACAACTGACACCTGGTACATTGCACATCTTTCCGTAAGACACAGCAGTACCCACGGCCGCCCGGCGTCTTGGTCTCCCAGCAACCGTGGATGCCATCCCAGTTCAGTATCCACATTGCCTGGTGACCGGGGAGGCTGTCAGGTCCTGCCACCGGAAGAAGTAGCTTGAAGGTAACAAGCCGCGGCTGCTTGTGACAGTTCAAACTGTGAGTCCATAGGGCAGTAGCTGACAGCTTGGACTTCACTGCTGTGGTCATTGGTCACTATGTATACAGCAGTATGTTTTATCTTTGGCACACCTTTTAATTAATGTAAGGTAATCTAGGAGGCTGCATATCTGTTCATGGTCTTAGTGTATTTTTATCTTACTTTGGTCACTGTAGATTGTGGAACTCTCTCAAAGTAAATCTATTTGTGCATATAATTAGACTGATCTATATAAACTATATTATTTCATCATACTTAGATTGTTATACTATATACAGTGCATCCCGAAAGTATTCACAGCGCTTCACTTGTTCCACATTTTGTTATGTTACAGCCTTATTCCAAAATGGAATTAAATAATTTTTGTCCTCAAAATTTTACACACAATACCCCATAATGACAACGTGTAAAGGTTTTTTTTTTGGAGATTTTTGCAAATTTAATTAAAAAAAGAACTAAGAAATCACATGTACATAAGTATTCACAGCCTTTGCCTTGAAGCTTAGAATTCAGTAGAGGTGCTTCCTGTTTCCACTGATCATCCCTGAGATGTTCCTACAGCTTAATTGGAGTCTACCTGTGGTAAATTCATTTGTTTGGACATAATTTTGAAAGGCATACACCTGTCTATATAAGGTCCCTCACTTGACAGTGCATGTCAGAGCACAAACCAAGCATGAAGTTCAAAGAATTGTCTCTAGACCTCTGAGACAGGATTATCTTGAGGCACAAATCTGGGGAAGGGTACAGAAAAATATCTGCTGCTTTGAAGGTCCCAATGAGCACAGTGGCCTCCATCATCGGTAAATGGAAGAAGTTCAGCTACAGCATTCCTCTGTGGAGAGAGGAGAACCTTCCAGAAGGACAACCATCTCTGCAGCAATCCACCAATCAGGCCTGTATGGTAGAGTGGCCAGACAGAAGCCACTCCTTAGTAAAAAGCACATGGCAGCCTGCCTGGAGTTTGCCAAAATGCAACTGAAGGACTCTCATACCATGAGAAACAAAAGATTGAACTCTTTGGCATCAATGCTAGGCATTATGTTTGGAGGAAACCAGGCACCGCTCATCACCAGGCCAATGCCATCCCTACAGTGAAGCATGGTGGTGGCAGCATCATGCTGTGGGGATATTTTTCAGTGGCAGGAACTGGGAGACTAGTCAGGATAGAGGGAAAGATGAATGCAACAATGTACAGAGACATGCTGGATGAAAACCTGCTCCAGAGCGCTCTTGACCTCAGACTGGGGTGACGGTTCATCTTTCAGCAGGACAACGACCCTAAGCACACAGCCAAGAAATCAAAGAAGTGGCTTCAGGACAACTCTGTGAATGTCCTTGAGTGGCCCAGCCAGAGCCCAGACTTGAATCCGATTGAACATCTCTGGAGAGATCTGAAAATGGCTGTGCACCAACGCTTCCTATCAACCTGATGGAGCTTGAGAGGTGCTGCAAAGAGAAATAGGCGAAACTGCCCAAAGATAAGTGTGCCAAGCTTGTGGCATCATACTCAAAAAGACTTGAGGCTGTAATTGCTGCCAAAGATGCATAAACAAAGTATTGAGCAAAGTCGGTGAATACTTATGTACATGTGATTTCTTAGTTTTTTTTTAATTACATTTGCAAATATATCAAACTTTTTACACGTTGTCATTATGGGGTATTGTGTGTAGAATTTTGAGGACAAAAATGAATTTATTCCAATGTGGAATAAGGTTGTAACATAACAAAATGTTGAAAAAGTGAAGCGCTGTGGATACTTTCTGGATGCACTGTATACACTGCCAAACTTTTTTGGATTGTACTATACATTATTGTCTAATATAGATCCAAAGAAAAACATGAAGCATGATACGAAATGTTCATGACCTGAAATATGGGAGATACCATAAAAAATTTAAAATATGAGTGACTACACATAGCAGCAACAGGTCAATAGGGAGCTGAGGAGAAGGTTCTGTGAAGGAGGTTTGGTGTGCTAACGAGCCAAGAAAGCACAGACAGAACATCATATAGAAAACAGACAAGAGGTCTGTTCCCGAAGAGCTGCACTTCTGCCATCAATTCAGGGGAAAGATCAGGAGACAGGTAGCAGGTGAAATCAATTGCAGGCCCAAACCTGTGAAATGGGTGGTCTGTTCAGAAAGAGTTGGATTGTTGGAATTGAAGAGTCCTGGATTACAGGCTAGCAAGACTACTATAGTGGACAATTCAAGACAGTAGAGATTCCCAACCTTCCTGATTTTGGTGGGATAGTCCACCCATGATCTGCAGTGTCCTGTTGTGGGTGAGAAGCTGGGAATGGCCTCTCTCCCATTGCTCTACTTAGCAGAGCAACCAGTGCATAATAGATTCCATTCACGTGAATGCTGTGTCTATTCACAGGAATAAAAAACTGGGGGCATGTCCAGCAGATCCTGGATTGCCACAAAATGATAGAACCGCGCTATGAAGTATTACAGTAAATATCAATTATATGTTGGGATTTAGTACATGTGATTCACATAGCAATAATTCAATATAATGAATATTCCATAAACAATAAAAGAACATATTTAAAAATAAAAATGTACATACGGCTTGGTTGAAGTAATCAGTATAAATAGTTTAATAGCATCAATAAAATGACATTAAGTGTCTAAAAATCAAAAAAATAATAATAAAAAAGTCTCAATTGAGACACAATATATAAATGCTGTCCACTTGATGGTAAATCACCAGAAGGGGGTATTCCTTTAAAAGTCACGAAAATATGGTAAATAGTTGAAATAAACACAAAGATCCTGGATTGCCAGCCATGGCCCCAGCATGACAAAAATGGGGTGGATGGCTTGTGGCTATGGCGTTTCCCGCATGGCCATGCCACTGCCACAAGGCCAAACCCCCTATATGGAAGTGCGCACCTTTGGTGCGCAAATTAGTCCTGATTACCGTTTCATTAAAGTTGGGAGGTTTGGATTCCTATGTGTGGAAAGCTGGTACCATGCAGAGGCATCATAATAAGTGGCTGAGAAGTAACCTCTACAATACAAGGACTATATATTTGCAGTCACTCAAGCAAAAGTGGTAGGTGGTCTGGCTGCCCAATTGATACAGATCCACAAAGTCGGGTAGCATCTTAATGAGGGCTATGCATTTGTTATTTTCTTGCAATTATTTCTTCTGAAGCTGTTTAGAGGTCATTTATTTTCAAAAGTTTTTTTACTAGTGGGTGAGTTATGTTTGTAAGTAAACTCTGTGTCATTGACCGAAGGCTGCTACCTTGGAGACTATAATTGCATTTTATAGAATAATTTAGCTACATTTGTGATACAGAGTATTATCATTATACTCTATATATTACCACTTTTATCCTGTTTTGGAACTCAGGGGATTCACTTGATGAAATACAAAAGTGTTCATTTGGGCTAGCATAAAAAGAAAGTAACATCGACCACAAAGGACATTTTCAGCCAGTGACATCCCTGATGGCCACTTCACAATTTTATTGAATTTTATCCTGTTAGTCTAGTCTTCAAAGTTTCATTTTCTATAGCTACTGTATATTAAATACATAGCTACCCATTTTGCCACTATTCCGAATAATTATGTAAGCTTGTGCAAGATAAGTCTACTTTATAGTAGCACAAAAGTCCTATAAATCTTAGCAATAGATTTCAGTTTTATATACAACTTAAACATGATTGATAATGCAAAATTTGTAAAGGATCTGAATATGAAACTAATTCTAAAATATCTGCTGGGCAACTAGGGTTCAAGTATCTTTTTGTTTTTTTACAAGAACAAAATTGATTAAAATATAAAGTTGAGTTGATATTCATGTCTCCATTCTGCTTTCTAGAGCTGCTGATTATTTCATTGTTCACACTAAAAACATATTGCTACGTTTTTTCATATAAATTGCCAATCTTCCATGTTGACATTATGATCAAGCAGGTCAATCATGGCCACACCTACTAACCTAACATCCACATGCCTAACGACCCTCTCACCATTTTCAGCTGTAAACAGTCAGCTGTGCCATGAAACTTGGCAGATTCTGGGGGTGTTTTATACGTTTCATGGGCCTGGGTTTAAGAGAATTGCTTACCTCACTTTCCTCATCACGTAAGCAGAGAAGATTCTTCCTCCTGTACAGTCTTTGTGATCCTTTACCACAGATGAACTGGTGTTGGGTCTCCATGTGTGCAGAGGAAATGGAAAGGGAGGCAAATGAATGATGGTGATGGGAAGAGCAGATGAGAAAGGCAAGAGTCAGTCACCAAGACCGTCAGAGAAGAGGAATAGATCAGTCTCTAACCTGACTGATTGTTAACCATAGGTCTCGACCTACTTATTGATCCTAGGTGTAAGCAGTAGGACATTTAATATGGTGACATGTAGAGGCACCAGTAACTGGCATGGACCACAATGCTGGGACCAACTTACTATAGGGCAGAGCATGCTCTGAAATACTGGTCCAGTAATACAAGGGCCTCTATTCCCCCTCTCTGTGTCAGTCAAAAAAGAAAATGTCCCTTAGCCTGGATGCACAAGTCTAGGTGCAGGCTGGCTCCTTAAACTCTTTGGTCCATGTGCCATGCATAAAAGATGAATATGCCATTGCTTGAAAGAATCTTTTATTTTTTCCAATAAAGCAAAACATAATTCAGAAAATTCTGGGATGTTCGGGAACTTTCATTTGGTTCCTAGCCATGTGAGTGTTACACAATGGGCCTTTTGCTGGAATTGCTTCTGCAACTTTATGCTAATACTGCTACAAGCCCTTCCCTGGTGTACATCGGTGCATGTGCAAGCTCTGAGACATCTACTTTGAGTGTCTGTAGACGCTTAAAAACTGCTTGGTGCATCTAAAGACATAACCATCGGTGGCACCATGAAAACTTGCACCACTAGGAGTTTGTCCATCATAGTGTTGCCTTCAATGTGAGTGACTACACGTTTGAGTTTGCAACCACATCAGTGACACAGCTGCAACACTCCCAGTAACATGCCCATAAGACTGACCATCTCTGTGCATCTGCATTGCCACCTCCCTGTCACCGGCTAGTAACTTCCCAGTAGCGCCTAATACTTTATTAAGATATATCTGGGACCCTGTGTATCAATCACAAATTAAACTCTGGATGCATGCACAATGCAGCTTAGATGCATACGCAGAAGAAAAGATTGCTCAACTGCATGCGACATCGACATTGCATCCGATGCAGAACAGGTCCTATATGTGCAGAAGTGAAGTTTGAAGTGTCTTCTGCAGTCTATAAAGAGAATCTTTTGATGCTCCAGAAATTGTGAAATGACTGATTAAATGGATCATTGGATATATTAATGTATTCCCTTGATGCAGAGTTCTGTAACTACATTAAACATTATAGGGCTGATTCTAAGTTGGGCGCACTGTTGATGATGGTGCAGTGGATAATTATTTTGCTACCACAAGTGTCCAGTTTGTGTCCGAACAGAGTCACAGTTGTAATGTCAGTAGCACACTGGGAGAAGTGTAGGGAAAATGTACTGGGTGTTCCAGGATGTTGACAAGTAGTTGTCTCAGCACACACTGAGACAACAGGAGACCAGTTGTATGCACAGACACTTGGCCACTGACATAATGTAGGAGACCATACTCGTGTGGAGAAACTGCACTGCATTAGGGCTGGTACACGTCTCAATGGTGCAACCAATAGTGCATCTAAGGATGCACCAATCGGTATTGCAGCATGTATGGATGCCGCAAGTGGATGTCTCAGTCCTTGTAAAGTCATACACATGGCCATACACCAGGGAAGGGCTCTGTAGCGGCATTAGCATAAAGTCATAGAGGTGTAGCCAGCAAAAGGAGCAGATATGTCCAACGCTGAATCAGCCCCTATGAGAGGAGGAGTTTCAGTGCATATGGCATCTGATTGGACAGGTGTTGTATGTTCATGTGCCATCAGCAATTATTTTATACCTCTGACAACATGTGTATATGATGCACCCACTGTAAGGCACCAGGAGTGTCATGGACCACCGTGATGACTCTTTCCAGATAAGACATCTGAGAATCACTGCTGTTACCTTCACCGGTACCTCAGCGCTTGTGGTTATTAACTCTGGTATCTGCCACCAGCAGAAGACCAATTTAATGCTAAAGCGTAAGGCAAGCTTCTGCTCTCACCTGTACATACAACTTATCAATATTTAAACATAGGTAACATGCCAAACATGGGGCGTTTCGGTCATAAAAACACAGTTCCAGAACTAGAATTAATGTTTTAATTCAAGAATACCTTCAAAGCTTAGTTACAAAAAGTTACAAGATTATAATAATATTAAATAAAAGGTTACACACACGTTACTACAATTTCAGAAATAAAAGAGAAGAAGCAAACCACACTTTCTGTCTTAGGTGATTTGGGGACAGGGGCAGTCCCTAGTGACGCACTCCGATTCAGTCTGTACGACACGATAGCCCCTCAGAAAAGAACACTGACCCAGAAGTCAGTTACAGTTTTATGACTGTTTCTCCAGGCACACCTGACCCCCCCCTCTCTGAGGTGAGTTTAATCCTTGTCAGCTTAGAGAGGGTTGCCCAGCTGGCTGGATCTTCAGGGTTTCTCTGTCATTTGGACAGGGGTTATTTTAATTACCTTTCAGCCCTTTCTGAAGTTTAGCTCCAAGGCTGATGTCAATAAACATACCCCTGGACTTAGGCGAGAAAATACACACCCTTAGAAGACAGTGTGTCTCTGGTATAAGCAATCCTGGTTTGATCTCTGTTCAGGAACAATATGCAAAGCTCTTAATGACCTCCTAGCAGAGCCTGGTCAAATGGCTGGTACTTTCCAGGGTCATCTATCTTATGTGAGATATACATGTTGACATAATTATTACTGAAGCAGGAACACAGGACTTCCTAACCTCTCTTTACTCTAGGTTCAAAGTCTTGCCACCCTTCCTCCATGAGTAGCATTACAACCAAGTCAACAAAAGGGCAAGTTACATGTTTATAGTATACCAATTACGTATCCTGCGCAGTTATGCCCATGCGGACTAAAAAATCCATCTTTTCACGACAAGGAGGACCAGCAATGGTGGGGTGATGCCAGTGATAGGCTTCTTGCAGAAGTTGTAGTTACTGTGTAAAAATAACTTTAGGAGGAGTTAAACAAAAGAGTATTTGGGCTATTATTCCTCTTTCACTAAATAAAATAAATATATATTTATCCCAATAGGCTATAAAAGTAAATCCTGCTTAGTCGTGAAAAAAATCTGAAAATATGCACAATGAATCAAGTAATTTAAAATATTAGTTGTGGTGAAATGTATGCATGACAATAAAAAAACAATTGTGGATTTCAAGGAGTTAAACATGCTGTTCGTGCAAACTGCAGTACAGTAGAGCAAAGGCTGATTGAAACATCACCATTCATCAGAGTCAAACAAATATGTGTGATGTATGAGAAGTGATGTGTGACCCTTGATACGTGATGAGTGATAAGAATTAATTGATGACTGACAAGCCATGCATTTCAGATCAGTGTCTTTCAATAATGATGAGTGATATATAAGTATTTATGAGTTTTTTTACTGGCAAAATGTTTTATACATAAATAAAATAATACATGCAGATATGTGATGCTGTTCATTTATGTCTCTCATTTATGACTCATCCATCATCACGTCTAACCCTCAGTTTTCACACATTTCATTCTCAAGAATTATGATGTGTGATTCTGACAAATGATGATGTCCAGTCTGATTCTGATGTTTAACTCAGACACATGATGCTGTCCTCTATCGAAACTGTATAAAGCTAGCAAACAGATATAACCTAATCATGTACAGTATATACAAAGCGCTTGCACTATTTTCATGCAGTACATGCAAATAATCTTGTGAATATGAGATTTATTGTTTGTTTATTTTTTTTTACTTCCTCTTTAGAAACCAGCTTTTTGAAATTACAATACTGTAATTGCAGACTTTAATATCTACGTATAGTATCTGATCATTTCTTTAGATGCCTTTTGTGAGAACCATGCAGATTTATAAAATTTTTACAGCTTTATCAAAACAATATGCAGTCTTGTTTACATACCACTATGTGGAGTGCTATACACACTTTAGATGTGGTTGCTGTAACTAATCTTTTACTGCAAGAACTAAGCACTGTTGTAATTTAAACTGCAGAGGGCGCCAAAACCATTCTTTCCAAAGCATAATAGATCTATTATTTGAAGAATTTGGAGATCTGTCAGATATCTTTACTTCAATTTCACTGACACAGAATAATGGCATTACAATGACAAGTAAAGGGAAATAAATCTATCAGCAAGCAGGAAAACTAACACAGATTTGTTAAATCACCAGCATGCTGTGCACCCAAAAGAACTCCTATTTAGCACAATTTACTGAATGCAGAGGAACAAATCATTATAGTTTCTTTTGAACATGTGTGATATATTTTCCTGTGTACTCAATATACATGTTATATATATACTGTAATATATATGCGAGAGTATGTCTGCTTGTCCTTTATGCATGGCCAGAGTTTTGTACCTAGCTCCACCAAATTTGGCATGATGGTGTAGTTTGGCCAGGATTAGGTTTTTTCCTAGGTTTGAACTTCGTCAGGGCCACACACTGTCACACAATCCCATAAAAATGGGACATTCTTCAATTAAACAGGTTCTGGGGCTGGCTACATACACACACTGTCACACTCTCATGTCTTTCAAAGTCCTGTGTTATATCACTTTTCCAACAGCGCATACATGAAACACAGAGTTAGTCAGCCTTCTGTGTTTGCATTATAAACTTTGACATTAAACAGTGTGCATTATTAGCATTTCACTCACAGTCTCATCTTACAGCAGCTGCGGCTGGGGTCTTAGCAGAGTGCCTGGCAGGCTCATGAGCAGCTCAGCACTAGGTACATTCAGACTGTGGCAACCAGCATAATCAATCCACAATCTTTGATCCTGGCAAAGCTTAGCATATGAAGATTACAAACTGCGGTCTCTGCAATTTCCCCCCCTCCCAATGGCAACCCTCATAGACATGGTCTTCAATGTTGGTATGCAGAGTGATTTCAGGGGGTGATTCAGCTGCAGTGACAGGGATCATGTGGATTCCCGATCATCTGGAATCTGTGCATGCACCTAGCCCCTACTGCGAATGGGCATTATGGGTCTGCGATCCTGCACACAGTCCGGCAGCAGACTGTCAGTGAATAACAGTCTGCTGCTGTTTCTGGCAGGGGAGGGGGTGGCGGTGGCCTCCGTTTCCCAAAACTGAGGTGTGTCACTGCCGTTGGGGAGGAGTGACATGCCTCTTTTACTCATCTGTGGCAGCCGGCTTGTGTGACCCTATGGTCACTCAGCCGGCTGAAAGGATCACAGATGACCCAATTCTGAGTCCTTGGATGCTGCTCGGATCAATAATGCATGCAGAAGGCGTGACACCCACTGGTAGCATTGTTTGCCAGGCAAGTGGTTAAAGTAAAGTCATGGGGAAATATACACAAGAAGAAAAGTTTTAGACAAATAATTAGACCACTACTAAGACAACTTTTATGAATTAAGGCCCTCATTCAGAGCCGTAAGCTCTGAGCAGAGCGCACGCTTTGAATGAGGGCCGTCCTCCATAACTATGGAGCGTCCCCCTGGATGCTCGTATAGCTGTGGGTCACCACCCACAGCCTATACGAGAGTGCAGTTTGATGGCCGCGATGGTCTTGACCACCGCGGCCATCGAAACTGCGAGCCGGAGCCTGCGGTTGAGATTTTCAACCGCAAGGCCCAGAGTGATTTTGGCTCTATCAGAGCCAAAATCACTCCCACTGACATCACTAGTGATGTCAGTGGGCCGGCTTCTGACGGTAGGCGTTCCCTTGGGAGCGCCCCCGTCAGGGAGGCACGCCCCCAGCACGTCCACCAAAGGGGGCGTGCTGTCAATCCGCATCGACAGCACGCCCCCTTTGATCAGACACAACGAGCGAAGGACTTTCCTTCGCTCGTCGCGTCTGGCGCATCGACAGCACGCCCCCTTTGATCAGACACAACGAGCGAAGGACTTTCCTTCGCTCGTCGCGTCTGGCGCATGCGCACGACGTAGCTCCCGCCGTCGTGCGCATGCGCAGTGCACAACATCGACCCACTTGCGAGCGGACAGCCGCTTGCGAGTGGGTCTGAATCAGGGCCTAAGTTTTTAGTTTGCCAGAACGGGATGTCTGAACTGAATATGGAACTTGGTTGGATGTCTGATTTAGTTGAAGTACTCAATATATGAATCGAGATTAGTGCTGCATAAATAAGGGACGATTTTCCTAAACGATATGAATGATAACGATATCGTTCAATGATAAATCGTTCATATAGTTAATTTTTATGCAGTGAATGATCGACCAATGACCAACGATGCGCATTCCTGCATTACTGATAACAATATCTATGGTCGACCATACATGCAGACTAACTTGGACGATTTTGTCAAGATTTGCCTGTAAAGACATGACTTCACTGAAATATCCATCATAGATATCTACCCAAAATCGTTTTCCCTGCACTACAGAAAGTTGGAGGGAAATCTATCAGCGATATCTTTGGTTGTGCAGGTTGTACCATGTGTATGCACCATTAGATATCCATCCCTCCAAATCGTCAAATACTGTAAAATACTCAAAAGACAGGAGAAATCCAATAGTGTAATTTGTCGAGTTTGTCAACTTTGATATGTAGACCACTTATTCTGGTACGAGCATATGTATCTTATGATTTATAGAGACTTTTTGTTTTATGCAACGGAACTACACTATTGGATTCTCCTGTCTTTTGAGTATTTTACAGTATTTTTGACGATTTGGAGAGACGGAAATCTTGATTCATCCATTGAGAACTTCAAGTAAATCATTCTCCACAAATAGAGAGTGGATACCGTTAGCGCCTGAGGAGGACTCGGTTGTGATTTTTTTTTCTTAGTCAGCTTTGTTGGTGAAGTGTGGGGTGACTACTGTACAGAGCCTGCAGGTCTATTAGACAGCTTTTAGGGCGCACTTGTCTATACCATACCATATTGTCTGATTGGATGTCTGTTGCACTAGTACAATAGGTATCACACTCACTACATACAACCTATCCCAGCATGTTTTAATATCATTCTCTTTGATTGTTTGGCAACTAGGGATGTCCAAATCACTACATCTAGAGGTAGACCAGTAGAAAATTCCCTTAAAAAGAGAGAAAGATTGTCTTTACACAAATAGCCAGATGAGCAGTAGACTAGTTACATCTATTTAATAAATGTGATGAAAAGGGAAAATGTCACATGGTACAATGAGACCACATTTTGGATGAGATGGCCAGCATTTGGAAATCACAACATCAAACGCCTCTCTGCTCTGCCTCTGTTCTGGACCCCTTTGCTTCATCCTGACCCAGTCCTCCCTACTCCACAACTTTACCAGCTCTCTCTGCTCCACCTCTGTCCCAGCAATAGCTTTTCCATCTTTGTCCTAGCCCTTTCTATTCCACCACTGTCCAGGGTTTCTCTCCTCTGCCTCTGTCTCAGCCAACCCTACTACACCATTGTCCTTACTCTCTCTGCTCCTTCTCTTTCCCAGCCCTCCCTACTCCACCACTATCCTGGCTCTCTCTGCTCCGCCACTGGTTCAGCTCTATCTACTCCACCATTGTCCCGGCCCTTCCTGTTCTACCTCTGGCCCACCTCTTTCTTTTCCGTTCCCATTTTCTCTGCTGGGTGCTACTGAGCTGCTGTAATCCCAGATGAATTGTGATGACGGGATTTGCAAATGTCCAATGATAGAGAGCAGTGAAGTATACATGTACAGGCACTGTAGTCTTGGACAGAGTGTAAGGGGTATATTTACTAACATGTGGGGTTTTAGAAGTGGAGATGTTGCCCATAGCAACCAATCAGATTCTAGCATCTATTATCTTCTAGAAGGTGCTAGATAAATGTTAAGTATAATCTGGTTCCTTTGGGCCACATCTCCACTTCTAAAAACCTGCAGTTTAGTAAATATACCCATAAGTGTTGATCTGATAAACTATTGAAATCCACCAAAAACATATGTTTGCGGTGTTGCTCTTGTATTTTACATTACAACGATCTGTAATCCACCAACCACTAATCATGTGAGGGCCCATTACCAATTCAGAATGCTTAGAAACTAGACAGAGTGTGCAAAGGATTCCCTTTATTATAGTGTAAATACTGTGTATCAAAATCAAACCAGAAAGGGAATTTATTATACAAGACCATACTATAATCTCTGCAGATGTAATCCTTAATAACTAACCACATTTCTTTATAGAAGACTGTACTGGGATTGGACTGTGTGGACTAGGCAGAATTTTCTTCCTCTGACCCCCCTCCTCTCAAATTCATCTTAATGTACCAGTTTGAGTCATGCCCTATAACTCATAGTTTTGACCTCAAATTGACAAATCACAACAAACCCTTTTAACATCCATTTCCCTAACTAGGAACCTAACTCTGCCTGTGGTATGTAATAATGCTGTCTGTGCTGTGGCTGGTTTAAGGTTAAATAACAGCACAGAGCTCTGCATATAAAGGGGCATGTAGGGGGGGGGGGGTTGCTGATGGCCTATAAGGGCCATAGGGAGCAGATGACATATAAAGGGGCATATAGACAGTCTGATGGCATATGGAAAATTAAGGAGTATGTGGAAAAGTTTGATGGCATATAAACGATTATTTGGAGCTCTGCTGGAAAATAAGGTGCATGATAGAGCTCTGACAAATAATAGTTGTATCCCTACTGTGGTTTTGGCCTTGACTCCCGACCATGCCTCTTGTCTGGAAATCTTAAAGTAAAAAGGTGGTAACACTACTGAAATAGTTGAAGTTTTCTTAGAAACCTGTTGTCAATCTATTATTTGATTGATCATGTCTTATTAGATGAAAGCATACATATTTGCATTTTTAGCACACTTAATCTTTACATAACTATTACCTATTAAAACCCTCTTTTAAGCAGACAAGTCATATTAACTTTTCTTAACACAATTATTTTATTATAAAAGGATTTTATAATGCAGAGCATAATGACATGAAACTCAGCAGATAAAGAACAGCAGTTAGGGAACAATATACAAGCAAAACAAATACAGAAATGTAGGAAAACTAGGATAGCAGTCAACTGGGGGAGTCAAGGTGAGGATGTGGTAAGGCAGGGTTGCAAACTGGGGGCGGGGCTCATGCCCCGGGCGCCAGATTGGCGAGGACGTCGAGACGGTCAGAGACAAAAAGGGGAAACTTGTGATGAGTTGGAAGTATGCCGTGGTGGGGATAGGCTTCAGAGGGTAGGTCAGGGCTGTATTAAGGGGGGGCACAGAGGCCAAGTACCCCAGGGCCCCCCTTCTCTCAGAGGGCTCCCCAGCCGGAGCTCTCCTGACCCATTTTTAGCTGATGTCCAGTGATTATGACCATGCTCCGTGCTTGCGCCACTGGACTTATCAGCAGGGTGCAGGCATAGCAGGACCATGATCACCCAGCACAATAAAGGTTTTTTCTTTTTCCCCAATCTGCGCTGTGCACATGATGTCATGCTAAAGCACAGTGTGTGAGGAGCCTGCCGCAGCTGCCTTAAGGAGGAGCAAGGAGAAGATCCAGGTAAGTGGTGGTGGGGGAAGGAGTAACACAAACACAGGCTGCTGCTGCAGGGATATAGGGGGAGAAACACAGGCTGCTGCAGTGATACGGGGGTGGGGGGGCATAGACTGCTTTAGAGACACCAGGGGGGTTTCTGAAAGGACAGAGGGCCTGATTCAGCTTGGATCGCAGTTGCTAATTTGCACGCAACCGGCCGATTGTTGCGTTCTGCACATGTGTATTTATCATAATGTGATCGCAGTGACTACACAGACCCATCACAGAGTGTTTGACAGGAAGTGCCATTTGTGGGTGGTGACGGGGGGTGGTCCACAAAACACAGGCTTGCCAGGGCGTTTGAACACTGTTGCATGGGCATGCATAAATTATCTACTATGATGGCTTACGCAGCCTGAGGCCTCATAGCGTGCGCTGAAGTTAGCAAATTCTGAGTAATGTCAGGGCTTGTGTAAGTGTGCATACTCTATCATACCAATGTTTTTGCAGTCTTGCTAAACATTACTGATGAGTGTAAGGTAAAGTGGGCATCCTTGTGTAGTGCAGCGACGGCATAGCGATCGCAATGGTTTAGCATACTATTACAGTTGAACTGCGTGCGTAATCGCTATTGCATTTGCAGTTGCAATCAGTATTGAATCAGGCCCAGAGTCTATAGCAATGGTGGGGGGGCGCCAATATGCTACCTTGCCCTCGGTGACAAAAACTGTAGTTTTGGCCCTTGGTAAGGACAGAAAATAGAGTTAAATAAAAAGCAAACCAGTGCTATATTAGCTGTACTTTAAAAGTAAATCATCATTTGTCCCTTTAGAGCTAAACAACGTCTACAGTGCAGCATGTCGGGCAATCTAAATGTACTGGAGAAACAATAATCAATTATACCAGTGATTACTATAGCAGAAATTCACGGGATGAAAATGCTTTTCACACAGCAATACATGAAACAGTAACACTGCCAGATGGTTTGGCACTGAGCAGAACTAATTTCATAGGAGAAATGTTTTGAAGGTGTTAAAATTTGACACAGTTTAGTGAAAAGTATTTGTTTCCCCTTTGAAGCTGGAAAACTAACTCTCTTGACCCTAATTTCATCACTTACATTTAGACCTGATAAGGCCACTTGCTATTTTGAAACTTAATTACAGCTGAACAAAGATCCACATGCAATCATTAATAATTATAACCTGGCCAGTCATAATGTATTACATCAAGCTGTATAAGGCAAGGGTTTCTAATTCAATATTTAGAACTGCTTGGTCATTAATAACAGGCAATCATTTCAAGCTGATATGTGTAACTAAACATTTCTATAAGAAGCAGGTGTATGTATTAAATGTGCAATGGGTTAACTAGCAAATATGCACTCTTTGATACAAACAGTATATTTCCATGGGTGTACCAGTAAATATGCACACTCTACTACATACATATATATATATATATATATATATATATGTATATATATATATATATATATATTGTGACACAGTTAGGTTAGGGGGTCCCTCTCCTGGGTAGAGGACTCCTTCCTTACACACACACACAGCAGCAGGGCAGCAGACCAGTCTGAATGCAAGTAAAAGCTGGTCGGCGCCAGTCTTTATTGTACAATATCAGAAATAACATAAAGAAAACATAAACATAAATCCTAGCCCTGTCGGGGCACTAACTTCACAGGTAGTTCCCTCACTACCAGAACCTGGCAGGGCCTAATACCCTCGCCAGCAACAAAGGCACAGCACAACACTCACAGTTAGGTTTTCAAGTGTCTCTGAGCAAACTCCCTGTCTGCTCTCCCAGGTGAGACACTCAGCCCTAAACACACTAGGCTTATATTGGCCACTCTCAGGTGGAAACCCTAACAAGCCTGTTACCAGGCTGCGAGAACCAAAACCTGGAGTGGCCGTGGGTGGAGCCCTCCCTCTCCTCTCACCCACAACCTCCAGGTCCCAAACCGGCTTTTCAAAAAGCCGAGACTCAAGCCTGCTACACTGCAGACTTTCTCCTGGGGATTTTAAACACATAGGACAGGAATCTGGGATAAATGTCCCTGTCACAGACCACTTTACCAGTGATCCTATCACAATATATATATATATATATATATATAAATATATATACAGTATCTATATTCTGAAAACATGAAAAAAAAGCTTCATAACATACCTGTAAATTTCACTACACTGTTGAAATCTCCAGGTTAGACATTTCCATCTACATTTATGTCATACGATTTTATTGCACTTTTTGTACTGTACAATTGGAGATGGAGTGGAAGGAAAAGTGTTTGCGGGGGGAATCTGCATGTGAAGGACAAGTATGAGAGTATGTTCACACAAATGTATCTCACAGGGCTGGCATCAGAAAATTGTGGGGCCTGGGACTGACAAAACAGGCAGGGCCCCACAGTGTTTATGTAGTTACAGCCCTGCAGTATCACCCCAATACCAGCCAGCACATCTTCAGTCTCTGCCAGTCAACACCCTTCTATCTATGCCAGCCAGCTCCCTTACTGTCTCTGCCAACCCCCTTTATGTCTCTGCCATCCACCATAAAGTCTCTACTTGCCAGTGCCCATTCTGTCTATGCCAGCCAGCCACGCTTCTGTCTATGCCAGGCAGCCCCCCTTCTGTCTATGCCTGCCAACTCCCCTTCTGTATATACCTGACTGCCGCCCTTCTGCCTTTACCAGCCAGCCCTCTTTCTGTCTCAGCCCACCTGCTCCCGCATGACAAGATACTTACCTTCTTCTCTTCTGGCTCGCACACCGTGGCTCCTCTCCCTTTCAACAGCATGATGTCATGCGCGCGCCAGTTCGCAAAAAAACAACAACTTTATTGCACTTCCATTCCATGGCACTCAGCAGGAGTGGGCCCCCTGTCACTGCATTGCACAGGGCGGAGGGGGATAGTAGCTAGCGAATGGGCCACCCTCTCAGACTTTGTGGTATGGTGGGTGGTAGGAACGCATGGACCCCCATCTCTGTCTGAGTGTCCGGGCTAGGGACTAGAGTCCCGGCAGTTTTCCCTTGATGGAGGCCCTGCTCATGCACATAACACCAAAGACGCATATGTGCCTGTCAGGAAACATATATTTTCCTGGTACTCGACCCCTGGTGCATAATATGCATTAATGATTATGACAATTCAATTGGCACTCACTGATTGAGTGTATATGAATCCCTTCAAAAAATTACCATTACTAGAATTAGTGGTGCTGCTGCATTTACTTGATATTTGCAATCAGCCTGTGGCAGAAACACAGATTGCCATTTGATGTTTGAAAGTGAGGACAACTAATGTTTGTTTTTCATTGAACTTAGGGCTTGATTCATCACGGATCACAATTGCAACAGCGTACGCAGATCATCCGATTGTGCATACTGTGCATGTGTATGCACCGCAGTGCGTGTGCGCAGGCCAGTATTGCAAGCGCACTGTGATCACGTACTCAGGTACAAACCCATCGCAGAGCGAATGACGGGACGTCAGTGTTTGGGGGTGGTGACGGGGGAGTGGTTGGAGAAACACAGGCGTGACTGTCTGTTTGAATACCAGGGCATGCATAAATTACCCCCTGCAACAGCATACGCAGCTTGAGTACTCACTGCATGCGATGAGAGTTGCAATTTCAGAGACAGGTCAGACCTGCTGTAATTTTGCGTGACGGAGCGATGTCACCGATGTATACGCAGGATTGCGAGGTCTTACGGATGTGAGAAAGCGATAGTGGGCGTCTCTATGCTGGCTAAGCATATGCAGACATTAGCATATTTTCGCAGCAGAACTGCCTGCGCAATCACAGCTGCAATCGCAATAGCGATCAGTAATGAATCAGGTCCTTAATTAGTAATTTTATTTTGTATTTGTGGCTCTATTTAATTATTTTTGAAATAATAAATGTGATATAATAGTTACTAATAACATTTTCCAGAAACAGAAAGACTGTCTTATGTATATAATTATCATCAAAGTATTATACTATGTATGATTTGGGTACTGAAACTGTCAAGCTACATTTATGTAACCAGGCATATATATTACTGTTTTCGCCTGGATCATATAGTACTGTTGCAGAACTGGCTTCATCTAGAGAAATGCATTTTACTACTTTGATTTTTACGCAAAATACGTCCAACTATATAAAAATACATATGCATAAAAAAAGTGGATTTATTCTCACAAAATATGGTAAGTGTTCAAAGCAGGGGCAGAGCTACCATTGGTGCATCTGGTGCAGTGCACCAGGGCCTGCGGCAATAAAGGGTCTCACAGCCAGCGGCATTATCAGCAGTAGTACTGTAATGTGTCATACTGACTCATTACAGTATACAGTAGCAAACCGCGGTCCCCTAACCAAGTCGGAGGTCGCTGCCGCGCTTTGGTCCAGCCAGAAGAGAGAACGGCAGGAGGAGGTCTGGCGTCTGACTGGAGGAGAGGAGGAGGCAGTCTAGCTGGAGGAGAGGATGAGGAGGCTGAATTACAGTTACTATGGGGCCCGCCTTTTCCTCCTGCACCCACGGCACTCAGAGGCTCATTTATCAACGATACTAAAATCATACGTTAAATAGCGCTCGCTTTCCCTTCCGTTTTCAGCACTAATCAAGTTTTAGTCCAGCTATTTATTAAACTCAAGATGTCCAGCGAGTGTAAACATTATTTAAGGTCATGGAAAGCATTTTTTTACACAATTTCGCTGCTGACTTATCAGGGGCTTTGTGGGTATGACCCAGCTTGCGCAGGCACAGAAAGATATCCATGGCTGGTAGAGCAGTGTCGCTGTGTACTGGGGGAGGGAGAATACGGTCACGGTGTGCACCGGGAGCATTGTGAGGGGGACGGAATGACCACTTCTGCCCGGCCTCCAGTCAGTGCCACCCACATCTCCGCTTACTCATAGCTAAATCCCGTTGCTCTATGGACCGATGTCTGTATCACTCTCTGAGGTGGATGGGCGGGGCCAGAGGGAGAGGAAAGCGCTGATTGGCCAGGTTGGGGGAGTAGCAAAAAATTGTGGGAGCTATTATATGAAGATGACTGGGTGCAGGGTGGCCAGCACTGGATTAACATCATCTTGTACAGGCGAGCCGGAAATAACGCAACCAACGGTATTACTAAATACTGTTCCATAGCCTCAAGTTATTGCCCACCAGCTTGATAACATAAGCAGACTGTGTTATATATATATATATATATATATATATACATATATATACACATATATATTAGAGAGCTGTCTTTCTGCTTAGACACCTCCCACCAAATCAATCCATTTTGAACACACAGCCCCAAGTTTTTGCTAACCAGTCTTTGTACGAAGCACTGATATATATATTATACGGGACTACAGAAAGTCAATTAACTTTATACAGTAGACCAATTACCACAGAGCGCTTTATCTTATTATTGTTTGTGTCTGTTTAGGAAGTGGGGATACTTCCAGAGAGAGCTGCTAGTGGTAGATCAACATCTCCCCATCTATGAGCGCCGATTACTTTATGTTGTGTTGATTCCATTTCTTATCCTTAAATCGGCAGCACTAGATAGGTATAACATTAATGGGGCTTTTAGACTCAAGGTCATCTAGATTAGATAGGGCCAATTCCTTATTTGATAATTTAGAAACAGGAATACCATTAACACCAGATACACATATTTTTTATAAAACATTTACTGATTTGGAAAAAACTCTGGATAAAGAGACAAGAACATGGTGGGATATAAAAACATTAAGCTGGTATCTTGAACAAAATCTCATCCCTAAAGGTTTAAAAATACAAAAAACACCTACTCACAATACAGAAAACATACCCTTTATGACAGAATGGGATAGTATTTTATGTGATTGTTCATATAATTTGATGAGATTGATCATCAAAGAAAGGAGTTCAGAACTAGTACACCTTGGGGAACGTATCACACAGCTTGACAAAGATCTTGAACCCTTCAAAAATGATTCAGAATATGCCAATCTAGAAAAACTTATCAAAATCAGATTAGATAGGGAAGAACTTAAAATTATCGACACAAAAAGATCAAAGGTATTAAGAGATAAGTTCGGGATTGGTGGTAGGAAGAATAAGGTTAAATCCACCAAAAAACAGACCATAAAATCTTGTGGTAACAAAACGGTTGCTACAAAACACACCAAAAATATTCCGTCCAACAAAGAGTCCAAGGTAGTCAAAAACAACAAACTACAGAGTGATAGTTGGAGAATTGGGGCACATACTCCATTATATTAAAAAACTGAATTTGACCTACCAACAATTTATGACAAAATTACATACAACTACAGCATTACAAGACAACGATATTAATCTGCTGGAACTATCAGTTTACAGTCAATCATCCATTGAAGATAGCGTAATTACGGAAACTAGTTTCTCGATCCACTCTATACATGAATTAGAGGAAGAAGGGGATCATTTGTCAACATTGGCCCAACAGTCCTTTGAGAAAGGCTGGCAGGATTTGTTGGATACCACAGGTAAAACATTGAAATCCACTGTCCAGTCTAGCTCCAAGATAACAACTGCAACTACCCCCGACACAATCTCCACTTCAACATTTCCAGAGGTACCAAAATGGGGGGATTCTTTTTTAGACATAGACACCACACAAACAGCCATGAAAAGAAAGTTAGATGTACTAGAAGAGGTTGTCGGGGAGGGGAAAAAAAGCAAACTAGAAACCACATAGCTTCTAAGACGGAGAAACCTATTGGGATTTTTAATCTCAGTAAATGCACTTTAACAACACAACAAATTACCCTTTTAAACAAAGGCTTGAAATTTGCACCCACTAACAAACTGGACAAATTCCACACATATCTAGATGTCAAAAATTTCACAAGGAAATTGAGTCTCAAAAAATATTTTTTAGACAAAAATACAGTTGACCATATCTCGAAAAATGGAGAGACAGATAGATTCAAACACAGTGGATTAAGACCAATATCCACATTCAATCCTACATACTTGAAAGGATGCTTTATTCAAACTTTTGAGAAAGCAGTCCTAGATGACATTAAGAAACTAGACATAAACACTAGTTCCACCAGAACAAATTTGTCTAAAGTCGAATGGGAAGCTTTAAGATCACTAGAGAGGGACCAAGATATTGTGGTCAAACCGGCAGACAAGGGGGGGGGATAGTCATTCTTAACAGAGCTGACTACGAAACAGAGGCCCTTCGTATCCTGAACGACACAACTACATATCAAAAACTAAGGGGGGATCCTACTATTACATTTCAACAAGAATTACAGATATTTTTAGATAAAGGTAAGAACAGCGGGATCCTTAACAAGCAAGAACACAACTTTCTAACTCCCACAAACCCAGTAATACCAGTTTTCTACTATCTCCCCAAAATTCATAAGAACACCACCCATCCGCCAGGAAGACCAATCACTTCAGGTATCAACTCCATAACTTCCCCTCTTTCTGAATATATTGATCAATTCCTACAAGGATATGTTCAAAAACAACCATCTTACATCCGAGATACGACTCAAGTTCTTTTAACATTACAGGATGTAGAATGGGATGACAATCTCTGGCTGATAACCAGTGACGTCACCTCATTGTATACCGTTATCGATCACGACTTAGGTCTAGACAGTATACAACACTTCCTCGAGCAAGATCAGGATATGGATGAGGAGCAAAGAATCTTTATACTCCAAGGTATTAAATACATTTTGACACATAATTACATGTGGTTTGGGGGAGACTTTTACCTACAACGTAAAGGGACAGCCATGGGGACCAAGTTCGCCCCTAGTTATGCAAACCTATTCATGAGCCATTGGGAACTTAATAAGATCTGGTCCAATGAGAGGTTTGGGGCGAACTTGGTCCTATGGAGACGCTACATAGATGATGTGTTATGTATTTGGCGAGGTGATGAACACTCGTTATTACAATTTCTATCCTACATCAATGACAACAACCTCAATTTACAATTTACTTCTACATTCAGTAAGGATAAGATCGTATTCCTAGATTTGGAGATCTTTGTTGAAGATAACAGACTGCACACTAAAACACATCACAAGGCTGTAGACGTAAATAGTTACATACTGGCACAAAGCAATCACCACCCGAGTTGGATAAAGGGGATCCCCCAAAGGCCAGTTCACACGCCTGAGACGTAATTGTACTAGAATAGAGGATTATACTGAACAAGGTTTTGATCTAAAACAAAAATTTAAAGAGAAGAAATATAATATGGAGGCAGTGGAAGGAGCTTATAGGGAATTGAAAGAGAGACCGAGAGAGACATTGCTTAAGTATTCAAAAACGGAATCAGTAAGTAGTATTGAACAACATAAGAAGGTGTACTTTGTGACCAAATATTCAGGTGCCTCCAGCAAAGTACAGAGCATACTTAAGAAACATTGGCATATTCTGAGTCTGGATGAGAAACTTAAAAATGTGATTCAAGACAAACCAAATGTGGTGTTTCGGAAAGCACCAGACATAAAACAAAAAATAGTCCATAACCATCTCCGAGACACTGCTAATATTAAAAGACAGAAGACCATCAATGGGAATAATGTGAAAGAGGGATTCTATCATTGTGGAAGGTGCTCCAACTGCAGATTATTGGGGTACACAAGCACGAGACCCATATGTGTCATAAAATCTAACCAAACTGACAAAGAGTATAGGATTAGAGGTACACTATCATGTGACAGTGATAACCTAATATACTTACTCGAATGCCCATGTGGGTTACAATATGTGGGACGTACCATAAGAACTCTAAGACAAAGGATTTATGAACACTGTCGGAACATCCAAAGGGGTTTGGAGAACCATAGTGTTTCAGAACATTTTAAAAATACCCATAAGTGTGACCCCAAAGGTTTGAAGTTCATAGGGATTGACAAAGTCACTTACAACTGGAGGGGAGGAAATAAATTAGAAGTTATCAACCGTAAAGAGAGCAGATGGATATTTGATCTGCAGACCCTACACCCTGAGGGCCTCAACATAGACCCCTGATTGTAGTGAACCATTACCCCCAACATACACCTATCTTAATGGTCCAATCTATCCTTATAAGCACATTGTACATTTAAAATACTTATCTCTACTTGATTACTTTATCACTTTACTTCATTATCATTTTTTAATGTGGCCTATCTGGGAAACACTTTCAGCTAGTTTCATATCATATTGTCTATTAAGACCCACCTACATCAATTGATCCATAGTCAAGTATAACCATTAGCATATAGATTTCTTATAGTTTAATCCTTAATGGATACATCTCACATATTATTAATGTTTAAATATATCATTAAACATTGGCGATTCATGCTATGTGGATGGACCATTCACCTACAATAAATGTATATCCCGAATAAATCCAACCCAAAATGGCCACTGCAACACTTGAGGACAGAGAAGCCAGGCTTCTATGTTAAATATGGTACCTCCAATGTGTGCATATAACTATATGGATGCCCTGTTTCGTCCTCACTAGTTTACATTTAAGACAAACCCAACCAAAAATGGCCGCCGCCACATCTGAGGACATAGAAGCCAAGCTTCTATGTTACCTCTGATGTGAGCAAACGGAGGGCGTTCTGTGCTGCCGTGTGTATGGTCACATCACCTGACACCCAGGCAGATGCTGGTAACAACAATCATATTCAACTCCCGCCCCCACACACGCGGCGCGCACGACCCGGAAGTGATTAAACTGGAAGTGCGGCGCCACTTCACATGGGGACTGATGATCAAAAAGGATGCCTATAAAAGATGGATTGCACACTAGGAACATCACTTGCCCTTGATAAAGTCTCTGGAAGAGATGAAACGCGTTGGGACATATATATTAGCATATGTACTTTTAACTTTAATCCCTGTTTGAAGGGTATTTTGCCATTTTTTTTCTATTTTGTACCATTTCAATACTGTTCAATAAAACAATGTTGTATTATCTGACGATCAGTCATTTATAGTACCATAGCCTCCCCCTGCATACTCACACACAGAGATTGCGGATACAGATTGACAAAGGACCAGCAGACTTCATGGTCAGGTAAGCAAACATTCCATACCTAAAGTCACTGCAATTCTAGTGTCGCATGTCTCTCTGATACTACGTTCCTTTCCTGAGGTGGAGAGTGCAGTGGAGGAGAGGAGTTCACGGTCTCACCATACCCTGGTTAAAGGTCTTTTTTGCATACAAATACCTGCCTACAGTTTTTGCCTATCTGCAATTAGCTTAATGCTATGAGAATTTTTTTAATATCCTGCCAACAGCTTTTGCCCACCTGATACGCATATTACTTGTTGATTGTTATATTACATTCATTGGAGAGACATATCCTGACTACATCATATTGGTATTTATGCCAAACTTGAACTCCAGACGTATAAAATTTTAGTCCTGAAAATCCAGCCTCAAGTTATTGCCCACCAGCTTGATAACATAAGCAGACTGTGTTATATATATATATATACACATATATATTAGAGAGCTGTCTTTCTTCTTAGACACCTCCCACCAAATCAATCCATTTTGAACACACAGCCCCAAGTTTTTGCTAACCAGTCTTTGTACGAAGCACTGATATATATATTATACGGGACTACAGAAAGTCAATTAACTTTATACAGTAGACCAATTACCACAGAGCGCTTTATCTTATTATTGTTTGTGTCTGTTTAGGAAGTGGGGATACTTCCAGAGAGAGCTGCTAGTGGTAGATCAACATCTCCCCATCTATGAGCGCCGATTATTTTATGTTGTGTTGATATATGTTTAAACTGCCAAACAAAATTCATTACTAAAATAACATAACTACCAGGTCTTTTCCCATTCGCAAAAAGCGCTATTCACCGTATCTCCACTTGATAAATGAACCTGTCAGTCAGTCATGCTACTGAGCTGAAGAAGACAGCTGCCACTCGCTCTGCAGTCAGTCAGTGTGAAGAGGAGCCAGAGCCAACTAGTGCAGAGCCAGGAAAGTAGGAAGGAAAGCAGGTTACAGGTGAGTGTGCTGGCACTGCCAGGAGACAGTGAGCAATGAGGAGGAAGTGAGCTGTGAGGGGCTTAGTGTGTGCTATGAGAGGTCTTAAGCTGAGAGAATGCCAATGAGTGCTACAAGGTTGGACATGAGCTACAAGGGGGGAGGTGAGCTGTGAGGGAGTAAGTGTGTGCTATGAAGGGTCTTAAGCTGAGAGAAGGCCAATGACTGCTACAAGGTTGGACATGAGCTACGAGGGGGGAAGTGAGCTGTGAGGGAGTAAGTGTGTGCTATGAAGGGGGGATGTAAGTTGTGAGAGGACAGTGAGTGCTGCAATGGGGGATAGTTAGCTATGAGGGGCAAGTGAGCTGTGAGGGTATCAGTGTGTGTTATGAGGGGCCAGTGAGTGCTGCAAGGGGGGACAGTGAACTATGAGGGGACAGAGAGTACTGCAATAGGGATAGTAAAATGCAAGGGAGCAGTGAGCTATGAGGTGAACTGTAAATTATGAGGGGGCAGTGAGTGTTGTGAGGGGGCAGTGAGAGCTGAGAGGGGGTAAGGGTGTGCTGCAAGGGGAACGGTATAATATGGAGGGCACTAAAATGGTAGAAAAGAATATAGTGCTAGTAAAAATATGGAAAGTTCTGAAATAAGGAGTGCTTTATATCAACAAATTATTGCTATATTTAAAGGGGTCAAACATGTTAAGACGGGTGCAGATCAGACAAGCAGTTTATGAATAGACTCATTAGAAGGCAGCTAGTTATATAATACTGTGAGACGACTTCTGATTCTTCTACATAGTGTAGTCTTCTGTGTGTCTTGAAGCAAGTAGTAATATGCCCATTATATTGTATGCTTAGGGACATCGTTTACATGGGGCAGCCTAAATTTGTGCAACCAGACATATTTCAGGTTGTATTAATAGTTATAGCAGTCTATGCAACTACCTAATATTCACAAGGAAATATGTATTTCTGAACCTATAATCTGTGACTGTAGTAATGATGCATGCATATAATATCAATAACATAAATAAATACATTTAAATAAAACAACTTTCAGCAATTAGAGTATTTCTTTAATTTAGGAACCACGCTCAGTATCAGGTAATTTCATGTCGTTTTAATTTCCACCAGCAAGTACACATATTAGGAGCTGTTGTAATTTTCAATATTTAAGCACTTCTTTTATGTGCTCTGCTGGAAAGAAAAAAAAAATCTGAATTGCTTTGTCTCGTATTTGAGATCATTTGCTCTGAAACCAAAGCCTCTTTTCTGCTCTCCTGACCACAGTTATTAATTCAAGTGAAATTCCGGCATTTCCAATGAATTTTCTGGGGAAGAGAACAATTTTATATTTTCAATAAACAAACTTGTTTCTGTAATTATCATTTGTAGGGACATAGAATGTTGTTGCCAACTTACAGCTTTTAGTAAAGATAGTTTACTTGGGTCCTACCAACATTATTTAAAAACATTTATGATTTAAAGTAAAAATTTCCATATCTATTATGTTTAGGAATATAAAAAATAAATATGCTTTTCTTTACCTTACTAATAAAAAAACACAGCAGGGTCCAGGTATAATTAGAATACAAAAACTTCAATCAAAATAAGACTATGGGGCCTATTTATTAACATTATTTTTACTAAAATAAAGTGAAAAAGGGGGTTTTCACACCCCTTTCACATTATTTTAGTATCACATAAATTTACTAAAGGGCAATTGGAGTAGAATTCGTAAAATTCTACTCCAAACCCTCATTATCACATATATTTAGTAAGCAGATCGCATTTCCCAATTAATGGGAAATATGATCTGGCCAGATTTACTAAATATAAAATGTGAAAAAAATACCAAGGTAAGCTCTGTGACAACGTGACCTGGAGATGGTGTTATCCAGTGTTTCCCCCAGTTCCCCGACTCCTGCTCTGCTCTGACAGAGCAGAGCAGGGAGTTGGGCCCCAGTGATCAGCTGTGTGGTCTAAATAGACCACAAGCTGATCATTGCAAAAACAAAAAAATAGTAAAAAACCCCAAAACACTTAACCAATTCCAAGGACGGGAGATTGGTACTCCACTGATGTCCTCTGGGGCTCTGGTCAGCTGGTCTCCCGGCTCCTGCACTGTGACCCAGGTCAGCTGCTGAATGGAGCAGTGCAGAAGCCAGGAAACCAGCTGACTGGAGCCCCAGAGGATATTACCGGAGCACCAATCACCGGAGGGAAGTGTAAGCTAAGTGGGGGGGGGCAGTTGCGAGGGAGGGGTTGCAGTAGCAAGCGGTTGCACATGCGCAGACACATTCTCCCTGTATTTTTTCCGAAAAATACAGGGATAAGTGTGCGTATGGGATTCTCTGGGACAGAGCTTTATCGCTAGCTCTGTCCCTACAAGGGATTTTTGATAAAATCTTGTGATATTTTCTAAATTCACAATGTGAACTTAGTCGAAAATATCATACAACAACTGCATTTTAAATGCGGATTGTAGTATATAGGGCCCAAAATGAGTTAAACCTCTGACTAGAACAGTGTTTCCCAACCTGAGTCTTCAAGGCACACTAACAGTCCAGGTTTTAGTAATATACACAGATTGTTAAATTAAAATAACTGAGGTACTACTTAAAACTAGGGATGAGCGGGTTCGGTTCCCTGAGAACCGAACCCACCCGAACTTCGGGGATCCGGGGCATTCCGAGCCCAAGCTCGGATCTCCCTGTCTGCCCCGGATCCCTCTCCCGAGGCAAAACCTCGAGATCTGCTGTCGGATCTCAAGGTTTTGCCACGAGCGGCCATTTTAAAAAAAATGCCTTTGCCTTTAATGGGCAAAGTGCTGATTGGCTGACAGAGCCGTCTGTCATGGCTCTCAGCCAATCAGCATTATGGTGCTCATTTGCATGTAGCACGGACTCGTGAGATCCGTGCTACATGCATCTGTGTGACTGACAGTGACACAGAGCACAGATGGGTCAGTGAGACCCGTCTGTGCTGCTGTGTATTTCAATGACACAGATGCACGCACGGACCAGGAGATCCGTGCTACTTGCATCTGTGTCATTGACACAGAGCACTGACGGGTCCGTGAGACCGGTCTGTGCTGCTGTGGTAAAAAAAAAAAAAAAACCTGTGTAAAAAAAGAAAAAAATGGCGTGCCCCCCCCCAAAAATAGCAACCAGCCCCGGGCATCAGTGACCCAGTGCTGGGTGTGCTTAAATACAGGGGACAAACAACATAGGGGTCCCCTGTACTTAAGCACAACCAGCACCGGGCTAGTCAGAACCAGCGCAGGTTGCCAAAATACGGGGGACAAACGACGTAGGGGTCCCCAATATTCTGCGCAACCAGCTCTGGGCTCTGATCCGGTCCTGGTTCTGGAAATACAGGGGAAAAAAATTAGTAGGGTTCCCCTGTATGTTCCAGAACCAGCACTGGACTTTTTCTAGCGGGGGGCTGATGCCACAGCCAGGGGAGCCCTTTCACCGGGCCCCCCAGCCGCAGCATCAGCCCTGACCGCTAGTCAGCCCAGGCCGGGGATCCCTGGAGAGCTGGGGACCCCTCCAATAAAGGGGTCACCCTCTCCATGGCACACCAGGCCCAGGCTGATAGCCCGGGGCTATCCCCGGGGCAGGTTGATTGTGTGGTGTGGTGTAAATAAAGAATATCAAAACATTGTCTTTAGAAGTAGAACTGCAAGTCCCAGCAAGCCTGCCCCGCATGCTGGTACTTGGAGAACCACAAGTACCAGCATGCAGGGCATTAAGGGCCCACTAGTACCTGTAGTTCACCTGTAAAAAAATGTTTAAAAAAAACACAGGACACACACACCGTGACAGTATAAGTTTATTAAACATACATACACACACACACACACACACACACACATGTACACATACTCACCTATGTAACCTGTAGCATTGGTCCACTTGTCCGGTAAAGTATCCATAGGGGACCTGTGAAAAAAAACATACTCACCATCTCCTATGCGAGGTTCTGTCCTCTTCGTTCCAAAATAGGCATCCCCGTACTTGGCAAAAAAAAAAAACGAAAACGCGATCCACGAACTTAGTACCGTTCTATAGAACGGTACTTCCCGAATGAGAGCTTAGCGGCGGGGTATAACCATGGAAACCACGCTGCTAAGCGTTCATTGGCTGAGAGAGGTCATCTCCCGTCTCTCAGCCAATGAACGGCTCCCTCCATTGTAGTCAATGGTGGGAGCCGCAAGGTTATTAAAGTTTATCCTGCGGCTCCCACCATTGACTACAATGGAGGGAGCCGTTCATTGGCTGAGAGACGGGAGATGACCTCTCTCAGCCAATGAACGCTTAGCAGCGGGGTTTCCATGGTGATACCCCGCCGCTAAGCTCTCATTCGGGAAGTACCATTCTATAGAACGGTACTAAGTTCGTGGATCGCGTTTTCGTTTTTTTTTTTTGCCAAGTCCGGGGATGCCTACTTTGGAACGAATAGGACAGAACCTCGCATAGGAGATGGTGAGTATGTTTTTTTTCACAGGTCCCCTATGGATACTTTACCGGACAAGTGGACCGATGCTACAGGTTACATAGGTGAGTATGTGTACATGTGTGTGTGTGTGTATGTATGTTTAATAAACTTATACTGTCACGGTGTGTGTGTCCTGTGTTTTTTTTAAAAAATTTTTACAGGTGAACTACAGGTACTAGTGGGCCCTTAATGCCCTGCATGCTGGTACTTGTGGTTCTCCAAGTACCAGCATGCGGGGCAGGCTAGCTGGGACTTGCAGTTCTACTTGTAAAGACAATGTTTGATATTCTTTATTTACACCACACCACACAATCAACCTGCCACCCACCGCCACCAGGGGTGGCGGGGATAGCCCCGGGCTATCAGCCTGGGCCTGGGGTGCCCTGGAGAGGGTGACCCATTTATTGGGGGGGTCCCCAGCTCTCCAGGGATCCCCGGCCTGGGCTGACTAGCGGTCAGGGCTGATGCTGCAGCTGGGGGGCCCGGTAAAAGGGCTCCCCTGGCTGTGGCATCAGCCCCCCGCTAGAAAAAGTCCACTGCTGGTTCTGGAACATACAAGGGAACCCTACTAATTTTTTTTCCCCTGTATTTCCAGAACCAGGACCGGATCAGAGCCCAGAGCTGGTTGCGCAGAATACGGGGGACCCCTACGTCGTTTGTCCCCCGTATTATGGCAACCAGCGCTGGTTCTGACTAGCCCGGTGCTGGTTGTGCTTAAGTACAGGGGACCCCTACGTCGTTTGTCCCCTGTATTAAAGCACACCCAGCACTGGGTTACTGATGCCCGGGGCTGGTTGCTCTTTTTTGGGGGGGTGCACGCCATTTTTTTCTTTTTTTACACAGGTTTTTTTTTTTTTACCACAGCAGCACAGACGGGTCTCACGGACCTGTCATTGCTCTGTGCCAATCACACAGATGCATGTAGCACGGATCTCCCGGGTTCGTGCTACATGCAAATGGGCACCATAACGCTGATTGGCTTCCTGTCTGCCACTGCAGTGCCACTCCTAGATGGGCCACGTGTTTGTGCCGCCCACTTGTGTCGCTTAGCATAGTCATCCAGCTACCTCGGTGCAACCTTTTGGCCTAAAAACAATATTGTGAGGTGTGAGGTGTTCAGAATAGAGTGGAAATGAGTGGAAATTAATGTTATTGGGGTTATTAATAGCGTAGGAACAAAAAAAGGCCCATTTTATGTGATTTTAGCGTTTTTTTTTTATTTTTTAAGAAAAAATCCAGATCCAAAACACAAAACCCAGAACCCAAAACACGGAAGGGTGGTTTTGGCAAAACCAATCCAGATCCAAAACACGAAGAAAGATCCAGATTCAAAACCAAAACACAAAACACGAAAAGTTGCCGGTGCACACCCTCAAAACCTGGACTGTTAGTGTGCCTTGAGGACCGTGGTTGGGAATCACTAGACTAGAGTCTTACACTTATGTATATAATGTTTATTATATGTAATTTTTATTTTAAAATGTAGTTAAATAGTTTTGCTTATTACAAAATGTGTAGTTCCCAATTGTACAATTATCAGTAGGCAGTGTCATGATTTTACAGATATACTGTAACTAGCCAAAGTGACCTAGTAGTTTCCTTGGTGTGAAGAGTAATGGTTTGTAAAATATGTTTCTTTGTTTTGGGATAATTATAATGGTAAACAATGGTAATGGCTGCTGTATGCTGGGGTGCGGAGAGTCCAGAGAGGCCGCTGCCACTGAGCAGCAGCAGTGTCCTCTCCTGCAAGTGTTACAGGGTGGAGGGGTGATCTAACTGCCCCACCCCCCCTGGATCTGCCCCTGGCCGAGGGGGACAAATCCGCTCCCTGTCAGTGTGCATAGTAGTTTAAAAAATTTGAGAGGGGGCATGGTCATGCCTCCCTAATTTGGCCACGTACCCAGGTCCTTCAATGGCCCTGCAGAGAAGGGACACCTTTTTTAGTCCTTTTGCACCAAGTATGAGGAGAGTGTAAGTGCCGGTGCTAGCAATGATGGTTATGACTGTTGCCGGACAGATACTCATATAGACAGATAGAAACTGGCATTAACGCATGGCAGTAAATCTGGGAACATGGGGCCTGATTCAGAGCCGGACGCTATTTGCGCTCGCTCGTTCAGAAAAAGGGGCCGGCTATTTAAATTGAGCGCTCGCTCTTTGCGGTCTGTTGACGCCTCTATGTCTGAGCGAGCGAACGAAACATGCGCTCGCTATTTTGTAAAGACTCCCCCTGGCCGATGGCATCCTACGTCATCTCCGCTATTTATTTGATTAATCGAGTACATCGAAAGGCATCTGAACTGCTCGCAGTGCTTGTGGTAGGATTTTCCTACCGCAATCATGCGAACAGTTCAGGCTAAGAAACAACCAAGTGACGTGGTCGATGACGCTGCTTTGCTAATTATGCACACCCTTAAAACACCCGTTTTGACCATTTGGCACGCCTGCGTTCGGATCACCACTCCCCGTTTTCAAGCACCTTCCCCTGTTACCACCCACAAACGCCTCATCCTGTCACTCAAATTAGCAGGCACTCGCTGTTTTGCGAGCGCTCGATTTCTGACCGCAATGACTGGTTGCTGCATGCGCATTACGACCCATACGCATGCGCAGATGTGCGAACATCGCTCGGAGCGAACGAGCGCCCGCTTACGAGCGGCTCTGAATCAGGCCCATGATCTGTTGTGAGTAATGAAGATACAGAATATCAATATTTTAAAATAGAAAATATGGTTTTTGCACAAAAAATGCAATATATATACTGTACTGAAATTACAGGAGTATTTAAAACTAAACTGTCATCCTAAAAACATCAAGAAATAAGTAGCCGCACAATTGTGCTGAAGGTATGAGAATCACTGTTCAACTGCCAGTAGATGCCTGTGAATGTTACTGTCAAACTGTAATGGGTAAGAGGAGGAGTAAACACCTGCTGTAACTTCTAAAAGATCAAATAAAACAGTAGGATTGTGGGTCTCATGTTCTCTAAATGCTGATATACCTATCTAATTCCTAATAGTTTTATACTGCAGGTATGCATCATCTGTAATTATTTGTAAACCAGTTCAGCAGTAGACATTAGTGTACTGTAATGTGTTTTAATGAAAGCAACCTGCATTAATCAACCTCTTTGGGGGTGAATCAATTCCCATAGATGTGTGGTCGGGATGTTCGGCTTTGCACATCTTTGAGAATCCAGGTAGTTCAACATCATTGATTTTCCTTCAGACCTCTGTGGATTGAGGAGGAAAATTAATGATGTATAGTAAGGTGTTATTGAAGTGCCGGCGTTCCTCTGTACTGTGCATTGAAAACTGAACTGCCCCATTAATGCAAAAATCTAGTGAGAGTTCTGAGAGTTCTGTGCAGTGAGTGCTCTGAGATGTGCTGTGCAGTGAGAGTACTGTGGTTTGCTGTGCAGTGAGTTCTGTGGTGTGTTGTGCAGTGAGAGTTCTGAGGTGCTGTGCAGTGAGAGCTATGTGGTGTGCTGTGCAGTGAGAGTTCTGTGGTGGGAATTGGTATGATTTACCACCGGACCCCTGGCCGGTGGTTCAAATCCCGACAGGGGCAGCCCTACAAGGATGAAAATCCTGATCGTCCCCAGGTAAGTATTCACTAACCTATTCTACCCCCTAACCCCAACCCTCCTTTAGGGGTGCCTAACCCTAGCCTTCCCCCCTAGTGCATAACCCTAATCCCCGCTCTGAGTGTCTAAACCTAACCCCCTCATTCTCTGCCGCTAAACCTAAGTCCCCCGAGGGGGTGCCTAACCCTAAGTCCCCCCCGGGGGTGCCTAACCCTAACCCTCCCTCACCCTAGCCTAACCCTAACCTCCCGGGGGGGTGCCTAACTCTAAGTCCACCCCAGGAGCCCCTAACCTAATCCCCCCCCCGCGCGGCTGTCTGCGCTCGGTGCCCGGCATCACTTCAATCGGGATGCCAGGCGCCGGTCTCCCGACATCGGTAGAATGACAGGCATCTAGTTTTAGACACCTGTCATTTAACCCTCGCTGGGATTAAGCAGTCAGAAAGCCGGCTGTCGGGATTAGGTCCGCCGGCTTCCTGACTGCATACCCTTTGGTGTGCTGTGCAGTGAGAGTTCTGTGGTGTGCTGTGCAGTGAGAGCTCTGAGGTGAGGTGTGCTGTGCAGTGAGAGTTCTGTTGTATGGTGTGCTGTGCAGTGAGAGTTCTGTGGTGTGGTGTGCTGTGCAGTGAGAGTTCTGTGGTGTGCTGTGCAGTGAGAGTTCTGTGCGTGCTGTGCAGTGAGAGCTCTGTGGTGTGCTGTGGAGTGAGAGCTCTGAGGTGGACTGTGAGGAGGGAAGTGATCTCTATGAATGAGGCTGTGAGGATGGCAGTGCTAGCTGCCAGGGTGTGTGGAAGGGAAAGGACTCTGTATATAGCCTACATAATTAAAAATCAAAAAGACATAGCTCATGGCTCATTTTATTATTATAAATGTGTGTGCTCCTAGAAGTTGCTTAGGAATTTATCTAGTCTTTTCTGGAGTCAAGAATACATATTATTGAAGAGAATGATTGACTCAGGTACTGAGACATAAACTGTATAATGTATGAAGACCCTGCCTATAATGTGGGGAGGGGTGGACGCAGCCAATAATGTTCTGCCTAAGGGTAGCCTAAACCTTAAATCTGTCCCTGTGTGTCCAGCTACAATCTTACCACCACATAGGGCCAAATATAATAGGGTGAAAGTTTAGAAAATCTGAGAGTTTAGCAGTAACATTTTAAACTCTGCCAATGTAATAGAGTCTGAGAACATACAAACTCTCATGTTTTTAGACTCAAAGAACTCTCATGATTTAAACTCTCATTCAGATGTTTTCCCATTTTGAAGATAAAACTCGACCAATGTGATAGTTTACTGCTAAACGCTCACATTTCTAAACTCTCGCTCTATTACATTTGGCCCTTACTCTTTATCCAGCTACTATTGGACAATAGAAGAACTCACTTTGAATATTCACAATCTCTGACTAGAAGTCATATTATTACCACCATGATTATAGGTATTTAATATGACCTTTCCTGACATGAAAGTTACAACCAAGATTACAGCTGGTAACCAGAGTTGGGTAAATAAAATTAGACCACTTGTGAATTCAGACAAATTTCAGTAACTTTCAGTGACTTGCTAATTATTTCCTCAAACATTCACAGAATAATTTACATCAACTAGAGAATCAGGCGATCCATCAGAATTCACAAAGCAGCATTGTCTATTGTTGAAAAACCACTGCTCTACCATAATTATGTATTGGAAAATAAACCTGATAACTTTCCATAAAAATAACTATCCCAACGCACTAGCATTAACCAGTGCAAGCAGGGACTCCTAGCGTTAATAATTTAGTTTCTCAGTATATGTAGGTAGATTTTTGGGGGGAATTTTGGGAAACATTTTCTCCTATGGACCTAGTTTTATTTCTCTTATTCGACATGAAGTTCAAAAGAGTCTGTAATCTTTTATTAAAATAAAAAAAATAAAAAAAGTTTTACCAGTCTGGAATTAGTCTTTACTTGGTTGTGGGACCGAGTCCAGGCAGTTAACTTGAGGAGTGGGTTATGCTTGCTATTTTTTTTTTATTATTTATTAACTTTTTTTAATTTAAAAAGGACTGGCCCTATGAAATCACAATATCACAAAAATTTTCAGCAAGTTGTGAATTTTCGGCCAGAATTGAGCAAAAATGGCGAGGAGCCATTTCAAGCCATCTGACGCTTCATATAGATCTGCTGAGAAGCTCTAAAGATAGTATCACTGGAAAGTCCTGTAGGTTAACGTCAGTGTCACTGCTCAGAAATAGTCAGATGTGTTCCAGGGACCACTGTCCCCTTGATCAAGAGAATAATTATATTAGTTGGGGTTTAATAGTTACAGTAGAGTTTGTTAAACTGGACTATTTGTGTTGACTTTTTCCAATGTTACAATAGTTCTCTTTCAGTAAAGTTATTGAACAATGCATAAATACTGGATTATCCTTTTAAGAGTTTTTTTAATAATTCCATTTGGTTGAGCCCATATAGCAGTGAACCACCATTGTATTTCAGTTAGCATCATAAGCTAATAAAAACTTTGAAATTGCTATTGCGTAAACACCTCTTTAGATGTATCAGCGTGTAAGTATAAACCTAATGAGCCTTTAATATATACATACACCACCTCAGATTCCCTTTGGAAAAGTTATTTGTTTTACACATTTACCTAATATATCTTTGCGCAAGGTGGTGCACAGTTATTTTATAAAGCAAATCATCTATTTGGTATTAAGGTTTAACAGCAGTCTGGCTTATTATTATTTTTTTACTGTATGTTTTACTAAAGGGTTATGCTTAGCCCAAACTCTGATCACATGGAGAATCCCAGGAACATAAACCTAGCCATAAAGACATTTTTGTTTCTTAACTAGTGAGCTGTGAATCCTGTTTTATAGAGTAGAGCAGATGTTTTCCTGTTAGCTGGAATATTATACGGGGTTTAAGCAGATTTATTTTCCTTAGAGAAGATCTGCGAAAGATTAAAACATTATGCCACTTGTAGAAAATAAACAGATTCTGTTTTAACAGGATAAGCACTGTATTATATAATGGTAAATTAACTTTCAATTACCTGAACCTTTCAGAATACTGTCCTTAACATAATCAGCCGTGCATTATTCCTAATACCCAGAATGAGAGTCTGCAGTGCCATGCCCAATTATGTATTTTACACTACTCACAGTTGTCTATTCTAGAGGAAAACAATATGTACAGCTTAGAAATCAATTAGCAATTCATTCTTTTTATGCTAAGCCACCGACTGACAGTAACACAGTTACAGCAACAGATTTGATGCTGGCACAGGTTGCTGAGTGTTTACAGCTGTCAGACTGCTTTACATGTATCTATCCATAGCTATTCTTTTGATCAGATTCCACCCACAAATTCTATTTTAATTAGCAGTTCTTAATAAATACGATAATGAAAGCAGCTGTTATAAAACGCTCCAGCTTCAATGAAATACTGCAAACCCAAACTGTAAATAGCACATTGTAAATCCCTCATCACCATTGCTGTCAGCTCTCCCTGGGATCACACAGCTCCAGGCAATCAGTCCCATTTGTCAGCTCACCTTTTCATGCTGACCCTAGCTAAACCCGCGGTCATTGCTACAACACAACAGTCGGTACTACATTATACCATTGCACATAGATATACAAACAGGCAAACCACACTATACAGCATATTTCACCAATATACTTCATATTAGTAAAAATTAAAACCTTGACTCCAAGGGGTCTATTCATCTTCACTTAATTTCTACAAAAGCAGGTGAAAATTAAAATTTTCACCTGCTTTTGTAGAAATTAAGTTTTCGGGCCATTCATCAAAAAGGTAATGCAGGAGATATCACAGAGGAATCGGTATGAATTACTGCCGGGTTCAAATCCCGACAGCGGCTGCCCGACATGGGTGAAAATCCCAGTCGTCCCCAGGTAAGTATTCACTAACCTAACCTCCCCCCCTAACCCTAACCCTCCAGGGGTGCCTTGCCCTAGCCTTCCCCCCAGTGCCTAGCCCTAATCCCCCCTCTAGGTGCCTAAGTCCCCCAGGGGGGGTGCCTAACCTTAAGTCCCCCCGGGGGTGCCTAACCCTAACCCTCCCACCCCCTAGCCTAACCCTAACCTCCCGGGGGGTGCCTAACCCTAAGTCTCCCCTGGGAGCCCTAAACCTAACCCTCCCCCCTGCGCGGCTGTCCACGCTCGGCGCCCGGCATCACTTCGATCGGGATGCCAGGCGCTGGTCTCCCAGCATCGGTAAAATGACAGGCGTCTAGATTTAGACACCTGTCATTTAACTCTCACTGGGATAAAGCAGTTGGGATGCCGGCCGTCGGGATTACGTCCGCCGGCTTGCTGACTGCATACCTTCACAGATATCTCCTGCTTACCTTTCTCTCCCAGAATTGCCCGCTGGCCCCATACACTAGTATCACAGATATCTCCTGTTTACCTTTCTCTCCCGGAATGGCCTGCGGTCCCCATACACTAGTATCACAGATACCTCCTGCTTACCTTTCTCTCCCAGAATGGCCCACTGTCCCCATACACTAGTATGGGGAAAAAAATAATCATCAAGCTCCAAAAATACAATATTTTCAGAGCTTGACTGCAACAGTATATATGTATAATATACGGCAGCACAGACGGTGTATTGGTTGGCATTAATGGCTCACAGCACTGAGGTCATGGGATCGATTCCCACTATGGCCATAACTGTGTGGAGTTTGTAATTTTTCAATGTGCTTACTGTGGGTTTCCTCCAAGTGCTCTGGTTTCCTCCCACACTCCAAAATATACTGGTAGCTTAATTGGGTCCCAACAAAAAAAAATAAAAAAATTAACCCTAGTGTGTATGTGTGTGAGCATGTGATAGGGAATTTAGAATGTAAGCTCCACTGGGGCAGGGACTGATGTGAATGGACAAATATTATCTGTAAAGCGCTGCGGAATATGTGTGCGCTATATAAATAACTGGTCATAAGTAAATAAATAAATAATATTTGGTTTGTGTGTAATCTATTTGACCTGTGCTAATACAGACTTGGGAAGAAGGAACAATTCCTTTCTTCTTGAAACCAAAATTCGAGATAACCATCTCTTATCTCTACAAGCCATAAAGTTTGGAGAGGAGATGGATCCTTCAATTTCAGAGAACCAGACCTCCTGTTAAAGCAAGGTTCACTACTTCTCATCTAAAGATTCTTGTATGCTGTACTATAGAGGCTGAGATGAGGATTATGATGTTTACTTTGATCCAGGAAGGGGGAAGTTGAAGAGTGAGTTATGTAGTATCATATCTTTAGTTCAGGTAATGTTTGCGGGGCAGTGGGAGGCTTTATTGAAAACCAGGAGACTCCCGCTAAAATTGGGAGGGTAGACCCTGTCTTATTGTAATTCCTTATTGAATTCCATGCAACTACACATGTCGAACAGATTATAGCCAATCATACCTGGAACATATTTTGAGATACACAGGGCCTGATTCTGAGTCACACACATTTCTGTTTGTATTCGGATACATTGCTAACGGAATGCTAATGCGAATTTATACCCTGAAATTCCCTTTTCACCTACAGGAAGAAGCAGGTGAGATCCGTCCTTGTCTGAATCACCCAGAGATACGCAAAGGGGTTGGTCCAGGGATGCCAGTGCTTGGAATCCCAGTGGTCAGGATTCTGACGCCAGCATCTTCACTGGGTTACAATCCTGATGCCTACAGGTAAGTAACCCTACTCTAGCCCTGCCACTAACCCTCCCACCCCACACCCTAAACTTAACCCTCACCCACGTAGTGCCTCAAATTAACCCTCCCCCCTAGTGCCTAACCCTAACCCTCCCCCTAGTGCCTAACCCTATCCCCTAACTCTAACCCTCCCCCTAGCTGCACTACTAACCGTTGGGATGCCGGCGATCAGGATACTGACTGGTCTTGGGATTCCAACGCTGGCATTCTGAGTGCTGCATCCCGACAGACGGTATATAACCTACATCCCTCGCAAAGATGCATATGTTCACTACAGTGTATTCTTTGTCAGACTATAACATGTACTTCAAGCAAATCCAGCTCAGCAGAAATATTTATTTTTCTAGTCTTTGTTAAGTACACTCACTGACAATAGTTTTACATTTACCACTTTTGTTACAATTATGTTTATAATTTTTAGTGTATGTATATAGCTAATTACTGTATACGGCATTTTGTCAGAATAATGGAATGCATTACAAAGGAATGATTGATGTGTAATAAGAAATATAGAAAAATTATTGCAAAATAACCATTTAATCATTCATTTTAAAATAATTGTATTCAATCAAAGTATTATATTTACTGTGAGTTATAGATAGAGGAGAATGATCCTTTGCTACAACTAGATTATTATGTGAATTCATATGGAAAGACATGGTAAAATTAAGAATATATGGCTCATATCATGTTTGTCAATATTTATTTTATTTTATATATTTTTAACTAATTCTCGATAATGGCCTTATCTGGCTTTCACTATGTGTGCTTGGAGAGGCAACAAGATGGTGATGCTAAGTCTGTTGCGTTGAATACTTTGGACAGTTCTCCACTTGGAATTGAAATTAGCAATAAACTGTTTGATTAATTAATCACATGAATTAGTTTGCATTGCCCCCAGACCAGTGGCGGAACTAGAGAATGGTGGGCCCAGGTACAATAATATGCTTTGGGCCCCCCTATGCAGTGCCCCCAGTAGTGGTCCCCCATGTAGTGCCCCATATACAGTGCCCCAAGTAGTGGTCCCCCTATGCAGTACCCCTTATACAGTTCCCCCAGAAGTAGTCCCCCAATGCATTGCCCCCAGTAGTAGTCCCCCCTATGTAGTGCCACCAGTAGTAGTCCCCCCTATGCACTTCCCCCAGTAGTAGTCCCCCCTATACAGTGTCCCAGTAGCGGCCACCCTCTCTATAGAGTGCCCCCAGTACAGTGCCTCTAGTAGTGACCACCCCCCTATACAATGCCCCCAGTAGCGACCCCGCTATGCTGTGCCAGTGTCAGTGCCTGTGCCCCTCAAACACACACACAAAAATACCCCACACAAATTACCTGAATCCCCACTCCTGCCGCGACCACCGCTGTCCACTCCTCCCGGCCCACTCTGCACTATGGGAGAGCACTATCACAAGCTGTGGGAGAGCTGGAAGGCAGAGCTCATCAGTGAGCTCCAACCGGCTCCCTCCATGGACTCAGCAGCCAATGAGTCTGTTTGACTCTCATTGGCCGTGGTGTATTTGTTACTGTGTAGTGCAGACCGCTCTCACTGCGGTCTGGACTACACTTAAATACTGTGAGGCCCGGTGGACACTGGCGGTGGGTGCAGCAGCTATGGACCCCTGCATCACAACAGGCCCCGGAGCAAGCTACCGGCTGCACTGCCACTAGTTCCACCACTGCCCTGACATAAATGTATAAATAGTGGTTATTAGTCAGTAATTATCTCACTTCATAGTTTAAGTGGTATTATTTAGTTTAGCCTTTGTTTCCTTCTATATGTTTACAATCCTTATTTACACTTTGTAGTATGTTTCAGTCGGGATGTAGTCGGCATCTCGGGGTGCGGCTGAATACCGGCTCCAAAATCCTGTCAGGTCGGGATCCCAGCACCAGTATCATGACCGCCGTCAACCCGAATTATGATTATGGTGCGGGGAGGGGGAAGTTAGAGTTAGGCACTGGGGGGGAGGTTAGTGTTAGGTACCGAGGAGGGAGAGTTTGGGTTAGGGTAGGGCTTAGGAAATCACTCACCATGCGATCCTATGGGTGTCGGGATTCTGGCTGTCGGGATGCCGCTGTCGGTATTCTGACTAGCGGCATCCCGACAGCCGGGATTTCATACCAAACCCGATTCAGTCACCTTTCCCCATTGAAAAGCCGGCCATAGACTGCGCAATAGTGTAGATGATCCAGTAGAATGCATGATAGATGGATCGATAGCACAATTGTAAAATGTATGGAAACGATCTTTATTTAACAGCAGGAAGTCATCTGAATGATGGTCGGGAGAATCAGAGAGGTTTGATAACCAAACCAAGTTTCTGTAAACGATTATTGTTCAGTTCCATACACTGATGATAATCATACAGAACAGTCATTTTATTTATGGGCATTAAGAATGCAGAATGGCCTTGAGAGAGGACGTAACATATTTATTCATTAAAATCCTACATATACTGTATGTGTAGTGTACACATGTCAAGATAGAATTAGTGGAGTGGACATATGATAGATTTATTAGTCATTCTATTATGGCTGTAGAGCAGAAAACAAAATTAGAATGATAAAACGAGCACGTTAGCACAGTGTTCAACATTAATAAGTTGCAACGTAACATTGCCTTTTTCATAAATACGTCAAACCATTATATTGATGACAGATTTGTCAATTTGTTTGGTATATCTGTCTATTCAAAAAGCTGTGAACGTTATGAATTTACATTAATGTATATTTTAGATCTTTGAGTATTCTGAATATGACTACTTTATTTAAGTGGCCAGTATTTGAACTTCAATTACATAATCGATTATCAATCTTAAAAGATGTTTTATGTATAGTATGGTCAACAAAAAAAGACACAATTCAAAATAAGAAATGTTCACAAAATGTGTATTGTTTAGCAATACTAAAGCAGAAAATATTAACAAGCAGTTACTCGATAAATGAGATTAAGCTTAAAGTATCCAAAAATTTAATTCTAAATTCCTGCTATTGTCTCTATTCAATTAAACAAAGAAAATGCCACACCAAGGCCATAGCAACAGCCCCCAGCAAGGTACAGAGCACTTAACTTCAACCTATGATAAAAAGTGTAATGTAAAACTAACTGTGGAATAATTATGTCAGATGTAGAGTATTTCACACTTCAGTAGCCCTTAGGCACCTAAACCATGAAATGATTTAGGAAATGAGCTGAGCCTGAAATACATGTTTTAAAGTTAATAGAGTCGTTCATGCAGGGAACAAGTGACCTCAACAACCAAACAGCAATATCACATGAGTTGATATATTTAGTACAGCTGGATATTAGGGAACAACTGCATAACAATACTGCATGTTACATGGACAGCTGTGTCTCAGTCAGAGACTAATACAGCTGCACCAAACTCCAATTAATCTCGAGAGGCGACCAGCAACATGTAGTTCAGGTATAAAACACCACACAATAATACACAAGGGGGATGAACAGCAGTGCCTACCTGTTTGTGTCTTTTCTGAAACCTTTTCTTCCCAAGCTGTTGGCAAAGGTTAAAGTCATTTTCCCTGTCAGAGTCATAGTGGTGGCTGTATTTATTGTTCTTTTGTGGTTTATAAGACAGTCCATTGCTGAATATTTCCCGCTTCTTTTTACTGAGAGGGGTTTGCTGCTTGGTGTCACGGTCATCTGGCATCAAGGGCCCATCTTTCTGCAGAGAGAGATCATATATAATACCAATATGAATAATGTATATTTCATATACCATTTAAATTTAAGAAGCAAAAATGTCTTCTGTACAGTACATTAAATCAATAATCGTTTTGTATTGATGAACGAGATACAGTTTCCAAACAAAATTTTATTGATGTAATATAATTATCCATTGAAAGTAAAATTACTGTTTAAATTGCATTTCCCATTTATTGCACATTAAATTAATTTTTCTATCCACTCAAATCAGTAAAGAAATTGAGCAATTTAGAAATTTATTCCCTTGATGCCTTACATTTTATAACCTCTTTGAGTAAATATGTAAGTTTTGGTTTGGCTGATACATCTTTTTAGGAGAAAAAATACTAAATGGAATGTTTTCAGGAATTGTGTGTGCAGTTTGTAAACCTGTGCAGTTCTGCCTTTATTCTAAAGCCCAAACTGCACATCAAATCAAATGAATGAAAGGCGCAAGGTCTCAAACTGCATTTTCACTTTGGAGACCTTGTTTGGATACAAAGCATCTCATTTATCAGTTGGGACTTAGCCAAACTGCATGACAATGTGTTGCATAATAACAATCGTTATTATTATAAATCACATATTGTTCCAGCTATCTTGCTCACTGAAAATAAAAGCTAAAAAAAAAAATTCCCCTCCATTACAATCTATGACAGCCAAATCTAGCAAGCATTGAACCGGTTCTTGAGGGGAGGCTTAAAAACTTACAGGGCCCCCACACTTAGAGAACACCAGCCCAATGTTGATTAATGCTGTTCCCCCCCTGTTACTCGAGGCCACTAGATACCAGGGTAATACAGTCCAAATATAGGTACTATGTAGTATGCAGTGATTACCTATGAGTGTTCTTGTACTAGCAGAGTAAGCAGTGATAGTGTACTGGGTGACCCAACCTGTTAGGGTTAATGTGGCTATCAATCAATATGCAAAGTGAGTGGACTGTGCAGGGAGCATTAGTCCTCCAGGCAGAACAGTTAAACTAGGGTATAATACACTTTGGCCACAGTACATGTGGTGCTAAGTATGTAACGCAGTTGTTGGAGCTGGTGGCGGTTAGTTCACACATTGTACAACTTAACCAGATCTTATATTTATTGGGTAGAACATGGGCATATGACACAGGGATAGCATATGACACAGGGATATCACAGGTATAACAGCGGTATAGAAAATATATAAGTAATGGCAGCCTGGAGCTTAGGGTATTGCTGGGCATTGTAGTGTGCCAGAAGTAATTGCGTTAAATACACTGGCAGATGGTAGAACTTGTGCCCTATACACTAGCAATAGTGATACAGTGTACATGCTGTTTGGTATTGTGGTTCTGTATGGTTCTGTATGGTGTGAGTATTCTGAGTCCAACTGTTACATGAAATGCCAGGGAGTAAAGATGCACGGAGATGCCAAGCATGAGCACTAGCTCATGTCAGAGGTTGGGCCTGTCCAACTGACTTCAGCAGTTCCTAGTGACCACCGAGTCAGATTACCTTGTCAGTGTACTGGGCGGAGGCAGCGCAAGAGTGAACTCCCTCAGACATCTTGCATACTGGCACTTGAAGCATGTAAGACACCATTACTGATTGGTTGGCTCACCGGAGCTTGATTGGATGAGCAGTGCAAGAGACTGCTGAAAACCACATCAGATGTATGCCAGTTTGCTGGTTTACAAACAAACTACTTAACTACTGCTTAGTAAATCTCTCCCTAAAATGGCAGTAACGCATGCATACTGTTTACCCAGCACCCCCCCCCCCCTCACAGATTTAAGAGCAGGCACCATGTTTTTAAGCCAGCTGCAAAATGCCGCTATTTGCATGTCAAAGGATGGAGGCAGAGCCAATATGATGCAATTTCATTAGAATCTCATTATTTGGCACCGCCCCCTCCCGATTGACCCACAATTGTGGAATTTTGCTGCTAGGGGGAGGGGCCTAATGACATGGTGCCAGCCTGCCAGGTCTGCAAGGTAAGTGTATGTGTGACATATGTGTGTGTATATATGTATGTGTGTGTGTAAGGCATGTGTGACATGTATGTGTGACGGGATTTAGTTAGTTTACCGATGGACGCGATGCCGGCTTTTGAAATCCTAGCGTCGGAATCCCGACCCGGGACTAAACAGCTAAATCCCAACGCCAGTTTAGATACTGACGCCGGAAATCCCATCAGCGGCCACCATGAACGTAAGTATAGCGGGGTGACTTAGGTGTTACTCGTGTGGGTGGGGGATAAATTTAGACACCACAGGTGGTTAGGGTTAGGCACCACTGAGGGGAGTTGGGGTTAGACCCTAAGGGGGGAGGGTTAGGTTTCTGCACCAAGGGGGGAGGGTTAGGTTTCTGCACCAAGGGGGGAGGGTTTGGTTTATGCACTAACCGGGAGGGTTAGGGTGTGGGGTGGTTTAGGGTTAAGGTGCAGGAAGGGAAAGTTAGGTTACAGGCAGAAAGGGGGAGGGTTAGGATACTTATGATCCTGTCGGGATACTAAATATCTGTATGCAGCTGTCAGTATTTTGACAGTTGGCATCCTGACTGCTGGTATTTCATACCCAATCCATGTGTGACACATGTAGATGTGTGTGTATATATGTATCTGTGTGTATATCTATATGTGTGTGTGTGTATATATGACCAGACGAAAGCTGACCAGATAAAAGGGAGGAGGGCAGGAGCAACTGTCCAAAAATCAAAGCGTCTCCATACATTACACTACACTATGTATGGAGGCGATCTCCGTTCACAGCTTGAAGTTGCCTGAACAACAGTTTGGTTGGATCTGACAAGTTTGAAAACCAAACTGAATGACTCAGACGGTTTTAGAGCCATTTTCATGCACCATACACTAAATTATAATCATTCAAAACATTCATTTGCTCAGCTTGTTTGCAAAGTTATCAGGCAGTGTATGGCAAACTTTAGACTTTGTACAACACATTCCACAACAGAAAGCTATGGGAAGTTGGCAACTGCATCATTTCTCTCATGATTGTATAAATGAAAACGTTATCATTCAGTTTATTAGAATAGGTACGGGACCTATCATTAAAGTGGCAGAGTCACAACTCGCAATGGCATGGGAGCAATCACCATGGCATTTCCCTTCCCTACGTGGAGTGCAATCTAAACTGCCCACATATCTGCTTCCCTAAAAACACTTCTGCGTTACCATGTGTATCAGTGGCAGTTGCATGTAAGTGCCCAACTGATATAACCGTTCTGTAAAATTGAGATTGTGTAATCTAAAATGGGGCAGTTGGGAGGTACAGTGCCTGATTAACCATTAGGTTGATTATGCTGCAATCTAAGGAGCCAGGACTTGGGGAGACGAAATGCAGTTGGCAGACTAGGAATACAACTAAGACATAATTCACTCCATGTAGGTGGCGGCATCTTAATTAAAAGAGCTTGTGAGAGATGTATTATCCAGTGTTAGGGGGGATTAGTGGTGTCAGCACACATTATGTGCGCTGATACTGCTTCTCTCCCATGTATTATTATGGGGTTGGGCAGTAATAATGGGGCTGTAAGCGCCCCTGTCATTATCGCCGCTGCTATCTACAAGATAGCATGCAGATGTGCCACCAAATGTTTGAGCGGTCAGTGGCACTGACCATTCCAACGACTACAGCTATCGTTATCGACAGCTGTAGCTGTCATTCCCCTATCACCACAGCAGGGACAGTACTATCCGTGCTGTGGTGGCTGCCAGCTCCGAGTGTGTTTTCTGGGACCACTTAATTTAGTGTGAACATGACATTTCACTGTGGCCTGTTAAAATAGTAAGGAATCCAACATCTTAGGGCCTGATTCACTACTGTACGCTACTGCGATTACGCACGCAATCGGCCAATTGTTGCATACTGCTCATTCGTATGCATTGCAGTACGCGAACTAGCCATTGCGATCAGGACTGCGATCACAGTGAGTACAAAGACCCATCACAGAGTGATTTGAACCATTTGTGGTCGGCCTGAGACCTCATCACGTGCGTGGAAAAGGTCAGGGCTTGTACAAGTGTGCGTGAGCCTGCGATGGTACTCGATTGTACCGATGGTTTTGCAGTCTTGCTAAACATTACAGATGTATAAGGTAAGGTGGACGTCTTTATGCAGTGCTGCGTATGGCATTGCGATCGCAATGGATTAAAATACTATCGCAGTTTAACTACGTGCGTAATCGCTATTGCAGTCACAGTTGCGTTCCGTAGTGAATCAGGCCCTTAGTTCAATGTCCTAATATGATCTAAATCTGGGATTTCTAAAGCTGAGAATGCAGTTAATTAAAGTGATTTATTTAGTTAAGTAGAAACATTCCAGTTATTTCCTTTATATTTTTTGGCTCAATAATATGCAGATTTTGATATATATTAATGTCAAAGGTGTTTTTACTAGCACTATAAAACTTGCAGAAGGAATTAGAGAGCGTATTCAGGGTATAGTAAAGGTACTGTATGGTGAAAAGTCTAGGATTAAGACATGGGAGGTAGTAATACAAGGGGGTACTAGGTATATAAAAGACTTACTGTATAGTATAAATATGAGTAAGACAACCAGTTCAAAAAATAGCATTTACCACATGTTGAAAGAATATTACAGATAGGAGACCCCATGCAGCAGAAACAGACCAGACACCAGACCACAGCAAGTGAATTGGACAAATGTAAACATCTACAAACTGTTGTGGAAATATAAAATGCTTTTATTTTCTATTATGTGTATAAAGAAGTTAAATTTATCCTTTACAGCCACTTTTGTAAAAGCACAGTAATGTTGGGAATTTATTTTGTTGTTAACAAAACCATCCCCAGACTCACCCTTAGCACTTCATCAGTGGGGTGAGTGGGACTCGTGCTTAGCATATACTGTACCTCAAAAGTGCTTACGATGAGTCCCATTAGAAAAAGCTTTATAAAGTCCAAAGATGGGAGAAGGGTTCTAATGCCTAGACCTCCCCTTCTTGCATTCAAAAAAATTCAGGGGAGCACTCATTTGCATTTGACTTTTCAAGTGCATATTATGATTTGGGAAACTATGTGCAGAATCCTGCTGTTTGCTGTTTTAGAAAGGTGGATTAATGCTTAAGCAAGAACCACAAAGTATTTGTTACAGTAGTTTTGTTATAAATAAAATATATGTATATACATATTTGCTTTTTCTTCACTGTTTTGCTATTTCAAATTTAAAAATACTGTATTTTGGTATACGGTGGTGTAACTGTATACCAAGATACTGTAAAACTTTCAAAACACATTATTCATGTAGTTAGACTGCGTATTTCATCTACATTTTGACTTGCATTAGTTTATAATGAAGAGTTAAATGATAATACGCTAAATATAACTGATTATGAAACTGTTAAAAATAGTGATACATTCAATGAACTATCAAATAATAAAATACTCAATGTAACCATAAAATCAAATTCTAACTAATTAAAATAAAATGAATTGCATTGTAAGTTGATTTGATTACATCAGCCAGCAGAATTTGTATTGAGACGAACACCGGAGCCCTCATAGCTGTCCACAAAACCAAGCACTGGACGCAGATCCCCTAAACATCGACTCTTGGATTGAGTCTATGGTTACTCAGGATGTAACCGAGACACTGGAGCTCTGTTGTCTACGTGCGCAATCGCAGACACTGGCTAATACATACCCAGGAAACGGCCCAACATGCCCGCATTTTGGCCAGAACTCCCTGTAACCACCCACATAACAGTCTCCTCCAGTCAATCAATTGTAAGTGAATCCTCACAGTGAGCGCAATCACAATTCATTCACAGCGCATGCGCAATGCGGCTGTGACGCATTTGCAAACCACCCATAATTGCTCAGCTGCGTGAACGTCAGAATAGCGCTCAACTCTGAATCAGGCCCAATATGCAGAAAAACAGGAACTGTTTTTTAAATAAATAAGTCAAATGGGTATATTTACTAAAGGTCGATTTTAATCGTTTAAAATTCGATGTTGGTTTTCTGGGGCTTAAACACATTAACTAACAGACAAGTATTAGTAAATGTGTGATTCAGTTTTAGAAACACAACATCGATGTTAATTGATTTTGATTGATTTTAAATAGATTAAAATCGACCTTTAGTAAATATACCCCTCAGTGTTTCCAAGTCTGTGCATTGATATCCGAAAAGCCAATGTATTCTGCATATTCCGTTGCACTTTACAATTGTAAACATTAATAGAACAAAACTGGGTAATAACAGACAGATATACAGGTAGTATCAGTTTTAACTTTAGCTGAACAAGGTGGAAAGAGTCTTTGCTTTCAACATTTAGACACGCAGTCAGGACAAAATAAGACTTGCCCCAATCCAAATAAACTCTAACGGGTATATTTAAGTGCAGGTTTTTAGAAGTGGAGATGTTGCCCATAGCAACCAATCAGATTCTACTTAACATTTATCAAGCACCTTCTAGATAATAGCTAGAATCTGATTGGTTGCTATGGGGAACATCTCCACTTCTGAAAACCTGCACTTTAGTAAATATACCCCTAACACTGTCTGTACAGACATAGGGGGTCATTCAGACCCGCTCGCCAGCGCAGGACGTTCGCAAGCGGGTCGATGTTGCCCCACTGCGCATGCGCACGACGGACCTAGCTCCGTCATGCGCATGCGCAAGACCCGGATAGCGACGGGCTCTCCGTTGCTCCGGGTCTCGCACCAAAGGGGGCGTGCTGTCGATGCTGAGTGACAGCACACCCCCTTTGGTGGCGTGGCTGCCAGACGGAGGTGTTCCCATGGGAACGCCTACCGTCTCAAGCTGGCCCCACCGACATCAGTAATGATGTCAGTGGGAGTGGTTTTGGCTCTGATAGAGCCAAAATCACTCCTGGGCTTGCGGCAGCGAGACCCTACCGCAGGGTCTCGTTGCAAGCCCGATGGTCGCCATGGTCTTGACCATGGCGACCATCTTTTTGGCCGCTCGCATATGCTGTGGGTGGTCACCCACAGCTATGCGAGCGGCCAGAAGGTCCACGAAGTTCCAGGAAGGTCCAGGAAGTTTGTGTCCGCCATAGTAGACCAGGAGGCCTCTCCATTTTCAGGGAGGAGGGCACTGATTCAGAGCAAGCGCTCTAGTCAGAGCGTTCGGCTCTGAATCAGGCCCATAGTCCCTGTCTGCTTGTAGAAATAAGCACTTTTGGGCACAACACTGCCCCTTTCAATGTTTGTGTTCTGGGACAATAAAGTTTTCCATCTCTAACAGGAGATTAAAACCTGCATTCTATGTAAGCATATTATGTACCACTCTGCTACCAATTATCTTTTCAAAACAGTAGTTTAGATACGCATCTTGCAATGTCCATTGTTATTATAACATTCACAATCATATATGCAATAGTGTTTGTAGCTTTATATAACTACATGCAGTATTTGATAATTTTCTTCATACAGCTTCAATGGGGGTTTAATAACATTGCTCAAATGTCCAAATTTGCACTAAAACCATATGTACCAATAAAGAATTTGTTTATAGCCATCAAGTGTAGGTTAGATAATTAAGGCAAATGTCAAGCAATGTTAGCAGGCTAAATAACTATGAAAAAATCCTCTATTACATACTGTTTCTTCAGTTATAAAAAGCTACTAAAATGTTTGCACTGTGAATATTATTAACAACTCTTTTAAATGAAGCAATTTGCATTTTAGGTTTAGCTGTCCATTAACTCTATGTTATATCACATCAAGGTGTAAAGGAAGCCGCCAGCTAAATTAATGTTAATATAACTTCATGAAGTCTAAGGGGTCTATTCATGATGTTAATATTGTCAGCAGCGACACTTTAGTATCCAACTCGTTGTGAGCTACAGCAGGGGATACAAAATCACCGAAGCAGTTGAACATTGCTCCAGTGTGCACCTGAACTAATCCGACGATCAGTTGGCCCCACGATTTCTATGAATCTTAGCACTGCTGAGTCTGTATAAAGTGCACTACTACTATGTGGCCTACTCTGTATAATGGGCAATACTACTGTGTGGCATACTGTCTATAATGGGCACTACTACTGTGTGGCATACTCTGTGTAATGGGCACTACCACTGTGTGGCATACTGTGTATAAAGGACACTACTACTGTGTGGCATACTGTGCATAAAGGACACTACTACTGTGTGGCATACTGTGTATAAGAGTTACTACTGTGCTGTTGCTCTGAGGGCTTGCCCTGGAGTCGCTCCTGTGCTGAGCTTACGGCACCACATATTGTATTTTTTTACTTTTTGTGGGACATGGCCACGCCTCCCTGATTTGGTCATGCCCCCAGTGTGTCCTGGGTTTTTCTTTTTAAAATATAGCAACTCTAGTTCACACATGAGCCCAAAGGACCTTGCATCTGGTAGAAGGTGCCAAAAAGGGTCAGAGGGATCTGATCGGATGCTCTTCACAACCTGAGACGTCTGGCCACTAGGAAGGAGCTGGGGTGCGGGAACAAATGCCATCTGAAGATGGCGAAGGTTCTTGCCATCAAGCTCTGAAAATTTTGTATTTTCAGAACTTGCTGAATTTAGGTCCCTATACTAGTGTATGGGGACAACAGGACAGATCAGGGCTGAAAGGTAAGCAGGAGATATCTATGATATTTCCTGTGTAACCTTTATAATGAGTGGCTGCGATACTTAATTTCTACAAAAGTAGGTGAAAATGTTTGTAGAAATTAAGGAATGATGAATAGACGCCTTGTGAGCAATATATTTTTTTGTTGAACAGTGAAAAATTTTTTTGGGTATTTTACAATTAAACACTAGAGGCCTATGTATTAATAATTGCGGTACTGCCGAAGTTATAAATATTCCATCTCTCTGGAATAATTTAAATTTTAATGGAAATATCCCGGCTATGTACTACCGGGAATTCGCAGGGACAGCGGCTGCGTTAACCACTGTCCACGCGAGTTATATTCCTGGCATTTCGGAGAAGTCTTTCAATGAAGTGAAAGATTTCCCCGGGAAAAGCTGACACTGCGCATGCGCACAGCGTCAGCTTCCCGGGACTGGCCAGGGGCTGCAGGTGAGAGATTGAAAGATCTCTCTGCTGCAATGGGTGCCCCCATAGGCTTACAGTTGTTTACACCATCTGAAGATGGTGTAAACTACCGGGGCTAAAGCAAAGCTTTTTGGAGTTTAGTACATAGGGGGCAGATCGTAGTCCCCATTGATAATAATGGGGACTGCGATCTGAAGTGCTAATTAGCACTTTCCAAGAGATTTCTGTGAAATTTCCTGCAATGTGCCATTAGTAAATACGATCGATACATAGAATTATGCAGAAACTGCAGTTTCAGCATAATTTTATGTAAAAAATTGTTTGATACATAAGGCCCTAAATCTCTATTCAAAAATTGTGTTAACTTTCTCATACTTTAATAAAGAATGACATATGAAGCAAAAAAACTTCTTAAATGCAAAGAATTTCTCAACCTGTTTTTCCACACATTTTAAAAACTGTAATCTCTGGGGCTTGTCATTGTCAAAACCTTTTTATACTGACATTCCTGATAGTATTGTACACTAAATAGTAGCATGCTGATATCCCATGTAAGCCTGGCCTTGAAAAGCAGACAGCAAAAATGCTCGGAGCATAGATGGCTGAATATATTAGGAACTACAGTTCTGGGCAGAAGGCATATTTGGGAACTAGACCAAGAGGCTTGAGAAACAGGAATTGAAAGAGGCTGTCAGATCATATCTGCAGTGTTGGCGGCAACAACTAATTTGGAAAATGCTTTGACAAGGAAATAGTTTTTGAACTGATTCAGTGATAGCGGAAATTACTCCTTTATTCCTCTTCATATAAATATTTAACAATATGTTACCTTTTCGTAATCTACAACAAACTGTATACTTCTAAATCAAAATATATAAGAAATCCCATAAACATACTGTATATCTAACTACCATCTGCAACAGCAGCTGAAACAAAAGATTACAAAAAAATGTTCTATATTTAAGTGCCAATCTGCTGCTGGACTCTTTGAGTTATCATTTCAGGCACATTAGCACAAAAATACTCATCATAAATTTTAAAGTCAGATTTCTGTAGTTCTAGGCAAACCTTCTTCTACCTGAGAGAAAGATACTTTTATAAACTACTGTATATGTTTGTTCTGTACTACTGCCACCCCATTGTGACAGGAATGTCACAATGGGGTGCAAATTATCAGTTACAGGGCGCGAAAACATTTCTCCTGCTTTGACTATGATCATTTCCTACAGTCGCTAAAAATATACAATATGCACATTGTCAGCTTTGATGCATATACTATATAATGTTTATTTATAATTAAAAAGTGCACCTGTCATCTCAATGTAACAATGTATAATATTTGGCCTATGTCAGTGGTTCCCAAACTGTGTGCCGTGGCACCTTAGGGTGCCTCAGGACACTTGCAGGGGTGCCCCAGGTTGGTGGTCCAGCACCAAATCAAATTATTTATGGTTAATGTAATGTATATATGAGGACAAACAGAAGCGTAAAAGCTGTCCCCACCACATAACTGAACCTAAGGATGACAGGTCAGCACAATTTACTTTAATTTACTACTTTACTACATTTTTTCTGAATCTCTCAATAACAAACTTAAACTTAGGGGTGCCGTGAAAACCATGCTGATACTTTAGGGCGCTGTGATTCAAAAAACTTTGGGAACCACTGGCCTATGCAATTTTCTCTGTTATCATATATAAGCATTGCTATAGCTATCTAAATACCATTAATAATTGACAAGTTGAATTTTTTACTTATTCCCATCATCGTGCTGCCCTCCGTAGCTTGCTACCGAAAATAAGCTGCTGAAGATTGCCTAATTATAGTCCCTCCACTGTGTCGCTCACATCCAGACATAGCTTAGAATATTTTACTAAATCTACTTAATCTCATCTGACATCCCAGAGCCAATTAGGTAAACACATTTTTACTAAATAACAATTTACATAACTTATATCTTTGAGTGTTAGTGGGTGATTAATTTCTCAGGTATGTGCCTCAACGTGCCTGTGGAATGGTCATGGAAGCGCACTCTGCAGCAATGGATCTTTGCTCATTTATTCTCGCAGCCCCATAGAGGTGCGCTGGAAAATGAACAAATAGTGTATACCAAAATAAGCAGTTTACAGTGAGAAGAAAGTAGAAAGCTGTGTAACTCATACAATTATACTGTACAGTAAATGTATAATTAAAGAGAAGGAAGCATCCATGATACGTATATCAACAGACAACATATTTGATTGTAGAAGAGAATGTTTCCTCTTGGAATGTGTAGCTATGTGAAAAACTGTAGAATGTCATTGAATACTAGGAGGCACATTCATCATTAATTGCATTTACATTGCGATCTGGGCACAATATTTAGCACCCATGATCGCATTGCAAAATGCGATTACATTGTCAGGATGTTTTATAGAGCACTCGCAGGGACAGGGGCTCTGAAAAGAGCCCGTCCCTGCGATGTGCTCTGTGTGCTGCCGGGGCTACTGTGCATGCGTGGTCCCGCTGACCGTACATTCACAATGCCATTTCCTTGGAGAGTTCCAGGGGAACCCTCTGCTCGCTGAATCTGCAATGTGTAACCCATAGGCTACAATGGGCTACCGCCATCTTCAGATGGTGATAGCTGCGGGGGCCAAACTTTGGGTTGCTTCGCATACTGGAAATTGGTAAATATGGCAGCATTGCATCCCCCATACAAAACCTTTGGGGATGCAGCTGCCAGCGGAAATGGAGGGACCTCAGCAAGTATCGGAGATATCTGCTGCGGTCCCTCTATGATACAGCTTGGGGTTACTAGGAATTTGCGATTTAAGCCGCAAATATATATTGATAAATGGGCACCCATAGCACTAACTTTAAACTGCCCCAGGTCTTTATTCCTCATCCACCAAACTTTACATTAGACAATACAAATAAGGTCAAGAAACATTCTCCTCACATCCACCAAACCCAGATTCCTCCGTCAAACTGTCATATGGTTACACATGATTGGTTGCTATGGGCAACTTCTTCACTGGTCTACTTCTCCATACATTTCACTGCTTGATACATCAGCCCCTATGTTCTTCAGTATGACCCATTCTATTGCAGATGTTTGACTATGGAGATTTCATGTCAGTAAGCTTGATTTTTTGCACATATTAGAAATAACTGGGGTTGACATGACTGAACAAACTAATTAGAACAGGTGTACACATGTGTTTGGCGTGTCAGGGCCAAAACTAGGATTTTTGTCACTTGGGGCAAGGCCATAATTTGGCGCCTCCCCCCAAAAAATACAACATAGAAGATGAAAAGGGTGTGTGATTTTGTGACACAGTAATGCCCCTTATAACACACTATGCCACACAGTAATGCCCCTTATAACACACTATGCCACACAGTAATGTTCCTTACAAAACATTATGCAACACAGTAATGCCCCTTACAACACATTATGCCACAGTAATGCCCCTTATACATTAAGCCACAGTAATGCCCCTTTTTCATTAAGCCCTAGTATTGCCCGTTATACATTAAGCCACAGTAATGCCCCTTATATATTATGCCACAGTAATGCCCCATATACATTATGCCACAGTAAGGCCCCTTACACATTATGCAACAGTAAGGCCCCTTACACATTATGCCACAGTAAGGCCCCTTAAACATTATGCCACAGTAAGGCCCCTTAAACATTATTCCACAGTAAGGTCCCTTACACATTATGCTACAGTAAGGCCCCTTACACATTATGCCACAGTAAGGCCCTTACACATTATGCCACAGTAATGCCCCATATACATTATACATTATGCCACAGTAAGGCCCCTTACACATTATACCACAGTAAGGTCCCTTATACATTATGCCACAGTAAGGCCCCTTACACATTATACCACAGTAAGGTCCCTTACACATTATGCCTCTATTACATTAAGCCACAGTAAGGCCCCATCTCCCTTCTCTTACCTGCCAGGGCCGTGTTAGATTGGGGTGGAGCGGGATGGGGCTGCCACATGCTGGGGGACTGTCAGTACTGTCATCATTGTAATGTGGCGCCGCTCGTGACCCAAATGGAGCTCACGGAACGGCAGTCTCTGCTGATTGGTTGCCGGTCCGCGAGCACTGATTGGCTTGCGACCAGCACCACAATAGACTGATGGTGTATCTGTGCTTCTCAAGGCCAGGATGCGACTCCAAACCCGCAAGAGCAGCAACCTAGCCTCCCGGAAGCTTCTCCATGGCACCCCCTCAAGACCGGCACCCTGGTCACGTGCCCCCTTTGCCCCCCCCAGTTGCTGCCCTGGGCATGCTGTACTGTATATCACTTCTAATATCCTCAATTTAGAACTTAAAGCTGAAGCAACCCTCTCTCTATTCGCCGATGACATACTCCTCACACTGACAAATCCACTCACGTCCCTTCCCAAACTATTTTGTGAACTCTCTCTCTATGGCAATTTATCGGGATATAAAATCAACCATTCTAAATCTAAAGATCTCCCTCTTCATCTCCCTGGAAGCATGAGGACGCTATTACAATTGAATTTTAATCGTACATGGAAGAGAGACTCGCTGAAATACCTTGGGGTTTTCATCACAAAATCTTATGATTCACTCTACAAAACAAACTACCCCCCTCCTTATCAGATCAATCAATAGAGATATACAACAATGGCAAACGTATTTCCTTTCATGGGTAGGTCACATCAACACAGTAAAAATTAACATTCTCCCTAAATTGCTATACCTTTTTCGGACACTGCCAGTACCTGTCCCTTCTCACACTCTCAATACTCTCCAATCCACACTTTGAAAATTTGTTTGGAATAACTAAAAAAAAAAAGTTTGAGATATTCTTCCCAAACGATCCCAGAATGGAGGGCTGGGGCTACCTATTCTACATCGATACTATAATGCATCTCAACTAAGTCAGATGACCGCCTGGCACTCTCCCCATCATGCTAAGAGATGGGTCGATTTGGAAAGCAACCTGGTGGATGTACACTCGATTTCTTACATACCATGGTTGCCCCATAAACACAGACCTAACCCCACTTTTTTGTTTCCTACTGTCTCGCTGATACTTAACTGGGACTAGCTCAATAAAAAACTGAATCTTTCTTTGCACCCTTCCCCCCTAACTCCCATTTGGTATAATCCTGCATTTTCCCCAGGCCTATCACCTGTAATGGCTCTCCCTTGGATCCCGGCTGGCATCACAAGATTTCATCATATCCTCAGGAAATTTTCCCATACGTCTTTTGCAGATATTCAAGAAAAATACGGGATTCCCAACTCACTCCATTACTAATACTTAAAAATTTGTCATTTTGCTACCTCATCCTCCCCTGGTCACTCCTCATCCACTCCCACCCCCTTAGAAAGACAATGCATTTACAGACCTAACGACAAAGGGGCTATTTCTTACTTATACCACTCAATTCTGGCATTGTAGTCGCCTCCACTTGAAGCACATGAACAGGCCTGGGAATCAGATCTAGGCCTATCCCTTGAGGAGGAAGTCTGGGAAGCTGTACGTCTGGCCATCTCAAAATGTTCCATCAGCTATTCAAGAGAACTCTTATAAGGTATATACCAGATGGTACCTGGTACCAGAACGCCTACATGAAATATATCCTAATTCCTCCAAATTATGCTGGAGAAGTTGCGGCCAAATCGGTAAATTTTTTCACACTTGGTGGACATGTCCCCTAACTGGCCCATTTTTGAACACGGTCCCCACTTTACTTTCTCAAATTATCAATCTTCCGACCTCTCTCTCCCGTAACCAACTTACTAGTCTGCGCCTCGATTGATTGTATCTCCAATGCCTCCAAAAAACTGGTTCCTAATATTTCTTGCGCAGCCAAGTATCAGATAGCTCGTAATTGGAAAGTACCGAACACTCCCAGCCACCAAAAACTTCTGAACAGAATATGGTTTCTGTCAAAAATGGAATGCATAACTAGTTTACAGAATAACCCTGTACAAAGGTTCCACTCTGTTTGGAACCCTTGGTATTCCTATCATAATGTACCCCTTCCATTTCTCGGTTAATAGCTCTTCGGTCATATCTACTGCAATTATATATTTTCCTCTTCTCTTTTCCTTCCCCTTCCCGACTCCCTTCCCCACCTTTTCCTCTCACCTTCTCTCTCTCTCTCCCTCCCCTCCCCCATTTTTTTTCTTACCATTTCCACCCCAGCCCCTACCAGCTCCGATTAATTCCCTAGACCCACCATGATTGTATTAATTATAATTACTTTTACTTTTCTTCATGGGTCCATACTTTTTTCTTTTTTTCCTTTCTATTTTTATTGTTGTTCTATTATTTTTTTTATGCTAGATCTAAAAAGCTTCATTCACAATAACACCATCCAAATCAGGACATATGCGAAGAAAGTGGATTATAATATATTTATTCCTTTCTTGAGTAACTACCCTCCAAAATGTAGGCGAATTTAAACAAATTAGATGATAATTGCTCTAAATTTCTGCATATGAACAAAGCAGATATTTAGTTTATACAATTCTAGAATGCAATTACACTGAGAAGGTGAAACAAGCTTTTATGCACAGAGCAACTGTTACCTTGCAAAGCAATAAAGATAAACAAGTTTTATTATGTACATAGAACAGTAAATAGGACAAAAGTGTTGAGATAATTTTCAAAAAACATTGCCATGTTCTTCTAAAGAATGAGGTGTTGTAGGATCTTCTACTTTCTTGACCTATACAGTAAATTGATCTATACTAAAGCTCAAAATAAACAAAAACTGTTTTCTACAGTAGCTTTATTCTAACCAAGCAAATGTGAACCAGCCAGACTGAAGTAACAGTAAAAGCAAAATTAATCAGGGTTATTTCACTGCAATAGGTGTATTGGATGCAAAATGTCAAAAAAATTAAATCAAGCATGCCATGCAACAAAGTCACAGATTCTAAGTATAAAATTAGGATACAAATCATATAATTCAGAAAGGGTTGTCACTATAACTGCTGGAGTGCTTATGTGGCCTCAAGTATGTAAGTCACATTAAAAGGAACAAACAAAGACATGCATTTATAGGTTTTTTCACTTTCAAACTTTACCTATGTCAAATTCCTACAAATCTAAGTCAATGAATTTGTATAGTGCAAAAGTTTAAAGCACATTCTGGATCATGGATGGTTTATAAGAGAAGGGAACCCGCGTACAGGGTAATTTCACTGCAATAGGTGTATTGGATGCAAAATGTCAAAAAAATAAAATCATGCATGCCATGCAACAAAGTCACAGATTCTAAGTATAAAATTAGGATACAAATCATATAATTCAGAAAGGGTTGTCACTATAACTGCTGGAGTGCTTATGTGGCCTCAAGTATGTAAGTCACATTAAAAGGAACAAACAAAGACATGCATTTATAGGTTTTATCACTTTCAAACTTTACCTATGTCAAATTCCTACAAATCTAAGTCAATGAATTTGTATAGTGCAAAAGTTTAAAGCACATTCTGGATCATGGATGGTTTATAAGAGAAGGGAACCCGCGTACAGGGGCCACCCAGTGGGCCCCTTACTCTATGGCAGTGCAGTAGACTCTTTGTGCTAGAACATATCTCAGGGTAAATGGCTGCCACACCATTTTCCCAATGGTTTCTATTTGCAGCACTGGTCGAAGCGGGACTCCGGAGTGGTACGTATATTACAATATGGGTGTACGGCAGAGGAGTAGCGTGGAAACATGGCGCCCGGAGAAAGTGCATGTCATAGCTCCCCCCACTCCCTGTACTGAACTGTGCTAGTGGGGTATGGCCAGCCTGCGGAGGAATATTGACGGGAAGAGAAAACAGCAAACAGTGGTAATATGATGCTGGGCATTGAGGTCCCATTGGGTGAATGGAATGCTTCGGTGATGCACTATCTGACATTAAGGGGTAGCTCTTCACTGCTTTATTTATGTATAGCACCAAGGATGTATTTTTTATCTCCTTTGAATCATAGTTATTAGTCAACAGATTGTATTATATATTCTGATAATTTTACTTAATTTGACAGAATAAATGTGCAAGAGTGAAACTCCACAGGGTGCACAGCTTATTACTGCAATTACTGCCCCAAGCAGCTTCCACTGGAGTGGGGACACCTATGGAGAGCTCCATTCTCAGTTATGCTCCTACTTAGCACTTATACATTGCACCTATATTAATGTGCGTACTACTAACCATGCCATGGTCTTTCTACCACCATTATTATTATATCAGTTCTCATAATATTTTTGAAAAGACCTTTCAAATAACACTTTGTAGTTATGCCTGGGAACACCTCATTACTTTAAAGAGCAAATCGGTGACTTTTATTTAAATCTCATTCCTTAAAATTGAAGTTTTCATACAGTTTAGGACTTTACCTCAGATGTTCCATTGAAGCACAATGAATGAATGAGGAGAGAAGGAGGGAGGGAATGAGAAGAGAGGGGAGTGGAAAGTGCCATCAGAGAAGGAAGGTGACAGAAGTCAATTAGAAAGGGGAAGGGCTGGTCAAAGAGCCGATCACAGGAGAGGGAATCGAATAAGTGAATGTAATCAGTCTGACAGTAAAGAGGAGGCAATAGAAGATGTTTACAGGGGGGAGGTAATCTGGGCAACTTGAGTGATCATGAAATGTAGAAACGGATCTCAGATTCGTAACTTATGTAGGGTATAGAGCAAACAAACTAAGATAAAACAGCCGGCCGTCATTCTGTGCAGCGTCCCATGAATTCTGATACCCTTGATGGTGCCCGCTGTCCATTCTGGCGCCTGGAGCTCATGCTCCACCGAAACCACCCTTGCTACACCCCTGGTGTAGGGTTTGCGAGGTGGGCCCCTAGGACCCAGGGGCTCGTGTGCACCAAACACCCTGCAACCATTATAGATATGTTCTGGATTATTTCTTATTATTTTGAATAGACTTTTTATTCATAATGCATATGTGTATAATATAGATAGTTTGTAATTATTTATTTTAGTATTTCATTTCTAGTTACATTTAAATTTTATACATTTTTTTACATTTTTAATGTCTTTGATATATTTATTTTCTGTTTACTTTTCCAGCACCCCTACAGACTTCATCATAGAGGAAGTCCGTAGGATGCAAAGGATGACATACATTAAGGCTAGTTTTGCCACAATATACAGGAACCAATACAATCTCTTCCGCTTTCCTCTGTGCATTCCACCATACAAGAACGAAGATTAGTATATCAGATGCTCTGTTCTGTAAGTGCTAGAGCTGATTAATTTTGTGACAGTCCAAGCTTTCCATCATTCCCACTTCTTGAATTCCATGAGTAAACCGAATTACCACCACACATACTTGAGACCGAATGACCACCACACATACTTGAGAGTAACTTATCAGCACTGAGTTGTTGGTTTTATACAAGAAATGGGAGTAGTATACTGTTCCTTAGCTGGCTTAAACTCCAAGGCTGGAGGAGCAGTGTCTATTTACAATTTCTGATGATTAGCTCCCTTTCTCCTGGAGTGATTTGCATTTTATTTGGTTACAGCCTATAGGATTTCTGGGAGCGTGTTTAGTGTGTTACATTAGTGTATGTAACAGTCTATCTAGCTTCTGGAAATACCTCCCTTCCACCTTTGTTTAATTATGTTGATGTTTTCTTGTTGTGACAGGAAGAACTGTAGTTTTTAGTTAATTGTTTATATGTGTTTAAGGCAAGCTTGGTGAGCTCTCCTTTATTCGATTATAGGCCACTGGTACCTGCCGGGAAATAACACAGCCAATCTGGGTGAGCTTTTTCAGGAGAGTTGAACACCAATGAGTGATGTACATGCATGTTTTTGTTGTGTTTGTCATTCTTTTGTTGTCTGCCACTATACTAACATTAATTAAATTATTCAAGAAAAATATAATTAGATGATGTAAAAATAAATTTGACCTGAATTAATCCCAACTCCTGTTGTCTTTATTTTTAGTAAGTATTTTGACTTTTCATAGGGGTAAATTTGTCTTAATATATTTTAATCAATTAATAGCCAATCTAAATTGATCAACATTGATGTTGTATTTCAGGGGCTAAATGACACATTTACTAACAGACAATTATTTGATATTGCTTTCTAAGTGTTAGTGAATGTGCAAATTAGCCCCTGAAACACAACATCGATGTTGATCAATTTAGATTGGTCTTTAATATATAAAAATGTACCTTTTGCAAATGTACCCTTAGGCCCATATTCAATATGGGGCGAAAAATCAGAGCTCAGACTTTTCACCCTCATTCCCATCTTTTCAGGGATAAAGTATCGGGCACGTGCCCGCTTTATCCCTGTATTCAATTAGGATCCGGCGAAAACGGGACCCGGTGGAAAGGTAAGTATTGAAAAATCCAGGGAATTTTCGGGAAATGTTCCTGGGACGCCCCTAAAGATGTCCAGACATGGGGGATCACTATGGGTACCCCCATTTTTGCCTGCTGAAGGTAATCAGGGTTGTTAAATAGCCGCGGCAGGTGCATAAATGTGCCTGTGAAGAAGTGGTGAAGAATAGCACTTAGCTTTTTTTGGGGGAAAAATAATTATGGCCATCAAATTTGGGGTACATGAAAATGGATGCAAGCATATTTTTAAGTCCCTAAATTGTTTTTTTTTTTAATTCTTCAAAAATGCACCTGCTGCTACCACCCGCATTCTATAAAACACCTGCAGCATACTTGGGAAGCCCTCAGGAATCAATTTCACTAGTTTAGAAGTTTGTCCCCCAATATTTTTTTTTAACCCCAAATTTCAAGTACCTTTTTTGGGGTGTCCTGAGGATTTATTTTTTATTTTTTTTTAACACAGATTACTTTTATAGAACACTCCCAGGGCTGCAGTTTTTTTTTTTAAGCCTGCACCCATAAACCCCAATTCTGCACTGTTTTTCGCCATGTAAAACATCCCCATTTTTTAACAAAAACTTTTCGCACCGGCGAAAAGTCTTTGAAAGTGAATACGGGGATAATTTAAACAGGCGAAAATGATGTCATTTTCACCCGTTTTCGCCTCATATTGAATACGGCCTTTAGAGCTAAACTGTGGATGTCAGGTACATACAGTATACTGTACTATGCTATTCGTAGCATTTTTAATTCATGGTTTTTCATGGAGTCATGCTTTGTTGACATTGTATTGAATCAAATATATAAAATTATGTTTTAATATATTTATATATGTATTGGTTTATACATGATCACACACTTTTAATTATTTTTTGCACTGTATTTAGTACAACTCAATAAGCAACAACAAAAAAACGAAACTGAAATATGCAAAATGGAAACTGTTGCCTTTTATTTGCTCCCTGAAAACACTTGCTGTATCCAGCTGCAAGTTAGCAGTTATTGAGACTTTTTGTTTGATTTAAATACCATCTATTCCAGTGTTTCCCAACATCAGTCCACAAGGCACACTAACAGTCCAAGTTTTAAGGTTAGCCATACTTAGTTATTTTGATTTAAACATAGGTGCTCAAGCATGGATTTCCATAAAGCCTGGACTGTTAGTGTGCCTTGAGGACTGAGGTTGGGAAACATTGATCTATTCTGATATGCATATAATCTATTTTCAAGAGATATTAAAAAGCTCATGTGTACAAGGGTGTTTAATGTTTTACTCTCTTGAAGTGAAGCTTCTAGCTGTCAAGGGGATACTGTTAATGGTTACATTTATTTAACAGCATGTACTCATTCCTAGACTACAATCAATAAGGACATGATAAGAGAACGATAAAAGGATTGCAGGCATGGTTTATCACAAAATTACACAGAATTAAATCTACCCTAATACTGTTTGAAGCACTGTCAATATTCTTGCCATGATCCTTTGTGGAGCTACACCCTACACACAATATGATGCAGCAGAACAGATAATTATCGGAAGACAACGGAATTGTCAAATGGTGCGTAGACAGAATGTCTTCTCTCATGGGGACTGTTTTTATATTTTATTTGCCAAATGTGATACTGTATGTTTTTATTCTCCTTATGTTAATTTACTAATGTTTCAAAAGATTTTCATATACTTTGCTCTGATGATGGACTATGTGGAAATGTATTTTTTACACATTATTATTATCATTTATTTATATGGTGCCACAAGTGTTCCGCAGCGCCTTACAAAGTACATAAAGAAATAAGTAACCAGCGACATACAATACACGGACAAGGATAATAAACATTGCTATATTAGCAACCTTTACACCCACATAAGCAGACAAGTGTTAGTTGCCCTAGTGGGAAGTAAGAGATAAATTAAAATACAGTAGGGAGAAACATAAGAGGGTAGAGGGCCCTGCTCAAAAGAGCTTACATTCTAAAATGGAGGGGCAGACAAACAGGAGTGACACCAATGGGGTAGGCGGGGAGGAAGAAAGATGCAGCAGCAAGTTAGAATGACAGTTGGAAGGCTTTAATGAAGTAGTGGGTCTTAAGAGCTCGTTTGAATGATTGTAGAGAGGTGTAGAAAGGGCCAACGAGAGCCAGCCGGGCTCAGGTGACAGGGGGCGTGGCCCAATTGCAGGAGGCGTGGCCACACCTCCACAGAAAAAAACTTTTTTCCAGCGCCGCTGCATGCTGGGGAGGGGGAGCTGTGTGCCCCTCAGCCTAGCGCACAGCCTATGGGGGGCACGATCAGCATGATCGCTCCCCCTATAGGCATAGGAGACTGCTCGAGCAGTCTCCCAGTGCAGCCCAGCACGCCAGACTCAGGCCCCCACCGGGCCCCTGCAGCAGGCCCGGGGTGGGGAAATTTGTACCTGCTCCCTCCCCCCTCTCGGCGCCCCTGGGTGCAGAGTCTGACATATTTAAGCACTAGTACATAGCAAAGGGACATGGTTTTACAGAAATACTACATACACAAAATATGGTCTATTTCAGTGGTTCTTAACCTCAACCCTCAAGTTTTCCTCACATGTCATGTTTTGAGGATTTCTGATTTGCTGCAACCCAATAGGGAAATGCACTGACTTTCCTTTTCTTTTCAGTAATCATTGGCACAGGTACTATTACGTTAACCTCTGAAGTACATGAGCACTTGTCTGTGTAATTTCCACTTCATATCTATCAGATAATCTGTTGGGGTTTTTTTTGTTATTTGTACAATGGTTATGTATAATGGTTTAAAGTTGCACAGAAGTCTGCTTATTGGGTCTATTTATTGGTATAATGGGATAATTACTGACCAAGCTAAGTAGATTTACTCACCTGTGCATGATCAAATAAATCCAGTAAACATGACCTGTTGGTGGTACTGGAGTTGAGAACCACTGAGGAGTCCAATTTACATCAAAAAATTCTCAGAGTCCTTGTAGTATAACTGTAACAGGCTTAAGGCATCTTATCAGGGCCTGTTAACAAATAGTGCCATATGTGAATAGCTAAATCGTTAATATATGATATGTACACTGATCAGCCATAACATTAAAACCACTGACAGGTGAAGTGAATAACATTGATTATCAATTACAATGACAACTGTCAAGGAATAAGATATATGAGGCAGCAACAGGATTGGACTGGCATACAGATGTACAGCGGAAATCAACTGTGTCCCTACTGCCTGGGGGCCTGACCTCCTACTCTAGGAGTCAGTAACTTAACAGAGCAGCATCATGAATGAACTTGGCTTTATAAAGGGCCCTGTTGTATGCATGTCCTCTCTAATGGTTGACTAAGTCCCTGGGTAGTGGCTGGTCCCCTACAACTGCATTCCCTGGCAGGCCCTTAATGCCCCAGTCCAACACAGCAAGTGAACAGTCAGTTCTTCAAGTTGATGTGTTGGAAGCAGTAAAAATGAGCAAGCGTAAGGATCTGAGTGACTTTGAAAAGGGCCAAATTGTTATGGATAGACAACTGGGTCGGAGCATCTTCAAAACGGTAGATCTTGTTGGGTGTTCCCAGTTTGCAGTGGCTAGTACTTACCAAAATTGTTCCTAGGAAGGACAACTGGTGAACCAGAGACAGGGTTTTAGGGGCACCCAAGGCACTTGGGGAGCAAAGGCTAGTCCGTCTGGCCTGATCCTACAAAAGTGCTATTGTAGCACAAAATTCTGAATTGAAGACGTTGCATACAGTATTTGGCACTTCCACCTTCTTACAACTAAAGAAGGTATAGTATGCCATAGACATGGTAAGAGAGTACTCACACACATACAGCCCTGCAGAAACATGCATATAAACAAGGCCAGATTAAGGTTTGTGTGGACCCCTACCAATAAATGTCTTGAATGCAAGATGATAAGAATTCTTACCTTCAGTTTTTCTTAACATGCCCCTGCCTACCATGTTTTCCTTGACATGCCCCTGCTGCCCATCTGTGTACCCAACCTAGCACTTCTACTGAATCCTGAATCCCACTATCACTGCCATGGCTTTTGCCCTTCCTTATGCCGCCTTTGTGTTGGGAGACCATAGTGCTACCATCCAGGCGCCCTTCCGGTAATCTGACTCTACACATACACCTGTTAGGAGGGGTAACTTTTGTACCTGCTAGAGGACAGGTGCAAATATAATTTGATGATAACTTTGCATAAATCAGATATGTTGGTTGTTACAGTACATTGTAATAGTCTCATTTGACTTGTAAGTAAAAAGCAGAACAATATACAGTTGCCTCCACATAAGCCCATGTGAGGTGAGACAATGTCATTCAGTCCATAATAAGCAATAGCTAGTCATAAAAGAAGAATCTGCACTAACTTATACCTAAATGAAGCATCGTCATTGCTCTATCTTGGAGATTTTCACTCTACCTCAGCATGACATTTTTTTGTCTCCTGATACTTGACATTGGTTATTTCAAACTATGTACCTGGGACTCTTATCTCTAGCTTCCCTTATGTTTTCATCACCTACCATCTTACTCCATTCCTGCTCTTGGCTCCACTATTTAACTGCTGACCTTGTTTGACTTGAGCATCTTTTTTGACAGATGCAGAATACCCAAGGGGAAAAGTGGACGGTTACAGACAGAACAACAGTGTCTACAGGTCAGAGGAAGGAATCCAACTTGCTACAACCCAATAGGGAAATGTACTGACTTTCCCTTTCTTGTAAGATGTATTCAGTGCTCTTTGGCACAGGTACTCTTACTTTAGCCTCTGAAGTACATGAGCACTGGTCTGTGTAATTTGTACTCCTTATCTATCAGATAACCTGTTTTTTTGTTATTTGTGCAATGGCTATGTTCAATGGTTTAAAGTTGCACAGAAGTATGTTTGTTGGGTCTATTTATTAAGTATCTTTTTGCTGCAGTGGTACATTTCATTCTGCATTGCAGTGACACACCTTGTGGTGTTTTATGGATCCTTTGGGATGTTTTTACTTTCCTTGGGGTCTATTCATACAGCAGTGAATAACCCTTTGTCAGTGATAATATGGCTTTTCACTGCGTCCTCCTATTCATAGAAGGAGATATCATTGAGAAATCTCAGATTTCTCCAGCGGTGCCCCTGATTAGGGAACATATCGCTTCTTCATACACTAGTATGGGGAAAGCGTTTCGTAGAAGCATGGAAATCTCCGCTTTTTGTTTTTCTTCTCCCAAATTTTTTCACCTTCTCAGGATGGCATGATGAGCCTCCTGAGTAGAGAGAAGCAGGGAAGACAGCTGTTTCTCTGCCTTCCACCTGCCCCCTTCTGTTGCACCTGCCAATCTGAGGGGCCTAGGTAGAAAGTGGCAGAGAAATACTCTGCCCATGCTCCCTGATGGAGAGGTTTCTGCAGTGTATATAGAAGTGACAAGGCATATCTCAGTCGGGTCACTTCATATCGCTGACTGCCTGCTGCCCCTGGCTCACTTTGCCTTACCTCTCCCCATCAACGCCGCCACCGTTGCTCTGCCTGGTCAGCTGCTCCCCCAGTGGAGAATACTGACGGTGCAGGCACAAGACACCACAAGTCCAAGAAGACCCCAGGGACATTAGCGAAACCTCAGAAGGTAGGAGAAGACAGTATCACTGGGACCCAGGATACCGGGTAGCACTGCAGAGAAGGTAGGTGAATTCCTACTTAGGACACAAATATATATGGCGTTTCAAACATGTAATGAGTAGTGTTAAGTAACATATCGATAACTCAAATGTTCTGAATAGACCCCTTACTCTGGTAGCATAACACTGCAGCATAAGGCTTCTATGTAATCACGGAATTTAGCACAATAAAGCACATGGACAGGCAGCAGAGCCCACATATGCGTTATTAATAGCTGCACTTGTGTAAACTTTGTGCATGCATGTGCCAATAAGGTCATGTATGCCAAGTAAACAATTTAACTTTCATCCATTGTGTACATGTGTGAGACAGAACTTGTAATTTTTCTCTTCCTGGCAATAGAACATTCTAAATCAATTAAGAAATTATGCATTTTATTTAAACTATTATTGTTAGAACAGTATGTTTACTTGATTAATAGGCATCAAATTAATTGTACTGTATTCTGTTGGCTATTAAAATGTTTTAAATAATTCTAAAGTGATACAATAAATAGCTAATATTACAGTAGGGGCTATATTTACGATGCATTTACTTTTGTAAGTGGCCAATTCTAAGCGGTTCTGAGGTGATAATTTAAAGCAGCACTAACATAAAATGTAAAGCACACCAGCCTCTACACTTAATGTTAGTGCCACTTTATATTTTCGGAAAGTGAAGACAGCGTAGTGTTTTGAACAGTAAGTAGAGCCTAAATAATATACATCAAATGCATCAACTGACCATACTGTAAATATTCAGCAGCTATTTAATATATCTTTATTGCTTTACATATTCAACTCAATCACAACCTTATAGTTCTAGGTGTCTGTCAGATTACTTAGAAGTTGGAATGTCTCATTTTTACACACAAGCATTACAGAAACTATCAATGGTTTTCAGAATACATAATATGCAAAATTGCTGACGTTATTTACCGCACATATTACAGATGTGTCCTCATCTTATTTGCCCCACAGATGCAGCAAAACACAACTCAGGGCCTGATTCAGAGACACTCGCTGTTTGCGAGTGCTCGCTCTGAATCAGGGCGGGGATTTTTTATTGTGACCACCCACAGCTTTTGAGAGTGGCCTGGCGATGGTCTTGCGAGGAGACCCTGTGGTAGGGTCTCAGCTCTCGCAAGCCCGAGTGGACTTCCTGCTCTAATAGAGCAGGAAGTCCACTACTGACATCACGAGAGGCGGCGCATGCGCAGTCGGGGACCATCGACCCGCAAGCGCTGTGCGCTCGCGAGCGGGTCTGAATTAGGCCCTCAATCTGTAGTAGAGACGCCAGGCTGAAACTTTAACTGCACAGGAATTAGTTCTAAAAGTGTACCAAGTACAGATTCAGACTCATTTGCACACAGATATACAAGTGTTTATCAAATTAATCAGCACAGTCTTATTAACTCATCTAGTCACATTCGATGGAGACTAAAGCTGGGTACACATTAGACGATTTTTGGCCCGATCAGAAGGATCGTCGAATCGCATAGCTGGGTACACATATCATTTAATGTGTTAACACAGATTCTAGTGAAAAAGACGCTCGGGGCCTGGCGTGCCGAGAATTGCTGTTTTTTTGTAACTGCGGCAATAGTGTATGAGGACCCTTCTGCATGTTCAGGACTCCACATATTATTTTAAACTCAGAATGGAGTGCACATAGAGAAGGAGGTGTACCACAATAGTTGCATACTCTACACTTCGTTATATACCTGCTGTCTCCAAATTGTGCAAAGTCATTCAAATCAGGACTGTCCTATGTAAATCAGGACAGTTGGAAAGTATGGTTATGTTATCACGTTGCTCCTCTGCTGATTGTTGACCTTGTGAATGTGAATAATTATACTACATCCATTTTTTACATTTTGCTCTACTTTTTACCTATGCTTTATAATCAATATCCTTGTATGACCTATTGTTTCATAAATTATCCAAGCTTTTATTCAGATGTCAATACTATACATTTTAAATCCAGCATCTATCTGTGTCACATAATTGCTATGGTTTGAGAAAATAATGTTGCTTTATTATATACTGTGATATATTCAATGTGAGCTCTGTCATGAAAATCAATTATCATTATATGGTAAGTGACAGTGCTGCTCCAACCAATGAACCGTGGCTTGCGTTAGGTCACCTCTGACACAAAGATGTAAACAAATCGGTTTTATATTCATGGTTGAATTTAATGGATTAGTTAGTTAAACAGACACAAATCTCTTGAAACCAGAGGGTCTGAATGTCATTGAAAACTGCATGCAAACAAGAGATGAATGCCTTTTATTAGAGAACCAAAGATTAAGTTTTCGTCATTGCAAATGTTCTCACATGAAGTGGAAAGCCACTATAACATCTGTATTGAAGCTGGTAGGTGACACTTGCATAGATTTGCTGTGCTATATATTGGATGTAGTTATCAGACCGACGGATGGCATGCCACTGGTCTGAATCCCGACACCGAAAGTCTGACACAGGATTTAATATATGCGTCGAAATGCCAATGCTTATCTTAATCCCAACACCGGAATCCAGAAGGACAGCAGCCCGAACGAGGTAAGTCCGGGGCACCCTTAGCGTTAGCTGTGGGTGGGGAGTGTTAGGTTTAAACAGTGTAGCCGAGTTAGGGTTAGGTTTTTGTGGAGGAGGTTACGGTTAGGCACCTCTAGGGGGGAAGGTTAGGCTACAAGAGGCTAGGGGGAGAAGGGGGAAGGTTAAGTATACTTACCTGACCCCTGTCGGGATACCAACCATAGGGATGCCGCTGTCGATATTTTGACTGGAGGCATCCCGACAGCCGGCATTACATACCAATTCCACTATATACAATAAATTGCATATTTGAGAGGTAATTAAAGCATCATTTTATATCTCCCTTTAGATCAAAGCAATTCAAGATTATTTACTTATTTATTAAATTTCTTATATAGCGCAGCATATTCCGTTGCGCTTTACAATTGGAAACAAATAGAACAAAACTGGGTAATAACAGACAGATATATAGGTAGGAAGGCCCTACTCGCAAGGTTAGAATCTATAGGGAAATAGGCATTGATACAAAAGAATAGGTGCTATATATTGCATTTTGGTCAAGCCAGAATGCAGAGTTTCTTGGTGGGCTGCATGATCCAGTCACACACGAATGTTGGCCAAAATTATGAGTAGTAGAACTTTGACTTGTGCATTTCTTAGAGCTCACTTTAATTAATATACAGTATCAAAAGCTGAAGGGGTACTACCAAGTCAAAATTCCAAAAAGGAAATATACAGTCTTTGTTTCACAAGTCATAGGACAAAAGGGGACAAGACATTTCCACCTATGGAAATCTCCCCGCAAGAAAGTGGTCACTATTCTATTTGGTGGTCAGATGGGGCTCTTGTCACTGAAATTATTCAGAAAATTCACTTTTCATTGGCTTTTTTTGGCTAATATTGAAATACAGTAGTGGTTGATAATCCTTCCTTGGGGAATATACTTATATTGTTGGACATAAATTTAAAATTACAAATTGATAGAGATAAAGGCAAACCATGATTTATGTCTTAGGCAAAATACTACTGAAAATAAAAGAGGTAATCATAACACTATTATTATACAGTCAGGTGCATAAATATTGGGACATTGACAGAATTTTCATATTTTGGCCTCTATTCACCACCACAATGGCTTTGAAATGAAACAAACAAGATGTGCTTTAACTGCAGACTTTCAGATTTAATTTGAGGGTAATTACATCCAAATCAGGTGAACGGTGTAGGAATTACAACGGTTTCTATATGTGCCTCCCACTTTTTAAGGGGCCAAAAGTAATGGGACAAACTAAACAATCCTAAATCTAACTTTCACTTTTTAATACTTTGTTGCAAATCCTTTGCAGGCAATCACAGCCTGAAGTCTGGAACACATAGACATCACCGGACGCTGGGTTTCACCCCTGGTGATGCTCTGCCAGGCCTGATGTCAGTAGGTGAACTTCCTGCTCTATTAAAGCAGGAAGTCCACTGGGGCTAACTGCCACGAGACCCTATCGCAAGCCCGATGGTCGTGATGGTCTTGACCGTCGCGACCATCACCTGGCCGCTCGCATAAGCTGTGGGTGGTCACCAACAGCTATGCGAGCGGCCAGGAGGCCGTCTTTAAAAAAAAAGGGACGCCCTGATTCAGAGTGAGCGCTCTCAAAGAGCATCCGTCTCTGAATCAGGCCCTATGTGTGCTGTGCTACATGCAAACATGACCATTTATAATCAGTTAGTACATGCAATTAAAAGAACCTCTTCTGAAGTGCATAAAAAATACTACACCTTCAAGAATTCTTATAGATGTATTACTCTTATTTATCATTCACAAATATATAGCAAATAGTTAAAAATAAAGTGATTACAATGCATTGAAAAGTGAGTTCTGGACATAAAAACAATATCTAAAATTAGCTTTATCCATACAGAGTTGAGACTGCCCTTATTGTAGTACCAGTCTCATATTGATTTCATAGGTGTCATCAGTCCTATATTAAAGCTTTTGAATAAAATAAAAAAAGTAGCAGTAGCCCATGGCATTCTGTATAAATGAGGTCTGAGTCAGAAAGCTTCAGCTCAAGCTATAAAAGGTACATAATTAACAGAGGAATATTAAATGGTCTATTTATCCCATTTATCCATGATAAACAGGTTTTTACACCAGAGATAGGGCTTTTAACTATATTTGATAGTCTATAAGCCGGTGATTGGGCAAAATGGTGTGTGTTTTATTTGGTAGGTAGCACTGAGCGTATTCCATTTATATTATAATAGTGACAGATATATCTTTCAAACAGTTTATTAAAAGCAATGTGAAAACACTATGTTAGCACTGCTGTTGAAATAGAAGAAATACTTGCAACAATCTATCAAACATTTACATGGACTAGTAGCAATATAACTATAACAAAGACAGATCCTAAAGTAAGCTGATTGTTTGGAGGATATAATGAGTTCAAGTCAGGGCCATAACTATCGTTGTGTGACCAGTGGTGTTGCACAGAGCACAGGGTTCTGTGGGCGGCACCATCGCTGCCCTGTGGCCCTTGCTTCTGGTTAGCAGGGTGCCTGGAACGGCACCCTGCAGTGTATATCTCTGCAGCAGTGCCATCCTTAGCATCCTTTGGATGCTACAGACAGGCACACTGTCATATGTATAGCTGGCATTTCCGAGTGCATGACGGCCCTGTTACAACCATGGTCCAAGTAATTAGTATCCTCCAAGCAGTATGGGTAAGGGATCCAGGTGCTCGGGATCCCGGCAGTCAGAATCCCAACGCCAGCATCACAACAGGGTTAGAATACTGACACTTGTCAGTCAGTATTCTAACCCTCTCCCTCTCCCTACCCTAACCATAACCCTCCCTCCCCGATGCCTGACCTTATCCTTCCCCACTAGTGCCTAATCCTAACCTCCCCCTCCTCACACCCTAACCCTCCCCCCTTAGTGCCTAACCCTCCCTCTAGTCCCTAACCCTATCGCTAACCCTCCCTACAACCCCACCATTTTTCTATTTGCCCTGGGCTCCAAATACCCTAGTTACGCCACTGGTGAAGAAGCACCTGGGCGGACGTTTTCGCAAATGGAGAAACTCAATGCACTGTAATAGGCGGAAAAGTTTCTCTAATGAATGGCAGGCAGAAAAAAGTGCAAAATTTCTGTTTTAGGGTGCATATGAGGGGAAATGATTCAGAACCCACTGGACATCGAACTGGACTTCCAGGCTCACTAAACTTGTATGGCTTAGCAAAGCCAGGTTATGTATGCGCAAAGACTTCTAGGACTCAGCACTGCCAGACAATATTACAAGGAAACTGAGTATCTTGCAGCTGCCCTGAGACATTTTTATTGGATATCATGTGAAAAAGAATGTTTCTATCACCACCGCTAAGTAATTTGCTCACTCTTGTAAATAGGCCAGTGAGTGTTAAACTACTGCCATACTTATTAACCTGTGCAGGGAGATCCATCCACAGGGTGGTCCAAGAGGGAGTGGTGCGGGCATAATGCTACAATCCTGGCTCCACGATTCATAGTGATTGAGAATGGAGTCATCATGCCCTTGCTCCTTCCACTTTACGGGAGAAGTGAAAGGCATGTGGTCAGTACTCCACTATCCCAGGTCTCAGGATAACTCTCCTAAATTTGGCAGTGTCCCGGAAATCCTGGAAGAGTGGGCAACTATGGCTACTGCTGAATATAAAAATGTAAGTATATATTATTGGCATGTGCAATGCCCTCCTGCACCATTGACTAAAGGAATTATTCTTACTCTCTGGCTACATTCTGTACTTTTCCTCCATACACTATATTTATCTCCAAGCTGCAGTATTCAGTAAGCAACTACCCAAGGTCAATGAAAGTAAAGCCATTGTGCTTGGTACAAAGAGTGCCTGTCTAAAGCACAGAGGAAATCTAGTAAGAAATAGCAATGTCTATAGTAACAACGGTTAAGAAAGGAATCACATTTGTGTGCCTTTTCCAGGATGACTGACATAGATATACTACTGAAATATAGACAGCACTGCAGACATATGTAGGTGAAGGCTTTGAGAGTGAATTAAAATATTCTCTAGTGCTTGGGAGCATACAGTATATCACATTTCATACTTTGTGCTTTAGCAAAAAATCACAGATTGCTACATTTTACTCAGAATTATGGAAGTTCAAAAAAAATATAGGTTTCCGTTTGTGCTTCTATGAGTTAATAGTGGTTTTGGGCATTATTCCGAATGGATAACACCATGACATTATTAGTGTTTAATTTCTAGCAATTTTACTCAGAAAACCCAGTTGCTGCCTTTTGTAGTTAAATTGAATCAATTATCACCTTACATTTATTATGTAAGTTAGAGTTCTGATTCAATTCAAATGTATTTAAATTTTAAAATGTATAAAACGCCAAAAATCAAAATGATCCAATATTTATCGATAATCCTTTGATCTTTGTTTTTATTAGTGTGTGTCTCTTTTTTTCATTCAGTAATGTCTCTCTGGGAATGTCAAACTAATCCTCTAGCACAAAGGGCCTGTTTCAGATTCGGATGCAATACCGATATTTACAGAATTGAGCGATTATCTTCAGATTGCGCATGCATCACGGTTGCACTGCGCATGTGTCATGATACCCTTGCAGTGAGGATTTATTTGCAAAGTGATTTACATGCAGGCACTGTTTGGGGGCAGTGAGTGATGGCAAAAAGGCAGGCATGTTGCAGCTGTTTTTGGGGCATCTCAGCATTATACTGCAACCTCGCATGCAGAAAACTTGGTGCAAGTGCCTCAATTCCTGCCGTGGTCAATTATTGAAGGATCTGCGACCGCCACTACGTGTTTGTACAGACTTGCTGGAATCTGAGAAGCTGCCGGTTAAAACATTTTCACACAGCAGCTGCATATGGGATTGCAGCTGATCGCATTAGCATACATAAGTGAATCAGGCCCAAATGTACATATATAGATATAAGAGAGCAGGAAGAAGAACTCTCCGCAGGGAATTTTTGGCCCTGCCTCCTCTCTGGTAGCAAATTCCTCTCATATATCATTCCTCCACACTACGGCCAAGGCCAGATAAACAATGGGGTGGAAGGAGCTACAGCTCCAGGCTTCCATATAAAAATAGTCCCATCATGCCTAGCTGGCCACAGAGTCGGCCATAAATCATAAGGATTAAAATATGTTTTTCTTGTTTTCTCAGTTTTTCTATTTGAATGTATTTAGGGAGACAGTGGGGCTCATCGTGTAGGAGTGTACATGCTCAAGTGGCTCTGGCCACACCCACACAGCACCGGTCACAGTTACTATTCTTATCAGTATAGGCCCTTGAGCATCTTCAGCCGGAGGCCCATGTCAGGCCTGATTTAAGCTGTTTTAGCCTTGGCTGTAGTTAGCAGACTCCTAAGTGCAGAATCACAAGTGCAAAATAGATGTTAGGGAAAATGTCAGCGTTAGACCGGCGTTACTGGTTATATCCTCAGCTGATATTGGTTGTATTGACCCCCCTCCTATCTCTGTCTCCAACAGGTAATCAGCAATTATTATCTGAAGTTTGCTGCAGAACATTACTCCTGATGAGCTGCTTTATTTGAATTATATATTTAGGTAATCAGCAATTATTATCTGAAGTCTGCTGCAGTCTTATAATATTTTATTGTATATAAATTACCATAAGTACTATCTCCAGTCTTTAGATTGTGTGTAGGCATGATTGATCTGAAGTCCTAAATGTTTGGTATGTGCTACATGTTTGTTTAAACCATTTTATTGCTGGGTCTGTATTGGGTGGCCAGTGAGGGGTTGTCATTAATTAGGATGCACACATGGCTACATCTCAACTTAAATATCATTCACTAGGCTGTTTAGCCTAGGCTGTTTTTAGCAGACTTCTGTCTATTTTGCACTTGTGCATAATCACAAGTGCAAAATAGATTTTAGGGAAAATTTCAGCGTTAGACCGGTGTTAAACTGAAGGAAAACAGATGGAGAACATTTCATCAAACACACCTAAACTGCTATCAATACTGCATATGGACACCTATGGAGCATCAACTGTGAGTACACTATCTCTTCACAACAAATATCTGCTGCTTGCATAACTAGGATATGCAACACTGAACTCCTTGTCTGGTCATTGCAAAGACATTATCTCACTTGCTACTATATGTATCAATGCAAAGTAACCTCTAAACCTTTCATATATGGTCTGATTTATCATTGCTTTTGCTTAGCCTCACAACTTTGAACTTTTTTTTTAATTACTCATTTTCAAAACCCTTTAAATGACATATCTTCACCTCAATAAAAAAAACAAACAACTAAGGTCATCAAGCATACACATTCACCAACAGTGCTGTTTCACCAGCATTTGATGAAAAACCTTCAAAACAGTCGTTCTCACACATACACTATTCTTACCTCATCCACACCGTGACCATGTTTTCTTCAAATTCTCACTTTACTCAGTGCCTATACCTAATCCTTTATTCTGCCCTCTGTTCCCACCTCTATCCTTCCCCCCTAGTCTCCTCCACTTCTTCCTCCCCTACTCTACCCTCCTCTGTCTGTATGCCTCCCCTCTGCTTCCCTCCTTCTCCTCCTTTCCTACAAATGCATCCCACCTCTCTTGCCTATTGATCACTTCCTTCCACTCCTGCCTCCAAGATCTCGCCCGTGCTGCTCCCTTCCTCTGGAACTCTCCCCCTCTCCCTTTCAGACTCTCCACCTCTCTACAAATCTTCAAACAGGCTCTCAAGACTCACTACTTCAAAGCCTTCCAGCTCTCATCCTAACCTGCTGCTTACATGCTTCTTCCTCACTGTCTACCCTATCTGTGTCACCCCTGTCTGTCTCCCCCCCCTACAGAATGTAAGCTCTCACGAGCAGGGCCCTCTTCCCTTATGTGCTTTTCCTTCCCTCACTCATACGATCATCTACTCAAAACTCTCCACAAGGGCACTTAACACTTGGTAGCTGATGCCCTGCTGCTTTTTTGAGGTTATGATCGCTGCAGCAATGTTTATAAACTATGTTCTTATTCTGTATTGTAAGTCGCTGTTTTACAAGTTTGCTCATTTGTTAATATACTATGTGAGGCGCTGCGGAACCCTTGTGGTGCCATATAAATAAAGGATAATAATAATAATTAAGGGCCAGAACGGCTGCACTGTGAGGCACCCTTGAAGTGCAAAGAGGAGATCTGATATGCAGAAGAGTGGCTATAATAGAGGCACATTAATGTTGAAGTGATTAGGCTTGATAATTGGAAGTTAATTATGAGGGTAAACAGTGCTAAAAAACAATTGAGTTCATTACAATTAAGGGCTTCTTTTGATGAGGGTGGCAATGAGTGGGTTAATTAATCAATTTAATTGATGATGTGGGGTTAATTAATGATGGGAATGAGGCAGTTATTGTTTGTAAAGGGGTTAATGATGTTGAATGTGTTGGTTTGATGTGATTGAATTAGTTAATGTTTATGACAAATGGTTAATTAAAGATGAGGGAGTTGATGGATTTAAGATTATAAAGGTTTTAATTATAGTTTTGGAGGTCAATTGATGATGGGAAGGATTATGTTGATGAAGAGATTGTAACAATAAAGCTGAGCAATTCAATGATTATGAGGTTAATTACGAGAATGAGGGACTGATTATTAGTAGGGAGTTAATTATGATGAGAAGCTACTTATGAGGAATTGGGGATTACATATGATGAAAATAAGGGCAACAATGACAAGAGTGGAAGCATCAGAGTGGGCAGGTTAAACCAGGAGCAACAGGGTGGAAGGATACGGAAGCAACAATAACTCAAGGTTTGTCGGAGTCTGGTGACAGCTGCATCAAAATATTATTTAATAAAATCAGCATATAAAAACTAGACTGTGATTGTGAATTTGCATCAGTTGATCATTTGCTATGAATTATCATTTAACATCGTTGACTGAATTATTGTAATCATTTGATCATACTGTTGGGTCTGCTTAATTATATGCTAGAGTGAAGATAGTTATTCTATATCATTCATACCAATTTTACACATGGAGAATACAAAGCTTCACCTCTAAGTCCAAGATGTATTTATTTGTGAGTCAACATCTCAACAGGGTTGAAGAGGTATATGACAGGAGAGCAAAGCAAAAGTCCTTGTGTCACTCTAACTACAATATTATTTCAGCTAAATATGTCATTTAAAGTTAGTACTGTAGTTACTGAGCAGATAATTGCAGCAACAATAGAAAAGATCAGATCAGATCAGATCCTTAGAAGTTAAATTTCGTAATTAACTATTTACAGTGTGTGCAGGGTCCAGAGCCAGCCCTAGGCATAGGCAAATGCCTAGGACGTTTGGAATGCCTAGGCCCTAGGGCATGCATTCCAAGCCTACGGCCAGCTCAGCTTGACAGCAGGCAACGGCGGGACCGGGACGGGTGGACAGCGCCTCTGCTCTTGCTGTCCTACTGCGATCAGAGTTCTCAGCTCACCTCTGATCGGATGGCAGCTCATACAGCCGGCAGCAGCGGGAATGAAGAGCAGAGACAGTGAGGGCAGCGAGCAGTAACAAAAATTGCCCGTGGAGGAGGGCTGCTGGACATGCCCAGCCGCAGCAGCTCTTCCTCCAATGGGCCTTTGCAGAGTCCAGCAGGCTGGTCCGGTCTGCAGGGAGACACACAGTGGAGTGCCAATGCTCTGGCTGGCATAGGGCACCAAAATGTCTAGTTATAGCTCTGTGGATGAGGATTGCAATGGGTGACAGGTGATGGATGTTGCTGGCTGCTGCTGTGATCTGTACTGCTGTTTGATGGGTGCTGTGCTGGGAGAGGGGTGCTGGGTCAGAGGCGGAACTAGAGACGGTGCCAGGGAGCACCACCCAAAATCTTGCCTAGGGCATCAAACTGGTTAGGGTAAGCTCTCGTGCAGATGCAGAGTTGGACAGGAGGAGGTTTTGCGGCCAGTGGCGTATCTATCATGGGTGCAGGGTGTGCAGTGAACACAGGCCCTTGGGTCCAGGTACAGGAGCAAGCAAAGACTCTGGCACTGTAAATGTAAGATGGCACCACGAGAGAATGCATAGAGAGCTGGCACATTTCATGAGGACAGGGGGGGAAGAAGAGCCTACTCAATTTAATCTCCACTTGTGACTGATGGGACTGACTGGATGTATTTGGGTATTAATGTTGCAGTCACACATAGACTAAGATCAGAGGGAGAGTTTTGACAGAATTTCGGATTATGCAGAGTTGTGCCTACACATAATTATTGTACACCTGTTTTCAGGCAAATCTTTTGCACCAGGGATAGGAGTGGTGCAGGAGCGCAATGATAATGGTGACATATATGTAACCAAGAGTAAGGATGGACAGGGGCTGCCTGGCCTAAGAGATGCGTACAACTTTGCATATGGGTTAGCGGTTCCATTTATTTACATGCATACAATGCAGGAATAATTATAGCCAATTTGCGATCAACTTTGCACCAGGCCCATTGTGTATTCTATTTAAAAAATGATTTCACTTTTGTAAATGTAGTGTTGCCTTGTTATCTGCTCTGCCTCTGAGCAATGTTAAAGTAATATTATACTATGTTGCAGATCCCTTGAAAATGTCATTAGCATACATTGGAGTGCACTGGTCTTTTGGATAAGTTCAGTATCCTGGCACAGAGGATGCCAGTGCTTAGAATCCCGTCACCAGAATCCCGACACCTGTCAGAATCCTGGCGTTGGCATCCCGAAGGTAAGTAGCGGGGTTGATGGAAGGGTTAGGGCTTAGGGTTAGGCACTAGTGGGAGGGCTAGACACTAGGGAGATTTCCTAAACCAATGTCGGTATCCTAAACCTGTCAGGATGCCGGCGTCAGGATTTTGACCGTCGGGATACTGAGAGTCGGCATCCCATACCAATCCCGGTCTTTTTGGCAATAACTATTTTAATGTACATTTTTAGATTTGCTTTATAATCAATTCTTAATATGTTGAGCAATTTGTTTGCTGGAACATTTCATTAACTTGAGCCCAAGGTTCTAAATGCAGAAGGAAGAGGAAAGTTCCTTTTGAAGTGTGTACTCCAATCATTGGAAAATGGTTGCATAACACATTATTTTATCAAATAGAATGATATTCTATATTCTTAATCTGTGTAATGAATCAGGCCCTGTGTCTTTTCAATTGTAAAGTGATGCAGAGTATGCTGGTGTTGTGTAAATGTATAAAGCCTGTACATAAATAATTTACATAATCATATAAGAGTTATGTTATCATGTGTGAGTCGGCCAATTTTGAATGTTTTTATTCCACATGGTACTGTAACTACAATAAAAAGCTCAATAGATAGAATTATTTTACATTAAACTCTCAATTGCAATTTTTATTTTCCTACATTCAATGAAGAATGAGAATTGAAGGTGAGAAATGGGTATGGCTGCTCCGTCTGCCTCCTAAGAGGGCATAATGTAAGAAAGAGGACTCCAATACGTCTTGCACATAATGCAAAGCTCATCCTTCTTACCAATTCACACTGTCAGGAAAATAAAATATCACTAGGAAAGAAAAGCACTGACTGGCATATTACATCATCTAAATCAATTGTAATATAAGTTTCATTTATAGTACATATATATAATCAATCACAAAACATTCTAGGTGTAAGGTTGTGGAGTGTAATTTACATAATGTTAGTATTAATGGGCATAACTGTCTGTCCACTTAATAAGGGGTCATAAATTTGTGTTATGTGAAGTCCCCCTCCCCTCTGCCCCATAAGGTTCTAGGCTGGTGTAGAAAACAAGCAGTATTGTAACATTCCCTGGTAGCTCTGGTAATGATTCAGATGTTATAGGAGCATAAGACAAGGTGCGGATGATGCTGCTATAGTGTGAGAGATTGTAATTACTGTATAATTTGTCACAAGTACTTGTGCCGTCTTCCTAGGGGACTGTACTAATTACACAGATGCATAACCTTATAATAATGATCCCAGTATGATGCTGATGATCAGCTATTCATGTAGATGCAGATAGTGACGGTTGGATTTAATTTGCTTGTGCTTGGGTGAAAATGTTACACTTGCAATGCTGTAATTTTACTTATGCAGCTGAAAGAGGCTAATAAAAAAATAGTATATTATTTATGTACAAATATAATTTCCAAAGATAAAGAACAGATGGGAGAATATTTGAGAACAGATTGGTCCATTTAGAAGTTCATTGTGCATTTCAAAATGTATATAATATATTGTAGCCTTCTAACAGATCATGAAATTCTATATTAACAATTGTATGACTTTAAAAAACATTCAAATATGTCTGTATGATATATACTCTACATAACTTGAGCACAGCAAAAACTTTGCTACTGTATTTATAGACCCACTTTGCATTTAATTTGGATGATCTAGTTAATGACAGCTGTTGGTTGGTCAAGTCAGTCAATCATGAAGTACCTTCTCCGTGTACTTATATGTGACATTTGTGTGTTCAAGGTCATGGTCTTTACTTCTGTATATATTAACTTTCACTGTGATGTATTCTGGTCCTTTGCACAATTCCCCTCTCAGCCTACCATTCAGGATTTATTCATACTATCTATGGGTCTGCTTTCAAGATAGGCAACACCTCCAAGCCAAAGCAGAGATCTGCTCCTGGACCTTTGAATGGTTCCCCAATGCAGTAATACCATTCCCTGACTGTTGCAGCTGCTTCAAATGGATATTTTCCTCTGGGTGATTTAACAGGAATAAAAAGCGTAGTATTCTATAATTCAATACATTAAAGAAAAGGAATGAAACCTTTATGTGACACTACTGTAGTGCATAGTATAGTGTTGGTGTAGAATAGGCGGGATATGATAATAATATTGTTAGTTGTTATTCAGTATCATAAAAGCCACCACTGGTAACAGAGTGTGGTGTTATTCTTCTACCTCTCTAGAGAATTATAGTAATTCACAGAGAAATATCTGAAAAAATGTACATTGCAAAAATTGAATAGCCAGATGAAATCTAGGAATCTAGTTGGCTTATGTCCTCTAGTTGTCATGATTCATAGATGCCAGGCTAGAATGGGTAGCAATTTGGGCAATTAATTACTAAATAACATTTTCTAATTATTATGCAGGACTTTATCTGCTTTATTGTCATTTATGAAATCTCTAGTTGGAACCTCAACTGCTCAGTTATCTCACTAAAATGATGGATGTACTCTGGGCCTGATTCAGAGCCGGTCGCTATTTGCGGTCGTTCGTTCAACAAAAAGGGGTGGCTATTCAAATGAACCGTTCGCTCTTTGCGGTCTGTTGACGCCTCTATGTCTGAACGAGCGAACAAAACTTGCGTTTGTAATTTTGAAAAAAATGCCCCCAGGCCGCTCGCACCATACGTCATGTCCGCTATTTATTAGATTAATCGAGTACATCGAACAGCGTATGAACTGCTCGCTATTCTTGGGGCTGGTGTTTGCTACCACAAATTTGCGAGCAGTTCTGGCTATAAAATAACCCAGTAACGTGGTCAATGACGCTCCAGTATTAATTACACCCTTAAAACGCCCGTTTTGACCTTTAAGCACGCCTGCGTTCTGATTTCCACTCCCCGTTTTCAAGCACCTTCCCCTGTTACCACCCACATACGCCTCATCCTGTCACTCATATTAGCAGGCATTCGCTATTTAGCGAACAAACGATTTTCGGCAGCACTGACCTGTTCGCGCATGCGTATAACGATCCGTACGCATGCGCAGTTGGGCAAACATCGCTCGGAGCGAACGAGCGGCCGCTTACGAGCGGCTCTGAATCAGGCCCTCTGTGTACTGTTTGTTTTTATATCTACCTGTAACAATCATTCAAAATGAAATAGAAACTGCAATAAGACTTAGGAGCCTATGTATCAAGCCATTTTTTACATAAAATGATGCAGTAACTGCAGTTTCTGCATAATTTTATGTATCGATCCTATGTACTAATGGCACATTGCAGGATATTGCACAGAAATATCCTGCAAACTGCTACTTAGCACTTCAGATAGCAGTCCCCATTATTATCAATGAGGACTATGATCTGACCCTTATGTACTAAACTCCAAAAAGCAAAGCTTTTCGGAGTTTAGCCCCAGAAGTTTACACCATCTTCAGATGGTGTAAACTACTGTTTGTCTATGGGTGCTCCAGAGGCAGGAGAGAGATCTTTAGATCTGATATGACTTATGCAACCATGATATAGTGCCCATGGCATTTACCACCCAGCCCCCCAATCATACATGGGGCATAAGTGGTATCAGCGCACATAACGTGTAATACATCTCCCCCATAGCCTGTAAAGTGATAGGAGCTGATTGGTTGGTACTTTCTCTATTCTCCATCTAGTTTATCTCTCTCCAAGGCATAGGGCCTGATTCAGCATTGGATCTCACATCTGCGTTTGCACACACACACACAGCCGAAATGAAAATATGCTAATGAATGCATTTGCACTGCCATCATAGCACAGGAAGCAGACGTCCAGCACTACATACACCCGCCCCCTTTTACGTTCACTTACATCCGTAATACTTAGCAAATCTGCAGAAACATCGGAAACATTGAGAACTATCGAACCCATATGCACAGTTGTGGTTGACATGACCCTGTCGCGGAAGTTGCTAAACTTCCTAAACGCAGAGGGACGCCAGCCTGCATATGCAATCACAGTGGCTAAATTATACACACCCATGCAATGGCGTTTAGACGCACTGGCATGCCTGAGTTTGGCTGACCACCCCCCATCACCACCCACAAACAGCACTTCCTGTCAATTACTTTTCAATGTCTCTGCGTGCTCTCTGCGATTGCATTTCTGGTCGCAGTGAGCAGCTAACACACGCGCACTGCGACTCAGACACATGCGCAGACAGCAAACATCGGCTAACTGCATGCGAACGCACACTTGTGATCCATGCTGAATCAGGCCCTTAGTACATAGAACTTTGAGTTTGAGTGACTTTATTAGAACTCTGCTTATAGTCACCAACTTGTCATGAAAACTGGGAACATGTTTAGACTGCTCTACCTGTATAGTGTACTTGACATTTTTGTGAATGCACCTTTTTAAATGCAAGGATTCCTTATGGGTCATACAAATCGGTGTATAAATACATATATATATATATATATATATATATTATATATAATAAATGTAAAGTAATATGTAAATATAATCATTCTGATTTGTAAATCTAATTACATTTCACTATGGATGTTACAAATCAGCACAACACAACCAAAAACCAGCAAGCCAGTGCAATTATGTTCCAAATATCTTATAGCGGCTAAGTAAATCCAGACCTCTAAACTGTGAATATAAACTCCTTTTTTTAATTGAACACATGGCAGTGGCTGATATGGTCTGGTCAACAGCTATAGTTGTGTTTTACAAAGGGAACAGCTTGCTTATCTTATGCTGCAGAAGATGGCTCACACTTTGTTATATAGGATTGAAATATTTCCATTTTGTATACAATTTGAATCCTGCATTTAAAATAGACACAGATTAAAATAAAAGCAAAACAGGCTGCATGAAATAAACGGTTTTGAAATTAGAATTACAGGAAGGATTTAGTCTGTACTATGAAAAAGCTATTTCAATTTATAAAAATAAAGACAATCGAGCATTTCTAAAGATTGTAATTGAATGTAACCACTTGTAAAGCAAGTTACGAAGGGAATATTGGAAGAAAAGTTTGCTCTGTGGTGCTGCAAAGCTGTCATATGATGTACCATTCCATTGATAACAAATCACTCCTTTTGTGGAAACCATGAAAGTTCCATTACAGAAAGCCAGCCCTTTTTAATGTTGGAATTACAGTACTCACTAAGGAACCACTAGAAGAATACATTTTATCTTCTGAGATGATTAGCCCCCAAAGACATTTTTTTTTCTAGTAAAAATTGAAGCTGAAGTAAAATATTATAATCTACTGGCTTCTGTATCAGAGGAAGATTTTCCAAAGCTGCTCAGATTCCACCTTGTAGTTATGGAGGTACTTTGAAGTGAAGACCTAGCACCTTATCAGTTCATTGCAGAGATTTATGTCTGAAAATCAGTTTAGACTCATACTAATATATATATATATATATATATATATATATATATATATATATATATATTATATGTCTGTACTATGAACAGGTTTTGTTTTGGATTTATTACAATCATATGAGTTTTGCTCCTGTACATATTTGTTAATGTCAATTGATCCTCTATTTTCCTTAAATAATATAAGTCATGTATAGAGCATATTTCTTGAATTAGTGCCAGTAACAACTAATCTCAGTAGTAGCTAAAACAATTGCTGGTTTTATATGCTGATCCCACTTGAAGGAACCAATGGGAATTATTTTGTTTCACGGAAATATATTTGGTTTTAAGCCATCATACTCTATAGTCACATATGGATGTATCTAATCAAGTGATTTCAGGGTTAATTTTGTGGGTTTTTCAGAAATATCACCTTGGGTTATTATTGGCTACAGTAGGCTAGATATAAAAAAACATGTATGGCAAAACGTACTATGAGCATAAAGCCTCATATCCGCATTTTAGGTGAAGAACAATTATTAGTATTATTAGCATCCATTTTGGCACTGGTCATCCATGTTCACCAATATAATACTCCTTTCAAACATATACACCGACTTTAACCTGGCTCGGACCTGGGACACTGAGCCTGGGCTGCAGCTGGGGTTTTCTGTTCTGATCCCCATATGTCATCTCCAAACGCCACTGCACTGGCCAATCAGAGCCTTTTAGGCATGACTTGGGTCTCATGACCTGGGTTATGCCATTCACAATATAGGCAACCTGGGTCTGACCTGGGAATAACCCTGCTACCTAGCAGGGTTGCTGACCCAGGACTCTGACCCAGACCTACCCCTTTCAAGCATAGTCTAGACCCGGGTTGGTGCAAGAACCTGGGTATTTGGGCGGGATGCAGTCAGGAAGCCAACAGTCGAAATGCCGACCACCGGCTTCCCGACTGTCTGTCCTGGCAAGGGTCTAATGACAGGAGTCGAAATCCTGACCCAGTATACCGATCGAAGGTAAGCCGGACAGTGGGCGCGGACAGCTGCGGGAGGGGAGGGTTAGGGGCTCTCGGGGGGTACTTAGGGTTAAGTACCCCCCCAGGAGGGTTAGGGTTAGGCTAGAGGAAGGGGGGTTAGGGTTAGGCACCCCGTGGGAGACTTAGGTTTAGGCTGCGGGGAAGGGGTGCTTAGGTTAGGTTTAGGCACTCAGTGGGGGTTAGGCTTAGGGGGGGGTTACCGCCAGTCTTCCAGCGTCGGGATTTGAACATGCGTCCAGCAGTATTTCATACCGATCCCATTTGGGCTATGTGTGACAGAAGGTCCTGCTCTGTCTAGTCCTAAGGCATTTCAGCGCTCCTTGCACCTCAAGGAAGGTTATATTGAAGGTACTAGATCATCCATTAGCTTTAATCTAATATTTGATAAAGAAATTAGGAGCACTGCAACGTGTTAGGACAGAGAAGGACTATCTATCCCATAGCATTTGTTTAATTGACTCACGCTCGCACAGCTATAAAGCTCCGAATACTCATGGAAGGCAAACTGATCACCTGGGATCTTAAGGAGGCTTAGTATTACACCCCAATATGACATTTACTCCAGAAATACTGGAGGGACTGCAGCATCATTTGGATACTTTGCTAGAGGCCTAAAGTCCCATAAGAACTGCTGATTATTATTATTATTACCTCCGATACTGATTCCTATATATGTGCGTAGACAGTGATTTATGTGCACTAAATTTAATTGGAATCTACGGACTTGAATGTCTGGATGCTAGAACTTAGGATTTAATTTAAAGTGCTATATGAACTCAAAGCACATTTATAATAAGTAATTATGTATTGTGTGAATTATATACAGTATCTATTAATGAACTGTTGTTACTTTGTCAACTCTGATATTTATTTAATCAAGATCTGTTAAATATAGAAGCGAGTAAAAATAAATAAAAAATAAATAAGGTATGCAAGGAAAGAGGCTATAACCTCTTTTCGTGCATACTTTAAGAGACTCTTTTGGTCTCAGAGGAGCAATAATGGGAAAATACATTAAAATACACAGTATTGGTTACAAGACATCTTTTGCCATCAATCACTGGATTTCAAATTACTACTACTTTGATGGTTCTTTTGACAAAATGTATTATGGAAACAGTATGAAGTAGCCTTATTATTCTCATACTGTGTATCACAGCAAAGGGAATGTCATGTTTATTTTGAATTCACCCTCAAATTTACAATATTGGGAATTTTTAGCACAATGGAATTTGGGTAACAAGGTACTGAGGAAAGGTAAATATACAAGTGTATGTATTATTCTTACCACCAGGTATATTCTCAATTAAAATGTATAAATTATTAAATCCATTATATACCACTCTAATTATGATGCCACCCTAGGGCCAAATGTAATAGGGTAAGAGTTTAGAAAATGTGAGAGTTTAGCAGTAAGAGTCCTGTTTATCTGAAAACAGGACACTTCTCTGCTTTGTGCAATTCATAGAGCAGGGTACTGTTGGAGAAGCTTATTACTTCTCCAGCGGCAGCACCCGCTCCTATATGTATCGCATCACCATGCATTTGTATGGTGAGTGCAATTCATAAAGAAACGGAAAGCTCAGCTTTCTGTTCCTCTGATAGCTTGGCATTCTCCATATCAGGATGGCGTAAGCAGTGCTGTAAGGGGAGAAGAGTAGCGAATACAGCTGTCTTCCTGCCTTCTCCTTGTTCTTTATGTCCCATTATGTGCCAGCAGCCAATTAGAGGAGCCCCTGCCGCCACTATTGTAACGTGACCTGGCATATGTATATCCCTGGTCACCTCCATTCGGACTGCCCGCTGCCTCAAGTCCTGCGCCCCCCGTTCCTTCCGCTGCTTTTAAGTAGGTTGACCATCTCCATCCGGACTGCTCGCTAACCCCGCGTCCCCCATCCCCTTTTCCTTCCCCTATTGCCGGTATTGTAGGTGATCTGGTCACCTCTTCCATACTGCGCATGCGCTCTGCCCCTACTTATCATCCCCCTCTCCCTCCCCACCACCGAGATTCGATGCTTGCGCAGAAGTATAGAGAAGAAATTAAAAAATTAAGAGACAGAGAAAAAGAGAAGACCGGACTACCGATCGTTGATATACCACTTTGCTATGCAAGACAGGTAAGTGTACATGATTGCTATTTAGCAAAACTATAGATCGCATCGAAGTGATGTGATCTATAGTGATAAGTAACAATTCTATATCGCAGCTCTTAATGAACAGACCCCCTATGACATTGGTTAAGTTGTATCTTCATAATGGGAAAACATCTGGATGAGAGTTTAAATCGTGAGAGTTTTTAATCTGAAAAACATGTGAGTTTGCATGTTCTCGTACTCTATTTCATTGGCCGAGTTTAGAAAATGTGAGAGCAAGCGCTCACGCTTTTTAAACTCTCACCCTATTACATTTGGCCCCTAGTTTGGGATATAAGCTTGCAGTATAAAAGTGGGAGCAATGCATACTTTTCAATAGTCCCAATTTTTGCGAGATAGTTCTAATACTGGGACCTTAAAAGGGGCAACATTTTGGGAGCCATTTCTTTCCAATAGCAAAAAATAAAAAATTAAATTATGATTACTTCTAGTATCTTTTAAAAAGAAAACCAATGAAATAAATGAAAGTCTTACTATAGTTTATCACTGAGTATTTAGTGACACCAATAAAAAATATCTAACATATACTGGAAATCACAGCAATAAAAAGTCAAAAGAAAGCTACAATGTCTCAGTACAACTTAAATGAATGTAACACACAAAATAAAAAGCAGCAAAGGATAAAATACATCCTATTCTTGGCATGGGGTCAGTTTCCAAGTAAAAGTTAAATACATTCTCTGTTCCCGTTTTGCACTAAGTAAAGGTTCCAATAACCATTATGTAGGTGGTATTTCTTTGACATCTGTTGAGCTATTGTAATTGGAGATTGACATACACAGAGAGAAAAACGCACACATCTACACTCTCAGCCCCCTACTGCGCTATTATTTCGGCAAATGGGAGCCAACAAAAGCTGCCCATTTACTTCCTGAGAGGAAAATAACTCACTTCATTTTTTTCAGACAGAAGGGGACACAATTACTTCAAATACCAGCTTTGAGAGAAAATAATGTAGTTCAGTATTTTATATATATATTTTTTAAAAATCCAGCGGCAAACACATTTGCTATGAGACCATGGTATGTATTTGTGAAATTTCTTTTGCGTGACTGCAGAGCATGGATGCACCACATCCCCTACATACAAATAAGACAGACTGTAAACAGTCCAATCTGGGGAGAAATGACCACATTCTTGCGTTAAAGAGCAATGGGAAAGAGGGTTGCTAGGCAAAGCCAAATACTGGTCAAGGATTCTGTGTCCATGCCCACTCCAACCTGATGTTAAGTTCAAGTGGTCAACAAAGTGGGGGGATGTCCCCACATGAGGGATTACATATGTGCCAAAATATAATAAAAACCATAAATCCTCTGCAATACAAACAAAGCCATCATTCTCGACTCCATCCTTCAGGTGTAAAAGTATGCCGACTCTCACATTCGACAGGCACATACCATTCTCTTTATATAAACCTGAGACCCACTGAAATTTAGGTCTGTCTATTAGCACTCTTGTTTTATTTACTGTGTTTTCTAAATGGGTTTTGCTGGCATCTTGACCGCCAGGATGCTGACTACATGCCTTCTAGATTGTAAAGTGCTGCAGATGTCCCTATATAGATAAATAATAATAAACAAAGAACAAATATATATATATATACAGTATTTTTCTGTGGGATAAGTGGGAGTTTCACCTGGATACCCTCTCTGATGAACATTGGTCACACATGCTGTCTAGTACCCGTGATGCAAACTCCTGTGTTCGCTTTCTGCAAATCTTATATATAAAAATCATTGGTCTGTTTGTTTATCCAGTTATGCATTCGAACACCACTGCACCGATTGGGATGAAACCAATGTGAGGTGGTCCTGTTGGATCCTAGCTAGGTTTTAGGGGGGTTAGGGTAAGGATAGGACCTCCCATTGGTGTATGCTTGGCAGAGCTTTGACCCGAGGAGCCTGTTCTGGGCCTTCAACTGGATGGATTTGGATGAAAACTTCACAGAGGGGTGGCAATTGGTTTGGTTGGGATGCCTAATAGAGTGGTTAGGGTCCCGGTTGGACCTCGCGGAAGAGTGCACCAGGAAGAACTTTGAATCAGGCAGCCTGTTCTGGGCCTTCCACTGTATGGATTTGGATGACATCACTTAATTTGGATGAAAACTTTACAGAGTGATAACATTGGACTCCAGAAGACATATAAATAGGTTGAGGTCCTGGTCGAACCTCCCGTTGATGTATGCTGGGCAGAACTTTGACCCAAGAAGCCTGTTCTGGGCCTTCCACTGAATGGATTTGGAGGAAAACTTCACAGAGTGGTAACATTGGATTCCAGAATACATACTAGGAGGGTTGAAGTCCCAGTCGGACCATCCGTTGGTGTATGCTGGGAAGAACTTTGACATGGGGAGACTATTCTGGGCCTTCAACTGGATGGATTTGGATGAAAACTTCACAGAGGGGTGGCAATTGGTCTGTGATGTCTAATGAAGTAGATGGGGTCTAGGTCGGACTTCACGCCGGAGTGTGCCGGGCAGAACTTTGACCCAGGTAGTCTATTATGGGCCTTCCACTGGATGGATTTAGATGAAAACTCCACATCCAAAATGTGGAAATATGGTTTCCTAGCAATAGTCCCCGGCATTGCCCTGGTTTTTTTTTTTTTCTCTCTCTCTCTTCAGTGCTTCCCCACCTCTTTTTTTCTCCTCTTACTCATACTCCATCAATATCTTCCTCTCCCAGTGTCTAACTCTTTCTCTCTCTGAAACTTTTCTCTATCCCCTTTTTTATTCCCCACTTTCCAACTCTTCTACTACTATCGCTCTTGCCTCCTCTCTAGCTGTTCTCCCCTTTCCCTCTCTGTTATTTTTTATGAGAAACCGTGCTGCCAGGACATACTACAAGGATGCACTGCTGGCTGTGTCAGCAGCCAGGACCTGCTGCTGGCTGGGTCGGCTGTTGGGACCTTTTTGCTGGTTGAGTCGACCACTGGGACCTGCTGCTGGGCTGGCCGCTGGGACCCGTTGCTGGGTCATCCAGTTTGGTAGGTTGGGCAGCAGGCCTTTGTATGTTCATAGAACACGACAACAGGCATGCGCTGTGCATGTTAGAACAAACGTGTTTTTGCGGCCATACATGATGCCATAATTATAATCATAGGTTAATCCTAAATAATTCCTGTTAATAATAAACTGTCTTTTTGCATACTTGAATTAGCCCTAGAAATATGATTTCCTGGCAAAGTGCAACCTTACGATGCAAAGTATGACTGATTACAAGTTTGATGACTACATTAGGCCATGGAGAAGGTTAAAATGGAGATAGATAAAGTACCAACCAATTAGCTCCTAACTGTAATTTTTCACACATAGCGTGTAAAATGAGAGTTAGAAGCTGATTGGTACTTCTCTCTCCATATCTCTGAATCATCAGTGTAGTGCACAGTTTGCCACTTTAGGATCAGATCAAACCTGATGTTTAAGCTCAGATCATTAATGCATGCAGTAGGCATGACACCTCCTGCTGTATTACCATGTTAGCAAGGACGGAATTGCAAAGCTGCTTGTGTGTGGCTATACAATTCCATCCTTTGCTGAATCAGGCCCTGAGTCCATTAGTATATTTTAACTCATTGAGGCTGGAGCTATGCAGGAGATTTGAAGTGTCTCCATCTGCATTCAGAGCAAACTTGCCTACTTTCCCGGAATGACCGCGAGGCTCCTGAAAATCACGTGGCACACCTGGCTGCCCGCAAGAGAGGGTAACTCTCCTAAACACATGCCTACATTTTCAATACACTTCTCCGTGTGTGTCTGTAAAATGCGACTCTATGGATACAAGCAGGAAGCATGCGCGCTGTGACTTAGACACATGTGCAATAGATAAGAAATCGCTCCACTACGTCTGACCTCGGCAGTGCGTACACCTCTGTATCAGGCTCAAAGCTGATCAGGCATATCTATGGTCATTATACAAACATGCCAAATAATGATCATATCAATACCAGTAAGATCATTATTAGGCACTGCTTTTTCATGCCAAACGTGCTGCAGTAACACGGGTTGCATGACTAGCATTAATCGTGTTCATGTGCACACTGAAAGTATGTTTAATTATATTTCAGATATATAGATAAAACGCCAGACAGCGACAGCTCAGCCAACGGAATTCTGAATGTCTGATTCCATTTCTGTATTCCTTTGATATAGTATAGTACAAATGTTTATCCCTGCGGATAACATAATGAAACACATTCAGCAATCAAAATTTAATTGTAACATTTTTAAAAAGTGATTGTAAATGTTTCTGTTCTTTGCATAGGTCAGGTCATTTGGCTGATTTACTTTGTGGAACATAATATACGTTTTACATATGACCTTCAAGAAGCCAATTAATGTGGATATTTCTAGCCTTTAAAGGTCGATACACAGTGTCTTAACCTCAACAATGAATTAAAGACAACTGGGGGCAAAGGAAATATTTGCTGTAGAACAATATTAACACATTCTGATAAAATAATATTTTGGAAGTTAAAACATAAAATCTCGTGTCCTTTTGTATTTTTTTTTTGTGTAACATATGTTACTATCAGTCCGCCACACTTACTTTCCTAATTTACAAGTGGCTACTATGGGCCTGATTCAGAGGCAGACACTATTGCAATTCGCACTCAGACTGAGCGATTGTTTACATTGTGCATGCATATGCATCGCAGTGCGCGAAGGCAGCTGTGCGATCCCGCAGCAATCGCCATGCGAGCCCGCAGACCATAGAGGCCCATTGCAGATTGATTGACAGGAAGTAATCATTTGGAAGTGTTGACGGGGGGTGGTTAAGGAAACACAGGCGTGCCTGGGCGTTTGAACGCCGTTTCATGGGCGTGCATAAATTAACCACTGCAAGTGCATATACAGCCCTGCGTGGCAGAAGAGCTTCCTAGGCTGTGGCAGGTCAGACCTTCTGCAAGGGTAAAATGGCCGCCGATGTCCTTCGATGTTTCTGATATTTATGCCTGTTTGCGATCTCGCATGCAAGTACAAAGGCAGCAGTGGGCGTCTTTATGCTCGGGTGATCTTTGCTAACATTAGCATATTACAGCGCTGCGAGCGTGGGAATGCCCGGCTGTGTACGCATTACCGTCCACCTCTGAATCAGGCCCTATATTATAATTTCTGGATAACACACTTCTAAGCGCCGGTATCTCGACTGTCTGTATTATGACGGCATCCCGTCTCACTGAGTGGTGTCAAAAGAAAAACGAAACAAGAAGAGATACCTGTCTCCCAGCTTTAGTTATCAAAATTTAACTCGGGTAGCTGAGCAACTATTATGTAGCAAAACATCATGTAAATTACATCAACAAAACAAGGAAAAAGAACACATATGCATACTATATACTATTTTATTTAATGGAATGTTGCCTTACACTTTACAATAAAAGAAGCCCTCCCAAGTATGGGGGATGGGGGAGTGTAGAGGTCTTATGGTGCGTACACACAGTATTACTTTCATGAACAATATGAGCGATATTATTCTTATCGTTGTCATTCCTATCGTTCACTTTTTTGCAGTCACCAACCTGACAACGACCATGCATGCAGGCCAACTTGGACGATATCGTCAGCTTTGCCTGTTCAGAGAAGTGGCAGGATGACTTCACTGAAAGATATCTTTCAAGTCTTTGGTGGTACAGATCGTACCGTGTGTATGCACATTGTTATCGTGCAATCGCTTGCAAATTGCGCATGCATCGGCCATGTTTTGGTCGGAAACGACCAGCGATGCGTGTGCCCGCTGGTCGTTTCCGACATCTATCATCACCCATACATGCTGGTCAGGTTCAGTGTGATCTCGTCAGGTTCAGCATGTGTGGAGATGATAGATGTGCTTAGACTGAGTGAACGTTCAGTCTAGGCACATCAGTAGACATGGAAAAGACAGCACGATTACAGTGTCGTAATCTTGCTGTCATTTCCATGTCTACAAGTGAATACGCAGACTGTGGAACATGTTTAACAACATTTTCTCTACACATAACATGTATCAATGGGCACTTGGAGGAGAAATAACAAATTTCTCCTCCAAGCCCATTTATTTAGTAAGCAGATCACATTTCCCATACTTGTAATGGGAAATCTGATGTGCTCAAATTTACTAAAATCTAATTGTGAAAAAACAACAGGGTGAGCCCTGCGATAATAACATCACCTGGAGATGGAGTTATTAGTGCTTTCCCCTGTGTCACATACTCCAACTCTGCTCTCACAGGCAGAGCAGAGCCAGATGCCAGCACCAGTGATCAGCCATGTGTGTCTACAAAAAAAAGTAAAAAAAAGGAACAAGTGACCAGTGACCTGGTGATGTCTTTTATGACTCCAGTCAGCTGATTGCTAGCTCCAGCTCTGTGACCCCAGTCATCTGATGTGTGCTGTAAAGGGGCATACGCACAAGACGATATCTTTGAACGATAACGATATCGTTCAACAATATATCGTTCATATCAATCAGTGTGTATGCAGTGAATGACCAACGACGCGCACTCCCGCTGGATGTTGACGATATCTTTGGTCATCCGTACATGCAGGCCAATTTGGACAATATCGTCAAAAATTGCCTGTTCAGAAATGTGGCAGGATGACTTCACTGAAAGATATCTTTCAGTATGTACACCCAAGTTCAAGGGAAATCGTTCAACGATATCGTTCATTGAACATATTGTACCATGTGTATACAGCTTAAACAGGCATCTCATTATACAGAAAACATCAGATGACCCGGGTCACGGAGCAGGAGCCTGACAATCAGATGACTGGAGTCACAGAGGAGCTCTCCAGATCACCAAGATAAGTGCAAGCAGAGGGGGAGGAGGATATGGCTGTAGCCAGCAGTGGCCCATGCGCAGTCACAATATCTGGGTGTTTTTTGCAAAAAATACCCTGAGAACTGAGGGAGGGATTCGCAGCTACAGAGCTTTCTTACAAGCTACGTCACTGCATGCGGCTTTTAGTACATCCAAGTGATATTTCCTAAATTCGCAATGTGAATTATATGCGAAAATACCACACCCCAACCGCATTTTAAATTTGGATTATGGTAAATATGCCCCTTATTATTAAACAGTTATGGATTTGGTTGCATAATTATACGAGTGAATTTCAGTTATAATAAATATAGAAAAGTAAACGGTACTTTTGGGGGGTGTGCCTGCCATGTCTAGATTATTTGGATTAATATATGTTATATCCTGATTTTGTCCTGTGAAGGAAACATTACTATGTAGCCATATTATACTATTGATATATTATTGCCCTTAATGGGCCTATGTTTTATTTCCTATCTACCATTGTTTTTGTTGAATAAGTGATTGTATTATTGCTCTGATGAATAAAAGAAATTTGAAATGTAAACAGTTACTCTGTCCCATCATTATTACTTATTTTGCAGTGTACAGTATCAGCTTCAGGCTATCATGTCATAAAACCAAACAGCTGCTGTATATAACTACCTGGCGCAATAGCTTAGCTGTTTGAGAACACCTTGGCTAAGCCAGACACATAAGCCAGAGCAATCCTACATGTTACATATTTCAAGAGGAATATAAATCTTTAATGTTGGATTGTACAAATCAGACCTGTGTGAATGTCATAAGGGAGATGACTGCATGCTGGAGGACTGCAAACCATACTCACTCTCCCTCCCGTCACTGGCTAATGATACTTGGAAATGTATCTAACCTTGGAAAGAGATAACGTACCAACCAATCAGCTTCTGTCATTTTACAGGCTGTGTTTGATAAACGACAGAAGCTAGGTTTGATACATCTCCTCCTTAGTCATATGGCCATATTTACTTTCCCCATGCTTAGGGATCAACAGACCAAAATCTAGGAATCAGCACCAAAGGTCAAAGGTTAAGAACTTGGACTTTTTCACTGTTGCAACTGATGTACTCCACACCATGATTTATCATTTCTATCTATGCCGGGTTCCACCTCCCCCTCTACTTTGCACCTGCCGCTGGACATATTTGAATGAACAGATAATGGCCAGCACTGTGTGCATGTGTAAAAACGAATGGAGAGCCAAAGTTTGGTACTGCAATATAATATTTATCAGCAGTGACGTAACTAGGGGTGCCCCACAGCCCTTGTTTCTGGCTAGAAGTGTGTCTGGAATGGAAGACTGCAGCCAGGATCACTACTGTGACACCATCCTTTAGATGCTCCTGGCATGACACTACAATCAACATGGGCGCTCATAGGGGGGGAGAGAGTACAATTTACCCGGGCCTGGTCTTGCTAGAAGAGCCCGGCGTCGCCCCCGCCCCTCCCTCGCAGCAGCTCAGCACACATTTTGTGCTGGGCTGCAGTGCGAGACTGCTCTCGGCTGCTGCAGCAGCCGAAGCAGTCTCCTATGGCTGTGGGGGGGAGCAATCACACGTATCGCGCCCCCTTCCCCTTGCGCTTAGTGCCGGGCTGGGGGGGTTACAGCAAAATTGATTGTTTAATCTTTTTTTGTCAAGGGGGCATGGCCACGCCTCCCACGATTAGGCCATGCCCCTTTTTTACCTAAGCCCGGCTGGGCTCTCTACGTCCGTGACAATCAGCACTGCACTTACCGGTGCTGCCGGCTTCGCCCCCCTCTGTGTGGCAAAATCATGTCATGTATCAGAAAACCAGCAGAGAATCCAATTGGCGCTTGTGAAAAAAGCAGCTGTTCAAAGAGGGTATAAAGGGGGTCATTCAGACCCGCTCGCGAGCAGCAGTACACTCGCAAGCAGGTCGATGTTCCCCACTGCGCATGCGCACGACGGTGGGAGCTCCGTCGTGCACATGCGAGAGACCCGGGGAGCGACGGGCTTTCCATTGCTCCGGGTCTCGCACCAAAGGGTGGCGTGCTGTCGATGTTGATTGACAGCACGCCCCCTTTGGTGGGCGTGCCGGGGGCGTGCCTGCCAGACGGAGGCGTTCCCATGGGAACGCCTACCGTCTGAAGCCGGCCCCACCGACATCACTAGTGATGTCAGTGGGAGTGATTTTGGCTCTGATAGAGCCAAAATCACTCCAGGGCTTGTGGCAGGGAGACCCTACCGCAGAGTTTCCGTCGCAAGCCCGATGGTCGCGACCATCTTTTTGGCCGCTCGCATATGCTGTGGGTGGTCACCCACAGCTATACGAGCGGCCAGGAGGCCACTCCATTTTCATGGAGGAGGGCCCTGATTCGGAGCGAGCGCTCTTGTCAGAGCGTCCGGCTATGAATCAGGCCCAAAGCTCCTATATAGAAAAGTTGCTCATATAGAACGTCGCTAGTTGGTACTCAATTGACTCAAACTTAATAGATATATATACACCTTGATCTAAATATAAAAACAAATTTAATATACATTAAAATATTCACAATGCATTCATAAAAGAAGAATAAAATGCATATACGTGTATCATATAGCTGGTAAGGACCAAAAAATGATTGTGGAAATCAATAGAGATAATTGTCCAGTGGATCTGGATATAGGGCCTGATTCAGCACAGGACGGAATTGCAAAGCTGCATGCAAGCAGCTTTGCAATTCCTTCCTTGCAATTATGGTAATGCAGCAGGAGGTGTCAAGGTCGCAGCATCGGATAATCTGCGGTAACATCGGCCGGCTAAGTGACCCATGGGGTCACGCAAGCCGGCCGCCGCAGTTACAACAAAGAGTATTGGTCTGCACATGCGCAGTACGAGTCCAGCGCCTGCGCATATTCCTGACCATCGTGAATCTGCGTTCAGCAGTGCACATACGTGCACCGCTGAATAAGGTCCATAGACCACAAATCTTGATTTGAATCATATACAGTATACCAGATACTGTAGATAAATATCATGTGCAAAGTTAGAACAAAAGTTCAGTTTAATTATCCAGTAAGTGAAAAGGGTTTAACCGATGATTCAGGGAAAATCTGTAAAGACCCCATTTAGCAAGGTGTTCTCGCATAAGTCTGATTGCCTCTGGTCTGGTGCTGCTGACAAGTACCTCCACTAGTGTAACTGGTCCGGAAACAAATATAGGAACAGTCCCAAGTCCAAATATAGCTCAACGCATTTCTGTATGGAAAGGCCCCACACCTTCCACAGGAGCATGTGGTAAGCCGGCAGAGGGCGCTATTTAGTCCTGTTACGGAGCTATTTATCAGTATGTCTATTATATACTGTTGAACCCCTACACATGCCCCGTATATGCTTTCACATTTTTCCATATGCTTCTTTTATGCCATCAGACCCCTTCCAATGCCGCTTATATGCCATCAGACTTCCAAGAAATACCCTATGAGTGCTACATCTGACATGTATCCTTGGGTTTGCCAACCACTGCTCTAGATTGTAAGCTCTCACGTGCAAGGCCATCTTTCTCTGTGTTTGCTGCCTATCCACATGCACACCCATATCAGTCGTACTTGACTTTGGTATGCTCCTTGTTTTGTCCTCATTCCTCCTCACAACTCTCCCTACTTAAATGTGCAATGGTTACAGATTGTTCATCGTGTAATTTGATGGACCATTTGTGACTCCTTATATAGAAAAATATGATAATACTGTAATAATAATTCTATATTATATCTCTCTTGAAGGACAAAAATACAATGACAAAAATGTTGGCCTGCCATATAGAGTGTCACAGAGATTTACTCTAATAGTCAAGCAATGGATTCCTATAGTAGATATAACCTGCTATGCATATAGAAAAACATAAGGGGCCTTATTCTGAGTCACACATAGGTAAAATTGCGTCTGCATTATGAATGCAGATATTCAAATGTGACTATTTGTATATCTTATTGCATACGCATTGCCTAATTTTTTCTGTCCAAGCCCATGCTAGGTGCAAGAGATACAACAGAAATAGGTGTCCTCTTGCCATTACATGGCATTGCCCTGTGAAATGTATATTGCCCCCGGCCCCACAGATGATGTATTAGCCATAATAGCTCCCAAACTCACATGCTACTCAGGTAGGGTCCCCATCTTTTTTTTTACAAGAGCTAGGATGGATGTAATTACATTAGGGGTGAGCGGGTTCGGATTTCTGAAATCCGAACCCCCCCGAGCCCCCCCGATCCGAGTCCGATCCGAGTCAGGCTCGACTTTTCCCGCCTGACTCGGATCTGACATCGAGGCAAAACGTCATCATCCCGCCTTCCGAGTCTCGCGGGTTTTGGATCCTATATAAGGTACCCGCGTCGGCGCCATTTTCTCACTCGGCTGTGGACAGTGAAGAGGGAGGGTGGGAGTTAGTGCTGTGTAGTGTAGTGTAGTGTAGTGCTGCTGTTGTCCACTACTTCAAAGTCCATAGGGGCTGGCTGTGTTGTGCTGTGCTGCTGTTGTTAATAGGGGCTGTGTCCACTACTTCAAAGTCCATAGGGGCTGGCTGGACTGTGTTGTGCAGTCAGTTCCAAAGTCCTGTGCAGTGTCCCAGTCCTAAAGGGGTGCTGTAGTGTTGTCCAGGGGGTGCTCTGTCCATCAGGGGTGCTCCCCCCAAGTGCTAAAAAAATAATATATTTTCTGTGTTTGTGAATTGTGTGCGCAGTAGCCGCACGTGCATCAACAAAGTAGTGCCAAGCGTGCGCCTGTGTCATAAGTAAAGGGCCGGCTGGCTTGACCGTTAAGGGTGCTGTAACCCCCGAAAGTACACTCCAGTCCAAACCAAAAAAAAAATTATTTTCTGTGTTTGTGAATTGTGTGCGCAGTAGCCGCACGTGCATCAACAAAGTAGTGCCAAGCGTGCGCCTGTGTCATAAGTAAAGGGCCGGCTGGCTTGACCGTTAAGGGTGCTGTAACCCCCGAAAGTACACTCCAGTCCAAACCTAAAAAAAAATTATTTTCTGTGTTTGTGAATTGTGTGCGCAGTAGCCGCACGTGCATCAACAAAGTAGTGCCAAGCGTGCGCCTGTGTCATAAGTAAAGGGCCGGCTGGCTTGACCGTTAAAGGGTGCTGTAACCCCCGAAAGTACACTCCAGTCCAAACCAAAAAAAAATTATTTTCTGTGTTTGTGAATTGTGTGCGCAGTAGCCGCACGTGCATCAACAAAGTAGTGCCAAGCGTGCGCCTGTGTCATAAGTAAAGGGCCGGCTGGCTTGACCGTTAAGGGTGCTGTAACCCCCGAAAGTACACTCCAGTCCAAACCTAAAAAAAAATTATTTTCTGTGTTTGTGAATTGTGTGCGCAGTAGCCGCACGTGCATCAACAAAGTAGTGCCAAGCGTGCGCCTGTGTCATAAGTAAAGGGCCGGCTGGCTTGACCGTTAAAGGGTGCTGTAACCCCCGAAAGTACACTCCAGTCCAAACCAAAAAAAAATTATTTTCTGTGTTTGTGAATTGTGTGCGCAGTAGCCGCACGTGCATCAACAAAGTAGTGCCAAGCGTGCGCCTGTGTCATAAGTAAAGGGCCGGCTGGCTTGACCGTTAAGGGTGCTGTAACCCCCGAAAGTACACTCCAGTCCAAACCTAAAAAAAAATTATTTTCTGTGTTTGTGAATTGTGTGCGCAGTAGCCGCACGTGCATCAACAAAGTAGTGCCAAGAGTGCGCCTGTGTCATAAGTAAAGGGCCGGCTGGCTTGACCGTTAAAGGGTGCTGTAACCCCCGAAAGTACACTCCAGTCCAAACCAAAAAAAAATTATTTTCTGTGTTTGTGAATTGTGTGCGCAGTAGCCGCACGTGCATCAACAAAGTAGTGCCAAGCGTGCGCCTGTGTCATAAGTAAAGGGCCGGCTGGCTTGACCGTTAAAGGGTGCTGTAACCCCTGAAAGTACACTCCAGTCCAAACCAAAAAAAAATTATTTTCTGTGTTTGTGAATTGTGTGCGCAGTAGCCGCACGTGCATCAACAAAGTAGTGCCAAGCGTGCGCCTGTGTCATAAGTAAAGGGCCGGCTGGCTTGACCGTTAAGGGTGCTGTAACTCCCGAAAGTACACTCCAGTCCAAACCAAAAAAAAAATTATTTTCTGTGTTTGTGAATTGTGTGCGCAGTAGCCGCACGTGCATCAACAAAGTAGTGCCAAGCGTGCGCCTGTGTCATAAGTAAAGGGCCGGCTGGCTTGACCGTTAAGGGTGCTGTAACCCCCGAAAGTACACTCCAGTCCAAACCAAAAAAAAAATTATTTTCTGTGTTTGTGAATTGTGTGCGCAGTAGCCGCACGTGCATCAACAAAGTAGTGCCAAGCGTGCGCCTGTGTCATAAGTAAAGGGCCGGCTGGCTTGACCGTTAAGGGTGCTGTAACCCCCGAAAGTACACTCCAGTCCAAACCTAAAAAAAAATTATTTTCTGTGTTTGTGAATTGTGTGCGCAGAAGCCGCACGTGCATCAACAAAGTAGTGCCAAGCGTGCGCCTGTGTCATAAGTAAAGTGCCGGCTGGCTTGACCGTTAAAGGGTGCTGTAACCCCCGAAAGTACACTCCAGTCCAAACCAAAAAAAAAATATTTTCTGTGTTTGTGAATTGTGTGCGCAGTAGCCGCACGTGCATCAACAAAGTAGTGCCAAGCGTGCGCCTGTGTCATAAGTAAAGGGCCGGCTGGCTTGACCGTTAAAGGGTGCTGTAACCCCCAAAGTACACTCCAGTCCAAACCAAAAAAAAATTATTTTCTTTGTTTGTGAATTGTGTGCGCAGTAGCCGCACGTGCATCAACAAAGTAGTGCCAAGAGTGCGCCTGTGTCATAAGTAAAGGGCCGGCTGGCTTGACCGTTAAAGGGTGCTGTAACCCACAAAGTACACTCCAGTCCGAACCAAAAAAAAATTTATTTTCTGTGTTTAGCCGCACGTATATATCAAATCGATATAACATAAATGGAGGACCAAACTTTCTCCGATAAAAATAAAATAGAGAAAGATCAAGAACCACTTCCTCCTAGTGCTGAAGCTGCTGCCACTAGTCATGACATAGACGATAACATGCCATCAACGTCGTCTGCCAAGGCCGATGCCCAATGTCATAGTAGAGGGCACATACAATCCCAAATGGCAAAGTTCAGGAAAATGACCTTGAAAAAGACATTTAAATCAGCTGAAGAGAAACGTAAACTTGCCAATATGCCATTTACGACACGGAGTGGCAAGGAACGGCTAAGGTCGATCCCTAGTATGTTCATGACTAGTGGTTCAGCTTCACATGACGATGGAAGCACTCCTCCCACTAAAAAAATCAAAAGAGTTAAGCTGGCAAAAGCACAGCGAAGAACTGTGCTTTCTAAGAAGATATCACAAATCCCCAAAGAGAGTCCAAGTGTGGTGGTGGTTGCGATGCCTGACCTTCCCAGCACTGGACGGGAAGAGGTGGCTCTTTCCACCATTTGCACGCCCCCTGCAAGTGCTGAAAGGAGCACCCACAGTCCACTTGCTGATATGCAAATTGAAGATGTCACTGTTGAAGTACAACAGGATGAGGATACTGGTGTAGCTGGCGCTGAGGAGGAAGTTGGCGAGGAGGATTCTGATGGTGATGTGGTTTGTTTAAATCAGGCTCCGGGGGAGACAGTTGTTGTCCGTGGGATGAAAAAGCCCATCACGGTCATGCCTGGGCAGAAGACCAAACATTCCACCTCTTTGGTCTGGCAATATTTCTATCCAAATCCGGACAACAACTGTCTTGCCATATGTACCATATGTAAAGGTGAAATAAGTAGGGGTAGGGACGTCAACCACCTAGGAACATCCTCCCTTATACGGCACCTGCAGCGCGTTCATAAAAAGTTACTGTCAAGTTCAGAAACTTTGGCTCAGACCGTAAGCAGTCCAGGGACACCTAAATCCCGTTGTCCTGTTGTATCCAAGCGCCTGCAAACCACACCGTCAACTCCCTCCTCGTCAATTTCCTCCTTAGTCAGGATCGGAAGTAGTCCTGCAGGCCATATCACTGGCATGACTGACTCTCCTATCCGGGATTCCTCCGGAGGATCCTGCATTGCTACGCCTACTGCTGCCGCTGCTGCTGTTGCTGCTGCTGCTGGGAGTCGTTCATCATCCCAGAGAGGAAGTAGGAACACCACTACTTTTACTAAACAATTGACCCTCCAACAGTCCTTAGCGAGGAGGATGAAGTACGACAGCAGTCATCCTGAAGCAAAACGTATAACTGAGGCCTTGACTGCTATGTTGGTGTTAGACGTGCGTCCGGTATCCGCCATTAGTGCAGTGGGATTTAGACAATTGATGGAGGTAGTGTGTCCCCGGTTCCAAATCCCGTCTAGATTCCACTTCACTAGGCAGGCGATACCGAGACTGTACAGAAACGTCAGAAAAAGTGTCCTCAGTGTCCTGAAAAATGCCGTTGTACACAATGTCCACTTAACCACGGACATGTGGACAAGTGGAACAGGGCAGACTAAGGACTATATGACTGTGACAGCCCACTGGGTAGATGTATCACCTTACGCAGCAACAGCAGCAGCGTCACCAGTAGCAGCATCTCAGAAACGCCAGCTCGTTACAAGGCAGGCTACGCTGTGTATCACCGGTTTCAGTAAGAGGCACACCGCCGACAACCTCTTAGAGAAACTGAGGGAAATCATCGCCCAGTGGCTTACCCCACTTAGACTCTCCTGGGGATTTGTGATATCTGACAACGCCACCAATATTGTGCGGGCATTACATCTGGGCAAATTCCAGCACGTCCCATGTTTTGCTCACACAATAAACTTGGTGGTGCAGAATTTTCTGAAAAGCGACAGGGGCGTGCAGGAGACGCTTTGGGTGGCCCGAAAAATTTCTGGCCACTTTCGCCATTCAGCGACTGCGTGCCGAAGACTGGAGCGCCAGCAAACACTCTTGAACCTGCCCCGCCATCACCTGAAGCAAGAGGTTGTGACGCGGTGGAACTCAACCCTCTATATGCTTCAGAGGATGGAGGAGCAGCAAAAGGCCATACAAGCCTATACATCCACCTATGACATAGGCAAAGGAGGGGGTATGCACCTGACTCAAGCGCAGTGGAGAATGATTTCCGTGTTGTGCAAGGTTCTTCAGCCCTTCGAACTTGCCACACGTGAAGTCAGTTCAGACACTGCCAGCTTGAGTCAGGTCATTCCCCTCATCAGGCTTTTGCAGAAGCAGCTGGAGAAAGTGAAGGAGGAGCTAAGACGGAGCGATTCCGCTCGGCATGTGGGACTTGTGGATGAAGCCCTTCATTCGCTTTGCCAGGATTCCAGGGTGGTCAATCTGTTGAAATCAGACCACTACATTTTGGCCACCGTGCTCGATCCTAGGTTTAAAGCCTATGTGGTGTCTCTCTTTCCGGCCGACACAAGCCTGCAGAGGTGCAAAGACCTGCTGGTGAACACACTGTCAGCTGAAGCGGAACGTGACACGTCAACGGCTCCTTCTTCATTTTCTCCCGCAACTGGGGCTGCCAGGAAAAAACTTAGGTATCCTAAGCAACCCGCTGGCGGTGATGCAGGGCAGGCAGGACCAAGTTTGGACATCTGGTCCGGACTGAAGGACCTGGCAACAATTTCTGACATGTCTACTGTCACTGCATATGATACTGTCACCATTGACAGAATGGTGGAGGATTACATCGGTGACAGCATCCAAGTAGGCATGTCAGACAGTCCATACCTGTACTGGCAGGAAAAAGAGGCAATTTGGAGGCCCCTGTACAAACTGGCTCTATTTTACCTGAGTTGCCCCCCCTCCAGTGTGTACTCCGAAAGAGTGTTTAGTGCAGCCGGGAACCTTGTCAGCGAAAGGCGTAGGAGGTTGCTTCCACAGAATGTGGAGAAGATGATGTTCATCAAAATGAATTATCAGCTCTTCCAGGGAGACCAGCCTCCAGAAGGTACAGAGGGACCTGTGGTGGTGGATTCAAGTGGGGACGAGTTAATACTTTGTGAGGATGAGGATGTACACACTGAAGAGGGTGAGGAATCGGTGGATGAGGAGGATGAGGATGACATCTTGCCTCCGTAGAGCCAGTTTGTGCAGGGACACATTAATTGCCAGCTTGTTTTGTGGGGGCCCAAACGAACCAATCATTTCAGCCACAGTTGTGTGGCAGACCCTGGCGCTGAAATGATTGATTTGTTAAAGTGTGCATGTCCTGTTTATACAACATAAGGGTGGGTGGGAGGGCCCAAGGACAATTCCATCTTGCACCTCTTTTTTTCTTTGCATTATGTACAGTTTGGGGCCTAGTTTTTCTAACTGCCATCCTGCCTGCCACTGCAGTGTCACTCCTAGATGGGTCACGTGTTTGTGCCGCCCACTCGTGTCGCTTAGCATAGTCATCCAGCTACCTCGGTGCAACCTTTTGGACATAAAAACACTATTGTGAGGTGTGAGGTGTTCAGAATAGACTGGAAATGAGTGGAAATTAAGGTTATTGAGGTTAATAATAGCATAGGAGCAGAAAAACCTACAAATTCTGTGATTTTAGCTGTTTTTATGCTTTTTTTCAAAAAAATACAGATCCAAAACACAAAACCCAGAACCCAAAACACGGAAGGGTGGTTTTGGCAAAACCAATCCAGATCCAAAACACGAAGAAAGATCCAGATCCAAAACCAAAACACAAAACACGAAAAGTGGCCGGTGCACACCCCTAAATTACATAATTTTCATTGTGAGACAGAGAACCAGGACACCTAGAGTATGTCACTCACATTTTCTAATTTCAAAAAACTCTATTTTAGCTATTCCCAAACACTCTGGGGGTTCAAAGGAATGTTAATTCAAGGGAAATACAGTATTTATTAAAATATTGCAGATTTCCAGCATTTATAAACATGTTTCATCCAAGGGAAAAAAATGGCACACATTTTCGGGATAAAACATAATTTTCACTTTTTTATATATATATAGTGCCTGTCATCATCATCAATATTTATGACACTTCTACTTCGAAAATACCCTTCTGTAAATGCAGGCAGTCTATCTCCTTTCTCCTCCCCTAGGGACCCCATTACAAACAAAAACACAATAAATGATGTACCATTAGGTAACACTGGTTGTCTAAACAATGGATTTGCAATTAGTAAATGTTAAATTTTGCAAACATATGACAGAATACATATTATCTATATGTTTACAAGTAATTTTAGCCTGTTTGCGAAAGGGAAAAACCTTTTTTGGACAACAGCCATAATCTCACCTGCCACCAGTGTAAGAAATGGAGGGTTGCTTATCTGGGAGAGTTGCCTGTGGCTGTTCCCTCTGTGGGCTCACGGCGCAGGATGAAGCAGTCTGTCCAGTACTGTAGAGCTGGATATAAGCACTGTGCCCTCTAGCGCTGTAAACTCGTAAGCAATCAGCTCCTGGCTTCAGGAAATATAGCTTATTAATATCAGAGATTTTTTTTTTTAATTACTCTGCATTTATATAGGATCCCATATGTTATTAATATTTCTACAAAATCCAAATATCAAAGTTTTTCATTCTTTCTTTTCTAAATACTCAGCTTGGAAGGAGTGAGGGGTAGAGCAAAGGGTACATTTACTAAAGTGATCGTTTTTAGAATTGGAGATGTTGCCCATAGCAACCAATCAGATTCTAGCTATTATCTTCTAGAAGGTGCTAGTTAAATGTTAAGTAGAATCTGATTAGTTGCTATGGGCAACATCTCCACTTCTAAAAACTCTCACCTTAGTAAATTTACCCCCTAGTATTAACTTCCCACTATACTTGTGTGCACTTCATATGGAATTTGGGTATCAGGAATCTGGCTGTCGGGATGCCGCTGTCGGTATACTGAACAGCGGCATCCCGACAGCCGGGATTTCATGCCCAACCCCTGTAAAACATGACCTGTTGGAGGCACTTGAGGATCGTCATTGAAATCCCCTGTGCTAGGCCATTACATGATCTGTTTACACTATCTGAAATCATAATTATTTGATTTTCTTAAGTGTTACAGCATCTACCTAAATTCTTGAAAATCTCTGCACATTTACAGACAAGGCTGTAACTAGGAGTGTGTGAGCAGTACCCTCGGGGCGGCACCCTTGCTGCCCTACAGCACCTGCATTTGGAATGGCAACCTGCAGCCAGTAGTGCTGCTGTTGTGCTGCCCACAGAGTGCCCTTTGGAGAGCCATTCAAAGCGTCCTATTACAGTACCTGGTGCCGGCTGTCCGGCCTCCTTGGCAGGATGTCATGACTTACTACAATAAAAAAACCACCATCAATATCCTACAATGATACCTGTAATACCACAACATAATCCTAGCACTACAGTAATAATACCACCACCAACATGCCTGGACTACAGTTATTATACCACCACCATCCCTGTACTAGAGTAATAACACAACCCCATCCCAACAATACAGCAATGATAACATACCTCCCAACTGTCCCGCATTCAGTGGGACAGTCCCGTTTTTTTTTGACTGTCCCGCTGTCCCACCCGCAGGCCGCAGTGTCCCACGGTGGGGGGGAAGTTGGGGGAAGCATACACCGTTGTTCTGCATAGCAGAGCAGCGGGTATGCAGAGCAAGAATAGATGCTGTGCTCATGCGCACAGCATCTATCACAGTACGGGGGGGAAGCCCAGGGGCGTGCTCAGCATCTCGGAGATGCTGGGCACGCCCCTTACTGATGTAAACGGGGCGTTCCACTAGGCCACTCCCCCTTTTGTGCAGGCCTCGCCCCTTTTTGGTGCGCGGATGTCCCTAGTGGAGATCATCAAATGTTGTAAGGTATGTGATAACACCACCACTATCCCTGCACTACAGTAATAATACCACCATCACCATTATTGCAAGGCAGAAATAATACCACCACCATTCCTGCAATACAGCAATAATAACACTACACCCATCCCTAACCTTAAAGCAATAATACCACCACCAACATTCCGGCACAACAGTGATAATACCACCACCACCATCATTGCACTACAGTAATAATACCACCACCACCATCATTGCACTACAGTAATAATACCACCACCACCATCCATGGAATACAGTAATAATGCCATCAACACCATGCCTGCATTACAGCAATAATACCACTATCATCATTGATGCATTTCAGAAATAATACCACCACCATCATACCTGCACTACAGTAAAAATACCATTATCATGTATGCACTACAGTAAAAATATCACACCCAACATCCATACTCTACAGCCAGAATACCACTACCACCATTGTTGTGCTACAATAGTAATACCATCACCACCATCCCAGTGCTACAGTAATACTACCACCATCATCATCAATGTACTACAGTTATAATACCATCCCTGCACTACAGCAATAATACCTCCATCACCATCTTTGCAAAACAGCAATAATGCCACTATTACCATTCTTGCACTACAGTGATAATACCAGCACCACCATTGTTGCTCTACAATAGTAATACCATCACCACTATCCTAGTGCTACAGTAATACTACCACCATCATCATCATCAATGTACTACAGTTATAATACCCAAAGCCGGCCCTAGGCATAGGCATGATAAGCAAATGCCTAGGGGCGACTCTGCATGCTAGGGGCATTTTCCATCAAGCAGGGCTGAGGGCCGGCTGAGCTCTGCCCCCCGCCGCCGGCAACAGCCGCTAGCTGCTGCTCCCTCCCAGTCCCACCGGCACCTACCTAGAGCCGGAAGAGCCCGCCCCGCCGGCACAGCTAACCCCCCAGCGCGCTGCCGCGATCGGAGCTCTCCGATCGGGCAGCGCAGCGGATGGCCAGATGGCGGCCAGGCATGTGACTGTCATCCGCATCCGCCCGGCCCCTTAGTCAGAATGAGCTTCTGCATAGAAGCTCATTCTGACAATACAGGTCGGTGGAGCTAAGATGGCCGCGGGAGGGCATGCTGTGCATTCCCGGCTGCTGCCACACCTCCCATGGGCCTTTGCGGAGCAGAGCCGAGAGCAACAACTCACGTCTCTGCCTCCGCCTCCATCTTGGCCCAGCCACAGCCCACAGCCACTGTACAACAGCCACTGTAACGGTCGCTGTGCAGGTAAGAAGACTGTGTCTTCTTATGTGTGTATGTGTATATATGTGTATGGACATATATATGTTTGCGTGTACACATATGTATGTGTATATATATAACAGTGTATATAAATATATATATATAACAGTGTATATATGTATATATATATATATATATATATATATATATATTATGCAGATAGCCGGCACTCCCAACCTGCTCAATGTTAACTTGAGGCCAGTGCCCTCCGTGTTACCTCTCCTAAGCAAGTGAGGGCATATGTACATCGATGAAGGCGGCACTCTCGACGATTTGAAAGCAATCAAAAGTTATAAACCAATATGTTATTTTTGGCGTCCACGTATAAATAATATGTTTGGTGGTGGGATTATATGATAGGGGGCACCAGTCAAAATTTTGCCTAGGGCACCAAATTGGCTAGGGCCGGCTCTGATAATACCATCCCTGCACTACAGCATTAATACCTCCATCACCATCTTTGCATTATAGCAATAATACCACTATTACCATTCCTGCACTACAGTGATAATACTACCACCACGACTGTTGCACTACAGTAATAATACCACCAACAACAACTTTGCAATGCAGCAATAATATCACCAACAACAATACTGCAGTACAACAATAATACCACCACTCCTGTATTACAGAAATAATACCACCACTCCTGTATTACAGCAATGGGATATAGTTGGCATCTCGGAGGACACAATGTCAGCTGTCAGAATCCCGGCATCAGAATCCCGACAGCAGTCAGAATCCTGGCTCAAGAATCCCAACCGCTGCGATCCCGATGGTAAGTATTAGGGTTAGGAGCTAGAATGAGGGTTAGGAATAGGCTGCCGGAGGGGAAAGTTTGGGTCAGGATGCAGGGGTGGTTGTAAGGGTTAGGCTGCGGGGGGAGTGTTAGTGAAAGGCTACGGGAAAGGTGGGTTAGGCTGCGGGAGGGAAGAAGTAGAGTTAGGTTGCGGGAAGGGACAGCTAGGGCTAGGCTGTGGGAGGGGAGGGTTATGTTTAGGCTGCGGGAACTTTGGGTTAGGGTTACAATACTTACCTGCATGCGACAGGATTTCCACTGTCTGGATTACGCTGCCGGGATTCTGACTGCCGGCATTATGAGCACCAGGATCGTGTACCCAGCCCTACGGCAATAATACCACTACTCACTACAGCAATATCACCACCACAATCCCTGTAATAAAGAAATAGTATCATTAATGGCAGGGTCCCCATTTCCCCAGTCATAATCCTGGAAGTCTCTCTATCACAAAGGACAGCTCTTAGTGGGAGAGCTGTCCTTTGCGATTTTCTAGGTACATACCAGCGATATTTTCACTGGTATGTACCTGATAAATGGCGATATGTATGGAATCGCGGATGCAATGCTTAGTACATGCAGCCCATTGTCTATTAGACTGTACTGTACTTATCAAAGTATCTTTGAAAAAACCTTAGGGCATCAGTGGTGATACCATTTTTTGCCCATGCATTGGACCCCCTACTTATATTCTCCATACTGTGCAGTCAATTGAGAATTATTTTGTTGCGCTCTCCAGCCTTGTTTAGCAAGGTTCCGGCAGCTGCTACTGCTGTGACTCTGAAATCAGGATCATCTCTCTTGGCACTTATCTTCATACTGACACTCACAGCACTGAGACCAGATGCAGTTGTCAGCCGCATCATACTCTGCACAGTGGCTACCATTTACTGGGCACACCACAGTACCCCAATGAATATAGTGGGATCATACTTGTAAAGAGAACACCATTCATGTGCTAAGTTTATGAACACTACGGGCAGATTCAGAGAGTGAGAAAAGAGGCAGCCTAGCACTTTTCAGAACTAGACACAACCCTGGTGATGTGGACATGTCCTGATGACGTCATGGCAGGTCTCCCTGCCCCAGGCTTCCAATGTGTTGGGACGTATGCACATATTTATTTCGGAATGAGACCCACAGTGTGAAAATGTATAATATAGTTTGCCTTTGAAAAGGGATAAAGCCCAGCTGCCTTGAAGAGGTTAAAGCCCAGCCTTCATGAAGGGGTTGAAGCAGAGGTTCTCAAACGGCGGTCCTCAAGGCTCCCCAACAGTTCACATTTTAGAGATATCCATGGTTGAGCACAAGTGACTTAATTAGTACCTCTTTCAATTTGATTTAACCACCTGTGCTCACCCATTTATATCTCTAAAATCTGAACTGTTGGGGAGCCTTGAGGACCGCGTTTGGAAACCTCTGGTTAAAGTGTTACAAAGAAAATAGAAATTCTATGAATGTACTCCCGTGCTCTCAACCCCATTTTAGAACGCAGAAATCACTTGAGCAAATGTAATTGCCAGTGTTTGCAGTAGCATTATGAAAACAACACTTTAATGTGACATGCTTTGTCAATTGCCAGCTTGTTAAAATATTTTCAGGAAAGTCTTTACTATTATTGTTTATAATTGATACTTTCGGCTTTACATGTGCTTGTAATATGCAGTTTTCCTCATCAACTCAAAGCATGTTTAACAAGCTTGTTCTAAATGTGTGAACTATTTCCATGTTAATCAAATCAAATTATAAAGCTGAGAAATCCCAGCTGTAGAAAGTGACAAATGTACTAATTGTATCTATTACTATATTATTAATAATAACAGCATTCAAGCATATGCTTGAAAAAAGGACGCAATCTAAAATGTTGCCGGTTCACTCTATTTATATTTAACTGTCATCTTTCCTGATTAGGAACTGAATGAATATCACAAAGACAATAGACAGTTGGTTTTCTGCAGAACTTAGAATTCCCATTTTAATAGTATATAGTGTAAATGTCTGTAAAAGTACTGAATACTTAAATGTTGATATGAATCTATTATGTAAACATCTGTTTTGTCATTGTGTATTTCCAAATGCTTGCTGATATGTAAAAGTTGTACTTAGTCAAACGTTGTTAAATACTGAGTATTACATCACGCCAAAGTATGAGAATTAATGTAAACAACTTTACGTAGATGACCAACATCCACTACTCCTTTGGCTGGCTCTATATCCTAAGGATGCTGCAGGCTTCAAACAAGGTTGCAGGGTGCTGTTCTAGTCACCCAACAAATGCTGGTGCCCCATGTGGGAGCAATTGTGCCGCTCCCTTGGCCCTGTGCCCTGGATGGTTGCTCCTCTCACCCACCCTTAGTTTAAGCCCTTGTCTGCTCACATTAAACCTTCCATTAAACAGAGATTCAGATAGAAAACTCAGAGATTATCAATTCTACTAGGGCAGACTAACAAGGATAAATAATAAATATAAAACTGTTCAATTCAATCTGATTATACTACTTTAAACTATATAACTAGAGCGCTATGGGTAAGGGTAATGATTAATATAAGTATTCTAAAATGCATGCAAATACCAATAATACATACAAAATAATCTTTATTTAAAAGATATGTTTATAGCCCTTTTATTGATAAGGGAGTCTGCGGGTCCCGGGTTCTTTTTTGGTGCAGGATTCCAAAATGAGCCTTGCGGTGGTGGGTCTACAGGTGGGCCTATCACCGGGTTTGCCCAGCCAAAGCATTCACACCCCAAGCCGGTAAGCCCAAGCTGGGGATTTCAAGGGCGGTGGGGACCTCCCCCAAGAAGAGGTCCCACCTCTCCAGATACCCCAGGCTTAGTCTGAAGCCCGGGGTTCTTCCCAATCACCCCTGGGCTGTAGGTATGGGGGTAATAATGGGGGAGATAGTTCAAAACTATTGTATTTTACAGTGGAACTACAAGTGCCAGCAGGCGGCCTGCACCCATACCCCTACTGTAAAATAAATAGTTATATAACCACAAGACACACACACCGTGTATAGTAGAAACTTTATTACATACCTACCTAACTCATTCACACATACTTACCTGCTGCCAGCTGTTCTGTACCCTGTAATAAAGTTTTACTATACACGGTGTGTGTGTCTTGTGGTAATTTAACTATTTATATTACAGTGGGGGTACGGGTTCTGGCACTTGTAGTTCCACAAATGTAAAAGGGCAGGCATGCTGGCACCTGTAGTTCCACTGTAAAATATAATAGTTACAAACTATTTCCCCACACTATTACCCCCGTACCCACAGCCCAGGGGTGCGGGGAAGAGACCCAGGCTTTAGACTAAGCCTGAGGTGTTGGGAGAGGGGGGCACCTTCCGCTATGATCCCCGGCTTGGGCTGGCTGGCTTTGGTTGTGAATGCTTTGGCTGGGGAGACCCAGTGATATGATTCCCTGGCTGTGGCATTACACCCCGGTCGGTTTGGGTCTGGTGCCGGTTTTAAATATAGGGGGACCCCTACACATTTTTTCCCCCTATATTAAAACCAGGACTGTCCCTGCAGCCAGGTGCTGGTTCCTAAACTACGGGGGAATTCTACATGGATCACACTGATCTGTGTATGTTTCTGCTGAACTCGAAGCTCACAGGCAGGTGAATTGATTTCACAAATTTGGACAGGAGTTTTGTCCGTTCTCATGAGAGTATAGAAACTCTCATCTTGGTAGATTCCCAAATTCTATCTTCACTAGTGAAAAGTTACTCGAGTTTGGCCGATGGTGAAGTGATGAGAGTTTGCTAACTCTCCAGACTTTTCCTGTAGCAGAGGAGATTTCTCTCCTGAGTTTGACATCAGTAAATTTGCGAGTGGAAAAAAATGCCCAATCTCTCCAGAGAATGCTAACTCGACCAAACTCGAATCTTAGTACATTTACCCCTAGTTATCAATTTGAGGGGAACTCTCTGCTTAAAAAATTTATATGTCAAAACGCCTATCTGAGGCAGGTAACTTTTTGGTGTCTTTGTCAACAGGTTCAAAGCCAGCCACTAATTAAATATGATGTTTTTATCCTTTTAATGGGAAAAAAAGGGGATGGCGAAATCTGTTCGAAAGTATGGATTCTCAACGAGAGGGCAGCAATTTAAAAAAATTGTTGGTGTGCAATTCCACCAGGAAAATGTAATCATGCCGCTATTGCCAAACTGATGTCTATAACATGGGATGTAGTTAATATACCTACATGCGGCATCCCGGCTGACGAAATCTCGGTGCCAGAACGCCTGTACCTGGCCAGAAGACTGGCACTGGACTACCGACAGTAGGTGACATGCCTGATGCCAGAATCCCAACAGCCGGGATGCTGAACGTAAGTATAGCGGGCATGTTAGGTCTTAGCCGCATGGAGGGGTTAGGTTTAGCCATCGCAGGGGGGGTTAGGTTCAGGCTAGGGGGGGTTAGGGTTAGGTACCCAAGGGGGTGTGTTAGGGTTAGGCACCACTGGGGGGTTAGATTCAGGCACTAAGGGGGGAGGGTTAAGTTTAGGCACCAAGGGGAAAGGGTTAGGTCTAGGCGCTAACAGGGAGGGTTAGGATGGGGTGGGGCGAGGGTTAGTGTTAGGATGTAGGAACAGAGGGTTAGTTAGGGGGAGAAGGGGGGAGGGTTACTATACTTACCAGATCCTTGTTGGGATCCACAGCATCGGGATGCCGCTGTCGGTATACTGACAGCAGGCATCTTGACTGCCGGGATTTCCAGCCCATTCCCTAGAACATTTAGTCTTGGTCTGGATATATTGGATGTTCTGCTTTAAAAAAAAAAAAAATATATATATATATATATATATATATATATATTATAGCTATATAGGCAAAAAATGCTGTGAGTAATGTCAATACAAATATTAAAATAAGCATGTTCAATCAACAGAGAAATGTTTGACTACTTAATATCAATAAATGCAAAGGTTAATGTACAAAAACTTTATACAACAAGGAGTGTATAATATTAAATGTTCTGTAAAATAAACAGAAAATAACGCTTACAGAGGACCTGTCATTTTTACACAAGTGCACATTAAACAGATATCTTAACGGAATGGGATTGAAATGCCGACGGCAGATGCCTGACATGATCCAGATCCCAACAGAGGCAGGTAAGTACCCTAACCTACCCTGTTCCCCCCTAACCCTCCCTTAGTGGTGCCTAACCCTAACCTACCCCCTAGTGCCTAACCCTAACCTACCCCCGGGGGGGTGCCTAACCCTAACCTCTCCCTGTGGGTGCCTAACCCTCCCCCTAGGGGTGCCTAACCCTAATCCCCCCCCCCAAACCTAACCCAGCTACACTCCCTAATCCTCCCCCGCACGGCTAACGCTAAGAGCGCCCTGGACTTACCTCCGTTTGGGATGTCGTCCCTGGCATTGCGGGATTAAGATAGGCATCGGTATTTCGACACCTATCATAAATCCCTAGCCGGCATTCCGCTGTCGGGATTGTGACCTTGCGGACACCGGTCACATGACTACATCCCATCTTCACAAATGATATTAAATATGTTACATTTAATGTGTGTTACAGCACTAATGATTCTAAATTAATCTATTTCATGCCTGCATGAAAACTAGACATGTCCTAGATATATAGGTATTTCTGATTTTATTTTTTTTAATCAAAAAACATAAAATAAAATATATAACACAGATAGATGAAACAAATACAAAAATAAATTATTATATTTATACATAGAAAAAACAAACAAACAGAAACCTTAGGGAAAGAAACCTGTGTGGGGGAGTAGACAGGGGCCATGATTAGGAGTGTGGAGCCACAGTACTATAACTTATGTTGAGAGGAGACACACCAGTTAGAGGATGTGAAAAGGTACAGTATTCTATATGACAGCCTGGTCTATGTTGTGTACAGTAGGGTCTTGCACTAAAGTTGCTATGCACCCCGTGGTCTGTTCATCAGCATCCCAAAGACAGTCTTTGGGTTGCCCAAATGTCCCAGTTTCATGGGGAGGGTAGCTGGAGGGACAGCAGCTGTCAGGGGCGGCTGCTGTCATGGGCGGAGAATACACACAGGAGCATAAGATGCTCCTGTTTGGTCTGGTTGTCCCCGGTGCCCAGACACAGTGTACAGGAATGCCTTTCACCACACATCCACCAGTCAAGAGTCCGCAACAGCTTAAACCCTGAAGTAACTGCATTCTTCCAGAGACTCTCTACATCGGCAGTCTTTCCCTCCTTTTCGTAGACCACGCTGGGTATACTGCAGCCCCGATGGACATATTGTAGATGGCATACCAGCGCTTTCCCTGCTGCACACTAGTTACCTATCACCCTTACACAGGTAGTACCTCAGTCTGAATTGGGCAGAAATGGAACTCTGGGCCTGATTCAGAGCCATACGCTCTGACCAGAGCGCTAGCTCTGAATCAGGGCCGGCCTAGCTTAAAATGGAGCGGCCTCCTGGCCGCTCGCATAGCTATGGGTGACCACCCACAGCTTATGTGAGCGGCCAAAAAGATGGTCGCGATGGTCAAGACCATCGCAACCATCGGGCTTGTGATGAGACCCTGCAGTAGGGTCTCGCTGCCGCAAGGCCAGGAGTGCTTTTGGCTCTATCAGAGCCAAAAACACTCCTACAGACATCACTAGTGACTGACATCCTACTGACATCACACTCCTACTGACATCACACTCCTACGCCTCCGTCGTGCGCATGCGCTTTTGGGTAACATCGACCCGCTTGCGAGCGTACAACGCTCACGAGCGGGTCTGAATGAGATCCTCTGTCAGGATCTGAGATAGACTTTTGGCAAGATACATGGTGTATCATCCCACATCTAGACGCGCTGATCAACAGGGAAATGTTGAATACTTCTGAGCACACCAGCTTCAGTACCGTGGACTGTGGACATTACACTCCACTGCCGGGCACCTGTCAGTAAGTACTTATTAACTGCATTGCTATAATCCACGATGTATTGTTACATATCAATGTATCAATGCATCGTGATGATATGTTTCTCAGATTTTATTTTTGTAATATAGCAACCCTATCTTGCACAGAAATATGATTGGTGACCTGTGCATGAAAGCCACATGTGAATTATGAGTAGGAATAGATATGAACATACCATTTACTGGCAAGGACAGGCTCACAATGCTAATATAAAATATTATGTGACATCATCATACAAGATCCTGGTTGGCTCTGAGTAATCACATAAGATTAGTTTCACAGATTCATCAGCCCAAAAGACTGCCTACATCACCAGCTATTTAATTAGGGCCTAAGGCATGAAAGCAGATTGTACAGTATAACGGAGGGAGATAATGTATAAGAATAATAATATAAGAATGATATGTGTGTTACTACCTGTACATTGCACTTATGCTTTTATTCAAGCTTTTATGAAATGATTAATATTATAGTTTTCAAAAATGCAAGAAAGGTTATATAAATTGTTATGGTGAACAAATGGACTGAACGTGTCAGAGCCAGATTAAGGGATATATTTACTAAAGTGCTGGTTTACAAAAGTGGTGATGTTGTCCATATATATACATCCTGGAAAAGGTAAGTGTGTCTATGCAGCATGGATGGTGTAATAGTTAGCATTACTGCCTCACAGCACTAAGGTCATTGGCTTAATTCCCACCACGGCCCTAAGTGTGTGGCATTTGTATATTCTCCCCATGCTTACATCAGTTTCCTCTGGGTGCTCCGGTTTCCTCCCTCAAAATATATACTGGAAGGTTAATTAGCTCATGACAAACAAATTAAAAATGTACTGGTAGGTTAACTGGCTCCTGATAAACAAATGATCCCTTGTGTGTGTGTGTTTGTGTGTACATGTGGTAGGGAATATGACCAAGGAGTGACCATTTGGGAACTTCTGGCGAAACATGCATGTCTTGGACACACCAGGGTTGGTCCCATGCACAGGACTGACCCCCGTCCCTTACAACAAACATCATCTTGCTGATTCACAGTCATTAAACAGGTACTTTTTCTTTTTATGGGACACTTTAAGTATATGCAGATTGCTGACTCATCCACTGTCTAAAAAACCTAGGAAAGAATGAAGATATCATGATTAAACTAGCCGATAAGGGCGGAGGCGTGGTTATAATGGATAAAAAGAAATATGAAGCTGAAATATTGAAACAACATGGAGACAAAGATACATATAAAACATTAAAAGTAAACCGAAGTACCAGAATAGAAAAATAATTAATTAGTCTCTGAATCTAGAAAGAATGATATGATTACAGAAAATGAAGAAAAATATATAGTGAAACACAATCCCATTCTCCCAGTGTTTTACATTTTACCAAAGATTCACAAGGATTCAATGAATCCTCCGGGGAGGCCTATTGTGGCGGGTACGGATTCCATTACGGCCAATTTATCGCAGGTTTTAGATTTTTATTTGCAACCGGAAGTTTTAAAAGTAAGATCCTACTTGAAAGATACATCAGATCTATTGAGTAAAATGAAGGATGTAGTTTGGAAGGAGTCTTATATTGTAGTGACAGGGGATGTAAGCTCCTTGTATAGTGTTATTGACCATACACAGGGAGTCACAGCAGTAGAATACTTTTTAAGAAAGGGAGACATGGAAGAGAGACATATTGATTTTATTAAACAGTATTTTATTTATTTTAAATAACTTTTTTTGATTTATCGATAAATTTTACCAACAACTACGAGGTACAGCTATGGGGACGTATTTTGCGCCGGCATACGCCAACCTATTTATGGGGCTATGGGAGGAGCAGAACATATGGAGTAACAATCTGGCATCAATTAACATTATTCAGTAGAATAGGTTTATAGATGACATTTTCTTTGTTTGGGATGGGGAAGAGAAAGATCTACTTATATTCTGCGAAAGACTCAACAGAAATGATTCCAACTAACATTTGTCTTTCAGTCATAGTAAAAAGGATATGAGCTTCCTAGACCGGGTAATTTATATAGAGGAGAATTAATTAAAAACAAAGAATTTTTATAAATCAACCGATAGCAACTCCTATATAAATATAGAAAGTAACCATCATCCGTTGTGGTTAAGGAATATCCCGAAAGGGCAAATGACAAGGATTAGAAGAAATTGCACTGACGTGGAAATGTTTAAGATACAAGCTAAAGGTCTCTAGAAAAAATTTATTCAGAAGGGGTATAAAAAAGAGGACATCAACCCACATATAGAGAGAATAGTAGATGTAAATAGAGAAGACCTTCTATGCAAACATAAGAAAGAGGACAAAAAGGCAAAAATAATAATACCATTCATTACCACATTCAATGGTCAATATAGACAAATAGAAAAGATTGTGAAAAAGTATTGGTATCACCCGTGCATGCAGGGGCGGTTTCCGAGTACCTAGAAACCCCCCTGCCTGTCACTCCATCGCAGCCCGGCTTAACAATATTTTTTTTTGTGTAAAGATGTGAGCCGGCAACTGTCCCTGGCTGAGCTGTTTGTAGGGGGAGCTGCAGCACTTGCGCACAGCTCCTCCCGGGCAGTTCTCACAGGGCGCCGCACACCGGCATTGTGGGAGGCATCCTGCTGCGTGACAGTGACCGGCGCTCTCTCCCAGAGCCGCACCACAGGTGGGTGTAATGTTTTACATGTGGGGGGAGCCGGTGGTGGTGGTGGGGGAGGGCGATCTTTGTCAGTGTGCCAGTCTGTGTGTGTATAGGTTTTGTCAGTGTGTGTGTGAGTAGGCTTTGTCAGTGTGTGTGTCAGTCTCTGTGTGTATAGGCTTTGTCAGTCTGTGTCAGTCTCTGTGTGTGTGTATATAGGCTTTGTCAGTTCAATTTAAGGCAAAATCATTATTCTTTTCTGCAGATCACTGTTTCTTGTTTCTTTGTAGTGTGTGTGTATAGGCTTTGTCAGTGTGTGTGTGTGTGTGTGTGTGTGTGTATAGGCTTTGTCAGTGCAGTGTCTGTCTGTCTGTCAGTGTGTGTGTGTGTATAGGCTTTGTCAGTGCAGTGTCAGTCAGTGTGTGTCTAGGCTTTGTCAGTGCATGTGTGTATATGCTTTGTTAGTGCAGTGTGTGTGTTAGTGTGTTTGTGTCAGTGCAGTCTGTGTGTGTGTATATGTCACTGTGTATGTTTGCGGTGCCGCCTTTTTATTTCTTCAAGGAGCTGAAAAGCTCCATATAAATATAGTCGAATAGACTCCAAATAAAAAAGTTCAACACCCGGGGTGCAGATCCTAAGAACTAAACAGACTGCTCAGTCTTGAACATACAATCACATACAGGCAGCGCTCCTCAGGTACTCAATAATCCAAGCTTGTTAATCCATTACTGTGCAAAGTTTCAGATGCAATTATTACATATTTCGTCAAGGCATTGACAAAATATGTAATAGATTAATCTGAAACATTGCACAGTAATGTATTAACAAGCTTGGATTATTGAGTATTGATTATTGAGTACCCGAGCAGAGCTGCCTGTATGTGGTTAGGTTTTTTGCCATTGGTTTTTTAACCAAGTATTGGAAACCCCCCTTTCAAAGTCCTGCGTTTGCCACTGGCAGTGCCAGATTAATGTCCATATGGGCCTGGAGCTGAAATTTATGAAGGGCCTTTTGTGTGATGCTGAAGGGGGTGTGACAATCGCTGTGGCTGTGTCACTAGTGATGCGGGGGCATGACCTGTGTGGTGTGGGTGTGGTCTACACAGGTAGTGTGGCATGTGCAGTAGGTGTGGCTAACTCCATGGAGGGCATGTTTAGTGCCTACCTTCAAGTTGTAACAAGAAAAAGTTTAAGGGTTTTTTGTGTAGTGAATATTTTTTTGTATGTGTATACATACATGCAGGGGTGAAGCTAGGCTTCCTTTCACCCCAGGCAAAGACTCAGCCCGGCATCCACCCACCTTGTAGATAGTACACACCTTTGGCTAGATAACAGAGTTGTCAGCACTGTCAAAACTAAAATGTAAAATCTAATTTTTAGTACCATTATTTTAGATTGCCAGCGCCTGCTGTATTTATTCTGGGGTATCTACCCAATTCAAATGGAGCATGGAGGCTCAGCTATTGCAAAACACAATGGCTAAGTATTGCTGTCTATACATCACAGAGCATTACAGTGACCGCCATATAATGAAGAGAACATCGCAGTGACTGCCACTTACTACAGAGTCAGTGACCGCCACAGTGACCACAATATTATACCGAGAACATTACAGTTACTGCCATATACTGCAGAGAGTATTATACAGAGAACATCACCTTGACCACCAGATAATGTAGAGAGCATCGCTATGATCACCACATAATACAGAGAGCATTGCAGTAACCATTATACATTGCAGTCACCACCATGTAACGCAGTCACCGTCGTATAATACAGAAAGCATCTCGGTAGTGGCTGCCATATAATATAATATAAAAAAAATCGCAGTGACCACAATAAAATAGAGTGCATTACAGTGACTGCCATATAAAACAGTATCGCAGTGACTGCTATATAATATAGAGAACATCAGGTCACACCATATAATGTACCAAGCATCCAAGTGACTGCTATACCCAGCTACACATCATCATGGCCCCTGCAGTGGGATAAATCAAACAACAAGCTGCGGGCAGATTTATCATTACAGGGACAAACGCAGGATTTCTAGAGGGGAGTTTCCACGTCAAGCCACTACAGCGGGCATGACAACCATAAAAAGGTGTGTGGCTATCATTTTAGCTAATCCTTGGCCACATACACATCAAATAAGATACATTAAGATGAGTACTGTACATACTTAAGCAGCCCTGCGGCCTACCGCTAGTCCCGCTGACCAAGTGGCCGATTTTATAAGTGATACGCACTTATCAATGAGCAAATCGATGTCTGGAAAGATGTCACAACTGGATGGGCATTTAAATTTGCCCATCTAATTGTGATGCCAGTGTTGGCGGTTCCTGAGGCCAGTGTATGGGTGGTTGGTGGGTTAGCTGTACACAAAAGTAGATGTACCTTTGACTGTGCTGCAGGTCTGACCTGATATGTCTGTGAACAATGTAATTCACAGACATATCATTTGTACACACCCACATATGCACTATGAAATATGTAGTTCGCTGAATGACATATCGCATAGTGGGCCCGGTTCAGTCCCGCTCGCAAGATGCGTTCGCACGCAGCCGTCAGCAGCTAAAGTATGCAAAACCTGCGATCGCATGGTAAGACATTATTATGCCCACTATTTCTTTGCATGCGATCGCTGACTGTATGTAAGACACCCACTTTCCCTTCGTTACACACGTCATCTCCAGGAAGTGTATGCATTTATCAGTAACATCGAGTACCATCGGACCTGCACGCAGAACTTCCTATCCTACCTCAAGCACTGCAATCGCTGCAGTGGGAAACAAAAATTGCAAAAATTGTCCAGCTGCATGCGAACGCAGCCTAGCGAGCAGGTACGAATCAGGCACAGTGTAGCCTTTAGGCAGGAATCAGGCTGTAATGGAGAGTATTTTAATTAAAAATTACATAGATAAAAAGCACTCACTGGATTCTGCCCCAGTAGGTACCACTTCTCCCTGCAACCCCAGGACTGAATAAAAACCAGCCAGCAGGCACTGTTTCTGCTCACCTTCTCCCACTCCTCCTTGCACACACTCTCTTTTTATGGGTCCCTTGAGCTATTCTTATATTCCGGCATATCTGTAATCCTCCCAGCTCCTCTTTGGCTTAGTGCGGACTCTTCCTTCCTCAGACTCAGAGAGCCCTGTTAAAGGCGTGTCAGGGACTCCACTCACAAATATGTCACTGCCGGGACAAGTCTGTCCCAATTAGCGACAGCAGAGATAGCACTTTGCCCTGTAGCCTCCTACCTTCACTGCTGGTCCCACTCCCAGACAGGAGGTGCAATTTAGAACAAATCTGGGAACGGAGATTCGATGGCGTTTTGGGGGCGGAGCTTCAGCTGATTTGGGGGCAGAGCTTCGATCGGCTCATGGGGCTTCATACGGGGGGGGGCTGGCATTAGGGAGGGGACGTTTGTGTGTGAATGCCTAATGCTTGTGCCCAGGTGGCCGGGAGATTAATGTTTGAGACGGTAACAGGAAAAAAAATTAAATCTTCACAACAGTGTCTGCACTGCAGGGGTTGTTGTGGGCCTATTTTAATGGGTGGGCTTGGAGCTGCAGCTCCACCCGCCCCATTGGTAATCCGGCCCTGGCCACTGGGTATATATTAAGGCAGGATCCTGTCATTAAGACCATTCTCCCTGAATACCCCATATATATAAAAAAGCACAAAATATTAGAAATAAAATAGTCAAAAGTGTGGCACCAGTTATTAGAGATGGTAGAATTAAAACCAAAGGATTGTTTAGATGCTGTTTATATGCAATGTGCAGAAACCATGGTACTTTAGAAAGAAAAACCAGTGAATACGGTTTGGAATAGAAGTTGGCCTATTGAAGATTTCATAGCATGTAATAGCAGAAACTGTATTTACATTATTGAGTGCACATGTGGGCTTCAGTATTTTGGCCGTACCTCTAGACAATTAAAGGAGAGGTGGAGCGAACACCTCAGAAATATAAGAAAGGGAACCATTCACTGTCGAGTCATTTTAAGGAACATCACCAGAGTTCAGTGAATGGTATTAAGAAAGTACATGGTATTAAACAGGTGAAACAACACTGGAGGAAGAAGGGTATTGACAATGAACTAGCGAAGGTCAAAATGAGAAACATTTACGAATTAAAAACCCTTATATCAAATGGTTTAAATAACGATTTTGAGATAAAGTGGTTTATATAATGGCGTTTTTATAATGGTGTTGTCTCTCCAGAACAATACAGGACCTTAGATGCACTGATTTATATACACTTTTTATGTATTTATATATATCTAAGCATTACTTTTAGTATTATTTCATCTGGATGAAGTACCATTTGTAATATTGTATTCATTGTATATTGTATTCTAGATGGCACCAAGGGCACTCTGCACTTTATAGTGGATATTATCATCTAAGTGGGTATTTGCAGGGATGGAATGCAGGCTTCCGGGTTCATCACCAAGTGGAGTTAGGGAGCTTGCGTTCCAACAGCGTAGTCACGTGACACTTGTCAGGTCACGTGACTCCAGGAAGCGGACGCGCGGCATGGAGGGTGAGCTGTGTGACGTGCGAAGTCACGTGACTGGCCCCCTAGCTGCATAAGACATTGAGGGCGAGCCATGTGATGTGCGTAGTCATATGACCGGCACCCTAGCCGCATGAAGTACAGAGAGGGAAATGGGAGTTTCCCAGGAGACTGTGAGTACGTTCCAGTGTGAACGTGAAACTGGAAGTAGAGTTATCACTGCAGTTTTTATATATTTATTCAACTAATTACAGCCGTTGAGAAAAAATTTAAAGTTCAGGATGCCCTATATATGAGGTATGTACACATTTATTGCCTAAATAAGGATTGGTATATGTATTGAAAACTCCGGAGACAATCAACCTATCACAGGGAAGGGAGGGGGATTTAAGGTATTACTGTCCACCAGAAGATATACACCTTTACTACTGTCCACCAGAAGATATACACCTTGAGAAAGACTTTTAATAAGTTGAAACGCGTTGGTGGAAAGTGGGAGCAGACTACCAGGACTGTGAGCAGTGGGAAAGATCTCCGTATCCAGTGGATGCTCAAGCAGGTTTTAAATCCGGATTGAAACCATTGTTGATTGATGTGTTGTCAGGTGTACAGGATTCACCTTCACTGCTGGTACGCTGAATATCCCATGAGGGGTGGGATAGTTTTTAGGAATTTTAAACTTGAATAAATGGTATTTCACTATATGTGATATTTTTCTTCTTTTCCATATTTGTGACCATGATGTAACGAGGAGTAACTGAGGAAAAGATTGAATTGAACATACATCTGGGAATTATACACTGATTAGAGACTATACCTTCATTGCATGATCACTATATAATCTGGAGAAAGTGCCTGGACTTTTTATTGTGTTTGTTTGACACTGCACTGTCTGTTTCACAACGGTGAATACAGCAGCACTCAACTGTATCAGAGTATTCCCACTGCCTTCAGAGGCACAACTAGTGAGTGGTGGGCCCAGGTGGCACCCCTCACCCCAAATTTTTCCCATTCCCCACCTACCCCATAGTTATTAAATCCAGTCTCTGCTCTGCTGCCCAGTCTTTTTTTCCCACTTCACTCCCCCCAGTCATTAAATCCAGTGTCTGTCCTGCAGCCCAGCCTTTTTTTTTCACCACCTCACACCGCAACATCCCCCCACTCAGACTCTTTTTTTTACCACTGTACACCACAACCCCCCCACTGTCTGGACTTTTTTCCACCACTGTACACCACAAGCCCCCCCCGCTACCCAGCCTTTATATCACACTTTACACAGCAACCCCCCCACCCTCCGCCCACCCAGCTTTTTTTTTTATCACTTACACTTACCTCGTTTCCTTCTTCTTTGGCTTCTTGTCAGAGTCTGTTTCTTCCCTGGAGCTGCTCCTCTTCATCCACGGCTCTTACCTCTCCCTCCAGCAGCACGTGACGTGTCAAAACAAGGGCCAGGCCGAGGCGGGTGTCTGTCATGTTGGTGGAGCCGGAGCGGAAGGAGCAGGCCCGCTCCAGCTCCATCTATTTACTTAATGGGGACCGGGTCGGCAGGCAGAAGTGGTGGTGCTGTCGGATGCATGCAACTATAGGCCCCAGCACCACAGAATGCCCCAGTACAAGGCACCGGCTGCACCGCCGCTAGTTCTGTCCCTGACTGCCTTATTTCATAGGGTATAGACATGCAGGAGATCACTCACCTGTTGTTCACTATGAAATCTCATACACAACAGGCAGCAGCATTGACCTAATCAGTGTGGATCTGCGGTAATTGTATCCAGGGCCATTAAGAGCCAGTCTATGTCCTGGTGAAGGGGGCGTGGCCTAATTACCGGAAGCATGGCCATGCCCCCTTAAGAAAAAAAGAAAAACCCTAGTTGCAGAAACACGCTAAGGAGGTGGGCGCTGTGAAAATCAAAACATAACAACTAAATACTTATCTGAGATAGTTCTGCCATTCAAAAAAAGTCATAAGTAACAATTAAGGTGTTGACCTTCATTGAGACCATTGGGAACAACAGTATTCAAACGATCAATCCATAAGCACTCCCTTTGTAAAAGTAATTTATTACGGTCTACTCAATGTCTCAGTGGCGGAATGCAGACAATAGGCATGCAACGATAGTCTTTTATAGTATGTTTTAACAACGCAAAATGTCTTGCAACAGGTGGTATATTAAGATCCACTGTAACCAGGGCTTTTTTGATAGAAGATCAATGTATACGTTCTTTTAGTGATCGTATGGTCTCACCTACATAAAGCAGGTTACACAGGCACTTTATAAGGTAGACTACAAAACGGCTATCACATTCTAGTTGGTGATGAATGTTATATCTAATACCCTTCTTAGGGTCAATAAAGCAATAACCGAGGCAGAGAAACTGACAATTGACACACCCATGACATTTATATACACCATTCTTTGGTTGCAGCCAGCTTTTGGTCCTAATAGGGCCGATGTCGGACTTGGAAATTATATCTTTCAAATTACTGCTCCTCTAATATCAGAAAAATTATTTCTCTTGTCAAAAGGGACTAATGGACTCATCAGCTTGTATAGTTTGCCAGTGTCACAATGGTGTATTGTGTTTATGCCTCAAAGCAATTGAATATGTAGACAAGAAAACCATTCAATTAGCATTGTCGATTCTTTTCTTATTTCAAAGTACATCTGCATGATCAATGGACATACATTTAGCAATTGCCTCATCAATCTCTCATTTAGGGTAGCCCCTTAGTACAAACCTCTTGCCCATTTCTTTGTAAAACAATTGGATCTGATGTAATACACAACACCCTTAGTAGTTGCGAAAAAGGTAGTCCACATTTTGCTGTTTGCTTTCATCCTGCCACTGCCTTCACAACTTTCATATGTCTCCTAGATGAAAGACAGCACTCTTATAATTGATAGTGGGATTAAAGTACCGATGTACCAAAGGGGTGAACTGAAGAGCAATGGAACAGGAAATTAGATGATGGTAAAGTGGAAAAATGATATGTAAGCGTTAGCAAAACATGAAGGGTAAGCAAAATATGTGCCCTCACTACATTGAACCTCAAACAATTATTTTTCTAGGTTAGGTAGGCAATTATTTTTCCAGAGTTATCTGACACTCACCTTTCTACTGTAAAATCACATACTGTTTAAGTCATATGAATAAATTGGATAGAACCAGCAAAAACAAATTTTCCCTTGAGATTTTGGCTCAGATTTATCAACGAGTGGTATTCTTGTTATCACTCGTTACTAATCTTAAATGGTGCTCCAACCAATCAGCTCCTAACTGTCATTTTTCAAACACATGACAATTAGGAGCTGATTGGTTAGAGCACCAGTTAAGATTAGTAATGAGGGATAACAAGAATACCACTTGTTGATAAATCTGGACCTTTATATCTTTATTTCATCTGTTTATCTTTACATAATTCAATTAGTTGGTACTTTAATTGAAATCAATGAAATGGTGCTAAATCGATGCAGTAAATATCATTTTAATTCCATAACAGCATGGACAATGAGTGTAAAGCAAATGTGGATAGACATAATAGCCCTCAGAATGAAAACATACTTACCAAACCTGTGACCACCCCAGGTCTAGAACAGCAGACAAAAGCCGGTCACCTCTTGTCTTACAAATTGCTTGTGTATTATCACCTCCTAATTTCTATGTCTGGAGAAGTGTTTCAAAGGGCACTCGAAGGAAAGCTTATGTGTCATTAAGAGACAATCATTTATCTGAACTAACACTCCGCTCCTGTTCCGGTAATTAGTTAAGAAAAGAAAAAACAAGCTTTAGTACTTCTGTTCTGGTAATTAACAGAGCTAAATCTGTCATTGATAATTTAGAACGCAAGGGACTGAAATTTTAAATTGTTCAACTTGCACGTCTTTATCTGCCTGCAAGCATTTATTTTACAATGACTCTTTTGCAGCTGACATAGAACACAGCACAAAGATTCTTTTTTTTTCTTTATTTAAAAAAAAATGAATGGCTTGTGGATAATTGGTACAATTAACCAGATTCTGCTGTCCATTTCTGCTATTATCATAAATAAATGAATATATAATTAATTTTTATATTTAAAGACAGCACATTACAATAAACTGAGAAGTGTTTGTTAATTATAAGTTGAATTGGAAAATATATTGTACAACTTTACCCCCCTAAATTTAAGTATCCAACTTGCCGGGATTTGCGGTGGTGGATACTTAACTACAGGAGTAAATCAGTATTGCTTCTCTGTTGGGACAGTTGTCACCATGATCCATAACATTGCTATCAAAGTAGCAGTGTTAATTATCCATGATGATCCAGCCCATTACACATGCGTAACCTGAGCTCACACTTGTGCACGGACACAGGCCCTGATTCAGAGCCGGACGCTATGACAGAGCGCTCACTCTGAATCAGGGCCGTCCCTCTGAATTTTAGAGCGGCCTCCTGGCCGCTTGCATAGCTGTGGGTGACCACCCACAGCTATAGTGAGCGGCCAAAAAGATGGTCGCGATGGTCAAGACCATTGTGACCATCGGGCTTGTGACGAGACCCTTGTGGTAGGGTCTCGTTGCCGCAAGCCCTGGAGTGCTTTCGGCTCGATCACAAGTGATGTCAGTGGGGCCAGCCCCAGACGTAGGTGTTCCCATGGGAACGCCTCTGTCTATGCAGCCACGCCCCTGGCACGCCCACCAAAGGGGGCGTGCTGTCACTCACCATCGACAGCACGCCCCCTTTGTAGCGAGACCCATAGCGACGGCTTGGCCATCGCTGTCCGGGTCTCGCGCATGTGCACGACGGAGCCGGCCACCTCGTGCGTATGCGCACTTGGCCAACATCGACCCGCTTGCGAGCGCTCGGAGCTCGCGAGCGGGTCTGTATTAGGCCCACAGGGCAAGTAGTGCAGGGGCAATGGTGGGATCTGATACCTCTCTGAGAAGCCGGTACTCCTTCCCATAGGAACGAACTGTCTGTGGGAACCAACAATACCTGAAGATGTAGTTAGTTCCAGCAGGCAAACTCCGAAAACTTTGCTGAATATTAGGTGCCATCTAAGGGCCCCTACTAATGAATGGTCCGCTTAAAAAAAGTGTTTCTGCATGTGTAGTCAGTCTATAAGGAATCATGAATAAGCCCCTAAATACCAAACGCCAAAATTACTAATTCAATCTACTGAAATCATACAATTAGATCTACTAAAACTGTGCATCAGATTTTGCTGCAGCCTCAATGCGCCCACGAAACACATACTTGTCTGACAGATCACCGAGTTTTCCAGAAAGCCTGATGGCTCCAACAGTCCAACAAAACACGCTACCCTGTGCCCTGTACCGTGTACCCTGTTGTAGTGTCAACATCAATGCAAATGGCGTATCCTAGGTATGCCTTAGTTTTTAATGATAATTCTTTCAACTCCACCGAAAATCAAACCTTGCATTTTGGAAGGAGATATTATCAATACAAAAGTTTTGGTGTTCTTAACATAACCGATAACAAGGATTCTCTTTATCATTATGCCGTCAATGTCCATCCCTCAGCAGTAAAAAAGGAAATAATCTCTGCACATGTGCAAAACAGATTTCCTCTGTGACCACCGACATCACTCCTGAAATCGTGCCCCAGAACTTCATGTGAATCAAAAGTGTGAGTAGGCGAACTTAGTTCCTCCCCAAGCACTGTCTTGCTGATCTCTGCATGTACCTAGATCAGCTGCAGCATCGGGGACTGATGGTCAGTCACCCCTGAACCACGCTCCGCTGCGCTCTGCAGGAATTAATCAGTTAAGGGGTTAAGAAGGTTTCTTCAGGCATACTCAAATTAAATGTTGCAGCTGACGTCCATTAAATATTTTGTCATTCAGAACAATAAGCAACTTGAAGCCCAAGTTTTCTTCAAAGTAATCATGTCATGTTCTTACTTAACGTTTAGCATATGAAGCTGCTCATGTTACATGTCATATTAATCATCTCTAGCACATTGCGTTTCCCAGCTTAATGCAGCAGGAGGTTTTTCTTTTTTTGTTTCTTACATTACACGTGCATTTTCTTATTAGTTGCTTCTTTAATATAAGCTTATTGACAACACGAAACTAGCAAAAGTAAAATAAATAAAGAGGTAGTACATTTAAAGACTGGTTTGACAAATACCTTTATATCTGCCAACATTCTCTATTAGAAAAATGTGACACAGTTGAACATCCCACTGAGCCAGCTAAAGCACACACCAATGGGCTCACACCCATATTGGGCAAAGCCACAGATAAAAATATCAATGTTGGATAGAATAAAAATTTTGAAGTAACTGGTTTATTACTTGTTCCTTCATGATGCAATTATGCTGAGAGTTTGACAGAAATAGGGTCAGTGCTACCATTATGCAAACCTAAGCAACTGCCCAGGGGACCAGTGGTTATATGATGCCGAAAATAACTCCAGTATTTTTCCTGCATTACATTCCCAAAGCTATTTACCAGTTACACAGAGATGCACACCCTTACATACCACTTCATAAAAAATAAAATGTCTGGGAGCAACCACAGCTCAGCCGTGAAGCAGATGGCCATAGAAGCTCACAGAACAGGACCAGCATACAGTATGTTTGGCACATAAAAATCATCTGTTAGCAGTTGCAATACTCACTAGTCACTACCCAGTTGCAAACTGCCTCTGAAAGTAACATCAACACATGAGCGTCATGGATTGGGCTTCCAGGGCCAAACATCACGGACACAAGCATCAGATCACTATGTGTAATGCCAAACACTGGCTGGACTTATATATACCACAAAGCTATTGGACCATGGATCAATGCAAACTCATTTTCTGCAGAGACAAATCAGGTTTTACCATCTCATGGATGAATCAGAGTTGGTGGATGCCAGGAGAAGGCCTTTTTGTGTTTCAGCATGACAAGCCTCCTTGCCCAAAGCGAAGTCCATCAATAAATAGTTTACAGAGTTTAGGCTGCAAGAAAATGTCTGTCCTGCTTAATACTAAGCAACTGCTGTTACTAACATTCCCAAGTGGTCAAAGTGTTTTATCCAAAACTACATAATCGCGTTTATCCCATCCTCATTGCCAGTAATGAATGATGTATGTTTTGTTTTAGTTTTTTTAACAAAACATTTGACCACTTGGAAAAGGGAGGAACAGCAGCTGCTGAACCCTGAATATCTGCATATAGTAAAGAATTACAGTTGGGCACATGATACAAATACATTGCTAAAACACACTTCTCACATCTATGTGGAGCAACAAAAGAATCGCTATCTATCATTATATATGAAAGGTAATCCAGAAAATAAAGACCGTTTGTGCATTCCCGCCGTGCAGGTAATTCACTCTCCCAATTCATGGTTGGGCCCAAACTAGGTCCTCAAGGCACCCTAACAGTCCAGGTTTTAAGGATAACCATGCTTCACTAAACTCAAGAATTCCTTGGCATAAAAAGTTTTGGAAGGAATGATGAGTTGAAGCTTGTAGTCACTAACTGGTTCAATGGACTGGAGGCAGCCAAATACAAGGGGATTCTAAAGCTCGTAGACAGATATGATAAAGGCTTAAATCAGGGGTCAGGGAACTTTTTTACCTTTTACCCAAAAATATATTTAGATACGCCGACGTTACCCCCTTGATTTGAAAGAAAGGAGATCATAGAATAGTGCCCCATATAATGCCCCTGTAGTAGTGCCCCCATAGTTATGCCCCTGTAGTAGTGCCCCCATATAATGCCCATGTCATAATGCCCCTGTAGTAGTGTCCCCATATAATGCCCCTGTAGTAGTGCCCCCATATAATGCCCCTGTAGTAGTGCCCCCATAGTTATGTCCCTGTAGTAGTGCCCCAATATAATGCCCCTGTAGTAGTGCCCCCATATAATGCCCCTGTAGTAGTGCCCCTGTAGTAGTGCCCCCATATAATGCCCCTGTAGTAGTGCCCCCATATAATGCCCCTGTAGTGCCGCTTGTACAAAAAAAAACACTTACCTTAATCCCAGCTCCTGCATCCGCCGCCGTCCTGTCCGCCCGGCTGCTCCTTGGAAATATGGGAGAGACGTCATGATGTCTCTCCCATAATGCGCATGGAGAGAGGCAGAAGCTGGAGTTCAGAAGAGAACTGCAGCCTCTGACTAACGCGGCGCTGCAGGGAAGGAGCCGGGCGCCTGCTGGTAATAACATCTCGTCCGACTTAGAGCCTCCCTGCGGCACAGCTATATTACAGAATGATTCATATGCATGCCCGGCTGTCTATCCATTGCCCCCAGGAATTTCATTTTTACCCCATGTGGGATAATTTACACCTATTCCCTGACCACTGGCTTAAATGAAGGAGGTACTGCAGTCACCATCTGAAGATCAAGTTAGCCCATGCAGGCAAAATCTGCAAAGCTTTACTTTCAGATGTTGGTAAATACCATCCCCATAGAAAACTATAGGGATGACTGATGCGAGTGTTGGCAGACAGAAAGCAGTAGATATCTCTGTTATCTACTGTTTTCTGTATTGTTATATTTAGGGGATACTTAATTCTACCATTAAAGATGCAGCAGTTTTTAAATATTTTAATGACAGGATTGATTGATAAATAGACCCTATATTCATATAAGAGAGCACACGGCACTCAATTCAGATGCACATCAGTACAGTTGTAGTGTACAAATCCATATGACATTGATAAGTAACACTCTCCTCTCCACATGGAAATAAATGAAGACATAAGAAATACGGTACATTATTGACACCGAAAGTAACTGATGATCTCAATACCCCTGAGAGACTGAAAGTGGTTATAAGTAGAACCTTCACAACAGCTTCTATGTTCATTAAAAGATCACACCTTAAACATGAAATATTTTTGCCCTTGATCCCAATTTAAACAAAGTCAGTTTTGGAACCACTCATTTTGCTTATAAGCAGGGCACTAATTTGAAAGCTCTCTTGGTAAATAGCACTGATTGCTCTAATTTACAAATTTCTCCCAGGCTCACCTGTCTCACCAGTAATCCAGGTGTCTATTGCTGCTCCGGTTGCATTAACTGCTCTTGTTTACTTACAGGCAGTGCCTTTCAACATCCTATTACTAATAAGACATTTTCTGTCACTTCAGTATGACAAAGTTTGTTATGTATTTACTACCTTGTTCTTGTGGACTGGTCTATGTTGGCAAAACAATTACAATGCTGAAGGAAATACTCTCAACATAGGTTGTCTATTATGAAAGCCATCTCTAATACTTCTATTGATCTCAAGAACCTCCCTGTGGCCAAACATTTTCTGGAGAACATTTAATAAATCACCGGAAAGTCTATATCATCGATCAAGTGTCCAGTAAGGGTTAGGTTACCATTTTGCCAGGACAGTCTTTGGCCCAACTTTTGGAGGTACATAGACACAGTTAAGCAGGATGGATATAGAGGCGCCCGTTGGAGGAGGAGCAGCTTGCAGCTAGCAATGTACGCTAGTGAATGTCCCCCATCATTTGTGCACTGATCCTTTGTGTACCTGCAGCATGAGTGCCAATGCTCTGCTCATGTTACATTCCATTGGATAGTTGGATAGATCCAGGATCTATTTTGAAAATACTACACTTTGGTCAGTTTGCAAAATAGGCCAGACACACTCTTAATTAAAGAATATGTAATAGTACCTATTTATCAAATTCCTCTTAAAATATTTTTCAGGACTATCCACATAAATACCTACTCACTGCACCTGGAGCTTGGTCTTGGTTTAGATAAAAAAAAGTGGAAAATAAATGCTAAAACAATATGAAAAAAACATGTTTAATATAAATTTAACTAGAAAAAATACTTTTTTGTAATAAAACTTTTATTTCACTCTATTGCATCTGAAATGGTGATAGCATGGGAAGACAGTTGGTGGTACAGGTACTAGCACTGATAAATTTGCCATAAGTAGCCATGCAATGGCAATACACATGGCATACTGCGCCTATTAATAAATAGAGAGAAAACCTAAATAATTCAAATTGGAAAGGAGCTTCTCCCTTTGATAAAATAGATCAGTAAATCCGGTAAAAACCCAAAAAATAAACAAAGGAAAAAAGAGTCTTCTATTTTCAAGGGGAAGGAATAGTATATAGACGTGCAGTCCCACTCCGCAGTATCATCGTCTGATGTCAGTGGGTTTGATGTACTCATTATAAATAAAATAAACATCCAGAAAGCTGCATTCATTTTACATAGAGTCTGCCTTACAGAAATGTGCTACCAATTAATGAGATAAAGCATTTATGTTAATTTACAGATGTTTGGTGTCCATGACACAGTTTAATGAAAATGAACTGTACACTAAAATAAATCCAATAATATTTATATGAGCTGCCTGACACAATGGGGTATATTTAGAACTCTCAATTCACAATGATTATACATCATTTACAATTCCAAACATAATGTACTTAAACAATAATTACTAGTAATGTTACTATTTGTTGAGACAATGTAAAATAGAAGAAAATAAAACCATGTTTTCTATCGCTGAATAAATATGTTTCTCATCTAATTTCTTTTACACGTCACAAACCTAAAGCTGGTACACAGCTATATAATCATCGGGCCGTTCATCCAATATCGAGAGAACGCCCGTTGGATTGTATAGGTGTGTGCGCTGTCCCGATGCAGGAGCGTTAGCCGATAAACAGCTTTTAACGCTCCTGCAACGGTTGGGATCGGGAGGTCACATCTTATGTACGGTTTAATATTTATCGGGTCGACCTCCCGATCCCATAGAAGCCCGTACACACTGTGCTATGTCTGCACAGTGTGTACATGGCTGACAGGGGGTCACACTGGGAGCAGACTGCACGGCTGATCGGGACAGTTTTACCCGATCAGCCTGCAATTGTAAAAGTGTGTACCCAGCTTTACTCCTGTTTTACAAGAAAAATGAACAATGTATATAATGCCCTTAAACCAGCTCTGCTCTGGCCTGCAGCATTACATATATTCCTTCCATCTCTGCAATTTAGTAGCTCAGCAGGAGCAGCCTTAGGCAATCTATCTGCTGCTGAAAAGAGTTGGTCTCAGATCCATATCTTGGGTATTCTTTGAGAAACAAAACAGCACATATTTCAAAATGTACATCTATAATGTCACATGTCTGTTTGGTTTATCTGTTGACCTTAACATTAAAGAAAAAATAGCTACACAGATGGAGCAGAGTTAATAGAATTGAAAGTTGCACCATGGCCAAAGATTAATTGAAAAATCCATGTTATATGGTGAGAGATCTCTATTTTTGCTTTGAATAATCCTGGAGGGTATTATTGTATGCTTTAGCACACTATTTACTTCAATCATCTCAGCACTAGAGGTGCTTATTATACAGTAGATGTGCTTCAAGTGCAAGTCTGGCACCCATTACAGTAATACAGTCTCATGTAAACATATTGGGCCACCCTATAGCAAAAGATAAAGCAATCATGTGGTAATGGGTTTGGAATATTCCAATGAAATTAGGAAGATGTTTTTGCTGTATGTTGTAATTAGGTGGTGTGTGAATCTTACATATTAATATTAATTCAATTAATAATGATCAATGCACGGTCTAAACAACTGAATATTCTGCAGAACAGTTAAGAAAATTAAGCTCATGTCTAATTTTATTTTTACAGAAGCTCAGTAAATTCTTGTAACATGAATATTATTATTCTTAAAATTTGAAGTACAAAAGGAATATAAGAATTGGGATTTACAGTAGGTGTCTAAGTGAAAAAGAGCATCATCATCACAAGCCTTGGTGGCATCATTTTGACAAAAAAAAAGTAAAAAATGGGCATAATATATTTCATAATGTCAGACATAACAGCAATAAGCCATCATTTAAACAACAACAACATAATGCTTATTACACCAATTACTATTGATTTTGATATCTAACAGTTTCAAGAAAACAACTGTACATTATCTGTAGATTTAATAGTGTTTATGTTAGTTAAATAGTATGCCAACTCTTGTTAAATATTTCTATTTAAATGTAGATTTTGACTTTCTCTTTGATGAAATATTGATAGAAGCATAAAATATAGATTATGTCCACTTAGAAAGAGACTTTCAGCTGCCATTACAGTTAGAAATATTAACACAATATCTGCTTGACTATTTAGTAAAATGTATTTATACTGTATAGTCCCAGCATATTCTGTTTAACTTTACAACTGTTAACAAACCAGTAATAAAACGAGAGTCTGTATTTACAGACAGACATAAAGGTAAGAGGGCCCTGCTCACAGATTTACAACCTGTAGGATATCAGGAGGTCAATACATGCTAAGTGATGCAAATTGCATTTTGTTCCAATAATTTTTCAAGAATAAAAATTGATTGACTATGTTCTAAGACAAACCGTAGCAAGTATAAAATGATTCATTCTTAATAAGTGAAAAAACAACCAAGTTAAAGGTTGCTGTCATCTACATAAGAAAGTCCTTATCTGCCGAATACCCTCTGCCCCCCAGCATAAATACTAGAGATGTGCGGGTCCGGTTCTCAGAGAACAAACAACAACCAAATTTAGGGATTCCGAGTTGAGTTGAATCTGAGTTTGGAATCACTTTGGGGTACCAAGTTCGGTTCCTCCTGCGGTTTGGAACTTGGATTTAAAAAACAACTTGGGTTTTGGATTGCATGCTAACAGATTAAAATTACGTCATTTTAGCTTTTATTTATTTTTTAAAACAATAAAGATCCAAAACCAAAACACGCGAGGGTGGTTTTGTAAACCCAAAATCAAAACACGAAGATGAATCTGGATCTAAAACCAAAACACGGTGGTTGGCACACATCTCTAATAAATACATATGGAAACAGTAAACAATTGTTGTTAGTTAACTATTTAATATTGTCCTAGTTCTGGGAAAGCACAATCAGAAAAATATATAATGGTCTTCATATCATGAGGGGAATCCAAGTTTGATTAATGTAGGTCCCTATACTAGTATATGGGGATGGAGTGCCACATTGGGATTGCAAGGTAACCAGGAGAGATCTGTGATATATTCTGTTACCTTTGTATTGAAAAGTCCAGTGGAGAGAAACATTTCTTTTTGCATACAGTACAATAAGGAATGATGAATAGACCCTTTAATAATTATACTCTAAAGTTGATAATTTACCTGGTAAGAAATATAGTTTTCATATAACCAATTTTGATTCTATTTACCATGAAGATCATTGTTATACAAAAAGAAATGTCCTCTTTGTTGGCGCACTTTAGAAAAATATATAAAATAAAACTTTTATTTATTATTTAAAATATTGATAATTTTTTTGTGAAATATAAGAAAAAATTGATGATAAAAACAAATGCAATAAGTAGTGTGTGAAATAAAATAAATGGTATCTGTGTCTTGTGTCTCAATTTCTATTGATTAATTAACATATGAATTGGTTCACCATCCTGAGTCAATAGTAATTAATTAATCAATAGAAATAGAAATTTTTAGCAAAAAATACTGTGACAAGTGCCGACGCATGCATCGACTGACCATCGCTAAGCCCCGCCCCCAGTGCTAAGCCCCACCCCCGAAATCACGGATTAATTAACATATGAATTGGTTCATCATCCTGAGTCAATAGTAATTAATTAATCAATAGAAATTGAGACACAAGACACAGATACCATTTATTTTATTTCACACACTACTTATTGCATTTGTTTTTATTATCAATTTTTTCTTATATTTCACTAAAAAATTATCAATATTTTAAATAATGAATAAAAGTTATATTTTATATATTTTTCTAAAGTGCGCCAACAAATAGGACATTTTTGTTTTTCTTCTTCTATAACAGTGAATTCATATTGTCTTTGGCAGCACCCCCAGTTACTCTATCAATAATACAATTGGAGAATTGCTAATTTGGGGTTTAATCGACATAGAACATATATATACCTACTAGTGCAGAAGCTTTCCCAAATTCCCTTCCCTTCTACATGACCATGGAGATCATGTAGGAATGTACATTCCCTGAGCAGTTTAACAATGGGAAGTTTGGTATCCTGTCTGGAACACTAAATATAAAGTAAGTACTATCAATAAAGTCACAAATAACAACGTATATCTATTTACAAACAACTTATTGGTTTCACTGACTTGTACTGTACATATTTCTGTATTTCCTCTGTGCTTTCTGAATGAATAAGTCACTGAAAATTAATTTTGTATCTGAAATTATGAAATCTGTTAAAGCCTGGGTACAAAGTAATCATATACTTATTATTTTTGTCTGAGAAACAGCTCCAACTGTGCCTGGATAATTGGTACTACATATGCCCAAACACACCCTAATCAGGCATGCCAGTCTACCCATTACAATGCAGCAGTGGAGGAGTAGAATTAATATATTTGAACCTCTCCACTTATTAATAACAACAAAGGATTGCCATGCCAGAGTGTTACCTTCAGAGCAGAACCCAGGCATTAGAAGCACTCACAGGTTGAACAGTACTTAAATGGGAAAAGTGACCAAACACTTAACTTTTAAATTAAAATCACAATTTATTTGTGACAACAATAGTACAGGTTAAAATATCTTAGATTTGGAAAGATTATACAGCTACATATTGTTTGATAGTTTACACATGTGTCTAGCACTGAATGAAAATATACTATGCCTTATGCATCCCATAAATGAACACAAAGGGCTCTATTTAATACAATCCGCATTTGTAATGCAGATTGTACTGTGATATTACCAACTGAATTCGCATTGCAAATTCAGGCAATATCACAGGGATTTACTATAAATCCCTTTATCGTAAGCTCTGTCCCTGCGAATCCACTCCGAACACATATCAAGGTATTTTTGCAAAAAATACTGTGACAAGTGCCGACGCATGCATCGACTGACCATCGCTAAGCCCCGCCCCCAGTGCTAAGCCCCGCCCCCGCAATCACGGATATGCCTATGTCGGTCACCTAATATATAGCAGTGGGGTTGCGGGGAGAGAACAAGCCAGCAGCGGCCAGTCAGCAGAACACTGAGGTGGGTGACCCGGCACATACAGTTTAGAGCATCCGTGGTGGGGGAGCAGATTTTTTTTCTTTCCCTGGGCTCCTCTAATTGGCCGGTACCTGAGAAGGGGGCGGGAGAACATTGAGAAGGCAGGAAGATGTGTCTTCTCTGCTCTTATCTCCTCAGGAGGCACATTACGCCGTCATGAGATGGCAACGTTTTTTGTACCAGCGAAGAAAAAATCTGAGCTTTCCGTGCTTCTGTGAAATACTCTCACCATACTACTGTATGGGGAAGCGATATCTACACTGATCAGTGGCACCACTGGAGATATCTCAGATTTGTCCACTATGACCCTTTCTATTAATAGGAGAAAACATTGAAAAGCCTTGTTATCACTGATAAAGGGCTTTCACTGCTATATGAATAGGCCCCAAAATCTTTTTGTGTTGACGTTAGGAGGAAAAAGGACTATTCTCATCTAGAAAGAAATTGTATAAGACCTAGCTTAAAAAAATTCAAAATTGCTCCCGTGTAAAGCCGGGGGAGGTCGCTAGTTTTGTATAACTAAAAATGTGTTATGTTTATTGTTGGTGCTATTTTTATTAATTAATCATGGGTGTGCCAGCTTAACTAGATTTTATCTGGCACACCTATAAGGTTGCTGACTACTGGTAGATATCGCTCTATTTTTGTCAGGTAAGTAGGAGAAAGAAGTAGACTAATGGAATATTCCTGTGTTTAATAATTTCATGTACATTTGTATCTGTCCCTTTAATTTCAAATTGCTACACTGCAAACAGCATGAAATATATGTATTCAATTATAGGGTTAACAGCCTAATATCAATACATTGTAATTTTTATGCCTCATTATACTTATGCAGGATTCTCCCAACAGATAGAAAAATAATAAAGTTGGGATTACTAGTACCTACCAGCCACATTTTATATTAATTTCATCAGAATTATTCCAATCATACCACAGCAAGGTCACCTTAGGAATGCGAAAACATGCTGCATATAGGAAGGTACTGCTTCTAAACAGAATTGGTGTGGAGCTTATCAGAACCAGTGATGGATTCATGATTCAAGCTGATGATATACAGTGAAATGAGGAGGGTTTTCCTATACTTTATCTTTGCTGTAAGAAAAGAGGTCATAACTTAGCAAAAGTGAAATCTCTAGTGAGTTATGAAGCCTATCTCGATAAATTAATATGCTTGGGATAAAGTCTTGTTCAGTTACATATTTTATTCATTCCGTGGGGAGGAATGTTTGTGAATAAAGAATGTAAAGGACGTCAGGAGATACAGTTGTAGTTAAACATTTTATTGATATACAGATCTAGAAAATCAGGTAGTTATTAACAACATACTTGCTTAATTAATTCTAGAATCAGTGACGAGTGCCTTAATTTGTAATACAAATTATTTTTCATATCAAACAAATAATACTGCATACGGGAAAATAAAAATGTACAACCTGCATTGTATATACATAATACACATAGATGACAACTGCTGTCTAAAAGAACAACAATTGATCTAAGCCAGTGGTTCTCAACTCCAGTCCCCAAATACCACCAACAGGTCATGTGTTACGGATGTCATGCACGGGTGAGTTAATCTGTTTGGCTGGGACAGTAATTACCACAGACAGAAATACTCAAAACATGACCTGTTGTAGATACTTGACTGTTGAGTTTGAAGATTATTTCTGGTTGTTTTCGCATGTTGTTCACACACATCAACCTGACATAGGCCCAAATTTACTACAATTCGCATTTAAAATGTGGATGTATTGTGATATCTTCGACTAAATTTGCAATGCGAATTTAGGAAATATCACTTGGATGTGCTAACATTTACATGCAGGGACAGAACTTGCGATAAAGCTCTGTCCCTGCAAATCCACTTTGCACACTTCTCATGATATTTTTTTCAAATTCATACCCTGAGGTGTCTGCGCATGTGCCGCCGCCTGCTTGCGCTTCTTCCCCTGCAACCGCCCCCTCTCTCCCCCACTAACAGTTGACAGTTGACATTTACTTTGGTGATCAGTGCTCCGGTTAGCTCCTCTGTGCCTCTGGTCAGCTGGTCACCGGGCTCCTGCACTGTGACCCTGGTTAGGAGTGCAGAGAGGGGGGAGTAGTAATTATCCAGGCCTGGCTTGTTTAAATGCTCGATTGGGTTCATGTTGGGCAGTTGTGGTGGGTACACCATTCATCCAAACTTACCAGAATGCTCCTCGAACCAATTCTGGACAACTTGGGGCCAATGGCCTGGTGTATTATCCTGCTGGAAAATTCCACCATTGCGGGGGTAACATGAAGTCCATGAAGAGCTGCAAATGGTCATTAAGCCGTGCAACATAGCAGTTACCAGTCAGTTATGTGTTCAGGTGGACCAGTGGACCCAACCAATGAACACACCCCACACCATTATGGAACCACCACCAGCCTGCATGGTGCCTAGGTGATAACTGGGGTCCATGGCCTCATGGGGTCTGGGCCACACCAGAACCTTACCATCAGCCCAAAGCAACTGGAACCATAACTCATCGGACCACGTCACATGCTGCCAGTCCTCTGGGTCCAATTAGCAATGTCACAAGCCCAGGGAAGGTACTGTGTGTGATGTCATAGTGTTAGCAGGGGCAATATGGCGAGTCTTCTGCTCCCATATCCCATGGAAGCTAAAGAATGCTGCATTGACTTGCTGGATATGTGTCTGGTACCTCCTGCATTGAATGTGGATGCGAGTTGAACCATTGTCACTTGTCTGATACCATGGACAATTCTGGCCAGACGCTGCTGATCACAATCATTAAGCGCCTGTGGTTGGTCACTGCGCTGTCTATGGTGGGTGGTAATGTCATCCGTGAAGTATTCCTGGTACACACATGACATCGTAGATCGAGGAATGTCGACGCTACTTCAGAAATAGAGTGTCCCATCCATTGGGCACCCACTATCATGCCAACTCGAACTCCATTGCCTTGCCATGAACAGCCTAGCTGGCATTCAAATTGACTCATGTGATGTCAGATTAGAATTGATGCAAGTCTGGGCATTTCCAATATGTCACAGTACGGTGAAGTCACCTTCCATTCATTAGCTTCACATTCTGCTATTCGTGACTTTTGGCACTTCAACATATATATATATATATATATATATATATATATATATATAAATATATATATATATATATATACACAGGGAGAGGTGAGAGGCTGCTGGAAGGACATGGGGAAGTGAGTTGCTGGGGGGGGGCTGCATAATGTGTAAGGGGCATACTGTGTTGTATAATGTTATAAGGGGCATTACTGTGTTGCATAATACTATTGTGTGGAATAAAGTGTTATCTGGGGCACTACTACTATGTGGCATAATCTGACAATGGCATTACTGTGTTGTATAATGTGTAAGGGTCATTACTTTGTAGTGTAATGGGCATTACTGTGTGGCATAATGTATAAGGGACACTACTACTGCATGGCATAATGTGTATAAGGGGTACTACTGTGTGGCATAACCTAAATGGGCTTTATGTGGCATAACCTGATTGGGCTCTGGGCCTAATTCAGACCTGCTCGCGAGCACTGAGTGCTTGCAAGCGGGTTGATGTTGGCCCACTGCACATGTGCACGATGGACCCGGCTCCGTCGTGTGCATGCGCGAGATCCGGATAGCAACAGGCAAGCCATCGCTATGGGTCTCGCTACAAAGGGGGCGTGCTGTCGATGGTGAGTGACAGCACGCCCCTTTTGGTGGGCATGTCGGGGGCATGGCTGCCCAGATGAAGGCGTTCCCATGGGAACGCCTACCATCTGGGGCCGGCCCCACTGACATCACAAGTGATGTCAGTGGGAGTGCTTTCGGCTCTGACAGATTCTGTGGTGGCCAGCCAGCCGCCTCAGTCTGCTGCTGGTTGCCAGGGTGAGAGGAGGTGGCCCATGATGGGGGAAGCACATGGTCCCCCTCCTCTCTAAAGACTCTCCTGGCAGCAGCAGTAGTAATAGTAGTAGTTGCAGCAGTAGTTGTTGTAGTAGCAGTAGTAGTAATAGTAGTAGTAACAGCTGTTGTTGTTGTAGTAGCAGTAGCAGCAGCAGTAGTAGTAATAGTAGTAGCAGCAGTAGTAGTAACAGTGCAGTTGTTGTAGTAGCAGTAGTAGTAGTAATAGCAGTTGTAGCTGTAGTAGTAGTAGCAGTAGTATTAGTAGTAGCAGTAGTAGTAGTGGTAGCAGTAGTAGTAATAATAGTAGTAGTAGCAGCAGTAGTAGTAGTAGTGGTAACAGCAGTAGTAGTAATAATAGTAGTAGCAGCAGTAGTAGTAATAGTAGTAGCAGCAGTAGTAGTAGGGGTAATAGTAGTAGCAGCATTTGTAATAGTAGTAGTAGCAGTATAGTAATAGTAGTAGTAACAGTGCAGTTGTTGTAGTAGCAGTAGTAGTAGTAATAGCAGTTGTAGTTGTAGTAGCAGTAGTAGTAGTGGTAGCAGTAGTAGTAATAATAGTAGTAGTAGCAGTAGTAGTAGTAGTGGTAGCAGTAGTAGTAATAATAGTAGTAGTAGCAGTAGTAGTAGTGGTAGCAGTAGTAGTAATAATAGTAGTAGTAGCAGTAGTAGTAGTGGTAGCAGTAGTAGTAATAATAGTAGTAGTAGCAGTAGTAGTAGTGGTAGCAGTAGTAGTAATAATAGTAGTAGTAGCAGTAGTAGTAGTGGTAGCAGTAGTAGTAATAATAGTAGTAGTAGCAGTAGTAGTGGTAGCAGTAGTAGTAATAATAGTAGTAGTAGCAGTAGTAGTAGTGGTAGCAGTAGTAGTAATAATAGTAGTAGTAGCAGTAGTAGTAGTAGCAGCAGTAGTAGTAGTAGTAGTAGGAGTAATAGTAGTAGCAGCATTAGTAATAGTAGTAGTAGCAATTGAAGTAGTAGCAGTAGTAGCAGCAGTAGTAGTAATAGTAGTAGTAGGGGCATTTTAGAAGAGGAGGGGGCCCATGCGCTGGCCCCCTTCTCTCTCTAGTGGTACCACGGTGGGTGGAATAAAGTAGATTCTGGCTTAGTGCCAGAATCTACTGCGCATATGCGAATTTCTGGGAAAATGGCCGCTGCCATTTTCCCAGTGATTTGCCTGGCACTGCAAAGCAGCACTCTGGAGACAATGGACAGGTAAGTATAAATACTATATGGGTGCAAGGTGTGCAATATGGGCCCCCCTGGACTCAGGGGCCCGTGTGCACTGCACACTGTGCTCCCATTATAGATACGCCCCTCAGTAGTTATAGTAGTAGCAGCAGTACTAGTAGTAGTAGCAGCAGTAGTAGTAGTAGTAGTAATATTAGTAGTAGTTGTTGCTGTAGTACTGCTCAATAAAATGCCATAAGTAACCTGGGTGGTGATTAATTTGTCAGGGAAAGTAGTAATTCTGAATAAAACGCCAGTAATAAACCAGTAATAATATGGCCACTGTTTCCTGCATCTTGTTAAATATCAGTTTGTCTACCTTGCTTGCAGCTATGCAGCCATATTAGTGCTCATGACCTTGTATCCCTTAGCAACTGCTAGTGTTTATACAATATCATGTCAAGCGACATGGAAAACTTAGTTCTGCCAATGGCTCTTTGCCAACTCTATTGACCCGCTCAGCAGTGCAAACATACACATAACATTATAACATTACAAAATAAACTTTTCTGCTGAAACTCCCCAGCTGCCTTAATGTTGCAGACCAAAGGTATAGTTTTAGATGGCCATTACATGGCATCAGTGCTTTAGGGAAGGTGATAAGGGAATTATAAAACACAGATATAAATATCGGGCCTATGCTTGCTCGGTTAAGGTTGCATATAAAAAGACACTTTTAGAAGCTAGTTGATGTGTTAAAAGTTACAAGTATAATATAATATTACATATCTTAATATTTACAATCAACAAGTACACATAGTTCTTATTATTTACATTGTGCACAAAGTGTCTGTAGAGCTGTATAGGGAATATTACAATAAGACACTCAAACAATACATTATATTCAAACAGATACTACAAGGGACCAAAACAGGAAGATTTCTATACAACTGAGTGGCAGATAATAACAGTAACATTCAATGACCCTGACAGAAAGGATCAGAGCCACTGACAGTGAGTGCTGCACACTGGAAACAAAAGGTGCTGCAGACTGAGAACAGTCCCTTCCAGTGAGAGCTAACAGTGTAGGGTAGTCAGAGAAAGATACATAACTAAAGTTGAAAAAAGAAAGGTTCATCAAATGCAACATTTCATAATTCTAATTTTGTCGATCCAGAGAAAGGTAAAAGAAATCCCATTGAGACAGCCCTGCCTTTCTAAATCTCATTACCATGCACCTTGCACTGCCCGGCACGGCACCCAAAGCAGATGGCTTAAGCAGAGCAAAGCCACTGGCCAAGTATGGGGAAAATGTATATGTTTGCCTTAATAAATAGAGCAAAATGTATTTTAGGTTCATATCTAACATTATAATTTTAAGGTTTACTGGTCACTTAAGGTCAAACAAAAAATGTAAAAATAATGTTTGGTGCATAGGACAAAATTCACCTGAAGATGGGATTTAATTTCCTTTTTTAATAAATATAATTAGGATACTATCAACATTAATACATATTATACAAACAGTAATGATAACACCAGCTAGTGCGTGGGACATTTGTATCATCTCTGATCTATCACTATCAATGCTTTTTTTATGATATGTGCACAAAAGGGTCGTGTCAATTTGTTACAGTAGCCACGGGAAGCAAACAGCACAGCACAAACTGACAGGCTGACAGAGGTTCTATTATAGAGCTGTTTACAGCATTTACTTTTCCTGTTGTTTTCAGGGTCACAGGACCTGAGATTCATTTCACTTGCGAAAACATTACTATTCTAGGCAGGTAGCCCTATGTGGTCTAATAATTCTACTGACTAGTCATTCTCGGTCAGCAGCAGTGTATTGGCAGTTCAGTGTAGCATGGCACAGTGATCATGTTACTAATTGCAACTGGACAGCAATTGGCTGATATTATGTTTGAGCTACTGTGGTTTATACACATTTGTTTCTTGTTTTTCATTTATTTGTAGATTTAGTTTTAGCGATAGCCATATGTTAGCTAAATGGATTGTCAACGACAGTTATTTTACTGTATGAGACTCCATCGGAACTGTTAGGAGACTATTCAATGAATCTATCAGTGTTTCTAAGAAAATGTTCTACCCAACACTACCGCTCAATCTTACTCCAATTTCATAGTACTGTACAGTGTACTGTATGTCCAGTTGTTTATGAAATCCCCGTTTTAAAAATACTGCCTTCCTGAACTCTAAGTTTTTGATATCTGTGTGTGTGAATGTATAAGTATGTACTAAATATATATATATATATATATATATATATATATATATATATATATATATATATATATATATATATACTATTAGTAATTCTATTTTCTAGCCTACTGTATTACCTCTAAAGTCTACATGTTCATGTTTTCAATACTTTCTTGACAAGTGTTATTATGTCGGTCATGCACCACTTTAGTAGCTCTTCTCTGACTATATTTTATTAATGTATAACAAATGCACACAGTGGGCCTGATTCAGAGCCGGACGCTATTTGCGCTCGCTCGTTCAGAAAAAGGGGCCGGCTATTTAAATTGAGCGCTCGCTCTTTGCGGTCTGTTGACGCCTCTATGTCTGAGTGAGCGAACGAAATATGCGCTCGCTATTTTGTAAAGACGCCCCCTGGCCGCTCGCATCCTACGTCATCTCCGCTATTTATTTGATTAATCGAGTACATCGAAAGGCATCTGAACTGCTCGCAGTGCTTGTGGTAGTATTCTTCTACCGCAATCACTGTGAGCAGTTCAGGCTAAGAAACAACCAAGTGACGTGGTCGATGACGCTGCTTTGTTAATTATGCACACCCTTAAAACGCCCGTTTTGACCGTTTGGCACGCCTGCGTTCGGATCTCCACTCCCATTTTCAAGCACCTTCCCCTGTTACCACCCACAAACGCCTCATCCTGTTACTCAAATTAGCAGGCACTCGCTATTTTGCGAGCGCTTGATTTTTGACAGCAATGACTGGTTGGCGCATGCGCATTATGACCCATACGCATACGCAGATGTGCGAACATCGCTCGGAGCGAACGAGCGGCCGCTTACGAGCGGCTCTGAATCAGGCCCAGTATCCCATGTAAGGACTTATCTGTGACCTAAAGAGAGGCAATATAACCTCCCTCTTATTCCTGCTATCACCAGAACTACCGTCATTGCAAGGGGGTACAGCAGCTGGAGATGACCAAAAACCCGAAGCCATCACTCTCTGTGCAACGGTGGTACCATTACCACTGCCTGCATTCACTATGTTTACAGTGCAAGCCTGCACATTGCACTGTGCTTCCCCTCCAAATGTAGCTGTGCCACCAGCGATGTACTCTTCTGTCCTGCTAGTACCTTATATTTTGGGTGCCAAAGCTGCAGTGTCACTAATGTATTAAAGGAAAGAATATTTTTTTCATATTTAAGCATCCTCACTCTTTGGCTATAGCTACATCAATCCCAACCAGTGGTGGCTCCAGAGGTGCCAGTGAGTCCCGGCCGGTGATGTTTGGTAGCGTTTGGGGTGGCAGTTGGTGTGGCTCCCTTATTTTAATTTTGAACTGCACTGCAGCCCCACCTCTGGAGCCTCTACAGATCCCTACCAAAGCCTGTGAGCAATTTACTACTAAATATCCAACTTTCTACCATAGAGTGTCTCCCTATGTAACTGGAGACTCACAAATCTTACTAAAAGCACATATATACCTCACAACTATCCCATTTTTTAATGGACAGTTGTGATTTTAGTGGACTGTCCCACAGCACATTTGTCACAACTCCAATGTATGCTCATCATGGAGATTAGGTGCTACTTACACCCGATGTCCAATTGTATTAAGAAATAGGATACAATTTAGGGGATGCCCTTGAATGGGTTGACATGCACCAGGGGACGAGGTAACAATACTGCCTTTGAACCTCTATACACCCCTGTCTATACCTTCTGATATCCTGCCTATAAACCTTTAAGGATGATGCTATTTTGCATATGCAGTTATACAGTAAATACAGACTCCAGACCTAGAACCTGTGGTTCCAAAGCACAAAGTATTATTCAAGTAAAAGTACAGTCAGTTAAACGCTAGTTATAAGTACAATTTGGCGCAAAGGAATTATACAGACCCAAGTACAGTTATACATACGCAGCGCTCTGGACCAGATGTAGGCATCAGCAAGAAACCCCTCGTCAATCAGCATTCAGCATGAAGACCAGGAACCCAGGGTCAGAGCACACATATTTATACCCCCCAGAAATAAACAACACAATAGAGAAGTTTGTTGCTAATACCATTGGTCCTAAAGGAGAGGGCATATGTTACAAGGCATTTAACAGGTTGGTTCAAATAGACACAGTCCAGCCTCTAACAACTGGTGGTCTCTGGTTTCCTGCCTCATGCAAATCCTAACAGTTGGTCATATAATGTACATTTTGTTGCTTGAAGTCTCTGCGGTCCATAAGTTGATAATGCATGTTGCGATCTCTCCATCGATATTACCAGAATGCTGTTGAGAGAGTACGCATCAGTACAATACCAAACATGGCTTACTTATCACGTATAAAACCTTAGTTACGAAATAATCTTTATTTCCTAGCAATTATAATAAATGTGCATACTTGAATCTTATACCTTAAAGCTTATGGAACCTTGTATGTGAATATGTAATGTGTGAGTATGTGGGGTTTGATGTAAAGACGCTAGTTAACTTGGGGCAGATGCGTGTGCATGAAGCTAATATTCAGCGTTTTCATACAGGATCTTATGCATTCGCTAATATGCGACTACTTAACAGCGCAATTGTGCGTATTATTGTGTGTATGAGAAATGGTGAAAGATGCAATTGCATGATGCTAATAGTAATATCGCCACATGTACTAAAGTGTGAGTTTATCTAAAATGGCGCTTGGGCAGCCATTCAGAAAATGTAGTCTTGCGATCTCATTTCCAAGATGGCGTCCTGCAGCCAGTCGAAAGATGGCGTCGCTGTGATCCAATTTTAAACTGATCTTGTGTCAGCCAATTATCCAGCTTCAACAGTCCACCCTTTGATAGCGAACAACATGCTATCACAATCTGATTTTAAAATATAATTTAGGCTTACATTTATATACTATTTAGTGTTATTATGGGATGGCACAAGGTGGTTCTTAATCCATCAATAATGTGTCTCTGAGTGGGGACATAAAACTACTATTATACGCACACCGCGGATCTTGGAAGATCATGTGAAAGGTGTGGGGATACACCAGTCCTATAAAGGCAGTCTTGAAGGGCAATTTGAAACTTTACAATATCTGAGGTGTTTTAAAAATAACATTTCAATAATACATTCTATGTAGGTCTAAATATAATACATTAAATGATGGTATTTCCTAGTTCAGGGTTGTAATGCAGTTATTTACCTCGGTATCCATACTGACCATCATCATGATTTCATTCTTTCGTTTTACTCTATTTTTACATTTTTCACACTTCAACACAATAGGAACACACCGGACACATATGCCAATTATTATGATGATGATCAGTATAATCACTTCCTGGACCCATTCCCCTAGACCTGAGAACCATTTGACTGGGTTCAGCCATGAAACCCATCCTTCTATCTTCTCCCCTACTTCAGCTACTGAAGCATTATGGTTCTTACGAAATTCCCATTTTAGCTGCAGAATTTCATCCATCTTCCGGTCTATCACTTCCTTAGAGTCGCTGGTATCATTTGTGACATAGGTGCAACATTTTACTCCAAATTGGGTGGCCAATGTTACGCAATACCCTCCAGTAACAGCAGTTAAATAATTTAACACTAGCCTGTGTTGCACCAGTTCTTTCTTGTACGCTTGCAATTTTATCCCTGTATACCTGAATGTGTCATCGTACATCTCGGGTGATATTATCTATTAATTTAGTAAGTTCCTGAATATATCTAAAATTTAATGTACTCCGAGTGATCCTGGTGGGATGCAATGCGACTAAAACTTGAAAGCCAGTTGTCTCACTAATTAACTGAGTGGCTTTATGCACGTCACCAGGCATCATATTTTGTTTGCCTCTGTGTTCATATCGTGTGTGAAGATATGGTGATGGCGTGTTTTTATGTATACCCAGCATTTCAACATGTGTGAAGGTCATAACTTCTGGGACTACTCTTCCCAGGTAACTCAAACCTTCGGAACTCGGGGAGAGCCACTTATATGCTTTTCTTCCACATATAAAATATACATTATCAGGGAGAACATAAGGAATGGTATGCATCATTATCATTAAGCACATTTCCCTTGCAAACAATCCTATTTATGGGTCTTCCATCTGGTACATGCAAGTCTCTGGCTGTATTATTTTAGCACAATAACCATCTGGCACCTTACCAATAATTTCTTTGGTCTAACTCAATGTATACCGGTACCTAAAATGTCTCCCACTAGATTTAATTGAGCGTAACAGATCATGGTTTATAGACTTATTATCAGCTCTTTGTGAGAATGTCATCGTCTGATTATTCCCTGTCACTTCCCAACTCCCGGGTTTATTAGGGTTGGTTATGTTTAAACACAAAAGTGATCTATCTACTTGGAATTGATAGAGTTTGAAATTAGGTGGTTTGGTGGAGAGGAATCTTCCATCCAATGTCTTCCCTTTCTGTAATTCTAAAATTTCCGTGATATTCAGCGGAAGTGGCACCAACCCTACATTATGCTGTCCCTGTGGCACATGTGAACACACCCAGCAATCAGTTTGATTTAACACTTTTCCTACCATGCTATGATAATCCTCTAAAGGATACCCACCCCAGTACGGGTTATATTTTGGTTGGCACCGTTGGATACAGTTCTCATCAACTAGGGACCCACAAAGCTCACAAATACAGGAATCTTCAGATGACAAACTTTCACACCATCCCCGAGTATCCGGAATTACAGCTCTCTTAACAATAACAGTACTAAGATTGGTCAGACACTCCCCTGATTGGCATAGCACTCCTCCTGACTCCACTCCATCAGCGCTGCCATCAGCTCCCATCTCCTCTATCGGTCCTCCATCACAGAAACTGGGTATCCCCAAACAGATCATCACGACAGAAACTCTGGAAGAAAGAACTAGGATGACCACAGCAGACCACTCCATTGCTTGAAGCACTGATCTACACATTTCTTTAGCTCAGGTGTCTCACCGTCACCTTTTTAATCCTTTCCGGCACAAGCTCGCAATTGACAGGTCCATGTTATCGGCCTCGTCTCCGCCTTGTATCTCCATCTGTTGGTTAATCTCCCTATAGTGAGTGGAATGGACCCACGTATCTTCCCCAGCCACCCTTTGAGGATGTGGTACTTTGTCAACAATCGTCAAATACGGACCTTTCCACCGATCAGTCAAACGACCTGAGCTAAAAAAATTCGGATCATAACAAATTCCCCAGGTTCGACATCATGACAGTTTGCATTAGACATGTTATTTAATAACACTTTCAATTTCTGTTATTCTTATTCATCTTCGTATCACAAAGGGGGGACAGATAAAAGAAATGACAGTCTGGAATGATCTTGGTTTTATTACCCATCACCTTACACATGTTCTGGGAAACGTCACCTGTAAAATGAGTCCCCCTATCACTTTGAATAATTCTAGGGATATAGTATCTGCATATAGGTTCCTGCAATTAAACCTTGTTATTAATAGCTACTGCTCTAAATAATGCCTGGGCCCCTGGATTGGATAGTATTCCGAGTATTTGACCTTAGCCTGGCATGGCTGCCGTTTATCCTTAGCAACCTTGTGTCCTGTGTGTAAGAGATAAAGCACAACAGTTTAATATCATTTAAATATGACCTGAATACAACAATAAATCGTTTACATTAGAACAGATCCATTGGCAGGTTGAAAAGATTGTAAACAGTCATATAAGGCCTGGGAGAAGATAGTGGGGTTGCCTATGAACCCATGGGAAACCCGTGTTCATGTGTGGTGTTCTTCACTTTGCAGTACTTACTTATGTGTCCCACTTGGTGACAGTTAAAACATCATTTTGAACAGGGTGGATGAAAGGATTGTTGTGGGAGTTGAGCAAGAAGGAAAGATGGTGGGTATGGAGGATAAGGGTATGGTGGGAGGTATGAAGTTTGTGGGTAGCATGGGACCTGTGGTTGTGTATGATATGTGGGGTAAGGATGTGTTTGCTGTGGTGTGGGATTGGTGAGGACGTGTAACTGTTCAGGTTCAAGTGTGTGTATAGGTGCAGGTGTGTCTACTGGCTGTGATGTTACAGTCATTCCTTCCAGAGCTTGGATACTGACAACCATTAGATTTTCACTCTGGGTCTCTTTCTTCTTTGAGATGTTTTTATCATGTTCTATGGCAGATTCTATGAAGGTATCTATTGTGACTCCCCTCCAGCCAGGCTGTGAGGTCTGAACTCGGGTCTTTAAGTCTTCTTTAAGGCCATCCATGAGTATGGTGACAATCATTCCCCTGTGGTGAGTGCTATCTTTAATATCTTCTAACCCAGTGTACTGGGTGATAGTCTGCAGAGCCCAGTCGCAATAATCTTCTGCAGATTTACTCTCCTCTTGCTTTATGGTGAAAATTTTGTTCCAGTTAACTGCTACTGGAAAATATATACACAATTGAGTTATGATGCGGGAAATATTATCTTGGTTTACTTGGTCTGTTAAGGGAACGTCACCATCCAATACACAATCAGACAGGCCCTTAACACCACACGCCAATCTTTATTAGTTGGCTCATGAGAACTACATAAATTCCTCGGGGAAATCTTTTATGATGGAATTTAGTTCTGCTCTTGTCCAAAGACAATGCATTACCACTTCCCTCGTAGGCACTACACCGTTCGCATCTGCATTTCCATTCGGAACAGTTATAGTCCGAATTAGATGCAGACCGGCAGCGCTGCTTCCTTTGACCTTGATACCTGGCTGGGGGTTTAGTCTGCTGCAGCTACGTATGATATTAACAACTTCCTCTACGGGTGCAGAGGGGGCTAGCACTTCCCTTACTGTTACTGATGGAGATGACGGCACCACTCGTGATTGTTGTGGTGCAGCATCTATCTGTACAGCATGGGAAATGGCAGACATTACAATAGGCTCATCATCCACATCATGAACATTTTCTTTATGGTGGCTTAAGAGAGGGTACAAATTGCTTGTTACATTTTTATGGGTATTTTTGATAACTGTACTTGCACCTCCATCCACATAAGGTGGAGATGGTGTGCATGAACTGCTGGCAATACCTTCTACAATTCTACCTTGCCGCACGTGCGCGCCATTTTGCGGCTCGCGTCGCAGATGCATTCTCTGGCAATGCGCTCACAATGCTAGTTTGCATCGCTTGTGCATTTTTAAGCCACGCATCCCCTTCATACTGACACAACTTTAAACATTCATAATATTTTACCTTTTTACCTCGAGAGCGCATCAGACTGATGTGGTCTCGGAAATTATTCAATACATTTTTATCAAAACTACCAATTCTAGGAAATGGTTTAACTCTTCCTCGTCATATTAAACCATAAATCACAATACCTGGTTGCATTGGCACCATACCTAATATGCATAATATGCCACACCGACCCAAGTGGCGCTTCCAACAGCAGCAAATCATTTAACATCTCTACCGTTTGCTTGGCCCACATCCTGGGAGAACCTAAGTTTTTCAATAAAGATTTAAATTGGTGAAAGACAGTCTAGATACTTTCACTTACCTACGGACGAAATTTCCAGATGCCCCCTCTCACCTATGGAAGAAATTTCTAGATGCCCCCGCTCACCTACGGAAGAAATTTCTAGATGCCCCCGCTCACCTACGGAAGAAATTTCTAGATGCCCCCGCTCACCTTTTATCTCTCAGCTCACAATCACAAGTTTCCTAGTGTGGCTCAACTACAATGCTCAAATAACCCAACCTAATTATTGAACACTGCAATCACACTGAGAGCGGTCCCTACAACAAAGACAACATGTACACCTGCTGATATAGAATGGTAAGTTACTTACCGAGCTACTAGGCCAACTCCTGCGCCTAGTACTTAAGGGTCATACAATACCCTTAACCTTTAGGTCCCGTGTTACACCTAAAACAGATACTCACAATCACACACTCTTTTCCTGCGCAGAAAACTACACGTTAACCCAATTATTGGCAACAATTGATAATGTAAACTCAATGGCTTTGTTTAAACATGTGGCAGCACAACCGGAAGTACGTATACGCTATTGCGCGACCAGTCGCATACACAATAATGCAACTACCACACAAACGTATGACAACCTTTAGCTGCATACACAAAAGTGCGTCTTTACTGTGCAAAACTGCGACTCAACCGCGTGTTCAATACTGCGGCACCCCTTTAAATGTTAGGTTCTATCAACAAAGGAAAAACAAACTTTTTCCTCCCTTGTCCCTGGATTCTAGTCAGCATCCCTGGCTCACACGAAAATGGGTAGCGATCTCTCAGCACCGAGCGCTTGCAGGTAAACCCTGCACGTGGCCACTCCACCCTTTGGTGAGATATCGATAACCGTATGTGCCGTGTGAGTGGGTAGGTGAGTTCACTACGAGCCCCCAACTAACGATACTGCCTTTGAACCTCTATACACCCCTGCCTATACCTTCTGATATCCTGCCTATAAACCTTTAAGGTTGATGCTATTTTGCGCACGCAGTTATACAGTAAATAAAGACTCCAGACCTAGAACCTGTGGTTCCAAAGCACAAAGTATTATTCAAGTAAAAGTACAGTCAATTAAACGCTAGTTATAAGTACAATTTGGCGCAAAGGAATTATACAGACCCAAGCACAGTTATACATACGCAGCACTCTGGACCAGATGTAGGCATCAGCAAGAAACCCCTTGTCAATCAGCATTCAGCATGAAGACCAGGAACCCAGGGTCAGAGCACACATACTTATACCCCCCAGAAATAAACAACACAATAGAGAAGTATGTTGCTAATACCATTGGTCCTAAAGTAGAGGGCATATGTTACAAGGCATTTAACAGATTGGTTCAAACAGACACAGTCCAGCCTCTAACAACTGGTGGTCTCTGGTTTCCCGCCTCATGCAAATCCTAACAGTTGGTCATATAATGTACATTTTGTTGCTTGAAGTCTCTGCGGTCCATAAGTTGATAATGCATGTTGCGATCTCTCCATCGATATTACCGGAATACTGTTGAGAGAGTACATATCAATACCAAACATGGCTTACTTATCACGTATAAAACCTTAGTTACGAAATAATCTTTATTTTCTAGCAATTATAGTAAATGTGCATACTTGAATCTTATACCTTAAAGCTTATAGAACCTTGTATGTGAATATGTAATGTGTGAGTATGTGGGGTTTGATGTAAAGACGCTAGTTAACTTGGGGCAGATGCGTGTGCATGAAGCTAATATTCAGCGTTTTCATACAGGATCTTATGCATTCGCTAATATGCGACTAGTTAACAGCGCAATTGTGCGTACTAATGTGTGTATGAGAAATGGTGAAAGATGCAATCGCATGATGCTAATAGTAATATCACCCCATGTACTAAAGTGTGAGTTTATCTAAAATGGCGCTTGGGCGGCCATTCACAAAATGGCGTCTTGCGATCTCATTTCCAAGATGGCGTCTTGCGGCCAGTCGCAAGATGGCGTTGCTGCGATCCAATTTTAAACTGATATTGTCTCAGCCAATTATCCAGCTTCGACAGTGGTCATACCAATTTCATGTGGATACACCCAAGATATGATAAGGCCACACACAGTTTTGGACGTGGTTTGGTCATGAAAATTTAAATGAATGTAGAAATACACGAAACTCTTAAGAGAACCAGGAAGACACTCACAAAGCTAATGCTGTGCTATCATACAGTAATTGCAAATCAAGTGATATGTAGCACAGTATGAGGCTATGTGTCACTAGCTGCTGGTAACACAAATAACTTACCAATCAAACCAGTGGTTGTGCAGAGAAGTGGTTTCCTCTTATAAACCACAGTCACATAAAATAATTAACATAAGAATTTTAAATTAAATATTCCTAAACAGCGCAGCTTACACATATGTAGAACGAGATTACGATTGTTTTAATTTTGAGCAAAATAGCTTTCTTTTTCAATGAAGTATAAGAGATTTGCTTTACATTAGCTGTGAGAGATCATTTGGAATGATGAAAGGTACACATACAGAATATTAATGTCCAAAATTGGGACTGATTACCAAAACAAGAGCAATTGATACTATATGTAAGGCCGAGAGGCCTATTTATGAATTTTTGTTATGAGGCTCTGAAAACAAACATTCCTTTTAGACACCTATTGCAGCAATTTGGAATGTATTTTTGGGGATATTTATAATGGGGCAGATGCCGGGACATAGGCTCCAAGCATGGAGCTGTGGGTTAGGTGGACTGAATTTATATATTAGCTCTCAACCACCACCGCCATAGCCCCACTGTGAAAAGGCAATATGTTTTTTCAATGTGTTATTGGGTACAGTTATCATTTTAAAACATTTCCTCACTCAGTTCTTAATTATTAGGAAATATTGTGACATTTTACATCTTACAGATCACAGCTTGAATAAAACAAGCAAGCAAATAATTGCATAAAAAGCAAGAGCCAATAACAGTTGCATATATTCATCTGGAACGTTAATGGCCAGTCTGTATTTGAATAATTAATTATATTAACTAAGGCTCCTGCTCATACAGTATAATAGATCTTGCATACGATGCAATTATTATGTTTAGATGTGTCATGTAATATAAAGTGTGCCATCACTATAAAAGCATCTCCCACTGAAAGAATATAGATCAAATACCGCCCCCCTCCATCATCAAGAGAAACCATTATACAAGATCCTCCTGATAGCCTTCATTAGTTGTTATCAATGTGATAGGATGACAAGTATCTCTATGATACCACTATTGTGAACGTTGTGTATTTTAATGAAAATTACACTGTGAATGATGAAGGTTGAAAGTATATAGATATTCCAATTACTCTTTCAGCACGCCCAAAATTGTGAATGCCTTGTAATTAGTGCTGTCAAATAAACAAGAGATAATACAGTATAAAATATTAATTCTGGCTAATCATGCTGATTTTGTGAGTCAGTTCGTATGTTTTTAACAAAAACGGGAAAGAGATTTTAAAATGTGTGGCTTCAACCTGTATTATATAAACCCCAAGCATAAAGTTGGATCTGGTTGGACTAGATATAAAGTCTAGCTATCAGCCATTAGACATCCACACTACATGATAGTTTGTCTAATACCACTTTCAGACATATGACCCGGGAATTACCCTGCTCAGACCCTGCTCAGATTTTCTCATGTGCAAAATCTTGGGTCGAGATCCCTTTTCACACTATACCTAAGACCTGGGAAATTCCTGGGTCAACCCCTTTCAGACATAAGCAGGGTTTTTCAGTGTTTTACACAGTTTTGTCATTTGTATACAGAGGGTCCTCAGAAACTTAGAAAATGTCAATTTTATTGACATCATTGAGGAACAGTTGAGTGTTGCATGTGAGAAAAGACTAGAAGATTGAGGAGTTGTACTGTCTCATTTTGGTCCAGACTCCAGTCCTCTATGTAACCAAAGGTCTGTCTAAGGCACATCATTTACATAGAGGGGCGTGTCCTGATCCACTCCCATTTTCTCTCTGTGTGTACACAGAGCAGCCCTAGAATAAAATCCTGGTTTGCACCATTCAGATATGAGCAGGATTGTCTATTCGGGACTTAAGTCCTGGGAAATACCCTGGTCAATTGCAGGTGCGACAACCTGGGAGCATACACCTGGGTTGGTGCCTTTCAGACATATATGAGACCCTGGAATTTTGGCCAAGGCAGGCCAAAAACCCGGGAATCTCAGTATGTCTGAGAGTGGTATAAGTGGACAAAAAACTTGGATCTATCTGCTATATTTTGATTCTCAACATTCACGGCCAAACTGCTGCCAAATCCAAGCATTACGTTTACAAGTCATTTATTTGAAATCAATAAACCTCATTCTCATCAGATTTAGTTGAAGGGGCAGTACATGTCATGTTGTGTATATGCACCTTTCTGTCCTCTAAACACATACAAGGGTGTACAGTCTCTTCCTGGACTTGCCATAAAAAAAATGCTTACCAGGTGTGTGCCAAGGTGAAAATGTACATTAAGGAAAAAGCAAACAACACCTAAAAGTGCTCATTCCAGATTCATGTATGTCTAAATAAAATATGAGAGTGAGGGCTATTTTTATTTTATAGTCACATATGCATGTTTTTTTTTGTTTTTAATTTGTAATTTGCATGCACTAATGTGTTTCACTCTCAAGATGTGCATGAATAGTGCAGTCCATTCTATGGCACTTCCAGCAACATGCAATTCATTTGGCAGGCGGACATTCATTTATGCCCACCTTCCCTCTTCAAAATGCTTACTTAGCCCTGGAATACAATAATTTTGCATGGCAATGTGATCGGCCCTAGTATGCTTAGCCCACATCTACCATCAGATGAAACCCCATAGCAGACACCTCATGCTCCTATAGATTGTAACGTTGCAAGCAGGACCCTCTTACTGCTTTGTTAGTTAATACCCAGGGGAAAGCAGTGATGACCCCTTTTCTGGTGTTATAGCTGGAAAAAGGGGTTACCACAGCTTCTCCTAATTTACCAAGAGGTGAATCTGTGGAGAACTCACTGATTCCTCTGCTGGTACCTCTTATTCCATTGTCCCCAAAGATTTCTATGAGGATGTGGGCTAACTCAATTTAAGGTGATGTAGTGAGTATGCCGGCAGATGGGATGCCTGCTGTTGAAATCCCGACGCCGGAAGATAGGCATTGAAATCTCAACAGCCGCCATCTCGATCGAAGGTACACCGGGGCATCTTAGCTGTTAGCCGTGGTGGGGGAGAGTTAGGTTTAGGCACCACAGCGGGGTTAGGGTTAGGCACCACAGCAGGGTTAGGTTAGGCACCACTGTGGGGGTTAGGTTTAGGCACCACTGGGGGGTTAGAGTTAGGCATTAAGGGAGAAGGGTTAGATTTAGGCACTAACGGGGAGGGTAAGGGTTTGGGGTGGGGAGGGTTAGGGTGCAAAAAGGGAGGGTTAGGGGAAGAAGGGGGGAGGGTTAGTATACTTACCCGACCCCTGTCAGAATACCCAGCATCGGGATACCGCTGTCAGCATTTTGACAGTAGGCATCCCGACTGTCGGTATTTCATACCCTACCCCAATTTAATAAGTAACAAGAAGATAGCGATAAGTATACCCGGTAATGGGGACCCAGCGATACCAGAGAGGGTGAAATACATATGCACATGTGCAGATGTTATCCTATCTGGATGCATATTGCTTTTACCTTTTACCATCAGTAATAGGCTGCCAGTGAACCAAACAAAGAAGCTAGGTTACTGCTGATGCCCATGGTAAATTGTTGTCCAACTACAATCTTTATCGCTGAGTTAATCGGTGATACAGGTTGTTAGTTAGCTTTGTGTTATGATAAATATACCTCTCAGTCTTGCTTTAGAACTGTTATTGCTCCCAATTGTAAGGCACTGCAGATAGTGATTATGCTGGCATACTACATAAATACATTTTAATAATAATATTAGTTTCCCAGCTATTTAAATTACTCTTTATAATTAGTATAAGTTAAAGGTCTGATAATATTATTACTAACTTTATATAATGAAACTTGTGCTTTAGGTTTAATGTTCTTTTAATATGGTGAACATAAATGTCTGCATTGGTTTGTAAAGGGAAAACAACCTGAAAAGCAGACAGTTAAATGTAATGCTGCTTTTACTTGATTTACCAGCTAAGACTCACACAGCACAAGTATTCCGCAGGGAAACACTGTTTGTTTGTACATGATCTCCATTTCTATTTAATAATGAATACACAGGAGTAATCCAGAACTGTCTGTGACTGCTATGTATTGTGATTTCTCTTCTGCTATCATATCAGTTGCAACTTAAATTAAGGTACTTGCTAATAAGATTGTGTGTACACATACTCTAAGCAGAAGCTAAAGTCACGGCAATGCTACCGAATAATTCTGCTTTGCTCTGCCATTCCCATAGAATGCCATTGTGCACTCTAGGCCTGATTCAGAGATGTACGCTAACACGATGGTTAGCGTACATCTCCGATTGTTACATCACGTGCGCAGGATATGTACTGCGCATGTAGAGCCCTCCATCTGCAAGTCGCTCGCACTGCCTCCCAGCTTGGGAGGCAGAGTGTAAGGCAGAGTGTAAGCGTTCCTGGGTAGCACTCCCAGAAATGGGGGCGTGTCTCCGACGTTTTCTGGGAGGGATGGGGCCAGGGTCTGCATCGGTAGATGCAGATTTTCTGGCCTCGCAAGCTTCCAGGACCCAGTCAGGCTGCGGTAAGTTTCAGCTACCAGGCTGCGACCTTGGATCTGCATCTGCTGAGATCGCAGATGCAGCAAAGAGATGTTTCCTAGACACCTCCTGCTGCATTTACATTTTAGATCGACGGAATTGCACAGCCGCTTGTGTGCAGCTCTGCAATCCGTCCATCTCTGAATCAGGCCCACTGTTTGTACATTACCAGCTTGCACAATAAATAGAACTGGGAATTTGATGACAATTTATTTTGCTGTATGGTGTTGTTGGGGTAAAACAGGGAACACAGGCATTGCATTGTTTTTCTCTTATACAATAAAAGTGAGTTTTATCAATATTAAACCAAAGTTAAGTTAAAGTTAAGTTTTACAAAGTAAACCAAATATAGCCCTAGAGTATTTGTCCTGGTAAAAAATAGCACAGCATTCATTTGGGTAGACTATAAAGAGTTTGTTTCAAGCACAACGCAAAATGTTTATTATTTACTGCACTGCAGTATTTAGGTTACAAAGTTCATGATCGCAGGGGAGTAACTAGGAATTTGAAGGCCCCATAGCAAAAGAAAAATGTTAATACATTTAACTTTGACAAGGAAAATGGGGCCCCCACAGCTCAGGGCCCCATAACAGCTGCACCCCTTGCACCTATAGTAGTTATGCCCATGCATGATCGTTATTGTAAGTATTGTAGAAATCTTTTGGAGGATTAATACAACTAAGATATTTAAATGTCAGAATTTGACTTTTAAAACTTCACCAAAGCCAAAGCATAAATCAGGGAAAGAAGAATCCTAAAATATTTAACTGTGGTTCATAGAAGGACATGCTATTACATGAACAGACTGTGTAAATGTAAAGCAATACTTCCATACACAACAGAAAATAACATCATTTTAGACCCATAAAGACTGAGGCAGAGTTGAACACAAGTACGTATTGCAGACAAATCTTTTTCTCACTGCGCATGTTCTGTAGCTGTGAATGTGCAACTACTGGCGATTCTGAGTCAAATGCATCTTAGTCACATCTCCACTTGCAGCTAAAGAGACTTGGGGCGCCGAGGGAGGGGGTGTTACTCTTAACCTGGGCCCTAGCTTGTTGGAGGGGCACAGAGGGGGCCAGGGTCTGCGTTCCCCCTACCTCCGTAACAGACAGCAGCAAATCAGACAGGGAGAGAGAGGAGAGTGCTGCTGCTCCATGGCAGCAGCCTTCTCTCCCCAACCTAGCATATGGTGCTGTGTGCTGGCTCGCGGAGGTTCCAGCTGCTGTAGTCAGTCCTTTCTCTCCCTGCTAAGCTTACTTAGGGGCTGTGCAGATAAGTGCTTGCTATAAGGAGTTGGGCACATTGATAATGATGACGGCTATGAAACAACGTTTGGGGGTGGGGCAGTGCAGGCGCATAGATATGTACAATTCAGCATATAGGTGAATATCCGCATTTAATTCTGCGCACGCAAAGTGGGTGTAATTACCGTCAACTTGTATGCAAATCTACATCAGCCCCATAGTCTCTTAAGAGCAAATAAAGCTCACTGTAACTTCATACATTTAAGTGTTAACAGCAATTATTCTTTGCAAGTTATATGTTTATGTATTCTTAAACTGTATTCTTCAAGTCTCTGTGGTAGTGCTACAGAGCTCTGAATTTGAATAAAATACAGATGTGGGATCTATTATCCAGGATGTTTGCAGCTCATGGTTTTTCAGATAATGGGATTTTCTGTAATTTTGAGCGCTATACCTAAAATATGATAAAATACATTTAAAGATGAAACATCTCTTTCCCCAAAAGGCCACATTTGTATTTCACTAGTAGAATAACTGTTGAAATAATGTAAGCACCACTGAAATAAATTATTAACACCAGTCGGAACAAAATTTTATTTTTCAGTGTAACTTTTGTTGAATCGTGACTGTTAAAGACCATGGGACTGATGCACACCCGCATTGTGTGTACAGAACTAAATGCAGATATTTGCCCGTATGCAGAGTTGTCGACAGAACGCCCCTATCTGTACATTTGTATTGATATCCATTATCATTGTCAATGCACACTTGCACCAGCAAAAGATTAATCTGATCACAGGCATATTTATGCCTATGTATAACTCTGCAAATCCGTAGACCCGCCCTCTGCACACTATCACTATTGCCTATGTGCAACCTCCCTGTTACTCCCCTTTAGCCACAAGTGGAGATTCCATTGTGTTGCCTACGGCTCTGCATCACCTGAGTCCTCATCACTCCTCCAGATGGATCCCTCTACACTCCACATTTACAGCCCTCATTTATAGTCAGACAGCCTCCTCCTCAGCTCTATACGGAAACACCTGGTGAGTAATATCAGAATTCACAGTTATTGTTCCTGTGCACCATCCCTTGTGTTCCTCACCTCCTCTGTGTCCCTCACCAGCTCGGTGTACCCCACCACCCCTGTGTACCTCTTTACCTCTGTTTATCCCATTACCTCTGTGTATCCCATCACTCCTGTGTGCCTCACCACCCCTGTTCACCCCACCACCTCCGTGTACCCCACATTTCTCTATCGGTGCCAATGTGTGCTTTTTTTTTATTGCAAAGCCAATGCACCCATTACTTTTGAAGCGCCCATAATCACTGGATGTGCAGCTACACCCATCTAAAGTTATAGTTTCAGCAGACGAAAAGAAGATGATGCAGTAGGTTACAAGGAGAGGGGAGGGAGTAAGAGGTGCAAAGGGTGAGAGATGGATACTGACACCCCCCCATTTTGAGTGGCCACTCCTCTAGTGATGTGAGACCACACCCCTTGTGACATGTGGCCACACCTATTTTTTGGCACGCACCTCCGTCGCGCACACACTGAGTGCCTCCATACCCCCACTTCAAATTTCCCACTTCGACCACTGTTTACATTTATATATATATATATATATATATATATATATAAAATATATATAAAACACACACACACATATATACTGTATATACATACACACATATATATATATATATATATATATATATACACACACACATACATATGTCACACATACCTTACACACACACTTGCCTTGCAGCAGCTGAGGGTGGTAGACCTGTGATAAGGATGGGACCTAGCAGGCCTTGTCATTAGGCCCCTCCCCCTAGCAACAAAATGCCGCTATTTGCAGGTCAATTAGGAGGGGATGGAGCCAAATGATGCGATTCTAATGGAAATACGTCATATACGTCCTCCCGAGTGACACGCGAATCGCGGCATTTTGAGGTTTAAGAATATGGTGCCTTCTCTCCAGTCTGTCAGGGGGGGTTTCTGGGTACTCAGAACCCCCCCCCCCCAGCCCTGTGTGCGCTAGTGCTAAGTTACTATGGAACTGCAGATTGTCGTAGACATTTCATCCTTGGAGGAACAAATTAGTGTAAGCATGTGAAAACATGTTATATGAATATTAAAATTAACATTTATATAATTGCAACTTATAAATCTATTTCTGTGTATACTAGCACTCCATATTTATTTTTTTGTTCAACCTTTTTCATACTTGGGCAAAGCAAAGTTATTTCCACAATACTAGCTTGAAATCTAAACTCATAAATATTCTTGTTCAAAGCAAAAATTATCCAAATAGTTTCACTCATCTCTACTCATGTCTGCCACAGTATTTTTTTAATACCATACAGCAAATTGATTCACTTGCCTACAACTGTTTCAAAGTCATACAAGTAAAACATACATTCCAATTTAGATGCCTCAGGTTAGCACATACGGTAGCTGTTCCCTCTATGATGAACAATTCATAGGCAACCAGTGGTGCAGATACTGTATATCCATTTATTTTTATGACTGTTTTATCTAAACATTTTTTATGAAAAAAAGAAGTGAAATACAAAACCTATTATACCCTGGTTGCATGATTGTACACACTCTTTCATAATGGATGACTAACCCAATATTAATCCGAAATAAAAATCTACTGGTCCTGTTAACAGGGTCGGACTGGTGTACAGGAGAAATCCCACAATGTGTCCCATTGTCTGAAGGTCCCACCCCCTCCTCTAGGGGTCAGTAACTTGGTGGATGAACTTGGGTGCTTGGTTTGTTTTTATTAAAACTACAAGGGCAAACTATATGTGCATAAATAGTTTGTTTCTGTAGTCAAAGTATACTTTTCTATGTTTTACACCAAGATAAGCTATCTGCCAATTAAATTGTGTGGTCCAGAAACACCCATGTCTCCTCTTCTTTGCATGGGGCTATGGGCCTGATTCGATGTTGGCCCAGTGCGCATGCGCACGAGGGAGCCAGCTCCGTCGTGCACATGCGCGAGACCCAAGCCGACGCTCCGGGTCTCGCTACAAGGGAGGCGTGCTGTCGATGGTGAGTGACAGCACGCCCCCTTTGGTGGGCGTGCCGGGGACGTGGCTGCCCAGACGGAGGCGTTCCCATGGGAACCCCTAGCGTCTGGGGCCGGCCCCACTGACATCACAATTGATGTCAGTGGGCATGCTCTCGGCTCTGTTAGATCCCACCCACCCGGCATATTGAGAAATTGGTTTGCACCAATATGTTTTTCGTTGGAATATATTGTGTTTCTTGTTCTAGCAGGTGAGGCGCAGCAGGCGGAAAGCAGTGCTCTTTGGTGGCTCAATTTAGCGCACCAGAGCTTGGCTAGCATTCCTCCATTGAGAGAGGCGAGTCGGTTACTACTTTGGGGAGAACCAGATCTTCATCCTAGTGAGGGACCAGCACTGTGCTCGTTAAGGGGAGGTCATACTACCCAGGATGGCTTGCCCACAGGGTGGAATAACTCCACCCCATTTTGGTAAAGCGAACAATTAATTACGAGCTGTAGACCAAGGTAGAACTGCTTTTATGCCACCAGGACTAATTAATTAAATTCTAATTGGATATAAATAAATTTGGCTGTGACCTTTTTTTTCCAATTCTATACAGTTGTCTGTGTCTTATTTAGTTAAGATAAGCTTAAGAGTGGTGTTTAAAATAATAAAACTATGGATGACTTACAGTAACACCAAAAAGCCATATTCTACAAGCTGGTTTTCATAATAAAATGTGAACTTGAATATTATAATGTTTTTATTCTTTAATTTATTTATTTGTTTGAATGATACACATAAAATGTGTAGGAAAAATATATTAGCCAAACAAGGCATATCATAATGAAAACTGCATTGCATAAGGGTACTCCTGTATTCAATGATGCCAGGATCAGGGAGATCTGGGCATTAGAACCCTCCCATCTCTGGATTTCCTGACAGTTTCTTTAGTATACAGTATTATTGTTCAGTGATCACCACTCCTCCTTAGCAGTGAGGAGGTTAGAGGAAATGCAGGTATCTCTGGCAAGGACTTGTCACTCCAACACTTGACAACAGTATTCTGCACCTGTCCGGGATAAGGGCTAGGGGCCTGATTTAGAGATGTTCGCTAATGGTTAAAGCACAGTTAGCGCATGTGCAGCCCTCCATCTGTGAGTTTGCTCGCAGTGCCTACCACAGCCTGGCCACAGGGGCAACCATCGCGGTCATTGTGATCCCAGGCTGCGACTTCAGTCGCAGCACTGGGATCGCAGATGCAGCAAGGAGACACCTCCTGCTGCAATTGCATTTTAGATGGACGGAATTACAATTAGGTCCTAGGTCCGCAAAAGAGAAGTTATTTCTCACCCAAACCGTGTGGCAAAATGTCTTTGGTTTTATAAGACCAAAGTTGAACTTTTTGCCTTTAATTGTAAAAGGGGGTTTTGGTGCAACTGAGTAACGCCCATTAAGTACAATATTCAAGTGTAAAGTAAGGGTTTTTAGACTTTTTATTTCCGTTGCTGCTGATTTTAATGTGGCCATAAAGCTCCATAGAACAAGAGTAACAAGAAAATAATCTCTTTTAAATTTACTTGACCTCATAGAGAAAATCATTTGATGGTTACTTAGCCCCTGCAGTGCTTTAGTACACACATTTGCGATTATCTGAATAAGCTTATTAAATTGAATGATTTGAAACCCAGATCTTACACAAATCCTGCTTAAAAGAGGATCTCTGATAAAGTCAAGCACTTAATAAGCATTTACCGAGCTATAAATTTGCAGGAAAACACTAGTTCATTTGTCTCCAGATTGTCAGGCTGCAAGTCCTATTGCAAACTATGTGGTCATTGTGAGACTTCAGATTATCCTGCAAATGGCCTTAGCTTTTTGTTTTATGGATTTAATTTTTATGTTTATATATTTAAAAGCATTAATGATAATCAAAACATATGCAAAGGAATAGTTGGGTTGTAACTCTGAATTTCGTAGCCCAAGTGGCAGTAGTGGCACATGGCAGGTGGTCTGGTGATATACGTATGTACATCTACCCCAGAAACCTCCACTGTGCTATTCTGAACATGGACATAGACAGTGGAGCCTTGTTTGGGATTGCAATTTCATACTTAACAAACTCCCTAACGGTTGAAGCCTGCCATTCACTACCGTGGTCCAACCCATACTCCCTGCCCCCTTTAATAAACATCTAACAATTAAAAACCTTAACTAAATAAATAATGACACATGAAATCTGGAGTTGGCGTTTAAATAATTGATCACTTTTTTTATATTTAGTTGAATTATTAGAATTGTTAGTATAGTAGCGGACAAAAAGAATGGAAAACAAGACAATAACTTACATTGGTGTTCAACTCTCTCCCAATCCACAAAGCACACACGGCATGCACAAGGAGTCGGGGCAATAATGGCCTAACACATCATCATTTGTGAGGAGAGCGCACCCAACTAATATAAAATACCATATTCACAAATAGACATCCCTTTTTCTCCGCCACCAAGAAATTGCAGAACAACAAAGCAAATAAAATAGGGAGGGAGGGATTGAGGGAATTTCCAGAAGACAAGATGAGTGATGTAATCTGTCAACCCCTACACACAATAGGCACCCTAATCACTAGGGAAAAAAGCAAAACCAACAGTGTTAATCACTCATTTCTTAAGAGGGGAAGGTGATAACTCTCATCTCAACCTTGGGGGTTTAAAATGGTCTTATGCTTACAAGTCAGCCTTATGCCTCATGACTTGAATAATTATCACAGTGAAAATCTCACTGAAGGTCCACAGTGTGTGCACTGACCCCCTGCACGTGCAAATTGGGGAGTTTGCTTTGTAAAAGAGGCTCAGCGAATGCTAGCTACTCTGAGGATTGGTCCTGATCTTTTTTTCTGCTTGCTATATAGTATATACAGATATACAAATATCTGACACTGTCCCTCACACAAACATACCGTTAAGATTTCAGCACGTAGATTTCACAAGGAATATATATATATATTTTTTGTCTACTGTATTGTATTTGGAGTTTCTATGCCGTGAAACAGCCTGGGTACAGCACTCTGTATTTTCACTGCCTGCTCTCTGTAAGCCACTTTTGCAACACAAAGGGCCTGATTCAGAGCCGCTTGTAAGCGGCCGCTCGTTCGCTCCGAGCGATGGTCGCACATCTGCGCATGCGTATTGGTCGTAATGCGCATGCGCCAACCAGTCAGTGCGGTCGGAAATCGAGCGGTCGCAAAATAGCGAGTGCCTGCTAATTTGAGTGACAGGATGAGGCGTTTGTGGGTGGTAACAGGGGAAGGTGCTTGAAAACGGGGAGTGGAGATCAGAACGCAGGCGTGCCAAACGGTCAAAACGGGCGTTTTATGGGTGTGCATAATTAACAAAGCAGCGTAATCGGCCACGTCACTTGGTTGTTTCTTAGCCTGAACTGTTCGCATGATTGCGGTAGGAAAAATCTACCACAAGCACTGCGAGCAATTCAGATGCCTTTCGATGTACTCGATTAATCAAATAAATAGCGGAGATGCGAGCGGCCAGGGGGCGTCTTTACAAAATAGCGAGCGCATGTTTCGTTCGCTCGCTCAGACATAGAGACGTCAACAGACCGCAAAGAGCGAGCGCTCAATTTAAATAGCTGGCCCCTTTTTCTGAACGAGCGAGCGCAAGTAGCGTCCAGCTCTGAATCAGGCCCATAGTTCATACCTAACTGCAGCCTCATTGCAGCCACAGTGCAACACATAGTTCACACCTATCTGCAGCCTTTCCACAGTCTTTCTAGCTACACATTGTTTGGCTTCAGCCTCTCCAGCCCTTCCACTCTCTCTGTAGCCAACTTCTTTGCAGGCTTTCTCATGTAAAATTGCAGCTGTAACAGTTTATATATGAACTATGTTATAAACCCCTGATATCCGATATTTTGCATAATATTATGTTTTTGACTAATTTTAAATTCAGGATTTAGAAGGAGGAACTGAGTTGTGCCCTGGGTCATCCAGGTTCCCCAAAATTCAGTACTCTAGTAAAAATAATGGTAATTGCTGATCCAGAGTTCTATTAGGCAACCTAGGCAATTGTTGAAGATGCTAGTAGCTAGTGGCTGCCTAAAGCACTGACTGAGTGATGTAATGTAACTCATAAAGAATTTTTAATGTCCCTACTGACCCCCCTTATGGAGCAACAGCCGCTGACATGAAGGAGAAACGTTCACAAGCTTTATATACGAGTGAAGCTGCTTGCTGCTGCTCTTCCATGTTTGTGTTATATTGGGAGTGTGGTGCTTTACTATAATGTTACAGTCATGCAAAATAGTTCCAGTTCCAGGAAGAGAGGATGCCGTTCCCACCTCTCACCAGCTAAGGTAAGCAGCGGGGGCACAAAGCGAGGCTTGGTACTGCTTCCAATGGAACAGGTCTCAGCCTAGAATACCACCAGGTCTAGCAAAGGCTCTGCTCAGATGTTTTGGGTGGTTCAACTGCTCCAGCTGCATAGACAATTAATGTGCCAGTGAGTACTTCTAGGATCTAGTAGTTTAGTGGTAATAGATTTAGATGTATTTGGATGTTGAAATGTATGGAATAGATTTGTCAGAATAAATGTGTCAACACTGGTCCTGGATACCTGGATAAGGTGACGTATGTTTATTTATTTATTACCAGTTATTTATATAGCGCACATATATTCCGCAGCGTTTTACAGAGAGTATTTGCCCATATCACGGCATGCACAAGGAGTCGGGGGAGTCCCTGCCCCAGTGGAGCTTACAATCTATGTTCCCTATCACATGCGCACACACATACACACTAGGGTTAATTTGTGTTGGGAGCCAATTAACCTAACAGTATATTTTTGGAGTGTGGGAGGAAACCGGAGTACCCGGAGGAAACCCACGCAAGCACAGGGAGAATATACAAACTCCACACACATGTTCAAAGTGATTAACTATTAAATCGTGAATGTAAAATATTACAATTATGGTATGATTACAACTTTACAGTTTGTGTACTGTCCTGTTACAATATGAAATAGCTGACTTAACAAAAATAATCTGTTAGCAATATAATTGAAAGCCGAGATCTGGAGGGAGCAGACTGTATGCTATACAAAACACCATTAGGTGTAATTTAGGGGCTGATGCAGAGATGGGAGTAAAATGGGTGTACATTACACAAAAGAAACCTGCTGCTGTAGTTTTGCAATGTCTCTGCATGTGCAGCCTACTGTATGCGCCTGGTTTACTACCGGACATCACCACTGGTACAGTTATACTTACACCAACCTTATACTAGGCGTAAAAGATACAACTCCTAATAGACTTACATTCGCTTATGTGCTGGTCTGCATGGGCCACATATATATAAATACACCTTCCTGAACTTTGCCTATGTGAAAAGCATTACAGATGTACAAGTGTTGCATATCAAATGAATCAGCACAGTCTGCTGGTGTGTCCTAGTTGTATCGCATTGCATCACAGATGCATTTTCGGCAAACATAAATGATGGCAGGCGATAGTAGAGTAACATGGGACCTGGCCACTCCCTCATCCCAGGTAAGTCACGTTGCATGGCGTATTGGGGCCAGATGTTTAAGGACACATCTGTAGTTCTCCTGGTGCACTATGCACCAACAGGCTGTATACTCACTGTAGGGCCAGTGGGATGCTTGTGGACCTAAGCGTTGGTGTCACAGTGGACTTCTGAAGCCCTTGTGGCTGTAGCAGGATCCGGTACACAAGGGTCATGTGCGCTTTAATAGGACACCACAGTAGAATGGAGCGCGGTGTTGCAACGCATGTGTAAAATGAGCCCTCTGTGAACTATAAATGGTCCATTTATTCTATAATAATAATAATAATAATAATAATTAAAATATATATGTTTTTGCAGGATACATGCAGAGTGCTGTATTTAACATTTAATCCAGCTACAGTTAAAAGCCAAACAATTACTGTCCTCTAGGCTGAAATACATCATGTTTTTAAATCCAAATAACCTGGTTATTGTTACATGTTCTCCGTAAAATGCTTAGTTTAAAATGTAGCAAAACAAACAGATATAATAATATATGGCTATGGTAAGAGAACACCACATCAGATTTATCTATATCACGATTGCTGCATTATTTATTGTACCTGACAGAGCAAGGCAATCATTTCCTTAAATAAAATAACAGAGCCTGGCTGGAAATGCCAATATAAATCCTATGAAGTGCAACATCAATTAACCTGGTGGCAGAAGGGAAATAAGATTCTTGTGAAAGCACTTATTGATGGGTGTGGGTCGAGTATATCTTAGTTGCCTTCTTGCGCCCATAATGCCTTTCCAATAGACCTGTAATGAAGTGACTTTTGATTATCCGCTAGAGGCTCTACACAGTAAAAGCCAGATAGCAAAGAAATTAAACACTAAGGACATTACATTATTGCAAATGTTATTATAGGGATTCCAGAGCTTGTTCACCAAACAACCAATCAATGATCTTTTAATGGAAACACTATAAAAAGACAAATGACCAATTCTGAATCAATGCACATATTTAACAGAGCACAAAATTTAAAATGCAAGATATTTTATATAAAACAGCTATAAAATAATCCAAAAGCATATGTGTAAGGGGCATATTTACCAAAGGGATATTGTGGGAAATCTCCAGAAAACAGACCTATCCCCAAACAAAGTATCCCCACCTATAATCATTTTCAGATGGGGCAGTAACTTTACCCCCACAATGAAGTCCAGGTTTCAGTACCACGTAACTGCAACATCTCATGTGCTATCTAGTGTTAATTTTTATACCTAAATTCCTCAGACTCAATTTGATCCTTAGTATTTTTAAGTCATACTGTTGTCTATTTCAAGCACGTTTCACTATGTCTACCATATTAGCCCAGGAATCTCTATTGGAAGGCTACTCCATCTGAATAGAACTTTTCCTCCAAAGTAATTGTCCCTCAAATATTGCATGTTCCATCCTGCTATCTTCTACTTTTTGCGTATTTCTGCTAGTTATCATACTTCTCCTGTGTGAAATACTTTTCTTCTGATAGTTTATATCATAGCACCCCTTCTTTCCTTCAAACTTTACATATTAAGGTCGTCTAGTCTCCCCTGGTAAGAATTGCCCCTGAAATCTCTGTTGGAAGGCTACTCCATCTAAATAGAACATTTTCTGTACAGTAATTGTTCCATTAATATTGCATGAGCCATCCTGCTACCTTCTAGTTCCTGGGTATATCTGCTAGTTATAATATATTATAACTATAGTATTGTGCATCAGGTGCTTAGATGCTCTGGAAGCAAATCATCCCTGGACACTATTTAGAACATTGGCAACTATGGAAATTGGTCCTGAGTATACCTCACTTTGGGGTCTATTTAGTAAGATGTACTATGTTGTGAACTCTTTTTTTCAGCTATTTTGATTAAACAGGGTGGAGCAGAAGTCAGATGCATAGTGGGAGAAAGCAAGAAGAGATTTAAGTCCGACAGCCTCCTGAGTATAACTAACCCCACCCAGAGATGACCTTATGTGTTGGACTAAATATTAGAGAAGAAAACATTTTCTCTTCTCTATAAATTGCATACAGGATCAGCCCCTATTGTGAACTATGAGTTCTGCAGGTTAAATTCAGAATGCAATGAAAAGCTGGAAAAAGATGTAGATATGGTAAAATGATGTTTATAAAAATAACCTTTTGGATTGCGGATTTACCAACTCTTAAAAATCACAATCATAACTGTTTCACCTTCAAATCTGTATTACCATCAGCACATTTAGAACTTGCTATTGTTTCATAAATTGGAGCCTTTCTACCAGCAAAGCTCAGCCTTTGTGAAATGCTTTGAACACTGGGCAACATGTTTCTATATCCTACCAGTGCTGGAAGCTCAAGCTATGAACTGTTTATTCAAGCCTTTACTTAGTGGGGCTTTGTTTGGTTTGGGCTGCAAGCTGGTTGATATTAGCTGAAATGAGCTTTCGGGAAAATCATTGAGGAAAGGGAAAAACATGTATACAACTGATTTTTCTTGGCAGCACCAGTCTCAGTGGGATAGTAGTATGATATTGTTTACATCCCATATGTACGTGTTGAAACAGAGCTTGCTGACATTTCCTTGGCAGCCAGCTCTCTCAGAGGCCCATAACCTTAAGTTGTAAGCAATGCAAAGACATGTAGAAGTTATATAACAAAACACATAGCTACTAACGGTCGCTAATTTCCAGGGCCACTTCCAGGATTTGAGATCTGTAAGTGGAAACTTTACAAGTTAACAGTTATTGATGAGAGGTGCATTGTAAACAAATGTTGTAAAAAAGATGACACAATTGGATTGCAGTACTCTAATGTCCACTGATACACTATTGTGCATGAGGTGCTTAGATGCATTGGCTCAGTAACACGTCACTGCAATCTAAAATCGTGGCTACTATACAAAATAGTCCTGAGTATAACGCACTTGGATTATAAATTTACCAATTATTACTATTATGCCTCTGCCCGTCATTGAGATTTAGGTAATTATGCATTTAGTTGTTTTGCTCAATGGTTCACACACTCTCCACAGTCCTTATGTAAGTGGTGAACTAAAATGTGAGGACTTTGCGTGAGGCCTCTGTGCTCCATGCAGTTCATGTCATTTAGCTATCAAGTCACAGAACATAACAGTAGTCTGCTATAAAACACATCCTGTAATATCAACCTGCCATACATTCTAAAGGTTGGCTTATAACTGCATCTAGAGCTAAACTAAATTATATGCCATACTACACTTTGGTAGATCCATTGATTTCTACAACACTTTGGGGTAGATTTATTAACCAGAAGTTTGTTAAAGCCACTGATGTTAAGGAGCTTTGACCAATGGATTTAAAAAGGCAATATGAATTAATGCTGCACAAGTCTAGTTTACCATTAATTCCTTTCACTGTTTCAAAGCCGCTGATGATTGGCAGTTTTGACAAACCACTAGATAGTAAATCTACAAGTTTGCCTGTAAGTAGCAGTTGTGTTTGTCCATTGTTTTTCATTTTATTTACTTTTGGATTACAACATGGATCATGATTCTATATGGACTACTTTAGGGAAAAGAATCCCTCTGAATCTAGGTATTTTAAAAGATTTTATTTAAATAATAGTACTTTGAAAGCAAGTTTGAGTGTGTTTATTTACTATTACCAAATTAAAGGTTCCAACCAGCACTGGCTGCCAGGAAATGCTGATGTTTGAACTTCTCCAAGCATATCCAAGCAGTTATCAGGTACCAGAGCTTGTTGGGTTTTTTAGTTACATACCATTAACTTATTATTTTAATGGCACTAATTGTCCCAACCTCCAGCTCCACCATAGAGGATGGAAAGAGACCAAGTGCTATTCATGGTTCAGTTATTTTCTAGGGGACACTTCACATCAAGACAGGGGGACCCTATGGTGTGGTCTTTCTGTTACTGCATGACCACTAAGTTTAGTAAGTGACTGCATGCTACATTTCTCCCTGCATTGTTTATAACTGGCTCATGCAGCAAGAAGTAGTGTGTGTGATTTCTATGGGGAGGAACACTTTCAGAATATCTTAATTATTTTCCACTAGTGATTACTTTCACACATTGTAATTTACATAGTATCTCAATGGGAAATGAAAACTAGAGACTGGACATAAACACTGCATATAAACAATACTGTGTATTGATGCTATAAATAATGTCTATTAGGTGGTATTTACCACTTACCTGGAGCAGATGTACGGGCTATGACTGCAACCATAAGGGCTTTCTCCGACGTGGTCGCATTGGATGTGACTGTGCCCTCCTGCTCTAACCTCCAGAGAAATCTGCACATATACAGAATGGATTTCCTCCTTCTCATTCGGCCACCTGTCAGTGATGTAGCAGTTTGTGACTATCAAAATCACAATTTTGCATCCCAGAAAGTCATGTGAATGGCACTCTGGAGAGCATGAACCAATGAATGCAAAGAGGTGATTTTAGTTCTCCTCTGAGCACTATTACACTGATCTGACCTGTATTAGGGGGTGAGGGAAGGGCTAACAGCACTAGGGAAGGATAATGCCTCTACAGGGGGATCTGTTGACACTCAGAGAGTAGGAATTTACTGCCTCTGAGACATTTATTGCTACTGGGGGTATGTGGCAGGGGTAAAATCATACTTAATTACTCTCCTGGAACATCTGGGAGATGCTTGAATTTTTCGGGTAGTTCCCTGGACTCTCAGAAGAGTATCTGGCCCTCCTGCATTCTGCCAATTTCCTAGTGAAATAGACAGGACAGGCAGCATAATTGTGTGAGTCTATGAGGAGTGCAGAGACAACATGACTCATTTCTATTAACATTGCGTCATTTTGGCCCTGCCCTCTCTTCATAGAACTGCGATTCACAGCATTACACCGAGGGGGCTGTGTCTACTGACAACAAACACCTGGCTCCACCACCATCAGCGATTAGCTGCATCTTCTCCTAAACAGGAAAAAAAATGAAAGTGAGCTATTCTATGATAGTAATTGGTGTCAGCGGTAAGCAAAGGAGGTTAGTCCTCAGAGAAGATAACAACCATGGAAAATAAACAAAGAAAGAGCGCTTTTGTAGATACATGTGTAAGCCATGATATAATTGTTAGAAATGTAATAGAATGATATTCTTATTGAAGTATCTCCTCATACACCACATGTAGTTTATAGCTCTTTTTATGAACAAGTGGTATGGAGTGGAGATGTCCGTAGGTAGCCAGGTGATTGCGGGAACTCAACAAATGCTATCCCTAGTCTTACCCTAGAAGCGGTCCTTCCGGTGTCTGTAATCAGCTATTGGGACGAGTAGTCTCATGGTACTGCGGCGGCGTTCTCACTCTATCCCTTCAACTTGGGCGCTCTGTGCCTCTCCTTTCAGGGGTCAGTAGCGTTGTGCTTTTTCAGGGGGTGAGTGAATCGGGGTTTCTAACTTTTTCAAGGATGACGGCACTTATCATGTGCAGTCCTTTTATTCCTGTCTCCGTGATTTTATTTTTAAACTTTATTAGTGTAACAATTAAAATTGACACAGTGTGTCAAGTACTGTTATATTGTAACAATTAGTAATCGTGGTAGTCAACAATACTATACTCGAAGTATGTTAAAATATTATGTATTCATATAAACAAAAATAAAAATATATAAAAGGAAAAAATATATAATTAGATAAAATGCTATTCTAAAAATACACTCAATTTGATATCGATATTGAGACCTTGTGGTTTAAGAGTTTTTAATAAGAAAATCCATTTGCTTTCTTGTTTTTTTATCTCCTACACTGTATCCCCTCCCCCCCCCTCCAGTTTGCTGTGACTTTTTGAATTCCTATAAATTTAAGTCCTGTGGGGTGTTGTTCATGTGCTTCTAAAAACTGTTGGGAAACACTATGCGTGATAAGGGCTGATATTATTTATATGTTCCGCGATGCAAGTTTTTATTTTTATTTTAGTTTGACCTATATATTTTAGTCCACATGGGCATATTAAAAGGTAGATAACACCTTCGGTGTTGCAAGTAATATGATCAGAAATATAAAATTCCATTTCATTTGATGAGAATGATGTAATTGATTATGTGGAGTGGTCTTCTTTTTTTAGAATCCTGCACCCTTTACAGTCGAGGCATCTGTGAAACCCCTTATTTAGTGATTTCTCATTTTTTATTTTTCCTACTGGGATATAACTGGATGTTAGTTTTTGCCTCAGGTTACTTGCTTTCTTATACATAACCTTAGGTATTTTTTGGGATCATGGTTTTCAGATCTTCGTCTGATTCCAATAAATGCTAAAGCTTATGTAACATTTCTTCAACAAGTTTATTGTTACAATTATATTGTGTGAGATAACAACCATGGATTGGTTTATTAACCGGTAGAAAGCAGGTGCAAGGGTTAAACAGTGTAAAGCAGGTAAAGGATGCAATATCTTCAGTTGCAGCCAGGAACATATGGAGTTATTGCTGGTTGTAAAGTACACCACCTGTAAGTATATATATAGACAGTGGTGGCAGCAAAATATATAATATGCCTAGTTGTGGTGACACAGTGGTATAGTGGGGCATGTCATTCACTATAAGACAGGGGAGAGAAGAAGATGCTTCAAGAACCACATACAGTATATGCAATAACAAAAAGGGACCACAGCAGATATCTCTGAATGCTGCTGTGATCTCTCCATTTCCAAACCGCAAATGCAGACCCCATCGTTTCTAGATTAACAAAGCTCTGGAATGCATAATATGAAGCATTCTAGAGCTTTGCATCAGCAGCTAATGCCAGCTCATAGATGCCTATGGTCTGCTCTTTTGCATTTCTTTTCAGAGAGGGATCCCAAGCGTCACCCCCTCCCCCCACTGACTTATGTTCAAACCGACGGCCACGTGCCAAGTCCGATCCTGGAAGCACAGAGATAGTGGTATTAATACTTGGGGTGTAATTATCACGTCCAAACCACAGCAATTGGTAATAACTTAAGGTAGCAACAAATTAAACAAGGAGAGAACTTTGTCAGCAAGGTAGAACTTGTAGTAAAGATCTCTATAATCTGCAATGTATTTCCAAATAAGTCCAACCTATTAACCAATTGTATAGAACAGAAATAGCAAAGTTATGGTTAGGATACTTAAAATTGTTACTAAATGATACATGTTATAAAGTGTTTACAAACACGTACCTTGGTATATTTGTAGCTGTACAGTAAGAAAGAAATAGCTTATTGTGTGCAGCTAGAAACACATAATGAGTCCGGAATTTTAGGGAATTTGTCATAAATAGTTCTGCTAAATATTGTGGAACAACCACATTGTGATTTTGTGACAGCAGTTTGAAATATGGCCATTAATGTCTACCAAAAAGTGTAGGGCACCTCAGTTCACACATTGCACATCCTTAGGACCCAAAGAGTAGTATTGTGGCTGATCAGTTGATCTTGTTATACATTGATTTTGACAATAATATTCTTGACTGTGAGGTTTTGAACTGCACACTCTGAACGACCTGTAAGGGTACTACTATGTCAACATCCTCAAGGCCCGCCTCTAGGCATGTTTGGTGTAAACAACGTGTGGAGAAGTGAATAATGAAATAACACAGCAGTCGATGATTGAGGTCCCCGCAAGATGCGCTGATATATGGGGCTGCAAATATCTGTCACCGTTTCCAGATAACCCAGCAGGTCAAATGTTCCAGGTCATCCAGCAGGTGCACAGGGAGAGTTCAGTAACTGACATAGTTTCCAGACCATCCAACATGTCACATAATCCAGGTCACACAGCAGGTGCACAGGGAGAGTTCACCAACTCACATTTTCCTGATCACAATGGTGATGCATTGTAAATGGCAGGTGAACGTTTTGCCACATAACCCTGAAACGAAGCAACCAATTACAACACAACACCAAGACTTTTAATTTGGTATATGATGTGCCCTGCTCTGACAATAGCAACATAGAAATATGTCACTCATAAAAGTCATCCTTCTGCTATTAATGTATACATATGTGTGTTACGAAACATATGTGCCAACAAAGGCAAATATCCTAACAAATATATATATTTAGACCAAAAGGTTGTCAAGAAACGGAGGGGGTTCTCCAAAGGACAGTTGAAAGAGTATATAAAGTTTTTATGATTATTTAGGTTTAAACATTTAAAATGATGGTTTGCTTAGATTCGCATGAGTTGATAAGCATACCATATTTTTTTTTCATTCTCTATACAAACTACATCTAAAAACTATAAAACACACAGTACCCAGTGTTATAAAACAAAAGTTGTCCCCAAGGCGCCAACTGCTTCTGTGAACAACCTTTAAATGATTTGTTCAATTAGCAGCCAGAATGCATTTTAATTTGCAAACAGAAATGCTCTCAAAGAATTTTCAATATGTTATAAATCCATCCCTTTACTGGTTGGGTTCAGGCACTTGTCATCCCGTAAAAGCATGTTACTATACTTGCACTGATATTCATTTATTGCTTAAGCTGGGCATCATTTGGCGTTGAAGAGCAGTGAAGTTCCCCAAAAAATCTTTTACAAATCATAACTGTTCTGTTACAAGAAGCTTTATACAAAACACAAATGACCATAGTTTTTCTTACATATATATAATGTTATGTAACAGAGGGCCTGATTCAGCAAGGAACGCAGATGCTAATACACATGCAATCGGTCGATGTTTGTGCTCTGCGCATGCATACGCATCACAGTGTACGTACGCGAACTAGCAATTGCGATGGGATTTGCGATTGCTGAGGCTACGCAGACCCAGAGCACAGTGATTGACAGGAAGTGCAGTTTGTGGGTGGAGATGGCGGGTGGCCTGCCGAACGCAGGCGTGCCAGTGCATTTCAACACTGTTGAAAAGGTGGGGAAAGTTCTTATTTTAAGATAAAAATGTCTGGACACAGGGCCTGATTCAGATCTGGACGGTACATGAGTTCCACATGCAGTTTTCCGATGTTCAGAAAACTGAGAATACGCAGGGTCCATACTGCGTATGTGCAGGTCAGGTCCTGCATCCCCACACAATACGGCTGCCGAAGTCAAGTGAGTGACAGTCTTCTGCCATTTGGGTCCTGGGAGGTGGCGGCGCCGGGCTGCGTTCCTTGAAACAGGGATGTGTCTCCCCCGTTTCCTGAGAGTGCAGAGGGTTCATCCAGATTTCCTGGCCTGGAGCCAGTCAGGCTTAGTAAGCTTTGGCTTGATGCAGTGGCGGATCTTTAGCTCGCCGTGTTATAGCCCCGCCCACTTGCAGCATCTTATATTAGATGCCGCTGAGCGGGAGCAGGCAGTCCAATGGCGGAGAGGGCGGAGAGAAGACCTCCCGAAGAGAAGAAGAGGAGCGTTGCGGCAAAAGACGTTGCAATCAAGAAAGAAGATCGGCAGCAATGCGGCAGCACAGACGGTGTAATGGTTAGCATTACTGCCTCACAGTACTGAGGTCATTGGTTCGATTTCCACTACGGCCCTAACTGTATGGAGTTTTTATATTCTCCCTGTACTTGCGTGGGTTTCCTCCGGGTGCTCCGGTTTCCTCCCACACTACAAAAATATACTGGTAGGTTAATTGGCTCCCCATAAAATTTACCATAGTGTGTCTGTGTGTGAGCATGTGGTAGGTACTATTGATTGTAAGCTCCACTGGGGCAGGGACAGATGTGAATGGTAAGATATTCTCTGTAAAGCGCTGCAGAATATGTGTGCGCTATATAAATAACTGGTAATAAATAAATAAATAAATAATGGTTGGAAGAAGAAAAGAAGAGGCGGCGCTGCTGGCCAGGATGGGCCAGTGGCAGAAGAATGTGGCTGAGGACCGGAGAGGACTGCGGGAGTGGAAAGTAAAAGAGTTAACGAAGCCCCCTCCTGCAGCCTCTCCCAACATACTGGTAGGCGGCCTTGAGCCACCGGTATTAATTAACCCCTCCCTAGACCACCAGGGTAGTCAGGCACTAGGCCCGTGGGAAAAAGTCAGGCATTAGGCCTGTGCCACAGATAGGCGGGCATAAGGCCCAGGCTACTTAGGGGGCATTTGGCCCAATAAAATGTATTTGCCCACTCCCAATAGGTGTGAGTGACCTAGGCATTAGGCCCAGGTCACTAATTGAGAAAATAGGTGGGCAGCCTGCCCATACCAAAAGATATAGAGTGGCCCTGGGCATTAGGCCCCGGGCCACTAGGTTAGCCCCGCTGTTAGGCAGACCCATAGATCACTGAGAGTGAACCCCTCCATTAGGCAGGCCCATAGGCCTGAGGCAGCATATGAAGGGGACTCTTGGCATTAGGCTCAAGTCCCTTAGTGCTCTATAGAAGGCAGGCTTAAAAGCCTGAGCCATCAGTAAGACCCTGGGTGTCAGGCCCAGGGCACTGAGCCCATTGAGAGTGGCTATGGGCATTAGGCCCAGGCCACTGGTATAAGTAGGCAGCCCCTATGTTAGTGTGTAGAGGGATGACCTGTAGTGTGACACTCACCCTCCAAGATCCCTGTGGAGAGCTGTCAGGCTCCCACTAATATAACAAGTGTTTCCCAGTCACCTAGAAGAGGAGCTGGCCAGCTCTAGTTAGCCAGGTAGCAAACATTTAAAGGGCCAGTACCGTGTTTTACTCTTGTGTGATTACCGTCTCTGATTGTTGTTCTGTGCAGGACAAAAGTTGAATGGTTTATTGTTATACATGCCGGACTGCACACACAGGTTGAGGGTGATGTTGTTGTATTATGTGTAGTAGCATGACACAGGTTTATACCCTGCACGGCTGTGGTGTTTGATTGCCTCCTTAGAGGGACCTGTAGGCGAGTGAGCAGATGAAGAACAAGAGTGGACAACGTGAGCAATATCTGTATGCATACTGTCTCTCACTGTCTGTTTGTCTCTTTCAGTCTATCTTCCTTCTGGGAGGACAGTCGACCTTGCACCCCAGTGCAAAGTCAAGTTTTCACCTGGTGAATGGGTACCTATAGGGATCCGAGGCCAGTGATGACCTTCACTTAAAACCTAATTCCATTTTGTTTGGTCCTCGGTCCAGTAGGACGTGTCGGTCGATGTAGAGGAAGGACGGTTCTCACATCATTTCCTTCCTCCTAGGTCATTGTGTCCATGTCCAGTCTGGTGTACCAGGACCGTCTGTTCATCACACGGCCTGAAGTTAACAGGGTACGACGCAAAGGTAAGATACAGAAGTACACCTGCACAGCAGCAAGCACCACACCCCTCTTACAGTTATTTTGTAGAAAGAGCCATAGGGCTCATTCCTGAGTTAGTGACCCTAGTTTTTAAACATTTAGTTTTACACTTGAAAAAAATATGGTCTCTAAGTATCCAAAGCAGTTACTAATATATAAATGTGTATATTTTATTTCTGTATTTGCCTCTACTTTCCTAACATGTGCCACACTTCATGGTATGGTAGGTGCTGTTAACTCCATGAATTACACCTTGGTTATTTAAGGGTGCATAGATACTGCATGATCTCACAAGCAAGGTCCTCTCCCCCTACAGATGTACACCAGGGGTTAAAGTGGGCAGGAACAGGGTGGAACTGAGTTCCGTCACCTCTAATGGTAGGTGGAACTAGTTCCACCTCCGCCAAGTCCCTGCACAGAAGTCCCACAGCCAGAGAGCCACTCACTGTATGCCTAGGGCGGCTCAATTTCTTCAGAGGTCCCTCATTTCAGAGAAACCAGCATATAGGTAAAGAAAGAATCAAGCAAAGGCAATACATAGGAGTTGCAAAAAAACATTGGGCATCCAAGTGACATTTGTGGAGCCCACATGAAAAAAACTCAGTGGCACGGCAGAAAAATAACACTGATGATATAGAACTTAATTTTTTCTTTTCAAGTGATCTGACATTGTAGTCTCAGCTGATGGCAGGAGTGCTAAAAAAAACATCTAAAATGTATTTCACACTGTCATAGCCCCCAAAAGCTTCAGGGGCCTAGGTGACTCTCAGACCCCCTGCCATTGACTTTACTGTTTCCTATACACAATAGTGTGTGTGTAAAGAACAGTTTTCCCACTTTTCTTGGCCTGTCAGACTAGCGTGGCGGGGGCGGGGGGTGGGGAGTAGACGGCGGGGGAGATGAGTTCCACCACCTCTCCAGGACCACTTTAAGACCTGCCTCACACCATACTTGCCAACTCTCCCTGATTGTAGTAGCAATCTCCCTGACTCCCTGAAGAGTCTAGTAATCTCCCTGATTGCAACTTACCCCATTATGATGCTGTTATATATATATATAAAAAAAAAATAAAATACAGAGATATATACAGTCAAATGGGATCATTAGTATCATTTCCCTGCATTGGTTATAAGACACAATGATCCCTATGGCTACATGCACTTTCTGAAAAGTATCAGTGCATTTTCATCAACAAGTAGATCTTACTAACTGCTTTGGGACTTATTTACATTTGGATATAAGTAAATTTTATGACACGCCTCTCAGATGTAGCAGTGCACATCCACTTTACCGCCGCGCTCATAGGTGCTACTTTCACAATCTCCCTGAAATTCTTTTTCAAAAGTAGGCAAGTACAGTATGCCTCACACATCTTTGCTGAAGTCGCGTCAAACAGCCCATCTTGGCGTGCCTGGTCCCATGCGACTCTGCTAACGCCGTATTACTTTTTTGAGATGCGACTAGAACACACCAGGAGACTGAGCTGATTAATTTGATATGATATGACAATTTGATATCCATGCTTTCTGACTCTCCCCAAATGTCAGGAAGACTCCTTTAAATAGTGGTGATCTCCCTGACTCCCTGAAGAGTCTAGCAATCTCCCTGAAGTTGGATCAGGTAGGAACAATACTGATCTCATCTCTCTCTGCCCAACGTGACCCACTTGAGAGAAGCATTAAAAGGATCTGTGCTACAAGAAAATGGCTGCTGTTCTCAGCACACTGATGGCTACATGGGTTAAAGTGTCTGTGCTTTATGTTTGTATGAACAACTTTCCACTTCCATTTCACTTCTGAGCTACCAGTTTATCAAGAATGAAAGTTGATGTAGCCTATTCCAGATTAAAAGAAAATAACTGTAGTCCAGGTTTAGGTTGCTTATTTTCATTCATTATTAGCTTGGACATCCTCGGAGCCTGATCTGATGTGCATTTTAAGTTGTTGGCATTGACTCTATTAGATTTTATGTTAGTTTTCTCTTTGAATAATGCCTCAACTAACATTGTATTCTCAGGGACAAATTTTCCCTTAGGAACGCCTAGCGTTTGTGGGCGGCCCTACTGACATCACTTGTGATGTCAGTAGTGGACTGCCTGCTCTATTAGAACAGGAAGTCCACTCGGGCTTGCGAGAGCTGAGACCCTACCACAGGGTCTTCTCGCAAGCCCGATGGTCGCGATAATCGCGACCATCGCCAGGCCGCTCGCAAAAGGTGTGGGTGTTCACCTACAGCTTAGCGAGAGGCCTAGAGGTGGAAATAATCCCCGCCCTGACTCCGATCGAGCACTCACGAACAGCGAGCAGCTCTGAATCAGGCCCTATGCGCGTTCTGGGAGACCATCCACCTCGGTTACAGATGTCAACATTGCCAAAGCTGCTAAGATGTTCAAAATGACAGAGGGTAAACTTTACCCAAACGTTCGGCTTCACTAGGCATCTCATTTGAACGGGTTCAGCATATTGTGACAAAGGAACTGAAAATGTATTGCGTGTGTGCTAGGTAGGTATCCATTGATTGTGAAGGACGCTACTTTGAAAAAGAAAAATGTTCAGATCCTGTGGAGTAATCTGATTCTGATTTAAAAAATCAGTCTCATTACTTTTCAATCAGCCCTCATATAAACTAAAGCCTTTGTTCACTCTATCTTGTGAAACAGAGCAGATAATAATCTCAGGTACAAACATTCTACAGGAAGTTCTGTATGTTCTGATAATGATATTATAAATGAAACTCAAGACACACAAACAGCAATAAAGCACTATACCAGTACAAGTACTAAACCAGTCTTATATTTAAAAAAAACCTTGGAAATCTATTATGGGAGTTAAAAATAATAACTCATTTTAAGAAGGGTTATGCCAACCAACACATTTGTTAGCTATTTGTTATTTGTTAATTTGTTGTTTGCCATAACTCTCAGTAATATAATGTTGATCAACTTAAATCTTATTATATTATTGACATAAAACTGTTAATAAAAAAAGCTAATACCTACATCCTTGTCATATTGCCCACTATGGAATATAAAGATCAATCTAAAATTCTCATTCACAGCAATCACACCTTTCTCGTATCCCCTAAACACCTAAACAGCATCGCCTCCCTTGTCATACTCCTGAGATTTGACATAAAACGATTACAATAATACAAAGAAGATATTTATAACTTAAAAACATCTTCTTTGTTTATTGTAATTATTTTTATAGTTAACACTCACCAGCTTTGTGGAGCTCCCTGGGACTGCAGGGAGACAAGATATGAGTCTGCAACAACTCAGCCTCACTTATGCATTGTAAGACACTGCTTACAGAGATTGGGAGTTGGGCCACACCACGGGCAGGAAGCTGCACAGAAAAAGAGCTATAGAGGCATGCCGCTGAGTATGGGGCTTCTCTTGAGCACTGTTGGACACATCTGATGTGTCCAGTGACCAGGAAGTGCACTGCAGTGTTTAGAGATTGGAGCTCAGCAGCAAGAGATGACAGTGAGGGAAGAGTTACATTGAGTAGGGGGTGAGACTGGCTCCCTGCACTCAGACCCATCTCCATGTGTGCCTCCCCAGCCATTGACCTCTCCGCACATTACTGCTAAACACCTAAAGACAACTTCCTAAAATAAACCTAAAACTAGTTTAATAAAGCTCATTGCTTAAAACAAAGCTTATCCCTTATGAAAGGACATTAATGAAACATAAGGAATCCAAGAAAAGATGGCTAACTGACAAAAGTATTGTTTTTACCATGCCCTAAATATAAGACATTGAAATTGGGTTTTAAAAGCAACACTTCTTTCCCAATGGTTGAAGAGATTTAACTAACATCACTAGCAACAATAATTTGTCATTCATCTTCCTGTAAAGACATCAATATGTAAGGAATACATCAAGACCCCTAAAAAATAGAATTTGAACTTGTATATATATATATATATATATATATATTTATATTAAAAGTAAAAAAAGTATGGTACACCACAAAATTTTCAGAAAAGAATATAATAAAATAATTACAGGATATTTGACATATGTTACATATTGGAGTGTATAATTCATCAATCAGCCACTATGTTGGAGTCTGGCTTGGCACCTGGTGTCTTCGTCATCACTCAATTCAAACTATTCTCAAAAACCTCCCCAACAAAATGGAAAGATGGCTCAAAGAGGGGTATACTCTCTCCCTCAGATGCAATGCCTGCAACACCACCAACGCAAACATATTGCTTCAAATACCATCAAGCGTATCTTTCACGTGAAATAGAAAAATAACATATAAGACCATTGGAGACAGCTACTTACGAAACCACCCTTATGGTCTACGCTATGTAGGCATGACAATCAGAAAATTGAGCCTTCAGGTATTCTGAACATACCTAAAATATCCAAAATAACACACAAGACAGGATACACATTGTTGTCAAACCTCCTAAACTGACATTTTGGAGGTATAGCTGATTACCGCATATGCACCAAGCTCCTGGATGTGATACATTCCAGGGCTTGCAGGTGGTGGACAATGCCAATTGAATCCCTCCCAGCACTTCTCGCAGCACATGCAACACTTGACTACTGGGACATAAACCCGGAAGTCAAGCTGCAAGCTGTTTTGTAAATAATTTATGTTCTAAAACTATTTGGTTTCAGTTTAACTTGATACCATTTTCTAAAATGTCTTGCACAAGTGATAGCGCCATTGTTGATACATTTTATTTGTTACTATTATCTTGTGTATATAATTATAACCCTGCCTTCATTACAATATCAAATTGGTACAAATAGGATAATGTTACTTAAGCATTTACTTCTAAAGGGAAGATTCAATTAGGTGTAGGGTTCCTGGCAGCTATCTGAACGTGCTGCCCAATTCAATTAGATGTAGGAACACTACACACTAAGTGCCAGAGGGTGACTACATTTTATTGTGCGGGGAAACCCACAGATTTGTTGGAGGAGTCTAAAATTCTCCCTGAAGGCAACTCACTGGTCTGGGCAATGGGCAGAGATGTGTCCTATGGTGCAAGTTGTATTAATAAACCTTACCCATCTCAGTGAACACTCAATGAACAGGGGAGCTATGGTGGGATTTGTAAAACATAACTCTGAAGTACACCAATTTAGGTGGTACTGTCCAGTCCTGAGGGGGCTACCCATTGCCCTGACAGTCAACCCAGATAGTTGGGAAGTATAACCTCCACACTAATTCAATGTAATTTTAAGGGAGGTTAGAGGGTTTGGGGACAGCCTAGGACCCTGAATCATAGAGTACCCCTGGGGGACTACTTACCCTGCTCAGGAGGAAGCCTAAAGGCTTAGGCAGATTTGATAAAGTTTTGAGAAATATAGCATCCACAAATCCCAAGAACCGTATAAACTGTAAAGTAAATGTACCCCGATTTGGATCCCCATATACCGTTTATATATTTGTTAGTCTGATATGAAATAAGACTAATTTCCCCATTATTTTAAAGGTCTGTTTAATTTTGATATAAGAAAAGATAAATTATACTGCAGAAATATTTAGTATACTGATATTTGTTGTGTATATAGGGAGTTTATAAAACAAAGGTGAATTAAAAGGTAATGCAAAAGTCATATAGCTTTAACTGCTGTCCTTACTTACGTTTGGGAATTCAAATGTTTATGTTTAAGACTCAAACAAAAGAAAAATCTTCAGTGACCTTACAGAATTGCAGAACAACACAGAGATAAATGAAGTCCATGGTGTTCTGGGCAGCCGTGGATTTATGGGATTCAAAAATACTTGCTCTACACTGACTGCTGGCAGCACTGCATATAATCATAATAGCAAATGTACTACCTTATTTCAGATGTGCATAAATCACTCTAAGCATTGGCATACAGTTCTGTTTTCATAGGTTCTCTACATTTAAATTGATATAGACCCTCCTGAGTTCTGTTGAAGTGAGAATAAATTTTATTACAGTGTGTACAATGCTGCCTGTTCTGGAATTGGTATTAAAAACCTATTAAAGCATTTGAAAGAATGATGTATTTGTTTTAACAGGAGCTGAATATGTAACAAAGTCAAATCTGTCACTTTTCTCTTGATTTTCCTAGTGTTCTATGTGGTGTAATAATGTTCCTTTATAGTCAGCCACAGACAAATAGCAATCATACTAGGAATCTTACAATTCACATAGCTCTGTAAGACAGGTTTTATTGCATTGTGTCTATTGGGTGTGCTAAAACTTTTTAACATACAGTATTGCTCAGAGTGTATCGAGAAATTGACATTTCTATTGAAGCAAAACAATGATGTGCAAAAGGGTCACATTAGATGGCATAGTTTGGCACCCAAAGACCATCAGCTCAAATCTAGAGCATAACTGCAGTCCTTTTGTGGCATGAAGACAGCCATTCGCTCCTCCTCACTGCCCCAAATAATGCACTTTATTCAGTTTGTCTCATTACCATAATCTTTGTCTGATAAATTAAATCTCATTTCTACACTACTCCAGAAGACGAGACACATAGATGCGCAGGGCTTGATTAAGGTTTGTGGGGACCCCATGGCAACTAACCAGTGGGGACCCCTACCAATAAAATTGTCAATATGATGTGCTGGAGATGTTATTAGAAGGTTTAATGTGTATATACTCACAGCACCACAAATGTGTTAAACACGCAAGGTACTGCCCCCAGTTCGCATTATGCAACACGGAAATCCCATTTCACATATACCATGGTGTCCCCCGCATTGGTGATGTAGCTATGTGTGGGGGCCCTGGGACAACCACCCCAGCTGCCCGATTGTTAATACAGCACTTTAGGTGCGCCTTTATCCATAAGGCAGATGGCATGGAAAGAATAATAACTGTACTCATAGGTGTGCGCAGATGTTGGCACAAGGGGTGTCACCCCCTGTGTCAGCTTCTGCGCACGCCTATGACTGTACTATCCATACTATAACTATCCATAGTATATCCCTTGCTGTAGCTGTATTTTTATATAGAAGTGTAAAACAATGACCTTCTACAGAAGGAACGAAAACAGTGTGGTACTAATACAGATTACATTTTTTTGAATGACTTACTAAAAATTGCAGTTTAAATATAGCATCTGCTAGTATTGGAAGTATTATAAATCAGAAAAATAAGTGTATATATCCATTTGGTTCAAAAAATCAAGGGATACAGCTATTTTGTTCAACGTCATTCTAATGTTAAGGAATAAACAGCTGACCTGATAATGCACCAATCTAGTAGGTTAAACAGAACTTCCCTGTAATGAAGCTTATGCCATTTCTGGGAGGTAAATGGCTTACCATAGTGAGTCTTCTGTCTACCGCCTGTTCCATCCACTGCGTTAGTCCCTGAAAAAGGCAAGAGTATCAGGACCGGTATGGTTTGTCTCAAGTCAAGAGTGTATATAGAGAACTGTTTAAGACACTACCTAATGTTCTGTGCTAGTTATATTTGCCCAATGATTCTTATGCTGTATATTTTGCACAAATAAGCTATCACAATAAATAAATCTGTAATACCTAATGTATACTTTCTATATTTTCCATTACTTTTCCAAGTTGTTTATAATGGAAATGAGGGCCAAACATGCAGCTAAATATCAGCACTAATAATTTATGAAGGTGTAGTGTTCACAAAGGAATAGAGACAGGCAAAGCTTAAGCACAACATCTCACCTTTGAACACGCAGGGGTATATTTACTAAAGTGCGAGATTTTAGAAGTGGAGATGTTGCCTATAGCAACAATCAGATTCTACTTAACATTTATCTAGCACCTTCTAGAATATAGTAGCTAGAATCTGATTGGTTGCTATGAGCAACATCTCCACAGCTACAAACCTGCACTTTAGTAAATATACTCCACAGAGTCATAAGCACCAGAAGAATGTATGCACGTTGTAGACATCTACTAACATGTCTATTTACTGGCACATGACTGGTACTGTAAGTTTTGGAGCTGACTATACTGTATTTCAGACAGTGACGTACTATAAAGTGATTGTCAGATATCATATGATTGCCCTAACTTCATCCACCACCAAAGCCATGCTATGGAGTATTAGTTGGATAGTAACATTTTAATGACCACCTGTAGGCAACAACTCTCAGGTAAAACAGGTGCTCAGGTTCCATATTCCATAGTTTAAAAAAATTACTTAAACTGTTGCAAGAGGTAATAGGAGATTAATGATGATGATGACATTTACCAAGAGATACCTACCATTAAAATCATTGTGACATAAATATGGATATATACTTACATGTTCTATAAAAACGAATAGAATAATGAATAAAATGGGGAGGGGGGAAATGACAATATAATGTGTCATCTTTTTTAAAATATGACAAGAATGTTTCCATTTCATTCCTACAATACTGTTAACTGCAGCTACTTTCAAATTAAGGATCATGTCCTCTGCAAAGCTGCTATTCACACAATTATTTTTGGAATGACAGTAGATTTATATCAATGTCTAACAGGCTGCTGATATCAGAATCTCTGCAACATGTTGTCAGTGCCAGAGGCATGAATTCAGTTTTCCTACACTTTCTTTATGTATGTGATCTTATTTGGAACACAATTGCACTCAGAGAAGCAATGGTTTAATTCATCAAAGTCTCTTAGATCTTGGACAGATACAAATTCAGTTATACCTCTTCAGGCAAGAAATATACGCTGGGTGTTAGAATTAGTTACTGACACAGAGAGCTAGGAGCAGAACGAATACTTCTTGAGCATTTAATATATTTATTTATGTCTAACAGGGCTCTTATCTTGGCTAATCCATAAACACAACCTTCATAGATATAGTTTAGGTTTCGTTAGTTTGTGTCTTTTCTCCAGTGTAAGAAGTCATGCTATACATGGATTATTTCACATAGTATTTGGCCTCTAACACTTTTCATACCCAAAATTCAACATTTCAGTGATGAGAAATTACTTATGACATGATTGTTATTTGATTTAAAATTGCTTAGGTTTACTTACTGCACACTTTTCTATTTTATTTATCTCCCCTCTCCCAGAGAAGAGCTGCACGTGGTTAGTGTCAGGGATGGGGGAGATGTATTATCTGGCGTTAGGGGGCTTAGTGGTGTCAGTACATGTTATGTGTGCTGATACTGCTTCTCCCCCATGCACTATGAATCCCTGTCATTATCAGCACTGCCACTCTATGTATGAACGCTCAGTGACACTGACCGTTCCAACAGCTGCTGCTATTGATTTCGACAGCTGCTCCTGTCATTCCCCTATCACCACAGCAGTGACAGCACTGTCCCTAGCTGCAGCGGCTGCCGGCTCTGGTGCTTCACATGAGACTGCGTGATGCTTGCGAGATCTCGCGCATGCCCAGTGGAGCTGCCTAGGAAGAGAGACACAGTGCATCAGCTGGTGCGCTGTAGGCTCTGGCAGGGATCGCCGGAAAGGGAGGTTTCACTCCCCCACTCTGGCAGACAAGATGTTTATACATCTCATAGGTAGTGCTTCATGCTTTACCTCTGTAAAGTGGTGAAGCTATAATACTTCTCTCCATTGTGTCATTATGACCCTGACCTCCACAGTGCAATGCACTTAATTGTGTGATTACGCAGTGGGGCCAGCACTAAGATGATGTGATATGCCAAGAATCGCATTATGATGCCACAACTACTGCCCATTTTACTAGGAAGTGGGTGGATGCAGATGGGTGACCTGCGTTCCCAGGAGTTTGTGGGAAATTTGGATGTTCAAGAAGAGTAGTTATGTATGAATTACTGTATTTACATTTTTTGCTGAACCACTTCTTTAATACTCAAGGAATTAAAAAATAAATCTTTGTTCGAAGGTTTAAAACTGGGCACAGATGCTGCTTCATGATAATTTAGCAGAATTAACAAATAACTGGCTTTGTGGCTTATTTGGTTACATACACATAACTAAAATGGTCCAATATCCAGTATGATGGGTGATGGAATAACTGGAACACAAAGGGCACAATGTGTCCTGCCGTTCAATGATCACAACTGAAATGTCTATTAGCTGAATGTAGGGGGTATTAATGCCCGAGGGAGCCTGTGTGCAGCTGTCCCCCTCACCTGAGCAGCAGCCCTCCTCACCCAATCAGGCATCTTACCTCGCTTAGGCAAGTGGATCCATCCTCCGGGGCACCATCTTCTCAGTGATATTTGGGGAAATGGCACATGCGCACTAGAGAGCAAGGGTTCTATCACAGTGCTAGAGTCTTTGCTGTCACTGCACAACGCCATTTTCCCGGAGATGTCACTTTGGAAGATGGCACTGTGGAGGAGAAGGAATCCGCTTGCAGGAGCAAGGGAAGTATACTTTTGGTACCACACACCCTGCCCCCTTTATAAATATGCCTATGGCTGAAAGTCATTTCTGTCCTGCCTGGCCAACATTTCTTCAATCTAAATGGACTTATACAGAAGTAGCGATGTCTGCCCAATTTAACCAAAAACAAAAGACTTGTGAAGACCGATGGAATTTTATGCTGGTATTTGCAAAACACATAAGTTTACTCTAAGGTTTCTGAAAATGTAATTTAACTGTTGTATCCAAACAAGTTGGGAGCTGCCAAAGTGCAGTGTTTTAATTGTGTGAGTACAAGAGTTTAAATCAATGGAGGTTAGAAAAAAAATCAAGGGAGAATCTTTAATATAGATTTTTATCTAAAACTATTGGAGTTTTACATTATACATTTTTCACATTTTTGTTTCCTGTTAACTATTTTATATTAATACTCCTAATAACTAATTTAAAAATTATTTTAATACTGAAATATTCTAAAATGAAATTGACAATATTGCTTTTAGCCTGTAATTATTTTAATTTAGTTAGCTTAAATTACTATTTGTTCCATATTAGTAACTTCACTCAGTGTAAATTTTGTGCTATGCTCTTTTGGAAAAACCATTCAAGGGTGTATGCTTCTGTGATTAAGTAGCTCATCGAGAATAATAGATTGTGGTTCTATTTGTGTCTTCTGAGTTGGAGGCGTAGAAAGACATCGAGATCCAACCCCTTTTTGCTTCTGGATCACGGCATCCGGTGTTCAGTGTGATTGGAGTACTTTGCAGTCGACTAAAGACCCCAGACTGTCTCTTAGGAAAGCAGTGAGACCAAACTGCTGAATAAGGCCTGATCAGCAAGGAACGCAGTCAATAATATGCAAGCAATCAGTCGACTTTTGCGTACTGCGCAAGTGTATGCATCGCAGTGCATGTGCACGAACTAGCAATTTCGATCCGAACTGCAATTGCAGAGGGTACGCAGACCCATGGCAGAATGATTGGCAGGAAGTGCCGTTTGTGGGTGGTGATGGGGGGGGTCTTTGGGCGAATTAGGCGTGCCAGTGCATCTCAACGCCATTGCAGGGGCATGCATAAATTAGCCACTGCGATACCAGATGCAGCCTGTGGCCTCATAGCATGCGCTGAAGTAAGCAATTCCTGAGTGAGGTCAGACCTGCCTTAACTGTGCGTATGGTCTGATGTTACTTGATGTAACGATTAATGTTGTCCAAGTATACGGATGTGAGTAAGGTGAAATGGACATCCTTATGTCAGGCTGCGATCACAATGCGACTGCAAACATTTGCATTTCACAGCTGATATTAGCAACTGCGTTGCGTGCGTGCGCATTGGCAGAATAGCAATCCATGCTGAATCAGGCCCTAAGTTCCTTATTAGAGACTTTACTCTTACATATTGGAATGACAGTGGAATTAATTATAGTTCTATGGGGAACAAATAAAGGAGTGGGTACAGTGTACTCCCAAAATGGGAGAAATTATTTTGCTACACTCTCCCATGGGCCCCTATTTACAGTACTACAATCCACATGTGAAATGCAGATTGTAGTGTGATATTTTCACCTAAATTCGCATTGCAAATTTAGGAAATATCACAGGGATTTATCAAAAATCCCCTGCAGGGACAGAGCTGGCGATAAAGCTCTGCCCCTGCGAATCCCATCCGCAGCCTTATCGCTGTATCGTTCGCAAAAAATAAAGTGAGAAGGTGACCACGCATGCGCCAACTGGCTCACCATACAAACCACCCTAACCGGGACCGCATCCCCCCTGCGCGTGATTGCTCCTCCACACTTTCACTTACCTCTGGTGATCGGTGCTCAGTGATGTCCTCTGGGGCTCCGGTCAGCTGGTCTCCCATCTTGCACAGTGACCCTGGTCAGCTATTCTATGCAGCAGCTGACCAGGGCCACAGTGCAGGACCCAGGAGACAAAGTGACCGAAGCCCCAGGGGAGGACATCACTGAGCACCGATCAGCCTGGATGCAGGTAAGTGGTTGTTTTTTTTGCAGTAATCAGCTTGTGGTTTATTTAGATCACACAGCTGATCACTGGGGCCCTGCTCCCGGTCTGCTCTACCTGTTAGAGTAGAGCAGGAGTTGGGGAACCAGAGGAAACCCTGTATAACGCCATCTCCAGGTAGCGTTATTATCACAGGGCTTGCCCCGGTATTTTTTCACAATATATTTTTCGTAACTTCGGCCAGATCATATTTCCCATTACAATTATCGGAAATGTGATCTGCTTACTAAAAATATGTGATAATTAGGTCTTGGGGTATAATTTTACAAATTCTACTCCAGTTTCCCCTTTTCACTTTATTTTAGTAAAAATAATGTTAATAAATAGGTCCCATGATGTGAAATGCAATTATTGTTTATAAAACTGAAACGTATGCCTTAGCAGTTGGATTGAATCACTAACTACTAATTACTGCTTACATGAGAGGAAGAAAGTGGATGAGTTAGTAACACATTTATTTTCATTGATAAAATCTACTAATTGGACTTCCTCGCTGGAATCTTGCTGTTTGAAAGACCAAGCTTAATTAAGCTAAATAACACGTATCTGAAGTTTTTGGGACATTTACCTACTGCATCTCTGATAACTGCAATTGTGTTTTAATTTCACTGCTGATATTGTGTATATATATATATTTTTTATTAACAGTTTCTTATATAGCGCAGCATATTCCGTTGCGCTTTACAATTGTAAGCATTAATAGAACAAAACTGGGTAATAACAGACAGATATATAGGTAGGAAGGCCCTGCTCACAGGCTTACAATCTATAGTGTTTTTTATAATTTTCACACTGGTTACTATTTATTGTATACTAATAGCTATGGATTATTGTGATTATGCAAATCATTTTAAAGTAATTTCTAAATTGCACAGGCCATGTAGATTATTATTAATGTTCTTTAGTGTGTGCTATTAATAAATATATTATTACATAGTGATTGATAGCGCTTTTGATACTTTTTTGATTAGTTTTGTGGCTCTAATTGAGCTGTCAAAGCTGAGGACCATTGACAAATTGAAAAAGGAGTTTCCTGTTCATTGGGGTAGGTAACTGAGCCACTGTTATAAGAAGGAGTAAATAGAAGAGAGTCTTAAAATCTATTATCGATCAGGCACATCCCAGTAACTATTCCAAATGATCTGTTATTTGGGATGTCCTTACAGCAGTACAAATGCCTAAAGAAGATTGGGAGAGAGGTGCAGTGAATGCCAGACAAAAGTTCTGGTGGTAGGGTATTCTATTATTATGAGTACACATGGGGTAATCACTTTTGCTAAGCACATCAATTCTGATTCTGATGTCATTTTAGCTGCTTGGGTTGGAAGAGACAGACACTAATCTGAGTAGTAAATTTGCAAGAGTCTTGCATGTTGGGAAAACATAGGAAAGACAGAAAGGGGCTATTAGCTAATTATTAAATCCTATTTAAGAAAGCTTAAGAAAATGAAAATACAGAGAGACCTATTTATCGTCACTTAATTTCTACAAAAGCAGGTGAAAATGAACATATTCACCTGCAATTGTAGAAATGAAGTTATCAGGCCATTCATCAAGAAGGTAAAGCAGGAGATATCACAGATATTTGGACTTCGGTGCTCTTGTGCACATGTGTGACCTGTAGGTCACGCATGCGCACTTGTCTCACTGCTCTGAAAGGAGCAGAGGAGCAGCAAGGCCGCTCGCAGAGACAGCTGATTTTCGGATCAGCTATCTAAGCGCTGGAGCAATGATGAATTGCTCCGGCACTTGCAGCGAGGAAGTATGTTAATTATCATGGTCCGATAATTTCCGATAATTAATATAATGAATAGACCCCTTAGTACTTATAATAAGTAGCAATAGCTATTTGGAATGTGATACCTGTTAGTAAGTATAAAAGAAGGGATAGATGGACAATTATTAATTGAAATTAAAAAGGCAACTTTAGACTTAATGGAGTCCTAATTAAGTGGGAATTTAACAACCCAGATTTTAATTAGGACACTAAAGGGAAAGGACCAACTACAGGGCAAATTGTGGAAATTGACATGTAAATGGTATATTTTAATAATTTAAATAACAATTTGCAACACACCAAATTTAGTAATTATCCGCGATGCATTGCAATGTACATAAACAGAAACATTATGAACAAAACAAGAAAAAAGTGACTTATGCTGGGTACACACTTGGCCGACGGATTGGCCGTTCAGTCATTCCGCCAGCCAAAGACCGATTTGCTGTGTATACAGGTGTGCATACACACTTACTGATTGATATGCCTGCTCACAGGAACCAGTAGTGATGTCCTTGTCGCCGGTTCCTGCAGACAGCATATGGGTCAGTCAGTCTGTCGTCCATGCACACAGACAGATGTGCACTATATATTTGAAAGATATATTGCATCATCCGTGCTACATGGTCTACACGATATATCTGTGAATGTCATTCAGGTGTACACACTAGTTGAATGGTCGGGACATTATATTGATTGACAGCTGTACAAACAATATATTGCACAGTGTGTACCCAGCATAACAGTACAGAGCATTGCAGGATTTGGACAAAGTTTATAAACATTGCTGCATCAGCAATCATAACACCCAAAAATGCAGCAGGATGGCAAAACCCAAGGGTTTGGAGCCTTTGTAGGCAGTAGGATGATGGTATATGTGAGGGAATGATAAAATCAAACATTACATGAGCACTGAAATGCAGTTTGATGAGAGAGCGAGAAACCAATAAATGTCTGGCATATATGGATTTTCTCATTCAATTTTATAGGCATTTTGGTAAAAATTAAACATGATATTCGCAATCATTAATCAATCAGAGGTCTCATACCATTTATCCACATGTACTTTGACACATTTGTAAAGTTTTTGAATTCAGCGAATTTGTTAAACTGTTCATATGTTTAATTCTAATTAGGATCCTTATTTATTGGTTGAACAAGGGTTTTCTACATTTTCACAGATTATCTCATGGCTTTTGACAAATGCTTAAAATAGAAATTGTTAAAAAAAAATAGTTATGCATTCTACTTAACATTTGTTGATAATTTATCGCAGCCATGAACATTTCTTAAATTAGTTTGTAAAAAGGAAATACATATTTTGGCATAGATAATTATCAGAATACTGAAGAAGAAAAAAAAACATGAAATATCCACATACTGTAATGTAATAGAAAAAATGGTGCAATCGGTAGAAATGCACAAATAAAAAATATACATTTTAACACTTGTTAAGGATCATCAGAAATTAAAAAGCTTGTCATTAGCTTGTGTACATTATAATTACTATTCTTTATTTATACAGTGGCAATATAGCATGCAAAAGGACATTTGAAATGTGTTTGAATTACAATTAACTGCAATGAAAATGTTTTACGCAACACAGGACATACATAATAGTCATCATGTCATAAAAGCTGAAAAATCGAATTGTTCTACATTTTCAGAATACTTAATACTGTAACTGTAAAACAGCATTTGAATGGTATGGTGTCATAACTCCAAAGTGTCATCTCCAGGACAGTGATAATTTGAGGGGGGTTATCCCACCATCCACCATTTCAGGACTTTTGTTAGGCTGTTGACAGTTGGTAGATATGTACCACCGAGTGATGCCACTTTAACGTGGCTGGTGAGCATGGCATTAAGGGGTGTGTCATGATACTTGTTTAAAGACAAGTTTTTAAATGAGGGGCAATAGACTCACTAATGGTGTATCCCTTGCATTGTCCCCATGTTGCCCATGTTAACCATAATAACCAAAATGAATAACAATAATTAAAAAAAACACAGACAACAGTGCTGGCGTTTCACAATAATGTAAAATTGTATTGATTCATTCATAATCAAATTCATGGCGGCACTAAAGAACGGAAATCACAAACACAAACAACCACACAAATCATATATTGATATTCAACTCACCGTTGAACACCATTTCCATTTGTAACCATTTCCTCGTCGGGATAATTGGCCTACTATCTATCACATCATGAGAAGAAGGTTGCAACCACTAAACCTAAACTAAACCTTAACAAGCCACCAACTGTTCTTTACTGCCACAAGCAACTCGGCTGAGAAAGGGTGTGTGGGAGGGGAATCGGAAAAAAAGAGGCAGTTGCCTAGCAGCAACTAAAAATCCAAAACTTCTCCCCCTAAACGATCCTAAACTAAAATACAAATGTCTCCAGCACATTAAAGGGGGCAATGCACAGCAAACACCTTGTGGTTTATCTTCAGTGTTTATTATAAAACCTTCAGTCTCATCGAGCTTGGGCCCTAAATTTCACATTCTCCCTTGTCTTCATATTCCCATATTTGCCAACTCTCCGTGATTGTCAGGGAGACTCCCTGAAATAGCATCAATCTCCCTGACTCCCTGAAGAGTCTAGCAATCTCCCTGATTACATCTTACACCCATTAAGAAGCTGTTATATACAAAAAAAATACAGAGATATATACATTCAAATGGGATCATTAGTATAATTTCCGTGCATTGGATATAAGGCACAGTGATCCCTATGGTTACATGTAATTTCTGAAAAGTATCAGTGTGTTTTCATCAACAAGTAAATCTCACTAATTGCTTTTGGGCTCGTTTACATTAGGATGTAAGTCAGGTTTATGACACGCCTCTCAGATGTAGCAGTACACGCCCACTTTACCGCTGCGCTTATAGGTGCTGCTTTCACAATCTCCATGAAATGCTTTTTCAAAAGTAGGCAAGTATGATATACCACATCCTCTATGATAAATGTTGGAAGGTATGCAGTGTCAGGTTTCTAAGGTACCTTATGTATAATGTTTCTTCACAACCCTTAAATTGTAAGCCCATATGGCAATGGTCACCTTTAACTCCTGTTTCCTGTCATGGTATGTACTTTGTTTGGGTCATGTCATAACTCCTTTAATGTATAGTGCGACATAATATTTGAACAACTTATAAATAAAAACATGATAATAAAACATTACCTTCAATGGCATTTTATAATGTGAATGGATGTCAATGCTGTTTAACCTGCTTGGAAAAATAACTTCTCCTAGTAAACTCTACTAAGTGAAATATGATTTTATCACATTTCTGTAAGCAGACCCATTTTAACCTAAAAATCACAACTTTCATACAGAATTTTATTTGGCTAACAGTACTTTATTTACTTAAAAATTACTGTAATACCTAGAATTTTGACAATGATTATGAATAGAAACCACTGAAGCAAGAGTATAAACTGTATTGAAGGATAACTGTGAAAATATAGATTAGAAATGTGCCTGTACGGTTATATTTGCTAATATTATTAATTGCATGCAATTAGAATTTATTTAATGAAAACAAATGTTATCAGGGTACAAACTTGTAAATAAAGTAATTATTGCAGCAATCATTTAATTGGGACAAGTAGTTAAACAGCTTTTATTAATAGTCAATTGAAATTTTGTACAGTTTTAAACTTTGATGAGTAAATCAAACATTTACATTTGTTTTCTTAGGGGCATATTTATAAATGACTGGGTCCTAGACCTGATAATTATAATTACTTATTGCCGCTATTCACGTTAATAAGAAACTAAGATTCGTTTGCATGTTTTAAAATATACCCGCAGATACAGGGGCTCAAAAAGGAGCCGTCACTGTGGTGTATCAGAAGTGAAATGGGCAGCACAGACGGTGTAATGGTTAGCGTTACTGCCTCACAGCTCTGAGGTTGTGGGTTCAATTCCCACTACGGCTCTAACTGTGTGGAGTGGAGTTTGTATATTCTCCCTGTGCTTGCGTGGGTTTCCTCCGGTTTCCTCCCACACTCCAAAAATATAGGTAGGTTAATTGGCTCCCAACAAAAATTAACCCTAGTGTGTGTATGTGTGTTAACATGTGATAGGGAACATAGATTGTAAGCTCCACTGGGGCAGGGACTGATGTGAATGGGCAAATATTCTCTGTAAAGTGCTGCGGAATATGTGTGCGCTATATAAATAAATGGTAATAAATAAATAAGGGATTGCATTAGCTATCCTTTCACTTCTTGTTCAAGAGCAGTGGCAACTTTGCAAGCCCGGTTTGCTGTGGATCACATTCCCAATACTTTTTGTGATCTGTAGCCTATAGGCTACAGAGACTAAAGCCATCGGCAGATGACTTGCATTCTGGGGCTTGGTAAGTTAGTCAAAAAAGCAGCCCCCATAGAAACCTATGGGGGATGCTTTTTGCGAGCGAAATCGGTTATTAAATCCTATAATTGTAATTTATCATCACAAAAATAAATAATTTGATGCCCAAATGTACAAAAGAACATATGCAGGGACCCTGCATCACCCTGCAAAGTGTTTGTAGTGAAGTTATTGCATTAGCGTTCATTGCACTACTATAGCAGGACCCCTGGCACGCTACTGAGCGATCCGCTAACCACGCGTGTGCACCAGCCATTAACTAGGAGGGTAACCCTCACCTGGCAAATTTTGCAAAGTGTACTCCATAGGCTACAGCAGCTAAAGCCATCTTCAGATGGCGTTTTCTGTCAGTGCCAAACAGGGCCGCCGACAGCCACGTTGGGCCCAGGTGACAGACGCGGGAGGCGACAGGGCCGTAGCTAGGGTAATGCGGCCGGTGCCATCGCACAGGGCACCACAGGTCAGGGGGTGCTGTTTGGGCCTGTCAAATTTCTGTTTATTATCATTCTTGCTTGTAGCTTCCTCTTATTTCATCCCCAGTATCTTATTGTCTCTCCTATCTCTTCCCTGGCCCTTCCCCATGAAGCCATGGCCCTTATTTGGGTGCATTACATCCCTTTGAAAAATGAGGGGGGTGCCAATGTTCTTTCTGGCACAGGGCATCAAAAAGTCTAGTTCCGGCTCTGTGAGGCGACCACACCCCCCTTAGAAAAAAAAGAAAACGTTTAATTTTTGCGGAGCTGCGCCCTGGTGGAACAGGGTGCTGTGTTCCCCTCAGCCCAGCGCACAGCCAATGGGAGGCACGATCAGCTTGATTGCTCCCCCCATAGGCATGCTTTAGCAGCCACGAGCAGTCTCCCAGTGGAGCCCAGCACACGGCACCGTGTAGTCGGCTGCTGTGACATAAGAGGGAGGGCGAGCGGTGCTGGATCAGGGCCCCCGCCAGGCCCCCCCAGCAAGCCCAGGCCCGGATAATTTGTATCCCCCCTCTCGGCGCCCCTGGTGCCAAATTCTGGAATGCTTCACTTTCCGGAGCGCAAACGATGGGAAAATGGCCGCCACGGCCATTTTCCAGTCGTTTTACAGCGCCGGACCCCCGCGCCGGCGTGGGACTCCGGAGAGGTAAGTAATAATATGGGTGCAGGGTGTGCAGTGCAGTGGGTACCCTGCACCCATTATAGATATGCCCCTGTGAAGTGGACAGTATGAGGAGAGTTCATGGGGAATTTCTTGGCCCGCGAGTAGGGAATGTGGCTAAAATTATGCAAATTGCATCATTTATCCCCGCTCCCCTCTTATGGACCAGCGAATCGCACCCTTTTTTTTGCGGTGTGGCGGGGCCTAATAACGTACACAGTCCGGCCCCGCCCCCCGAAAATGTCACAGAATCTCCTCTCCAGGGCTTCTCCCGGGGAGGGGATTTAGAATGTTGGGAAGTATGATATATATATATATATATATAGCATGCAGAAATTAGGCATCACTCAGAGACTCCTTTGTAGCGATTTTAGTGGTACATAGATACAATCAACGTTTTGGGGTTCATAACCCCGTAGTCAGGATACAATCTGATTGTATCCTGACGACGGGGTTACGGACCCCGAAACGTTGATTGTATCTATGTACCACTAAAATCGCTACAAAGAAGTCTCTGAGTGACGCCTCATTTCTGCATGCTGTATATGGAGGAATTTGCCCCCTAAAGGAAGGCACTAGAGCAAGACAACCCGATTGAGCCCCAGAGTGCCAGGCTTTTTTGCTTTATATATACATGTATATATATATATATATATATATATACACATACATGCATATGTAGTATATGTCTACGCTGTAACCAAAAACGAGCACTGTGGAGACTAGACTGTAATCTAGTATTCCAATTAAAAGTTGAGCTTATACAAACATGCACTCGCAGCACCTCTCAGTTTGACATCTCGTTTGTGCTCTTTTATCTGTTTTATCTTTACATTTGAGAGCAAAGAGTCTATCAATGACTTGTAGCACATATCAACTTCAAGCAGCATCTCCTTGTCTAGTGTGTACTCCCTTATGAATAGCAAGGCTGAGTAAGATGATCAAAAACAAGGTCGCTTTACAAATCAAAATATTTCCCAGGCCACAGCATTAAACTGCAAAGTAAAAATGTTCATGCATAGGAAAACAGAAAAGCTGTCTCTCAGGGCCTGTAGCACTAATACGCCTCAAGCTGCCTGGCTTTATGTCACAATTACAGATAGGTAACTTGTTTCATGTTAAACATTAACCTTATGTTCACTGTTGATGGTTATATGTACAGTACAAAAAAATTAATATTACATTTTAAGGGGTCTATTTACTAAGCTTTGTTAGGAGATAAAGTGAATGGTGATAGGGTACCAACCAATCAGCTCCTAACTGCCAAGTCACAGGCTGTATTTGAAAAATGAAAGTTAGGAGCTGATTGGCTGGTACCTTACCTCTGTTCACTTTATCTCCTAACAAAGCTTAGTAAATAGACCCCTTTAACCATTTAGAAGTTATTAAAATAATGCATATTTGCACTCTTAGCAGGTATTGGAATGGGGGGAGGGCAAGGGGACGGATTGCCCCCCAAACATGTGAAAGGAGTGGTGGACGGTCAGGGGTTGTGCATTATAACAATAGGCTGCACAGCCCTTGCACCGCATGGAGGAAGAGGTGTAATGTGTGGTCTTTAAGTAAAAAAAACCCTCCCACTTACACTTTCTCCTCCGTGTGGTCAGGGACGGATTATAGGGGGGGCGACAGGTGCGGTCATCCCGGGGCCCCCACACCTAAAGGGCCCCCACACAGCAGCAGCAGCTGCACAAGAGCAGGCACCGTTATTAACCCCGCCCATCGGCTGGAGGCGGGGCCAGTATGATGCATTTCCATTACAATTGTATCATTTGGCTCCGCCCCTTTCCGATTGACCCGCAAATCGCCGTGAGGGGGGTGGAGCTTAACAACATAGAGCCTTCCTGCCAGGTCCCCTCCCCATCCACAAAATGCAGTGCAGATGGTGCAAGGTAAGTATGTGTGTGTATGTATGTATGTTTGTGTGTAATGTACTGTATGTGTGACACATGCATGTGTGGTGTATATATGTGTTTTTCTGTGTTAATGTATGTATGTGTGTGTAAGTATATAAATATATGTGTGTGGTGTATGTGTATATGTAAATATATACAATTATATTGATAGGGGCCACCACAAAGTTGTTGCTCCAGGGCCCTCTCAAACCTTAATCCGGCCCTGCGTGCGGTGCAGGGGCTGTGCAGCCTATTGCTATAAAGCACAGCCCCTGACCGTCTGCGGCCGCCGCTCAGTTAAGAGAGGGAGGGAGGAGGGGAGGGGAGGAGAGGAGGAGTGGGGTAGGGTTGGGAGGTGAGTGTCGGAATGATTTTATGTTTCCCCTCCAATATAAAATCATTCCAACGCCCCTGCATTAGCATCTAGGGGTATATTTACTAAAGTGTGTGTTTTTAGAAGTGGAGATATTGCCCATAGCAACCAATCAGATTCTGCTCATAATTTATCTAGTGCCTTCTAGGAGGTAATAGCTATAATCTGATTGGTTGCTATGGGCAATATCTACATTTCTAAAAACCCGCACTTTAGTAAATATAGCCCTTATTGTTGCAGACCTTGTAAACACTTATAATCTGTTCTTCCCATTAACAAAATCAATGAATAAAGCATCAAATTGGAAAAAGAGACACTGCGTGAAGATTCATGGCCACCTCACCGTGAAAGCGCAATGTTACCTCAACCCCCCTCGTCTCCCTTGAAAAACACTTAAATTTTCTTGAAAACTTGGGTGTGGTACATTAAGACATGTCGACATGGTATGAATGTTGACAGTCACAATGTTGACACGGACATAAACTCGACATTGCCAGGCACTTACAATGTCGACATTCTGACAAACTCGACATTTTGGTGTCAACATTTTAATTCCCTACCGAACAATCTGATATTTTACAATTAATTGTGTGAGATTTAGTAAATAAGGGATAGTATCAACTGTTATACACTCCTCTTACATCTACGTAGCACAACCTCTGAATACCTGAAGGAGATTTTGACTTTAACTGCACAAAGGAAGGCCGCAATGAGATTCCGTCTCCTACCTACCAAATTTTTCACCAACTTATGAGAAATAGAAGAAACTTACATATCTCATTTTTCCAGTCCACATCATGGTTTGTATTGTAATGTCTATTCACATTGTTCTCCTTCATTAAACTAATAGTTTTTATGCAAATAATTTTCAATCTTACAATCACACAGTGTTATTAGAACATAAAAAAATCATGATGAATGGGTCTAACCACAGTCATTAAACAGAAGTTTGCTGCTGTGCACATACATGATGACTTCATGGTCCACACCAACATTTTGAGCTGTACATAGCATTGTGACATACAAGTGGAGATAGCAGAGATCAATAGAGTTCAAGGATAACACAGAAGGATAGAGGTCAGGGGAGGAGAGGTAGATTTTTGTGTTGTCTCCATAAAGTTGGCAGTGGAGGTCAAGGAGCATATTAGTTCAGAAGAGGTAGAAATAGTGGAAATTATAAGGCTTGAGGCATTCCAACAGACAGAGAGGAAAAGGAGGGGAGAATGACTCAGTAGTAGGGACAAACAAAGGCACAGTCAGAAAGGCAGAAGATGAAAAGCAGAGACAGTGCTGCAAAGGCCATTACAGTGAAGAGAGTTGAGAAGATGAGGGTGGTTGACTGTATCAAATTCAGTAGACAGGAGAAGGAGGATCAGTAAAGACATAGCTGTAAGTAGATCATTAGTCACTTTAAGGCAGTCTCAGTGAAGTGTGGAAGTCCAACACAGATGGTAGAGAAGAGAGTGAGAGGAGAGAAAGTGGATCAGATGGTTGAATACTTGCACTATAATACATGAATAGAGTACCTTTGGTAAACCGATAAAGTATAATATTAAAAAAGATTACAGAAAGTGATACATAGAGTTCAAGGCAGATTTAATGAGAACAAATCACTAAGATATATATATATATATATATATATATATATATATATATACATATATATATATATATATATATATATTCTAAAGAAAAACTCAAATATATTATAAATTTGAAAAAAAAACTTTAGTTGAGCAAATAAAAATATATGGTAAGTAGTATCTAAGTGAAACACACCACAACTGATTGTTGTATATGTGTAGGAGTTGAAGTACAGCGATATCAAGATATTGAAAAGAAATGAGCTGAAGTGCCTAAAATAATAGATAAGAATTTCAGTGTCCTATTGACTTATGGCAGAATTTTACTGTAGTATTGAAATAAATATAAAGTACAGAATTTGCATGAGCTCCTGAGAAAATACCTGCAGGACTAAAGTGGGAATTCTAAATCCGTATTACATTCAAGTTTACAGTGAAGATTGAAGAGTAGTTAATTTACTAGAAGATGGATTGATTAGTAAATTACCAGGCTGTACTGTTTATTAGGGGCACATATAGGAGAGTTCTCAGCCTCCCATAATCCCCCCCCTCACCTCCCAGGAGCTGAGAGGAAAAAAATGTGTTAAATGCACCTTCTGGTATTTAAAACGTGGGGATGCGGCAATCAACTGAATTGCTCAGGGTTGACAAAGGTAAACTCTGTGGCTAATTGAATATGCCCCTTAGAGCAAATACACTAGCTATGCAGCCTACCCTAGACTTGCAGTCAGCACACACTGAATACAGGTTGAATCTCCCATATCCAAAATGCTTGGAACCAGAAGTATTTTGGAATATTTGCATACCATAATAAGATATCTTCGGAATTGGACCCAAGTCTAAACACAGTAATGCTTTATTGTTTCATATACACCTTATATACATAGCCTGAAGGTAATTTTATACAATATTTGTATATTGTTTACATTGAACCATCAGAAAGAAAAGGTATATTTTGGAATATTTGGATATGTGAAACTCAACCTGTATATATGGTAATAGACACGTGATACATAACAGTAATTAACACCCCCAGTAACCTCACACTACATACAGTAGGTCTCCAATACAACAACAGAATGCCATATATTGAATAAATTCACTTTTTTATTGCAGCCTGACAAATTGGTGCATAGAGGTATTATATATTTTGCATAGATTGATCAAAATGTGTTATTATTAAACCTAAAGTATAGATCATTCTTGCTAAGGTGCAAGTATGGGGAATTATGATTGTTCCATGTAGGGACTGGTGTAGTAGAGAACCTCATTTGAATATCCATTGTGCAGGGTGGTGAGCTTGTCAGTCATGGTCTCCTCAAACCTTCATATTGTCCAATATAAATTTAAGACAAGGCTACATGCCAACAAATTCATTTTTTCCAAATACATCTCATAAGAGCTTTTGATTATTGCAGCCAGGCATTCAGGCAAACACCAATTAAGAGAGCAGAACAATGCCCCCTTCCTCAGTGCAATATGATGTACATTATATTAGGGTGTTACGGTGACGTTGCACATAGGGGGACTGGCTATAATGACATAATCTGCATCATCAAACCAAACCCACCGGCACTCAAAGAGGCAGATAGCAACCTCAGATAGGGAGGCAGGGTTTGATGATGAGCTTCACAATAAAGACAAATGGAGTCTAAGATGGTGGCCTAATCTCCCAGGAGTCAGCACAGCAGATGTGATATAAAGTTCAGATTTATCGAGCGTATCTGCCTGTGTGTACAGAAGACCGGCCCATATGTTGGCCGCAGGAACTGCTGATAATGATGTCAATATCGGTTCCGCTGGTCAGACATATCGGTCGACCAATTGGTAAGTGTGTAATGCAAAGGCCAAGGACTGATTGATGGTGTCAGGCATGGTAGTTTAAGCATACTTACTGACTTTTCAGGAATCCTTTCCGGGAGCAGCTGGAGAGAAGCTGCTGCAATCAGTTTTCGGGGGCAGGACCAGACTATAGGAATCATTAGGCCCCCGCCCCTTTACAGGAAACTGCTATTTGTGAGTCTTTGAGGAGAGGGCGGGGCTAAATTATGCATTTACCATAATTTAGCCCCTCCCTCTCCCTATGGACACGCAAATTTCTTAGAAAATCTCCCCATCCTGCCCACTTCACTAGGCGGGATGAGGGAGATCTGCCTACTCTTTCCGGGGTGCGGGTGGTTCCCAAAAAATCAGGAGCCTCCTGCGACTCCCGGGAGAGTAGGCATGTAAGTATCTTAAAACTGCTAATTTATAGGGAGTTGTGTGTGGGGTAAGTGTCTGCATCTGTTTGGTACAGCAAATGTACTTTTTGAAATTTTTTCACCTTTGCACCCTGATGACAAAGCCGCTCCGGCTTTGAAACGTCGGCTCAATAAATCATGCTATTTATTTTTTGAAAGAAGTCCAGATGAGTGCCACCTCCTTCTATTTGGAAGATTGGTTTGTTGTGAATTTTGTTTAGGAAGGCACCCTGGCATGTGACTATACCTGGAGTGCCCATCTGCATGCATACTATATATATATATATATATATATATATATATATATATATATATATATATATTTCCCTGATCTCATTGTGTAAACAGATTTATGATGTTATCATGTCCAATTAATAATGTGGAACTTCTCCTCCTGGATCCACGTCAACTAAAATATTCTAAATACTACAAAAAGGGGAGAGCGCTCTATAAAGTTTTATGTATAACATTTAGATTTGATAAGTATGATAAGTAAAGCCAAATGCATGTGTAACTTGAGAAAATAGTCAGGGCTTATTATCAAATAATCAAAATCACATTTTCTTTAGCTCGATAATCCATTCTAAAACAGATATATAAGAATGCTCTGGCCAATAGCGTAAAGACTTTTTGATTTTATTTTCAAGCACTATTAAAATACACTCACAAGAAGATAGTAGACAAAGGCATATCTCAAATGATCTGAAATTGCAAAAAATACCCTGAGAAGTGGGGAGAGATTTGTGGGGCAGGGATTTGCAGCGACAGAGCTTTCTCATAAGCTCTGTTCCTGCATGCAATATGTGATACATCCTTGTGATGTACAGTATTTAAATATCGCATTGCGAATTTGGGTGAATTTATCACATCCCATCTGCTTCTGCAGATGCGGATTGTGATTAATATGCCCCTTAGAATCAATTGAACAAATACAAATGTTGTATAAAAGTGATAGAGGGGAAGTCTCCTTTATATGTTTTTAAACTGTCAAGACCGACAGCCACAAATGCATTCAGATTAATAGCTGTCACTGTTACTATCTCTAAACAATTGAAAAAACAACACAGTCATGAGTTCACAAATCAACACAAAGCTCTACTGAAGCTGAGTGAAAGGTATTGTTTCCATTTTACATAACTCAACATAGACATTTTCCTGACTATAATGAAAATACAACAATGTTTTGACATTGAGTAAATGTCTCTTGTACACAGCAATGCTATATATAACATGGGATATTTTAGCATGTGTACCACTGACGCATAGGAGAATGAGAGAAATAGATATAATCATTATATAATATGTTGGATATTGAATATAACATTCTGAGCATAATATACCGGGCACCAATGATGTTAGAAAGTTTGTGAACCCTTAAGAGTTTTCAGAATTTCTGTGTAAATATGACGTGTTTAGTTCTTCATTTTAGTAATTTAAATAGATTAACCTAATAAATCAAATAGCACACAAGAGGATATATTATTTTCATTAGTATAAGGATCAAAATGATCCAACATTAAATTAATCTTTCAGAAAAAGTATGTGAACCTCTATGATTATCAGTTAATGGCAGGGCCGGATTAAGGCTTGTGGGAGCCCCAGGGCAACTAAGTTGTGGGGGCCCCTTCAAGCCACACAGAGCCGAGCCCAGCCTAAAAAAGCCCCCCCCCCAAAAAAAGCCCCACATGGAGGCCCCCCCGGCAACATAAAGACAGGGGCAAACACTCACACATACACAGCATACCCACACTAGCACATTGACACATACATACACAGTATACACATATAACAATAACATATTCATATATACACACTAGGGGTGTGCACCGGACACTTTTCGTGTTTTGTGTTTTGGTTTTGGATCTGGATCTTTCTTCGTGTTTTGGATCTGGATTGGTTTTGCCAAAACCACCCTTCCGTGTTTTGGGTTCTGGGTTTTGTGTTTTGGATCTGGATTTTTTCTTAAACAATAAAAAAAAACCGCTAAAATCACATAAATGGGCCTTTTTTTGTTCCTACGCTATTAATAACCCCAATAACATTAATTTCCACTCATTTCCACTCTATTCTGAACACCTCACACCTCACAATATTGTTTTTAGGCCAAAAGGTTGTACCGAGGAAGCTGGATGACTATGCTAAGCGACACAAGGGGGCGGCACAAACACGTGGCCCATCTAGGAGTGGCACTGCAGTGGCAGACAGGAAGCCAATCAGCGTTATGGTGCCCATTTGCATGTAGCACGAACCCGGGAGATCCGTGCTACATGCATCTGTGTGATTGGCACAGAGCAATGACAGGTCCGTGAGACCCGTCTGTGCTGCTGTGGTAAAAAAAAAAAAAAAAACCTGTGTAAAAAAAGAAAAAAATGGCGTGCACCCCCCCAAAAAAGAGCAACCAGCCCCGGGCATTAGTAACCCAGTGCTGGGTGTGCTTAAATACAGGGGACAAACGACGTAGGGGTCCCCTGTACTTAAGCACAACCAGCACCGGGCTAGTCAGAACCAGCGCTGGTTGCCAAAATACGGGGGACAAACGACGTAGGGGTCCCCTGTATTCTGCGCAACCAGCTCTGGGCTCTGATCCGGTCCTGGTTCTGGAAATATAGGGGACAAAAAATGAGTAGGGTTCCCCTGTATGTTCCAGAACCAGCACTGGACTTTTTCTAGCGGGGGGCTGATGCCACAGCCAGGGGAGCCCTTTCACCGGGCCCCCCAGCCGCAGCATCAACCCTGACCGCTAGTCAGCCCAGGCCGGGGATCCCTGGAGAGCTGGGGACCCCCCCAATAAAGGGGTCACCCTCTCCAGGGCACCCCAGGCCCAGGCTGATAGCCCGGGGCTATCCCCGCCACCCCTGGTGGCGGTGGGTGGCGGGTTGATTGTGTGGTGTGGTGTAAATAAAGAATATCAAACATTGTCTTTACAAGTAGAACTGCAAGTCCCAGCTAGCCTGCCCCGCATGCTGGTACTTGGAGAACCACAAGTACCAGCATGCAGGGCATTAAGGGCCCACTAGTACCTGTAGTTCACCTGTAAAAAAAATGTTTAAAAAAACACAGGACACACACACCGTGACAGTATAAGTTTATTAAACATACATACACACACACACATGTACACATACTCACCTATGTAACCTGTAGCATCGGTCCACTTGTCCGGTAAAGTATCCCTAGGGGACCTGTGAAAAAAATCATACTCACCATCTCCTATGCGAGGTTCTGTCCTCTTCGTTCCAAAGTAGGCATCCCCGGACTTGGCAAAAAAAAAAAACGAAAACGCGATCCACGAACTTAGTACCGTTCTATAGAACGGTACTTCCCGAATGAGAGCTTAGCGGCGGGGTATCACCATGGAAACCCCGCTGCTAAGCGTTCATTGGCTGAGAGAGGTCATCTCCCGTCTCTCAGCCAATGAACGGCTCCCTCCATTGTAGTCAATGGTGGGAACCGCAGGGTAAACTTTAATAACCTTGCGGCTCCCAGCATTGACTACAATGGAGGGAGCCGTTCATTGGCTGAGAGAGACGGGAGATGGCCTCTCTCAGCCAATGAACGCTTAGCAGCGGGGTTTCCATGGTGATACCCCGCCGCTAAGCTCTCATTCGGGAAGTACCGTTCTATAGAACGGTACTAAGTTCGTGGATCGCGTTTTCGTTTTTTTTTTTTTGCCAAGTCCGGGGATGCCTACTTTGGAACGAAGAGGACAGAACCTCGCATAGGAGATGGTGAGTATGTTTTTTTTCACAGGTCCCCTATGGATACTTTACCGGACAAGTGGACCGATGCTACAGGTTACATAGGTGAGTATGTGTACATGTGTGTGTGTGTGTGTGTATGTATGTTTAATAAACTTATACTGTCACGGTGTGTGTGTCCTGTGTTTTTTTTAAACATTTTTTTACAGGTGAACTACAGGTACTAGTGGGCCCTTAATGCCCTGCATGCTGGTACTTGTGGTTCTCCAAGTACCAGCATGTGGGGCAGGCTTGCTGGGACTTGCAGTTCTACTTGTAAAGACAATGTTTGATATTCTTTATTTACACCACACCACACAATCAACCCGCCACCCACCGCCACCAGGGGTGGCGGGGATAGCCCCGGGCTATCAGCATGGGCCTGGGGAGCCCTGGAGAGGGTGACCCCTTTATTGGGGGGTCCCCAGCTCTCCAGGGATCCCCGGCCTGGGCTGACTAGTGGTCAGGGCTGATGCTGCGGCTGGGGGGCCCGGTGAAAGGGCTCCCCTGGCTGTGGCATCAGCCCCCCGCTAGAAAAAGTCCAGTGCTGGTTCTGGAACATACAGGGGAACCCTACTCATTTTTTCCCCCTGTATTTCCAGAACCAGGACCGGATCAGAGCCCAGAGCTGGTTGCGCAGAATACGGGGGACCCCTACGTCGTTTGTCCCCCGTATTTTGGCAACCAGCTCTGGTTCTGACTAGCCCGGTGCTGGTTGTGTTTAAGTACAGGGGACCCCTATGTCGTTTGTCCCCTGTATTTAAGCACACCCAGCACTGGGTCACTAATGCCCGGGGCTGGTTGCTCTTTTTTTGGGGGGGGGCACGCCATTTTTTTCTCTTTTTACACAGGTTTTTTTTTTTTTATTTACCACAGCAGCACAGACGGGTCTCACGGACCCGTTAGTGCTCTGTGTCAATGACACAGATGCAAGTAGCACGGATCTCCTGGTCCGTGCGTGCATCTGTGTCATTGAAATACACAGCAGCACAGACGGGTCTCACTGACCCATCTGTGCTCTGTGTCACTGTCAATCACACAGATGCATGTAGCACGGATCTCACGAGTCCGTGCTACATGCAAATGAGCACCATAATGCTGATTGGCTGAGAGCCGTGACAGACGGCTCTGTCAGCCAATCAGCACTTTGCCCATTAAAGGCAAAGGCATTTTTTTTTAAATGGCCGCTCGAGGCAAAACCTCGAGATCCGACAGCAGATCTCGAGGTTTTGCCTCGGGAGAGGGATCCGGGGCAGACAGGGAGATCCGAGCTTGGGCTCGGATCGCCCCGGATCCCCGAAGTTCGGGTGGGTTCGGTTCTCAGGGAACCGAACCCGCTCATCCCTAATACACACACTAAACCACTACATACATTCTTACTATTCTCCTCCATTCATAAGGCATGACTCCTGACACACTTATTCCCCCCTTACACTGCCTGCATTGGGGGCAGAGCCAATATGACAAACCCCACCCCCATATTACCACAAATCGTGGCAAACGTCACGGGGACAGGGTCTGTCGTAATGGCTCCGCCCCCAATGCAGGCAATAAGTGAGGTAATGTGTGTCGGGGCCGGGGTCATGCGCTAGTGTGAAGCTGGTGGCCCCCTCTCCCACTTAGAAAGCTGAAAGTGCTGCTGCATGCAGTAGAATAGCCGCAGCTGCAGAGCCTCCTCCCGGGAATAGGTGCTGCTGGCACCTGTTCTCGGCAGGGTCACATTGACCCTGTGGGGGCTCCTCTGTGTTTGGGGGTCCAGGGACGACCGCCCCTGTCGCCCCCCCCCCCCCCTTAATCTGGCCCTGGTTAATGGGATAGTGAAGTCAGGAATTTCAAACAGTGGGAAGATAATCAGTTGTGAGATTGCCCTGTCATATTTAAAAACATAGGGCCTGATTCAGAGATGGACAGTATAGCACAGCTGCTGCGTCTTTCTGCGAAATGATGCAAAAGCTGCAAGAGATATACTTAGTAAAACGATGCCCACTGCCGGCTTCTGTCATCTGCTTCTGCGTCCAAAGATGCAGCATTGGACAAACTGCGTGGCATCCAGACACTGGCTTGCAGACACTGGCTTCAGCATGGCTAGAAAATGGGTCGAACATGTCCCTATTTTCTGGAACGCTGTCCATCTTTGCCCCGTCGATGCCCCCAAATGCCAGCAGCATGTCAATCATGCTGTAGCTTTGTGGCACTGCAACCGACATCACAGAAACAGATCTGCACATGTGCAGTGCGGCTCCTGTGCAGATCTCTAAACATCGAAGATGTATGCAAATATAAAATTTACGTACATCTCTGAAGCAGCATACTTACCTACTCTCCTGGAAGTTGCGGGAGGCTTTTGAATATTCGGGTAGACCCCCACACCCCCAGAAGAGTGCCCGAATTTCCCAAATCACGCTCACTTCCTATTGAAGTAGGCAGGATGGGGATATAATTGTCAGGAATCATGGCATAATTGCTGGGAATTGCGGCTACACTTGGAGGGGGTGGGGCTAAATAATGCTCTGTTTAGCCCCACCCCCTTCCGAGGTCTGGTGGTTTGCGGCAGTTTGCTGTGGTGGGCGCGGGGCCGATTCCTATGTCATTAGGAAGTGGCCATTTCCCGGAGAGAATATATTAAAAGTCGGCAACTATGCTGATTTAAGCCCATGGTCATTAGTACTAAATTTGTTCTTAATCAGACTGATTTGTAAACACAAGACTGCTAATCAGCTTCCGTCTACAAGATAGAAGCTAAAAACCTGGGTTATATATCTCTCCTTGACAATCTTTCCAGAGTTTTGTTACACTGCTCAGTACTATTTTTGTACTGCAGAGGATGCCATACCAATCAGTGCAGACAGCGGTTTAGTAGAAGCGAATTATTTACATTGACGACTGTGGTAAGTGCAAACCAGAGGAGGATTCATTAATATCATTGTTCAGACATGAGAAGGGAAGAAGAGGTGGGTCAGACTCGGGGGCTAGCTGTGCCTGCCTAAGTAAAATATTATTGGCACTCACTACCTAATTATGACCATAAGTAGCACCAGGGCTATTTTTCTGGAAAAAATAGGACCAGGAACTGTGGGTGGAGCTACTGGGGGTGGAGCTATAGAAAAACAATTATATATATTATATATACTTATATATATATTATATATACATATATATTATTTAGAAAAGTAGGCACTCAAAAGGGACATTAAAATAAAACTTATGGAAAATACATATTGGCCTAGGACATTACATCACAGTTAATGAGAGGTTCAGGAACTGAGTTCCTGCTTGTTCCGGCAGAAAAATAGAACTGAGTAGCACACAGCCAATGCTGTAACCTTGAGGATGTCAGCGGTTAGAAATGAGACTTATCTGGTTGCCAGATTGTCCGGCAATCTCAATTGCAGCCACAGCTAGCCGCGGTGCCCTTCATAAGGATGGGCTGATGGTACTCAGGGACTCACTAGGCTCAAATAACTGGCAGACAGTCTTATGTAGTAGTCAACATTTCAGAGCTATATGCTCTTTTATCAAGACGTAAAAACCAAATACAAAACATATCCAATATACATATATATGTACATATAATATATATATATATATATATATATATATATATATGTGTCTACCATAACATTAAAACTATTTGCCTAATATTTGGACTTTCCAGCATATCCCACAGATGCTCGATTGGAGAACTCTTCGACCTGTTCCTCAAACCATTCCTGAACAATTTTGCAGTATTATCTTGCTGAAAGAGGCTCCTGCTGGAATACTGTTGCAGTGAAGTGGTGTTGTTCCAACAATGTTTAGGTAGGTGGTACATGTAAAAGTAATATCCACATGAATGCCAGAATCCAAAGCAGAAGATTGCCCAGAGCATCTCATTGCCCTGCTGGCTTCATTCCTCCAATAGTGTATCCTGGTGTCATCTCTTAACCAGGTGAATGATGCACATGCACCCAACTGTCCACATGATGTAAAAGAAATGTGATTCATCAGACCAGGCAACCTTCTTCCATTGTAGGCACTTTCGTTGGAGGTCATTGGTCAGCATGGGCACTTTGACCAATCTGTGGTGACGCAGCCCCATATGCAGAAAGATGTGATGCACTGTTCTGACATCATAACCAGCATTAACTTTTTCACTTTTGTGCTACAGTAGCTCTTCTGTTGGATAGGACCAGACGAACAAGTCTTCGCTTTCCACACGAGTCTTAGGCATCCATGACCCTGTAGCAGGCTCACTGGTTGTCTTTCCTAGGACCATTTTTGGTAGGTACTAACCACTGAATACCAGTAAGACCCCACAAGATCTGCTGTTTGGAGATGCTCTGACCAAGTGGTCTAGCCATCACAATTTGGCCCTTGTCAAAGTTGCACAGATCCTTACGATTTCTTATTTTTCCTGCTCCCAACACATCAACTTCAAGAACTGCCTCTTCACATGCTGCCTAATATATCCCACTACTTGAAAGGTACCATCCTGTCTTGCTGACTCACATTTAACCCTTGTAGGGCACTGTACTAGCAGTAATTTGACTCATATCCTTTAGTGGCCTGTCTTCAAATATACAGTACTGTATCTGCGTGAATAATTTTTATCTATTCTCTTCTGTGAAAATAATTACTGTTGTAGGAGTAATTAAATTAATCCTTGCTTCACACGGGAATAGTTAAGGGGACAAAATAGAAGGGTGATTGTGCAATACAAAAAAAGAAAGAGGCAAAAACAAAAATAATTTTTTGTGAGGTCCCCAGTTTCTTAGGCATACTTACAAGTGTACCTGAAAACTTTGTTTTAAAGACACATACTGTATGTACAGTAAAAAAGAAAAAACAAACTTATGTAATCTTTTTTTTCTTTTTCAACCTTTGAATTCTGCAAGCCCCCTAATATGACAAGAGTTCCCAAGGAAACAAGAACCCTCCTCTTGTCTCCATAGGAACCAATTCAAGACTCAAGAAATCTATTTTAGTAAAGCAATGTATTAGACTTTTCTCAATAGGGCGCCACAGCGAGCTTTTGCAGTCCGACAGTTACTGTACACCCTTATTACTTCAATTACCTCATTATACAAATCAATTGTTTTCCACTTCACATCCTTTTGGATTTCTGCCTTGTATGAGATCTTCAGTAGTGTCTGTTTGCTGTTCATTACTAACAAGAATATACTGTACATACAGTATGACAAGCCAATTTTTTTGATGGGCAGGAACACAGTCTTGAGATACAGTAATAATTTGATTAATTTAATAACACTCTTTGCAATGGACAGCAATCATTTAATGTGCATGTATTTTTTTTTCAATCTCCAATAATTACAGAAAAGCATAAGACAATTATAATGTTATACCAATTTACAGTCAATTATTCTACATTTCGAGTAATATAAATTTACTTTCAAATCCAACAATTTGGCTTAATTCCATGGTAGTAATGCCTCACAATACATTATTTTTGCTGTTTAGATAAGTGGAAATTTAACTCTAATGAACTACAGAGAAAACCAATTACTAATTGAATCAATTAATTAGTCCTACAGATCAGTATAGCTTGTCTGAACAAGCAATGTGCTGATGAATTGACATTCAAACAATCAATTGTACTCATTCAGAATAGCTGGGATTACAGATATATAAAGTCAGCGTCAATGATACCATTAGGCAAACTAACTTAATTTAAATAATGTTGGCATTTAGAAAACAAACATTATTTATATTAAGGAGATAGGAGATAGCAAGGCCACCGTACCCTACACCCATTTCTGTATACAGTACACTATATAAAGATATTACAGTAATATACAGTAATTTGGGTGTTCCCTTTTATATTACTAAGTGTACAATTCACTTAAACATAATTAGCTTAACATGTAAATTAACATATTTCATATTAATCCCAAATGCAAGCACTTCATTTATTTAATAATATTTATTTATATAGTGGCAGCATATTCCATTGTGCTTTACAAGTAATTATTTTAATATCAAATAACTGTTGCTAATTGCTATAAGCTGTGGGAAAGCAATACATATGCTATGTTGATAGTGACATTGTCGTCAACAATATGCCGGCACCATAATGCTGATAAGGTTAAAATGCCATTTGAAGCAATTTAACAGAGCTGGCAGTATTATTACTTGATAAATGCTAGCTGGAAGCCGATTGGTTGTCCACTTTTGCACTCTTAATACATTTCCTCCTGTAACTCCTATTTGTTACGCTATAGGTGGACCAATTCACCTTTGTTGGGAAGCAAGTTAGGCGATTGCCCCCAATGATGTGGCCATGCCACCTGCGGCTTTGCAAATCCAGGCATCTGTGTACCGACAATGTACCAGTCGCAGATCCTTTGATTATTGCAGTTCTGAGTAACCCTATCATGGTGCTGAATGGGCGAGGGAACTGCGGTAGCGAATACATTTCTTTTGCATATGGGATCATAGACACAGGATGTGACAATCTCGCGAAAAGGTTGCAACATGCCAGCGTTCTTTGCCGCCCCTCCCAGTTACCCCCTCCCTGATTGTTAATCACACTGCGAGTAAATAGGCGCTGTGAGCTACAACTGTAATGTACCTTGACGCTTGCGCAGTGAAACAGACACATGTGCAGATTGCAGATTATTGCTCAACTGCGTAAACATTGGCATAGCATAGAACTCTGAATCAGGCTCTACGCAAACCTATGTCCTGGTAGAAGGAGTTCAAAAGCATGGTTATAAAAATAAGAAAGCTGATGATACAAAGTTCTCAAACCAGTGGCGTAACTACAGCCCCCATGGTGGCTTGGGTGGAGCGGAGGCTGTTGGGCGCTGTGGCTTGGGGGCTGCAGATTCCACGTGGGCTAGCCATTTACCTGTAATCTGCTGAAAATGGCCCTCCAAAAATGGGCGCCGCCTATGAGGAGACAGATGCTAGAGGTCCTACTGGACCTCTGTCATCTGTTAGGCTAGCGCATAGAGCCAGGAACCAGGGCCATAGCAAGGCTGCCCCGTGCGCTCCGCCTCCTCCTCATCTTGTCTAATGTATAGTGCTGGAGGAAAGTGCCCCTATCAAACAAGACCCCCCCCCGACCCTGGTGACCTGGCCTCCCCAAATAACTTTGATGATTGTTGCCTTCAGCCTCCTCAGTCCAAAAGGAGCAAGTGTGCAGGGGGAAGAGACAGGCAGCAGCAGCACTGAGGAGAGCAGAACAGGAGTGGTAAGCAGCTAAAGTTGTGCGGTACGGCTGGGGTGGGCACGGAGTAGCGGATCTAAACTCTCCTTACCCTGCACTCTATGCTGTACATGTGCCATATAGTCAGTGAGGATCACAGTGAGAAGCCAATGTGTACTTGTGTGAGGAGGGGCTTATTAGTACTGGCAGCCTGATCCAAGTGTATATGTACAGTATCTATCTATCTATCTATCTATATATTCATATAAATACAGTATATATCACAGTGTGTATGTGTATGTATATATATATATATATATATATATATACTGATGTATATAAATATATATAGATAGTATGCTTTTCCACTACCTTGCATTACCCTCCTGCTCACCTCCGTTTTAATTGATGTTACCCCCTCCTTTTTCATTTGTTCAATTTTCAAGTGGGGACAGGCCTGATGATGAGTGTGTGGCTGTGCTGTCATAGAGGAAGGCTGAAGGAGTTGGGACCCCCATTGTTGCCATTTCATATTCAGTAACTAATTAGATTTCAGAGACAGTTGGTCTTAAGTGCCCTAGGCCACCCCAAGGGCTTAATCCGGCCCTGAATAAGGGGCACTACTGTGTGGCTAATGTTATTTGGGAGTACTATAGTGTGGACATGCTCTTTTTTGGGTCTGCGCACCTGCAGCGCGCATTTTACCTATTTACAATTGGGGGGTGGGGGCACCAAAGCTTTTTCTGGCACAGGGCACCAAAAAGGTCTAGTTACGACTCTGCCGGGAACCCTGGCCCTGCCGGGAGAAAATGCAGAAATGCAGAAAGCATAGAACCCCTAGCAACGAGCATGGAACCCCTAACTACGAGTATGAAACCCCTGACAACAAGAATGAAACCCCTGGCAACAAGCGTGGAACCCCTGGCAACGAGCAAGAGACCCCTGGCAATGAGCATTAGACCCCTGGCAATGAGCATGACCCCTGGCAATGAGCATGAGAGCCCTGGCAATGAGCAGGAGACTCCTGACAATGAGCATAAGACCCATGACAACGAGCAGGTAATTTAAACTTTTTCACTGGGAGACAAATTGCATATAAATGGCCCTGTATTCATTTTACCAAAATGAAATGGGGGGAGGGGGGCGCAGAAACTTTTTTGGCAGGGGTGAGCAAAATTTATAGTTACGCCACTGGCTCAAACTGAAGGTCATTTTGTGTAGTAGGGCACAATAAAATAAACATAACGCAATAAAAACAATGATACTGTATTTAATGGCTTTAGATTTTTAACTGTAAAACTGTGTGTAAGTGGAAGTGCCAGTAGAAACCATTGCTTCTACCATCCCCACTGCCGCTGTTACTAGCATGTTGGCAAGGTCTGTGTTTGGCACGTGTTTTCACTAACGTTAAAGATGCTAATGCTGAATTGGGCAAATGTTCAATGGCATTTGTGATGTTTGGCAGAACTGTGTTTTGTATCCATTTTGTCGATTATTTGTATATTGGATTTCCATTTGAAGGTTTCTTCCTTATTCTCTACATTTACTTTCCCCTTTCTACACATTTTTTATTTTTATTATTATTATTATTCTGTGCACCTGTTTACATTTAGAGAATAAATAACTAAAAACAAATGTATAAAACAGAAACAAAAAAATTGTGTAAACACATTATAAGTAATACAGTATTCTAAAATAGCTCTGTTACAGCATTTTTTTCATTTATTATGTACCTATATTGTTTTGTTTATTTTTGCAGATGATGAAACAAACATAGTAGCACTTATAATACCTGTCGGCCTGATTCACTATGGGTCGCTATTGCGATCGCATCTGCAATTACACACACACGTCACTCCCCATTCACTTCCAACACCCTAGCAGCACCCAGACACACACTCTTTCACTTCCAACACTCCAGCAGCACCCACACACTCTCCTCTCTCTGCATTCAATTCCAGTACCTCAGCAGTGCCCAGATACACACGCTCCTTCCCCTGCATTCACTTCCAACACCCCAGCAGCACCTAGACAAACACTGTCCTCCCCCTGCATAAACTGCCAACATTGCACCAGCACCCAGACACACTGTCAACCCCCTCCCCATTCATTTACAACACCCCAGTAGCACCTATAGACACACAATCTCCTCCTGCTTCATTCACAGTCGACACGCCAGCAGCACCCAGACACACACTTTCCCCCCTTGCATTCACTACTATCAACCCAGCAGCACCCAGACACATACTCTCTCCCCTTGCATTCACTACTATCAGATCCCACCTAAAGACACGACTCCAGGGTGGGTTCCCTGGGAGAGCCATGGTACATACCCCTGGGCTCCCTGCTTCTTCCTTTTCTGGGGCGCATTAAGTAACAATGGAGGAGGCCAGAGTGCCCCCTTCAGGGCTGGCGCCTGGAGGCAACTGCCATCCATTGCCTCTTGTATTTATGCCCCTCATTTAGCCCATAGGACGCAATATGGGAGCAAATACACAACTCACATAAGCCCCAATGCTAGAAGCTAAAAATACATTTTATAACTACAGAGGAGAAATTATTTTCTTGTGTTACTAAAAAGTATAACCGCAGACTGTATAGTCTAATGAAAATTAAATAAAGAAAACAATAATTAATCTGGAAGACTGTAAGAAGTACTCTAAGAATGATGTGTTGAACAAATAATTATATACTAAAAAAAGAAAAAAGGATAATTGGTGGAATAACTGAGAATTGACTACATGTCGTGAGTTTGATTTATACTCGCACAATTTACAGCAATTATTTATGATGGTGTTGATTGTAGATTTAAGCTAAAAATGATAATTAAGCTTTAACACCACTACAACCAGCTCAGCTAATTGCAGTCATGGCTGTTGCAAACAATTGATCATAGGATGTAACTAGTGATAGCCTTAAAATGCTAAAGATGTTGTATACTACAAAAGCAAGCACCATGAAATCCATAGGGACAATTAATGAAATCATATAAAGCTGTACACATACTGTAACCTCTATAATATCTGCTATATGAAAAATGTTCTGTACAGTTACTCAATAAATTATGTATTTTTCTTGTATCTATATTATATACTACATCATGCTGATCCACTTAATCTAATATCAAATAAAATTTCTGCCATGAACAATTAATTAACTAAAGTACTGTACTCTTTAGTAATTTTCACATTTTATTTTATTACTTACTTAAAAATATTAATTTACATTGCTAAATGACCTCTAAAAACATATTAACATAAATTTTAAAAAATACAATAATTGATTATCCAAGTATATACACAACCTGTTTTAATAGTTGTTAGAAGCACTTTCAGATGCAACTACATAAATAAATTTTTACCAGATCTGCTAATCTGGACAATTTAATTTTCACCAATTTTTTTTTTTTTAAATATTACCCTATTAAATGGGATCCTTTGGAGAACAGCAATTTTGGGTTTAGACAAAGTAACTCCACAACAAATATATTTGCATCTAAAATAATCCAACTGCTATATGCAGGGTTGCCATCAGAAATTGTGGGGCCCAACACTGACAAAGTAGGCAAATGTAGCACCAGATGATTAAACAAAAAAGTTAGTCTCAGACTATAGAACATTCTTACCTACTTTCCTGGAAGGTGCGGGAGACTCCCCATTTTTCAGGTAGTCCCACACACACCTGGAAAAGTGGGCGGATCTCCCATATCCCACCCACTTACTAGTGAAGTAGGCAGGATGGGGAGATATTACCGGTAATTGCAGTTCCGTATGGAGGGGAAAGAGCTAAAATGACGCAAATCACGTTATTTTAGCCCTCCTCTTGGAGCCGCGAATTTCTTCATGAAGTAAAGAGCACAGTCCGACAACCCAAAGTGGTAATTTGTATTTAATCTCTGGGTTTGTCCAGGAGAGGAGAATTAAAAAGTATGCTATAGAATCTTCCGATACTTGATATGTGGGTCTCCCACCTGCTTTCTAGTAACCTACTTTGATGAGATTTCACTGGTTTTCATTTCATAGTTGTGCTAATCGCTTTTTCCTTATGATGGATCTGATATGCAGGATATGCAGGATTCAAATGAAATGTACCCTTTAATACATCACTGCTTTTGGTTCAGCTGTACCCAATTTTTCACCTGTTTAAGATTTTGGGTTGTGAATCACTGAGTAGAGGAAGGAGTTGTTGGGAAACTTCCAGGAAGACCAGGGACTCTTGAAGATTCCACTAATAGCATATTTCTGTCTCTGTCTTCTTTTGACATTTTGTCCACCCAAATCCCCTACAGATTGTAAACTTGTATGAGCAGGGCCTTCTCCCCTTTGTCTTTTTTACATACTGGAATTATGCTAACTGCACAGTGCAATTATGCATCTATGTCAATTTGTACACTGTCTGCATTAGTATGTACTTACGTAACCCATTTTATCTCCTCATGCGGCACTACGGAACCCTTGTGGTGCCTTATAAAAAAAAGATAATACTAATAAACAGCAGCTCCTACCCTCTTTGCCGAGAGGGCTGCCAGTGCTGCGAGGGAGATGGGGACTGGGAGATACTCTCCTCCCAGTTGGGTCCCGGCGGTTGCGTAATAGATCAAACAGGCACCGGGAATGGCGCATGCGCACTAGCGGCGGGTAGCCGCGCATGCGCATATCACCAGCTACTATGGACTGCGTCGGCTACAGCCCCTGGTAGCCGGGTTGTGCTGGCTGAAATGCAGAGGAGCAGCTTCTTACTGGAAGCCGCTCTCTGCTAAGAGCAGCCTGGCCCGGCAGTCCCAGGGGGAGGAGACACCGCCCCCTGAGACTGCCTGTTGTGTATGTGACTGGCAGGCAGAGCTCCCAATAGGAAGCCAATGTCAGTCACAGTGTAGCCATTGCAGTTACGGACTGCACTGACTACACTGAGGTGGTGGATTTTATTGGGGGGGGGGCTGAAGCCTTGCAGCCCCTAGATAAAATCTGCCACTGATAATAAATATGAATATTTTGAATATATATATATATACATATATATATATATATATATTCCAAAAATATGAGAGACCACTCACCAGGCTTTGACATCTGTAGAAAAAAGTTATTTTACTCTTTCATATCATCATACAGGTCAACGTTTCGGTCCTAAACAGGACCTTTATTAAGACCACCAAGTGCCATAAGCAAAGAATCCATATCTAAAAACCAATATACTGTTGCCATATATATTGGTGTTTAGATATGGATTATTTGCTTATGGCACTTGGTGGTCTTGATACCGAAACATCGACCTGTATGATGATATGAAACATTAAAATAACTTTTTTCTATGGATGTCAAAGCCTGGTGAGTGCTCTCTCATATTTTTGGATTTTATTGTGGCAACTTTAAGTTTCACGTTGACACTGGATTTATGCACTCCAGCAGATGGACAGTTATACAGTGAGTGCAGATTTTTTTCTTGAAAAATAAATAAATAAATAAATAAATATATATATATATATATATATATATATATATATACAGGTATATATATATATATATATATATGTACATGTTGGATAGGATTTTTAGGGCAACCTTGTGATCTACCATTGTGTGTCAAATCTTTAAATAAAGATACCACCTGAGGATAGTAGGAATTTATAATTTGGTGGTATTCACAGACATACTTTGGTAGACTTCCTGACACTAATCAATGAAAAGCATAGCTTTTTGTACATAGTATGAAGAACTAGAATGCTTAATATTACATGTAATAAAAAATAATTATGTGAAATTAGAGGCTTAAGTGTCCCAATAGAAGATTTAACTTATATAAATCAATGAGGTCCAAAAGGCCATTTCTGAAACATAGATTGACACTAAAGTCTTAGGTGGGAGTTCACTTATGTACTCTGCAATTTTTATTCTTATTGACTACAGGGCACTGACTGTAAAAGACAGGAAAACAGCAAATACAGTATGTGTAACTGGAACATGGTAATAGTTCAAAATCATATTATAAGACAGATAGTATCTTAGAAATATTATTAAATGACAGATAGTATCTAAGAAATACAGATTACATTTCAGGAAGTATTCAGGGTTTTGTTACTATAAGCAGAATAAGGGTCGTATAGTCTTATGCACTGATGTTTTTTTGCCAAGGACCAATCACAAAGAGTTTTGGAATTTGCTGCTTCTGGTACACAGATGGCAGTCCTCCATACTAGTCCCAAGAATGATGGACTGATATTTAGAAAGCACTGAGAGATGTTGGCAAGCAGGGGGCCTGGTATACTATTGTTCTCGGATTCCACAAGGGTAATGCAGAAGAGAGTCAGGGACAAACCAGAAGTCATACAAGGATAACAGTATAGAGGTGTCAGGAAACAAACCAAAGGTCATACACTGGGAGATATTTTGATATAGCACTCTTGAAAGCTGTAGCAAGACTATGAGCCTAACACTCTGTCAGCCAGAGTTAGGCTTATATAGGAATTCCAAATTTGAAAGTGCTGCCTCTCTGATGTATGCAGTCAAATGATCAAAATTCATCCTAACCCACTGCTCCATGATCCTCCCTCACTGTCTACCCCATCTGTGTCACCCCTCCCTTTCAGAATGTCTGTCCCTCCCTTTTAGAATGTAAGCTCTCACTCTAGCGGCTCACTGCCCTCATGTGTTTCTCATTCTCTTACTTATACTATCATTTACTCCGAACTCTCCACAACGGCACCCAGCACTTGGTTTTTGATGCAATGCTGCTTATTTAAGTGTTATGATCTAATGCAGCAAATTTTATAAACCATGTCCTTGTCTTGCATTGTTTGGTACTGTTAATAACTGTTTTGTTGTGTGTTCATTTGCTTATGTACTTTTTTAGGCGCTGCGGAACCCTTGTGGCGTCATATACATAAAATGTAATAATAACTACAAGTTTGCCAGAGAGCCATGAACCCATCCTTATAGGAAGCCAACATCAATCTCAATGTGGAGGGAGTGAAGAGAGCGCAATGGCCAACCACTGTCTGACAGTGAACCCAAGGGCCAGCCATTGTCTGACAATGAACCCAAGGGCCAGCCGCTGTCTGACAATGAACCCAAGAGCCAGCCACTGTCTGACAATGAACCCAAGGGCCAGCCACTGTCTGACAATGAACCTAAGGGCCAGCTGCTGTTAGTTAACAGCAATTTGTTGCAATATAAGCTATAAGATGGTATAATGGCTTTTTAAAGATTCTTCCATTTTTTTTGCTGTAAAGCAACACAATGTTTCATTGTGTGTAAAAGATTTAAAATTACACCCTGCAAATTGATCTCATCCAATGCAGTTGTGGAGAAGACAGGTAGACTTGACTTACTGTCTGTGCACAGACTTCTGGACTGAAGATTTATCCGAAAACCAGAGAATCATCAAATTATTCACTATTAATAGAACAGGGAGAGGTAGATGCCAGAAGCCAGGTAATAACAATACCCACTGGCTTACAAAGAAGTACCATATTTTTCATAGAATTCTATAGGTTATGATTAAATGATAAACCAGCTATTAAATTTATCTAGTTTATAATTTTGTTGCCACATGGGTTACAAGCTTGAAGATGTCGTGATGATTTATAATAGACTACAATAAGAAAGCTTAGAAACATGGTCTTCTATAAAGTTTTCCTATTACAATGCATCATTCATTTTAATGCATGAAGTGAAGTGGGATGCTTCTAGCACATTAAGAAACATATAATGCACTATTAAATTCATGTAAAAGACTTGACACTGACACCAAAAGGACAGTATTAAATAACTGAGCATATATTCCTTTGAATGAACTCCTAATATTAGTATGTTTAATAGCTGTACATGCATTATAAAATACTCTGATCAGAATATAAATAATCACTCCCTGTCATACTGTTTAACTTATTGCTGAAGAGTCAAGCTCCCTGTGTGACACACTCAAGATAAGGCAACAGAATTGTAGAGATTAATAGTTATTAACTTTTAAACTGTCTGGCATAACAGCTTGCTCTGTCACGTTCATTTGCATGAATGAAATGGGAAACATGACAGACGATAGTACATATAAATGACTGTATGATGGTGGTCAATTCTCTGACCGACATTATCCATTCAGAGACATGACATGCTCATGCTCAATAATTGGAGAATATTCTCTTGCTAAACTACAGTAGTTGGTTTTGAATGCACTTTGACATAACAGGTTTATTACTTAGGAGCCTATTCATTAAAAAGTGCCATAACTAAAGATGTGTAACTCTTATTGTGACAATACACATTTTAATAACTGTTTGCAATTCCTCAATCCGGAGTTCCAGAGCCCCAGTGAAAATCCCACTCTTATGCAAAGGTTTTCTACTCGCCATTGGCAGTTTAATGTGAGTGGACACTGAGCTTTGATATGGAGAGGCTCAAAGCAAAGCCTTTTGGCTTCGCAAGTCAAAATAGACGTTTGGTAATAACAGAAAAAAGAAAATGCAGGTGCACACTCTAAGCTTGAAGAATATTGATAAAACAATTTAATAAAATCTACAATTTTCATGGAGAATAAATAAATTGTACACACTACAGGTATATTATGTATCGTATGATATATCATTCTGATGCAGAGTGGAACAATATATCATATACATCATATAGTGTCTACACCCGATCCGTCATTCCCGACAGTCATTCATTGCACAATCCCATCTGTTGTCCTGCACATCAGATGGGACGATGCAATGAACAATATGGTACAATTACATGCCGCATGTAACGATACATCGCAACGTCAAACGCCGGATCATGCATTGTGTACAGCATGCATTGTTTTGCAGCATTGCCATGTTACTGGGTCGTTTGGTGTGTACCCAGCTGTAGAGTGTTACTATAATAGATTCTATGATTGATAAACATATCAAATACAATTTAAAACACACACAAATTTTGCATGTTTGAGAACCAGTCTAAAGAACAGTCTCTTAGGGTGGGATATACTAACTGTGCGGTGTACAATCCACCAGTCACCGCACCGATACTAATCTCATATGTACAAACATATGCGATTAGTATTGCAATAGGACAGCTCTTGCGATAAGGGCTGCCCTTTGCAAAGCTGCTTCCGCAGGGTGAGGGGGTCTCTGCGGGTCTCCTCCCCCTCCTAGCCCCGGGAGCTTCCTGCTGGTGACCTCTGGGCTCCTACTCCTGGGCTGAAGTCCTGGGCTCCTACTCCTCCCTGCACCTGGAAGAAAAAGAGGAGAAGGAGGCGGGGGAACCCAGGAGGAGCACGGAGGAGGCTGAGGTGAGGGGGGCCGGCAGTGAGAGGTGCTGGGCGACTGCTGGGCAACTGCTTGGTGGTGGGGAGCGGGATGCGGTAAGAAGCCCATAGACTTCTATAGGACATTACCCTCTGCATCGAAAATCGGGCAGCCGGGGCTTAGTACATATGAATATGTGGTAAAACCCCCGAAAACAGGGTTTTTACCACATTTTTCCTTTAGTACATCCAGGCATGGGCGCCGAGAGGAGGGGGGAGCGGGTATAGTTTACCCGGGCCCGGGCTTGCTAGAGGGGCCCGAAGGGGCCCGGGTCCGGCATCGCCCCCCCCCTCCCTCATAGCAGCTCAGCACACAGCTTGTTCTGGGCTGCAGTGCGAGACTGCTCACGGCTGCTGCAGCAGCTGGAGCTGTCTCCTATGGCTGTAGCGCTGGGCCGGAGGGCTTACAGAACCCCCACCCCAGCACGCAGCGCCACTACACGCTGCTGCAAAACTGATTTATTTATTTTTTAAAAAATTGTCGCGTTCAGGCAACGCCCCTGTACCTGGCCCCAGCCGGGCTCTCTATGGCCCTGCATCCAGGCCTTAGTAAAAATCAGAATCTCTATAAAACTTTCTGAATATAGCCTGTCACGGTCCTGCGGGCCGACCCTCCAGATACACCAATATGAGAATCGCCGCCCGTGACTTTTACAGGTTACCTGAGCACATGTGGTTCACTAAACCTGGTAACTGTCACCAGCAGAAGAAAATAGTAATACTAAAGCATAAGATAGGCTTCTGCTCTCACCTGCATACACAATTAACAATGCTTAGTAAAAATAGTTAACATGAGCCATATGAGGCCTTGGTCATAAAAACACAGATCCAGAACTAAAATGAATGTTTAATTCAAGAATATCTTCAAAGCTTAAGTACAAAAAGTTACAAAGAATATAATAATGTTAAAAAAAATCACACCGTTACTTCCACTTTCCAGAAAATAAAATAACAAATTGGAGAAACAAACCACTCAAATCACGTTGGATTAAATGGTTCTGGGATGAGGCCTTCCCAGTGATGAATTAAGGATCATCTGTACCCTTCGATAGCCTCATGCAGAATGAACAATGGGCCAGGGTTGAGTCACATATTTAAGCCTCCTTTCCCAGGCACCCCCTCACCCCCCCGGGGGTGATTTTAACCCTTTTCGGTTCAGAGTAGATTGTCCAGTTGGCTGAAGTTCAGGGTTTCCAGGCCACATGAACAGGGGTTGTTTAAGTCAGCCCTATTTGAAGTTTTGGAAAATAGGCTTGGGCCAATAAACATGCCCAGTGACTTAGGTGAGGAAATTCACACATATCTGTATAAACAACCATTCTTTGATCACTGTCCCCAAACAGAACACAGGGCTCTTACTGACCGTTTTAGCAAGGGTCTTGCCAGCTGTCCTATAATTTCCACAGACATATTTCTTTTATGCCCTATACAGCAAGACAGGTTTATGGCTGAATCAGGAAGACAGACCTTCCTATAACCTCTCTTGCCCATCTTCAAAAGGCTTGTCATCTTTCCACACACAAAGGATGCTACATACAAATTACATGTTTTTAGCAACACAATATCATGTGCAGTTATGCCCATGCTGATGTGAAATGATCATTTCCACTACATAGCCAATGGGATTAGCATTTTTCATGATGTCATGAGAAGTAATAGTTCATCATAGATGTAATCGATGGGGTGAATCCCCTTGGTGTTGTACTCAAGATTTAATCTTTATAGATGTTGCTTCATAATGATCAATTTCTCCACTGGCTACCTCCACCTTTGCTATATTAGGATCCCTCTCTGAAAAAATTCTGTATTAGTGAAGCCCATAGGCTACTATAGGCTAACACCATCTTTAGATAGCGTTAACTTCCTGGGCTAAGCTCTGAATTTGAATGGAAATACGACAGTATAGCAACCTCCATACAAATTGGGGCTGCTTTGCATTTGGAAATAGAGTGACAGCAGCAGAAATCAGAGATATCTGCTGCAATTCCTCCATGGTAAATCTTGTGGTTCCTTAACAGAAAAGGGTGTTATTGGGAGATAACCCACAAACTTTCTTTAGTAAATATTCCCCTAAGAGTGAGGAGTATCCTCCTAATCCTGGACCAGTGTGGTTAGTTATGACCATAAAGATACTGTGTATAACCCATCAGTATTCTTACTCAGTTCTTTACAGGTTCTTTTAATATATCATATAGAATTTCTTATTATGCTTCACAAATACAACAGCATGCAGTAAATCAGGCATTGCCGAGGGCACCTTGACCATTTGAATCTACTATGCAGCTGGATTGAAAGCAGGCTACATTTATATACTTTAGACTTGTTACTGATTACTCTTTAAAATCCATTTTACAAAAAACTTGTAAATATACAATAAATGTTACATGAGAACAGTGATTTTTCTGTGGTGAAAATGAGGGGTACGTAGTACCTGCATAATTTTTTCTAGTATAAAGTTTAATTCTTAGAATTAGTTCCAGAAACAGGAAAACATCAGTGAAATAATTTCAGAACTAAATAAAATAAGCATTGTATCTGCAAAAGCGTCGAAGCTGCTACAATTCTTGAGTCAAGCTGTAGCATTCAGGGGGAAACACGCACCATTTTTCATAGAAAAAAAGCTCTGCATAAGAGGTTTGGAAGTTAGGGGTCTATTTATTATTTACAGCAATAAGAAATATTTATATTGCTGCTTATCGGTTCAATTTTCTACTACAACCAGTCACCAGATCACCAGTGGTTGTTCCGGACCACCTGTCACCAGATCACCAGTGGTTGTTCCGGACGAACGATAACATAATTAACGGTAAATTGCGGCATCACGGGACCACCATCCACTTTATAATGTCAGTAGTCATGGTATTGATTAGCAGGCGTGGGGGTCATAATGATGCAATCATGTTGTCACACCCACGCACCACCCACTGCTGTCTTGCTGTGCCCCACCTTGCTGACCAGACCAGAAGTTGGCACGGCAAGTATGATCAGAGGAGCTGAGGGGGTGGCTAATTACCTAGGCTTGTTGGGTAATTTGTGATATATTATATATATATATATCAACTATTAAGCATGGATAATATATATATATATATATATAATAATACGTATATCTAAAGACTTACCACACAGTTCATATAGTCATAACACATATTACAGTCAGGTAATCTATTTGCTGGGTTAACCCTAAATAGGGATTACACGCACACATATATAAATAAATAAATATATATACCCAACTGTAAAGGATGGTGGAGGGAGCACTATGGTTTGGGGCTGCTTTGCTGGCATGGGGCCTGGACCAATTGCTCTCATTTATGGAAAAATGGATTTCACAGTTTATCAAGACATTTTGAAGGAGAGGTTAGGTAAGGTTATCTTTCCACCAATTGAAGCTCAACACAAGTTGGGTGATGCCACATGACAATGACCCAAAACACACAAGTAAATCAACAGCTGAATGACCTAAGCCTTCTGGAATGGCCCAGTCAGAGTCCTGACCTCAACTTGATTGAGATGCTGTGGCATAACCCAAAGAAAGCATTTCACACCAGACATTCCAAGACTATTGCCAAACTGAAAGCATTTTGTAAGGTATAGTGCAAAATTCCTCCTGATTGTTGTGATCCGCAGCTAGAGGGTGGTTGAGGTTATTGCTGCTAAAGGAGAGCCAACCTGTTATTAAATCCAAGGCTTCCCATTCTTTTTCCACACTGTACTGTGAATGTTTACATGGTGCATTCAATAAAGACATCAAAACATATACTTGTTTGTGTTCATTAGTTTAAGCAAACTGTGCTGGGATTTCATGGAACACTTGGGGGTATATTTACTAAAGTATGGGTTTACAAAAGTGGAAATGTTGCCTATAGCAACCAATCAGAGTATACTTATCATTTATCTAGTACCTTTTATAAAATGATAGCTAGAATCTGATTGGTTGCTATAGGCAACATCTCCACTTTTGTAAACCCTCACTTTAGTAAATATACTCCTTGAAGTTTTGGAGGATGAAAGAAAGTCATTCCATAGAGTGTTTGCAGCTCAAATAAATTCCTGTAACCATGTATAGGAGCAGGTAATGAGTGTGGATGTGAAACACAGATCTTGCGCAGATCAGAGCGATCAAGTTGGGAGATAATATGATGTAAGCGAAGGGATATATGTTGGCGTAGTTTTGTTGATAACCATAAAATGTAAGTAGATTTATTTTATAATGAATTTGGCATCGGATGCATGACATTGTTGCTCTGTGGAGTGCTGATTGGAGTGTCCAGAGGACGCCCTAATCAGTAGTACAGGCTGCAGATGCCTGCCAGGAGCATCTAATAAAATGCTCTGGCGGCCGGCCGCCACAGCAGTGATCCTGGCTGCAGGGTGCCCTTCCAGGTGGTGAAGATGCTGCCCACAGAGCCATGTGATCTGTGCAGTGGCACCCGTTGCACACCCCTAGTTACTGCCCTGAAATTTGGTAAACTACAATACCTCTGTTTCCTATTAGAAGGTATGGTAGATATAAATCAATAACAAGCATCTATATTCTGCCCTGTATACCAGGCAGGATGTAGTTATGAGACCGACGCCTATCTTAATCCCAAAGTCGGAACGCTGAGGACGCCAGCCCAAACAAAGCTAAATCTGGGGCGCCCTTAGCATTAGCCGTGGGGGAGGAGGGTTAGGATTAGGGAGTCTAGTGGGGTTACGGTTAAATTGGTGGGGGGACATTAGGGTTAGGCACAACTAATGGGGAGGGTTAGGAACCTACAGGGAGATATTATGGTTAGGCACCCCCCAGGAGGGTTAGGTTTAGGGAGCGTTAAGAGGGGGTTAAGGTTAGGCACCACCAGGGGGAGGTTAGGGTTAGGCACTACTAAGGGAGGGTTAGGGGTGGGATAGGGGAGGGTTAGGGTACTTACCTGCCCCAGTCGAGATTTGCATCCTGTCAGGCATCTGCTGGTATTTCAATCCCATTCCATACCAGGCAACCATTTTTGTTTGTATTGAATTCAGTAGGTTCATGCGCGACAGAGGTCATTTAAGGTAATTTTAGTTAACTTGCTGCAAATGTGCTGTAACCTGAAGTAGCCATGATAGCATACATGCTATATCATATACTGTGTCTCTAGGACATCATCTAACACAACCATGAAAAAGTTATACCGAGAATGGAAGACTATTCAAAATCGATAATAATTGTGAAATAATAATCTTTCTGAAATATAAATGTAATATATTCTCTCCTCCTTAGCTCTTGACTTCAAGTAACATCTTTCAGAGCTGTCGTTTTCTATGGTATTATTGATACTATATTCTTATTAAATATACATCAATTGTCTAATTTACAGAGCACTTTGTCTTATTTTTTTAAAAACTAGAGATGCAATACTGCTGCAATATAAACATTTTTTACCATAATTTATCATTTCAAGCTCTATAGTATACTGTGCACCTGAAATTGCATAGAAATCAGAGACTTGCAGCAACATATTACATTTTTAAATTTACACGCTTGGATAGGCAAGTAATATTAGTTTTTCCAAGGAGACCATGTCTGTAAACCTCCTTGCTTGTAGATGTAATAAAAGTAATTGTGCACTTGAATAAAACCAGGCTAATTAAAATGCTGTGACGCTGTCTGTGCAGACACAATATTTTAGAACTGCTTACTGAAAAGTATCAGCACTAAAATATAATAAATCGTAAACCCAACACTTGAATCCATCACCACCTGAACTTCAGAAAAGGGCTCTATTAATTTCCTATGTCTGTAACTTTCCCTTTAGGCAGGTTCTCTCTAGACTGCTAGTGTATCTCTTGTGTATTCCCTCTAAATCATATAGTCCATCCGTTTATTTGTCTACGCTCAAATCTATCTTTAAATTGTAAGTGTATCTGTCAAAATTGTAAGTGTATCTGTCAAGCCGGATTATAAAGTCATAGGGGGTCTACATATCAAATAGCTCTGAAAAGATATTCTATTGCCTCTCATCATGGTGATTAAACTATTTTTGGCAATACTGGCCAGCTGCCACAAGCACAGATTTACCATAAACTAAAAAGCTTTTTTAATATAGTTGTAAGAAGAAAAAATGCTTTGTACATCGTCTGCTATCACCATCCTGAGATGGTAATAAAAAGGAGGGCAACTGGTTGGCACAGGACCTCCACTGTCCTTTGCATAGTGATGCCATTCCATCAGAGCACCTGCAATAGCCTCTGCAATCCTGGGAGGAGGCCATCACAGGATACAAGCACTGATAGACAGGAAGAATCCCTAAATCTGGTGAAAAAATTGACATTTGTCTCAGACTTATTAATGGATTGACTAACATCGCATTAGCGATGCTATACATCCCGCCATGGTTCATTACAACGGTATGTACCAAGAATATCGCAAAGGACAGCTCTCCCGATAAGAGCTGTACTTTGCGATGGCTCCAGTCAGAGCAAGTTGGGGGTTTAACACCCAGAATTCCCTCTGCCCTCCTTCTGCGTATGTGCAGAAGGAAGCGGCCCGCGGGAAGTGATGGGAGGGATCCAATTGGATCCCACCCAAGGGGTAGCGTCCTGATAAGAAGCCCATAGGCTTCTATTGGGTGGCTATACCCATCGGGACAAAGTACCAGAATGCATCACATTCCGCTGCTTAGTACGTTTGGGGAATGCATTTTCGGGGGTTTTACCACATTTCACCTTAGTATATCCCGCCTCTAGAGATATCCTACTTTGATAAATAAAGGCTAACTTTAAGGGCTTATTTTCACATATTCCCACCATTTTGTTCTAAGATTTATACCCTATTGCTCAATTGTTTATGATGTTCTCTATAATGGTTCATATTAAAGACTAATGCCTATTGGCGGACGGAAACCTCTGCAGAATTGCATGGTGCCTATTCCAGCATTATACTTGACTTTCAAAACCTGGTGTAAAACTTGGTCAAACAAAAGTTACATTAATCTGCCAGATGTATTTGTCAAAGGGTTTAATATTATTTTATTTATTACTGTTTCCCTCCCTTTCCCCATTATAAATTGTAAGCAGGTCCATTTTCTCTCATGTAGTATTTCTTTCCTCACCTTTCATTCCTTTGCTCACTTTTGCCATTATTTTCCCCCATACTTACAGTGGCCCTAAACTTGTCTGCTGCATCCATCAACTATGATTTAGGCAGTACTGACTTTGTTGTTATGTCTGTATAAGCAAAATTGTTTCTTCATTATCTGGATTATTTGTTTTGTAATGTCATGTACTATATATCCTATTTGCTATATCTGTGTATGTACTCTGTAAGGCACTGCAGACCCTTTGTGGCATCTTATAAATTAATGATAATAATAATAATAATAATAATAATAAACAGGGGTTAAAGTGGGTCGGAACCGGGTGGAACTGCGTTCCGTCACTTCTATTTGGTGACGGAACCAGTACCGCCTCGTCTGACCCACCTTAGCTCTGCACCGCAGGGAAGCTTCATTTGCTGGGCGCCCATTGAGATTTTGTTACCAGCGGGTGCCCGGCTCCCTCCCTGCAGTGCCCGCGGCAGCCGGAGGCTGAAGCTCACTCTTGAGCTCTGGCTTCCGGCTCCACTCCCCCCACGGGCACTATGGGAGAGACGTCATGATGTCTCTCCCATGGTTCAGAGGACTCGTAGCAGCAAGGCGGACCAGAGGCATGCAGGAGCGGGAATTAAGCTAAGTATTGTTATGTTTTTTGTGTGTAAACAGCACTATAGGGGTAAAACTACTGGGGGCATTACACAGGGGGCATTACAACTGGGGGCATTACTACTGGGGGCATTACACAGTGGGCACTACTACTACTGGGGGCATTACACAGGGGGTATTACTACTAGGTGCATTACATAGGGAGCATTACTACTGGGTGAATTACACAGGGGGCATTACTACTGGGGGCATTACTACTGGGGCACTACTGGGGGCACTACTACTAGGGGCATTATGCAGGGGGCACTACTTCTACTGGGGGCATTACTACAGGGAGCATTACTATTGTGGACACTACTATGGGGGCATTACTACAAGGGGCTTCACTCCTGGTGGCACTGCATTAGGGGCACCACTCCTTGGGGCACTGCATAAGGGGCACTACCACTACTGTGGGCTCTGCATAAAGGACACCACTACTGGGGGCACTAAATAAGGGGCACTGCATAAGGGGCACCACTACTGGGGTCACTCAATAAGGGACACTACCACTGTGGGCACTGCATAAGGGGCACTACCACTACTAGGGGCACCACTACTGGGGGCACTGCATAAGGGGCACTACTTTTGGGGGCACTGAATAAGGGGCACTATCTCTATGGCACTGCATAAGGGGCACTACCACTACTGGGGGCACTGCATAAGGGGCACCACTACTGAGGGCACTGCATAAGGAGCACTACCACTACTGGGGGCACTGCATAAGGGGTGCTACCACTACTGGGGGCACTGCATAAGGGGCGCTACCACTACTGGGGCCACTACTGGGGACCACTACTGGGGGCACTGCATAAGGGGCTCTACCACTACTGGCATAAGGGACGCCGCTACTGGGGGCACTGCATAAAGGGCACCACTACAGGGGGAACTGTGTCAAGGGCACCACTACAATGGGCATTGCATTTGCAAAAGGGGCACTACTACTGTGGGCATTGTGTATAAGGGGCACTACTACTGTGGGCATTGTGCAAAAGGGGCACTGCTGTGTGTCATACATGAATAAGGGACACTACTATGTGGTGTAACGTGAATTAGGGGTGAATCAAGATTGTGCTACATCCTTTCTTTTGAGACTGCACCCCTTTTTTTCTGTGCGCGTCTGCAGCGTGCACTGTTCCTTTTTCTAATAAAGGTGCAAAGGGGGAGGGTGACTTCCACCACTTCTCTAGAACCACTTTAAGCACTGATAATAATAATAAAAATTAAATAAACAATAGATGGTGTGGCCCGTGTGAGGGCTAGAGAGTCACAGTTGTGGTACTTGAACTTTATGAGATTGGCCATCATTGCTGTAGAATCTGATGCTAACTGTAATTATGACCAATGTTGTTTTTTGCAAAACAAAAATCCAATAAAATAGATGCAGTTTATTAAATATAGTTTGTTTATAAATTAGCTAATTTCACAAACCAGACTTGACTATTTTATTTCCTTTGATTTTTTTTCCATGGCAAAAACACAGTCATTAAAGCGCCACTTCTAAAAGAAGTAACTTGACTTTGATCCTTTCCACTACTTTGCTGAATGTGTATCTATGTTGAGCCCTTTTTATATCAATTTAAGTAAATGAATTGCATGGCAAAAATCCCTTACAGTAAGTATCATGTTAAACATTTTTAAAGGTTCTATTCAATTATGTAATTTAACCTAAAAATATAAATTCTCATAAGATAAATAACATACAACAGTGGGACACAATACTGATGAATAACTGCTGAAGTACCATTTGGATCATGATCATCCAACATCCAATGAACAGAAATGCTTACTTTATATATATATTTGGTACCTTGCTATATCATTTAAATTAACAACTTAAAATACTACACTATTTGTTAGTTGTCTTTTTGTAGCTTATTTACACCAAGATTAGCACCAAGTTCACCTAAAGGCAGCAGCCACCTAAACATAATGTAATAGGGAATGTTGTCCATCACTCTTCTATTGAGTGGTATATATTTGGAGGCTTTGTGATTCACTCGTATGGATTTTTCATATGATTGTACCTTTTCACATAGCTAAACTCAAACAAGGTTAAGCCCTTCAATTCAACAAATGGACAAAAGTCAATAAATATAACAAATGCAGCATACTACAATGTAACAAACTGCATCTCACCATACAGAATCACTGACCATACAAAGTATACTTTATAATTTACAAAGGGATCATTTCCAATGTAGAGTGGATTGCAGAAGCTGTTTTGTGTTATAGTGATATCACACAACTGTACTTGGTTTTATTACATCGCTCATGGATTTGTACAGATGATTTTTTTTGCTATAGATGATAGACTCTGATGTATTAAATGTGTTTATTATGCACAATATTTTAGTTGCATTTATGTCCTTAATTGTGCACCAACAATGTGTAATTGTGCACAAAACATATTTAAATTAGCTATAAAGGTAGAAATATTACAAATATAAATGGAGTTAATTCTTGTTGGAGTGCTGCAGAACACTTTGTTTCGGTTTTAACTCCACCTTCCGGTCTATTTACTAAGCCTTGGAGAGAGATAAAGTACCAACCAATCAGCTCCTATCATTTTTTAAACACAGCCTGAAAAGTGACAGTTAGGAGCTGATTGTGTGGTACTATATCTCTCTCCAAGGCTTAGTGAATAGACCCTTATCGATAATGTTAGACTGTATTGTCAGTAGAGCACCACTGCAAAACCTAGGAGCCCAAAATGTGCTTGTGCACAAAAAGACACAAATATACCAGTGTGTCTGTATGTTACTGAAGACAGTTGTGTCTTCTAACTGCTTAAGATCAGAATGAGGTTTAGCTATTGAGTGTTGATGACAGCGCTGCAGGGAATTGCTAATGAGAGACAGTAATGTATCATAGAGATATCTAGTAGAGCTGAAGACAACAGTGCTGAGTATTGAGGAGAGAACTGAGGGGAGTATGGGATGGTACAGGAAAGAGCAAAGAGCCCTGGAAGAGAAATTGTTGGTTTAAGAGAGCTGGGAGCTGGGGGACAGATGGGGAAGAGAGTGTGTATATACATATATATTGCAGTTTTTAAGCTTGTGTATGCTACTTTTAATTGACCTAATGCAGAGTGAGCACTACACTAGTTGGTAAAGTTTATCTTGTATGAAATTAATCTGCACATGTCTACTTCTGTGGGCACATGCATATATGCCCATGTAGATTGGTGTGATTATGCCACTTACACCAGCTTGTGTCTGCATAGATGTGACAGGATAGTTCTAATGTAGAAGTAAGGCCAGCAATCACCACTCAGCACCCATTACTGCTGACTTATCATTTTCTAAACTGTAGAATCAATCGTTCACCAATGATGTTCAGCGAATTAACTGGTGGCGGTCCTGCTGTGCTTAGTAATCAGTTAATCACTAATGCTGGGCATACACTCTACAATTATCTGTCAGATATCTGCCAAATCTGTCAGGTGGGAAGGAAAATCTGGTCCGTTTTCTAGTGTTTGGGAGCAAATTTCTATTGTCATTTACTCCCATACATAACCAGGTTTACATTCCAACCAGCCAGATTGGACAGATATCTGACAGATAATTGTAGAGTGTATGCCCAGCATAAGGAGAGACTACTTCCTAGTCCTCTCATCAGCATCACGGACGTAATGTGTCACATGATGCCGATGAGAGGACTCGGGAGCTGCTCTGCGCTGTATGCAGCAGCACTGAATGTGCTGCTGCATACAGTAACGCTGGATTGCGGCAGTGAGCCTCAATCTGGGAACAGTTGCAACTGGACACCTGTTCTTGGCAGGGTGACACCGACCCTTTGTGGGGCCCCTCCGTGTGTGGGGGCCCAGGGACGACCGCCCCTGATGTCCCCCCCCCTTAATCCGGCCCTGACCTACAATGTCTATCTGATGATACTTCAAATTACTGATAATCCATCAAGGGTGATGGATTATGGATACCAATTTCTACATTTCTGAAATACTCTCATGATTGTGTAATTAATATCTGCCAGTTTCTGAAGAACCATTACCTAATATACAACATAAACTGTTTTCCATTATTAATGCTGGTTTAAATAAGAGGATTACTTACAGGTTTTACATAATTAGTTTACATTTTGGCTAAGACCCCCTGTAGACCCTCCAGGCCATATGATTCAGAGTCTTGGATGGGATCCTTGCTCCACTAGTTTACACTACTTAAGGCCTGATTCAGCAAGGGATGCCGTTGCTAATATGCAGGCAATAGGACCAGTGGCTTAAGTTCATCCCAGACGTCCGGAGGCAAGTTATAACTTGGTACCCCCTGCCTCAGCCGATGACCCTGTAATTTAGAATTTTGCAAGTAGATACACCTGCAGTTGTACATAGATTATAGGCATGCCATGGAGGAGTGAGACTGAGAACTGTAGGTGAAGTGGTCGCCGGACGTGGGACAACAGAAGCTGCTAAGGAGCTGCAACACCAATGAATAGGGATAGGCTATAATTAGACGGAGGCGGCAGCTGATGGTCTGACTTGGAGCTCTCCACCAGTGTATAGTGGCTTCTCAGGTGGCGGGTAGAGGAGCCATGTATTGGGCGTCTGTGACGGTACACTCTGAGTACATAGTTACAGCCCTAAGTGGAATGAATATATTGTGGGCAATGGATGAGGTGCCCCCTCAGAGCTGGAGCCCGGCGGCAGGCGCCTCCATTGTCTCCCATAGTTCTGCCCCTGAATAGGATGATTGTTGCGTACTGCGCATGCGTATGCATTGCAGTGCGCAAACTAGCCACTGCGATCAGGTCTGCAATCAAAGTGACTACACAGACCCAAAGCAGAGTGATTGGCAGGAAGTGCCGTTTGTGGATGCTAATGGGGGGTTGGTCGGGCGAACGCAGGTGTGCCAGTGCGTTTCAATGCCGTTGCATGGGCATGCATAAATACTCCACTGGGATGCCCTACGCAGCCTGAGACCTGATAGCGTGTGTGGAAGTTAGCAATTTCTGAGTAAGGTCAGGGCTTGTGCAAGTGTGCGTGAGGCTGCGATGGTACTCGATTGTACAGATGGTTTTGCAGTCTTGCTAAACATTACGGATGTGTGCTAAGTAAAGAGAGCATCCTTGTGTAGTTCAGCAGCGGCATTGCGATGCATTGGATTAGCATACTAACACAGTAAAAATGTGTACGCAATTGCTATTGCATTCGCAGTTGTGTTCCTTGCAGAATCAGGCTCTTAATCTTTTGTTTCATTATTCACACGAAAGACCACTTTTAATTGGCTGCCCATCTATAAAATAGGTGGACTTGCCAATTCTTAACTCATTTGGTCAGGAAGCTGCACGGAGCAGTCGGCAGCCCGCTTGTTTGTTAATGTTTTTATTTTATTTTTTATTTATCCCATTGGAGTATATCAGATGTAGAAAAAAAGATCAAGAATGATAAGTATAACAACCAATGCATTATTGAACTGGGTTCTTGTTTTAAAAATACAAGGTCACCAGTATTTTTCAGCAATCGATAACAGATCAGTGCAAGGTAAAGTGTGGAAGTCAGTTACATTAGTGACATTTTCACTAACATTGTACCATTAAAATATTGATTTTTTTTTCCCATTACCAATATGTGAGCTACTGTATTAAATGAAATGGGCTTTACTGTGTGACTATAAGAACATCTGCAAACAACAAAGGTTATAAATTATAAAATGTTTACAGATGCATTTCTCACAATAAATAATGCATCTCAGTGTAAAACTTGTTTTAATGAAAAGGATCATTCACTGATTTTGTGTCAAACAAATATTCCATTAACCGTGTATACCTGGCTAGCTGCCAAGCACTGTCTATTCTGTCTCACAGGTAAGCACATGCAGAAATACATGCCTACCAATATAAATAATACTACAGTTTATATGTTTATTTAACACTTCATTCAGTATTTAGCATTTGCTATATATCTGCAGTAGAATATTTTCTTAACACAGTTTATATATAATGTTAACACATTCATTAAACATAATAAAAGCAGGAGCCCAGTGCTGTTGAAGTAGAGAGCAATATTTTTTACAAAGAAAAGGTATAAAGTGCCAAATTGCTTTCTGCAAATTAGCATAGTGACCCAGCCTAAAATTTCTGTCTCAAATTTCCATTAAATTCAGTCTAAAACGCTAAATTACCGTAGATTAGAAGTCTGTACTTAGGTTACAGATAATTTAAATCATAATTCACTACCCATTCAGCTGTTGAACATTACGTTTCAGGCTGTATAGCAAGTGTTGCTGGGGGTATTATTAGTACAGTACTGTAAGTGGGAACTCCTGAAGAAGGTAAGTATAAAGCTGGGTACACACCTATACAATCCTTGGCACGATCATCCAATATCGGGTGATCAGGCTGACTATTATATAGGTGTGCTGTGTATGCAGTACTGTTGCTGGAGCGTTAGCAAATCAACAGCTATAATGCTCCGGTAATGGTCTGGATCGGGAGGTCGCATCTTATGGGCTGTTTAATGTTTGCCTCCCAATGCCATAGAAGCATACTTACTCCGGGCGGGGGCTGCTAGGTCGATTCAATTCAGCAGGGAGGGTGGGGGCAGCTTAAGTGGGCGGAGCAGGGGCATGCCAGCGCGATCGCGTCATAGTGGCTCCGCTACTCGCTTTATAATGCCGATATTACTGCCGGCATTCACATGGGCACCGAGAGGGGGGTTTACAGTTCACCCAGCCCAGGGCTTGCTAGAGGGGCCCGGCGTCGCCCCCCCCTCACAGCAGCTCAGCACACAGCTTGTGCTGGGCTGCAGTGCGAGACTGCTCACAGCTTCTGCAGCAGCTGTAGCAGTGAACTATGGCTGTAACGGGGAGCGATCACATTGATCGCCCCCCCCCTGCTTAGCGCCGGGCTAGGGGGCTGCAAAAGTGATTTTTTTTTCAAGGGGGCGTGTCCACGCCTCTCATGATTAGGCCTCGCCCCCTCCTTTACCCGGGCCCGACCAGGCTCTCTATGGCCCTGGGCATTCAGGGGTGGCCCCAGAGGCGGGGCTGCAGAGCAGTCAAAAATTCAAATAGAAGAGCCACACCAACTGTCATTTCAAACGCTGCCAAACTTAGATGGCTGGGACTCACTGGCAGTTGGTGTGGCTCCCTTTTTTGAATTTTGGACTGCGCTGCAGCCCCACCCCTTGGGCCGCCATTGCTGGTATTACAAGGCAGGTGGCGGGGCTTAAGAACATGACTACAGCAGTATAGTCTGTCAGGGGGGGTTTCTGTGTACTCACAGTGGCTTCACAAGGGGGTGCAGGCCGCACCCGGGTGTCACCCGCCGAGGGGTGACACCAATATGCAGACTCCCCCTCTGGTGACAGGAGCGGGGCTGCACTGTAGAATTATGTGCAGCACTCGGCTCCTGTCACAGTGAGGGAGCCAGCACTACAAGCATACTGGTTTACGGGGGGCAGCCCGCACCTCCTGGACCCCACAGAGACACTAAAACCGGGGTTTGGGTGTGTGGCCCCGCCCCCACATGTGAGGCCCCGCCCACTTGTCCTTATGCCCCGCCCCCTTTGCCTCGGTGCGCCTGGTGTAAAGGACACATGACAGAACACCTCATAAAGCAGACCACCATCACTGTGCAGCTAGCTATTTAGTGCAGAATTCATAACCTGTAAAAGAGCACAAAGCCTAATATTGGGTTGGGTACATTATGTCAATAAGAACATTGCAGACAATGTTCTTGTTGGCATCATAATCCCGCCACCACAATGTCGACCCAATTAAAATGTCAAATAAAGCATCTCAATATTGTCACCAGTATAGCTGTAAAAGAGCAAAACATGCATGAAAAATTGTGAGTAAAACTTTGCATAATTCGTTTGTTTTTGCTCTCATCGACAAAATTGGTGAAAATGGTTTAAAATTAATAATTTGAATCTATAAAGTCTCAACATAGAGTACAATGGCAATCATAATGAATTATTTTCTTCTAGTCAGTAAGAACCCGCTTAATTTTTGTTGTTGTTGCTTTGCATAGAAGAGGATAAATGTAAAGGTGGCCATACACGGCACGATATATGTGCCGATCCGACAGATCGGCATGATATAGGTGCTATATAGTGCCGTGTATGGGTGCACGATATCGTACCTGATATCGTGCTGCGCGCTCCCGCGGGGTCGTACATCGCATCCCCAGGTCTTCCTGCAAAACCATCTGACCTGGGATGCGATGTACGATCCCATTCAAATGGTGGAGGGGGGGGGCCGGCATATCCCCGCAGACCACAAGAATGCCGGCAGTGACAGCACGATCCGTCAGGCTGACGGACCGGCAGTCGCACTACATGATGCATCGCACCATGTATGGCCAGCATTAATTTGATGTGTATAAAACACTAATATATTTTTTCTATATTTAATGCGAATAGGGATAAATATACATGATTGCTTTGCTTGTCTCTACGTTGATGGATGGAATAGTGGTGTTTAACTACTATCCCTGTAAATTACTTAATTGACTGCCTGTGTAGGAGTGTAGGATTTTGGGATGAATTTAGCACTTTGTGGTAGTATGCAAGGTGAAGCCTGCTTTATATCATACAAAGTGTTCAGTGGTCAGAAACTATGCCCATTAAAAAAACAGATACTGTATGCAACAATATACAGTAGAATTACTTGTATATGCCAGATCAGTGATTCCTAAAGTGGGAAGTACCGGTCCCTAGGATATCCTGGATTGCCCAAGGAGACCGCTAAGAATCAAAGTGGCGGCTGGATGGCGCAAGCATATTAAAAATAAAAACAGCATATGAACTTAGTTACTATTAAAATCAATGCTCAAAAGATAAATGAAAAACAATTCCTACTTAACATAACACACAGTTAATGCCACCTGTAAATAAAGTTAAAATAAACACAGGACTTGGACAATATTGAAACAAAATCCTTTAATAAGTAAACAGAACACCAGACCGCTCATTCGCCATTTTATTACTATCTTAGGGCCTGATTCAGAGCCGGACGCTATTTGCAAACAGTCGTTCAGAAAATGGGGCTGGCTATTTAAATTAAGCACTCGCTCTTTGCGGTCTGTTGACGCCTCTGTCTGAGCGAGCGAACGAAACATGCGCACGCTATTTTGTAAAGACGCCCCCTGGCCGTTCGCATCATACGTCATCTCCGCTATTTATTAGATTAATCGAGTACATCGAAAGGCGTCTGAACTGCTCGCAGTGCTTGTGGTAGATTTTACTTCCCGCAATCACTGCGAGCAGTTCAGGCTAAAAGACAACCAAGGGACGTGATCGATGACACTCCCTTACTAATTATGCACTCCCATTAAACGCCCGTTTTGACCATTTGGCACACGTGCGTTCGGATCTCCACTCCCCGTTTTCAAGCACCTTCCCCTGTTACCACCCACAAACGCCTCATTCTGTCACTCAAATTAGCAGGCCCTCGCTGTTTTGCGAGTGCACGATTTTCGACCACAATGACTGGTTGGCGCATGCGCATTATGACCCATACGCATGCGCAGATGTGCGAACATCGCTCGGAGCGAACGAGCGGCCGCTTACGAGCGGCTCTGAATCAGGCCCTTAATTCCTTTGAGAAGCATCGTCTTTGGTCCATGAAGGCATCTCATGAATTTGGCAAAATAAAATAAAAATATGGTATGACTGACTGCCTATTCCTAGGCCTTGACACTATGGAAGGTCATTTAGGGACAATGTCACAGTAATGAATGGGAGTGCTCTCAGTGGCGTTACTGATGGGTTGCGGGCAACACTGGATGACATCATCCAAGGGTGTGACACCAAAATAGCACAGCTGATCTGTTTTAGTGTCACCCCTCAGATGGTGTCAGGCAGCAGTGCTGTAGGGTGATGGATGACGCATGCCACTGTACTGGGAGAGCCTGGGTGCTGGCCAGCAGCTCCCAGAGCACTGGGCAAGCCCCCAGTGTGATGAGAATAGGGGCATGATATATGGTCATGCCCCAAAATTTCATTCTTTAGGGGTCATGTTCTTGTGGGCATGAGGCCATGCCCCCTTTCACACACACCTTAGGCATGCATGTTCCTAGATGCTGTACTGGGTGTTACCACTCATAGTGACACCACTGAGTGCTCTGATTAGCCTGGGCTGTTTGCCCTTAGGGTGGGACCTGCATTTTTTTACGGGGCAGACTTCAAAAGGGATACCAGCCTTATGCTGACTGATCTAGGACTGGATGTCACTATGGGGGATTCTATGCTGAGTGGGGGGGGGGAAATCAGGACAACAAATTCTGGGTCTCATTCAGACCCGCTCGCGAGCGCAGGACGCTCGCAAGCAAGTCGATGGTACCCAAATGTGCATGCGCACAACGGAGGGAGCTCCGTCGTGCGCATGCGCGAGACCTGGTTAGCGACAGCCAAGCTGTCGCTCCGGGTCTCGCACCAAAGGGGGCGTGCTGTCGATAGTGAGTGACAGTACGCCCCCTTTGGTGGGCGTGCTGGGGGCGTGGCTGCCAGACGGAGGCGTTCCCATGGGAACGCCTACCGTCTGGGTCCGGCCCCACTGACATCACTAGTGATGTCAGTGGGAGTGATTTTGGCTCTGATAGAGCCAAAATCATTCCAGGGCTTGCGGCAGCGAGACCCTACCGCAGGGTCTCGTCGCAAGCCCAATGGTCACGATGGTCTTGACCATCGCGACTATCATCATGGACGCTCGCATAAGCTGTGGGTGGTAACCCACAGCTATGCGAGCGTCCAAAAGGCCGCTCCAAATTTAAATAGGACGGCCCTGATTCAGAGCGAGCGCTCTGGTCAGAGCGTCCGGCTCTGAATCAGGGCCTCTGTTCTAAAGTGAGATTTCTTGGCTGGATTGTAGTGAATTAGTGTTCAGTAAATTGGCAGAATCCAATTCTGCAGGGAAACTCAGCAAATGCACTAATATGGCCAAAGCAACCTTTAGTACATTTCCCAGTTGATGCATTTAATTATTTTGCAGATTAAGGTCACTTTGTGATGATTGAAATGAACAGTTTCAATTTCATGCAAAATCAACATCATTCTACAAAATAATGTCCTGAAGTTAATACCCTTAAAGCAGCTATTGAAATCAACTCTATTGTTTGAATAAGTAATAAAATATTTGTGAAAAATATAACTATATAAATATAGCAAGTTCTGCTAAATGATTCAGGAGCTGAACCTCAACAAAATTCATTCATCTGTAGTAGAAGCGAAAACTTCATTTAAGACAAATGACACTTGGCTATGTGGACTTTCTCATATAATACACTTGTCATGTTTAATGCTGCTGGCAATAGTCTGCGCGATGTCACTTCTTTTTATAACTGGATACAGTCCAGAATTTATATTTTAATATACCAATTTCTTCTTGTTTACTGTTCAACCTACTCATTATTCTCACTCGTCTACTGGCTGCTATCATATTGTGTTTATTTTCTATCTTGTTAGCCCGCTAGTTCAGTCAAGGCCTTCATTAAATTTGTTCCACCATTGAGACATCTGGGAATTAAGCAGCAGACTAGTTATTTAGTCAGTTTTACCTTTGAGATTTTCTATCAGTGCTGCTGGTTCCTCTCTAATACTGCTTATTGTACATGTTGGGGTAATATTGTTAGTTTTGTTCTCAATGCTATGAACATTAGAAAATCCATTTAAACTCTGTCACCTACATATTTTACAATCTTTTGGTATGGATTAATGTCTGAGTAGAAAAATGAAATATTCCTTGATCAATGTAACTGGTAAATGTCTACTCAGAACATTAAATGGCAATTTTAGCACAAAGCAGTGACTGGGAGTCACGTAACCCTTTGAGTGCTAAACTGTACAAATACAGTAGGTTTAAGGCATTGGCGAACAGTTGCACCACCGTAAATACTGTAATCATCTATAGATTACAGAAAGTGTATTAGATGTGATATACAGATGTGTCTTCGTACATCTAGGGGTAAATTTACTATGATTCGTGTTGGTCGGAGATTGTAATCTCAGGTGAAAATATCACTTTTTTTCTTATCAGGAATTTATTATTATTAAACTCGGGTGATTTTTTCATTTTTGGGGGCTGAAATCAGGTGTGTTAATGCCGCAAATTCGTCCATTTTTATCACTAGAAATGAATACACCATCGGCTCAAATCGAAAATGCTTTTCATTCACTTCAGCCTGAGGTCCGTAATCAATTTGAGGCGAAAAGTCCCAGACTTTTCACCTGCCGGACTTTCCGACTACATCGCGTGTTTTTGGAGAAAACACTTTCCGCGCACGCCCGCTTTTCGCCCTATTCAATTTCAAAGGATGTGAAAACAGCTCCCGGAGAAACTGAAACAGGCGAAAAGTCCTGTCAGATTTGGGGAAATCAGCCTGACACCCCCCAAAAGATGCACTGACATGGGGGATCACTATGGATACCTCCGAATAGGCCTGCTGAAGGTATTGGGTTACTTAAATGTTCTCAATAGGTTCTAATTAGCGTCTTTGTATAAGTGGTGAAGAATAGCATTTAGCAGTTTTTTTTGTGAAAATAACTAGTCCCAGCAAATTTGGGGTACCTGAAAATGGTAGCATATTTAGTTGCTAAAGTGAAGTTTAAAAAATCATGAAAAATCCACCTGACGCAAGCATCTGCAATCAAAAAAACACCTGGGGCATACTTGGGGACCCCCCTGGAGTCTATTTCACTAGTTTTTAACTTTGTCCCACAACTTTGTTTTTTTCACCCCCAAAACGAAAGTACTTTTTTGGGGTGTTCATAAATGTTTTTTTTTTTTCATTTTGACCCAGTTTACCTTTGGGGGACAGTCTTAAGGCTGCACAGGGGTTCCCGCAATGTTGCACCCCAAAACCCCTATTCTGCACTTTTTTCCGCCTGCTATTCATAGGCAAAACTTTTCCGCCGGGTCCGTTGCATTGACTTTCTGCCTAGGCGAAAACTCTTTGAAATTGAATACGGCGAAAAGTATCCACCTGTTGAAATGACGTCACCTGCGAAACTTTTTCGCCGAAACGGACTTTTTGCCTCAAATTGAATACGGCCCTAAATCGGGAATTTACCATTATTCTTTTTGCTGTATTAGTGCGTTTTTGCAGTCAAATCGGTGACTGAATAGTTACAAATGCACCGCCTCCTGAGCTGCAAGATTGCATCACATACTCAAATCAGTGTGATTTGTGTATGTTTAATAATGAAAAGTGTGTTTTTAGGATCTATTTTTTTTTTCTTACTTGATGTGGGGTCCCCCCCCAAAAGCATAACCAGCCCCAGACTGGTCAGCCAGTCCTGGTTCCTAAAATTACGGGGAACAAAACGTGTAGTGTTCCACCATAATTTAGGAACAAGCACCTGGCTGAAGGCCAGTGCAGGTTTTAAATATAGTTGAAAAAAATTTGTAGGGGTCCCCCTATATTTAAAACAAGCATTGGACCCAAACCGACCTATGTGTGGCATATTAGAAATTAGCATCACTAATATGTGGCATAGTATGAATTGGAGGGAGCAGGGGCGGTGGGTGATATGTTGTCTAGGGTGCCCAGACAAATTGCACTAGTCTTGGGAATGCATGCCCTATGGGACTGCTTTTGCTATCAGAAAACGGAGGTACAGCAGCAGAAACCTCAAGTCCCCCTTTATACGTTTTCGGGACACTTAATTTTTGCATGAATAATGCCACTCAAAACATCCTTGAGTGTCACCTAGTGGCACTAGTGCCACTGCCAAGGGTTGCCTAACACTGAGCTGGTGTATACCTAGTCTATATGAAAGTATGCATATATAAATATAACAATTACTACAGTATATGGTTACGCAGTCTCTTAGACAACATGAGAGCAGCAGACAGAGGGGTAGATGTATGAAGCAGTGAAAAGAGTGGAAAAGTGTGCCAGTGGAGAAGTTGCCTATAGCAACTAATCAGCTTCTACCTATCATTTTATAGAATGTTCTTGATATATGCAACCTCAATGCTGCTTGGTTGCTGCTGGCAACTTTTCCACTCTTTTTACTGCTTCATACATCTACTCCAGAGAGAGCAAAAAAGCCATGAAGAGAGAAAGAGTAGGAGACACAGAGAGTGACTCAACGAGAATGCAAAAGACTTATAGATATGTTAAGTGGCGTAAGGCTATAACAGAAAGAGTTCCTTGTGGACCATGAAAGACTAAAGCTGGGTACACACTAGGACAATGTAGGGCCTATCCGCCATCCTATCTTACGATTGGTAAGTGCATACACACTTACCAATCGATGGCCTGATGTGTTATGCCTGACATCACCACTGGGTGGGCATTCACATGTGCCCGTTCAGTTGTGATGTCAGTCACTGGTGGCCTCCCCAGCAAATGTACGGGTGGTCGACTGACTGCCCATACACACAGCACGATGTGCCGATATATCTGCAGATATATCAGCCATCGGCCATGATACATAGCTGATGCAATATGACTGTTAACAATGCTGTTCACAGACATATCACCGGAAACACCCTCGCTTACACACCCACGATAAATCGGCCATTCAATTGAATGGCTGATATATCGACCAGTGTGTACCCAGCATAAGTAATAAAGAGACTTATTTTGACCAGTGCAAATGCTGATCTGCAAATGAAAGGCAACTAAATGTACACGGTACTATGTACAACACAGTCACAGATAATAGTAACAGAACAGATTTCACTTTCTTCAAACACTTAAACTTGATTATGATTGAAGTCACTTTTGGACTCATCAGTTAATCAATTGTATAAAAAAATGTTCAGCTTTGTAGCATTACTGTACGTCTAAAATAGCAAACGCAGTGCAGATATAAACGGTGAGAGCATGATATATTGCAGTTTGGAATCAGCCAGAAACATATATTTGTAAAATATAAGATGTATAGCTTATATTGGGGTCTGTATAATGGACTGTATTCATCACTTTATTAATGACTTACTCAACAAGCATAATAGTTTCAAAACAAAATATAGAATGACCTTGTACCATCTACCTCTTATATCCACCATAATATAAAATATATTGTAGCTTTGCTGAACTTCTTGATTCCAACTACTTGCACTTTATGGGGCCAATACATCTAGGCTCTATTGGAGCAATTCCCCATTCTGCCAACGCCGGGGTCAGCAGATCGGAGAAATCCAAGATGCTGGACAATCTCGATTCCCCGATTCCACCCTAAAAATGGTCGGAATTGCTGAGTCGGAGATGTTTAACATGTTGAATTTCCCAGATACTCTGATGGATTACTGATCATCAATGTCTGCTGAATGGCGTTTTTGATCGGTGTTGTCAGAACGGGAATTTAGGTCATAGCTGTATGGTCTGCATTAGAAATGCATAATATGTTTATTACTGTATTTGTTTAAAGTGTAAAATACAATAAGAAAACTGCATTGGCATGTTGTGACTGTCTCATGGATACATTTCTCAAGAGAAAGGCATGTTAAATATTATGGTTTCAGCTGTCAATCTAAAAACTCACAGTTGCTGTAATCGTATGTTTTTGTTATTCGCAACGGTCTTGCGACACTTGTTTGTATTGGATAGAGAGAGATTAATCTATTTGTGCAATTTTCAGAGACACGCTTATAATTTTGCTTATAAATTGATCCTTTGCAAAATAAAAAAAATGTGAATTGGAGAGTCAGTCCATCACGGTTCATAGATAAATACAGTGACGGGTGCAAAATCCAATTTTCTATACATCTGTAAAGAGCACAATTGCCTATTCAAGTGCAGAAATGCTATGATCATTTACTGTGATTGAGTTGTTTTCAGTGAGAAAAGAAAACATGTAAGAAACATATGTCTGAGTCTGTGCTCACATCAAAGTGATGCCAGAGGTAAGCTAGGTATGCACCTCTGCCATTATGGGTATCGGCTGATCATCCCGATAATTGTATAGGTGTGGACACATCAGCATTAGCCGATAAACTACTTTAAAGTAGGGATGTGCAGGCTCGGATTAGTTCGGATTTTCCCGCCAAATTCTGATTTTTCACGGCAAAAATCGAGTCTTAGAAAGAGGCAAACCGTCATCTTTCATGGACAAACATCATCATTCCTGGACAAAAGTCCATGAAAGATAATGTTTGTCCATGAAAGATGACGTTTGCCTCTTTCTGAGACCTGATTTTTGGCGGGAAAAATCTGAAGTTGGCGGGAAAATACGAATTAATCTGAGCCTGCACATCCCTACTTTAAACGCACCTGTAATAGTTGGATCAGGAGGTCTGGATTTTTAGTCCTCCTTTAAAATTGCCATCCCCTGAACCTCCGGGTCCCCTTGAAGAAAACACACAGGGCCAGATGCGGGAGTGGCTGCTTCTTTGGCTGCAGCCGTGTGTACTTCTTGATTCTAATGCTGCTACAAAGCTCTTCCCTTGGATTGGAGCCATTATCGGATCTGCAATGTGTGTGCCCAGCTTTAGTGATTGTAAAAATGTAATAAAAAATTAACTGACTGTAGTTTTTCCACCTGATTTATGAACTACTGTACAAATGATCAGAATTATAAAAAATAACCATTCACTTTCCTGTTCATCACCCAGTGCATTGTCTAAGCATGTGCTGAGTTACTCCTAAATTTGTCCCTCCACCCACTATATTTACAAGAACAATAAGGGGGGAATTCAATTAGCTCCAATAATTTTTCGGACGCAAAAACCTGGACTTTTTCCCAATTCAATTACAGCTAATTTTTTGCATCGAAAAATTCTCTGGTTTTGGGCGAAAATACATAGAATCCGTGATAAATTCACAGACCTATGTGTTTTCACTGTCCGATCCGTGAATTTAGTATAATTACCGGGGATTTTTTTTTCAGAGCTTGCTGAGGTCCTGAAAAAAAATCCCCGATAAGTGCTAAGCTTCGGGGATAATTGGATATGCCCAGGGGGTCAATTAGCCTGTGATAAATTACCATGGATAAATGAATTCACCCTTAATTGTGCTAAGCAAAACAATTGTACTGTACCATAATGAGAGATTTTAAACAAAGTAGAAGCTACATCCCATAGTATAATATAATGCATACAGTTGTTGTAATTGTTTCATTTTCAACAGAAACCTCCTAATACATGTTGAATTTACCACTTAGGGCCGTATTCAATTAGAGGCGAAAAGTCGGAAAGGTTTCGCCTGTCCAACTTTGTGCCTCCTTCGCCTGTTTCAGAGGCGAAAACTTTTCATGCGCGTCCTGCTTTTCACCCTATTCATTTCCAAACCATGCGAAAACGGCAAGCAGCGGATGCGGAACAGGCGGAAAGTACTGTCAGAAGTGGGGAAGTCAGTCTGTACCCCAAAAAAAGATGCACTAACATAGGGAATCAATGTAGATGTGTACTATTACCCCTAATAAAAGTGTTTGGGGTACTTAAGTAGGTTAAATAGCTTCTTATTAGCGTCTATGCAAAAGTGGTGAAGAATGGCATAAGCAGTATTTTTGGTGAAAATAAGTAGTCCAGGCAAATTTGGGGTACTTGAAAATGGGTACAAGCATATTTAAATGTTTCTAAAGTGATCTTTTAAAAAAAATTGAAAAACGCAGCTGCTACATGCACCTGCAATCCCAAAAACACCTGACCCATCCTTGCAGACCCACAAGATGTCTATTTCGCTAGTTTTTATGCTTGTCACCCCACTTTTTACTTTTTTTGCCACTAAAATTAAAGTACTTTTTTGGGGTGTTTTTGCTAGTTTTGTCATTTGGGGGAGTGTGCCAAGGGTTCCGGGTTGTTTCCCCACGTTTGCACCCCAAAATAAAGATTTTGCACTTCTTTTCAACTGCTATTCTTAGGCGAATCTTTTTTGCCTATTACATTGCATTGAGTTTCCGCGTAGGCAAATTCCGGCTGGAATTGACTTTGGAGATAAGTTCCGACCAGGCTAAAAGCGGCAATAGGTGAAATGTTTTCGCCTAATTGAATACGGTCCTTAGAATGTAATTTACAATGCACAAAAATACAAAAGTCTTACAAAAATCTTATTGATGACACTCTGCTTGGAATATCTAATTTTTATAAGTTTTCGGGGAAAGACTTTTGTAGTGGCCAAAGAGAAATGCAGCCTGCAGCCACTTTTGAGGACCTGTGTCAAACAGAGATTTCATTCGGTGTTGCAAGATTATTAAAGTAAAATATATTGTTGAAGAGTTTGCCATTTTAAGGGTTTTGCATGTTTGAAAAACAATTCACAATCATATACTCTCAAAAAAAAATTAATAGTGGATGAGGTAAATCATGAGATACTGATTCAGGCCAACAAACTGGCTATAATCACTGATTTGTCTTTTAGTAATGTCAATTCATGAAATTTGGCACACTTCGCTAACCAATATCAGTAATTTTATAAAAAGCAAAACCCTGGATATTATTTTGCCTATCCCAAGCATGTTTAAATTGTTCTACTGTCTTAGCCTCTACCACTTCTGATGGGAGGCTATTCCACTTATCTTCTACTCTTTCTGTGAAGTAATTTTTCCTCAAATTTCCATTGAATCTACCTCCCTCCAGTTTCAGTGCATGTCCTCGTGTTTTAGTACTTCTCTTATTTTGAAGCATCTCTCTCCTGCATCTTGTTAAAACCCATGATATATTTGAAAGTTTCTATAATTTCCCCCCTTTCCCTTCTCTGTTCCAGACTATACATATTAAGACCTCTTAGTCTTTCCTGGTACGGTTTTTGGTGTAGACCTTGCACCATTTTAGTTGCCCTTTTTTGTACAGTCCATAATGTATTTATATCTTTCTGGAGATGTGGCCTCCTGAACTGAACACAGTATTCATGATGAGGACGTACCAATGACCTACAGTCAGGTGCATAAATATTGGGACATTGACAGAATTTTCATATTTTGGCCTCTATTCACCACCACAATGGCTTTGAAATTAAACAAACAAGATGTGCTTTAACTGCAGACTTTCAGATTTAATTTGAGGGTAATTACATCCAAATCAGGTGAACGGTGTAGGAATTACAACGGTTTCTATATGTGCCTCCCACTTTTTAAGGGGCCAAAAGTAATGGGACAAACTAAACAATCCTAAATCTAACTTTCACTTTTTAATACTTTGTTGCAAATCCTTTGCAGGCAATTACAGCCTGAAGTCTGGAACACATAGACATCACCAGACGCTGTAAATGCCCTGCCAGGCCTCTACTGCAAATGTCTTCAGTTCCTGCTTGTTATTGGGGCATTTTCCCTTCAGTTTTGTCTTCTTCATGTGAAATACATGCTCAATTGGATTCAGGTCAGGGGATTGACTTGGTCATTGCATTCCACTTTTTAGCCTTAAAAAAGTATTTTGTTGCTTTTGCAGTATGTTTCGGGTCATTGTCCATCTGCATTGTGAAGTGCTGTCCAATGAGTTCTGAAGCATTTGACTGAATATGAGCATATAATATTGCCCGAAACACTTCAGAATTCATTCTGCTGCTTTTGTCAGCAGTCACATCATCAATAAATATAAGGGAACCAGTTCCATTGGCAGCCATACATACCCACGCCATGACACTACCACCACCATGCTTCACTGATGAGGTGGTATGTTTTGGATCATGAGCAGTTCCTTTCCTTCTCCATACTCTTCTGTTCCCATCACTCTGGTACAAGTTGATTTTTGTCTCATCTGTCCATAGGATGTTGTTCCAGAACTGTAATGACTTTTTTAGATGTTGTTTGGCAAACTCTAATCTGGTCTTCCTGTTTTTGTGGCTCCCCAATGGTTTGCATCTTGTGGTGAACCCTCTATATTCACTCTTGTGAAGTCTTCTCTTGATTATTGACTTTGACACATGTTCTTGATTTGGCCAACTGTTGTGAAGGGGTTTTTCTTCACCAGGGAAATAATTCTTCTGTCATCCACCACAGTTGTTTTCCGTGGTCTTCCGGGTCTTTTGGTGTTGCTGAGCTCTACAGTGCATTCTTTCTTTTTAAGAATGTTCCAATCAGTTGATTTGGCCACACCTAATGTTTTTGCTATCTCTCTGATTGGTTTGTTTTGATTTTTCAGCCTAATGATGGCTTGCTTCACTGATAGTGGCAGCTCTTTGGATCTCATATTGAGAGTCGACAGCAACTGATTCCAAATGCAAATGTTACACCTAGAATCAACTCCAGACCTTTTACCTGCTTAATTGATAATTAAATAACGAGGGAATAGCCCACACCTGTCCATGAAATAGCTTTTGAGTTGATAGTCCCATTACTTTTGGCCCCTTAAAAAGTGGGAGGCACAAATAGAAACCGTTGTAATTCCTACACCATTCACCTGATTTGGATGTAATTACCCTCAAATTAAATCTGAAAGTCTGCAGTTAAAGCACATCTTGTTTGTTTCATGTCAAAGCCATTGTGGTGGTGAATAGAGGCCAAAATATGAAAATTCTGTCAATGTCCCAATATTTATGCACCTGACTGTATACTTCTTTCTTTCTGCTACTGATTCCTCTCCCTATGCAACCAAGCATCTGACGTGCCTTTCTCATTGCTTTGTTACCATGCTTACCTGACTTTAAATCACCTGAAATAGTGATTCTTAAATCCCTTTCCTCCTCTGTAATTTCCATTAGAGTACCCTGAATACTATATTTAGCTTTTGGGTTCTTGAGACCCAAGTGCATGATTTTGCATTTTTTGGCATTAAACTGTAGTTGCCATGTTCTTGACCATTCCTCTAGTCTACCTAGATCCTCCATCATTTGTCTGACCCCTCCAGGTGTGTCTACCCTGTTGCATATTTTTGTGTCATCATCAAAAAGGCATACTTTCCCTTTAATACCATTTGCAATGTCACCAACAAATATATTAAAAAGCACTAGTCCATATTGAAACTATGTAACCATTCAATATACACAATTACTTTTTAAAGACAATATAACAAATTATTTCAGTGGTATATCCATTAACTACACTAATAAATATATCTAATGTAAACAGTGTTTAATAAACCTCTGTAGATAAAACAGGGATGTAACAGCAATATGTAACATAATATTAATTGTATTTTGGCATCACACTTTATTCATTAAGAACAATGACTCACTGGATGTTTAATCTTAGTGAAAGCTTTAAAACTACAAGATATTTAAACTCCAAATGTCTGGAGCAATATAAGACAATGACCTATATGTTAGAAACACTGAGAACAACACAATCACTATATCAATATTGGATAAGCCCTGTGATTAATTTATGACAACATAAAAGATATTTATGGCTTTGAACCTGGCAGCTAAGTGCACCGGAATGTCAGTAGGAGGGAGTTCTTTTTACCCTCCAGTTCTCGCATGAAAGCAGGCTGCATTCTAAACTGAACAGCGGAACTACTTTCATACCAGCATGATGTGGAGCAGAAATAAGAAATAGTGTACTATCATTTTTTCCATTCAGAAAAAGGGATTTTATGTGTGTTAGCTATATCACATGCTTTAGACGCGTGAAGTTTTTACGTTACCATTTACTAGGATGATCGCAAATTGTCCTCTTTTCATCCTTTCTCCTGCAGGCTCTATTTGTTATCACCTTTCGGCTGTCATGATCAATTTCTAAGGGGTCTATTTATCAAGCAGTGAAAAGTGTGGAGAAGTGAACCAGTGGAGAAGTTGTCCATAGCAACCAATCTGCTTTCAAGTAGAATTTATCAAGTACACTCTATAAAATAATATGTAGGAGCTGATTGGTTGCCATGGGCAACTTCTCCACTGGTCCACTTCTCCACACTTTTAATAGACCCCTCTATCTCTATAACACTGATCAGAGAGTAAATTGTATCAATATATATCTACCATTATCCATACTTGCTTAATGCAGGGTACAGACGGTACGATATATATCGTTCGTACAGCTGATGATCGATATATCGATCAGTACATTGGTTCGTGTGTACACACGATATATCTGTGAACAACATTGTTCACAGATATATCAGGTTAAATGTGGGAATACAAGCGAGCATGCCCGTATTTTTAAAGCAGCAAGCATGTAAAAGGCTAAACCTGGCTGGTTTAGCCTTTAACATGCTTGCTGCTTTAAAAATACGGACATACTCTCATGTATTCCCGCAGCGGTGCTGGCTCGCAGGCTGTTACATTTAGCCCATAGTGTCAGCCGTGCAGCATGGCAGATGCGATATATCTTGCAGATATTTTGCGCACATCTGCCGTTTTGATTGGGCGACGGACCCGTTATGCTTACCAGATCGCTTGGTCGGCGATACAGGCAGCATGTCGCTGGGTCGGCCATATGTGTGTACGCCACAGAACTCTCTTAAAACATCTGGGAGACTCAGGAAATGTAAGGAGTACCCATATAAATGTCTGGGATGGGGTTGAGGTGTGATGATGTGATTATCAACATATTTTTATTGGGGCTACACCCCGCTTTGTGCGATGCCACGTTTTGTAGCATTGTACCACAGGGGGAGGGACCATGATGACACAATAGCACTAGCCAACTACATCACCCCACCTGAAACTCTGTGAGGGGAGATAAATAAAATAGGCACGTATACCACTATCCATAAATATGTAGCTAATTTTGCTGAATTATTTACTAACTCTAACTCCAAATAGAATTCTGCATTAAATTTTATATTTTAACTTGCCTGTCAATTCTAGAAAAAAAATCAATAATATTAATTACATTTTTGATTTTTGTTATCAATAATGGAGATTTTTTGGGGGTGAAGGGTTATGGTAGGTCAGAGCTAGTTTTGTCTCCCCAAAACGTAAGTGAATATCCAAACTTAAACCTAATGACTTTATTAAAAGGCAAATTCACTTAGGGTTTTAAAAGACTAATCTGCAGAATAAACACAGTTTTGATGTACAGTACAATAAATGTAATGTATGTTTAGTTATACTGTCTGTTAATATATGTGTTTAATGTCCACAGACATTCTCAAGCGTTGTAAACATTGATGGTACTATATAAAGAAATTCTGCATATTATATATACAAGTGATTCTAGCATAGCTGAGATTGGAAGGTCATGTAGGTATTTTATAAAGCAGAAAACATATTTAATTGTGACTGTAGGTTGACAAAATTAATAATTAAGAAGATTGTGATTGTGACCATTTTTCAATAACAAAAATTAAATCTATTAACTCAGTGAGAGTCAGTTTAGCAATTGATCTGGCCTTACCAATATTAGCTAGTCATTGGATAATGTAAACAGCTAACCAATGACTACCACTGCTACTAAACTTCTGTAAATGACTCTTTGGGTGGAATTCAATTGTTTTCTCGCTCCATATCTCCCATCTAAAGTGACAGGAGATCGTGGGGCCAGATTCAATTGATTAGAATATCATGTTGATCGCACCCAATGAGATGCCCAAATGGGTCACTTTTCGCGCATTTCAGCTTGCATCCTCGGGGGGTGCGAGATAAAATGACGGTGCCGCCAACTGATTGCGCCCAACAGGAGCAACAATTGAATACCGCCCTTTGGTGGTGGCGACACTAAACTACTGTAAATGACCCTTTGGTGATGGCCATTACATACCTTTTAACAATTCCAATAACTACTTTGCTAATATTTATAAGAACATATTTACAATTAAACATCCAGAAGTAGGAGACAGATTAATATGAATAATGTTGTTTCTCTTAATAAGAATGTCAGTGTATTTTACTGTAGCACCAAGAAAAATAAATGGCATTGTAAAAGTGTCTCATCTCTGGAAGAAAAAAATGGTAACACCATTCAATATATATTTATACATCAATAATGTTTGTACCTTTTTGAATTCAAACTGCATCTTCTGATCGTCCAAAATGTATATACAGTAGATTTAATTGAGTGGGTGGGAAAAACCTGCAGCCAATCAGATTGTTGAAATATTCAAAGCAGTACAAATGTAAGGACATGCATATGCTAATATTGTGGGAGTCAGTGACCTTTTAGCTTGTGTTATGTTGGTGATGACAGCACTGTATGTGACTGGGCTTTGGCCCTGATTCAGAGCCGGACGCTCTGACCAGAGCGCTCGCTCTGAATCAGGGCCCACCTACATAAATATGGAGCGTCCTCCTGGATGCTCGTATAGCTGTGGGTCACCACCCACAGCATATACGAGCGTGCAGGATGATGGTCGCGATGGTCTTGACCATCGCGACCATCGAAACTGCGAGCAGAAGCTTGCGGTTGAGTTTCTCAACCGCAAGGCCAGGAGTGATTTCGGCTCTATCAGAGCCAAAATCACTCCCACTGACATCACTAGTGATGTCAGTGGGGCCGGCTTCAGACGGTAGGCGTTCCCTTGGGAACGCCTCCGTCTGGCAGGCACGCCCCCGGCACGCCCACCAAAGGGGGCGTGCTGTCAGTCAACATCGACAGCACGCCCCCTTTGATGAGACACTACGAGCGATGGAAAGTCCTTCGCTCATCGCGTCTCGCGCATGCGCACGACGGAGCTACCTCCGTCGTGCGCATGCGCAGTGCAGACCATTGACCCACTTGCGAGCGGACAGCCGCTCGCGAGTGGGTCTGAATGAGGGCCTTTGTGTCATGCTGTTGAGGACATAAATAGACCCATGGGGGAAGAAAATGTAAATACACTAGTATACTGCAGATTATGTTTTTCTTGTGTCCATAGCATTAGCAAAATATACACCATAAATATAGCTGAAAATGTCACATCTGAGTAGCACAGTCATATCCTGGAATCAGGAACACTAATCTGTACCGATTGCAGCTTACTGTAATATATTGTGCTCAGAACAAATTATTCTATTTGTGCAGACATGTGCATAGGATAAACCAGTCCCCCACATTTTACTCATTACTCAGAGCAAAACATGTAATGTGGCTGTTATAAGAGCAATCCCTGCTGGCAGCTAGGCTGTGAGCAGAAGTGAGCCTCTGAGACATAATTGAATCAACTCCCATATTTATGGATTAATCTCAAGATGTGTACGGCTCTGTATATAGGCAGAAATATTCTTTTTTTTTTATATAGTACACTATGCCCATTTTGCAAACAATTCTGCATTAACTCCTGAATCTCTAAATTCCTTTACTTTCCAGGCCCACAGCACTAGTTAGTTTTACAGAAGCTTTTGTAGTGTGTATACATTTGAAGGAACCAATAAGAGAGAAGCACAGGCGGAGTCATAATAATAGAGGAATTCTTTGTTCAAATATGCAATGGGGTTAAATTCTGCAAAAAATATTTTAAACTTTTACTCATCTTCAGCTATAAGAAACATATTTAAAATACTTTCTTGAATTTACCAAACGATCTGCAAGCTATCTAGCATTCCATTGCTTTGTGGCTATCACTTCTGCAAAGAACTGATTTCAGAGTTAAATCCTTGGAAACATCTACTTTTATCTATTGCAGCTGAATGGTGCTTGAACTTCAGCTAATTCCTCTCTGCCTGCAGCCTATCTAGATTGCTTTATGACTTCGGATACACCAATCTCTGTCCACTACAATGTCGGTACATTAAATGAGACTCACAAAATTATTTTTTTACTATGTCCACCTGTGTGTGTTCATATTTCCTATATAATTATATCTCTTCACTCCGCAATGCATTTCATAATCACATTATACATTGCAGAATTCCCATTGGGAAAACTGGGACACATTGGGTCACAGCTACAATCTTCCCACACCATACCCATTTTAGGCTAGGTCATATTCTCTGTAAAGGTAGAGCATATCCCTTTTGGGTGCCAAAACCTGGGACTGGAAAAATTATGATTTAGAAGATAAGGATATAATGTTTTTAAAAGGGCTGTAAAGGAACAACATAAAACACAATGTTACAGATTGCTGATATACTGTAGGCAGTGCTGTGAATGTCTGTTTGTGGTTTTCTCCTTCTGACCTCCAGTGCTATCACTCACTATACTTATTTTCTGTCATTTTCTCCTGCCAGCAATAATTTTCAGTCAATCAAGCAAGCATGTGGGAGGCATAGATTAATAAATCAGACCTGCTGGAGACTATGACAGACATTTGAATGACAGAGGGAAGCGACCAATAGCGTGTGAAGCTTGGTAGAGGCTCTACACTGTCAAGTCCTGTCTCATAACATATGAATCTGTTCAACTTTGCACCTCTCCACGTATAATCGAGACAACAAAAGACACAATAACATTGTTTCCAAAAAGATCTCCTATTTGCTCTTTATTCACTATTATTACGCTGAATGTCAGTATGCATTTGGAATAAAAAATGTATACTTTTAATGGACCAAACCCTTTTATATAAACATACTATTTGTATCATGTAAATGTTTGTAAATAATTTAATGAGTATAATGTAATAAAATGCAAAAACACTGGGGGTAATAGGTTGCAAATTTGTAAAAAATGCAAGTTTAGAGCTAAACTTGCATTTTTAACTCACTCGCAAATATAATAGGGTGCGACTATAGAAAAAATCGCAATTTTCTGGCTTTACTACAACTTGTAAACAACATATCGCATCCAGATGTTTTCCCATTCTCTAGATAGAACTCGGGCAATGTAATATAGTGTGAGTGCTTCACTAGCACAAATTACTGCTGGAGAACTCGCAAAAACAGTAGACCAGCTTCAGGATAGCGAGTTTATCCTGAGCAGGTCAGAGTAACACAGAAACATGCAAATATCCATAAGATACATGCATGTTTCTGTGTGTACATATGAAAATACTTTTAAAAATAAAAAAAAAGACGTTCACCCCCTTCCCAGAAGAATAACCAGCCCTGGGCTCCATACAGTCTGTGTTGGTTCTAAAAATACAGGAGCCCTGGAGAGGGGGTCCCCTTTATTGGGGGCGGCACCTCCCCGTGGATCCCTGGCAGGGGCTGGCTGGCAACTTTTAGCCTGGGGGGCAAATGCATGCAGGCGGCCCTGGCAGAGGAGTAGCGTGTAGCCAGGGTGCCCGAAAGAACGTGCGTGCTACAGCGCCCCCCCCCTCAGGAGAGGACACCCTTATGCAGGCCTCGAGTAGTGCCCCCAGTAGTGATCCCCCCTATGCAGTGCCCCTTGTGCCCCCAGTAGTGGTGCCCTGGGGGCACTATATAAGGGGCTTATATAGTGCCCCCAGTAGTGGTAACCCTTTTGCAGTGCCCCTTAAATAGTGGCCCCAGTTATAGTCTTCCCCCTATGCAGTAACCCCACTATTGCCCTTTATATAGAGCCCCCAGCAGTGGTCCCTCGATGCAGTGCCCCCAGTGGTAATCCCCTCCCCTCTATGTAGTGCCCCTAGTAGTAGTCCCCTCCCACCTATGCAATGCCCCTAGTAGTAGTCCCCTTGTAGTGCCCCTAGTAGTAGACCCCCCAGCAGTAGTACCCCTCTTGTAGTGCCCCCAGTAGTAGTCCCCTCCTTGTAGTGCCCCCAGTAGTAGTAGTCCCCCCCTTGTAGTGCACTCAGTAGTAGTAGTCCCCCCTTGTAGTGCCCCAAGTAGTAGTATTCCCCCCTCCTTGTAGTGCCCCCAGTAGTAGTAGTCCCCCCCTTGTAGTGCCCCCAGTAGTAGTAGTCCCCCCCTTGTAGTGCACCCAGTAGTAGTATTCCCCCCTCCTTGTAGTGCCCCCAGTAGTAGTATTCCCCCCTCCTTGTAGTGCCCCCAGTAGTAGTAGTCCCCCCCTTGTAGTGCCCCCAGTAGTAGTAGTCCCCCCCTTGTAGTGCACCCAGTAGTAGTATTCCCCCCTCCTTGTAGTGCCCCCAGTAGTAGTAGTCCCCCCCCCCTTGTAGCGCCCCCAGTAGTAGTAGTCCCCCCCTTTGTAGTGCCCCCAGTAGTGGTCTCCTCCTTATAGTGCCAGACCCCCCGCAGTAGACACACATAATATAAAAAAAAAACACTTACCTGACACCCGCTCCTGCTCCTGGTCCCGCCGCCGAGATCAGCTCCTCCGTCCGCCGCTTTGCATTATGAGAGTGAAACGTCATGGGAGTGACGCGTCACTCCCATTACCCACTGCGGGAGTCGGAAGATGTCCAGCTCTGGCAGTGGGAGCAGCAGCCGATGAGAGTCTGTCAGACTCTCATTGGCTGCTGATCACAACAAACACACAGCTGCTGGAGCCGGCGGCTGTGTGTTTGTCACTTGTGTAGCGCTGACCGAACTCCGTCCGGTCAGCGCTACACACGCGGTGCAGTCTGTGTCACAGTGACACAGACTGCCCGCGGTCCGCGGCCCGCATGACGCTGTGGCCCGGTGGACACATGGCACCCTGCCCCCCGGCCCAGTCCGCCACTGATCCCTGGGCTGAATAGCGGTCAGGGGTAATGCTTTGGCCATGGAACCCGTGGTTTTCAAGTCTGTGGCATTACCCCCCCCCCACACACACACTAGAAAGAGTTCGGTGCTGGTTATGGAAATTACAGGGGACCCCTACTCATTTGTCCCCTGTTTTTCCACAACCAGGACTGGATCAGAAAAGCCCTGTGCTGGTACTTAATATACAGGGGCCCCCTTCTCATTTTGGCCCCTGTATTTTTAGAACCAGCACAGGCTGTAAATAGCCCAGGGCTGGTTATGCTTCTGGGGAGAGGGGTGCATATCTTTTTTTTAACACACAGACAGAACCCTTCACTGATCTGTGAAGGCTTCTGTATAACTCACAACTTCTAATGCTAGTCGCATTAAAAGGTGTACGTTTACATAGGGAAATACTTGCATATATTCGCATGGTGTAGTAGCCTTGATCTGAGTCCCGGCACCAACTCGTACCTTCAAAAAACGCTATTACATTTACCCCAGTGTCTACAAAATCTATCTTTGTTCATTTGTATAACAACTTTCAGTCTGAGAATATATTTTATGGTACAACACTTTATCTTATTCAACTATTTATAATTTATACTTTGTTCAATGAAGACTTACCCATGGATTAACCAATGGTGTAAAAATAGGTGCATGGTATGAGACGCGGAGTGGCAAGTATTTATTTGTAAAGCTTATTAATTGTTCTGCACAGAGCCAGCATTGAAGCAAACAAAGCTTCTATAACCAAAAAGTAGCACATGCTGTAGCAGATCTATTTCCCAGCAAGTGCATCTCTTCTACTTGTTACTCCTCAGCCAGTAGGCTCAATTGAAGTTGCTACCACTGCAATAGTGGTGCTTTCACCCCATGCCACCTACTTTGAGATATAAGGATGTAAGAAGTAATCTTAGAGTTCTATGCCCTAGAACAGAGGTTTTCAATCTATTTTTAGCAAACACAAAACCCTGAAAAAGTTACAGAACAAGTTTCTTGTATCTTAACTAAAGAAGTTGGATGGATGTTACTTTTGCCTGGAATCTCCTCAGGTTCTTCACAAACATTGGATTTGTTCTCTTATGGATTTGTCTACTTCATATTAGCCAGTTCTCCACGACAAATCATTGTTATATACATCCACATAAAAAATTTATAGTTCACTCTGCTAATTGATAGACCGGCTGGGTTTAGTAAGATATAGAACTTTCCTTGCGCCCTTTGGTAATAAGTCATCAAGCATGGAACTAACAATCTTCTGGAGTGGAGCAGTGGAGTGTTAGCAAGTGCACTTTTTCTACAACAAATTAAAATGTTATCTTTTCTGGAATGCAAGTTACTGAATTGCTATTACTTAGCATGCAGGTGTTGAATACTTTTAAATACTCCAATGAACGGTGCGGACATTCAGTTATTGACACTTTAATAAGTGCAACGGTTTATTATACTGTGGTGCAATAATTAATAATTAGTAAACATAAAGTTTAATTCATAAGCACAAATTTCAGACTCCCAAGAAGTGTTTCCTTCATTACAAATTTTTGCCTTGCGGAATCCAGGACATCTTTTTGTGGAATCTTGGGGCTCTACCAAACCCACTTTGAGAAACCCTGCACTAGATTAAAGTACTTGGCCTCATGCATTTATATGGGAATGCATTTCCTTATTGACTTCTAATATCCTTATATTGCATAGTATAGAATAATGATTTCACATGATTCTGTATACAGTAGTATATCATCTCAGCAAAGAATAACACATGCTCAGCACTACATCTCAATTGTACTGTTTGGAAGAAATAGCTTCCAACAGAAATACAACCCTTATAAATTAATTCCAAATAGCTGAAGTTGATTGCTGGGTATACGCTGTCTAATCATTGACCTGTTCAGCTGATAATAATCCGATCAGCCTGACAATTGAAAAGTATATTGCTGCGACTGATCAGCAAATAGTGGTCTGTCGGACATGCAGGGGCGCTGACAGCAACGGCGAACCCATGTAAAAGAGGGTGTGGCCTAATCATGGGAGGCGTGGCCTACCCCCTTAGGAAAAAAGGGTTGCTGTGAGACCCTCAGCCGGCACAAAGCCAGGAGGGTCGCCCCCCCACAGGCAGAGGAGACTGCTGCGGCTGCTGCTCAGCAGCCTTGAGCAGTCTCCCACTGAAGCCCAGCACACAGCAGTGTGTGCAGGGCGCTGTGAGGTAGGATGGAGGGGGCGGACATGCATAATTGCCCAGCATATCTTGTAGAACTGATAATTGGTTGACTGCATCTGGCAATGTATGCTCTGCTGCCACCCACCACCCAACATTTCCCCTGCTCCTTCACAGACTAGGAACAGGGAAATGTCTCCTCCCCAGGGATATCTCACAGTGTATGGCCATGACATCTGATGGGTTTCGGCTTGTCAGATAAAATGTCTGTCAGTCCGACAGACATTTTGGACCTGATTCATAGTCACATGTTATGCCAATATGAGCAGTTGGCTGATGTTTTAAGTAGAACGCATGTGTCAGAGGCGCAGTACCCATGTGCCCTGATTGTTACCGCACGGAGATGCAGAGCGAATTAGGATGCAGGGAGAGTGGATTTTAGTGGGCATCCCTGGTTGGTAACAGGGGGTAGCTAGGTAGGCGCAGGCATGTCGCTGGCAGTGGCTACGTCTAAAGACGCACAACTGCTCACACATACTCAGACATAGATACTGCACCTGCCATAGGGTTGGTGCAAGTTTTGATGGTGCGTCTAATGGTGCATCTAAATATGCACTGGGATGGATTTGCACCGCCACAAGACTCTGCAAGTGGGCGTCTCACTATTCACAAAATCGTCTGCAGTATTAGCATTAAGACGTCAGCGTACGACTCAGATACAGGCCCTTCATCCCACAGTGTATTCCCAGCATTAGGTATGATTTTGTATCCTGATGTTTAACTGCTGCTTCAAAGGCATAAGAGTTTTCCAGCTGGTGAGATCCCCTTAGTGCATATAGTGGAATTAGAGCTCTTAAATAATGTATTATTTTAATAATTATAGTACTTACAGAGTATTTGAAGTACTGTAACAGGCCTGCCTAAATTTCTCTCTGACAATTCCCATGAAACATGCAGCTCATGTTCTGTCAGCACAGGGTTTACCATTTGATTATACACAGATTTGTTGGAGAATATTGAGGGATATGCCATGTGCTGGCATGTATATACAAATCAGTGTATACTTAAATGGTCACAGGAAAGCTAACAGTCATCTGGTCATCGTAAGAAGATTTACAATGTTCAACATAATAATTGAAGTTATTGCGGTAGGCATTGAGATACAGGAGTATAGTATATAATTTACTTCACCAAACATATCAAATGGTTCTCACTGTAAACAATCTAGTGAGCAAATGTGCCAAAAGCACTTAGGGGTTAATTTATCAAAGGCAGAAGACCCCTAAATCCAGAACAAATTGCATAATTAGGCATTCTCACTTTTTATCAACACATGCAGGATGCGATGGGCAGTGCCTCTGGTGGCCATCTCAGGGGCTTCCCCATGCAAAGCATATTTATCAAGGACTGCAAGCAGTACCTGTATAACTGGCTTTCCTCCCATGATATCACCATCTCAGGATGGTGATAGCACGAGTACATTAAAAAAATACTTTATTATTAAAATCAAAGATTTTTTTCTACTTAAAACTATATTAAAATATATTTGAATCTTTTTTGCATCTTTATTTTATATATTGATACAAATCTGCATCAGGTGCACTAGCCTGGCAATGCCCGATCATGGGTGCTCAGCAGGGACCCTGGCTGGACAGCTATGTGGTAAGTGTCTATGCTTATTGACACTGGCAATTTGATTTGTTCAGTAGTCCCAAAAAAGAGTGCCAATAGAATTCTTGTAATTTTCGGGGATATTATACTACTAGACCCCTTATGAATATGATACCAGTCACCAGAACTACAGGATTCGCTAATCACCATACCACACTCCACTCTCATCTTACCACAAGGCATGTTTGAAGTACATGAAGTTTTCAACATCAATGCCTCCACCCAATTGACCTGCTTGAGACAAGCCCAGTGATTAGATCAGAGGGAAGTGGGGCAGGTAAACAATTATCTGGAAATTCCTTCTATAGTATGCTCAAATCACCACCTCCAGTATGAAGAGACTAGCAATTGACCTCACCAGAGACGTTATGGGGCTGCAAAAACACAGCAGAAGCCATGCGGGCTATTACTGTTGCTCTGGTGGACCTGCCTTCTAAAATCCTTCCCCCACAACATACTGTCTGTTACCTTAAAAAAAAACAGGGAGTATTTAAACAGTGTGGCTCTCATGCCCATCTTTGATCAGGTGAGTAGCATATGTCCTTTACTTACAAATTTGTCCAGACCAAACCTGACCTTCCTCCCCTATGTGTGTATGTCCTGTCTTTGTCTCCTGACCCTCTTTTCTTATATGTCTTTATCTGCTCACTCTATCTTTGATTTCCCTTCAAGGCTTTACAACTATTTGTATCCTGTGCTTTTTTTTACAAGAGGTACCTCAGAATTATTGCTTCAACAGAGACCTTCACCAAATTGCTTTATTGCTTTAGCGTGTCTGCAACATGTCTTCCACCGGGACACCGCCAGGACTGACAGCTGGATCATCCCCGTCAGACAACAAAAGACCGGTGAGACAAGCTCATCCTTTAGTCCCCTGTATGACTTTTTTAATATACTGTAGAAAAATGTTAAATAAATTGAATCATCATCTGTTGACCATCGAACACATCCCTCCAGTGTGATCCGTTCAAGTCATTATATATATTGATCCAAATGGTGAATGCTTCCTTCTCATACAAGGGAGCTATTAAGGTCAGTTTTAACATATGCTATTGTCATTAATGTCTTTACCTATTATTAATATTGTGCATTTACATTATATTTAAAAAATATATTTTAGTCTAATATTTGTATGTACATTCTTGATGACCATCTATATCTGGTCTTAGTACAGAGCACTACATTACTGACTGTTGCTACCTAGTATCTGTATCGCATTTCAATCTTCCATGCAGGGGCGTAATAAGGTATTAGAAGGCCCCATAGTAAAAGTTTGTAAGGACCCCTATGTACCACCCAATGGTGAAAAATGTGAATAACACATGTAACTTGGACTAGAATGATGGGCCCCCTAATCTCTGGGCCCCATAGCAGCTGCACCCCTTGCACCTATGGTAGTTACGCTCATGCTTTCATGTTAATATATACCAACTCTTGTAGTGCTACTTATTTTTTACTTTACCCTATGGATTTATATTCATAGAGAGCCCACATCTCTCTAAGTTAGCAGCTCTCAAGGGTTAGCAATTGTTTATGATAGTTATTATAATCAATTTAGACAGAGCTATTAGTATATTTAATTGTTTATTCTAAAATATTGTCTGTACCTCTCTTTTCCCCTTCCCCCATGTGTATTTTTCTCTGCCCACATTTTATTAATGATACTAATTAAGTTAAAAAGAACAGGTGTACAATAACCGAAACAAAACAAAACCCTTCCCCTTGTAGAAATCCTGTATTTACCTATGTGTGGAGTGGTACCATAATAGCCACCATCATTTTGTGCAGATTGGGCACATGGCTTGTCCAAGGTATTTCATCTTCTATATTAACTCTTTTAACACTGCTAAATTGATATTTTTGAAACTAGACAAAATATAAAACTGATAACCCATATTTATACTTTTTAATATCATTCTCATTGCATAATAAATACATACCTCTAGAAACAATTATATTCATCAAGCAACAGTGTAGATTTTTATTTAATGAAAGTACAGAGCCACAGTAAATTAAAACATTTAAAAACAAATTTGCATCCTAATTAGATGAGCTACCCCCTTAACGCATTGTGAATTATAACGGTTTTTACTCTACAATGAAATTTACAGTAAATATATAAATATGTGGGTGTATGTGTAAAGAGGGAATCACTGTATTTTTTTATAGCTGAAATGAATAAAATAACTTGTTCTAGACCGCCCTGGTGTAATATTAAGCTTGAGTGTATCTACTTACTCATATGGCTTTGAATTAATCCCCTAAGTATGGGTTTATGCCTAACATGGTTATCTAAAGCTTTGAAAAATTCTACTATGAAAACACAGTGGAATTTGGTGGAGAAACAGCAGAGTGCAACATTATTAATGCAATAGCTGGTTCAAATATGTAATAGAAAACAGAATTTATAAGGATACACTGACTAAGATGAGACATCCAGAGTTAATAACCCTTATAAAATACAGTCACTGCACTGCTCGATTTGATGTAATAGTAATAAATGGCAGACAAGTAATAGACATTGTTACATGGCTTGTATACTAAAGTAACACAAGATCCAGATAGAGTTAAAGAGGATTTCCAGATTTATGTTAATTTATTGATTTGCATAATTTGCGCTGCTGAAACGTTTAATAAAAACATTGTTTTGTCTTTCTGCCTTCAATGTTTTCCTGCAAACATTTTATATAATCCAGGCAGAGTTATTTATTTTCCTGGAATTTGCATGTGACAAAATTAAACTCCATTCTACTAATGTAGCGTATTTTTCTTCTGAGTTATAAAATAGAATATTCTTTATGATCTGTTATACGTATTAGTGTTGCTGAATTTTGTATTGTAGTATGGACAAAGGAGCTAAGTCAGAGATGGACGCTATTCAGACAGCTGCTGTGTCTTTGTACGCAAAGTTATGCAAAATTATGCAAAAGCCAAAAAAGCCGTCTTATGCAAAAAGACATCCACTGGCGGCTCCTCTGATCCGATGCTGCATCCGAAGACACAGTCATCGGAGCAGCTGAGTGACCATTGGACATCTGAGCAACCCTCGCTGCTGAAGCCAGTGAAGTTGCGTCCAAGGATGCAGCCACTGCCTTCGGCACACTCAGAAAATGGGGCAATCATGCTGTGGCTTTTGGGGCACTGAGAGTTACATCACAGATCCAGATTTGCACATGCACAGTGCGGTTCGTGCGCATTAACGTACATCTCTGAATCAGCCCCAGATATTGCTATTCCCTATTCACCTACATAACCAGAACAGCAGTATGTAGATCCACCGTTATCTCTGACATGAATGGGAGCTTATAAAAAAGGATTAACAGAAATATATGTACAGTAATTCTGAAAACTGATTTGTGGAACCTTTAAATAAACTTTTGCTACCTTTCAAATTTTTTAGAACAAATCAATTCTATGGGATGTGCCACTGATCAGCTATATACAGCACACATAACATTGCAAGTTTTATTGGGTGCAAGGAAAAACTTGGAATGTTGCGGGTCGCAATGTGCTGTCCCGGAATTGTAAATTGTGGCTGTTATACAGAATTAAATCAACTCTATATTGATATTTAATTAGTATACACCTGTGGGGATGTAGTTATTGGAAATAAATGACATGCAAACATACAGTATACAAAGCATTTCCCAAATCACAGCTTTTAGGATAACAAATCCACAAAATCCATAGAGAGACTAGGGGGTAAATTTACTAAGAATCGAGTCTGGACGCGGTTGCTTATTTTTTTTACTTGATTAGCTTCGTCGAAACTCCGGTGATTTGAGGCTCCTGAAACTCTCACATTTACCAAGAAGTGAGTTTAGCTGAGAGTGAGATAGCCGATGGTGAAGCAGAACGAGATTTCTCCCCCGAGTAGCAGGTTATGCAGGAGTTTACTTACCCAAGATTGCAGTGTCTTCTCTCTGCCTAAACTCTCCCAAGCAAGCAGCCTGCACATATCAGTGAGATATGTGAAGGCTGCTTGTGTTCTATGCTGTAAAAAAACGGGTTAAATGTTAGAAAAAAAAATTAACCAGCCCTGGACTTGCCAGCCAGTCCTGGTTCCTAAAATTACGTGGAACAAAATGAGTACAGTTCCACCGTAATTTAGAAACCAACACCAGGCTGCAGGGCCAGTCCTGGTTTTAATTATAGAGGGAAAAAAATTGTGTAGGGGTTCCCGTATAATTCATACCAGTACCGGACCCAAAATGGCCGGGCTGTAGTTCCACAGCCCGGAGACGATATTACCAGGGCTCCGTGGCCAAAGTATTATCAGCCCAAGCCACCCAGGCCAAGCTGGGGATCTCAGGGGAAGTGGGAATCCCACCAAAAAAAGGAGTCCCCCTCTCCCAAACCCCAGGCTTGGTCTGAAGCCCGGGGCTCTTCTCCACAACCCTGGGCTGTGGGTATGGGGGTAATAAAGTGAAGAATAGTTGTAAACTATTGTATTTTACAGTGGGACTACAGGTGCCAGCATGCCTGCCCTTCGACATTTGTGGAACTACCAGTGTCACCCATACCCCCATTGTAAAATAAATAGTTAAAAAAAGACAAAACACACACACCGTGAATAGTAAAGATTTATTACACACATCCATCTATCACACATACTTTCCTACTACCAGATGTTTCTGTCCTCTTCCTCAATGTAGAATCCGTGGGAAATGGCCTGCAAAAAAGACTGTATACTCACCTTCATCCTGGCGCTGCCCTCCGTAGTAACCATAGCAAAACAAAAAAAGACTTACCCAAACCAATCTGAACAAGTGTACGTATGTGCTGTTGCATAAACTTACACTACGCGAACTGACAGATGTTCGGAATCATCTGTTTTTTAACACGGCTCGCTGGCCAATCATGTACGGCCGCTCATTGGCTGGGACCCACGTGGGGACCCATGTAAAGAACCGAGTAAAACCGAACCCGCACATCACTAGTTGTAACAGGGTGCACACAGAATAACATAGGCAAAGCTCAGTGAGAGTGTGCCACTGAATCTTTGGGCTATGCAGGGTTGGAAGTAAGTGATAATACACTTGTTTGCACCTTTTGCACCTATTATAGGGCAGCTACAAGTGTGTACTAATGCTGATGACTAATAGCAAACCAGGAGTACAAATAGGGGAGGTCCCCTATTACATGGAATGATTTAGAGTTATTTATAAATAAGAAAAAAAATTAACATTAGAACTTATTTTAAACTAGTATTTTAGACCCATCATTTGCTGAGCAGCTAGCAATTGTGGATGTTGCTTCATGTTTTATTTTTTTCCTCTCTTTTCCCCCATCTCCTATCAACCCTATTCCCCATATCTCCTCTTAAATCTCCATCTCCTATCACCCCCTACTCCACATATCTCCTGTCTCCCCCTATTCCTCATATCTCCTCTTAAATCTCCCTCTCCTTTCACCCCCTATTCCTCATATCTCCTGTCTACCCCTATTCCTCATATCTCCTCTTACATCTCCCTCTCCTATCACTCCCTATTCCTCATATCTCCTGTCTCCACTATTCCTCATATCTCCTCTTACATCTCCCTCTCCTATCACTCCCTATTCCTCATATCTCCTGTCTCCCGTATTCCTCATATCTCCTCTTACATCTCCCTCTCCTATCACCCCCTATTCCTCATATCTCCTGTCTCCCCTATTCCTCATATCTCCTCTTAAATCTCCTTCTCCTATCACCCCCTATTCTTCATATCTCCTGTCTCCCCCTATTCCTCATATCTCCTCTTACATCTCCCTCTCCTATCACCCCCCTATTCCTCATATCTCCTCTTACATCTCCCTCTGCTATCGCCCCCTATTCCTCATATCTCCTCTTACATCTCCCTCTCCTATCACCCCCTATTCCTCATATCTCCTCTTACATCTCCCTCTCCTATCGCCCCCTATTCCTCATATCTCCTGTCTCCCCCTATTCCTCATATCTCCTCTTACATCTCCCTCTCCTATCACCCCCTTTTCCTCATATCTCCTGTCTCCAACAATTCCTCATATCTCCTCTTACATCTCCCTCTCCTATCACCCCCTATTCCTCATATCTCCTGTCTCCCCCTATTCCTCATATCTCCTCTTACATCTCCCTCTCCTATCACCCCCTATTCCTCATATCTCCTCTTACATATCCCTCTCCTATCACCCCCTATTCCTCATATCTCCTCTTACATCTCCCTCTCCTATCACACCCTATTCCTCATATCTCCTTTTACATCTCCCTCTCCTATCACCCCCTATTCCTCATATCTCCTCTTACATCTCCCTCTCCTATCACACCCTATTCCTCATATGTTATCTTACATCTCCCTCTCCTATTACCCCCCTATTCCTCATATATCCTCTTACATCTCCCTCTCCTATCACCCCCATTCCTCATATCTCCTGTCTCCCACTATTCCTCATATCTCCTCTTACATCTCCCTCTCCTATCACCCCCTTTTCCTCATATCTCCTGTCTCCAACAATTCCTCATATCTCCTCTTACATCTCCCTCTCCTATCACCCCCTATTCCTCATATCTCATCTTACATCTCCCTCTCCTTTCACCCCCTTTTCCTCATATCTCCTCTTATATCTCCCTCTACTTTCACCACCTATTCCTCATATCTCTTCTTACATCTCCCTCTCCTATTACCCCCTATTCCTCATATCTCCTCTTTCATCTCCCTCTCCTATCACCCCCTATTCTTCATATCTCCTCTTACATCTCCCTCTCCTATCACCTCCTATTCCTCATATCTCCTGTCTCCCCTATTCCTCATATATCCTCTTAAATCTCCCTCTCCTATCACCCCCTATTCTTCATATCTCCTGTCTCCCCCAATTCCTCATATATCCTCTTACATCTCCCTCTCCTTTCACCCCCTTTTCCTCATATCTCCTCTTACATCTCCCTCTCCTATCTCCTGTCTCCCCTATTCCTCATATCTCCTCTTACATCTCACTCTCCCATCTCCCCCTATTCCTCATATCTCCTCTTACATCTCCCTCTCATATCTCCTGTCTACCACTATTCCTCATATCTCCTCTTACATCTCCCTCTCCTATCACCTCTTATTCCTCATATCTCCTGTCTCCCCCTATTCCTCATATCTCCTCTTACATCTCCCTCTCCCATCTCCCCCTCTTCCTCCTATCTCCCTCTCCCATTTCCCACTATTCCTCCAAACACCCTCTCACATCTCCTTCTCTCTATTTCTCTCTCCTGTCTCCCCTATCCCTCCTATCTCCCGCTCACAGAGCACTGAGAAGGGCAGGGCCTCCTTTCTCTATAGTGCACAACTGTGGACACAGAATGTAAGGCTTTTATTTAATAGACTAATAAAGGGACCCACCCGCTTACCCTCCCCTGCTGTCCAAGCCCACCCATATATATTATATACCCTATCCCCGTCCCTCTTCTGCGGCACTTGGTCTGTCCCGTCTCCCTCACAGTGAGGAGGGTGGTCTTTGCCCATGGTACACGCATTGCCCAGACCTTACGAAATGATTAGATAGATGTCTTGAAGTATAGTAATGACAGCTGGAATAAAGCAGTCATTGAAGCATCCAATGCAAGCAGGCTTTCACCAGGGTATTGTCAAGTAGCCATGTGGGTAATGATAAACTGTTTGCAGCATTTTATCATTGCAATTTTAATATGGTAATTTGAGTAAGAGGTTACAAATAATCTCTTTGTAAATGTACAACCTTTTATTTTGACTTATACACAATGCAAAGCGTTATGAAAGAATTATGCTTGGGGTGAGCTAAAGGTCGGGAAATACATTACCCTCTGTTTTGTGAGCAAACTTGGACAGTATAATGTACAGGTGACAGGTCTGGTTTTCATAAGAGATCTGCTTTAAAAGCATTGCCTTTATGCAGTTCTCGGAGAAGCAGCTGAAATCTAATCAAGCAACTCTACAGGACAAGATACTTGATGAGACAGCCTGCCAGGCTCCTGCTCTAATGTACCAGCTAAAAAGAAGCTTATGCAGGGACTATGTAAACATGCTTTGTTAGCAGAACATTGGCAACCTTTGCTGCAGACACTGTTATTCATTAGAGGTCCAGTGAAACAAACAGTGCAGCTTGTCTGCAAACACTTTACAGCCTCACTTCTAGAATAATTACAGTCCATTCCTGCCCAATTGTCCTGTTTTAAACACTATTAAAATAAATATTAATATTAAATATTGTTATAAAAATAAAAACAATATGCTAAACATCAATGTTTTACATAGGGTGCAGGAATACTGAATACAGTAGGTTTATTGTAAGTTTTAACATTGAAGTCAATTTCACACTTAGTTAATAGACACACTGTAAAATATACCTTTATGAAAACATACAAAATATACAGTAGTTAGCTAAGTTGTCTCTATAAGCAGCAATATTGCAGCTGAAAAGTGACAGTTGCAAGCTGATAAGACAGTTGGGGGTCTATTTACTAAGCAGTGTTAGGAGACAGAGTGAAAAGTGATAAGAAAGTGATAAGGTGCCAGCCAATCAGCTCCTAACTGTCATCTCACAGGCTGTGTTTGAAAAATGAGAGTTGGGAGCTGATTGGCTGGCACCTTATCACTTTCTTATCACTTTTCACTCTGTCTCCCAACACTGCTTAGTAAATAGACCCCTTTGTCCCATATCTTAAGCTGGGAAGACCAAAACAATCAGATAAAATGCCTGTCAGACCGACATAAGCTGGCCATTAGAGCCGTAGCTAGACTTTTTGGTGCCCTGTGCCAGAAAGAGCATTGGCGCCCCCCTCATTTTTCAAAGGGACATAATGCACCCAAAAAAGGGGAATGGACTCATGGGGAAGGTCCAGGGAAGAGATAGGGGAGGCCAGGAGATGCTGGGGATGAAATAAGAGGAAACTACAAGCAAGAATGGTAATAAACAGAAATTTGACAGGCCCAAACAGCGCCCCCTGACCTGTGGTGCCCTGTGCGATGGCACCAGCCGCATTACCCTAGCTATGGCCCTGCTGGCCATACACCTGCATGATTTTGGGACGATTGCCCGATTTTCGACGAGTCTTACGATGGATCCTGTGGAAAGCGTGTATTGTTGGAGTAAGATATGAGCCATACGCGCGCTCCCGCAGCTCCTATAAACGGATCGTATGATCAGATGTGCAGCCCATATTTCCATCGTATCATGTGCAGATCGTACCATTTATTTTGTGCATGCGATCCATCGTGCGTCCATTTCCCAGATGAGGGTGTGAGGCACATGATCGATTATACGACAGATCGTGTGCTAAGAAAAACAACAAATATGCCACCAGGACTGCCAGGGAGCTTCGGGGAGTCGGATGGTGAATCTGATCTGATGCTGGTCGCGCAGGTGTATGGCCAGCATTACATTGTATCTGACAGCCTGACACCCTGCAGATATCATGGGCATACACTGTGAGATATGTCACAATGTATAGGCCATGATATTTGGGTTCTTCTCCTGGGGAGGAGACATTTCCCTGTTCCTCCACAATGAAAGAATTGGGGAAATGTCCGTTGGTCAGCCATGGTACTGCATACATTGCCTGATACGGCCGACTCGTAACTTTAAAATATCACTATGGATGGATATGCTGGACGATTCGCCATGTCCGACTGATCGATATTTTTGGATTGGTCGTGCACATACACTTTACTATTATCTGGCCAATCCGCCGATGTCGCGTGGATCAGCCAGATAACTGTATTGTGTAAGTCCAGCATTAAGGAGTATTAACTGAAAATAACCCTGAAAATTATTCTCTCTAAATGGATCACCATATCTCCTGCAAGGCTACCCATCACTAGGCAGGGACATAACTATAAGTTGGCAGGCCCCACAGAAAAATAATTGTCAAAGAGCCTCAGCTCCCCTCCAGTCTAAGACTTTCAAAGCCCCCTGTCCCCAGCCCCGGGCTCATCTTCCTCAATCATTGACTTTAAGTGCTGCAGTTTTTGCTGCAGATAGTTGCTTAATGTCGATAATGATGTTATATATAGAGCGCACAGCAGTCATCTTGTAGCACACCCACTGTGACATTACATTCAGTCCATCCAAGCAGGGCAGGCAGCTCGGATGGACTCTGCAGCATGATTGGGTGGAGAAGTTGGAAGGAGGCCAGGAGCCAGGTAAGCTGGGGCCACCACTTCCATGTCTGCAAACTGCAGAGTGCCTTGCTGGAGGAAGGAGAGTGTTCAGCAGGGGCCACAGTGAATCGTAACTGGGTGCAGGGCCGAAGGCGGGCCCCGGAGGCAGTGTGTGCCCCATAGCAACCGCACTGCCTGCACCTATGGTAGTTACTCCCTTGTCACTAGGAATGCCCTGGGCCAGAGTGTAATTGCACCTGCCTTATATGCGCTGTGGCCAAAGTAACTAAATAGTTGTGTCCCTCAAAGCCCAATAAATTGCAAGGTGACCCGTGAACGCACAGCCGGAAGCCCCGAAACCGGAAACAGCGGACCACATGTGGACAGCGTTCTGCACACCATCACCACATTGGAAGCAGCTGGGAGTGCCAGTATACGTGAGCGCAGAGCTCTCTGCCGCAGGACCTAAGCATATCTCCCGCACTGCAAGATATTTACAGTGGATTGTGGATACCAAGTACGCCAACAGGCATATTAATAGTGCACAGACCATACGGATTAGGCATATAGATTATCCTCCCCAGGATTGGGTAGAGGTAAAGACTGCCGTATAGCAAAGGACACATTATACAAATATATCGTTGGAAGCTGTTTTTGCTCATACTATCAACTCTCCAAACTAAGGGCCTGATTCAGAGCCGGATGCTCTGACCAGAGCGCTCGCTCTGAATCAGTGCCCTCCTACCTAAAAATGGAGCGACCTCCTGGCCGCTCGCATAGCTGTGGGTGACCACCCACAGCATATGCGAGCGGCCAAAAAGATGGTCGCGATGGTGAAGACCATCGTGACCATCGGGCTTGCGACGAGACCCTGCGGTAGTGTCTCGGTGACCGCAAGCCCTGGAGTGATTTTGGCTCTATCAGAGCCAAAATCACTCCCACTGACATCACTAGTGATGTCAGTGGGGCCGGACCCAGACGGCAGGCGTTCCCATGGGAACGCCTGCCGTCTGGCAGCCACACCCCCGGCACGCCCACCAAAGGGGGCGTGCTGTCAGTCACCATAGACAGCACGCCCCCTTTGGTGCGAGACCCGGAGCGACAGCTTGGCTGTCGCTGTCCGGGTCTCGCCCATGCGCACGACGGAGCTCCCTCTGTCGTGCGCATGCGCATTGGGGCAACATCGACCCGCTTGCGAGCGTCCTGCGCTCGCGAGCGGGTCTGAATGACCCCCTAACTTCTTCCTGCTTTGGCATGCTAATCCATTTGATTTGAAATATTTGCACTAATACTAACTGAGATATATGCTTGGAACCCACGCTGTGCTACTGCTGTTTTGCTACCACTACTCAATTGGCTTCATTAATTTTATTGATACATGACATTTATGTTTGTTTGTTTTTTAATATAGTAGATAAATGTATTTTGGCCAATGATTCCATCTGCTTACCATGGTAATGCTTTATGTTTTTAATATATGTGATTAATTGTTTTATTGAATAAATGTTGAGTAATTTCCAAACCAGCAGCTGCATGTTTAGCGTTCCCATTTTTTTATTGTGTGATTCAATATAGTGGGTGGAGTTCCAGGTCCATCTTTGTGGGTGCAGCTCACACAGCTGTACATTATAACATAAATTTTTAAACTATATATCTAGCACCCACTTTTTAGGTTTTTCTTTAAAACAACATGCAACTTGTCTGAACAACCAATCTCCTTTCATGTTTACAACAGGAAATCATTTTCACATCGGTTTTGGATCTTTTTTTTTACTATCTCTTAGGGGTAAATTTACCAAGATGAGAGTTTTTAGAAATTGAGATGTTGCCCATAGCAACCAATCTGATTCTACCTATTTTCTTCTAGAGGGTGCTAGTTAAATTTTAAGTAGAATCTGATTGGTTACTATGGGCAACATCTCCACTCCTAAAAACCCTCATCTTAGTAAATTTACCCCTTAGTGTATTTGTAAATGAATGTGGTCTACTGATAAATATGCTCCTCTCTCCAATTAATCAGCCACATTAACAGACAGAAGGATTTTCCCCCAGCATTTGCAGAGAACTTCTTATTTTGGGACTGAAATATAGACTTTTTATTGTGGGTCTGATTCAGAAGTGCCCGCGCATGTGCCGACCGGTCGTCGCTGCTACCCCCCGGCACTAAGCCACGTCCCCTGGTGCTAAGCCCCACCCCCATGATCGCGGACACCCCGCGATCCCCCCTCCCTTAATTACACTTACCTGCATGATCTGGGCCTCCGGTGATGTCCTCCATGTCCTCCGGTCAGGTGATATCCCATACTGCACTGGGACCCGATCACCTGATGATCGGACCGCAGTACAGTATGGGAGAATAGCTGACCGGAGGGAGGATATCATCTGGAGCCCGATCACCGGTCCCTGTAGTCAGGTATGTGAATTTTTTTTTTTTTTTACAGTAATCAGCTTGCGGTCTGTTTAGACCACACAGCTGATCACTGGGACCGACTCCCGGCTCTGCTATCCCCATTAAAGTGGAGCAGGAGTCCGGTAACCAGAGGAGACCCTGGAAAACGCTACCTCCAGGTGGCGTTATTATCACAGGGCCTCCCTAGGTATTTTTTTCACATTTTATTTTTAGTAACTCTGGTCGGATCACATTTCCCATTACAATTATGGGAAATGCGATCTGCTTACTAAAAATAAGTGATACTTAGGGGTTGGAGTAGAATTTTACGAATTCTACTCCAATTGCCCTGTAATAACTATAGGTGATACTAAAATAATATGAAAAGGGTGTGAAAACACCCTTTTTCACTTTATTTTAGTCAAAATAATGTTAATAAATAGAGCTCAAAGTCCTGGAAACCCCCAAGGTGCACGTATACCACTGAGTGTACGCAGAGGCCGCTGTTGTGTATGGAATTGCTCCCATGAGAGGTATCTGGGAGGTGGTCTGAAATTATTGCAAAAATAGGCTTTCTCATGGGAGTGTCAGCTCTCAAATGCAGATCCACAACCACAGAGGGCACGTTTAGAGATTTGTTTAGGAGACACTGCCCCAGCCATAAGGCATTGTAAGTGTTGATGGTGCAAGCAATAGTGCGTTGATGGTGGAGTGTTTACAACCGCTGGTGGAGTTTTTGATTATTAATGCATTATTAGAAAGAGTTAAGACGCTGTCATTATTGGGCTTTGTATGTGAGCACTAAACGGATTACATATCCGAGATGTAAAATGTAGATGTTAAAAGTGCCCATGGTAACAGAAAAACTAATTGAAGAGGCGAGTGGATGAAGATGTTCTTAACAATTTTCTGAAAAATTATTTTTTTTATATGGATGAAGGTGTTATGACCCAGGGATCATAGTAAATAATAATATTATTTTAAATGTTGGCAGTCTATTTACTAATCTATTTTGTGTATAAAAGTGCTATGTTCAATTCATGTCAAATGTCAAATTTATCTTTGACTGTAAATATCTCAGTTTCTTCTAAACGTAACATAACACCTGCATCCACTCACCTATTCAGTTGTATTTTAACTATTAGTGTTTACATGTTATTTGTTAAGCTGTAGAAATCAGCTTTGAGATTAACCATAATTACACAGTCAGTGAGTAGCACCATTGGACCTCCTTGCTCAAACAAAATCTTATTGATTTATATTAGAAATTTCCAAGTCTGTGCTTGCAGAATTATGTTTTACATTAACTTGCTCACCCTCTGTTAATGAGCTGGGTCCTAAAAAAATATGTATTCAACTTTTTTCTTCTCTGAAGCAAATTATTAAATCAAGTCTTAAAATAATTTTCATCAATCCAAGGGGAGATCTCTCTCTCTCTCTCTCTCTTGCTCTCTCTATCTCTGGATTCAGTATGATTGGCCGGCGGTTCAAATCCAGACAGCGGCATCCCGAAATCCCGATCGTCCCAAGGTAAGTATTTCCTACCCTATTCTACCCCCTAACCTCCCCCCATGTTACTAACCCTAATCCCCCCTCTAAGTGCCTAAACCCTACCCCCCCTTCCCCGCCACCTAAACCTAAATCTCCCGGGGGGGGGTGCCTAACCCTAACCTCCCCCCGGGGGTGCCAAATGCTATCCCTCCCTACCCCTAACCCTAAACTCCCTGGGGGGTGCCTAACCATAAGTCCCCCCCAGGAACCCTAAACCTAACCCCCCCCGCAGATGTCCGTGCCCGATCGGTAAGCTGGGTGTCAGGCTCCCGGCATAGGTAAAATGACAGGCGTTGGGATTTCGATGCCTGTCATTTAACCCCTTGCCAAGATTAGAACGTCGGGAAGCCAGCGGTCTGGATTCCGTCCGTCGACTTCCCAACGGCTTCCCTCCCCTGTCTCTCTCTCTCTCTATGGTATGAAGTTACAATGTTAGCATTTAATATGTCGATATTCACAATGTTGAAATCACATTTGGACACCTGCAACAAGTCATTAACAGAATGTTGACATTGAAAATGATGACATTGTTATAAGGTATGCTTTAGGGATGTGGTTACCGTTATGGCTAGCGTTAGGGTTACCATTAGGGTCAGGGACAGAATGAGAAGAAAACCAGTATGTCCACATTCTAGCAATGTCAATATAACATCTGTATCAATATGCTGAATGTCATCATGAACATATCGACATTATGACAGTGGCATGATGAATGTCGATACTCTAACTGTCGAACATATATACCGAACCTTGTATTAATATTAAGTGGAAGTTATTATAATAACAATAAACATTCTATTTTCTAATATGGCCTTGAATCTAGAAAATATCAAACATGCTGAATGTTCATAGCAGATTGACTTATGGATTTTAGAATATCTATGCAATTTTGTTTGCAGAGCAGTTAAACAAAAAATAATGTTTAGGCAAATCCTGTAAGGTGATAACCCCTCAACATGACAAGACTATTGGATATGATCACAGAGGCCAGTTCTTTTTATTTTGATTTCATTCTCAATAAATCTAAAAGGCAAGTTTTCTGACAAGCCTAAAATCCATTTTTGAGGAAGAATTAGGAAAAGTGATCAGTATTGAAGCAGAAAGTATAGATTGCATCAGTAAAGTCATTCAGAATGTAGGGTGCAGGGAGGCAGAAAGGGTAAAAGAATCGAAAAAGTAGCTAAGTACTACCTGAATGCAAAATGTGGATTCTGGCAGATCACATTGGATAAGGAATCATCCATGCTCACCACATTCAAGAAACCTCGGGGCAGGTAAACCTTCCTCCCAAAGCCCTATGACATACATATGCACTGTGAAGTAGTTCGGAGTGAACAAGGTCATGAAAACATGGTTCGCTTCACTAGGGAAATTAGCTGAATCTGGGGGAATCTTCCGCACTTCCAGGAGTCTACCAGAAGTTCAGTGAGAATAGGCAAGTGTGTCAAATGAAGACGGTCAACACCAGATGCCAGCGCTGAAGGGACACCTCCTCCATGGCCCCATTCTTATGTGCCCTGCTCCTGGCAATCAGTGTTGTAGCATGGGTGCCGATGGCTGTGGGTCTGGCAGCAATATAGCCACTCTATTTAGCTCTTCCTGTACATGTGCTATGCCCTCAGGACCTACCTATGCCCCTCCCCTGCATGGTACGCTGTTTTTGAGCACCTCTCCTCTTCCTCCTGCTGCATTCATTCAGGCCTCAGATCATTATGTGTGAGATTATATCAGAAAGCCTAATATTAAAGAGTAATTAATCTTAAAGAAGTTGTATTTTCTCCAGTTTAATGCATTATTTAACAGTATGGACAGGAGATACTGATCTTTAGTGTAATCTTTGGTTTGCTGCTCCTAAGTAAAGGAACTGTAGTGAAAGGAAAACTCCTCATGAAAATGCCAAAAAAAAATTCAGAGAGTGAGGAGCTGACAGGAATCGAGAACATAAGGTTGTGGAGAGAAGAAGAGTAGAAGTTGAAAAGTTAGTACTATTTCACTCATTTGCATTCAAGCAACCTGGGATGAAGTTATGGCCCCTCAAGCATAATATACATACATACATACATACAGTACATGAAATGAACCACACTCTCTATTTTCTTCGGACCCCATTTTCAAGCTGTATGTTATGAATGTATTTTCATATTCTCACCTTTTTACAGAGTACCCCCCTTCTTACATCTATAACAGTTAGCATCAATCTATTTTTTTATTGTTTTCATATGTCACACAAGCACACATATGGATATAATGGCAAAAACTAATTTTTCTTAACTCTTGAAAACAGATTAAAATTACTTCCATCTGTTTGGCTAATCAAAGTTATCTGTGCATTCCATTCTAGTCAAGTAATGAATTGTTAGACAAGGAATGCTTATAATACCATTAAAATAGAATATGGACTTACAGTAATGCAATAAATTCTGCCCAATAGCAAAAAGCTGGTTGAAATTAAAGGTTAAAGAGAGCACCATCATTTTATAATGTATCAGTAAGATCGGGATTAGAATAAATTGTAGTTTAACCCGTTCATTGTTTCATAGGACACGTGGGGCTCCACAAGTCCCACTTGACCTCTGCTGCAGTAGGTGTAGCGCCTCCCCCAATATAACTTACCTTGTCCCCACTGGTCCAGGAGACTGGTGGGGACTCTCAGCAGCAGCCAGTGGTAATTTCGGAAGTGCCCCAACATATAACATAGAAAGTTGGGGGTACCCTAATATAAAAAAGGGGAGTTCCTTCTTTCAAACAGTGTGTATACATAAAAGCTAATATCTGGTGACACTAATCACTAGACATTAAACCCCAGCACTACAGAATAATAATGTAGCCAAGGAATGTGCGGAAGATCTCCTCCAACTTGAATACAAATAATTAAGGGGCACCCACTTTAGAAAAAGGGAGTGCCCTCTTTCAAATGTTGAAGCCCCTTAGTACTTATTGTCTGGTGATCACTTGTGATCACTATGCAATGTTACCCCACGCTACAGAAAACTCACACTATGGGCCAATTGTAATAGTGTGCAATTGCACAGACAAAAACCAACTCGCACCTTCTCGCGTTTTTTGAAGGTGCGAGTTGGTGCAGGGACTCACAAATATAATAGCCTGCGAGATTTTGAGCTTGAGGCTACTACACTATGCAAATCTGTGCGAGTATTTGCCTATGTAAACTCACAACTTTTAAAAGACAATATTTACACTTCTATCTTTTATATAACATTTACACTATCAACCCGGCACCCAACGGCGCCGGGATATCCCCAGGCTATCAGCCCAGGCCTAGGGTGCCCTGGAGAGGGGTACCCCTTTATTGAGGTTCCCACCTCCCCAGGGATCCCCAGCCTGAGCTGGCTAGCGGTCAGGAGTAATGCTTTCAGAGAAATAGAACGTGAGAATCTTTGGTGCACACAGAAATCTGCTGCTAGTGACAACCACACTCAATATAGGTGATACCCACCACCAGTAGTCTTCTGACTTTGCCTTGAAAAAGACCCTAGTTCAGGGTCAAAACCCATCGGATTGTTTGTGGTGTCCCCCATCTGATGAATACAGGGATTCTTTCCAGCGGAGCCAGCATCCATCCAGAAGTGTGTTCCCGGGACTCCTGAAGGATTTTACATCCATGCTTTTACAGAACTGAGATCATCCGGTTCTGAAAGCCCTGCTGACATATACAGTGAAGAGGAGGATCGATAAGGATACATCCTGATATACAGTGTGTGACGAAAGGGATGGACTTATACATCACTCCATAAGGAATGTGATTGTATTTATTATTGAACTTTTATTGAACTTCCCTTGGCTAAGGTTTTATTTGCGCTGGTGAATTATCACATCTGTTTTTTATTCGCAGGGGTAATGCTTTGGCCGGGAGACCCGGTGAAAGGGTTTCCCTGGCTGTAGCATTACCCCCCAGCTAGAAAAAGTTTGGTGCTGGTTATGGAAATTACCGGGGACCCCCACTTGTTTTGTCCCCTGTATTTCCACAGCCAGGACTGGATCAGAAAAGCCCTGTGTTGGTACTTAAAATACAGGGGTCCCCTACGCATTTTGTCCCTTGTATTTTGAGAAACAGGACAGGCTTTATGTAGCCACGTGCCGGTTCTTAAAATACAGGGTGCCCCTACAAATTTTGTCCCCTGTATTTTAAAAACCAGCACAGGCTGTACAGAGCTCGGGGCTGGTCATGCTTCTGGGGAGAGGGTGCATGTTTTTTTTTTTCATATGTACATATAGTAACACGTATCTCATGGATATGTGCATGTTTCTGTGTTACTCTGACCTGCTCAGGATAAACTCGCTATCCTGAAGCTGGTCTATTGATTTTGCGAGTTCTCCGGCAGTAATATGTGCTAGTGAAGCATTCGCAATCTACTACATTGCCCGAGTTCTATTTAGAGAATGGGAAAAGTTCTGGATGTGAAATGCTTTTTTCGAGTAATAGTAAAGCCCGAAAATGCGAGTTTTACCATAGTCGCACCCTATTACATTTGCGATTGAGTAAAAAATGTGAGTTTAGCATTAAACTTATATTTTTTTACAAATTCGCAACCTATTACATTTGGCCCTAAGTGTCCTATCACCCTCATAGTGACAGCTGCAACCAAGTGGGCACCCAAATGATGTGGCCCAATAGTATTTTTTATCTGGTAATCAGCTGTATTCACCAGACAATATTACCCTGCACTATGGAAAATAGACTTTTTTGCGTATATGGATGGGAGGGGATCGGTATGAAATACCGCCGGAAAACCGGCAGCAGTGAAGATCCCAACAGCTCCAAAGGTAAGTAATTACTAACCCTACTCCACCCCCTAACCCTCCATTAGGGGTGCCTAACCCTAATCTCCCTCCCTAGTGCCTAACCCTAACCCCCCTCTAAGTGCCTAAACCTAACCCCCCCTTCCCCACAGCCTAAACCTAAGTCTCTCGGGGAAGTTGCCTAACCCTAACCTCCCCTTGGGGGTGCCTAACCCTAACCCCCCTTCCACTAGCCTAACCCTAACCCTCCTGGGGGGGTGCCTAACCCTAAGTCCCCCCGGGAGCCCTAAAACCTAACCCTCCCCCCCGCGGCTGTCCGCACCCAGCTTACCTTCGTTCGGTATGCCAGACATCGAGCTCCTGGCGTAGGTCTAATGACAGGCGTCGGGATTTCGACGCCTGTCATTAGTACCTTGCTGGGATTTGACAGTCGGGAAGCCGGCGGTCGGCATTTTGACCGTCGGCTTCCTGACTGCATCCCGGTAGGGGGCCCTACGTGCCCTATTACATCTATAATTTCACATCTAAATGGGGGTTCACTCGCATATGAAGGAGGGGAGTTCTTCATAACAAAAGTATTTCCTTGTGGTGCTTTAGGTTCCCTTTTTTGAAATTCCAATTAAAAAAAAATTTTTTGGCCACTTGGATTAAAAATGATGAGTACAAAGACTAATGATATTTTCTGGAAATAGAAAGTATTCTGAAAAAAAAAAAAAAACCCGGTATAAATTGTGCAAATGTAAAAAAATTACCTTGGCACAAGGGTGAGAGAACCCGCAGCAGCGATGGGGTTAAAGGAAAGCTATCCCCAATCTGCAGACTGAAAAGGAGAAGTCTTCACAATGCAGATGATAGAAACCACAGCTCGTCTGGGTTAACTGCTTAAACCAAAGCCTTACCTTGTGATTGTGTGTGAATATTGGATGGCTGAGATAGGCAAGTCAAAGGAATGTTAAGGAATATTAGCTGATATAAAAACAGATTTCTTTCCATATTATTCTCCCCTTAGCCTGTCTTCTATTGTGCACATGTGCATGCATCTGCTGCCTTACAAGTGTCGTCATGTTACCTATAAGCATCTTCAGGATACAAGGAACAGTGAGTACATTTACAGATACTGTAGAGCCAGGCTGCTTTAGATAAGTAGCATGAACGTGAGCCTTCACAGATTGGCGTCTGCCTCTAGCAGCTTTGCACTCATATATATTGGTTTGTGAGTAGGTATAAATAATTCAACACTATTCAGCACATTTTCTTTTTCTGACAAGCCTCAGGTGACATCCACTTGACTAAAACAACCAGGCTTCATCTGTACCTAACTTACATTTTGCTATCTGTTTACAATTAAACAATCACTAATAACATATCTATTAACATGCTAGTACATATGGACTAGTAAATCCACTTTGTGGATATTCTGGTGATAGGTCACTGCTGGATATCTTTATGGGCACAGAGGGTGGTTGAGATTATGGCCCTCATTCAGAGGCGGTCGGAGGATGCAAGCGGTCGCTCAGAAACTGGGCGGCCGCTTGCATCCTGACCGGCCGCCTCTGTTTCGGTCGTTAGGCTGTGGGTTTACACCCACAGCTCTAACAACCGCGACCATCGGGGCTTACGACGAGACCCTAGGGTAGGGTCTCACTTGTCGTAAGCCCCAGAGAGCTTCTGGCTCTGTCAGATGCGGAAGCTCTCCACTGACATCACTAGTGATGTCAGTGGGGCCTCCCCCAAACGGCATGCCTTCCCATGGGAATGCCTCCGTTTGGGCTGCCACCCCCCCGGCCCGCCTTCCAAATGGGGCGAGCTGTCAATCAACATCGACAGCTCACCCCCTTTGGAAAGAGACCCGCTACGACCGGCGCTGTCGGTCGTAGCGGGTCTCACGCATGCGCACGAAGGAGCCGGCTCCCTCGTGCGCATGCGCACTGGACAAACAACGAGGCGGCCGTGCGGTCGTAGACTGTACGGCCGCCTCTGAATGAAGCCCCATGATCATTATTATTAACTGTTGTTTATATAGCACACCCATATTCAAGACTGGGTAATAAAAGACAGACAAAAAGGTAAGAGGGTCCTGCTTGCAAGCTTACTGTCACAAGCCACCGCACTGTGAATGCTGTGCAAGGTAAACATCAGGCAGGTGTTCACTGAATCTCTGCCTACATCCTGTCCATCATTCTGTGGATCAGTCCAGATTGGCTCCGGCATCTATATCTAGCTGGCACTCACGCTGCTACGATGCCGGTGATAGAGTACTCGTGTTTCCGGTTCTGGCTTTGTCTCCTGTCTCCAGTTGAGCTCTAGTTTTCCTGCTTTCCATATTGTTGTTCTCTCGTTTGTGTCATCCAGGCAGCACGGTCCGCATATCTGTTCCTTGCCGTTAGTTTTATCCAGGCAGCACGGATAGTACCCTCTGTACAGCGTCAGCTGCTTGTGTCAACCCGGCGGCACAGGCCGCACTACAGTATCAGCTGCTTGTGTCAACCAGCGGCGCAGGCTGCACTACAGCATCAGCTGCTTGTGTCAACCTGGCGGCACAGGCCGCACTACAGCATCAGATGCTTGTGTTAACTCGGCACCACAGTCCACACTCCAGCGTCAGCTGCTTGTGTCAACTCAGCGGCACAGGCCGCACTACAGTATCAGCTGCTTGTGTCAACCCGGCGGCCCAGGTCATACTACAGAGACTTTTGTGCACAGTCCTGCGCATCTAGCACCAGTGACTTTGTTACAGCTATACCCGGCTGCTGCCACATCTTGCCCAGTTATGCCAGTCCTCAAGGTTTGCTACACAGTCCAAAGGCTGCTACTCAGTACAAAGGCTACTACCAAAGGCCGCATCTAGCCAAGTTATACCAGCCCTCAAGGCTGCTGCATGGCCCAAAGGCCGCTTCATAATCTACGGCCTTCCGTCCTACCTAGCCAAATTTCTTCCAGCTCACTAAGCTGTTACACGGCCGCATCCAGCCAAGAGTTCCAGCCCTCAAGGCTGTTGCAGGACTTTTAATCAAAAGAGTCATACGCATCCTAACACTTACAATCTGTGGATAGGTACATAGTACCTGGGATTATTTTGGGGGACTAATAAAGATGATCATACTGTGGTGATGAGGTTTCAGCCACATCCACTATAGACTATAGGTTGGGAAAAGTGTCTGCAGTCAGACTCCTCTAAGACTGTGTGCACAGCCTCCAAGACACAATCATACTCTGGTGTGATATTTACTGGGCCCTGGGGATCCTTGCAATGGGTTAGTTACTGTTGTCAGCTAGGGCAGGAATACTTCAGGGAGACCCATGTTTGGGGAGAGATGCTGTAGTCAATCACAATTTTGACTGCTGATCAGTATGACAGTAAATTTCATTACCATACCCCCCAACCATCATGATTTCAGTAGGACAGTCCTGGTGTAAAGGGAACAGTCCCATGATCATGATGTTAATTCCAATTTGCAGGGGGTTGAGTGGTATTCCCTTGTTACACTCACTGGGAACTGTGATTTTGTATTCAGGGGGGGTAGCCTAGCACTTCAGAAGTGATAAGCACTCCCCCCCACCAGAAGGCCCATGTTCCAATTTCGGGATTCCAAAAGTTGAATGCACATAATTACCAGTTACTCTGAAACAATCATGTGGGTAATGTTTCAAGATCAGTGAATGGTATATTGGGTATACTAGGGTATTTTATGACATAGGTTAGGGGGGAATGCACAGGGGCATGTGCCACCCCTGTTGTTCCTGGCACTTTTATTTGTCAAAAAGTAGTTCTGTTTTAGTGGGCCCCTCCACGTGCTCCTCTCCTCAGTCTGCAAGCGCAACTGCAGAGGAGTCAGTTGGCTGCTGTCGCTCGGATAAGTCATCAGTAGGACGCTGTCACCAGCCAGGAGTCAAGAAAAGCATGTCAAGTTTCTAAAGGGGAGGGTGTGCTGCGAGGTGGGCAGTGAAGGGGGTATTATGTGCTGCGAGGGGGACATTATGTGCCGTGAGTGGGCAATATGTGGTGCTGTGAGGGGGACATTACTGGTTGTGAGGGGGCAGTATGTGCTGCTGTGAGAGGGACATTACTGGTTATGAGGGGGCAGTACGTGCTGCCTGTTGTGAGAGGGACATTATGTGCTGTGAGGGGGACATTACTGGTTGTGAGGGGGCAGTATGTGCTGCTGTGATAGGAACATTATGTGCTGTGAGGGGGGCAGTATGGTGCTGTGAGATGGCAGTATGTGCTGCTGTGATAGGGACTTTATATGCTGTGAGGAGGCAGTATGTGCTGCTGTGATAGGGACTTTATGTGCTGTGAGGGGGGAAGTATGGTGCTGTGAGGAGGCAGTATGCGCTGCTGTGAGAGGGACATTATGTGCTGTGAGGGTAGCAGTATGGTGCTGTGAGGAGGCAGTATGTGCTGCTGTGAGGGACTTTATGTGCTGTGAGGAGGCAGTATGTGCTGCTGTGAGAGGGACATTATGTGCTGTGAGGGGGGCAGTATGGTGCTGTGAGGAGGCAGTATGTGCTGCTGTGAGAGGGACATTATTTGCTCTGAGGGTAGCAGTATGGTACTGTGAGGAGGCAGTATGTGCTGCTGTGATAGGGACTTTATGCGCTGTGAGGGGGCAGTATGTGCTGCTGTGAGAGGGACATTATGTACAGTGAGGGGGGTAGTATAGTGCTGTGAGGGGGCAGTATGTGGTGCTGTGAGTAGAGATGTGCACACACCTCCGTGTTTTGGTTTTGGTTCTAAATCAATATTGTGTTTTGGTTTTGGCAAAACTACCCTCAAGTGTTTTGGTTCAGATTCGGGTTTGGTTTTCTGTAAAAAAAATTATAAAAACAGCTAAAATCAATTAATTTGTACATGTTTTTGTTCCTTTAGTATTATTAACATCAATAACATTCATTTCCAGTGTATTTTGACCACATTACAGCACCTGAAATCATGAGGGAAGGACATAAATGCAACCCAAAACACGTGAGAATCCATTTTTTTAAATCTAAGTTCCGAATTGTGAGAAGCCCTGAATCAGGACTCTGTTCTACTCGGAACCCCAAAGCAATTCCGAACTGGAAGTCGTTTTGACTCGGAACTCCGTTAGGGTGTGTTCATATTTCATTAAACAAACCCACACATCTGAAAGCAGTATGTGGTGCTGAGAGGGGGCAGTGTGTGCTGTGGGGGTGTCAATGTGTGAGATGTGGTGGGTGGGTGGCAGTGCTGGGAAGGGGTCAGTAGTAGATCATTGAGTATTATAAAGTGGGCAGTGAGGGGGTCACTGTGTGTGCTGTAAAAGGCTCACTGTGCTGTGGGGACCAATGAGTGAGCTGGGAAAGAGGTCATTGTTCTGGAGGGGGACAGTGGCCCTGGTTCAGAGCTGGACGCTCTGAAAGAGCGCTTGCTCTGATTCAGGGCGTTTTTTGTTTTTTTTGTGTGGCCTCCTGGCCGCTCACATAGCTGTGGGTGACCACCCACAGCTTATATGAGCGGCCACATATGGTCGGGCTTGCGACGAGACCCTTGTGGTAGGGTCTCGTGGCCCCAAGCCACAGAAAGATTTCGGCTCTAACAGAGCCGAAATCTCTCCACGTGATGTCAGTGGGGCCGCCCCCAAACGGCAGGCATTCTCAAGGGAACGCCTCCATTTGGGCAGCCAGCCCCCCGGCCCGCCCACCCAAGGGCCCATTGAGTGCTGTTAGAGGATCAGTGTGTGCAGTGAAATGGTCAGTGAGAGTTGAGAGGGGGTTAGTGTAATATGGAGTGAGGGAGCAATGAGACAGCTGTGGAGGGACAGTAAAATAGATATGGGTAGTAAGAGTCATATGAAGTGGAAGAGAGAAATATTCAGAGAGGAGCCAAAGAGCTCTATTTATTAACATTATTTTTACTAAAATAAAGTGAAAAAGGGTGTTTTCACACCCTTTTCACATTATTTTAGTATCACCTAAAGTTTCTAAAGGGCAATTGGAGTAGAATTCGTAAATTTCTACTCCAACCCCTAATTATCATTTATTTTTAGTAAACAGATGGCATTTCCCATAATTGTAATGGGAAATGTGATCTGGCCAAAGTTACTAAAAATAAATTGTGAAAAAATATCGGGGAAAGCACTGTGATAATAATGCCACCTGGCGGTGGCGTTATCCAGGGTCTTCCCCGGTCACCAGACTCCTGCTCTGCTCTAACAGGCAGAGCAGAGCCAGGAGCCGGCCCCAGTGATCAGCTGTGTGGTCTAAACAGACCACACGCTGATCACTGCTAAAAAAAAAGATAAAAAAATTAGTAAAAGAAAAAAATTTACCAGAGTCCAGGGACCGCAGATCGGGGCTCCGGTTATGTCTTCCCTCCGGTCAGCTGATCTACCATCCTGCACTGTGACCCAGTTATCAGCTGACCGGGTCAGCTGACCGGAGCCACGACAGACATCACCAGAGCACCGATTACCAGAGGTAAGAGTAATAAAGGGATGGGGGTCGCAGGGGGGAGGGTCGTGATCTCGGGGGCAGGGCTTAGCGGTGGCCGGTCGGTGCATGTGCGGGCATTCAAAAAATACTGTGATAAGTGTGGAAGGGATTTGCAGGGACAGAGCTTAATCACAAGCTCTGTCCCTGCAAGGGATTTGTAGTAAATCAATGAGATATTAGCTGAATATGCAATGCGAATTCAGTCGGTAATATCACACTACAATCTGCATTCAAAATGCGGATTGTAGTAAATAGAGCTAAATTAGAGAGGTCCGTGCATTCTAATACCTTATGTTGGCTGGCAGTTGCAGATTGAGGGGTAGGAATCTAAATAATATTACACTTTTTAAATGCAGGTAACAATTCACTATCTCTTTTTCAGAAGGCTCACAAGCACCAACAGAGCTTAGAACACAGGCTGGCAGCTGCAGCAAATTGTCAAGTGCAGGTAGGACATAACTTGTGTTGGCTTTGTTTATAATATGTACCCCATGAATCCCGGTATGATGAAAACGGGTGTTTGGCTCACAAGTATATGCCATGCCCCTTGCAGTCCACATTCCCTATTCCAGGAGCACGCGCAGCTATCCATAACACCGCTATCCCTATTGTGGTGCCCCCCCCCCTCATCATTTCTTCTTGATCCGCCCCTGGTCTGGTCTATATGCCCTAAACAATAATCTCTAAAATGACTGAGTGCTTAAGCTCTGGAACTTGTTCTTCACATATTGGGGTATATTGCCTGGCGCAAATGTAATTTTGCGCAAAAAGTGCTGCAATCCATAGCAAATAATCAGATGCTTGTTTTCATTATCTCAAAAAATTTACAAAACTTAATTATTGCAATGTTTATTAGATATTTACTAAACATTTGCCTGTGCACTAATATTCATAAATACAGTATATCCATGTATAAAACTACTGAGCACCATGTGGAATATTGTGCACCAGCAACTGTAGGTAAAAAGATTCCCATACACCAATGAATGCAATGTATATCATTTTCAATTTGTGTTATGTATCTTGTGCCCCATAGTCACAACCTATATAAAAATTCCAAATGGGATGCTACTACTGATTTCTTAGTTGTCTGAACTGTGCCCATGCTTTTTTAGACTGGCTGATGCACACTGCAACTGTAAAAACCCAATATCCCTGCTGACAAAATCAAATGTCGACTTCACTTGCAATTGACAAATTGCTATCTTTGTAATTAATAATTCATAGAAACTAATTGATAAACACTAACTACCGATGTGATGGCACTTCAATCTACAAAACTGACTGTCATGTTTGTAAGAACAATATCACATTTGCTGCAGTATTGTTCTCAAAATATATCATTTATATTGTGCCTAAAAATATATGCAAAAATTTATATTGTCTTTTCTGGAGAAATGTGGCTATAGGGCCTGATTTATTACGGATCGCAACTGCAATCGCAGCTGCGATTATGCCCGCAGACCCACTGCAAAAATATGCTAATGATTGCGATCGCTATACCATCGCACCCCAACATAAGGATGCCCACTTCCCCTTACTCACATCCTTAATACCTAGCAAGTCTGCGAAGCCATTGGTAACATTGAGTACCATCAGAACATCACGCACAATTGCACAAGGTCAAACTTTACTCAGTAATTGCTAATCCTGTGCGCAGTGAAAGCCCAAGCTGCGTATGCCATCGCAGTGGCTAATATATGCACGCCCCTGAAACGCACTAACACGCCTGCATTTCGCCGACCCCCACACCCCCCTGTTAATCACTCTGCAATGAGTCTGCGTGGTCTCTGCAATCAAAGTGATAAATTTGCACACTATGAGCCATATTCAGTTTGAGCCGAGCCGCGTTAAGTTAACGCGTCCCGGACTTAACACCAACTTTGTCTGTTTTGTAGCCGTAAAAGTACCGCGTGCGTGCACGCTTTACCATGTATTAAATTACAAAGTACGTGTAAACGGCACCCGGCGATGTTGTAACAAGCGGAAAGTACTGTCATTTTTGGGGAAATCAGCCTGTCACCCCCCAAATGATGCTCTGACATGGGGGTTCATTATGGTTACCCCCGATTTGGCTCACTGAAGGTATTTGGTTTTTATAAATGGGCTCAATAGCTGCTAAATAGCGTTTTTCTATACCTGATGCAGAATAGTATTTAGGAATATTTTTCCCAGGAAATATGTTATCCCAGCAAATTTGGGGTACTTGAAAATGGGGGTCTGCATATTTAAAGTTGAAAAAGTGAACTTGAAAAAATTTTGAAAAATCCACATGCCGCAAGCACCTGCAAACAAAATAAACACCTGGGGCATACTTGGGGACCCCCCCCCAGAGTAAAGTTCGCTAGTTTTTAAGTTTGTACCCCAACATTTTTTTTTTCGCTTCCGGCCCCCCGGAAAGGCAGGCAAGCCTCCCGGAAGTCTCACACCCTCCCCACCTCCCCCCTGAAAAAAACAGAAATCCCCGCAGCGGGGGGCCCGGTGATGCCCCGCCCCCTGCTTCACAATGCCGAAAATCACGGCATTGTGAAGAGGGGGCAGAGTCACGATGACGCGATCGTGCGGCTCCGCCCCCAGTGTGACCCAAAATGGCCGTCCCGCCCCGGCTCCGCCCCAAATGGCCGGCCCCGCCCCCCGCTATTAGCCGACAGCAGCTCCCTCCCGGAAGGCTGGAGCTGATTGTCGGCAAGTATGCTACTGGGTGGTCTTACCCATAGGCTTTTTAGGCTGAATGTTAAATCTATAGGGTGTATTTATCATTATGCAGCAATAGAAAGTATTTTGTATTGCCGAATATTGATAAATACACTCCACAGACTGACGATTCAGCCAAAAAAGCCCACCAGTACATAGAAGTCTTTTCTGTTTCCCTGGAGTTCATCCATTTTGATTAGCAGTGATGATGGAACTAGAAATGGAAGTGCTGCTCCTACTGCATGAATAAGGGCATTTGTTTATTTGAAAGACTAGAGCTGTGTTGGTGGGAGGAGAGTTTGCTAAAGTGCCAATGGAGAGTGTGGCAGGTCCCTGAAAGCAGCGAGAATGGGTTGGTGGAACCCTGACTGGTAACCGCATATGTGGCTTTCAGGTTTCACAGAGAAAAGAACAGTGGGGGTTTTCAGGCACTGGGGCCTATTCATCAAACGATAAATGGCCCAGTAGCTATGTGAAGAGAGATCCAAGCGGATCCCTCCGCTGCCTCCTCACTACCTCCCTGGTGGCTTTGCGCATGTGTGAGCCGGGGTCACGCATGCATAGCCAGGACGAGGAGGAGCAGGTAAGTAACGCAGATACAGAAGTAACCATGGGGATAATTGCTTTTCGGAGCAGTTGTCTCCGCACCGGAGCAATGATGAATTGCTCTGGTGTCACGTTTCCCTCGCTGCGAGTTGAATACTTAAGTATCTCTCGCAGCAAATCATCGGAGGCCATACGGCCTTCAATGATGAATAAGCCCCTTAATCTTCCGAAAATCAATATCCTTAAGTATTACTTATATAATATCTTACAAATATTGTTTAGAATTACATGCCAAATCATTATTAAAGCAAAATTATGCAATAGAAAAACATAATGTTAACACATAAATTGCAGCATTCAGGAATTTTCTATCTACTACACTGACAAACAGCTCACAAAACTGCCATGGATGAGACGCGCTAACAACAATGATTACGGCTTAGTACCTGCTTGTTACGACAGCATGTAAATAGTAGTTTGGATTTGCAACGCAGTCTGGGAAAAGCGGCATGATACCTTTTACGGTAAAAACATTAGGGATCTCTGTAATATAATGATAGGGTTTAACACCACGCATATCACATATTTACTGTCCTGTGTCATTGCTTTCATCGAACGTTTCTCAAGACAACCATCCATGGCTGAAATACTTTTCATGCAGTCTTTGCAAGCATAGAGAAATCTGTACAGAGGTACATAGCCCATGGAAATGTATGCTGGTCATTTATGTATGGCAGTGATGTGTGGTCAGGTGAGGCAGAGCCTTTCCTGTCATACTTAGGTATACTCCACAGTTTTGACTATAACAATTATAAGAAAAATGTAAAGAAAATATTATAAATATCTTCTTTGTATTATTCTAATAATTTTTATAGTCAACTCTGGAGTAAAAAGTGTATGACAGGTGAGGCACTGACTCCCCTGTCCACCTTTTCCACACATGCCTGATCAAAACACACCAAATTCCCAGCACTATATACTGCTGCACCTTTGTATAATGCCCACATGAACCCTCATATATGTCTGTGTAAATCTGGCTCTGATACTAGCCAGTGCCTCCCCAGCCATTTACCTCACTGCACCTCACTGGTGTTTGGCCCCTTTGTCTACTATCTGCCAACAGTCTGGATTTTCACAGACAGTCTATGGAAGGGGTGCAGCCTATTTGTGTCATCACATAAAATGTTTTTTTTTCTGGATTAAATTTATACAATTTTAGTTTTGGGAATCTTACAAGTGTTAGAGAGAGGAATAATTGTTTTCTCCTTTACATTTTATCAGCCGGGCAATGAATTTAGTGTGATTCCTAGCTGTGCTAGAGTTAAATTATAAGTAATTGCTGTACCAAAGACTTAGGGCCTGATTCAGACCCGCTCGCAAGCGGGTCAATGGTTGTGCATTGCTCAAGCCCCATAGTGAGTGAGAAATTCACTCGCTCCGGGGCTCGCTACAAACGGGGCGGATGTCGATGTTGATCGACAGCTTGCCCCGTTTTGTAGGTGGGGTGGGGGGGTAGCTGGACAAATGGAGGCATTCCTGAAGGGAATTGGTATGAAATACCGTCGGCCGCATGGCCGGCGGTTCGATTCCCGTCAGCGGCAGCCCGACAGAAGCAGAGTGTGCGACGCAGCGGAAGCCCAACAGCGCTGGAAATCCTGATCGTGGATAGGTAAGTATCCATTAACCTAACCCCCCTAACCCTAACCCTCCTTAGGGGTGCCTAACCCTAATCCCCCCTCTAAGTGTCTAACCCTGACGACCCCCTTCCCCGCTGCCTAAACCTAAGTCCCCCGGGGGGGTGCCTAACCCTAAGTCCCCCCCGGGGGTGCCTAACCCTAACTCTCCCTCCCCCTAGCCTAACCCTAACCCTCCCGGGGGGGTGCCTAACCCTAAGTCCCCCCGGGAGCCCTAAACCTAACCCTCCCACCCAGCGGCTGTCCGACCGTGATGCCGGGCGACGGTCTCCCGGCGTCTGGGAAATTGCGGAGTCTGCATCTAGACGCCCGGCATTTCACCCTTGCCGGGATAAGACAGTCGGGAAGCCGGCTGCCGATATTTAGGCAGTCTGCTTCCCGATTGCCTCCCTCCTGAAGGAACACCTGCCGTTTGTGGGCGGCCCTACTGACATTATCAGTGATGTCAGTAGTGAGCTTCCGGCTCTATTAGAGTCGGAAGCTCACTGGGGCTTGTAGCAGACGAGACCCTACCACAAGGGTCTCGCCGCAAGCCCGATGGTCGCGACCATCGCGAACATCACCTGGCCACTTGCAAAGCTGTGGGTGGTCACCCACAGCTTAGCAAGCGGCCAGGATGCCAGCTTAAAAAAGAAAATGAGGCCACCCTCATTCAGAGCGAGCGCTCGCTTTTTGTGAGCGGCTCTGAGTGAGGTCCTTAGTGCATTCCCTTTCTCATAGGATAACATTCTGTGCTGTTTGGAGCTTGCTTAACCAGAGTGGCAAAGCAATGGGGCCATAGAGGATCAAAATGGGCCCTAGCCTGATCTACATATGCAGCAATTTCCAATTGGGTTCGGTGGGGCTTATTTTATTCTAATTTTCATTTCAAATGTTTTGAGGTATGCATCAAAATAATCACCTGTAGCATCGAGGCTCCTAGTGGTTCCTCTTATAAACAACTTTAGTGCTCCGGCCACTTTGCTGGTAGCCGGACAGTGGGAACAGTGGATCTATGGAAATGACATAATGCTGACATAATGGTTGTTGAAGTCTTAATGATTTTATCACTACTAGCCTCTCTTTGAATCCTGTATTTTTGAGTCCTATTGAAGTATGATAGCATAAATGGCCTGCTATGTCTTATCTCTTCTTGCCACAATGTGCAGTGATGAGATGACGTAGCAGGCTGTATCCTCTTTTCCAGGAACTGCGAGTTGTCACACCATCGCCAAATGCCACACCCCAAGCATACAGTAAAGGTGCGCACACGGTACAATATCTATGAATGATAACTATATCGTTCAACGATATATCGTTCATATCGTTAATTTTTATGCAGTGAACGACCAACAATGCGTGTTTGCGCATGAACGATAACGATATCTATGATCGTCTGTACATGCAGGCCAACTTGCACGATATCGTCAACTTTGCCTGCTCAGAGATGTGGCAGGATGACTACATGGAAAGATATCTTTCAAGTCATTGGTGGTACAGATCGTACTGTGTGTATGCAGTTTAACACTGACACTGAGGAAGAGCAGTCTGCAGTTTCACATGTACTATAACAAGAACAAGCAAAAAAAGCAAAGTATTCCTATGTGACAGTATTAAGAAGTTAATTTTAGTGTCCACTCTCACCCGGTATCCATCATAGTGACCACTTAACAGTGCAAATTGCACACTAAGAATGATATATTGGTTTATTGGCTCATTGGGAATTACTGAACGCTATCTGGCATCATAGTCCATTGGTGAACCTAATTAATGTTTAATGTTTTGTGGTCTTATATATAATTTGTTAATAAATTTGATCCCTGTGTACATATTATTAAGACATAAATGGAGAGATGATAGACTGCTGATATTATATATCCAGAGGTATAATATAAATAAGAACAAGCGCCACTTATAAACCTCTCTAAATTTGTAAATTGCCTGTGCAAATTAATGGTTAAAAATAACCTATTATTTGCTGGAGTGAAAATAAACATATATCATCAACACTACCAGCCAGACACATTAAATCATTGATATTAAATGTATATTTTTAAAGAATACTAACAACGTGTTCTGAAGTTGATTTTGAAACAATTCTATGCAGAAAGTGCAACAGTTTAATCTAAGGTATAAGACATTTTTTTTCTCTAGGACAATAATCATATTGAGCACTTTCCAAACCATCGAATTTATTGGTATAATAATACTAATGTGTGGATTATTATCTAATGAAAGCACAAGTAATATATAAGTAATAGAAACACGGTGGACTTAGGGCCTGATTCAGAGCCGGATGCTATTTGCGGTCGTTCGTTCTTAAAAAAGGGGTGGCTATTCAAAAGAACCGTTCGCTCTTTGCGGTCTGTTCACGCCTCTATGTCTGAACAAGCGAACAAAACTTGCGGTCGTTTTTTTGGAAACTACGCCCCCTGGCTGCTCGCATCCTACGTCATGTCCGCTATTTATTAGATTAATCGAGTACATCGACCAGCGTATGAACTGCTCGCTATTCTTGTGGTTGGTTTTTCCTACCGCAATCTTGCGAGCAGTTCTGACTATAAAATAATCCAGTGACGTGGTCAATGACGCTGCTGTATTAATTATGCACACCCATAAAACGCCCGTTTTGACCTTTAAGCATGCCTGCGTTCTGATCTCCACTCCCCGTTTTCAAGCACCTTCCCCTGTTACCACCCACATACGCCTCCTCCTGTCACTCAAAATAGCAGGCATTCGCTATTTAGTGAACAAACGATTTTTGGCCGCACTGACTGGTTCGCGCATGCGTATTACGATCCGTACGCATGCGCAGTTGGGCAAACATCGCTCGGAACAAACGAGCGGCCGCTTATGAGCGGCTGTGAATCAGGTCCTTAATTTCAAGTTATATTTTCGTATCTAATACAAGAAGCAGACATACAATGTGACATATATCACAATAGTATAAACTATTAAGATTATTGTGGAGAACACACATTTTATATAGTTTAATTTTCATATTTTTATATATTTTCACTGATTTAATCGTAAATGATCTAATAAAAGTTATATTTTAATGATTAGATGGTCACTAGAAGTTGAAAATACTATATGTAATTAATTCGTGAGTACCCCGCCATAGGAATACTTTGCTTTTTTTGCTTGTTCTTGCTATGATCTATTCTATTCCTGGGTGCACCTCCCTATATGATAATAACTAGACAGTTACATGTAATAGTATTAGGAAGGATAATCTTTAAAGGAGTGGTCTGGGCGGATACTCTCTTATACTTTGTTTCACATGTACTGTAAGAAGTGGCAGTGGGACACCTGGGCTGAACCACCGTTGCATGTTTTTGGCCGCCTACTGACCTGGACCTGGTGATGCTGAAGCAACATTGGTTCAGTGTTTCCATTTTTAAATGTTCAGATTATCATGTCTCCAATTTTTGTTCTGGTTTTCCATGGAAAATTCCCTGGCAACGTTTTTTGTTAAATGCTGTTGCAAAAAAAAATCCAACAGTGGAAGCACAGCTGAAACTAGGAAAAACAAAAGTGGAAACACCAGTATTGTATCAGTAAATTATGCATGGGCTGCACAACATAGTAAGATACAGACAGCTCCAGACTCTCTAACCGTGTATAGCTACACCACCAGGAGAGAAGGAAAGTACACAACATGAACTTGATCAGAGTCAGACTGAGAATAGCTGCAGTGGTGCCCCTTCCGTGGTGACATTTGGTGCAGACAGGATTGTAGTGTGCGCCGACAAAAGGAGTGTGGTCTCACTGGTAGGATGTGGTCTCAAGGGTAGAGGTGTGGCCTCACACCTGAACCACCGGTTTAGATACTCCCAGGGATGCAGCATCGGGCTCCTGTCACTGAGGAGGAGTTGGCACTTTGGGACCACCCTCGGCGGGTGACACCCGGGTGCGGCCCGCACCCCCTTTGTGATGCCACTGAGTAGCTGCTGCTAGGTTTGCCATCCATCCAGTACATACTACAGTACAGTATGTCCCATATCGATTCAATACAGGATGCAGATTGTCTCGTTTTTAGGTCTGGTGTCACCACATTGTCTGTGTTGTGGTGCAGTGCCAACTGTTAGAGGCTGCTCTCCACACTGCTTCTGTTTACTGCTGACCGTGCAGTAGACTCTGGCACAAAGCCAGCCTACTGCACTGCCAGAGAGGAGGGGGCCTGCATGGTGCCTGCACACGGGTCCTCTCTTCTCTTAAACTGCCTATGCCATTCTACTACACCCCTGTTGCGATCTGTGTCCCTGCTAGTAGCCCCAGCTGTCTTCCAGTGTCTCTACTACTACTACCCCCAACCATCATGTACCTACTACTGCAAACCACCCATCATGTGTCAATGCTAACATACATCCCAACTGTCCTGATTTCAGCAGGACAGTCCTGCTTTTTGGGCACTGTCCCACACGCTGGCCACAGAGTCCCGCAGGTGGGGGGAAGGTTGGGGGGGGACACATGTGCACAACATCCATACACACTGTGCCGGCTCTGGGAAAGGCTGGAGGCTGTCCTGCAGCTCCAGGAGTGCTGGGCAAACACCCAAGCATGAGGAAAATGAAGACATGTCTCACAGGTATGGCTTTTCCACGCCCCATACCATGAAGCCACGCCCCCTAATTTAGAATATGAAGATTCAGTACACACAATTGTTCCGACCACCACCTCACAAAAAGAGGTATGATACTACTACTACACCTACCCACCTATCATGTATCCATACTACTATTACCTTCCCCCCATGTTGTATCCCTAGTAATATAAGTACTAGTACTACAACATCTCTGGATAGCATTAACTGAATAAGTAAAACATTTACTATTTTGATAAAGCATTATTTTTCAATATTTAAAGGTTTGGTTTTACATTATATAATTATTTTCTTTTATAAATTTAAAACAATTGAATTTTTCTTTTTTTATGGAACTGAAAGCCCCATTCTAATCTTTCAGATCTGTACCACACACACGAGCCCGCTAGTCAGCTCACGTATACGCATACTATATCTACAGAGATTGGCTAGGAATAGTCGTAAGTTAACTTATTTATTAACTTATTTATTGCAAAATTATGGTGTAAATTACAAAAATTGTCCTTATAACCAGAGAAAGCCCATGTGTTATATTCATTAAGGGGCATATATATAACAATCCGCATTTTTAATGTGGATGTGATAAATATTTTACGCCTAAATTTGAAAGTGAAAATTTAAATTTTGCCAGGAAATGGGCTCCAATAAAAGCCAGTCTTGGCCTATGCTTTCATTATGCTTCTAGATCCAGCATATATGTAAACTTACTGTGTATGTGCGCCTACGTCAGCCTAACCCTAAACCTAACCACACAGTTGTGAAAAAATGGCTGTCAACATTCTGTATGTCAACAAACTCATTGTTCAATGTGAATGTCGACATGTTGAATGTCAACATTCTGTCTATGTGAACACTCTGGGTGGAATTCAATTGTTTCCAGCCCCCATCGTGCCCGACAGAGCTATTCAATTGTTGCTCCTGTTTGGCACGATCAAATTTGTTGTCTGCGGAACATGGTTTTGTTAATGGACTGCAGTTATTATAGCCTGTATGCATTTATCAAAATATCAAGGTGATATTAATATATACATGAAGATTTAAACATATATGAGTAGATATTGTGCTGGTTTCCACAAACCAGTGTGGATTGTGTGTCTCCGATATTGTGCTGGAAATTCTCACACTGACAGTCTCTGCAGATTCAATTACACACGAGAGGTACGTAAGTATGCTCAATATGTAAACTCTCTGTGCATTTATATACCCATATGGTTAATATCCTCCCATTATCTATATTGGTAGATCTAGCATTGACAACAACAGACAATTAATTTCCTCTAGGTGTCCACATATACTGAGCGGTGACCGGCAGCACAATATCTAATCATATATGTTTAATCCTTCATGTATATATTAATATCACCTTGATATTTTGCTAAGTGCATACTGGTTATAATAACTGCAGTCCATTAACAAAACCATGTTCTGCAGACAACAAATTTGCTACTTATAAATGTTACTTACAATAGCTACAAATAATACTGACATTGTAGCATTTTCTAATAACAGCAAATTATTTACTAGAGAATCTGCTTTATATAGGAAACAGATATCCTAAGAGATCTTAACTCCCAGATACTAGCAACAGCCAACAATTAACACATGTCTTTTGGTCTGTGATATTGACAACTAGATCAATTGATTATATATTTCTAATTGTAGTGACCGGCTGCAACAGGAAGTGTTTTTAACCACATATTCTATATTTTTCTTCCACATTTGTTCTTTACAGATTATTTTAATATATCGCCCTAAAACCTGTACACCACGTTTTAAAGTAATTAATAAAAGTTATATTTTACAAATTTTTCAATGAATATAAAGAGGAAACATTTTGAATCTGTGCCTGTGTACCGGACCATATTTCTTATCTTTTTCTTTTTTGAAGTGATACAGTGTTAAATTTATAAGACGGTCTGGTGGCACCTCCACTCATATACATATACATACTTATCACCCATTGGTGATCATACTAAGAGGAGTTACACAGTGAATCAATGATAAATATATTCTTTCTCTGATAAATATATAATAAACATAAAAAAACATGTATATAAAAATTATTATCAGTGCGGCATCATCACAACTTCCTCTTGATTAACATATTTATCATCATTGTTTCTACTTTTTCAGGCAAGCTCTGTCCCTTCATGCAGATTTTAGTACAACCAAGTGATATTTCCTAAATTCACAATTTGAATTTAGGTAAAAATATCACACCACAACCACATTTCAAATGTAGATTGTGGTAAATATGCCCCATAGATATAAACACAAGACAGTATTGCCCAATCTGCCTGGCAATGCTGTGCATTCAAATTGGAGGCATACTGTTGCTATGTTTTGTTTGTTGGTTTATATTAATGTTTTGCTTGTCTTCATTATGGAAGTTGTATAATTATTACCTAGTTTAGAAAATGCATTGTGACACGTTGTCAACTATTTCTCTCTTGCTTGTTTGTTGAGTATCCAAATACTGAATCACACAAATGATGGCAAAGGACAATACATCTTAACTGTAACATTATCAAGATTAACATAAATGATTTCCCTTCCGAAGGGTAATTTTACTTCCTCCTATCTTCAGTTGTTTAATTAAATTGAATTTATCACCAAATACTAAAACAGCACCCATAGGCAAAAGTAAATAAATAATTTCAAACTGCTTTATTTATCCTGCTAACAAAAAATATATACCTATTAGTTGCACAAATAATTTTATTGGTTTATTTAACACAATAACGATGACAATTATGCAAGATGTTAAAATACATTGCTCATCCAGATGCAAGCCACTGTGTTTGCCCATATATATGGCTTTTGGAAATGAAATTAAATAAAGTTATTGAAAATAGAGTAAACTGTAAAATACGCCCCGGTCTTCTTTGGTTTCCATCTAAGGCAAACTATAATAGGCCCACTTATTTTGTGAATTTGGATGCATATGGAGTCTGAATTATTGTAAAATGAGCATTAAGAGATAAAGATTTGTAGTGGAAGAAAACATGGAAATCCACCATAATGTACAATCACTATATCAGCAGCATCATATATTGATACTAAACTTAGCATGTTCAAAAGCTGTTTAGAAAAAACAGTGATTCATCTGAAAATGTCTACCCTGGTCTGTTATCCAGTGAATGTTAGCATATGTATATATTAGGGAAAGCATAATAATTTTCATTGGCATGGTTGGGAATAATGCCAGCAAGGACAGGATTTGTGGAAAGGTCATATAAGCCTAGGTGTAGTCATGACCTGACATTGGGGCTGTCTAAAATACATGTTCCAGTTTGTGTCTGTGATGACTTTTATTACATTCCGGAGAGTCCATGGAGATACATAATGACTTCCATTAAAAGTATCAAAAAAGAACTGAGGATCACCAGCTCTAAGGAAGCAATGTATCAAACCTTTGAGAGAGATAAAGTGGAGTAGTTGCCCAAAGCAACCAATCAACCTCCATGCTGTCATTTATCTAACACAGGGGTCTATTTACTAAGCCTTGCCTGGAGATAAAGTGGGCGGGGACAAAGTACCAGCCAACCAGCTCCTAACTGTCATTGTGCAAACACAGCCTGTGACATGGCAGTTAGGAGCTGACTCCATTCACTTTATCTCCATCGAAGGCTTGGTAAATATACCCCACAGTCTATAAAATGACAGTTAGAAGCTAATTATTTACTATGGGTAACTTCTCCACTTTCTGGAACATTTGATACATTTCCCCCAATAAAAGTCTTTTGTAGTAAAGAATCTCACTGGAGTCTCCTTTGTGGAGAGGCGATGCTCTTGCCAATCAAGGTCTCCTGACACCTTCATATTGTATATCATATTGCACTGTGGAAGGGGCCAATGTTCTGCTTCAAAATGTTTGCTCTCTTCTATGATATTGTTTACTGGTTGCACTAATCAAAGCTCAAATGAGCTGTCTTTTGAAATATTACATTTGTTGGTGTGTAGCCTTGTCCATTAGTATGTTGGTGCACATTTGAAGACTATTTGCTTGTTGTAAAATTCTGCACATCACTTCACCCAACAAAAATACTCCTAAATATATCATCTCCACACATTTCTATCTGCAAAATAAAAAATCTTGTTTTTTCACTGCCCTTCAAAAACCAGACACACCAGTGCACTTACTGTGTAATTAGCGAATAACACACTCACTCCGCCCAATAGCTTCCAAAAGCCTGTGCCAACCTCAGTTTGTTCACTTCCTACACATCTAGCTCTTCAAAGCTATGCTGTTTGGCAGACATCTAAGCACACTTGGGCAAATGGAGGCACAAAGCAGTTCCAAGCTTGATTTTGTACTGTCCATGCATTTTGCCCTTTGTATGCACAGCAAAAACATGAAAATACATCATGGAGATACTATAGGTCATGACTGACTTAAATGTAAATACATTTTAAATTTCATAGTCCAGGAGCAATAGGAGCTAGAGCATTGGGGGATCTTATGTCACCAGAAAGCAATTCTCTGTAAGGATGTCCAGTTAAATTACATGATCCCTTGTTTTGCTAACCCCAATGGAAGAATTTGTCAGAGTTATATGTTTTTTCCGTCAACACAACAGTCTGTGCATCACAGGGACTGCAACATGATTTCTGCATGAGATCAGCCTGAAAACATCTACTGTGTATTTACTGTACACTCTTCTAGCAGATTTAGCTTTGTGCAGAAACTTGGATACAACCAGTGCTTTTTTCTATGACAAAGGGTACCAATAAGCATCTAATCTCTCTTCCATATTGCTGACGGTCCTGTTGCCAGTTAAGTGTCTCCAGAGGCTATGGTGTTCTAGAAAGTAGCTGAAATGAAGGAGTCTGATAGGCAGTTCCCAAGGGGAAGGAACAGGGCTAGAACTTAACTAAGCAGCCCAATGGTAAGAGTGCAGTGTACGTAACAAGGTCATACAAATTCCAGGAAGGCAGTGATGATGACAGATTACTATAGGGCATGACTGTGTTATTATATCCTAATAGGAACATACATTCCATCAGGGACTGAGGCAATTGTATTTTTTTCCCCTCAAAACAATAAAGAGCAGCACAGCTTATTTATGGTCAAGAATCACCTTGCTCCATACAAAGCATGTCATTTGCAGACCATCGCTTCAGTTGCATCAAAGTAAAACTTGTCTACAAAAGTTGTAAGAATTTTTCTTAATAAACAGCAATTATAATAATTATCTTCTAACATACTATGCTCCTGAAAAAGTTCCATTACCCCAAAACACGATTGCTCATACTAGTTCAATTCCATAAAGGTCGGTTCCTTTAGCCATAATGTATACCTAAGCAGCATGAAAAAAATATATCATTGACTACACAGCTACAAAGATAGGTAAAAACTTGAATTAACAAGATGATAGTATGTTCTTTGTAACCTTCAAATAGTGAAATTACTACTCATGTCTCTTTATGGATCCACTGCTGTTTATTCAAAATACAGGCAACATACCTAAGCCATAACAGACTTCTTTATCAATTAATTTCTACAAAAGCAGGTGAAAATGAACATTTTCACATACTTTTGGAGAAATTAAGTTGTGGGGCCGTTCATCATAAAGGTAATGCAGGATATATTACAGATATCTCCTGCTTAACTTTCTCTCCCGATGTGGCCCGCTGTCACCATACACTAGCATGGGGACCTAAATTCATCAAGTTCCAAAAATACTATATTTTTGGAGCTTGACTGCGGGAGCATCCGCCATCTTCAGATGGCATTTGCTTTTGCACACTGCGCTCGCCTTGCTCCTTTCTTATGGGAAGGAGTCCCGGGTTAAGAAAAGGCATTCTTTAGAATCCCTCCACCCCTGTCTAGCTCCTTCCACCGGACACCGGGGCTTTGTGCACCTGCGTGAACTCTAGTTCACGCATGAGCAGTAGCACTGCCAAGTCCGAAAGGAGCAGTGAAAATATCCAGGGAAACAGTTGATTTTTGGATCAGCTGTCTGCAATGGAGCAATGATGAATTGCTCCGGGGCTCACCTCAAGATAGAATGTTAATTATCGGGGTCTGATAATATAATGAATAGACCCCATAAGGAGCTATCACCAGACTGAAGGTTCAGACATTGTAACAATCAGTGGTGGCTCATACCCTCTTGGATGAGGGGGGCTGCCATTGCTGCAGTCCACAGTCCCAGCACCTGCGCACAACAAATGTGGGAACGGCGCATGTTGTGCAAACATTGGCTTCTAGGGACTGTCGGGTACGGCTGTCGGTAAGATTATATAGTGGCTTCCTATTAGAAGCACCCTCTCTGTTAATCACATCCTGGCCTGGTAGTCCCAGGGGGAAAAACACATACCCTGAGATTACCTATCCTATGTGTGATTGGCAGGTAGGCCAGTGAAGCCAGTGCACAGACTCACTGGTTCACTGAAGGTGGCGGATATTACTGGGGTGGTGGGGGGGGGGTTGCAGCCTTGCAGCCCCTAGGTAAAAACTGCCACTGGTGACAATATATTAAAACAAAGAGCAGACAATAGTGCCATACTGAAACAATTAGGGAGATAGGGTAGTGCCAACTGATGATATTACATTCAATCTTTGATTTGTTTCATATATATGATTAAATATATGCTCATACCAGAGATGACAAAAACCATATATGTTTGAGAATATTGATTTGTATCAGAATCCTGATACCTCAGTGCTTCTTATTACTCTAGTTACACTAGGAAAAGGTGGCTCCTGTTTTATCAGCTAGGATCAGGGCTCCCTGCAACCTATTGTTGAAAGTGCCGCTGGTCAATTATATATCCACCACTGGCAGTGAATACATAATACCAGCACAATGCAGTAGCTGAGTTAGCTACTGGACTGTGCCGGCCTTCTATGCATGTGTGACCAGAGGCGCTCTGTGTGGAGGGAGCCACTTAGATCCCTCTTTGCAACCCCGGGCGTGCCAGGAAGCAACACCATCTGAAGGACTGAACACAAATGCTTTTTTTTGTTTTACATAAACTTTTTTCTTCAGTTACACTGACACATGCGGTTCAACCCCATCAATCTTGGAATTATCTGCAGCTCAATTCATCTTGCCATAAAAACCAATCAAAATCCAATAAGTGACTCAGCTTGCCCACAAAACCAACATCATCATAGAGAAGCAGTGTTTGATATAAAATAGTACAGTTTCTCTGTTCTAATCATGTTGCTGAGGTAGGAATAAGGATTGTTGCTGTAAGCAGTGTCCTTGAATGTATTTCTGCTGGTAATGAGCTCTACTTTATCAACAAAGAAACATCTGCATCTCTTGTTATCTCAGCTGCTTCTTGAAAAGTGAGCCAGGGTGCTAAACAGTGATTTCATCCTGAATACTGACATTAACAAAATCAGCTTGAAATGAAATTCAGGAAGTATTTTTTTTTTATCATTAGTCATACCTGTGGAAAGCATGTTTGTGTTATCTCTATAAATGAATACACTAATTGATTTTATGTATATGTTTTGCAGATGATATTAATGGAGATATGTAAATATATGCATAACAAATATGTTCATTAGGAAAATATGGATAATAAGGAGTAGCACGTTCACTCTTCTGTACATTATTATAAAATTAGACAACATAATGTATATAGGAGCACTCTGTCTGTGGTCTGGTGCTTTTATGTGAACAGATGCCTTAAGCCTTGGAGAGTGATAAAATAGAGAGTGATAAAGTACCAACCAATCAGCTCCTAACTGTCAGTTTACAGGCTCTGTTTGAAAACTGATAGTTTTCAGCTGATTGGCTGGTACGTTATCACTCTCCAAGGCTTGTGCAGGTATTCTCAGTAACATTGTTATAATTTACAAAAAGTGGCAATTATCCAATATAGAGCTGTATTCAATTTGAGCGGACCCGCGTTACTTTTTCGCCTCCCGGACTTTTCGCCTACATCGCGTGTTTCGCAGGCGGAAAAGTATCGCGCGCCTGCTTATCTCCGTATTCAATTCGAAAGTACGCGAAAACGGGACCTGGCGAAACTTAAACAAGTGGAGAGTACTGTCAGATTTGGGGAAATCAGCCTGACACCCCCCAAAAGATGCTCTGACATGGGGGTTAGCTATGGTTACACCCGATTTAGCTTGCTGAAGGTATTTTGTGTTTTTAAACGGGCTCAAAAGGTGTTAAATAGCGTTTTTGTATAAGTGGTGCAGAATAGTATTCTGGAGGGTTTTTTGGAGAAAATAACTTATCCCAGCAAATTTGGGGTACTTGAAAATGGGGGCCAGCATATTTTAAAGTTGATAAAGTTAACTTTAAAAAACGTGAAAAATCCACCTGCCACAAGCACCTGCAATGACAAAAAACACCTGGGGCATACTTGCCCCCCCCCCAGAGTCAAGTTCGCTAGTTTTTATCTTTGTCCCCCAACATTTTTTTTCTTTGGGCCCAAATTCAAAGTGATTTTTTGGGGTGTTCTTAAGTGTTTTTTTTTTATTTTTTGACAGTTTACCTTTGGGGGATTGTCTGAAGGCTGCACGGGGGTTACCACAACGTTGCACCCCAAACCCCAATTCTGCACTTTTTTCCGCCTGCTATTCATAGGCAAAATTTTTTTGCCTATTACATTGCATTGACTTTCCGCCTAGGCGGAGAGTCTTTCAAATTGAATACGGTGATACTTTTCCGCCTGGCAAAATGACATCATCGGCGAAAAGTTTCCGCCAAAAACATGCGAAAACGGCTTTTCGCTCCTAATTGAATACGGGCCATAGTGTACATCATACCTCACATGTGCTGGGGAATGAATGGCTATCCTCCTGAGCAGTACAGTTTCATCTAATTTTTAATTGTTATACCTGTAATTAGTTCCAGAAATAGGAGGAAATCAGTAATATAATTTCAGGAATGACTAAAATAAGCATCTGAACACTTATCCAGAGTGTTGAAGCTGACACCTTATTTCATTTAAAAAAAGATATGTTAATAAGGTACCTTCAATATGAGGCCTGTAAGACAAACTTCTGAAAATTAAATATAATTATGATGTGAAAAGCTTATTGTACTTGTCTCATTGAAAATAAACAAGCAAAATGACCTTGTTGTGTACACACACTGTACATATACCAATAATATTACACATGCCGATGTGGCAGCAGCAATAGTAGGCTGGGAGCACCTCACGATTTTTGGGAGCCTCCCGGCCATTGCAGGGGACTCGGCAAGTATGACACATACCTATATTTGTCAAAAAGGACCACTTTTTTCTGCTAGTGTTTAATCTTTGGTGCATTTACGTAAAAGGTGTCACATGATGTCACATTTCCACATGAAGTGCATAGATCTGCGCAACAAGATGGCAGTGTACAACATATGACATCTTCAAATGGAAGTGTATATATCAGTGGCAGTGGCAAATGCAGGATTTCTAGAGGGGGGTTTCCAAATGGTTGATTTTAGAGCGAGTCTGGCCAGTCCATGAAGAGGGCATAATTAGTACTCAACCAGTTTTAATATGCGTCATACAAAGTGTATTGCGTATCATAATTCTAGCATATACAGGACCAGAGATCACAGAAACCCATTATATGTGTCATACATAGTGTATTGTGTATCATAATTCCAGCATATACAGGACCAGCGATCACAATAAGCCATTAGATGTGGCTGTAGGGCAATCCTTCCTGAGCTGGATGTTTTAATTTTAGATGTGTGCACCATTCCAGACTATTGGAGCAAGTTCGGGAGCCTGGAGGAGCAGCAGAAGAACCTAGCACTGCCCTGGACATATTGGGCTCTATAGCAGTGCACCCCTAATAGTGCATGTTTTCCAGATCTCCTATTTGGTGCACAGGTTATTTATTACTGTCTGATACATGTTAAAAGATCCACAAGCGGTGCTAATTATTTCATTTGTGATACTGAGAAGAACATGCAACACTAGCAAAATTCTATTATATTACTATTTCTACTGTGGTCATGTGTCTGCTGGGGAGGGGGGTTTCCAGGCTGACGGAAACCCCCCCTGTGTTTGCCTATGAGAGGAAGGTGCAATCCTTCTGACAGAGGATATTTGAATGTAATTAAGCTGGTGAAAAGGGGGCATTTTACAGAGACCCCCACCGCCCAAGTGCACACGGCATTTCTCAACTTTACTATTAAATCTCAGTTTATATGGAATTTGTTTGATATTTGCCTGATGGCTTTAGTACAAAGCTAGAAATGTGCCATAGCATTTTACAGTCTCTTATTTATCTGGGTGTGTAGTTCTAAGGAACTGTTAACGTTTCAGTCTGGCAGAATAGACAAATCCCAAAGCATCATTTGCTTCATTACAACAGGCAGTTCTTCATATTAAGAAAGGCATTTGCATGCGTAATATAAAATATTAATGTCTAATTTGTTCAACAATTTTGCAGAAATTAAAACTTTCAGGTTAATCATACACCAAGTCACTTTAATTAAAACCGTTATAAAACAATTAATACAGTAGGGCTTTTTTGGATTCTTGCCACTTTTATTGGCTTACTAAATCAAGAGGATTTTTTTTCTTTGACTTAATGAATGCTAACTTTGTTAGTGAGAGTAAACACATCACTTTATAAACAGTTCATCTGTTTACGTATTAGTACTGTATGTATAGTCCTATTTTTACTGTGCTTAGTTAGTCTTCACACATTTCTGTAATAAAAAATAAAATTAAAATAAAATCCCTACTTGTAAATAACATTAAGGTTCTTTTACAAACTGCAAACAATTATTTACATACATATCACCCAATCAATCAGCAATAAGCTGTAATTGGTACTGTCAAACTTAGACTAATGAAAACAAGTGTCTGGCTATTTGCTACTGGTTATTGTAATTAAATTATTGATTATGTTAAATAAATACAGTAGGTCAGCAGATAATATTAAACAGTTCAAGGAACCGTGACATTGGGTTGTTAAGTATTGTGGTTGTTAGTATTCCTCAAAACCTTTAACAGCTGTGCATACCAGTGAGAGGTGCATGCAGCAACTGTTCACACAATACAGTCCTGATTAAGACAGCAGAACTGAGCAGAACTGAGCCCTCAAATAGGGACTGTCCCACTATATTCAGCTGGGAAGTATGCTATAGGTAACACCTTTTTTACACAATTAACTGTAGAACAGTTTTTATGAATGCCACCCTATACATATTGCTAAGAAGAAAAAGAGTTCCTATTAAGAGTTGCAATTGTAGCCAGGTACAGTGTTTTTATGTACTTAGTTAGTAGTAGGATTATCGCTTTGGACACTGTAAAACCAACAACAATTTACGTTGTATATTAATCCTCTGGCAAAATGTGCTCTGCTACTCCAGTAGAATCAGAGTAATAATAATAATAATAATTTTATTTATATAGCGCTTTTCTCCTAAAGGACTCAAAGTGCTTTACATTTACAGTACAAAATACAAAATAAGCTTAAACAAGGGACATTAGTGAAATGCTTGGGTGAATAGGTGAGTCTTGAGTCTATTTTTGAAGGATTCTAGAGTGGAGGCCTCTCGAACTGTGCGGGGAAGTGAGTTCCAAAAGGTTGGAGCCACAAAACTGAAAGCTGGACCCCCAGACGAATTCCGTGAGATTCTAGGTACTGTTAATAGTCCTTTGTCAATGGATCGCAGTAATCGAGTGGGACAGTAAGGAATCAGAAGCTGTTTCAGGTACCCTGGGCCATGGTCATGAAGGGCTTTGTAAGTTATTAATCCAGTCTTGAAAGCAATTCGCCATCTGACAGGCAGCCAGTGAAGGGAGTAGAGAATGGGTGTTATGTGGCTGGAACGGGGCTGGTTGGTTAATAGCCTGGCAGCTGCATTTTGTACCATCTGCAGGCGGTGTAATTCTTTTACTGGGAGACCGAGGTAGAGGGCGTTGCAGTAGTCTAGGCGTGATGATATAAATGCATGTATGACTTTAGGCAGATCTTCTGAGGGAATTAAGTGCTTGATTCTGGCTATGTTCCTCAGATGAATGAATGAGGATTTGATTGTGGCTGATACCTGATGTTTAAGTGTCAAGCCACTATCCAGGACAACACCAAGATTCCGCACTTGTTTAGTGTTTTGTAATTCTGAACCCCCAAGCGTAAGTCCTGTTGGTTGGCTATGCTGTAGCCCTGTCCTGTGACCTATCATAAGGACCTCTGTTTTATCAGGGTTCAGTCGCAGCCAACTGGTACTCATCCACTCCTGAAGCTCAGCTAGGCAGCCATTTAGGGTTGTTATTGGGTCCTTTGTACCTGGAGCAAAGCACAGGTACAGTTGTGTATCATCTGCATAGCAGTGGTAGACCAGGCCATGACGTCTGATTATTTCACCCAATGGTAGCATGTATACTGCAAAAAGCATGGGGGATAGTATAGAACCCTGTGGGACACCGCATGGAAGTGGCACTGGTGATGAAGAGTTTACTCCAGAAGAAACTCTCTGTGACCTGCCTGTGAGAAATGATTTGAACCATTAAAGGACTGTGCCATCCAGACCACAGAAATTTTTCAGGCGCTCAATTAGAATCCCATGGTCCACAGTATCAAATGCTGCTGAGAGATCCAGAAGGATTAAGATTGAACAATCACCTCTGTCTCTTGCCATCAGAAGATCATTAAGCACACATACCAGGGCTGTTTCACATATTAAAGCTCCCCTTATCTCATACATTTTTTATGCAAAAAAACTCCAAATACAACAACTTTATTACTCCAATAAGCAGCAGATCAGCCATCAGTCAGCCATGTATGGCTGCACCACATGTGGGTTGCATGACAGCTTTGTAGGGTTGGCCATCAACCATTCATTATTTTCCACCGATGGTCGATGATTTTGCCATCATTGAATAAAATGACAAAAAAAACATATTTAATCATATTAACCATTTTTAAGCCAAGCAAGTAATATTAAAAAAAATGATTAGCCCATCATATATATAATAACAGTTAAACCTATCCAAATGTCCAAAAATATAAAAATTGTATGACCAAACCATAACAATTGATCAAAATGTCAAATACTTGGAATAATTCAGGCTATATATACTAAATACTATGTAGATAAATTTGGTGGACCCATTTTTGTATACAGAGAGAAAACAAAATGAAATTCATAAAAGAAGTAAAAAAGCAGCTATAAACCTACATACAGTACTGACTTTTTTTTTTTTAGTGTCATCCAAAGTATATACAAGTATATACATGATCGTTCTAGGGACACAATTAGATCAATACAGTCATTAAAACCACTGGATAATCATAGTATTTAGATGAAAGATTCAATATGGTTCCAACTTACTCAACTGGGCAAAAAAATGTTATTAAATAAATATCCATCTTATTTAAATAGCCCAACTGGAGATCAATAATTGATGACTTTTGAACAGAATTATATATATATATATATGTATATATATATATATATATATATATATATATATATATATATATATATAATTATCCAGCTAATTTTAGTCAACACAGAGAGCTTAGGTTTCAACACTCCAGCAATTCCTGCAGTTCCAGGTGCTTGTTTGGTGTACAGTATATGGATACCAATTCTGCAACCAGATGACTGTCCGTTTAGCAGTTCCTGTCTCTGCAGCTAAGGTGACCAGTCATCCTGTTGTTGGTGCGACAGCTGTTCAAAGCTATACTCCATGTTCTCTACAGCTACACTAGCTATTTCTTTAAGTACCTTGTGACAGTGTATTAACTAACTACTGAATCCAACTATATAATAATGACCATAATGTGAGATGTTCAACAAGCACATATAGGCGTAATGTTTAGATGTCCACATATGTCTGGAATGGGCCAGGTAGTGAATAGTGGGAAGGCTTGCAAGTAGACTAACATAGCAATCACCAAATACTATAGTCCCCTAGCCTGCCTGCTCTGCCGGCATCCGTCTTAATTGTTTTACTTTTGGATCCCTAGTACAGAAACTGTGTTTTACAGCAGACTACAAAACTAAGAATCCATGATCACACACAAAAAACTCCAGGTTCCATGCACCATCTTTTACAATGAGGAATCATTTTGAAATATTAAAAAACTGCACATCTTAGTAGATCATTAACAGAGTATAAAATCAGTTTTTCAAAAACCATGTAACACAATTTGCGCAAGTGCGTTTACAGATGTGTCCTCATTTACCCATCGTTTTGTACCATATTTTACAAGATACCTAACGCGACATAGACGCTGCACCACAGGGAGCAGCTTTCAGATTTTGTGACATTTACCTAAATTTAGCTTGTTTGTAGTGTACTGGGTGCTTAGGATTTGTATCTTTGACATAATTGTTATAGTGTAAAGACACACATTGAGCATGATGCTGGGTGGCAGGAAGCATGTCGCGGCTCAGTGACATCAACCCCCTGTCTTACGCAGCTGGTGCAAAGCCACAAGTAGTGTTCAGGGTACTCATACATTGCACTTTTGTCACATCCATAATGCAAAATAGAAGCACATTTGGTAAAATAATGGAAAAACGGGATGCATGGTGCAACTTAGTCACAATTATCATGGCGCGCCAAAGCAGGCAAGCCCAGTTTGCTGCAATTTGCGGATAGGTTAGTGAGGGCACATCTGTGCATCATACTTACCTACTTTTAAATGTTGCCTCCTGGAGATACTAGAGGGGACATCAATGTGGATAGTGCAGGGGAAGTGGCATTATGCTATTGTGGTGGACAAGGCCGAGATTATGCCATGCAGAAGCAGATATGAGGAGTTGAGTGGAGTGAAGCCCCTCTTAGCAAAGTACAGAGTAAAGGCATACCTTGCCATGCAGAGGGCATATGGCCAGTTTTACGCTGCAAAATAACTCAAATTTTGCATTAGCTCAGGGTCGTGCTGGACTCATCCTATGCTTTAAAGTGACCCATTTCCTCCTATGGTGGAGAAGTTCATTTTCAAGAACACACCAATGCAATAAACTTTACATGCACAAAATTGCCATATTTGATAAAGAGTGTCACAAAGTCCCCTTACTCATGATTCATTTAAGCTATAAGTGAGCATTATTTTAGGGGCTAAAAAGGAAAAGTTAATTTTATATAAAGGGATGGTAACTATGCAATAAGAGTTTAGAGTTAAATGTGACATTTACACTTTTTTATGTGACTCTAAAGTTCTTCCCACTTTACTGCACACCTACTGTAGGTACACTTATAGCTGGCAGAGCTGCCTGCAGAGACTAGAGGGTAATTGTACAGCCTGACATCCTGTGAGCTCCCTGCACATCTCAAGTTACAGGTGGTTTGATCTTCTTCATGATACATTTATTTTCTATTACTTTAAGTGGTTTATTTGTTGAATATTTAATAGACTCAAAATTACCTTTTCATCTTAAATTTAGTGTTACTAAAGAAGAAAAAGAATATACTCCAGATACGTATTATATCTGATAACAGTGCTATCAGCTTATTTAACTTTCCAGAGCTGTGCTCTGTGAAAATGCTCTGTTCTTTAAGACTCAGCTTTTATTCCTATTAAGCAAACAATTTACACAGTTTTCTTTGAAAAAAATATAGAGAACACAGAACAAAGCCGCTAGCAATGCAATGACATAATCATCTGTGCTTGTTTCATGATCATAGCTATACTGGCCAAAAATCCCCTCATTAGTGACAGAATGCAGGACTCCCTAACCACATATTAAAGCTCCCCTTATCTCATACATTTTTTATGCAAAAAAACTCCAAATACAACAACTTTATTACTCCATTAAGCAGCAGATCAGCCATCAGTCAGCCATGTATGGCTGCACCACATGTGGGTTGCATGACAGCTTTGTAGGGTTGGCCATCAACCATTCATTATTTTCCACCGATGGTCGATGATTTTGCCATCATTGGCAGAATTCTGATGGTTCTCCGCAATGGCGTGTAAGGCAGCGATGGTTTTTTTCCCCCTATATAGTGGCTTACTTAGCCCCACCACCAGTGGCCTACCAAGCCCTACCCCTGTTTCTGATTTCCCCACAGCCTGTCTTTCCTTGTGCAAACTATGGTTTCATGCAATCAAGGTTAACCGATGGTCATGCCTACCCAAAATATGTAAAGTTTTATATATACTGTGTATATATATATATATATATATATACAACACTCCCTGCTGCCATGAAAGAGGTACCTACCCTGATCTGGGCTGTAGTAGCAGTTGGAATTTTAACCATCCAAAAGTGAGGTTGCATAACCTCTGTTATAAGTGTGATGTAAGAAAAAACTTTTTATCTTTTTTATGAATACATAAAATGTAATTTTAAAATTATATAGACTGATCACATCTATTCTGCTGTGTTTGGTGAAAGGGTTTCTTTACAGAGGAAAATAAGTTGAATTTGTCTCACACAAACCATCATCAGAATTAGGAAAGAGTGAATTTTACAAACTAATGGTTCCTCAAATTGGAGTTTATCAGTGAATACTCAGTATTAAGCATCAATATTGAAGTGCACCCTTGGACATTATTTGTATTCTACCTTTTGGGTCTTTAACCAACAAAAGACCACACACAGAGTAGCAGCTGGATTACCTATTTACTATTTAAATGAATCTGTTTGCATACAAATTAAATTGTGCCATTGTGACTCATTTTAGTGACTCAAATACATAAAAATTGTCACAAGATCCGACAATGTTGTTTAAAAAGGAGTTGGTTGCATTGGTTTCCACAGCTTGTACACAGGGCTTAATTACACCTTCTACTAAGAAAGCTTTAGAGGTTAATTTTCCTATAAAACCCTTGATGTATTTAATTCCAAAGATCCATAAATACCCTGTTAAACCCCCGGGGTGGCCGATCATAGCCGCAAAGAATTCATTGTTTCAGCCAGTATCTACAGTTTCAGATGCCTTGCTACAGCCATGTGTACAGGCAAGACCTACTCTCCATAAGGATACTAACAGTTTGCTAGTTTCTTTATCCAGTTTGTCAAATTTGCCACCAGATTTTGTGTTATTTTCAGTGGATGTTAGCAGCCTGAATAACTGTATTCCTCATTCGGAAGGGATGCAGGCTACTAGAACACTTACTACCAACAATCCATTGTACAAGGGACCTTGTATTGAGTTGTTTATGCAATTATTAGAACTAGTATTGAGCAGAAATTATTTAATGTTTGATTGGGGCAGCCTATTTCCAACTTTCAGACTTTGCAATGGGGTCCAATCTGGCCCCATCGTACACCAATGCCTACATGTTTACTATAGATTATTACGTTTTTTTCTCTGATCCTGATGTAGCTAACAACATTATTGCTCTTTACTGCTATATTGATGACTTGCTCATCATTTGGGGAGGGTCTGAGGTGGCTTTTTCTAAATTGATTGACACACACAATAGTTGTGATAGACCTATCAAATTTACTTATACTATGGACCAACTCTGGGTTTTCAAGGTTGCACAGGCCCAGCTGCACGTCATTACTGAAGACAGGAAAGAGTCTAAAACGTTCATTCACCCAGCGCTCTGGGCACTGATGCTGAATAACAGCCAGCGAGTAGGCCCGAGTGTGACTAGAGCTAGGGACTGACTGAATAGCTGTGCTGGGAAGCATGGCAGGAGGTGGCTTCATTCCATGGCAGCAGACTGAACTCTAGAGACTTTGGTGCTGGGTTATTTGAGTACACCTGTTTATTTAATTTCTAGGCCTGCTATTCAAGGCTACTATTCGTATTTGCTAAAGAACAGTGTCTGCTTCCATTAAAAGACACTGGTACAACCGGGAACGTGCCTGTCCTGTGTTCTTATTTCTCCAACCCTGTTGCAATATATATTGTTTTGGTGTAGACATAAGTTGCCACCATAGAAAAACATTTGTATTGCTCCCATATTCAGTAGCATACTGTGCCAAATAATCCTGGTGGTAATAATCCTAGAAAAGTATGAATAATACTTTCAAAATGAGCTTGTTTATCTATAAATCAAACCATTATTTTTTTTCTCCCTGCATTTGTTGGTAATAATGCATTCATTTAATCAATATTAAAACGAAAAAATAAACCTAGCAGATTACTGACACAGAGGTGTAGATGGGCCACGCATTTTTACTTTATTTGAAAATGTTTACATGCAATAAAATAACTACTTGTTTCTTATAATGCAGCAAGGAGCACTCTCTTCATACATATGCAAATATGTAAATTTGGCATTTTAATGTTATAAACATAAAAGGAAAATTTGCATATACTGATTGGTACTATTAACTTCTTGTGCCATTGAAAATGTTAACGTACCCCTCCTTGTTCAGATATGATAAACGTGATGAAGTATGGACTTTAACCTTTGCATAGATTTATGATTATTAAACAGGCTAATTAGGTTATGTGCATTCCAAATATTTAGACATTTACTTTACTCACTTTTAAATTACAACCAGATTGGAAAAAGTTCAGATGGAATATTGTAACCATTTAAAGGCTACAAATTCTCTGTCTACAGTATGTTGACATTTTTTGCAACTTGATTAGGACCAAACATTGTTAAGCTTGTAATCTACTCAAAAAAACATCTGTTTTTGTTAAGGACTTGTCATTAGTATAGCACAATTATGTCTTACTAATATTGTGTTTGGAAAAAATTCTGCACTTGGGACAGTTTATTTTAGTTATTTATTACCAGTTATTTATATAGCGCATACATATTCCGAAGCACTTTACAGAGACTATATGTTCAAATCAGTCCCTGCTCCAGTGTAGTTTATAAACTATATTCCCTATCACATGCTCACACACATACACACTAGGGTTATTTTATGTTGGAAGCCAATTAATCTACCAGTATGTTTTTGGAATGTGTGAGGAAACTGGAGCACCCGGAGGAAACCATGCAGAGGATATACAAACTCCACACTGTTAGGGCCATATATATAAAAATATAAAAATATAAAGAGTGTAAACCAAATCTGACAGTAATTAAAACTGACTCATTTATGATTGACCATCCCAATAATGATGAACCTTCAGAGGGAGGGCATGCAGGTGTATAAGTACTAACCTGTATACACTGTACTGAAGATTCTTAATGAGCCCCACTATCTGACTCTGATGTCTTGCTATTACTAGAGGTTAGGATATACTCTGAAGCAAGGTAAATAAATCATTTGCTTTAGATTTTAGTATAATAATGAAAATTAGCTTAGCCTCTGTTCTATGTATTTAAGCACTCTTCTTTGGCTCTTCTCTGTACGTTTTTATTACCAGGTCCATTTAGAAAATCTACAATATTTTTTTATGCATTCTCATTTGTGGAGAAAGGCCAGTGATCCCATAAAGCAGTTATAAAAGGCATAATGCTTATTATAATAGTTCCTAGAAGCAGAGTAAGTGGCGCTATCACTCCACACTATATTACAAGACATACACATATTTTTTACACTTTAGATTGAAAATCAAACACATCCCATTAATCTAAGAAAAGTTTAGAGAGTGGAGAGGTAAGGGGAGACCCACAAGTTTTAACTTTGTTTAAGAACATGTTTGCAATAATGGAACTAAGTACTGACGTTCCTTTTTGATCCAATCCCCATGCTGTGACCGTGTTGGCCCCACACCTCCAGAATCAAATTGTACAATAAATGGGGAACTTGCAGTCTCCTGGATTTAGCCAGATCCTTTTACAGATGTTTAATGACATAAAAGTAATTGTATTGACTATACTCCGCAAATTAATGTTATTTATGCTAAACTATGTATGTGTTATGGCCAACATAAAAATTACTTCAATATAAAATACTGCAGAAAAAAACGTTGGCCCTTTGGGTGACCATAGAAACAGGAGAGAAAAACATTATTTACACTGGGGTGATTTACAGACCACCAGGCCAGGGGGAGGAACTGGACAGGAACCTTTTGCAAGACACCACTAAAATTACTTTAAAAGGAGAGGTAATAATCATGGGAGACTTTAATCTACCAGATGTAAATTGGGAGAGCTCTTTCGCAAGTTCCACTAGAATGGGGACTTTCTAAATGCCTTGCAGAGAGCATCCCTCAAGCAGTTGGTGAGGGAGCCCACTCGCAAAGATGCTATACTAGACATCATACTCACAAATGGCAATAGGATATCAGATGTAAGTGTTGGAGAGAACCTAGGATCCAGTGACCATCAAGCATTATGGTTTAGTATAAAGACAGGATGCGACTCATGCCACACAAAAACAAAGGTGTTAGATTTTAGGAAGGCTGAATTTGCAGAGATAGGGAGATGTGTAAGCAAATTCATTGGCAGATTGGAGGAACTTGGAAGGAGTGCAGGAGAGGTGGGAAGAATTAAAAAGTGCAATAGAAAAAGCAGATCTTTGTATCAAAAGGGTTAGGAAAGGCACATGGAAAAGGAAGCCAGTATGGTTCACAAAAGAAGTATCAGCTAGTGTGAAAGCAAAAAAGAGAGCATTTAGAAAATATATGCAGACTCAGAATAATGAAGACAAAGAGGTGTATCTTGTCAGAAGGAAAGAGGCCAAGAAGGTGATCAGATGTGCAAAGGCAGAGGCTGAAGAGAAAATGGCCCAGTCAGTAAGTAAAGGTGCCAAAACTTTTTTAAGTGTATAAATGAAAGAAGAAAATCAAATGGTGGAATAATAAGAATGAAGACAGACAGTGAGAGTCTTGTAGAGGGAGAAAAGGCCATAGCAGATCATCTAAATGATTCTTTTTGCTCAGTATTCACTACAGAAGGAGAGGGAAAGGGGCCACAGTTAAGTTGCAAGGATACACATGAGGTAGATACAGGTATATTTACAGGGGAAAAGGTCCTAACAGAACTGACAAAACTGAAAGTGGATAAATCAATGGGGCCAGATGGTATACATCCAAGGATACTAAAAGAGCTCAAAGGGATGCTGGTAACACCATTAACTGAATTATTCAACCAGTCTCTAGCTACAGGAGTAATTCCAGAGGACTGGAAAAGAGCAAATGTAATCCCACTGCACAAAAGTGGAAGCAAGGAAAAGGCAAGTAACTACCGACCAGTGAGCCTTACATCAGTAGTAGGGAATCACTATTAAAAGAAAGACTTGTGGAACATCTCAAATCCAACAATTTACAGGATCCCAAACAGCATGGGTTTACTAGGGGGAGATCATGCCAAACAAATCTTATTGACTTTTTTGACTGGATGACTAAAGTAATAGCTCAAGGAGGGTCCCGTAGATGTAGCTTATCTAGACTTTAGTAAGGCTTTTGACACAGTGCCACATCGCAGACTGATAAATAAACTTGGAAACTTGAGATTGGATCCGAAAATGGTTAAACTTGGTTGCAGAATAGGGAACAGAGAGTTGTAGTAAATGGAGTGTAGTCTCAGGAAGGAATTGTGACAAGTGGTGTACCCCAAGGTTCTGGACTTGGACCCGTGCTTTTTAATATATTTGTTGGTGACATTGCAAATGGTATTAAAGGGAAAGTATGCCTTTTTGCAGATGACACCAAAATATGCAACAAGGTAGACACACCTGGAGGGGTAAGACAAATGATAGAGGATCTAGCTAGACTAGAGGAATGGTAAAGAACATGGCAACTACAGTTTAATGCTAAAAAATGCAAAATTATGCACTTGGGTCTCAAGAACCCAAAAGCTAAATATAGTATTGAGGGTACTCTAATGGAAATTGCAGAGCAGGAAAGGGATCTAGGAGTCACTATTTCAGGTGATTTAAAGGCAGGTAAGCATTGTAACAAAGCAATGAGAAAGGCAAGTCAGATGCTTGGTTGCATAGGGAGAGGAATCAGTAGCAGGAAGAAAGAATTAATAATGCCACTGTATAGGTCATTGATACGTCCTCATCTAGAACACTGTGTTCAGTTCAGGAGGCCGCATCTCCAGAAAGATATAAATACTTTAGAGACTGTACAAAGAAGGGCAACTAAAATGGTGCATGGCCAACATCACAAAACTTGACTAATAGATCTCAATATGTATAGCCTGGAACAGAGAAAGGAAAGGGGGACATGATAGAAACTTTCAAATAAATCATGGGTTTTAACAAGGTGCAGTAGGGAGACATTCTTCAAAAGAAAAGAAGTACTAAAACACGAGGACATGCACTGAAACTGGAGGGAGGTAGATTCAAAGGAAATTTGAGGATAAATGACTTCACAGAAAGTGTAGTAGATAAGTGGAATAGCCTCCCATCAGAGGTGGTAGAGGCTAAGACAGTAGAGCAATTTAAACATGCATGGGATAGGCATAAGAATATCCTTACAAAGAACTGAGGATCACAGGGTTGAGGTTACCAAAAGGTAAAAAATGACAGACTAGATGGGCCTAGTGGTTCTTATCTGCCCTCAAATTCTATGTTTCTATGCCTGTGTCACATGTATACACATCCTACTCCTGCAGGCTGTGGCGTGTGCACTGTCCAACCTAGGAAGGAAACACAAGTTTGGAGTTTCGAGGTATGATATATTGAATGGGAATGAAAAGAAGGAATAATTAATACTTTAGGTTTTTAAATACAACCAGATTTATACATTAGGTCATGGTCAAAGACATTGAAGCGGAAATAGACAACAAACTTGAAACCATAAATGGGCATGCTCCCCATTTCAGTTTAAGCTTCATGGCCCATTTTAGCAACTATTTAGTCATTGACTGCAGGCTATGGGTTGGATTTTTCGCTATTAGTGAAGCAGATGGTAGAAATACTATATCTCATTTAACTTTCAAACAACTGTGGTAAAAAAAAATCCACATAAGCATAAACAATGCATTTTAAGTCCATGCTTCAAATACGAAATAACATCACTATCTGCAATTACTCGATTTTAATTTACCAAACTGCCAAATTGCCTGTATAATATTAAGTCTTTATTTTTTTAAAGAAAAATGCCTCTATTTCCAGGTTATTCTTTGTATGTGTAAATCTTGTGGAAGATAAAAACTGACAATGGTAAACTACTAAGGGGTCTATTTACTAAGCAGTGTTAGGAGACAGAGTGAAACGTGATAAGGTGCCAGCCAATCAGCTCCTAACTGCCATCTCACAGGCTGTGTTTGGAAAATGACAGTTGGGAGCTGATTGGCTGGTACCTTATCACTCTGTCTCCTAACACTGCTTAGTAAATAGACCCCTAAGTGTTTGCCAAATGAATATATTTAAAAAAGTTAAAACATTATTCATCTTTCAGTGTGAAATCACTGACAGAGGTAAGGAGGCCTAAGCAATGTATAGAAAGTTATATCACAAAATTGTCTAGGATGACATACAAATAAAGTTAAGTCTTATGTTGTTATGGATTTAGTTAAAATACTTCTCCTGTGTCCTCAGTCTTAGGCAGACAGTAAATGCGAGTAAGTCAATTTATCTGTAGACCTGGATTGTGTTCTCCAATACGATTAACAAACCTAATAGGATTTAAGGCACTATCAAGGCCATTATTATGTACCTAACACACTGCAAACTCCAGATGCTTTAACCATCCTGATTTAATCTTGTGTAATCAAAACTGCCTAGGTGTGTTCTGCTTGAAAGACAAATACAAAGCAATGATAGCTTTTAGTCCATCTTTATTATGTGATCCCAAGTTGTATTAAATAATGAAATCCTTCCAGGTAATTTCAGTTCAGTTCAGTAAATTATCAGTATGGTAACTCAATCTGATCCACAAAACAAAGGAATTACAAAAGGCATTTATTGAATGCAGACCACAGAAAGGCAGCAGACTGCTAAAATTACATTTACTATTTGTCATCTTTGACAAATCACTATATAATTCACAAAGTGCCCAGGAACAAACATCATTTTAAAATATTATTCTGGTATTTTAATGTGTTAAAGAATAAAAAAAAGCAAAAAACGCGATAGGCACTAATGTTTAAAGAATGCAGCTATTTGCAACACATCACCCTATCAAGCCCCATCCAAACCCATTTCCCTAGGAAAGTGGGCAGGAGGGTTGCTTGCTCTTCTGAAGAACAACCTGAAATTTGGCAGTTTCCCATAGATTCCGAGCACAGCCTAACCAGGGGTGTATGAGCGGTGCCATAGGGGTGGCACCGTTGCTGCCTCACAGCACCAGCATGTGGCTTGCAGGGTGTCTAGAATGGTACCCTGTGTGGTAAACGTATGCCCATTTGCAAAGCATATTTTGAGTAAATTCTCACTGTTGGCAAGTAATGATAGGAGATCGAGGACTATTTTATGTGTCAACAATCCAACCCAGCGGCACCAAGGTAATACTCAATTCTTCTGCTTAAAGATATAAGAGAATGTTGTATTTCAGCTCTCTGACATGTCCTGTGATAAGATCTCGTATTGGATGACTAACCACTACAGAGGTCTTGGAATTTGCTAGTTTAGTGTGTAATAGAATTATTTTACCTTCTCACTGCCAGGAGTCCACACTAAAGCTGTACCTGAAGAAGTCACAGAATTTTTCCAATCTGTGCAGTATTGGCTTCACTAATAATAACTTTGCAGACATTTACACTACTCAAGTGAATTTTATAGTGTAACACATAGACCATTATATTGTAACACATAGGGGCATATTTAATTGGGGGTTTAGCGAGGAAAAGAACCTTGCACCCCACCACGCCCAATTTTGGATTTCCGCGGGTATGCACGCTCTCAATACCCGTGGTATCCAATTAAAAAAAAAGTGGTAATGAGATTTTCAGAGCTGAGAACCCCACGGCACGTAATTAAAAAAATTAAACTCACCTGTCTGAGGTGTCCGGTGATCTCCATGGCTCCTGGTGGCCTCCCCTCCATCTTGTCACTGGGGAGGGGGCTGCTGGGAGTCCCCAGGGACTGCTATCAGGCTCCAGGGGCTGGTGGGAGGTGCAAGGGCGGCTGGGAGATGTAGTTCACCCAGTGCCTGCTACAGGGGGGGAGTACACTTTCATGGAGGGGGTAACACACACCAGGGGTCACTCACACACACACACACACACACACTAACTCATACACACTTAGAAACACTAATAAACACTCACACACACCCACATACTTACCCTGCTGCAAAAGACCCCACTCCTGATCCTGGAGGAAGAAGACAATGCTTTGGAAGGTGAGTAATTAAGAACTAATTAAGCTAATCGGAAACTTCCAATTGCTTAATTAGTCATTAGGAGGAGTGCAACTGGAGTCCCAGAGCATTTCCCGACCATTTCCCCTAAAAATATGTTCTTTAAGAAAAATTGGTCGTGCTCTGAAGGTGCTTACAAAAAAAACTCACAGCACTCAAAAAGTTAAAAACCCTGCACCTAATTTAATAGTAAAAATCCAGCACCTGCAGGAAAAACCCTGCAGGTGCAGGATTTTTGCTGTTCTCGCAACTAATTGAATACCCCCCCCCCCCATAGACTTTTATATTGTAACACAAAGACCTTTATATTGTAACACAAACACCTTTTTATTGTAACTTTTTATTAGTCCAATACTTGTTTGAGTATTGTTTTCATTATATGGGTCATATCTGGGCAAAAAAACAGGACAAAATCAAATATTAATTATTTTTTATTTACCTAGACTGATAAAATGAAAATAATATAGGGTATAATATATTCCTAAATTAATTCATCAATGTCTAAAACTTACAGTTATAGCAAATATCTAAAGTACCTCAATGTATCACTGTGTTTGCTCCTGATGTATTTTGCTTACGTGTTTAATTAAATTATCTAAGTTACTTTTTTTTTACTTATTACATGTTTAACATATGTTAAATTCAGATAATATAGGCTTAGATGTCATCCTATGGCATGTTAATACATACTTTGCAGGGGCGTATTAAGAGAGGAGAGGGCCCGTGTGCACTCTCCATCCAGGCCCCCTACCCTCTAGTCGGTGGTGCAAGGGAGTAGACGCTGGCTCTGTGCCAGAATCTATAGTGCATGTGCAGGTCTCTGGGAAAATGGCATGGCTGCATTTTCCTAGCGATTTTTCTACTGCACATGCATATATTACTAGGAAAGTGGCTGATGCACCGTTTTCACAGTCAGTATTACAGCACTGCCGCTGTGGGACTCCTCCACTGTGTGAATAAGATGCGCTTGAAGGTAAAAAGTCCCACGAAAAGACACTTGGCTACCAAGTCACACGGCACTCCCGCTTTATGTGCATTGCGACTTGTAGCACACGAAGGATAGATGTATTTGAACACATCTGTACTTTGACTACTATGGGTACTGTGGGAAGAATGTGTCTTCCTGGATCCTTGTAGCTCACCCACCTAGATCCGGCCTCTCAAAAATACTGTGAGGCCTTGCCGACATCCTTCATCCATTTGCATAATCATATCATCACATCATTACTCAGCAGAGAGCATGGGCATGATGGTGTGAAACGCGTCATTTAAGCTCTATGTAATTTTCCATTGAACCTTCTGCACGGGACCTTCTGTAATAATATCAAAAGCAATATGTGTCCATTAAATTTTTCACAAGTTTATTAACAGCAGAATAGACATTTTTTAATACATTATTTCAAGATATTGTGGCTTACAGCCATAGCCCAAAGTTTTGAGAATGACACAAGTATTGGTTTTCACAAAGTTTGCCGCTTCAGTGTTTTTAGACTTTTTTGTCAGATGTTACTATGGTATACTGAAGTAAAAGTGTCAAAGGCTTTTATTGACAATTACATTAAGTTTATGCAAAGAGTCAATATTTGTAGTGTTGACCCTTCTGTTTTAAGACCTCTGCAATTCGCTCTGGCATGCTGTCAATCAACTTCTGGGCCACATACTGACTGATGGCCGCCCATTCTTGCCTAATTAATGCTTGGAGTTTGTCAGAATTTGTGGGTTTTTGTTTGTCCACCCACCTCTTGAGGATTGACCACAAGTTCTCAATGGGATTAAGGTGGGGAGTTTCCTGGCCATGGACCCAAAATTTAGACGGTTTGTTCCCCAAGCCACTTAGTTATCACTTTTTCCTTATGGCAAGGTGCTCCATCATGCTGGAAAAGACATTAAGCCTTTAAGATTATAATGTTCTTATGCTATAATTCAAACTATGCATCATTCAGGTAGTAGTGATAGATGGAACTTGATGTGTCCTTTAAAATCATTTTTACTCAGGTCCAGCCACCAACATCATCTGTGATGTCATTTAATTGTATCATTAGCATTCTTGGAGGACCCACTGACTTAGCTGTGAAAATTGGCAATCATGAACCTTAGTAAACATTAAAATGTGCTTCATAAACAGTTTGGCTGGTATTTTCTCTTTATAGCCCTTCACAAAACTCTTTGCTGTTGCTGAATAAATCAGCTTTTGGCTCTAGCAGAGCAATGATCCTTAACTAAGCCCCAAAGTTGGATATCTCGGATAACCTCATAAAAATCACAGTTTTCCATTAAAGAAAGAACTCCAGACACTTTCCCACCCTGTCTGATGATGTCCATATGGTTCTTGACTTAGGTTCTCTGTAGTAAAAGATTTTTGCAACTGTAAACGGAAATTTGTTTTATAGATTTACAGAATCTACATGTAGTTTTCAATTGTCCAAATCATGGAAGTAATGTTTTATAGAGTAAGAAGGTTGGAAAACAACAGCATGAGAAATCCTTATTAGTACAGGAGTATTTTTTATAATACTGAAGTTTGCCTATAAGATATACTAAGGCATCTGTCTTAGCAGAAGGAAGCAAGGAAGTAAGGCTATAGGGAATTACATTTTGACAAATACTAATTGTATTCAGGCATAAGTGTAAAGAGTAGTCAGAAAAAAGGACCACTCCAACATCATCATCCAATGATCTCATACACAGAGCAATGCATCAGCCAACACCAGCCTTTCTTAATATAAGGATCTATTTTATTATTAGATCTAATAGTAAATAAAGTTACAGTCTTTGTCTTTACATCATACTTCCACAAGTGATTATGATGGTTTGTGTAAGGAATCAGTAGTGCTACATTACACCTGTTCATTCATATAATGATTAGAGGCCTGATTCACTACGGATTGCTATTCAAATGAATACTATCGCAATGCCGTCACACAGCCAGCATAGAGACGCCCACTAACACTATCTCACATCCGTAATAACTTGCCGTTCTGTGTATACTTCGGTAACATCGGCCCCTCATGCAGAATTACAGCAGCCCTGACCTTACTTGCTAACCTTGTTGTACGCAGTTAGTACTCAAGTTGCGTATGTTATCGCAGTAGCTAATTTATGCATGCCCATGCAACAGCGTTCAAAAGGACAGGCACTCCTGTGTTTCTCCAAACACTCACCCATCACCAAACGCTGACGTACCGTCACTCACTCTGCGATGGCTTTCTTTTTGTGAAAGTGATCGCAATGCTAACTCATGCATGTGCACTGCAATCCATACGCAGTACGCACCATCGGCCGATCCGTAATGAATCAGGTCCTAGGTCCGCTCTGGTATGATGTATGAAAAGAATATATATTATGTACTGTAATAATTAGACTTTTTTGCTTGTGCCGTAAATACTTGGTCAATAACTTTGGCTACTAATATGTAAATTTTCAAATAACACATTAATACCTTAAAGCTACGGTATAATAACATTCATAAAGAAAATCCAGAACCTACATAGTTGACGATTGCTGAGCTGTTTGATTATGTGAAAATAAGAGGCTGTCATATTAATTTTTAAGGGGGTGAGACAGTACTGGACGGAATTGCAAAGCTGCTCTTGCAAGCATGCAAATGCAGGAGCTGTATGACACCTCCTGCTGCATTTGCGATCCCAGCACTGTGACCAAGGTCACAAGCTGGGATCACCATAGCATCTATCAGTTGTGATGATGGATGGCGCAGAGCCACAAGCCAGAATAATCGGTAATCCGATAATCGGTAATCTGTGTTCAGCATTGCACGCTGAATTAGCCCCTAAGTCTATGGGGAATATTCAATTGGGTACGAGACTATCAAAAATCCCGCACATGCGAGGTTTTTCCTGCAGGTGCGGGATTTTTGATAATCAATTAGGTGCAAGTTTTTTCTTCCATATAGGGAGGTTTTTTTCCTCGCACCTCCAGAGCAAGTGTGATTTTTCCTAAAATCGTTAATTTGAGGAAAATCAGTGGGACCCCAGTGGCACCCCCCCTTAGGACTAATTAAGCAATTGGAAGTTTCCAATTAGCTTAATTAGTCATTAATTACTCACCTTCTTCAGCCCTGTCTTCTGCACCCAGAGTCGGGAGACGGCTCTTCTGCAGCAGGGTGAGTATGTCAGTGTTTGTGGTGTTTATAAGTGTTATCTCCCAGCAGGCCTTGCCCCTCCCACCAGCCCCTGGCACCTCCCAGCAGCCCCCAGGACTCCCAGTAGCCCCTTCTCCAGCAAGAAGATAGAAGGGAAACCCCTGGGAGCTGCGGAGACCACAGGACAGGTAAGTTATTTTTTTTTTTAATTGTTATGCGGCGCAGGGTTTTGAGAGCTGAAAACCCAGCGACCATTATTTTTCTAATTGGATACCGTGGGTATCGGGAGCGCGCATACCCGCGGTATTCCAAAATTGGGCACGAGGGGCGCAAGGTGTTTTTCATCGCTAAACCTTGCGCCCAATTGAATCTGCCCCTAAATTTTGTGCAAAATGATTTGGTAGGTTACAAGTATATTTAAAACTCATGTTAGCTTTATGTCATGGAGATTATGACCTATTGTTTGAATGCAAGATTTATTTTTGACCACAAGGCCATCCGGAAAAAAGGTTACTTTATCTCATTAAGTATGTCTAACTTAGGAGATGGTTTGAAAGAAACCCTTCATTTACATTTACACAGACCTGCTAGTGTAACAAATGTGGTTAGTGGGGTAGACTGCGCCAGCTTTAGAATGTCATGAGTCATGCACAAAAGTATTTAATTCATGGGAGTCAAATTCATTGTGAGAACTGTTTAATAATTCCTGCAACAGTTATGCTCATGTGAGTCAAACATTTTGTTATTTTTCCTTTTTGTTTTGTAAGAAATTGTTACCTAAGATTATCTTGGTATGATTTTTTTTAGTAATTGTTTTGTATATCCACTAAGCATTGTGAGAATTTTAACACATTAAATATACTTTGACAAGCACTGTTACTGTGTTCTTGTTAAATTCATGTGTGTTTAAATTAGGCTATTATAAAGGCTACATAACTGTGTTATAGGTTAATATTTAGATATTGATATATGGGTTTGAGATAAAGAAAATGATGGTGGTGTATTGTAAAGTATAATGGAAGTGAGGTAAATGGGAGCACTTAAGCACTACCTAAGGGTAAGTTCTTAAATGAAATCAAAGTGGTGTCAGCAAAGGTAAAATTAATTGTATGATAGAACAAGGGAGGTTTTAGTCATTTTTAGACTTGGCAAGTGGTTATCTTTGATAAATCCTTTGTCATGCAATGATCACATTTTTTTGTGGTTCATCCACCAAATGGCAAAACATTCAGTTTACAGGGTATTTACTAAGTCAATGCAGTGGGTGTACACTTGGTAGAAAAGTCAGTGCACTTGTGTACATAATAAAGCATTGCAGATCTGCAGTTCATAAATGACCCTTTGTGTTTGCTACATTGTTGCTACATCTATTTCTTTTTACCATATTATTATAACAGCTTTATATGTGAACTGACTTGCAGGGGACTCTAAAAAGACCCTTGCAAATGCCTGTGAGCGTTTCTCTGTAGAACACAGCAAATCATGGCATGGAAAATGAGGCATGCCCTTCTGCACTTCTGTACATGGAAAAAGAAAGCAAAAATGAAAAGTATTATTAAAAAGCAAAAAATAAGTCTGCCTAAATGTAGCCTTAAAGGAAAACTGGTAGTAATTAGAGTATGCATGAACTGGGATGTCATGTGCCCTAGTTTCCTACTGTATAGCTGGGAATTTATGCTTTCTAAAATGAAAGTATCTTTAAAAGTTTTTGTTTAAAATATATATCTTCCAATGTCATAATAAGAAATCCACCTTCCTGCTCTTTTAAGTCTTCGGTCGGAAGCATTGCCCTGCAAACACTTTCCCTGTGTTAATTTGGAAGCCATGTAAGTGAGCGCTCACATGTTTATTTATTTATTAACAGTTTCTTATATATCGCAGCATATTCTGTTGCGCTTTACAATTGGAAACATAAATAGAACAAAACTGGGTAATAACAGACAGATATATAGGTAGGAAGGCCCTGCTCGCAAGCTTACAATCTGTGTGCCATGCCCATCACCTTTTCAGGTGCTATGAAAGAGGGGGGAGGGGTGTTATGCTGCTCCAGGAGATTTGCAGCATATATCAGTAACATCTTATTCTTCTTTTCTCAAATGGGTACAATATTTTTACTGCAAGCTTTATTGGCAATCATGGTAGTAAACAACTGACAACACAGTAATAATGGCTTCCACTAAACATATTGTTCTGTCAGAACTATTGCCTCTGTCTTGCTGCTTTTTCAATTTCATATTTCACTGTCTTTTTAGAGGTGGTTCCCTACTGGTATTAGGAAACTACTACAGTATGTACACTACATGTCAACCATTATCGCTTTTGACATGTGATGTCTAATCAGCGGTTACATATGCCCTCTTTCTGAGTATGTGAGTATGGGGTAATTGGTACCAATATGATCTACTATATTTTCTGTTTACATGCTATCACCAAAGTTGTAACCTTCCCCCTTCCCCAGTAACAGCATGATTTTTAATGGTAATGAGAAGCTGGCCTAAGGCTATTATTAGTCCAAACCAAGAGTTTGCAAACTGATTAACAATGCCTGATTAAGATAAATCTCAGTATTTGCCAATTTATTTGGTTATCTCTTAAACCTTTACATTGTTTGGCAAACCAATTTTTGTCATTGGGAGTTAGCATTGCAGTATTCTTATACAGATATATGTCCTTGGGGCATGACAGCTATATTACTGTCAGTGTCTGTAGATAACATCACATTAAATAGCACCAGGGAGGTTGAAAAGCAGTGACATGAGACACGGGCCTGATATTCCCGATATTCTTGTTTGATGTATTTTCCTTACTGTCAGTGATGCACACAGATAGTTTTTGTATTGTGAATTTTATATAGATTAAAAATATTATAGGAGATCAGGATTTCTCAATTTAGTGCTGTGGCCATTTAATTAAACACTTCAGTACAATACATGCTGTACATGAAGATAGACAAATCCTCATAAAACAAATATATATATATATATATATATATATACATTTTAGTCTATATGGGTATAAATATAAGTGAAAAACGACATTCTGGGGCTGATGCACAGTTGCACGCAAAGCTGTATTGCGGATGTATTTTTCTGATTTTTAGTTCTGCGCATGCAAATAGACAATTATATGCAAATATGAGCACATATGGGTGATTCAGATTTAAATGCAACTAAAAAATAAATAAATTAATTAAAGTGCTAGGAGTGATGAATCCACTTCACTATCACTAACAACACTAGCAAAATATCGGGACTCTAAGAAAACATACCTCGCAACAGGCGCCTGGCGCTGACCGTGGTCAGTGTAAAAGCAGAGCACATATGACCAAAAGCGAATACAAAACAAAGAAAAATGTATTCACACAAATATATAATAAAAAAATAAAAACATTACAATAATGATAGAAATTATAATAAAAGACTTCTGGAAGTGACATAGGGGTCTATTTACTAAGCAGTGTTAGGAGACAGAGTGAAAAGTGATAAGAAAGTGATAAGGTGCCAGCCAATCAGCTCCCAACTGTCATCTCACAGGCTGTGTTTGAAAAATGACAGTTGGGAGCTGATTGGCTGGCACCTTATCACTTTCTTATCACTTTTCACTCTGTCTCCTAACACTGCTTAATAAATAGACCACATAATCCTGAAACATGATGACAAGCATACAGTATATCTTAGCTCATGGAGTCATGAATCCATAATGAATCATAAAAACTGTAGAATCACCGTTCTATAAAATATAGACACTGCAAAAATGACAAAGTTCAGTGTAATGTGGGATAATATGTCCCTCCAAACATGAATTCAATAGCTGTAACACCTGAAAAAAATTCTACAATGTGTATGGGAATGCCAAGCGGTGTAATAAAAGCAGGGGAAGATACTACTATATTGATGCTGATCCAGTGGATGTCTCAGCAATGGTCCGTGCTCTGTGGATGTAGATCCCAGGTGTAAGGTGTAATCCTCTAAGCTGTAATCAACGAATCCTAGGGTCCATCTTGCAACCAAAGATTTTTTGTATTTTCACTTCTTTTACCTAAAAATTGTCTATTTGTTTTTCCCTTGCAATTTGTTGGGTGCAAGGTCACATTATGGCGCTGATTCTGAGACAGATGCATGCTAGATCGCTTTCCGTGCCAGTGGCAAACGCAGGATTTCTAGAGGGGGGTTTCCAAATGCCTGATTTTAGAGTGAGTGTGGCCAGTCCATGAAGAGGGTAGAATTAGCACTTAACCAGCTATAATAAGTGTCATACAAAGTGTATTGTGTGTCATAATTCCAGCATATACAGGACCAGCGATCACAGTAATAAGCCATTAGATGTGGCCAGTAGGTCCATACTTTCTGAGCAGAATGTTGTTTTTCAGATGTGGGCACCATTCCAGGGCAAGTCCGGGAGTCTGGGTTAGCAGCAGAAGAACCTAGCACTGCCCTGGACAAATATGTACTGTACATAAATATGTACTGTACATACTGGGCAGCACATACCTAACAGTGAATGTTTTCCAGATATCCTATTTGGTGCACAGGTTATTTATTACTGGCTGATAAATGTTAAAAGATCCACAGGTGGTGCTAATTATTTCATTTGTGATACTGAGAAGAACATGCAGCTCTAGTAACATTCTATTCTATTACTATTTCTATTGTGGTCATGGTGTGGGCTGGGGAGGGGGGTTTCCAGGCAGACGGAAACCCCCCCTGCGTTTGCCTATGCGTGCTGCGTCTTTGCACATTCTCTAATATTCAAACGTGACAATCCTCCTTGGTGTGTTGGAAGTCCATGTGGCTGAATGCGCTACGTCTGTCCAGCACACTGTGCTAGTGTCCATGAATGCAGCCATCATCAGCAGTATCTGTCTCTACCAGCCCCAAGCTTGGTGTAAATTATCCATCAGATTACTGTGTGAATGCTACACAATATTTTAATAAAAACCCAGAAGACACTCATGATAGTCCCATAAAATTCACTTTAACCTGTTACCATTCGTGAATGCACATGGACAGAGATATGTGCGACTTTCGGGCTGCTAATTTGATGCATGATAAAGATGCATGTGCAGTAGGAAAATATATCACAGATTCCTTTTTCAACAGATTCTAGTATTTAACATCTGGGAAGTTCTTGATGCACATCTAACAAGAGGAAGATGAAAGAGAGGATAGCGGAGAAATAATCTCTAGGGTTAACAGCTACAACAAAACTCATAGATGGGTAAAATAATACGGAATTCCTTATTATTTTACACATCTATGGTTTTAGTTGTAGCTGTTACCCTAGAGATCAAATTCTTCGCTATCCACTTTTTCACCTTCCTCTTGTTAGATGTGCACCTAGAACTTCCCATATGTTATATATATCTATAAACTAGGAGAGGGACCTAGTTGTTCCCAGGCTCCAACCTATTCCAAATTGTAATGGATATCAGAATTGCACAGGTAGCTTTTGTATAGGTACTAGTATATATTTTGCATATTTGTCCCTTGTTCATATGGCAAAATTTGGCAGGAATCGTCTGTTATGCTGCACAAAAACAGTTTGGGGCCTTTTTGACAATGCCCCATAGTCTGAATCTTATGGGATGTAGTTCGTGACTGTATCCAGACGACTGGATTCAGGTAAAGCTATCAGTTCCAGCCGTACTAATGTATTTATGTTGGCTAAGGTATGTACTGCAAGATCTTGTTAGCCAGATAGGGGTCCAGGAATAGGAGATTGAATTAAAATGGTTACTAGTACTATGGGACACAAGAGATTTGTCTACACTGGGAGATTCTTGCTATGCAAATGAGCTTGAGCCTGCGACCTAAGGTCTGATTCTGAGTTTTTGTATATAGCACATGCGAATTTAAACATACTTGTCCGTCCTATTTTGAGTCAGATGGAATTTGACCGCATCTGTTTTTCCATGAAATTTGGCGTTTCAGGCAGCAACAAGTCAAGCTTACGGAACTGCCCTGAATTATAGGAATGTCATGGGTGTATCGTAGTTGTGTATCAAAATTTCAGTGCGATTCTGAGTCCTGCGTATGGGGAACGGATACCTGTTTCTGATGGTTCTCTTGCATCTAGCATGGGCTGTTGCTTTTTCATGCAAGACATGCTACATGATATTATACCTAATGGAACAAACATAATAATTACTAACAAGTACAGAAAAATAGTATATATAGCAAGTGTACTAATGATCCCTCATTGCTTCTCACAGCAGATTGCAATGTTCTGTGTATATGATATTAAATAGAACCATTTTATTTATTTATTGTATAGTACCTTGTGTGGGGTATACAATTGGGGAACATCCTTAACTATGTAATTCATAATTTAAATAGGCTTCTTAAATTCCAGCCACAAGACACCTGTTCTCCTTTCCCCTCACAGTTTTCATTCTATATACCCTGTGGCCAACCTCTGCTCATGTACTGTATTTCCATTGTGGTAATTAGGTTACAGGCTCAATGTGGTACTCCTATAAACACTTTAACAGTTGTAAAGTAAATAAAGCAATCAGGAGTAAGCAAGTAGTAATCAAGCAAACTGATATACAAGTTATGTTACAATCACTTTACAATCCTTATTTTCTAAAAAAAAATATTTCTTAATAAAATATGTATGGTCATAAATTGAATATTAAGGCCAACATTACAAAATACACTTAATATGGCTGCACATGTTCCCCCAATATAATTGCCATGGCCCAATTGATCCAAAAAAAAGATCAAATAATTGTATGAATGTGTTTGTGGTTATCTGATGACAGAGCACTGAGGATGGATCTGTACAAATTAGCCAGCTATGCATAACTGCACTGTCAATGAGGCTTATGTAACATAGAGCCGACATTGCTATTGCTATATTTAAGCATTGCTGTTATGCCTAGTAACTGTGTATCCATATTTGTGTAAATGTTAAATTTGTGCAATTGTTATAATTATTTTTTAAATAATACTCTACTTGTACTACTAACACTATAAAGCTGCAGGAGATGTTGGTGATGTATAAATCAGCAATAATGGTCAAATTGTTTAAGGAACCTGGTGATCAGTTCAAGTAATAGGATTGACCCATGTATGGCTATCATATCTATTTATCTGTACAATGTGTGTATCTATTTGTCTGATTTATTTTATTTCTCTAGTCTTATTTATTTATCTGATTTATCATTGGATCTTATTTATTAGATAACTTAGCAAGTGCAGTACATAAAGGTATATATTTCACTACAGCCTTTTTTATACATGCACATATCTCTGTGTTCACCTACAGTGCATATGTTTGCCCATTGGAAACTGTGATTGTTTGAGAAATTATCTAAATATTTCCTGTTGTATTGCACTGTGTGATAGGTGCTCTATTGAACTACTTATTTATTAAATAAAAAATTATGCTCTAGGATCAGAAAACATTGGTTTAATACTAATGGATTCGGAAGATGCACTAAGCCTTAGAGAGAGATAAACTACCAATCAGTCAGCTCCTGTCATTTTTCAAACACAGCCTGTAAAGTGACAGTTAGGAGCTGATTGATTGGTACTTTATCACTCTCAACTTATCATTTTTCAAGGCTTAGTACATCTCCCTGTAAGTCTATTAACATCCCTTTGTGAGGATTCCATATCGGGGACCACCACAGTTTGGGATATCTCACTGCCATTTTAGCTGAAACAATTATTTTCTTCTATTTGGAATAGTTCAACTCCAAACAGAGCTGTCAGTTGCTAACACCAGCGCTGACCTGTCAGAGTCATGGCTCTATGCAGTCTGTGTCAGTAATAGAAAGTGATATAGCTTCTTTGAGCCTCTCCTCCTGTATATGAATGTACAGGGAAGAAAAGAATTTATAACGATTTTTAATCAATTAAAATCAACCTTTAGTAAATTTACCCCTAAATCTTTGGTGCACTAATATAAATTATATTTAGACTTCATATTTTCTACTTTTTCAACCAATACACTAGTAACATTGTGCAGGAGCTCACTAGGGTAATGGGGCCCACACATCTACAATGGACTGCCCCAATTCTCCGTTCTGCCAACACCGCGGTCAGGGGGACGGGGAATCCAACATTTTGGAAATCCTAGATTCGCCGTTTCCAACCAAAACATTATCAGAATTGGCGAGTCCGGGGATTATTAACATACTGTTTTTCCTCAATCTGATGACAAATAAACGAACATTGATGTCCGTGGATTAGCATTTTTGGTTGCCGATCCATGGATTGGTGTCAGGCAGTCGGGGAGCTGATATATGGCCTGCATAAGATAGATCAATCCTCTTTGATGCTACTCACTACAGAGGTGCAGAGTCTAAAGTGGTGCAGGTACTCATCAGTGACCCCCACAAGGAAGTATAGACTTCGTTGCACATGTCATACAGGTTGCTGCGCCATGCGAGTATGAGATATGACTGTCAAAAATGGATATTAGGTATTGACGCAGGAGGCACGAAGAATACCACTGGAAGTAATGGACTTAAGCTGAGTCATGAGGCACTATGAATGAAGGGATACAATTGCAAGAAAATCAGCGGGCCAAAGACTTTAAGTAAGTCTGGCACCAGGACAAAGTGAGGTTCCAAGGACGGGGGAACCAGAAAAGCTGCAGAAACAATGATGAATGCGGACCTATGCAGGTCAGGGATATCTGAGACTAACACTCTGGCACCAATCTGATGCACAGAATTCGTTTAAATAGGCCCCCAGAGAGACCAGGGGCTAGAGTCTGAAGATGCAAGCTATCATGTGACTGCAGTTATGGAGTTAGGTCACATCGCCTATCATCTGGTAAAGCAGAGTAGAGGGTTGTGGGGAGACATTCAGTAGCATCAGGGACCAACCAGGGATCGCACATGATCCCAGTCAAGGTCAGCAGTACGGGTTCGGCACATGACACATTGTAATTATATTTCTAAGCTAAATGTCCTTATAATAATATCAGTGTACATGGTTAATGGAAAAATTGCACAGAGGTGGGTTCTATATGTTTCTTATAATCTGGGATTGTGTTTCTAAAGAAATTAAAGGGCAGATAGCAGGTAATGTCTCTTCCATGCCTGCCAAGTATTTGCTATTGTGTCTGATTCTGTGATTGGGAGATTCTATTATAACTTGGCAGATCTCTAGGCTGTGTCAGACTTCCCCATCTGCTCAGTCACTGTCTCAGACCACTGCATACTGTTTTAGTATTTAAGTAAATGTTAGAAGTTATCAATTAAAGTGATAGACTAAAATATAACTACATTATTTTTATAAACAAATTTGTTTTAGTAAAATAGCACATGCTGTTTCTATTAATTCATTCATTTATGAGTATGGTGTGGTGTAAGAAGGTGGCATATCTGGCAAGCCTATGAGAATCTCAACAACAAGCCATATCTAAAAGTAACTATATTCATTTTTAAGTTTGCGACTGGCTATGTCAGTGTGTGATAATTTACCAATCTATAGAGCATTTTTCTTAAAGTTTTCAAGATAGTAATGCAAACCTTAGGTTATGCGCAGACATACCTATCCCTCCACCAGGTGAGCCACCAGCTTAGCTGCTTTGTTAGAGAAGTAAACCTTCAACAAAATAAGGAGTCAGTTTTAGTTAACTATTTTCTATCCAGAGTATATTGTTCCACTGGCTCCATTGAAATAAGCCAACGCTACCCACAGTGAGTGTTCCCTGGCAATGGCTTCCTATTAGAAGCACTCCCTGCTAATCACAACCAGGCAGACAGTCCCATGGGAGGTGCTTTCTCCCCATGGGACGGCCAGTTCAGACCGCGATTAGCAGAGAGAGTGCTTCCAATGGGAAGCCACTCCCCTGCCTTGCCATGAGCCCTATCTTGCTTCTAGGGGCTGCAGCAGATATAAGGGACTATTTACTAAGCCTTGGATGAAGATAAAGTGAAGGGAGATAATGTACCAGCCAATCAGCTCCTAACTGCCATGTAACAGGCTGTGTTTGAAACATTACAATTAGGAGCTGGTTGTTTGGTATTTTATCTCTGTTCACTTTATCTCCATCCAAGGCTTAGTAAATAGACCCCACAGTCCTGAGTAGCCGGTGCTTCTGCGCATGCGCTGATTGTGGTGCCTGCCAGATGCATTGCGTGCATGAGCTGAAGAGAAGAGGAGGCGGCAGGACTGCTGACCGAGATGCTGCACAGCCAGCCCCCTTACCAGAAAAAGGTAGGAGCAGCCTCTGGAAATAACTTATTATTTTTAGTTTACCTTAATGAATACGATTAGTGTATGTGCAGAAATATGTGTAATTTTTGCTACAGTTTATGATCTAAATAAGACACTGATAAATGGTATCTGTTGCAAGCACAGTTTACACAGCATAGTTGTGTTGGAGCAAAAACCCTATATACAACAATTGCAGGGTTGGGAAGCACACAAAACAGTTCCTACCTACAATCTGAGTTTCAATAATGCATTTTCAATGCAAAGTGCATATGTACAAAGAAAAAAAAATGTGGCAGTTGTATTTTACATCCAACCATCCTGGGTAATATTTGTTTCTATAATATATTCTATTTAACAGTTATTTATATAGTGTACACATATTTTCTCTAAAGTGCTGTGGAATATGTGTGCGTATTATAAATAACTGGTAATAAATAAAATAAATAAAATAATATATTTCTGTAAAACAAAATACGATTTTTGCATACATTTTTACATGTGGGCCTAAGAGTAGGCACACTAATGTGTCTTATTCATACTCAGGAAGATGTCACTTCATGCCAGTGCGTGGTGCAAACATTTGAACCCCTGCAGACACCTTTTCAGACGCCCGTACAGCCAAGCGCTTGCCTCTAAAAATCACTTTGCATTAGTAGGCATGTCATATCACAAAAAATCATTTGAGCTGTGGGTTTTCCTGCTCTCCCATAATGTCCAGAAGAATCTTGAATTTCAGGGAGTTCTCCCAGAATCCCTGGAGAGTAGATCATTGTCCCGAATCCCATCGACTTTGGCTGTGCAGTGAGTGGGGCATTTCTAAAGCAATTTGTGCCATTATGGCGATGGCTTGTGGTGTGATCAGAGAAGGCCTGAGGCAAAAGTGGTATAGACTACTAATATATCCCCTCACCAGAGGGGGCCCCGCACCTCAAAGTAGAATCTAGCTAGCAAAGGGGCAGCATTATGAAGCTGTGGGCTGTCTATACGTAACTTCTGTGGCCGCATCTATTAGCTACAGTCCTGTAGAACTAATGTGGTTATGGTAAATGAAGAGTCTGCACCATGTGGTATGTGATGCACCTGCTTCATTCAGGATCAGACTGGGTGCTCTGTCCCTTCACATATGAGGTGGGGCCTTGCTGTGAACTACACGGCTTCCTGCATCCTCGCCTGTCACAGATGTGGTCATAATCTAATTTAGTTACGACGCTGAAGAGTGCCTGACCAGCCAATCAGTGTGGAGGAGGTGAGGCTGCCATACTTGTCCACTCTCCTCAAACAAAGAAATCTGGTGGTGTGCCCAGAAAAGTGGGGGTCGATGACGTGATTTGCACTGAATCGTGTCATTGTGGCCCTGCCCCCTGCTGCACAATGCTGTAATTTTGAGGGGGCAATGCCACAATAACACGATCACGTGGTCACTTTCTCCACTCTGCCCCCAATGCTGCATCATCTCCCCACCATGCTATCTTATGCTGTGCCCCGCCCCTTCGCTGAAGAATCCTGGCTGCCCCCTCGCAGAGTGTCACAAAGGACTCCTAGCAGTAGCAGTGTCTCATATACAATGGACAGAGACAGATCCAGACAGCTGAGCTGGGTTGTCAACATGATGGAAAACAACAGAGATGGTTAGATTGAGTGAAGGCAGGGCCTTAACTAGGGGTGTGTGAGTGGTGCATCGCACTGAGCACAGGGCCACGGCACCTGCATGTGACTTGCAGGGTTCCTGGACAAGCTCCCTGCAGCCAGTATCACTGCTGCAGAGCTGCCCAAAGTGTTCAAGAGACACTCTGGCGGAAACTCCTACATAACAAGAACAAGCAGTACTCTTGGCGTATAGTTAAGCATGGCAGTTGGGAAGGGGTTCTTTTTAATTGGTTGTTTAGGGTCTTACATAACCTAGGACCACCTATTGTTCTTTCCATCTTCCAGATGGTATCATTAAAAGCATGGTTTACTTTATATTTTAGGTTCATTTGCCACTTTAGTCTGCTTTGGCATTGTGATGATTTTCAGATTTGGTACAAGTGAATGTGACGTGGGAGCTAAGTGTCTCACACTGATCTAAGTTTACAGCTTCATTCATGTTTTGGTGTCATTGACTCTTTTTTATAACCAAGTACACTCTTGCCAACTTTCACATCTGAATCACAGTTCAGTGTCACAAACAGCCTGCAAAAATACAGTTTGTCCTGAGACCCGTATAAAAAGTACACAAATATTTTAACACTACTGTCTCTTCAAATATTTTCCATAAGAAAATAGGTCATAAGGAATTCAGTTAATGAACTGCACTACTGTAGTGACAAAATTTATTGAACATAGGGGCCTGAGGGCCTGATTCAGACCCGGTCGCAATCGCTGAACGCTCGCAACCGGGTCGATGTTTGCCCACTGGGCATGTGCACAACGGAGCCGTCGTGCGCATGCGCGAGACCTGGCTAGCGACGGATGCTCCGTCACTCCGGTCTCGCACCAAAGGGGGCGAGCTGTCGATGGTGATTGACAGCTTGCCCCGTTTGGTAGGCGTGGCCGGGGGGTGGCTTCACAAACGGAGGCATTCCCAAGCGAACGCCTGCCGTTTGTGGGCAGCCCCACTGACATCACCAGTGATGTCAGTGGGAGAGCTTCCGGCTCTATTAGAGCCACAAACTCTCTGGAGCTTGCGGCCACGAGACCCTACCACATCCGTCCGTCTCTGAATCAGGCCCTATGTATCAAACCTTGATGTGAGATAAAATTGTGAGATATATATCACCAACCAATCATGTTCTAACTTACATTTTGCAGGCTGTGTTTAAGAAATGATAGTTTGGAGATGATTGGTTGGTTATATATATTTAAAATTTTTATCTCACATCAAGCTTTGATACATATGCCCCTTAGACTTATATATCAGGTTTACATGACAATATCTGCTTTTCACAACACTGGTAGAAGCTTCTTAATTCTCTTAAACATTGTTACTTAGCTGAAAATCTGATGCTGATAACTTATTTGGAAGAGATGTTATGTAAAGTGTGTGTGTTCACATGTTGCTACAAAATATATGTTGGAGCCAGTCAGGTGTCATCTTTGGTGACCTTGATAGACAGATTTTTGGTTAAGCAGAATTTTACCTATTGGTTTCCAATTTTACCAGTGTTGTTCATAAGTTCCTTTAGAATGTAGTTATGTGCAAGCACTCACTTTCGTCATGTTGTGAATGGAAAAAACCCAGAAGGACAGTGTTAGAATTGTTAGGCAATATTACTTATTCATTAATTCATGTGGATTTAAGCAAGTATTCATCATTTTCTTTTTTTTTCGCATATCCCATAGCAAGATAGGCATAAGAGGTGCATAAGAGGTCATAAACATTTAATGATCCAATAATTGTTATATCAGAATAATCACTGTTCGTAATTAACTTCCTTTGTTGCTCATTCATCTGATATTTCCAGCAGTCTTTAGCAGTTTCTAGTGACAATCAGCATTTCTTTAGCATCTCATAAAACGAAGCCTTTGAATGTGTGGCACGGAAGAAATGATTCTATAAATCACAGTGGTTTCCTCTCTCTCCATCTCTGAAGTGCGCCAACGCTTATAGACTCATTGAGGATTTTCCGCTTCTTATTAATTGCACTTTAACCAGTATAATCTACTTCAAGCTAAAATATCAGAAACCATTTAGAAGATCAGAGGAAAAAAATGCAGGAAGTAAGTAACTATAAGAGGTACATAAACATTTCTAATAATGAATGTCTATAGTAATGGCTGCATTGTGATTGTGACTCTATTACAGTGTACAATATATCCACCATAACAAGTAGAAGATGGAACTAAGCATTATGACAATATTCCATTAACATGTTACAGAGTACCTGTCAGAATAGCATAAGGCTTGATAGAAGAATGTCACTGTGAAGAACACTTAGAAAACAGCACTTCTATCATTTGGTGTTATTTTGCTCTCAACATAAAAGAAGGCAAATTTAATAGAGTGTCTATCAAGGAATTATTTATGACTAGATGAGGAGCCCATGGGTATTTTGTTTGTCAGGTGAGATGCACATAGGAATTTCTATGACCTAGAATCAGATAATTCTTCTGTAGAGTGTCTTCTGTATTCTGTATCAATAGCTGAAAATGTATTATCTACTGACCATTTCCACCTAATTGCTCCCAGGAGCTGGAGGGGAGGGGTTACTAATTACCCAGGATTTGGCCACACCCCTTATGCCTTAACTGCCCTGTTTGCACGATAGTCAAGTAACAGGGTGTTTCACTCACTATTGGCCCCAAAGTTTTTCTTCTAACTATTAAAGTAATTGAGGTAATTTAGAGAAATTTGACACAGCCCCACCTCGTGTCTGTGTGTTACGTGCAATATGAACCAGTACAGCTGAACAACGCATGTTTATTGTCCAGACGTACTGGAAAACTGGGTCGATAAAGGTTCATATCGGCACTTAACACGCAGACACGATGGATGTGGACGCCTCAGTACACAACACCACTGTCAGAAGCAGGAATACCTACTGACTAGCAGTGGCAGCTCCAGAGGTGGGGCTGCAGCGCTGTCCAAAATTCAAATAGGGGAGCCACACTAACTATCATCCTCACTGTCATCCTCACTATCATCCTCACTGGTTACATCCTCACTGTCATCCTCACTGCCATCCTCACTGGTTACATCCTCACTGGCAGTTGGAGTGGCTCCCTATTTGAATTTAGGACTGTGCTGCTGACTAGGGTGGTGAACACTTGGCCTTCACTTCGAGCATTTGTTAACAGCTGGCCTGGATGCTAATGGCGAATACATTCAACACTTGCTATGACTTCCTCATGTTTCTCATAGACCAAGGTATGTCTGTGTCATATATCACTAAATTACGTCAATTACTTTAAAAGTTGTAAGAAAATCTTTGGGGCCAATAGCGAGTGAAACACCCTGTATAACTAACACCTTCACATATATGTCTTGTTACTAAATGTAGAAGGAATGATGCTATTTACACAAACTAAAGGTAAAAGTTGATGATTATCTCTTTTTCATTATTATTATTATTATTATTATTATTATTATTATTATTATTATTATTATCATTACTAGCTGTTGCCTGCAGCTTCACCCACGATGAAATCGCTTCTGCCAATATTGATTTTATTTGACGTGTTAATAGTTATATTGCTTTGCATAGTGGCCTTATCGTGGGAGTGGCCCACGTGAATTGCAGCGTTATACAGACTGGTGACAGCAGCTCCTTCACCCACCACTCTCATCAATGTCACTGTGTGCCCTGTGCACAGACTGCTATGTAGACTATCCTATTCACCCACCAATCACACCAATGTCACTGTGTGCCCTGTGCACAGACTGCTATGTAGCCTATCCTATTCACCCACCACTCACATACAATGTCACTGTGTGCCCTGTGCACAGACTGCTATGTAGACTATCCTATTCACCCAACAATCACACCAATGTCACTGTGTGCCCTGTGCACAGACTGCTATGTAGACTATCCTATTCACCCACCACTCACACCAATGTCACTGTGTGCCCTGTGCACAGACTGCTATGTAGCCTATCCTGTTCACCCACCACTCACACCAATGTCTCTGTGCGCCCTGTGCACAGACTGCTATGTAGCCTATCCTGTTCACCCACCACTCCCACCAATGTCACTGTGTGCCCTGTGCACAGACTGCTATGTAGCCTATCCTGTTCACCCACCACTCACACCAATGTCTCTGTGCGCCCTGTGCACAGACTGCTATGTAGCCTATCCTATTCACCCACCACGCACACCAATTTCACTGTGTGCCCTGTGCACAGACTGCTATGTAGACTATCCTATTCACCCACCACTCACACCAATGTCACTGTGTGCCCTGTGCACAGACTGCTATGTAGCCTATCCTATTCACCCACCACTCACATACAATGTCACTGTGTGCCCTGTGCACAGACTGCTATGTAACCTATCCTATTCACCCAACAATCACACCAATGTCACTGTGTGTCCTGTGCACAGACTGCTATGTAGACTATCCTATTCACCCACCACTCACACCAATGTCACTGTGTGCCCTGTGCACAGACTGCTATGTAGCCTATCCTGTTCACCCACCACTCACACCAATGTCTCTGTGCGCCCTGTGCACAGACTGCTATGTAGCCTATCCTGTTCACCCACCACTCCCACCAATGTCACTGTGTGCCCTGTGCACAGACTGCTATGTAGCCTATCCTGTTCACCCACCACTCACACCAATGTCTCTGTGCGCCCTGTGCACAGACTGCTATGTAGCCTATCCTATTCACCCACCACGCACACCAATTTCACTGTGTGCCCTGTGCACAGACTGCTATGTAACCTATCCTATTCACCCACCACTCACACCAATGTCACTGTGTGCCCTGTGCACAGACTGCTATGTAGCCTATACTATTCACCCACTCACACCAATGTCACTGTGTGCCCTGTGCACAGACTGCTATGTAACCTATCCTATTCACCCACCACTCACACCAATGTCACTGTGTGTCCTGTGCACAGACTGCTATGTAGCCTATCCTATTCACCCACCAGTCACACCAATGTCACTGTGTGCCCTGTGCACAGACTGCTATGTAGCCTATCCTGTTCACCCACCACTCACACCAATGTCTCTGTGCGCCCTGTGCACAGACTGCTATGTAGCCTATCCTACTCACCCACCAGTCACACCAATGTCACTGTGTGCCCTGTGCACAGACTGCTATGTAGCCTATCCTATTCACCCACCAATCACACCAATGTCACTGTGTGCCCTGTGCACAGACTGCTATGTAGACTATCCTATTCACCCACCACTCACACCAATGTCACTGTGTGCCCTGTGCACAGACTGCTATGTAGCCTATCCTATTCACCCACCAATCACACCAATGTCACTGTGTGCCCTGTGCACAGACTGCTATGTAGACTATCCTATTCACCCAACAATCACACCAATGTCACTGTGTGCCCTGTGCACAGACTGCTATGTAGCCTATCCTATTCACCCACCACTCACACCAATGTCACTGTGTGCCCTGTGCACAGACTGCTATGTAGCCTATCCTGTTCACCCACCACTCACACCAATGTCTCTGTGCGCCCTGTGCACAGACTGCTATGTAGCCTATCCTGTTCACCCACCACTCACACCAATGTCTCTGTGCGCCCTGTGCACAGACTGCTATGTAGCCTATCCTACTCACCCACCAATCACACCAATGTCACTGTGTGCCCTGTGCACAGACTGCTATGTAGCCTATCCTATTCACCCACCAATCACACCAATGTCACTGTGTGCCCTGTGCACAGACAGCTATGTAGCCTATCCTTTTCACCCACCAATCACACCAATGTCACTTTGTGCCCTGTGCACAGACTGCTATGTAGCCTATCCTATTCACCCACCACTCCCACCAATGTCACTGTGTGCCCTGTGCACAGACTGCTATGTAGCCTATCCTGTTCACTCACCACTCACACCAATGTCTCTGTGCGCCCTGTGCACAGACTGCTATGTAGCCTATCCTACTCACCCACCAGTCACACCAATGTCACTGTGTGCCCTGTGCACAGACTGCTATGTAGCCTATCCTATTCACCCACCACTCACACCAATGTCTCTGTGCGCCCTGTGCACAGACTGCTATGTAGCCTATCCTATTCACCCACCAGTCACACCAATGTCACTGTGTGTCCTGTGCACAGACTGCTATGTAGCCTATCCTATTCACCCACCAGTCACACCAATGTCACTGTGTGTCCTGTGCACAGACAGCTATGTAGCCTATCCTATTCACCCACCAATCACACCAATGTCACTGTGTGTCCTGTGCACAGACAGCTATGTAGCCTATCCTTTTCACCCACCAATCACACCAATGTCACTTTGTGCCCTGTGCACAGACTGCTATGTAGCCTATCCTATTCACCCACCACTCCCACCAATGTCACTGTGTGCCCTGTGCACAGACTGCTATGTAGCCTATCCTACTCACCCACCAATCACACCAATGTCACTGTGTGCCCTGTGCACAGACTGCTATGTAGCCTATCCTATTCAAGTGAATGCAGGTTCAAAGCACTCCTCCCCCCATCCCTTACCAGTCGCACGCATGGTGCCACACCAATTATGTCAATAAATTTAGTTTTTGTTATTGCTCAGCTTTAACTTGTCTTATTCAGATGAAACAAAGTGCAGGTTATTTCTAGGAGTTTCCACTACCAAATAATGGCTTTTTCATGAAAATAGGTTTTTATATCTTGCACCAACTTGGTACAGTAGACAGACACAACATTCTTATAATTTTAGTATAGAATAGATTATTATTATTATTATTATTATTATTATAATGATTATGCTGTGGGGAGAAATGTCCTTCTATGCAGCACTCGGTGCAACTCATAGTATTTGACATTGTTATTTTTTCAGGGGGCGTGGCCATGCCTCACATATTTCCATGTCGCAGCGGCCCTGGCCCCTGACTGTATGCTATAGAAATTCAAATAAGTAAGGACATTGGGGTCTATGTGCTAAAGCTTGATGAGAGATAAAATTGCGAGAGAAAAAGTATTAACCAATCAGCTCCTAACTGTCATTTTTCAAATACAGCTTGTAAAATGTAAGTTAGAAGCTGATTGGTTAGTGTTTTATCTCTCACAATTTTCTCTATCTCCAGTCTTTGATAAATACCTCCCATTGTTTTTAAATAACACTGATCGACCAGCACAAAGTCTTATAGCTGCTGTTTTCAGCAATAGGCTGTAAGTAGTGTGATGCCATGGGAGAAGATGGCATAAAATAGGACTAGCCCTCTACCCACCATTTCAAATCTCCCTCAGCCTTGAATAAACACATAATATACACACTAGAAATTTACAGTTAATCACAATTTGTCTTTCGGAAACATTAAATATCAAGAATTGACGATAAACAGTAACATTATGCTTGACTTAAAAATATAGGGAATGTTAAATGTCCAAGCATTAAATTTAACCAAATAAAGAGTGAAAAATAGAAACTTAACAACAAACTGGTGTATTGTTTCAGTGTAAAATTGCAATTATGTTCAGGTTACTATTGTTCCTATCTAATTATCTACATAATGTAAGGACCATGGTATAATTTTTTCATTCAACAGACATTAGCAACTGTAGATAATGAAGGGATGGGAATTAGATTTAGTTGGATGTGAACACAGCCCACCGCACAAATTAATCATATCTGGACTATGTCTGTGATACTTCAATCCATATTAACCATAGTAAATATATAAATGTTACTTTATTACATTCCTACTGTGTTCCTCATTTATTATAAGAAGCAAACATATCATAGTTAATTTATATATCTATATATATCTATATATATATATATATATATATATATATACACTGTGTATATATATATATATATATATATATTTATATCATCAGGATGACGAGGTAATGACGAGGTAATAAATCTCGAAACGTTGAAACTTTGAATCCAGCTGTGTGTGGACTTTATTGAGCGGTGTGCTGCCTATACATTGGCTATTTGTGGTATCCTGTTTGCGGTGTTACCAAGGAGGGCACCCGACGCTGGCGTTGAGAGTACATGGAGTGCTGCCTCTTTGATGTACTATATATATATATATATATATATATATATATATATAGGTTATTCTGAATATAAAACATTGAGAACATTTGAAAAAATTAAATGTTATAGTAGTTTAACAATGAATGACAAAATGTATAAATACCAATGAGTGTAAGTATTTGCGAGCAATGAAATAGTATTTTTTATCAGGAAATTACACTTTAAATCACAATATGTCAATCCAATAATATTGCTCTCCACTATAAGGATTGGTACATTTCCATCTCCTCTCTCTCTCTCTCTCTCTCTCTCTCTCTCTCTCTCTCTCTCTCTCTCTCTCACACACACACACACACACACACACACACACATACTGGTTTCCATGTTGGAAGGGGACCAACTTCCTGATCATCACCTGCGGGGACCACCCTTTCTAAAGGTTCTAGAGGTATGAAAAAAATCAGGCACTCTAACCATAGCTGTGCTAGCTTATACACAACTTCAGTTACCTGAATTGATGAAGTAATGTTCTCACCATGCTAAATGGGGACTTATGAAAACTCAAGTGAACATGGCTGATGGGGATCTAATTTACATTTAATTTCCATAGTTCACACAAATTCCCCTTTGACTAGTGGGGACCTTGCAACAAGTGTATTACTAATGACAAATTACAAGCATTCAGCAGCGGCTCTTGCCCTCTTACCACACGTGTGCCCCGATCATTTACGCGGAGCAAAGGTATGTGTACACACATACCTTTGCTCAGTTCGACATGGATCGTTCTTTTTGCGTTTTTTAATTTTAACCCCTGGATTGCCTACTTGGACAAGTGGACGTGATCTACGCATAGGAGAGGTGAGTATGGATTTTTTTCTCAGGTACACCCCTATTGGATTACTTCGGATACTAGGTGAGTATGTGTGAGTGTGCATGTATGTTTTAATAAAATTTTACATTCACGGTGTATGTTTGTTTATTTACGTATTTCTTTAGTTGTGGAACTACAAGTGCAAGCGGGCCTATAATGCCCCGCATGCTGGTATTTGTGGTTCTCCAAATACCAGCATGCAGGGGAGGCTTGCTGGTACTTGTGGTTCTACAACTAAAGACAATATGGAAACTTTATTTTTACACTTTACACTAACACTATCAACCCGGCACCCACGGGCATAGAGTGCCGGGGATAGCCCCGGGCTATCAGTCTAGACCTGGGGTGCCCTGGAGAGGGGGACCCCTTTATTGGGGGGGTCCTCAACTCTCCAGGGATCCCCGGCCTGGACTGACTAGCGGTCAGGGATAATGCTTTGGCCGGGGAAACCGGTGAAAGGTTTTCCCTGGCTGTGGCATTATCCCCCCGCTAGAAAGAGTTCGGTGCTGGTTCTGGAATTTTCAGGGGACCCCTACTCGTTTTGTTCCCTGATTTTCAAGAACCAGGACCAGCTCAACAAAGCCCTGTGCTGGTTCTTAATATACAGGGGCCCCCTACGCATTTTGGCCCCTGTATTTTTAGAACCAGAACAGGCTTTATAAAGCCCGGGGCTGGTTATGCTTTTGGGGAGGGGATGCACATTTGTTTTTTAAAAACACACACAGAAGCCATCACGGATCTCACTGATCTGTGATGGCTTCTCTAAAACTTGCACCTTTTAATGCTACTCACATTAAAAGGTGTCAGTTTACATAGTCCTAAACTCGCCTAAACTCGCAAATGCAGTAGCCTCGAGCTGAAAAGTTCGCAGGCTATTGAATTTGCGAGTTTCAGTACAAACTCGCACTTTTTAAAAGTGCGAGAAAGTGCGAGTTTGTACTGTTACTAAAACAGACTACCTATTACATTTGGCCGATAATCTTTATTAATTTTATATATAAAAAAATATAGATTTGGAAATTAAAAATAGCAAAATATAAACAGATAGTAAATAGAAAGTGTCTGTAGTTATGCAATGTTTATTAAAAACACACTATGGGCTTTATTCAGAGGCGGCCGTACGGTCTACGACCGCATGGCCGCCTCGATGTTTGTCTAGTGCGCATGTGCACGAGGGAGCCGGCTCCTTCGTGCGCATCTGTGAGACCTGCTACGACCGACAGCGCTGGTCGTAGCGGGTCTCTTTCCAAAGGGGGTGAGCTGTCGATGTTGATTGACAGCTCGCCCCGTTTGGAAGGCGGGCTGGGGGGGTAGCAGCCCAAACGGAGGCGTAAACCCACAGCCTAACGACCGAAACAGAGGCGGCCGGTCAGGATGCAAGCGGCCACCCAGTTTCTGAGCGACCGCTTGCATCCTCCGACCGCCTCTGAATGAGGGCCTATATGCCTATTATTAGGTCTTTCTATTCTAATATATGTTCTGTCCTTATTTCCTGAGCATCCAAGTATAGAAAACTTCACATAACTTGGGAATAATTTTTAAATATCAACAAACAGGTGTAAGTGGGTTATATGTACTTTATTATTTTGAACATCTTACAGATGCTACATGATAGTGCATATATCAAATGTGTGTTGAATTATTCAGCTGCAAAGGGATGACTGATAATTACAATTAGGTAGTCTCAAAACTCCATCTTTATTTCCATATCAGTTTGTTAAACCCATTCACAGTGCCATGGCACAGGGCACCGCAGGGCAGGGGGCGCTGTTTGGGCCTGGCAATTTTCCTGTTTACTTTCATTCTCACTTGTAGCTTCCTCTTCTTTTATCCCCAGCATCTCCTGTCCTCCCCTATCTCTTCCCTGGCCCTTGCCCATGAGGCTATGACCCTTTTTCAGGTGCACTATCTTATGTCCCTATTTGAAAAATAATGGGGGTGGAGGGGGCGTCAATGCTCTCTGACACAGGGCACCAAAAAGTCTAGTTACGGCTCTGCCATTCATGTACAGTATATGAAGATTGTGTATGGATCGGAGTGAGAAAGTTTACCTTATATAGGGTTGTAATTATAAATATCACAATTTAAAGAAGACACACTCGGTTAAGTAAACTCTGGCAACTTATATTGTTGCTTAGATAATATATTTAGCTGATTAATGCATTCCAATAATTTATGTATGTCTTAATATGTGCTTGATCCAAACTATTATAAAAATCCCTTAATTTATTTAATTATTTTGGGTTTTTACTTAGGAATAGTGGATATCTATTTCATTCTCTTAGTGTCTTTTCATATATTCAATCTCTATGCAGAGAAATGTATATATAGTTCGAACAAATGTTGCAGTCTGCAGATTCTGTTGCAACAAATGTAATAACTAATCCTGACATTTTCATCTGCTCATGTCCCACTGTAAAGCCGGGTACACTTTAGACGACATGTCATGTCCGGTCCGGCGGATCGTACGACATATCGAGCACATTAGCCAGTGTGTACATGCTATGTCACTGACGATGAGCGACATCCTCCTCTGCTAGCAGGTCCGACGGGCAATATCGTCAGCGGGGGTATGCCGAATGCAGCATGGCCCCTGCCGCCGATGGGCGTTACTATCATATATGCAAAGGGTGCAGCTGCTATGGGGCACAGAGGTTAGGGGGCCCATCTTCCTTGTCAAAGTTACATGTGTTGTATACATTTTTCACCACTGGGTGGTACATAGGGGCTTTTACAAACTTTTGCTATGGGGCCTTGAAATACCTAGTTACGCCCCGCCGCCGCCATTCCGTCGCCAGCACCGCCGCTTGCTCTAGCCACAAATGACACCATATTCAGAAGCTTCTTGATCACTTAATTAAATTAATATTTAATTGCTTAGCCACTGATTTGTTATATGTGCAAAGCTATTCATTAATTTCAAACAGAATATGGTTCACTTCTTCATCATTTAGCTATATTTGCCAGAACACATTTACTGTTTTACAAGGTTTTAATAATGAACCGTCCTGTGGTTAGCTTGGTAACAATCAATGTTTATTCATATATGATAACACAGGCACTGGGCTATGTCGGTCACACTGCACATGGACTATGAACTTATGCATTTACAATATGCAGCCCCTGCAGTGAAACACATGTTGTTTAATTGTAACGTGTCTAATTAGTACAAAAGCAGTGATAATATTACATCATGCCGGTCAGACTGCACGCTGATTTGGGTACATTATATCAGCTTCACTAAGCCTAAATGACAAAAGTATATTAATTGTCTATTATTTCGTGACAAAACGGACAGATATTTTTTGGAGACCATCAGGCATATAGCGCAAAGCCGACGCGCGTTTCACTATCACTTTCACAACAGAAGACCTAATAATAAGGCATATAGTGTGTTTTTAATGCACATTTCATAACTACAGACACTTATATTGTTATATTTTGCTATTTATGATTTCCAAATCTATATTTTTTATATATAAAATTAATAAACGTTACATTTTATTTTTATTGTGTGTGCCATATACAGATTCTTTTTTTTCTTTATTCAGTTTTGCTATTTGACCATTCTATAACTGTTGCAAGGCATTCTGGGATTTGTAGTTCAACAACAGGTGGAGGGCCGCTTATTGCCCACCCCTGCTCTATAGCGTGTGTCACTTGCATCCAGTGGTGCAAATAGTGTGGTACGGGCTGATACTATGAAACATTAAGAAATAAACCATACTGCCTCCATTAGATGCACTCCTGAGCCCTCGATGGCAACCTGGAGCTCGGCACCCCAGACCAGCTTCAGTGAGTGACCAGGGCCCCAGGGGCAACCCAGTGGCATGTGACCATGCCCATGTTTTGCTTGTGCATGCCAAAATGACTTGCACCACTGCTTGCATCTAATAATTCCTGGTGTGTGTGACAGCATCTGAGCACTCCAATGCTCAAAGATCTGACAGATGTGAAGAACACTTGTTCCAATTCTTTTATTATCGGTCTTTAATTTGTTTTTATGCATAATGAAGGGTTACATAGCCTGTTAATCTCAACATTATTTCTTTAGCTTTTGAATACAAAATAAAATATATATTTTTTTAGTATAATAATAATACTTGCGTTAGTTTTTGTTTTTAGCTGTGTAAACTGTTTGAACACACGTGTGTTGTTGATTCAAATTTTAAGCATCTCTCATTCATCAGTTAACATATTGGAATATATGTCTGATTCAACCAGCAAAAACTGTATTGTTTTTGTTAAAGCATTTGTTTCATTTTTTTGTTACCACTTAAAAAAAATTAAAAACACTTTCATTATTTATTTCTACTTGTTGCTTAGTCAGTTGTCGAGTCTTCATATACTGTCACTAAATAGATCATGTTGGCAATATATCAGCCTGGGACATGAAATTCATGGGAAGATATATTACACCTTGCCATTAGCAACCAATCTGCTTCTATCATTTATTAAGCACATTCTCTAAAATTATAACTACTGTAGAAGCTGATTGGTTGCTAGGAGCAACTTCCCATCTGTCCTCTGTAGAAGTTTTGACATGTCTCACCCTAAATCCCCATTGTCTCTTATGAATGTGCATTAACAGGCAAACAACATCAGCACTGGATGATACAATGTCTCTGCAATTCTGACTGGGTACAGTGCATCACAAGACATAAGCCAGATTTAGGTGACCAGATGTTACCAGTGGTGAAATAGTTAATCTCTACATAAGTATATAAGTTGTAAATTGTAACACACATCCATATACCCTTTGCTAGGCCTCTTGAGGTTTGAAATGAGATTGTCTTAATACAGTTGCTGTTTTTCTATAGAATGGTCAAATGACCTTTTGGGGTCAAATAAGCCATAATTTGAGAGGCCTACTCTACCTGTCATTTCTATTGCAACTATAAGTATAATGAGCCATTCATAGCTTCTATGTTCTTATCAGTTAGCTACATTCCATTGGAATGACCATCATAAGCTGTGTAGAGATGCTAAGCATTATGGGTAATTAACAGTGATGTCCAGACTCTACACAAAGGAGCCTTGAAATAGAGTTCATCTCCAGACATTAGGACACGTCATTACTGTATTCTCTTTGTCTGAATATCTTAGTGCTTACGGAGCATGTGCAAGAGAGATAAGTTTGGTCAATGCTATGCTGGACCAATGGGTGCTTGATACCTAGCACTGTATGTAACTGATATGGGCTTAATACCCGGAAAGCCAACACCCCAGACTAGGGTATATAAACCAGAGGTACACAACCCATTAGCTCGTGGTAGACTTGAGACTGCAGTAGAGTGCTGCCAATGTATATTGATTATCTGGGCGTTGAAGAAACGATGGGCTCCCCAGAGAGAAGATAAGATGAAGTACATCTTATGCTGCTGATGAATTACCGGTGTCATCTGAATACATAGACAAAAGTTGAGTATACAGTATACTTTGTATGTTGTTTGTTAATTGTTTGTTTGTTACTTGTAAATAAAGTGTGTTCATTTGTACTCACTCATATTGGTCACATGTGTGTACTATTTCATTTCGATCAGAACGAAACCCACCGTTATGCACCAGAGCTGTAGCTAGACGTGTTGGTGCCCTGTGCCAGAAAGAGCATTGGCGCCCCCCTTATTTTTCAAAGGGACATAATGCACCCAAAAAAGGGGAATGGCTTCTTGGGGAAGGGCCAGGGAAGAGATAGGGGAGGCCAGGAGATGCTGGGGATGAAATAAGAGGGAGCTACAAGTGAGAATGATAATAAACAGAATTTTGATAGGCCCAAACATCGCCCCCTGCCCTGCGTTGCCCTGTGCGATGGCACTGGTTGCACTACCCTAGCTACGGCCCTGTAGGTGACTAATTACATTTTCCAACCACACAACTATCAGTTACCAACGGGTGCTAAAGTGTATGCTTTTACTAGTGTTCCTTAACACCAGTAAAGAGCATGCAGCAGGGGCGTTTCTAGAGAGGAGGGGGCCCGTGTTCTCTGCACACCCTGCACCCATTATAGATACACCCCTGGCATGCAGCCTCCTGGTTCACCGCAATATCCACTTGCACTTAGGACATACTTCCCAATCTCCCTGATTGTCATGGAGACTCCCTGAAATAGTAGCAATCTGCCTGACTCCCTGAAGAGTCTAGCAATCTTCCTGATTGCACTTTACAACCATTATGAAGGTGTTATATACAATGATCCCTATGGCTACATGCATTTTCTGAAAAGTATCAGTGTTTTCATCAACAAGTAGATCTTACTAACTGCTTTGGGGCTCATTTACATCTTTTAATTGTTCATCATATTTATGACACGCCTCTCAGATGTAGTAGTACACGCCCACTTTACTGTGCGCTTATAGGCATTGCTTCCACAATCTCCCTGAAATGCCTTTTCAAAAGTAGGCAAGTATGACTTATGCTGGCCACACACATAGCGATTTTTTCCCCCGATGTGGCTAATTCCGACACATCAGAACGACAGATCGGGTAAAAAATGACCAAATCGTGAGTCCCAACTCACGATCACGATGCGATGCGCGCCCCCGCAGGTCGCACATCGCATCTTCAGATCTGACGTGCTGTAGGGCAGATCTAACGATCTAGACTCAAATGCACTGTGAAAAAGTCTGGCTGCAGGAGATCGGATGAAGATTGGACAGCATATCGTGTGCAGAGCTGCCGGGAGAGTTTCAAGGGAAATCAGACACATCATCGGAACGTGAGTACAGTCGGTACGTGTGTGGGCACCTTTAGGATGAGGTAGAGCAGTGGAGGCCCAGCAGTGTTTTAGGTGCAGCATGTTGAATTTTCTTGCATTCACTGACATTATTATTAACAGTTTCTTATACAGTGCAGCGTATTCTGTTGCGCTTTACCTTTTGATACAACATTAATAGAACAAGACTGGGTTGTAAGAGACAGACATAAAGGTAAGAGGGCCCTGCTCGCAAGATTACAATTTATCGACATGAATGCAAGAAGGTCAATGGGGAACATTCCCCACCACCAATAATGGCGTTATATACCTGAAGTCAAATTGTGCCACAGAGTATTGTTAGTGGGTAACCAGCCCAAAGTGTTCACAATTTGTTTAAGAAATAAATAAACTGCTCTCCCCACCAAAAAAACCCCATTGAAAATGTAGCCTAGTTTGTGCTGCATGGTCAAAGATATGAATTACAGAATTACAGCTGCAAAGCAGAGGGCTGATCCACTGTTAGCTAATATTGTAGTTCTATTTTGACCTGTTTAAAATAAACAGAAAAACACTATTAAACAAAAACTTTAAGTATATAAGTTATTATTATTATTATTATTATTATTATTATTATTACATATATCTTATTTTTATGGTGCCATCAAGTGTCTATAGTGCCTTACAGTGAAAAACTACAATGACACACAAACTGTAAAACGTAAAAAGGTTCAAATAAACAGCACAAAGTTAAAAAAAAACAAGCAGTGAAATATTTAGACAACTGCATGACAGTTAACACCAGTAGGACTCAATGACCCATAGCCCTGAGAAGGCATTGGCAAGTAATACTTTTTCGGAATCTTCCATCTTCTGTAATTGTTAGCTCATTAATAATTAGCCAACCACCAACAATGAATGAAGTGCTGAGCACAATTAAATGTAACCCAGTTATAATGATATAACACATCGTGAACCTTTATTTTTCTTCATAAAATCATTGGCTAATCATTTCAGAGTAAGAGGGCTTTCAACTAAAGCGATAGCTTTTTTTTCCCCCTCAATGTCTGTTATAATTCAATGACAACCAATACACTTCTCTAAACGGCTCACCTAATGTGTCTAAAGCTGGCCTTGAAACATAATGAGGCATGTCAGTGCCTGAAATCTCATATACACAATGGACTAGAGCCACTAAACTCTAATACATCATTTATTTTCAAATGTACTCAGCTCCACTTAAACATAGCTGAATGGCTGCAAAGGAACTTTTTTTTAAATAACAGAAACCAGCTATAAATATGTGTGTGAATGTGATTGGTATATTTTCTACAAAGAGAAAAATAATCAAGTTATCATACCGTGCAGGATCCAAAATTTTTTTAAATATTAAAATGTTTATGCTGAAGAAAGGCACCAATTAATTTGTTAGCTACAACATAGTAACATTGGGTAACATTGGGCATATCTATAATGGGTGCAGGGTGTGTGGTGTGTGCACCGCACACCCTGCACCCATTATAGATACGCCCAATGTTACCCAATAAATAGTTATACTTACCTTTCCGCAAAGTGCTGCTCTGCAGCACCATAATGGTGCTCCAGAGCAGCAAAAATCACAGGGAAAATGGTGGCGACCATTTTCCTGGTGACTCAAACATGCGCAGAAAAGATGTCCCCGGGATTAAGATGTAGGTGCCATTATCCAGGAGACCAGCACATGCGCAGTCGATTCTAGCATTAAGCCAGAATCTATTGCTCTGACAGGGAGTAGGGGGCCCAAACTGAGGCTGCACACGGGCCCTCTCTTAAAACGCCACTGTTGGGTATTGTGGTTTAATGGGATATACCACCTTCCAATAATTATTAGACAATCACAGTATTAATTGCTATTTGCTATGATACTCTTTACAGACTGGAAACATTCCGGGCTGAAGTATTATGCAATTGATTGTATGGGAGTCAACCAAATGACATAATGATTGACTCCCCTCCAATCACATGCTTCTCTCTTTCAGTCCAGCTGTGTCTAGTCTTTGTAGTCTCATACTAAGTACAGTCATAAACTGGTAAGTAAGGAGGGTGTGGGTACAACTAGTTTAAGAACTTATGATCTTCTTTTTCCTGTCAGACATCAATGATTTTCCCAAGGACAAATGGCCTAACATAGTGGTGATCAGAAAGGAATGCAACTGCTAATACGCACGCAATTGGCCGTTTGTTGCATACTGCGCATGCATCGCAGTGTATGTGCACGAAGCGGCCACTGCAATCGGAACTGTGATTGCAGCGGCTACGCAGACCCATCACAGAGTGATTCACAGGGAGTGCCGTTTGTGGGAGGTGACGGGGGGTGGTCGGGGAACCGCAGGTGTGCCAGTGCGTTCGAACGCTGTTGCATGGGCGTGCATAAAGTATCCACTGCGATGCCCTATGCAGCCTGAGGCTTGATACCGTGCCCTCAAGTTAGCAATACCTGAGTAAGGTCAGAGCTTGTGCAAGTGTGCGTGTGGCTGCGATGGTACTCGATTGTACCGATGTTTTCGCAGTATTGCTAAACATTAAGGATGTGTGTAAGGTAGAGTGGGCGTCCTTATGTAGTGCTGTGGCGGCATTGCGATCGCAGTGAATTAGCATACTATCGCAGTTGAAATGTGTGCGTAATTGCTATTGCATTCACAGTTGCGATCCGTAATGAATCAGGCTCTCAGTGTGGTGTAAGGATGCTGCCCATTGCTATAGTGCACTATCTTACCTTCTTTCCTTGCAGTGGGACTTCCCTCCTCCCTCTGCACTTACCACTAGAGAAGCTGCTAGAAGGAAGAATGAGTGCTTCCTGCTTCCACCCTGTAATGCATCTCTGTACCTCCTATTTCAGGCCAGGTACTGTCAGTGGAGGCCATTGAGTTGAGTGTTTTAACCTCTGATGTACAGTAGGTATATATTGCAGTGTAAATATCTGATATGAGTTACTTTAAAAAAATAATAGAATGATGCTTCAACAAAGTAATGTATGTGTGAAACAAAAAAATATGTTTTTTAAATGGGATACAGTTTATGTATATGAATAATTAATTTATTATTTTTTTGAGGGAAAATAAAAATCTAAAACAATATGTGCTAGTAATCTGAAAATTATTTAAATACGTACAATATCAATATAGTATTTTTCCAAAGCACAACAAATGGATATACGTGTAAAATGAAAGCGCACATGCACCGAAAACCCTCCATGTGCAGTTTTTGCCTTTCCGCAATGGGTGTCACAATGGGGAGAGACGCCACTGCCTATAGTACGTGCACTTTCATTCCACATATACAAAAAAAAAAAATCAGTTTTGGGGCCAAATGTAATAGGGTGAGAGTTTAGAGAATAGGATGAGAGTTTAGAGAATCTCACGTTGGTCGAGTTTTATCTTCAAAAAATTAGAGAACATCTGGATGAGATTTTAAATCGTGAGAGTTTTTTGAGTCTGAAAAATATGCGCGTTTGCTCTGTTGCTTTGTACTCAGACTCTATTACATTGGCCAAGTTTAAAAAGTGTGAGAAAACTCAGATTTTTTAAACTCTCACCCTATTACATTTGGTCATTGGTGTTTGATGGGTGCCCGAGGGCAACTCACATGTTTCGCTCTTAGCACGGATAACACTGTGAATCGCTAACAAGAGCGATAATAATAATAAATACTGACATTCCTATGTATCACTGTAAGATGCAGTGATAATAAAAGTAATATATCATTGCAACAATTACTAATGACAGAACCCTATGTCTGTGTACTTATACAGATGTGTCCCCATAAACTATTGCTGCAGTGAAGCCAAATAGCCGTTCTTGGCGCACCAGGTCCATGGGAATTGTATTTCTATGTGTGACTGAGTCTGAATTTAAAATAAGAGGAAGCTACAAGTGAGAATGATAATAAATAGAAAATTGACTGATCCAAACAGCACCCCCTGTCCTATGGTGCCCTGTGCCATGGCACAGGTCGCATCACCCTAGTTACGGTCCTGCTCTCTAGCCAAGCATACACAACTTTGAGCAACTATGGGTGATTCAGACTGTAGTGCACATCTCAGGTGCATCTCCACTTGCAACTGAATGGTTGCACATAGGCCAGTGTACTGAGGGTGTGTCGTGTGAATGTAGGGAGAATTGAAGTCTATTCAGGGTTCAGCATACAGAGAACTTTCTGATTTCATCTGTTATAGAGCTTCACTGATAGTGAAGACGGCTACTTTCACAAGCGAATGGATAGGAGTGGTGTGACCACATAGTTGCAGCCAACTCCGAATACAGACAAATGCAATGAGGCATCTGCAGCCAACTTTTATGCAACCTAGAATCACCAACATGCCATCCATTTCCTGTTTGAGGAGAGGTGACAAGAAGTCCCTCCCCTCTAAGGTATGTACACCCCACCATGTGACTGATCACCATGCCTTGAGAAAGACCCACAGTCAAGTCGAAACGGGTTGGTGGTGAGGGTGGCAGATAGGAGGAAGGAGAGCATCAGGGAAAGACTCATATGCACTGGGACCTGTTTTATCCATCCCCATGATTACATTCCCACAAATCCCCAAGGTCAGGTGGTCAAAGGGTCCCACTGCATACCATACTTTATATTTTCTTCCACGTTCCTTCTAATCATTGATCCCTATGTTTAGGGTTATTAGTATCTATATTGTGAATTTTTTTTATAAGTGTTCCTTATGAATAAGAGTAATTTTTATAGGTGATCACCACGGATTAAAATAAATATATTTGTCTATATATTCGCAGTATATCTCCCTTCATTTAAGGGTAATACATCTAACACCATATAATTGAGCAATTGTGATTACCATTGAACACATGCCATATTAGAAATGTATTACAGCTTTTACATATAGTGTGGGTGCCATCTGTGCACTCCTACTTTATCTATTATTGGTGTATCTGTTTCTAAGCCTTCTGGGTGACAGGACCATGAGGTGCACTAGGCTGCCTTCACTTATCAGGTGGTTAATTGCTGGAGGAAAACCTTACTTGTCTTTTTTTTATCTCACCTCAATGGGGTGCAAGCAAAAATTACCAAGGTTATCCTGTCTGGACAACCTGCATAGTATTAGCGCAAGATGTTCTGACAAATCGGATCGCCCCCATAAATAAGCTGAAAAAAAATAAACATCATGAGGGTGGGTGAGAATATGGGTTAAATATTTTATGCAGCTAATTAGTGGACTTAATATGACCATATTCATATTAGGACCAAACATGAAGAGATTATAGGCAGTTTGGAGAACAAGCTAAGCTCTTGAAAACATTATTATAGTGGGTAATTCACACACTAAATGACAAATGTTCTACTAACAAGAGAATATTTTCGTTTTATGGGGCTTAAATATAGTTCACTGACACTTTCCAACTGCTATCCTATTCTGTATTTATTTGTTCATAAATAGAATTACCATTCACAATAGGAATCCATATAATTATGTAGACCATTTTAAAAGTGTTTGTACAGCTCAATAGGCTATACAAAAACAAACACAATCTGCAGTTGCAAGATGTACACAGAGGCTAGAGGTGCTCAATTTCTTCCAAGTCTCGTCATGATTCCGTGCTCATTTATGGAACAATTGATTTTACATGACTGAAGTATTTCTGCTTCACAATCAATAGCAAAAAAAAGACAATTGATTAAAAATTATGTTTACAAATCCAATTACTCTGTAAGAAACCATCACAACATATAGCTTGGGCCCTCAGAATTTAAAACAGCAGCAAACGTATATATTGGCCATTGCTTTAACATGCACAGAACGTGTGACCTTTTGCAAAGTTTTTTCTTTCTTATAAATATGTTTGGCATAAAACCAAGCCAAGCGTGCAGATCTATTATTAGGTGCATGATCTTGATTAGCATACTATCGCAGCTGAACTGCGTTCGTACGCAGTATTGCGTACCGTAGTGTTCTCTGCGCTAAGCTCACTTAACTAAAGTATGACTATGCTATGTGTGATGCATTTAGTTTAGTTGAGATTTTGAAGAACATATAACATTACTACTACATAGTGACTACTATAAATCAAAATGACTAAACTGACCCATCGAAAATGTAAAAAAAAATATTTCCATTAATTAAAAGACCACTTATATTAAAGAGGAAATTCTTTATACAGAATCACGGCTAGCAGCATTCACATCATACTTACCGACATATATATTTCCCTTTCCAGAAGAGGGCTGGAGAGGACTTCCAAGTAGGCAGTGATGGGGGTGGGGCTGGAATATTCGCATCATCATGCACCTCCCACTCGCAGGGAAAACTGGTGAATAATGCATATTTAAATAGGGCGCAGGCCAAATGGCGCTATTATCATAGAATCGCATCATTAGGTCCTGCACCCTATGCGCGGACCATGGATTGCCGATTTGATTTTCCCCATTTCTGCCCACTTCACTAGGAAGCGGGCAGGATGCGGGAGATGTGCCTACTCTTCCAGGGGTATGGGGGGCTACCTGAAAAATTGGGAGCCTTACGCAGGTTCCGGGAGAGTAGGCAAGAATGATTCACATATGTATTTAGTTATAGTTTACTGGAAACATGTTATATATTTGTGTTTTCATTGTCACAGATAGCCATTTTTCCAATCTGAATCAATAGCTAAAGGTAGAATTCTTGGTATGCTATACATATAACAATCCAAACAGACTATTTCTTTTCATGGTGTAGAAAGTGTATATACTGTACATATGTCACAAACAAAATTAATCGAAATTTTAGGATTTTCCTATCGTTTTGGTTTACTTTGGGTAATTTGAGGATGAAATATGTCCACTTTTATGGTCATATGTCTTTTTTAAAACCCAAACTACTGTGTTGCTTGCTATATAACATTAGAAACACTCTAAGACTGTTCTTTGTAGTAAGATAATGGAGAACTGAACTTAGGGTAAAAGAGTAGCAGATTGCCCCTTAACATCACTTTTTAAATAACTTTACAATTATGCTTTTATAGAATTTGATCTTCTACTGATGGTGAAGGGAACCTTCTACTGCAGCTGATCTTTAAACACGCAGAGATCAGCCAAATAGTGCTGCGGGAGGGGTGGAGACAGTAAGTTCCCCTTCTTGCACTTTAATTTGCAGAGCATGCACTCAAGAGTGACGTTCACATGGCATTCTGAGATTTGAGCAGTGATGTTGAAGGTCGCAGGCCACTGACATCACTGTCGGGGGACCGGAGAAGTAGAAGGAAATCTGTAATGCATAGTTGCAGAATGGAGTTCCTTTTTTACACCCGAGTAGAGGAACCAGGCAGCACGGCAGCATGGGATACGACCGTGTCAGTGAAAGTCCAGTGCCATTGGCTGAAGTCAAATACAATGCCATTGGCTGCAGTCAAATATAATAAGACTCTGTCAGGATAGAGGTTAATGCTATATCTGATTATACTCGGTATAGTTTTGTTTCTGAGTTTGCACCCAATTGCAAAGTGCTGCAGAGTATATTACTCAGGGAAAGAATTCCGTAATAGAGAATCCAACAATGACTCTGGAATAAAGAAATCTGTGTGCGTGTGTGTGTCTATGTGTGTGTGTTATTAAATAGCAATAGATAAGAGGAATTACAGAAGAAAAAATTATTTTTTAAGCCTTTTGAACATTTACCTTTGATTTTCAGAATTCATTTCATTAGAATAAATTATATTTCCCTAAAGAAATGGAAAAACTAACAGCAAGCAAAAAAAGAGAGAAAGAAATACAATAACTAATGCTACAGCCCAGGCAACAGAGTAGTTAATTCATGAATGATAATAAAAACTGCAAAGTAACGATATTGCAGGTGAGGAGCTAGCGGCATAGGAGTATTTAAATGCTTCTAAACCACAGGGGGCTTCAAAAGCAAATGAAAAGTAATTACTGTTACAAAATAATACAACACAGAAAGAAATGAGCACAAAAGATCCTGGTGTAGGTCGAGTTTTGAAGCTCAGAGTCGTGAAAGATTAAAGTTGGAAAAAGATGTTAAAGCTGTTAAAATATCCATGGGAAAAAAAACATAGTATTTTAAATCACTTTGAAGCTTCATTGCTGATCTAATTGATCTTTTTCATTACTCTACTAGCTCAAACATCATTATCTGCATGTCACCCAAAATTAAGATGAAATACTCAGGGGTTTGCCTTGCACTGGAGGAAGCTAGGCATTATTTATGACAATTGCTACTGAAAGGTGACACTATTGAGACTAAGAAAAGCTGTCCGGTTCTTGTCATCTGAATTTTTAAAGCATACCCTCTGGTAATTGCTAAATTATGTAAAACACAATCTCAGATGTTGTAGTGAGTGCTGTTATTATTATTAAGCCAGTGCACGCCTTTTTCTCAACATTAAAATACACCTTTACATATAATATGAAATAATCACATGACACGTAACTTAGTAATTGATAATTCCAAGGGAGAGCGATTTGTAGTCATGGTTTCCATTTCTTAGCATAGCATACTCAGTTATGCAACATTAACTGTAGATTGATTACTAGGTTGGATTAAATCAATTTAGTGGATATGAGGCAGGACTATTATCAAAGTGACTTGGAGATGTGTTGGTCTTTTAGTGGACATGGTGTAGGATTAGTAGGCATATTAGTAATGAGTGAGACCCACTGTAGCTCTGATGTGGAGATATAAAATACACTCAGACACACAAATAAAAGGCGTACTTTGTAATGTGATAAGTGGTACAACAGGGAGTTTTAGTAAAGCATGTCAACACCCCAGGGAAAACAATTTTTTATTCAACTATTTTTTAACAACTTTCAAAGATAAGCACATGTTATAACCAAAGGTAAAATCAATTTTCAAACACATTTGACACGTTTAAGCCTAAAGGAATTGGTGACGGATATCACATAGGATATTTTCAAACTCATGTTTTTTGTTTATACTGAGCCACCAATACTCCGCTAAATGTACAAACTATCACTGTCCTTCCCCCCGACCAACTGCCACTCACTGTTTCAACTGTCATTTTGTCTTACCCCCCAGCTGTTCCTGCTCATGTGACATGTGGCTCTTGACCTCTATTCTCTTATTTGCCTATGTCATGTTTTTTTTTCCCCTGGGGTGTTGCCATGCTTTTCTAATACCCCAGGGAAGCATAAAGGTTAGGGTTGTTACAATGACATACCTTATAAAGAATCTAACTTTGTGTATTACTTATTCTTTATTACATCTCAACAATTCCCGATACAAATTGTTGTATAAAATTAAATCTATGTATATTTATAAATATTGTTGCTTGTTTGTTAGACTTGTAAACATGAATATATACAGAAAAAGCAGACATTTGTTGCTCATAGTACACTTTACATATCTCACAAACAGGACTTTTTTAGAGATTGGTGAGCCGTACAATGCACGGAGCACTCTGCAGTAATTTTTCAAGGGGGAGCCCACCCTGATGCGGACCAACCATCCGGGATTTCTCCAGACAGTGCTGTGACTGTCTAATCTCATACAGATGGAGTTAGCAGAGCTTCTAGAGCGCCCTTTGGAGGCTGGCCTGGCCAATGAGCAGTACAGGAGCTGGAGCTCCCCTGTGACTGCTCCAGAGGTGGTTCTGCTGCCTTCCCTGCTGCTGTACGTGATTAAGTGCAGATGTTACTGACTACACCCAGAGACTGTCCTTCCCTGCAGGCATCAGCAGTGCACACTAGTGCCAGCAGCATGACCTCTGTGGACATGTATGAGGTACACTACACCCCCTTCCCCCTCAAAGTTGGGTGCCTCTGGCAGATGGGTGGCTGGGAGGGGGGGTTTGATTTTATGTTTTCATGTGCAAGCCTTGGAAGGGTACAGCACCCAGTGCATTCATAGGGGATTTGGGTGTGTAGGGGTAAAGGACTGAATCCTGGTAATATCAAGGCTGGGTGCTATAAATGCAGGAGGGTGCAGGGTGCATAACTGGCATGAATTTTGCGACACTACTGCTGATCACACAGGTGATTTGTTGACTACTGCAGGCAGGGGTCATGTAATTCACTGTTATCGATCATCTTGCAACTTTATAAAAGTCTCTATGTAAAGTCACTTCCACTTCTGATACAGTACATTAACATTATCAGTTGTTCCTGTGTCGCTTGGTTTGCAGCAAGGAAGGTGGATTATGACTGGCACCCAGGTGGTGCAGCAGCAGCTGTCCTTTCTGCAGACCTGTTCATGAGGCTGCATTTGGAACATGTCTGCAGATTATGTTGGTGACATTTTCTTTAAATAAAATGAGTTGCTGTTTGATTAATGTGTCTTACATATAGGGGACTAGGAGGTCTTTGTACTAAGCCTCGGAAAGATATAAAGTGGACGGAGATAAAGAGTCAACCAATCAGATCCTGTCACTTTACAGATTGTGTTTGAAACATGACAATTAGGAGCTAATTGCTTGGTACTTTATCTCTGTCTACTTTATCTCTCTCCAAGGCTTAGTACTGTACATAGACTCATCGGTTTGTAAAATAAATAGTTCTAAACTATTTACACTCTATTTCACTAAACATCAATAAATTTGAAAATATCTTGGGTGAGTGGGGGCACAATTTAACTGTACGCCTTGGGAGCCATATTGTCTAAAAACTGCACTGCTCACAAATCATAAACTGTAAAAAAAAATACATATTACAGGTTACAACCATTGTTCTTCAATAGAAACATTGTAATATTCATCTGTCTATGCCTGTGAGCCTTCAACAATGTAAATAAACAGACATGTACAAACAGAGTGGATAGAAAAAATATTTACCAGGAATTCTCAGTAAAGGGAAAGACCTGTAAATCTTGGGCAGAAGAGCAATGGCCCCAATTCTGTTCTTGTTTTCCAGATGAGGGTCTGCATTTTAGGGCAGATTCATTTAGCCATGAGGTTCTGTCAAAGTCTCACGCACTAGTGCTACATAGGTTATCCACGCAGGAAAACTTAGCTTGTTTTTGCTCGTGGTATGAACAAAACCAAGCAAGGTTTTCCTACCATAATAGCCTAATGTATGCATAGCCAAATAGTGAATGGATAATTAAACCTATCCCTTAGATCAGTGCCTTTGGTTATATATTGAGCACAATTACTGTATACAGCACACATTGCTGGTATGGCTTTTTGGCATGACGTCGAAAGCCCAACTGGGGATTAAAGCTAGGCATTAAAATCCTGACGCCTATCTTTAGCCGGACGCCAAAATCTTGACAGCCGAGGACAGCTTAGGTAATAGCCTCAGGGGGGAGAGTTAGGTTTAGGCACCCTGGGGGGACTTTTGGTTGACACCCCCCGTGGAGGGTTAGGCTATGGGGAGGGGGGTTAAGGTTAGGCACCACAGGGGGGGGGGTTAGGGTTAGGCACCCCGGGGAGGGTTAGGTTTAGGGTGCAGGAAGGAGGCATTAGGGACCACCGGGGAGGTTAGGATTAGGCTCTAGGACGGAGGTTAGGGTTAGGCACCACTAAGGGAGGGTTAAGGTTGGGGGGGGAGTAGGGTTAATATACTTACATATACCCCTGCCAGGGTTTTCAGATTTCAGCATGCCGCTGTCAGGATATGAACCGCGGCTACCCAGCCACCGGTATTTCATACCCAACCCGGCTTACACTTATCTTCATACGACATAACAGTAGTCATTTAGGGTTTACTAAAAGTCATTCTGCAATGAATATTATGCAGTATACAATTTCCCGATAATTATAATAGGTCACTATATATTTTCCTATAACTGTATGTTGTACCCATGTGGGTCCGCTGCAATACAAGTTACAGATGACAGGTGTCAGCACACCATCAACCTTGATAATTGCACATTCCTTTTCTCTAAAGATGGGTACACGCCATTGTGCCGTGCCCACGGATCATCCACTGACACAGCGTATGATCAGGTAAGCTATACAGACTTACCGATCAGTGTTCCCTGATATCACAACTGGGCGGGCATATGTATTTGCCCGCCCAGTTTAGCTGTCAGTCACCGGCGGTTCCTGCAGCAAATGTATGGGCGGTCAGCTGACACAGCCAGATACGCTGATCTATCTGCAGTTATATCGCCCATATGCTGTGCCACCTGCTGATGCACTCACAATATTGAAAGGCCAATATATCGCCGATATATCGCCGATATGTGTACCCAGTTATAGTGCAATCAGCACATTGCTAAAGGTCTAGTCATGTACTGTAGAACAAAGAGACCATAAATGTAAGCAGCCTTTATAATGCTGTCACTCCTACAAATGTTCTAACATGGTGTTGTAGTCACACCCACTCAGGGGAGAATCTCAACTTCTGAGGCTGGTCTGGTCTGTGACCCTGTCAGTTCCCGCAGACTAGCACAGTTCCAGATAATCACTCCACTCCACACACCCTTTCTCAGCGATTAGAATGCACCAGGAGACTGTGCTAATTAATTCGATATGCAACACTTGCATATCTGTGTCTGACTGATACCTCTTTTCCACCAAAAACCCGGGTCCAATCTGGGTTTTGAAACATGGTTCCAACCCAGGTCAAACACCGTTTACACAGCACCATCGATCTGGGTTATTTTCAGGTCAGCCCCATTCACACTAAACCTGGGTCTGCCCTGCTAAACTTGTGCGGTCATAAAAAGTGGGAGGTAACTGCTCCACAACCACCAATCAGCTCATTTTAGGCATGACCCAGGTCGCATAACCCGGGTTGCGCCATTTACACTGCACCATTACCCAGGTCCATCCTGGGTCCGACCCTGGTAGCTACCTGGGTTGGTTTGCCTTGTCACTTGACCCAGGTTATTTTTCAGGGACCCTTTTACACTGAGCTGCCACCCAGGCAGACTCAGCAAAAACCCAGGTTATTGCTCTGGTGTAAAAAGGGGTATGAGTCTCTTAATCAGTATGTGAAGTACTACTACGCAGCGGGAGCAGTTTTTCTCCAGTCCAAGTTCCGTTTTAAGACTAGCTGCACATATACAAGTGTCACATATCAAATTAATCAGCACAGTCTCCTGGTGCGTCCTAGTCACATCACATTGAGAACATTGAGATGCATTTTTGGTAAAAAATGGACGCCCAGTGCTAGCAGAGCTGCACAGGACCTGGCAGTTCACTCACACCAGGCATATCGCAATACATGGCATATTGAGGCTAGATGAGCAAGGACACATCTGTATGTATGTATGTGGTTAAATGAAGATTGAAGAGTATAAATTATATGATATGCTTCTTCTAGCATATTGCTCTACCAACATTTAATTGATCAAGAGGTGTGGGATTTTAATTTCTGCTATGTAATTGAAGGAGAGGGAAATACTCCATAACATTTTCCTTTGTATCAAAATCCCCCCAAATGAATAAAATAATGTGTCAGTATAATAGTGTATTGTTATGTTGTGCAAATACAGAATTATCAAGTTTATTTTCCTTTGCATATCATTGTACATATATGCATAATTCACTTGATGTATTGGTTCAACAATTTATGTGGTGCCAAATATGTCCTTGCCTACTATTTGCTGGCTATAATCCTCAGTGCGCCAACACAAGTGCAGGTGTGCCTGGCTTCTGTAATGCAATCTAATTGCAGAACAGAGGATAGGATTTATTCCCTTCTCTTTTATGAATATGCTGTTCCAATCTAAAAATTCAAGAAGAATAAATACTGTTGCACCTGCCAAGTAAAACAAAGTGAGAAAAAAAATGTGTGATTTCACGAAATGTACATCAATGTCTAATCATTTGCATACTTGGCACCCTGCTCTTGATGATGAATATATAACTTAACGAGAACAGGTACATCACTCTGTAGTTTGTCTTCCCTCTAGGGGGTGTTGATTTTGTTATAGTTTAATTGCATTTGCCTGACATATTTTAACTTGCTGCAAATCATCTCCCTTAGGAAAATGTAATAAATGTGTATATATGATAGACACTTGTTATAAATTAACTATCTTCTTAGTAGCTCTTCTTATTCCATGTTATTCCACTTTAATTTTGCTACAACTGAGTTGCAGTTATTTTCGTTTTATTTTTTTATTTTTAAACAGAGATTGTTTTCTGAAATATTTTGTAGTAATCCCTAATGTTATGGACAAATAGATGCATATTTTAGATGATAGTAAATGTGAATAGAAATCAGAACTACCAAATTAAAATAGTAAATTCATCACAATGTTGTTTTTGACCAATTGCATGGAGTAATTTGTCAAAACAGAACCTACATCCTGGAACTGCCAGACTGTGGCTTAATATTATACTGCCGTAAAGGGAATTTTCATCATTAAGTTGTTTTAATACATTCATTTCCCCATTTGAATCTTTGCAACATTCAGCAGAGTGACAATACTTATTGGGGATCACTGCTGGTCAATCTGTGTAATCATTTCTGAGTACCAAAGAATCCAATGTGGGCTGCAAATAATAGCAGGTTCCGGATGGGAAGTAGTTGAAACACCAACGGCTGGGAAGCAGTCTGTCTAAATCCCGATTTGGGAACTAAATATAGGTGTCGAAATCTCGAAGCCCGTATAGATCACAATGCCGGAATCTCGACAGACGGCTTCCCGAACAAAGGAAAGCCGGCCCGTCTTAGCTCTTAGCCGCATGGGGGGGGAAGGGGTTAGGTGTAGGCACCCCCCTGGGAGGGATAGGGCTAGGCTGCGGTGAGGGGAGGGTAGGGTTAGGCCCCACCGGGGGCAGTTAGCGTTAAGCCCTCACAGGGGAGGGTTACGTTTAGGGTGTGGAGAGTGGGTGTTAGGGTTACGCATCACCGGGGGGAGTGTTAGGGATAGGCACCCCCCGGGGAGGTTAGGGTTAGGCACCCCCCGGGGAGGTTAGGGTCAGGCATCACCAAGGGTGGGTTAAGGTTAGGGGAAGAGAGGGGTAAGGTTAGTGTACTTACCAGGCCCGCCAAGAGCCGTGGCCGGCCCCGGCAATAGGGGGCATGGCCTAATCGTGGGAGGCGTGGCCACGCCCCCTTGGTGACAGAAAAAAAAAAGATTTGCAGCACCACGAAGCGGCGCTGTGCGCTGGGGAGGGGGGGCGCTCTGAGCCCCCTCAGCCCGGCGCAAAGCCATGGGGGGCGTGAACAGTGTGATCGCTCCCCCGCACAGGCATAGGAGACTGCTGTGGCTGCTGCTCAGCAGCCACGAGCAGTCTCCAACTGCAGCTCAGTAAACGCTGTGTGCTGGGCTGCTGTAAGGGGGGAGGGCGCCGGACCCGGGCCCCCGCCAGGCCCCTTAGGAAGCCCGGGCCCGGGTAATCTGTACCCGCTCCCCCCCCTCTCGGCACCCTTGGTACTTACGTGCCCCTGTCGGGATCTCTCATGATCGAGTTTCCGGCGTTGGGGTTTGTATTAAGACGCTTTATTATTATTTTTTTATTGTGTTTAATTAAATGCACAGTTTAATTTCTCAATTAAATAAAAAATATTATTCTTTATTTACATTTATCCTCCGTGCACTACCAGTCACATTAGACAAAATGCGAGAGCTCCGTGCAACTCAGTAACACCATACGCCTTTTCGTTCAACTTTTTCCATTAAATGCGTCTTATTCCCAAAGCGATGTGAATAAGATGTACACAAAGCTTCTGCTAATTAAAATGATATGTGACATGCCCATATTCTGTGTGTGATTGCAGCTATATCTGCATGCGAAATGCTACGTCACAGTGTCAGCATTTAGATGGGCTGTTTAATGCGCAAGGAAGCTAGATGTATGTGGACACATCTGTATATGGCAACACAAGGGGTGCACATCGCCTTACACAGTACAGAAACAGAAACAATACGAACAAAAATAGAAAATAGTAGCTTACAGTACAAACCATCAGTCATAATACCCAAATAAGCAGCAGGGTGGCAGAACTAAAGAGTTTGGCGCAGTTGTGGCAGTGGGGAGGAGATGATGGTATAAGCAGGGCTGTAGACAGCTGTGCCAGGCTGTAGAGAGCTGTGCCAAGCCGGGGAAACGTCGGGGGCATGACCTAATGTATGGTGTGGCCATGTCTCCTTCCAAAAAAAATAGAGAAAAAATGGTTGTGAGAACCGGCATTCTCCAACTTAACAGCACGCTGAATTGAAAAGGTCCAGGAGCTCCCTCCCGGGGATATTCAAAATGGCGTTGAATTGAATTCCCCCCAATCTTAGATTTATTCATACTCTCTATTAAATTTGTGGGGTGGAGTGAGCAGAAATAAAATGCAGGAGAATGCTGGCAGAAATGATGAAGTCTCTAATCATTATTTGTATGGCTGCTTTGACACAAGTATTGGTTTTCACAAAGTTTGCTGCTTCAGTGTATTTATACTTTTTGTCAAATGTTACTATGGTATACTGAAGTAAAATTACAAGCATTTCATAAGTGTCAAAGGCTTTTATTGTGGCCCAGAAGTTGGTTGACAGCATGCCAGGGCGAATTGCAGACGTCTTGAAAAAGAAGGGTCAACACTGCAAATATTGACTCTTTGCATAAACTTCATGTAATTGTCAATAAAAGCCTTTGACACTTATGAAATGCTTGACAGTTATGTATAGATCATGATATTTAGAAATGAAGCTGTTCAATCCATATCCTTCACCCACCTTCGACTTGGATTATGAACTCTTAATGCCTCTTCCTCTGCCACTCAACAAAAGTGTAATTTGTCATTTGCATAATAATGACAGTTCAAAGGTTTTATATTACTCACTACCATCATCAAAGATGCAAATCACATTAGATCATTAAACATTGCTGGCACAGACCAGCCTTTAGCCACACTCTACAGCAGCTTTGAAAGACTTCCCAGGAGAGTTTTGACCTTCAACACCGCTCTGTGATAAGGACTGGCTATTTGTGAATATAGCGCATGGTCTAATATTATTTAAATATTCTACTAATACTGAAAAATCATAAGCAGGTATGATTTGATATTTTGGGTCTATAATACCTTTATGAAGATGGATAAAACAGAGAATACCCCCAAATGAATAGTTGAGACCATATCAGTCTGTATATCAGCAATGCCATGGTATTGAAATTATTATTACATTTTAAAATATTTTGGGGGGATTTTGGGGCTGATACATAGAGAACTATAGTTTGTGTAGTGTAAACAGCGTAAAATCCTCTACACATGCACAGAACACTATCCATAAGCATGTGCACCAATGTAGGTATCTCTCATTCTGGCACATATCCCGACATGCGTGGGATAGGAGAGGGAAGGCGTGTTCTAACTTAGACTGAGTATAGTAAGGGTGCGCATGCCCAATACAGACCTGCACACAGACAGGTATTCTAGGACAGTGCAAGTTTTCAGTAGTAATGATGATGATGGTCAACTGCAATACCAATCCACTTCTAATTTGCCAATTTCAAATTCACCACTGATGTTGATAGGTGCTTTTGTTGCGCGTACATATAACATTTTTATGTGCGCCTGTTAACAAATGTATTTGTTTTTTTTAAGCTTTACTGAAACCTAATAGCGAATAAGTATTTCACAAGCAATATAAATGGTGAAAAACATGGTATGGGTGTATGTGATGTATGCCCAATGTAAACCAATGTAAACCTGACACATATGCTTCAGGTGCAGACCTTTAAGCATCTTTACATAGTTGCAATTTAACATATACATGCAATTTCAGTTTTTTTACTGGTCTCATTTTACACCTACAAGTTGGGGTGCCATTTAGTCACATTGATTGTTGCTTACAATTACTCATGTGATTTTATACTTTGCATCATAGTAGTTATACAAGGCTGGTACCAATTTAAGTTAAGCAAAAGCCTTTTTTAAACCTCAAATAAAACTGTAAAAACAATATTTGACCTAAGATCAGGAAGTTCAGTTAAAATACACATCTCTTCTGGTAGCTAATGTCAATCTATAGGTTTATGCAGGGCCGGCTCCAGGGGTTTGAGCACCCTGTGCCGGCTCGTTAGCAAGCGCCCTGTCATCGCATCCAAAATTGGGGGTGTGGCCTCATTACCATAGGCCATGCCCCCTCAGTGATGTTATTAGGAGGCATGCCAGCATGGCACGTCTCCAAGTAACGTCAGGCTGGGGGTAAAGCCCAGCCCTCCGTCACTGGCTGGGCTTCCCCCAGCCCTCTCCCATCAGTGAATGGATGCCGCACACATGCACGCGCTGCATCCATTCACACTCCGGGGGTCCGGCACCGCCGCACAGCTGCGGCGGTGGGGGTCCCCAACCTCCCGATTTGACCACCTGCGGGCCACTTCGGCCCACGGGTGGAGCAGTGGGACAATACTGTCCAACTGAAATCGAGATGTTGGGGAGGGGTGCGCCCTCTATGGGTGGCGCCCGTGGGACCGCACTCATCGAACACCTCTAGAGCCAGCCCTGGGTTTATGTTTTGATTACTGGAGTGTATGAAGCAAATGTACTAATGAGTTTAGGGCAGTGGCTTATTTGGAGCCCAGGGCAAGTTAAAAAATGGTGCCTCCCCCCCAAGTATGTGCATATGCTGAAAGGGAGGCGCATGTGCAAGGGGTGTGGCCACCAAAAAATGGGGGCGTGTCAACAAGACACACCATGGTTTCTCATCACTCTGGGAACATTTCTTTCCATTCAATATGCACCTTAATTCCCCCAGTAGTAGTGCCCCTATTGCAATGCCCACTGTAGCAGTGCCCCTTATGCAATGTCCCCAGTAGCAGTGCCCCTTTTGCAGTGCCCCCTGTAGTTGTACTCCTTATGCAGTGCCCTTATTCAGTGTCCCCAGTAGTGCCCCTTATACAGTGCCCCCCGTGGTGCACACTTATACAGTGCCCTAGTAGTGCACCCTTATACAGTGCCCCCAGTAGTGCCACTTATACAGTGCCCCTTATGCAGTGCCCCTTATACAGTGCCACCAGTAGTGCCACTTATAGTGCACCCAGTAGTGCCCCTTATACAGTGCCCTCCAGTAGTGGCCCCCCCTATGCAGTGCTCCCAGTAGTGCCCCTTATATAATGCATTCAGCATTCTATCTCACTTGTGCTCCCCCCTATGCAGTGCCCCCACAGCAGTGCCCCTTATACAGTGTCCCCAGTAGTGGTCCCCCCTATGCAGTTCTCCCAGTAGTGCTCCTTATACAGTGCCCACAGTAGTGGTCCCTCCTATGCAGTGCCCCTTATACAGTGCCCCCTGTAGTGGTCCCCCCTATGCCGTTCCCCCAGTAGTGCCCCTTATACAGTGCATCCAGTAGTGGTCCCCCCTATGCAGTGCTCCCAGTAGTGCCCCTTATATAATGCATTCAGCATTCTATCTCACTTGTGGTCCCCACTATGCAGTGCCCCCAGCAGTGCCTCTTATACAGTGCCCCCAGTAGTGGTCCCCCCTATGCAGTGCTCCCAGTAGTGCCCCTTATACAGTGCCCACAGTAGTGGTCCCCCCTATGCAGTGCCCCCAGTAGTGCCCCTTATACAGTGCATCCAGTAGTGGTCCCCCCTATGCAGTGCCCCCAGTAGTGCCCCATATACAGTGCGAGTGTACTACCCAGCACCAGCGGCATTGTGTTTTTTAACTGTGTAGTGCACACTACACTGACTTAAACCTGGACCGTGGCGGGTCTGACGGCACCCAGGACACGTGCCCTGCCGACTCCCCCTAGTTAAGCCACTGGTTTAGGGTCATTGGGTGAATGCCATATTAAAACTATTACAGGATGAACAAACATGTTCCATTCATGAACCGAATAAAGCTGATGCATGGCACTCAGGAGCCTGTAGAGTGTGTTGAGATAGCATGCTGAATGTATTATTCGTAAGAAATTGAACTGACACACTACAACCTCCAAGCCAAACATGAGGCAAAAGATAACCTGTAACCACATACTGCCTCAGGGCAGTGATGAAATACATTAGATCAGTCTACATACTTTAGCATTAATTAAACAAATCATAAGGTTAGTATTCTGCAATATTTTTCTCTTTAGATTCATTTAAAAGTGTTAAGAGCGAATTCTGTTCTGCAAGTGTGTCATATACAGTAGTCAGCCCATCACCAGACCCAATAGCAAGAGAGCAGAGATAGGGCCTCTTCTGAGCATGTGCAGCTCGCATTCCCAGGCCCCTATCATCTCCGAGCTTCGTAGTGGCCACACGCCCAAGTAGTTCCTCCACTCGCTATACAATAATAATAGGGACAAAAACAATGAAGGTTTCCTTGATGCCACATGGAAACCATTCTCCATTCAGGCGGGAGTTTCCATCTGCACATCATAATATTCAGAGTCATTTAATTTGAACTAAAGATAGCATAATTTAGTATAGAGTAAGAGTTAATTATGGCTGAGATGTGCAGCAGCATTGCCTAGCACAATGGTGGTTTTTCCGCTATTGTGACATCCTGGAACTGCTGTGTAATGCTGGGTACACAGTAGGTGACATATCTGCTGCTCAACTGAATGAGCGTTATATCGTGTGTGCGTCTGCAAGTGTGTAGTACAGATGATATGTCTGTGAACAACCTCATTCACAGACATATCACGTCGGCTGTGCAGCACAGCTGGTGACTGATATATCTGCTCATCGTGCTGTGTGTATGGGCGGTCAGCTGACCACCCGTACACCTGGTGCAGAGGCCCCCAGAGAGCTGGAAGTGACGTGACCTCTGGCCAACGGGATCGCAGTGATGGTTGTTCAGTGTGTGTGAACAACCATCATCTGTAGCTGAGCCGTAACTAGACTTTTTGGTGCCTTGTGCCAGAGAGAGCATTGCCCCCCTCCCCCATTTTTTAAATAGGGACATTAGGTAGTGCACCTGAAAAAGGGTCATGGCCTCATGGGGAAGGGCCAGGGAAGAGATACGGGAGGCCAGGAGATGCTGGGGATAAAAGAAGGGGAAGCTACAAGTGATAATGATAATACATAGGAAAACTGACAGGCCCAGACAGTGCCCCCTGCCCTGCAGTGCCCTGTGCTATGGCACAGGTTGAAATAGCCTAGTTATGGCCCTGATCTGCAGTTGTATCTTTTTGGTGTGTACCCACCTTAAGAGCCGGCCCGGGGAAGAGGTCGTGGTCTAATTGCGGGAGGCGGTGCTGCACGCTGGGGAGGAGCGCACTGGGAGTCTCTCAGCCTGGCGCAAATCCACGGGGAACAAGATCAGGGTGATCGCTCCCCCCCTACAGAGGAGACTGCTGCTGCTACTCAGCAGCAGCAAGCTGTCTCCCACTGCAGCCCAGCACACAGTAGCGTGTGCCTGGTTGCTGACAGGTAAAAGGGAGGGGGTGCAGAGTCAGACACGGGCCCCCTCCGGGCCCTCCAGCAAGCCCAGGCAATTAGTACCCACTTCCCACCCCCTCTCAGTGCCCATTGTAAGATGACATTTGTTCGCTCTGAATAAGCAGTTGTTCTAATCATTTCTACTGCAGAATTAGAGCTTGCATGCAAAGTATTTTGCTATACATAGAACTGTTAACTTAAAGGATAAAACCACTTTTTTAGGGGTTAGAAGTGTAAAAATACAAGTCCAAAAAATTTTATTAAATATAGTTTTTTGCGCAGTATATTTTGAAGCACAGTATTGATAGGTCACTTAACCTTCAGGGGCTGGTCCTAACACCCACACTGTCCTTCCAAACAGAGTGACACAGGGTTTTTGATGAACTGACAGGCTACAGGTCATAAGACAGTGGGCTGCTTACCCTGGCTACACACTTGTCGATATATCGTTAAATTGATCGACAAACTATTCATTGGGAGTGCATCAGTAGACGTCGTTCACAGACATATCAGGTCGGCCCTGCAGCACAGTCGATGCCAATATATCTTGCAGATATATATCGGTATGTCTGGCTGTGTGTACAATCAACCAGCCGACCCCCCATACATTGGATGTAGGGACCGCCAACGCTGACATCACAATTGGGTGGGCAAATTTAAATGTCCACTCAGTTGTGATGTCAGGCCAGGCATATCGAGCGGCCGATTGATAAGTGTGTGTATAGATTATAAATCGGCCACTCGGACGGCATATCAGTTTGTCAACTGATCCATCATTTAAGTGTGTACCCCGCAATACACCCAACCCTATATCAGGATAGTTGGCATATCAGTAATATAGACTCTTTAAGGTCCAAAGAGGTAATCATTTCTTTTAATCACTTATAATTAGACCACTGACTTTAAATGTGGCAGCATTAAGTTTTTTCACAACGATGGGCCTCAAGTAACTATATTTTACTTCATTACTATTTTGCAAGATATTTAAAAATAAAATAGGAAAGACATGTCCTACAATGCAGAGCAGCACACTGCTTTTGGACCAAGAGCCGTTAGATCGACTCCACTTTTAATGATCACAACTGATGCCAGTAGGTCTGTCACTATAATCAGGTTAGTAGTGGTCTTTGCATTTAGTGGAAACCTTTCTTGTATAACTTGTGTTCACCGGTAGTCAACTTCCTCAGGTCTTAAAAACATAGATATACTGTAGCTGCTCTGACCAATATTGCTACAACCGGCAACCAACCAAAAGATAAAAGAGGCTGTATAGGTTAAGCTATACATAATGGACAAAGGAGTTTATAACTAATACATTATGTTTAGAGAAGGCGGAAAGGACAAAGCAAAAGTTGTAACTGTAACTCCAGCAAAGTACTCAGGTTGGGAAATTAAAAACTGTCTATCACTGGATTACATACAGGAGACCAGCAGTTGGGATACCGGTGGTCAGAAGACCAACAACAGCATCCCGATACTCAGAATCCTGACAGGGGCTCGGTAAGTATCCTAACTCTCCCCCGTTCACCCCCAAACCCTCTGTCCTTGCATCCTAACCCTCCCCCCGGCACCCTAACCCTCCCCCTTCACCCCCTAACCATCCCTTCCTGCATCCTAACCCTAACTCCCCCCCCCGCAGCCCAACCCTAACCCTCCCCCCTTGGTGCCTAAACTCAGCCCTCCACCCTTAGTGCCTTTTTCTAACCCCCCCCACAGCCTAACCCTAACCCCCAGATGGTGCCTAAACCCAAAACGCAGCCAAAACCTAACCCGCCCTGCTATACTTATGTTCAGGATGCCGGCTGGCGGGATTACGGTGTTGGCATCACAAGTGATGTCGGGATTCCGGCACCGTTATTTTGGCCATGGGTTGGGATCCCGACGGCCTGTCATTTTAACTGCATCCCCTATCACATATACCAATTTGTATATGATGTTATGTACTACTTTCAGTGTAACACAGATACACAAAATAAACCAGTGTAGTTTGGTTCACTTGAAACAATGTATTTAAAATAAACATAAACTATACATATACCTTTTACAGCCCCTTTTAAAGCAACTTCTGCAGGACCATATTCTATTGAATGCACTTTTTTGACCACCTAGGTCAAAAATTTTCCCCAAGACAATTAATATCCCTGGTTCACCATGAACTAATTTGTACTAACCTGGATTCCCAAGCTGAATGTAATTGAGTGTAATTGAAGACATATATCAGTATATATCACTATGGCAAATATATGGATGACTGTTCAAAAGTCTCTGTTAGGGTTTCTATTAAAGAGAAGACTCTTAAGGTAATGTTTAGATGTTGAAAGAAACCTAGTAGGAGCCCAACATGTCACTGCGGCCGCCGGGAGATCTTCAGGGCAGCTGAAAAGGAGAAGGATCTTTACACACTGCGTCTCTGAGGGTAAAGAGGCTACATAATATTGGAGGAATGGCAACACCTACTGTATCTTGCATGCCCAATTCCCCATAAACGGTGTGCAACGGCACCTTAGTAGATGGACTGTTATTATGCTTTGGGCAAGAAACCACACAAATGCACAATGGCACTAAACAAGATGTGCTAATTTATTCAGTGACCCCAGTAGTACAATTATTCAAAGCTGTTTTTCCAAAATGTATAATAATCTATTATGTGCTCATAGGTATAAGTAGCCTTGATGTGAATGTACTGAAAGGTAATAATCTATACAAAAGTCACATTACTAGGAATAATTTACTTGAAATCTTACAACATCATTTTGTATATTATCTACTTCTATAGTAGGGTTTTCCCAATGAGGTCCTTTTTCCAAATTAGGCAAATCTGAGATGCCTATAAGAAAGTGAACTGTTCAATAAGAGCATCAACTGACCCTGAAATCTTGTAGTCGAAAAAATGTTTCAGTCTTCTTTTAATAAAGATTATTAAAGCCATCTGGGGTTGATGCTTTATTGCTTAAAAGTCATTTGATCACTTTCCCTACCTACTTGTCAGTAATGAGCTGGTGTAATTTCATCCTTGCTGCTTTCTTAATGCTAGTTAGATAACAGATGCTTGTCTACTTGTTAATTTCACATTGCAAGGAAGAAAGTTCCTTTGAATTCCAAGTAGAGCTATAATGAGCTGTGTAATAGTGGACAAAATCCTGCACACATCTCTGGGGATTTCATGTGCGTGAGCAAAAAGCTACTTTTGTTTCATTCCATTTCTCTCCCATAATACTAGTGCAACCAAAATAAGACGGTACTGATACATTGTAATAAGCCTATTAGACATCACAAAACACAATGTCGGTGCACAGTTTATCTGCAGGGAGTAATTATCTATGAGACAATAGAAATTATATGCCAGACAATGGAAATTCTGACACCTTATGCTGGGCATTCACTATACAATTATCTGTCAGATATCTGTCCAATCTGGCTGGTTGGAATGAAAACCTGGTAATGTATGGGAGCAAATGACAATCAACCATTTGCTCATAAACACTGGAAAGCAGACACAAATGGTCTTCAGACAAAGTGGTTAAAACACACAAATTTAACCAATTTGAAGAATTGTTTTTTGTCCATTTTCCAGTGTTTAAAACCATATGATCGACTATCATTTGCTCCCATACATTACCAGGTTTTCATTCCAACCAGCAAATTGGACAGATATCTGACATATAATCGTATAGTGTATACCCAGCATAAGACATAATGGGAGAATAACGTCTGAAGTAAACCTTATGTCCATTAAATATTTGACAGTGAAATCATTATTGCAGTGCTTCTACTGTATGCTGCTTTAACATTCAACATTCAAATTCCACTTTTAAACTAACATTAAATAATGTAATCTGAGTGAAATAAGTGTTTAACTTATGGGAATTAGGAAATTGTTTTTTTTTGTACAGAGATTCAGTTATTCTTATCTGCTGTTTAAATAAATTTGAATGCCCCTATAGATTTATTTTACACAGTAGGCTATTAAATGCCTACACATTGCATATAACATAAAGCTTGACTAACCTTGCAGTTTAATTACTATTTTTGCTGTGTATGATCAATCTAAAAGTGTATCTTTAACAAAAACATTCCTTTCGATAAAAAAAAGAAAAGCAAAACAATTTCAGGAGCATGTTCCTGATTGTATTAATCTGGAGACAGTTTTCTGATCTTTGATGTGCCTCAAATCACTTGGTGGAAAACTGACAGGACTATTGGCTTTAAATTTGAGAGTATGATGATCCCCAGCAGACCTATTTGTTTCTTCAGCAGTGACCCACTCAAAGTTACTCAGCCAATTATTCATATTTAGTGTTCAAGAAGCTATATCTCTTAATTGTGTCCTGTTTGTGGTCAATAAGAATCAGATGATGGTACACAATGGATACAGCCACTTTCATGAAATGATAGACTACCACCATGCTTATTTGTTTTGAGGAAATTAATACAGATGATCCTAATTTTTTTTTAAAATTTAAGAGAACAGGTTAAAAATAAGTAAAATGGGAGTTGTAAATTATGGTAAATGTATTCTGTAGCTAAAAATCGAGCTTTCAATAAACAAAAATGTCACACTGCTAGTACAGTAAGAGTAATATTTTATCTTGCACTAGTAGTAGACATAACAAGGTTGCAATAATAGTACATGGTTTTGTTATAAGACAGTAAAGTCTGTATATTGGAATTACACAAAACAATGTGTTCACTATTGCTTTACAACTTTGAAGTATATATTGGCTGTACAAATGTGATGCAAGTAAGCTTTCTTGTCATAAGGCACCATGAGACAGTTACAAGTGACACCTTTTGACAGTATCCTGGTACCCATTCAATGTAATATATAGATATGTAGATAAATAACCCACATACTAGAACTCCAAATTAAACAGAATATACTGTTCCCTCATGTTACACTCCAATGTAAATATTACGGGGGTGAAGCTAGCCTTTCTGTTACCTCAGGGCATAGGCTCGTCATGGTGCCCCCCAGCTTCTACTTATATAGTTGCCATATAATACAGAGAGCATTAGTGACTGCAATATGATATAGACAGCATTAGTGGATGCCATATACTACAGACAGCATCAGCGACTGCCATATACTACAGACAGCATTGGCGACCATCATATACTACAGACAGCATTGGCGACTGCCATATACTACAGACAGCATTGGCAAATGCCATATACTACAGACAGCATTAGCGACTACCATCTACTACAGACAGCATTACCGACCACCATATAATACAAACAGCATTAGCGACCATCATATAATACAGACAGCATTAGTGATGCCATATAATACAGACAGCATTTGTCACACCATATATTAGACAGCATTAGTGACTGCTGTATACACTCGACAGCATTAGTGACTGCCATATACTACACACAGCATTAAACTCCTAATTACATTCCAGTCTCACATAATTCATAATCCTAATTAACCCCATTAAATGATTAACCCCTTACCATATACTATACTCAACCCCCCCCCTCATACTCTAACTTACCTCCTGTATCCACCACACAGCAGTGCTCAGGAAGCACCAAATCTGCTACTATTAGTGAGGAGGGGGGGCCATGCGCAGACGGGCAGGGGAGACAGGGCCGTGCAGCCTATTGCTGCAGAACATGGATAAATGTAGGCTGGCCCCACCTCCTCCCTGCTGCGCCCTGAAATATTACATCCTGAATCAAGATAGCTGACGCTCAGGGGATCTCAACTGAAACAAACTGATTATTCAGTTTTCGTGTTCTAACATCTTAGTTTTTATTTACAACTTTCACTCATTTATTATACAGTACATAGTTGATACTTGCAAATGAGCCATTTAACCTGTAGCATAGCAGGTTCCGTCCAATCCTCAAAAGTTTTGGTGTTTACATTATGAGAATGGTGGCAGTATTAGTTTTACCTCCACATTTCTGTTGGTCAACAGAGGTGGGTATAAAACAATACTTTTAAACATTTTACTTTTAAGAGCTCAAATTCAGAATGTACAGTAGTTCACATACAGACATGAAAATGACAGATATATGTTCTATATATGTTTTTCCATTCTGTCTGGGGGATGCAGTTTATATGCCGGTGGACGGGATGCAGTCGAAATACTGACACCAAAATCCCGCCACCCGGCATAATGCCAACACCAATAACGCGAAGGACATCAGAATACCGGCGTCGGCATCCCGACCGCGGGACTCCTGAACAACCGGCGGCAAGTATGTGTGGTTAGCCGGGGATGGTGGGGTTAGGATTAGACACTCCTGGGGGGAGATAAGGGTTAGGCTCCCCCCGGGGAGGGTTAGGCTATGGGAAGGGGGGGTTAGGGTTAGGCACTACTGGGGGGAGGTTAGGGTTATGCAACCCCCCGGGAGGGTTAGGTTTAGACTGCGGAAAGGAAGGGTTAGGGTTAGGCACCACTGGGGGTAGGTTAAGGTTAGGCACCCCCCAGGGAGGTTAGGGTTAGGGGGGGAGAAGGGAGGGTTAGGGTACTTACCTGCACCTGTCGGGATTCTGCACCATTCGGACTTCCAGCGTCGGTATTCCGCCAGCATCTCATACCGATTCCGTCTTGTCATGTTACCACCAATGTCAGTATCTGCTTGGTTTAAAATAATGTGAATCTTGAACCAACTCTGGAACAACATTTTACTCACATAGGGGGTCATTCAGAGAGAGCTCGCAACCGGGTCGATGTTTCCCCACTTGGCATGTGCATGTCGGAGTTGGCTCCGACGTGCGCATGCGCAAGACCCGGCTAGCGACGGGCGCTCCGTCGCTACGGGTCTCGCACCAAAGGGGGCGAGCTGTCGATGGTGAGTGACAGCTTGCTCCATTTGGGAGGCAGGCAGGGGGTGTGGCCGGCCAAATGGAGGCATTCCTGAAGGAACGCTTGCCATTTGGGGGCGGCCCCATTGACATCAGCAATGATGTCAATGGGGAGCTTCCTGCTGGATCAGAGCAGGAAGCTCCCTGGGGCTTGCGGTTGAAGAGACCCAACCTTAGGGTCTCGTCGCAAGCCCCGATGGTCGCGATGGTCTTGACCATCGCAACCATCAACCTGGTCGATCGCAAGAGCTGTGGGTGGTAACCCACAGCCTAGCCATCGACCAGGAGGCGGAACTTAAAAAAGTAAGCGGCCGCCCTCATTCAGAGCGATCACTTGCAGCAAGTGATCGACTCTGAATGAGGTCCATAGTATCATGAGCTATAGCAAAAATAAATGTTCATTATCACAAGTAAAGGTCAAAATACTCTTTTCTGAATTATTAAAATTTGAATCTCCTTGTCCTGGAGTGTTTATACTCCAATAAGTGGAAAGACAGTATCAGTAACAACTACTGTATTTAAAAATTAATTAATCATAAAATAAATACACTGGTTGGTCTCTGGAATAAAGATCTCCTATAATGGATTCACATGTTATCAGTGCAAATAATCAGTATTAGAAGATCAAAATAGCATACACTAACTATTTCACAGTATAATAATATTAAAAATAGCAATTGAATGAAAAAATAACATTTAGATTTAAAATACTAAAAATTAAATATAATTATTAGAGATGTGCGCCGACCCCCGTGTTTTGGTTTTAGTTTTGGATCTGGATCTCCCCTGGTTTTTGATCTGAGGGGGTCATTCAGACCCGCTCGTGAGCAAAGGACGCTCACAAGTGGGTCGATGTTTGCCGAATGCGCATGCGCACGACGGAGGGAACTCCGTCGTGCGCATGCGCGAGACCCGGCGAGCGACGAGGAATACGTCGCTCGGGGTCTCGCACCAAAGGGGGCGTGCTGTCGATGGTGACTGACGGAGGCGTTCCCATGGGAATGCCTACCGTCTGAGTCCGGCCCCACTGACATCAGTAATGATGTCAGTGGGAGTGATTTTGGCTCTGATAGAGCCAAAATCACTCCTGGGCTTGCGGCAGCGCCAAAATCACTCCTGGGCTTGTGGCAGCGAGACCCTACCGCAGGGTCTCGTCGCAAGCCCAATGGTCGCGATGGTCAAAGACCATCGCGACCATCATCATGGCCGCTCGCTATAGCTGTGGGTGGTCACAGGAGGCCGCTCCATTTTTAGGGAGGAGGGCACTGATTCAGAGCGAGCGCTCTGGTCAGGGTGCCCGGCTCTGAATCAGGCCCTGAATCTGGTTTTGGATTTTTTTCCTCCGTGTTTTGTTTTTATGTTTTGGTTTTGATTTTGGATCTGGATTTTTTCTTAAAAAATCATACAAACAGCTTAAAACCACATAATTTGGGCCTGTTTTTGTTCCTACAGTAAAATTAACCTTAATAATAATGATTTTCAGGCATTTCTAGGCATTTTTAACCACCTCACAGCTCACAATATTGATTTCACTATTTATCACCAATATAGGCCAAAGGCTGCAGCGAGCTGGCTGGCTAAAGTAAGCAACAGAGCAGCGGCACAAACACACGGCAGTTTAAAAAAAAATCAGTCATCTATGAAACATTGCCACACAGCAGTGGCAGACAGGATGGCAGTTTAATAAACTATAATAATGTCAGTCCGCAATGCCCCAAATTGTGCCAAATGTAAAGGAAAGAGGTGCAAGATGGAATTGTCCCTCCCACCCACTCTTATGTGGGATATTAAAAAGGACATGCACAGTTTAACAAACCAAGCACTTTAGCCACTAGGACTGACACTTTCTTGGCTGAACTCCTTTTTTTTGTTTGGGCCCCACAAAATATTATTTGGAAGGACTACCTTCATTTATTAAGGAGGAGGTTGATGATGGCTGGTGGTGGAGATTGCATGTTATGGTCCAAACTGCTGGTAGCTGATACTGGACTGCTTGTTATTAATTTACAAATTATAATTTTGTTAAACAAATTGCATGAACTCGCTGCAAATGACGTAACAGGGAGGAGGTGCCTAGGTGGTTAACGTCCCTTCCTCTGCTAACTTTGGCTTTACAAATGGAACAGATGCCATCACAGCTGTTGTCAGAATTTAGATTAAAATCATTCCATACCCAGGACGTTGCTTTTCTGGCTTTCTTTTTATCATTAGCAAGAACTGCTGCCAAGGGTGGCTGATTTACGCAAACCACATCCTTATCATCAACATCCACATTAGCGTCAGATAGGACACAAATTTCCCCCTCATCCTCCTTTTGCACTTCTTCCACACTATCATCCTCATTTTTTATTATTTCACCATCTAATACTAGCACAGCTGTCATGGCATCAGTGATCCGCTGCGAAACTGAGTGACAGCTGTAATACTTTCTTCCTCTATCAAAGGACTGTTTAATAGTCAATTGTTTTTTTAAATTACTTCCAATCACAAATGAGGATGTAGATGATGATGCAGGTGTTGGTGTTGGAGATCGAAGGCGCTTGGATCTCACAGAGAGGGAGCAGGTAGGTGACACTGGACTTGTTACGTTTTGAGTTTTGGGACTTGGTGACGTACACTTTGATATTTGATGAATGCGCTCCAAGTGACGTAACAAGGAGGAGGTTCCTAGGTGGTTTAGGTCCCTCGCTCTACTCACTCTTGCATGGCAACGGGCACATATGGCCTGACAACTGTTGTCCGGATCGGGATGGAAATAATTCCACACATGAGAAGTAGATTTTTTTGTCTTTTGTCCCGGCATGACAACAATGGGCTTTGGCTTTTTCAAACCATGGGCAACAGCTGTTGCCTTACTTATGCAAAGGACATCCTCGGCATCAACATCCTCATCACCAACATCTTCATCATCAACATCCTCATCATCCTTAGCGCCTTCAACTACCAAAATATCCTCCTCCTCTATGTGCAATTCCACATAAGCATCCTCAATGACGTGTGCAAGATGCTGACTGCCCTTCTCCACATTTGCAGAGGGTACACAAATGTTGGAACTTGGAGGATCCTCCAGTACACTAGTATTTATGTCGAGCTAACACATGACAACAGCGGACACACTTGCATTCTCCTCAGGGATTTGTGATTTCGATTTCTCAGGGCACAAAGTTGGCTTTCTCTGAGCTGTCTTAACAACTTTTAACATTTTTAATTGGACCACCACCACTACTACTACAAGCAGAAGGGCTATCAGCAGTCTTCATAAAGAAAGGCCAAGGCCTTATCCTTTCCTTGCCACTTCATGTAGTGAATGGCATATTGCCAATTTTTTGTTTATCTAAAGGCAAATATCCTTTAAATTTTTTTTTCTTAACTTCAGTAAAACTTGCTTTACCATATCAATGGCGTGACTTAAGCCCTGGGGTATGGGCCTTCATAGATGACGAGGAAGTTGACGGTATTGCACTGCTGGCGGCAGCTACAACATGTGGTTCTTGGCCTTGCTCTCCTGTCATGTGACAGCCCTCCATATTTTCTGCAGTCTTGAAGCAGTGTCACAATCACCAATAGTGTAGCCAAGGTGCGGTTACAAAATTCACACACGTGCAGTCGTGCGCACACACAAAAATATTAGAAAAAAAGACAAATGATGATTTTTATTTTTTGTCAGCTCCAGAAGAACCGATTGATCACGACTGGAGGCGGGCAGCACAAGGATGCAACTTACGTTGCTGGCTGGCTCTTATGCAATACTGCAGTTAAGCCTACCACCCACGAGCACACACAGAAAAATATAAAATACACTTTGAATTTTTTATTTTTTTTGGAGTCCAGAACTTGGGCCCAGAGATGGACACAGCACAAGCCCAGGACACAGCAGACAGCCCAGATGGATCAGCAGACAGCACAGTGAGTGACAGTGACAGCACCGTGACCAGAGACCAGAATAGATCAGCAGACAGCACAGTGATAGTGACAGCACCGTGACCAGAGACCGGAATGGATCAGCAGACAGCACAGTGATAGTGACAGCACCGTGACCAGAGACCGGAATGGATCAGGAGACAGCACAGTGACAGTGACAGCACCGTGACCAGAGACCAGAATGGATCAGCACCAGCCCAGGACACAGCAGAGAGCACCAGCACCTCTCCCATCCCTACACTACCCACCCTCCCTGTTCAGTCTCCACAGCCAGAGTGGAAATGGCGTCCGTCGCGTGCTCCCTTATATACTACATTGATCATAGAGATGAAAGCTCGCGATCCGCGTGATTTCAGACTCTATCGTTTTGCCTCGGTTTCGAAATCAGAGTAAGGCGGGAACTTCCAAGCCTGCTTGGAACCTACTGGGATATGCTAAATTCGTGTGGGTTCTGTTCTCTGGGAACCGAACCCGCTCATCTCTAATAATTATTAAATCTCACTGTGTGGTGTTCAAAAGTAACACATTTCCCAAAATCGCCTTTCCACTGTATCCTGTTGCACAGAACTTGAAAGAAAATCAGAGAGAACATTTCTAAAATTTGACGCAACAATAATTTTGTCTGAATAATAGTTTTGCCTAACTCCAATGGACACAAGTTTCTAGAATAAAAACCTTACAATAACACAGTTATTGATCACACCATCTACTGCTGTCAGGCAACAGCTAAGACACGGAAGGAAGTGTTTTGGAATGTACACATGCGAATGGCTTGTAAACGCCCACAACGGAATCGGCAACTGAATAAAACAATTTCTCTTTTCAGAGCACTGCATAGTTAATAATCACAACCTCCAGGTACCTCGACACCACTGAGAAAACTGTCCAGCAGACAGTATTAGAAACGTCATACTAATATTGACATTTAACAAAAGGAGCCTTATAAATTATATATAGGCTCAACCTTTATATAGCTATAAACATCATAAACAACAGAACTATAGACATTAAAAACACATTACTATGACCACCTCAACCACAGCCCTCTTACTTTGAAACAGTAACTGAGCATAAATACTATTTGTCCTGCCTGATCACACTGAGGCACTAGAGCTTTGACAGGATAGAATGAATTTGTGACCTTATAGCATAAGAGTAAAAGCAAACAGATTATTTTGTTAATGCAAACAAAAAATCAATTTACATAAACAATAAAGAGCTATAATCCTTTTGCAAATAGAGCATACATGCGTCTTTTCAGCCTGAAGAGCCATTTAAATGTAGAGCTATAAACATTTAAGGAGCTGAAAAGCCAAAACATTAAGAAACATAACAAGATTACCCTGCAGGAATCATTTTTTTCCCCAAGAGAAAAGCACCTCTCTACAAAAGAAGAAAAAACACCACGAGAACAACATAAGATCTCTCACCATTTATTCCCCACAGAACAGACAACCAATAGACAATATATCTGTATAGTTATGCCACAGAAACAACTATAACAACAACAGGAGCGGAGCTCTACTCTTTTCTATGACTGCGTTATTGGAAAATGATGAGATTACCTGTGCTAGTAGTCTTGGCAGCACTGTTGCCATTGCTGAGGAGCACGCTTCAGCACTGGCAACAAATGTACCTTGTTTACTATGAGTCATTATCATCATCAGTGTGTAATTGCTCCCGTCCTTTAGCAGGTGCAAAGACGTGTTCCGATGAGTCACGGTTCTAGTTGGTTCATGGTGATGTTAGGGTTCGTGCATAGCGCAGACCCCATGAGGCCATAGACCCCAGTTGTCAACAAGGCACCGTGCAGGCTGGTGATGGTTCCATAATGGTGTGGGGTGTTTTCACATGGCACCTGAACACATCATTAACCAATAACTGCTGCGCTGCATTGCTTGACCATTTGCAGTCCTTGATGGACTTAATGTACCTGCACAATGATGGAATATTGCAGCAGGATAATGCATCATGTCATCGGTTTCAAGTTGTCCAGAATTGGTTTGAGGTGCATTCTGGAGAGTTCAGAGAATGGTGTGGCCACATTTGCCTGACATGAACCCAATTGAGCATTTATGAAAAGGGGTGGAGAGGTTAATTTGCACCCAAAATCCTGCACCTACAAATATCAAGGAGCTGTGGGAAGCTATTGTGACAGCATGAGTCAACATCTCTGCAGAGGTCTTCCATTTACTTGTGGAATAGATGCCACCTCGAGTTGCTGCACTTTGCCGGGCTAGAGTGGGTCCTACATGATACTAGGCATCTATCCCATGACTTTTGGCACTTCAGTGTATATGCCTACAGTACTTGCTGATCTTAATTAGCTGCATGTTCGTAAACATGCCCGTTCTAAGCTTTGTCCACAGGAATGCGCCTCTTACCTCCCCTTTTCCGTCTCTCTGGTTGTAAGGTGTGATACTTGCAAATGAATGTAAGATGTGCAGTGCAAAGGGGACCCTCTACCGCACACCCAGCACCCAGATACTACCTGACACTTCTGCCAACAAGCAGTCCCTCTGCGGCAGGTGCAATTTTCCAGTGATAACTTATAGTTAACAGATAGTAAAGTTTCTAGCATTGTGCGAGAGCCTTTGCTATCATCTGCACATGCGTCATCTTTCCAAATATCACTGGGAAGATGGCACCGGCCACAGAAGGCGTGTATGTGTGTACCTGTGTGTGTGGGGGGGTACGCTTCATGGTGGATTGGTTCTGCTGCAAATGTCCAACTCCTGGGCATAATATAACACTGGCATTCGCAATGCAAATTCATGCTAGAAACGCTAAGCAAATTAACCTACTACTCTCTCTGCATCAGCCCCAGTATCTGCTGGTGTAATTAAACAATTCATTATTGTTAAGCACTTATTCCAAGGTTAAATACTTGGCAAGTAAATAAACCAGATGAATCTTCTGGATTTCAGAACTCATTAAAAATATTTGCTAAAAACTAACAGACTTAGCTGCAGGGCTGTAATAACTTACTTTTTATTGTTTTTTCCATAGTTAAAGTAACTAAAATTTGTAATCCCACTGATTAAGATAAATGTAAGCACATGGGTATCAAGGTTCTATGAACTCATAGAATACAAATTCTGGTACACTGTATAATATCTCAGCATTTGGCTAATCACTCAAGGTTTGGTGGTAGGTGACTTTAAACCCGTGCATTTAGCAAATTTATGTGTGTGAAGACGATTTTTGTATACCACGTATAGTGCATATACATATTAGCACACATATATAAAGCATAGTGTGTGTGGAACACATCCGCACACTGCGCTGGAATGGTGGATTTTATTTCGGCACAGGATACTAGAGTTTGCATGTACTAACAATGTTTCCTACGATGGTACATGGATATGCTGGTAGTTGAATTGTCTCTAGCTTGTGTTTTGTAGTCTTAGCTTGTACATTTAACTGGGGACTGACACATTTGGAAATAGTCCTATAGCCTGATTCAGAGTCACACACAGATGCAGATGCGTCATTGGACGATTTTAATAATTCTGAGACTGCCACTTGTAACATCTTGTTGTGGTGCATTTACATCTCGATGTTAGATGCACCATCGGTGAACCATCGGACACACCATCAAAACATGCACCACTCCTTTGGCAGGTGCAGTTTCTCCATCTGAGTATGGCCTCCAGTGTGAGTGGCTGTACGTTATTGGACCCAGCCGACTACAGCGACATGCTCATAGGCGTGCGCAGAAGCCATCACAGGAGGTGACGCAGAGGAGCCTATTTTCTCAACCTGGTCATGGACTATCCCGGCAACCCAAACTGGTAGGAAAAGAGGCACCTATGCCTGTTATTTTCTTATAAACAACTGAACATCAAAGATATATCTGAACAAGCAACATAGCAAGCATTTAGGTAGAAATGTAATGGCCTGCTCCTTGCAGACAGCTGTGAGATCTCAGAGTTGTAGCCATTACATCTAAAGAAGTAAACTGTTTTAAGGCAAAGTCAACCAATTTAAATCTAGCGGCTACATCGCCAACATCTCACCACTGTCAGCAACTCGCAGGCTATTACATTTTGACCAGGCTGTTTGTTGCAGCTAAAACATTTCTTCAATATTGAACTTTTTATCTAACATGTTTGCCATGTTCTTTGTAGTTCTACTAAATAACACAACTGCAACTGTCCATATTCTGTACAGACAAGCTCATTGTGCTAGTGAGATACGTTCTGCGACAAGCTATCAACTTTCAGTACATTGGCTCTAAATGATATGACCTCAGTGTCACATGAATATCTGTCCTCACAATTAGGAAGGGGTACAATGAAAGGGTACAACTTTCTAGCTGATGTTTATTAATAAATCATAAAACAAATGTTTCTTTTAAAATACTGCTCGGTCTTGCTTCATTTATGACTATTTTACATATGGATGGCATTTATTACCTAATGTTTTTTAAACTGTGGTGTGCACCCACTAATGCACTTAATCGTCATACAAAACAAATAAAGGTAAAAAGCATGTTCCATTTTTAAGGCACCTATTCATCACCCTTAATGGGCCCATTACACATGTGGAAACGCTAGTTTCCGTATGTTTTATTGTAATGGTCAATTCATTATTAAGGGCCCAATGGGACCGTCCAGTATATTCAGCAAATTTAAACTTTTCAAAGTATGCTTGCTGGAACCTGATTCCATTTGCTCCGCCCTTTCCTATGGGAAGGAAGTCAGGAGTTCTGCCGCCTCCCCAATCGTACCCGCGGCCATGCACATGCGTGAGCACAAAGCCAGCTCGGAAGGTATAAGTAACACTACCACTGTACTTCGGTAGCAGTGTTAGGTAGCAGTGCAAACTTCGGTAGCAGTGTTAGGTAGCAGTGCAATCTTCGGTTGAAGTGTTAGGGATCATGGGGACAGCTGCTTTTCAGAGCAACTGGCAAGTTGGTTACTTAATTATCAGGGGCCACTCGGCCCCCGATGATGAATTGGCAATCTAAGTGAGATACAATGTGCGGCAGCACATACAAAATTCAAGTCCTATTGCATAGTGTACATGGCAGTAAGCTTTTCCACGCAGCAAGAATGGCCGTAATATTACACCCCTTAACCTCATTCTAAAAAACTTGCTCCTCGAAATTATATTTAATTTATAAATTGGTCCCCAATATAGGCACACTAGTGTCCCTACTGCTCCGATAGACTTCTGCTTTTTCACAAACACCTTTAGGGGTCTATTTACTAAGCTGTGTTAGGAGATAAAGTGAACGGTGATAAGGTACCAGCCAATCAGCTCCTAACTGCCATGTCACAGACTGTGTTTGAAAAATGCCAGTTAGGAGCTGATTGGCTGGTACTTTATCACCGTTCACTTTAACTCCTAACACAGCTTTGTAAATAGACCCTTTAATCTTGCTCTGGAAACTAATGCACTTTGGCTAGAATCTTATACCAATGAGATAATAGCCATTTTTGTGTCATAAAAAAGTTTATTATTATTTGTAATAAACCAAGTTGTTGTTTGATGTTATAAACAGGGGTCTGGTATAACTTGACAAAGCCATGAAGCACTTCAGTTCAGTGTACATATGTTGTACAAAAGTCACCAGTGATTGAGGTACAGAATTACTAGACCAAACACTGTAGTTGACTATTTTATGTACCGTACCTAAAGAATTTATAATTAAATCGAGTGAAACTGGAACTGCAGTGCACATAGTTTATTCATTGGCTTCTAGTCAGGCACTTTGCAGAGCCATACTGACGAGTCATAATTATTCCTGATTAATATTGTGTAAAAATATATATTGTAGCGCACACCTGCATCCCTGATGGTGCTGTTTAATATAACAAGTACAGTTCAATGCAGCTGCTATTTTCAAATCTAGCAGAATCAATCTTAGATGTCAGGCAATTTCCAGTCCTTTGACATTTATCTGTGATCATATCAGATAAAAGATTTCACAAATTCTTCTTACAGGGAGCGTATTATTAGGTAGCAGAAAAGATGTATCTTATATCCTTTTAGTTGTTCACCAGTCAATAAGTAATAGAAATGCAATACTCTGTCTAATACCCTTTAATGTACCATATGAATTATATTATGTTATTGTATCAAGGTTATGTGATCTAAACATAAGGTATTTAACACTAAATCAAACTGTTACAGCATAGTATGTTTAAGGTACATTATTCACCAGATACACAAATGTTATATAATTGCATAACCCAACTTTTTATGTAATATGCCCAGTGAAAGAGAATATCATACAAACTATAATGTATAATGTAGGGTTATGGTAGTGTATAGATCCCCTTCAGTAGATGTACCTGGAAGTGACATGGAGTGAGGGCGGAAGTGCGGTTCCATGCCCATAAGGCCACCCACTTAATTTTGGTATCGTATCACCATACTTACGTACGGTGGTTGCAATTCATGAATGCAGATTTGCCATCTCTGAACGGCATAATCTCTACGTTTGTATGTTAAAGCAGGGAAGTTTCCCTGTCCTTTCTAGAACTCCTCCATGATATATCTGCCCCCTTCTGTGCCAGGAGCCAATCAGAGGAGACCAGGGCATATGCCATGTAACCTTCTGCTGACTGCTGGGTGCCCCAGTGCACATCCCCCCCATTCTGCTCCTACCCCTGCCGCCACTGGTGACCCAGTATATGCACATGCGGTCCTGAAAGGCCACTGCTCCCGCGTCCCCCCGCTCTGTTCCTATTCTTGCTGCCAATATGGTGACCCGACATATGCCTGCTGCCCCAACCAGTGCCCCTCCGCAGGGGAAAGCAAAGGGCTCGCATGAGCTGACAGCAGCCAGAGATTAAGCTGCCGCTGCCGCAGGACCTTCAGTAGAGAAGGCTGGTGCTTCACCGTTCCATGTGCAGGATCCAGATCCTAGGTCTCAGACACGTTATTTTGCGAACCGTGCTGATCCGTTGCTTCATTGAGGAGGATGAACATCGTGGGACATCGCAAGATGGGTAAGTATTAGTGAATCACTCAGTAACTTCAAAATATATTGCATCGATATGATGCAATCTGTCTTGAAAGTTACTATGACTCATTTCACATTCTTTATGAATAGACCCCAAAGTGGGTTGTAAGCATTCGTATGAAAGAGGCCACTAAAGAATAAAGAGGGCAGCTCCAATCTGCCTGAAAACAGTAACATAACACTCCTCTTTATACTGGTAAACTTGTGTTGCTCAGACCATAGTGAGTAACTGCTCTAATCTCTTCCTCATTGTTGGATCAACTTAGGTACTGAAAGAAAATACTAGTGCCTAACAATAAGCACTTATGCTGCAAAAGTTATTATTTAGGCAAAATTAGGCCATGCAATCTTGGGCTAGCACACACTCCCTGCAACACGCACATGGATAAAGGAAGTTTCTCTCAGATAAATAGCATCATCGAGTGCCATACTAAGTGATGGGGGTTGGTACAAAGTACAGAGAGAGCCTAGTGGTGGTGACTGAGGGTGGCAGATGGGGTTCCGGGTTTATCCACAAACTTTTATGAAAACTGCATGAGCAGCCAGTGGGGTCGTACAAGCAGCCAGACCTGTGCAGGGGAATGTTCCCAAGCAAGATTCACAGCACATTAATTACGCCATTGTCAATCATACTTGCCCTAGTACTATAGAAAGTGGGAGAATCTACCAGTGGCGTAACTAGGGCAGGGCGAGCGGGCTTCGTGCCCTGTGCGCCGTTGGACCGGCGGCACGGGGGGGCGCCGCCGGCCATGGTACCGGTCCGCCCGCCCTAGTTAGCTGGTGTAGCGCCGACCATAATGAGTGTGGTCAGCGCTACACACTTGCACAGGACCGGCGCTAGGCTTCCAGCGCCGGACCTGTGCTGCACGTCTGAGCCCGTTCCCTCCCCCTGAGCACATGCCCAATAGCGCCAGGAGGCGGGCTCAGGCTGTGCATAACACACGCATCGCCGCCAGCGCTGGCGGCGATGCGTGTGTTAAACAGCAGCCAATGAGAGTCAGATAGACTCTCATTGACTGCTGCAGCACCCACTGCAAGAGCCGGACTATTTTTTTTAACCTATCTGCACAACGGGGGAGGGGGGTGGCTACTACTGGGGGGACCTCTACTGGGGGAGGTGTGGCTACTACTGGGGGTGCCATTGGGAGCTGGGGGGGGCTACTCTACTGGGGACTACTACTTGGGGGGGTGTTACTACCACTGGGGGCATTCTAAAAGGGGCATATTACTAGAGGCACTGCACTCGGGAGACCACTACTGGGGGCAATAATAGGAAGGGCCACTACAGGGACTGCTGGATAGGGGGGGTCACTACTGGGAGCCTGCATCAGGGGGACCACTACTGGGGGCACTGCATGGGAGGGGGGGACTACTGCTGGGGGCACTATATAAGGGGCTTACTGCTAGGGGCACTGCAGGGACCACTACAGGGGGCACTAGATAGGGGGGATCACTACAGGGTGCCTGCATAAGTGGGCCAATACTGGGAAAACTGCATGGGGGGGACTACTGCTGGGGGCACTATATAAAAGGGCACTGCATGGGGGGGGACTACTACTGGGGGCACCATATAAAGGGCACTGCATAAGGCGATACCGCTACTGGACGCACTGCATTGTGGGGACTGCTACTGGGGGCACTGCATAAGGGGGAACACTACGTGGGGCACTGCATTTGGGGGGGCCACTACTGGGGGTACTGAGTAAGGGGAACTAATTGGGGGCTGTATAAGAGGGACCACTACTGGGGATACTGTATAAGGGGCACTACTATGGGCCTGCATGAGAGGGACCACAACTGCGTACTGGGGGTACTGTATAAGGGGTACTACTGGGGTTAAGGTGCATATGGATAGGAATGTTCAGTTTGAAAATAAAGGGGTGTGTCATGTTGACACGCCCCATTTTTTATTGACCACGCCCATTTTTGCCGCGGCGCGCGCACATCGGGGGGAGGGGGGCTCCCTTTTCAAATTTGCCCTGGGCTCCAAATACCCTAGTTACACCACTGGGGTCTACAAATTAAAAAGAATAGGATATGCTATAAAGGGACTAGATGCTTCATGTTCAGTGTCTCTAATAAAACAATACGAAAAATAAACTAGTTTAAAGAATATGGACCATGAGGTCAGGCTGCTTGCTCCTGATTTCCCTTCACTTATGTTACGTGATGCATCATGGCCGTAGGTACTTCACAACCTTGAGAATAACATAAATAAACTTGCCCGCAGCAGTATGTTGACTAGTGTTACAGCAGCTAAACTCCAAAAATGCAATTTTTGCAATCTGGTTTCCCTTTACTTGCTCTTTGAAGAAAATACAGAACATTACCCAACAGCAATATATAACTTAAACTAGTTGGCATGCAAGGATTCAGCATAACTTGGCAGTTTTTCAATTTCGCTTCTGAGAAAGCATTAAACCAAAGCTCTGAAACCTGCAGTTTAGGCATAACATAATTTTTTTCTTTATAAAGAGCAGGTTTTATATTACATTACAAGCTCATTCACTGTTATAAATGAGAGCAAAAGAACTCCTTTCGAAAGTGCTTCCATCTCATTATCACTAAGGGATTGACAGAGCAAATACTCCCTGGTGAAAAATTAGCACCAAGCTTGTCCAACAAATACAACCTTCTTTTTCAACATTAAACTCAATTTACAATTGTCTGCCTCCAGCAATAACTTGCACTTTTGAAATCTTTTTTCAAAGATATGTTGAAATAATTAACATAATATATATATTTTTTTTAGGCTAAAGCTCTCACTTCTCCTTGGGAAACAAATATGTATTATACACATGTATAACTAAAAATTATTTAATGTTCAATAACTCAGTAACCCTACCTCCACAGTTACTCTGTATTCAAAGCAGGGGTGTGATGATGTTAATACATTCTAAAATTCAAAGAAGAGGACTGTATGTGTAAAATAAACATATAATAATAGATACATGTGTTTTACTGTACATTTGGGCAAAATATAAGTAAAAAGGCAATGATCAGCAACTTATGTAATACGACAATACAACATAATTAATTTCTTGTTTTTGTATGGTTACAAATAAGCAGTGTTTTTTTCTGATGGTTTTCAACAGTATGCAGTTCTGGCACCTTTTTTAGTCTAATTTAAAATGTTTATAACTAGTTTCAGAAGCAGAAAGAAATTAGTAAAATCATTAAATATCAACACTTACAGTAATGGCTTGTATAGCTGTTGATGTTTTTTTTTTTAGTTCATAGTATGAACAGAACAGGCAGCACGGTTGGCCTAGTGGGAAATATTACTGCCTCACAGCCCTGAGGTCATGAGTTCAAGTGCTCTGATATCTTACCCCACTCCAAAAACATACTGGTTGGTTTGGCTTCTGACAAAAAATATGTATCCCTAGTCTATATGTCAGCCCGGGATAGGTACGGGATGCCAACGCTCGGGATCCTGAGCCGGCATCCCGACAGGGTTAGAATACCCACACTTGTCGGTTACCTCTCCCTACCCTAATCCTCTTTCCCTGATGCCTGACCCTAACCTCCCCCCTAGTGTCTAAACCTAACATCCCCCTCCCCGCACCCTAAACCTAACCCTCCCCTTAGTGGCTAACCCTAACGCTACCCTGCCCCCAACTCCACTACTTGCCTTCGGGATTCTGGCGGTTGGGATTCTTGTGGCGGCATTCTGAGCAACGGAATCCCCGCAGTCGGGATATTGACCACCTCCCATCTATCCGTGTGATAGGGAATACAGATGGTAATATCCATTCACCGGGAATTGATGTGGATTACTTAATATTCTCTGTAAAGAGCTGCATAATATGTGTGCATTGAGACCGGTTTGGCATTCACCCCTGAGCACCAGGGCCTGATGTTGAGTTGGATGCATACTGGACTTAATTTATACTCAAAAAAGTTGCACAAGTAAAATTAGTATATTTACACCCATGTGCTGAGTCGTGTGCATTGCAAGATGCGTGTAGTGGCATAAGCACCGGGTTAATGACAGCCATATGTCACATACACTTACACTCATGTCTTCTCAAAAGGAGTATGTTCTTGGACAGAATAATAATCCTGTTATGGTTGTAGGATGGGTGTTATTATAATGAAAGCTGATGGTACCATGGCACTCTTCACTCTCCTCTCCACCTCAAATATAATCCTCCCCACAGATTACAAATTGGGACCATCGATATGCAGCGAGAAGCTTTGCATGGATAAAATTCAATTACTTTAGACATACAAATTCATCATAACAAGAGGATTATACTCAGGTAATCTAATAGAAATGCCCTAGAGCGTACCAAAAATTTGTTTATATATAAGCCTTTACTGTACTCCACCTATGTAAGAACACCCCAATCCATCTCCCCAGTTTGCAAGTGACCCTAATTGTCAGATGCAAGCAAATATGCATATACAGTATGTACAGGTATATGTCAAATTTAGAACTAGACCTCTGCGCTTGATAATATATATATATAGAGAGAGAGAGAGAGAGAGAGAGAGAGAGAGAGAGAGAGAGAGAGAGAGAAGAGCGGCATGAAATGATTCATACACCTCACAAATTGGCTATAAACAGTTTTAATAACTAAAAAAAGAAATTTAAATTCATTGACTGGTCAAATAAAATCACAATAACAACCTATATTACATATACAAATATATAGAGAAAGCAACGTTGCAAATTTTATAATAATAAAAACATTTATCTTAAATAGCAGCACTATGTTTAAATAGGATTGGTTCAAGGAGGTGGCTCATAAACCATCCAAAAAGATTTTTCAAAGCCCAAAAAATTTAAGAAACAAAAAAATGGGGGATAGTTTAAAATCATCCACATCTGCGGTAGTTGTGATAATAAGCAATATCCAAGTGTATCCAAGTTACAGCTCACAGTCACACTTTTACTTAATAAGGATTATAACAAGCTCCACAGAACTCCATACCAGCACTTGAATGTTACCAATTCCTTGCAGAGTCCCCCGCAAATTATCCATGATGGGGCTATGTAGCTAAAATGGAGTGGCGGGGGAGGGGAAAGAGACACAACCTCCTTAGGAGAGATATAGTGTACGGCAGCTAACCTTGCATGGGTATAATTCCTTCCAGCCGCATCTCAATCCCAGTCTCAACCCCTGCACCGCAAATGTCCAGATAATGTCCTTCTCACGTCTCTCAAGTCTTCCAAACACTGCAGGTAGGTGATAGAACTATCCCAAGTGGGTCCAATGTTGTCCTCTAACTGATTTCGCTCCACACCATGGGGGCTTTATCAGTATATATGTATATGTGCATACAGAGGATTTCTGGGAATTAGCAGAGCCAATTTGCACTATGCAAACTGGCCTAAGTACAGTTCAGCATTAGGCCCATAGTGTACAACACTGGTTATATAATAAAACATACTTGTGAGAATATTGGTGTGAGGGTACTGCAGAGCCCTGTGCTTTTGCTCACTGGAGTTATTTATGACTCACTTAATCTTTGCAAATAACTGAAATTCCACAACTTTGGTGTTTGCATTAATTAATAAATACAGTGGTGCTTGAAAGTTTATGAACCTTTCAAAATTTTCTATATTTGTGCTGAAATTTGGCCTAAAACTAACTCAGATTTTCAGACTAGTCCTAAGAGTAGATAAAGATAACCAAATGAAACAAATGTGACAAAAAAATTAAACATGCTCTTTTTTTTGGAGGAAAATGATCCAATATCACATATCTATGAGTGGCAAAAGTATGTGAACCTTTAGGTTTTGCAGATATTTTGAAGGTGAAATTAGAGTCATGTATTTTCAATCTATGGGATGACAATCAGGTGAGTGGACAACCTGTCTCATTAAAAAACAGGGATCTATCCTGGAAGTGTATCATGCCACGAACAAAGGAGATTTCTGAGGACCTGAGAAGAAGAGTTGTTGATGTTCATCAGGCTGGAAAAGGTTACAAAACCATCTCTAAAGAGTTTGGACTCCACCAATCAACAGTCATACAGATTGTGTACAAATGGAGGAAATTCCAGACCATTATTACAATCCCCAGGAGTGGTGGGCCAACAAAGATCACGCCAAGAGCAAGCCATCTAATAGTTTGCAAGGTCACAAAGGAACCCAAGGTAACATCTAAGCAACCGAAAGCCTTTCTCACATTAGCTAATGTTAATGTTCATGAGTCCACCATCAGGAGGACACTGAACAACAATGGTGTGCATGGCAGTATTGCAAGAAGAAAGCCGCTGCTCTCCAAAAAGAACTTTGCTGCCCGTCTGCAGTTTGCTAAAGATCACCTGGACAAGCCAGAAGACTATTGGAACAATGTTTTGTGGACAGATAATTCTAAAATAGGGCTTTTTGGTTTAAATGAGAAGCATTATGTTTGGAAAAAGAAGAGCATTCCAGTATAAAAACCTCATACCATCTGTGTAACACAGTGGTGGTGGCAGTATCATGGTTTGGGCCTGTTTTCCTGCTTCTGGGCCAGGACAATTTGCCATTATTGACTTCAATGAATTCTAAATTATACCAGAATATTCTAAAAATGTCAGGATATCTGTCCATGAGCTGCATCTCAAGAGAACGTGGGTCATGCAGCAAGACCCAAAGAACAAAAGTCATTCGACCAAAGAATGGTTAAAGAAGAATAAATTTAAAGTTTTGGAGTGGCCAAGTTAAAGTCATGACCTTAATCCAATCAAAATGTTGTGGAAGGCCCTGAAGCAAGCAGTTCATGGTAGGAAACCCACCAACATAACAGAGTTGAAGCTGTTTTGTACAGAGTAATGGGGTAAAATTCCTCCAAGCTGATGTTCAAGACTAATTAACAATTACCGGAAATGTTTAGAAGCAGTTATTGCTGCACAAGGGGGTCATACCAGAAGGGATCGGTATGAGTGACCGCCGGACCAAATTCTGACGCCGGTAGACTGGCAGCAGGAAAGATCCTGGAAGCTAATCAAGGTAAGTATAACTAACCCTCGCCCCCCTAACCCTTCCTTGGGTTTGCCTAACCCTAACCTCCCCCCTAGTGCCTAACCCCAACCCCCCGTAAGTGCTTAAACCTAACCCCCCATCCCCGCAGCCTAAACCTAACCTCCCCATGGGGGTGCCTAACCCCCCCTTCCCCTAGCCTAACCCCCCCAGGAGCCCCTAACTTAACCCTCCCCCCTGCGGCTGTCCGCACCCGCCACCAGGCTTACCTTCATTCGGTATGCCGGGCATCGGGCTCCCGGCATAGGGATAATGATAGGCATTGGGATTTCGACACCTATCATTAGTCCCCTGTCGGGATTGCAGAGTCAGGAAGCCGGCGGTCGTCATTTCAACTGTCGGCTTCTTGACTGCATACCTACCAGATACATACCAGATACTGAAAGCAAAGGTTCCCATACTTTTGCCACTCACAGATATGTGATATTGGATATTCCTAAAAAAAAAATTAGATTGTCTAATTTTTTTGTCTCATTTGTTTGATTTGGTTCTTTTTATTTCCTTTTAGGATTTGTGTAAAAGTTTAAGGTAATTTTAAGGTGCCCACATACTGAAAGACTCGCAAATGATGCAATGTTGTTAACGATTTCCTTTGAACTCCCCGGCAGTCCTGGACAAACAATATCGTACATAAAGTTCATTTTGACAAACGATCTACCAATGACCTAATGATATATATCGTGTGTCGCTAACGATTTCAAAATCGTTTGATCGTTCATAATATATCGTTTGCTAACCAAACAGCTAACGATTATCTTAAAGATTTCTTCTCAATTTAAATAATCGGCTGGACTAACTAGTGGGTATATAAAGCAGGCGCTTCAGGGGATCATACTTTATTGGTGGGCAAACATAGGTTTTTATTGGTGTTCAGGGTATCATACTTTATTGGTGGGCAATCATTGGTGGTCAGTGGGATAAACATGGGTGTTCAGGGGGAGAATATAATACAAATTATGGGCCTACATTGGTGTTCAGTGGGATAAACATTGATGTACACACATACCAAAAACAGTAGAATCGGGGCTGAAATGCTGTCTCTCTGCTGCCAATGCTGCGTGCGCTGCCACTTCGGTCTCCTCACGATGCTGCACAAAATGGAGGGTGTGAGTGTCCAGGGAAATGCCACTCAAATGACGCAGATTGGACAATTTATTGTACGATCCATCACAGCTGCAAATCGCTGATGATATTGCCAGATCTTCCCTGCAGTAGGTAAGACCTGAAGATATGACAAATGACCCGTGGGACCGTGCATCAGATCGTTATTGTTCCTGGAAGCTGCATGATTTTCAAGTTTTAAAACGATGTATCGTTTTGATGCGTCATTTTCGTGCAAATCGTGCCTAAAATTGTCCAGTGTGTGGGCACCTTTAGGCCAAATTTCAACAGAAATATAGAATATTCTGAAGGGTTCACAAACTTTCAGGCACCAATGTATATTCTTGTATTTTATTTAAGCTGTATATTAAAATATATAAATGTTTATGTTCTATCTGGTATTGTTTCCTTTCCAACAATGTTTTCTTTATGAAATGAAGTGGTTTACATTTTAATAACATAAGTTCATTTTAATAGCATCCCCTGAGGCAAAATATTCTCCAAGTTATTGCTCTGTTTAAACAATGCGTATAGTGTATTTGTAAATCAACATGAACTGGGAGCATTTATAATGTTTTGTACCAAGAATAAGTTAAATGTACACTAGAATAGCCATTAGATGTATAAGCACCATTTACCAATTAACAACTATAGAATTGCATGGCACACAGTACACATGTACATTTTTTGGATTAAATCCCCCTGCCCACGCTTACATCATATGAACTTCCACATCTGGGTCAATTTAAAGCAATATTACATCACAGAAAGTGGCAATCTGGTTTCTCTAGCTCGTGTATCTGTGATTTGTATTATTATGAGGGTTTTTTTTTTTACTTTTTGCAAGTATTTAGTAAACTAAACTAAACCAGACTACACTAATCCACACTCAATCAAACTGGCATCCAATCTCTAGGCTTTTAAACAGGCCCTTATAACTCACCTTTTCACTCCAGCCTCTCAGATCCTCCTTACTATATACTGTATCTCCATGTCAAGTCTATGGGGTAAATTTACTAAGAATCGAGATAGGTCGAGATGACGATCTCGGGTGATTTATTAATTTTTTTCCTGCTTGCAAATTTACTAAAGGTAAAGTTGGGATTAAAAGGATTACCCCGGAGAACATCGAGGGACAAAAGGGTGAGTATTGGTTTTTTTTTTCAGGTATTTCAAATAGATACTTTATGTTGAGAAGGGGATCTGAACATCTTGCAGCAGGTAAGTATGTGTGTATGTATGTATGTATTAAAACTTTATTCTCACGGTGTGTTGTGTGTTTTATTAACCATTTCTTCACAGGTGAACTACAGGTACCATTGGGCCCTTAATGCCCCGCATGCTGGAACTTGTGGTTCTCCAAGTACCAGCATGCGGGGGAGGCTGGTGGAGGGGGTGGAGGGGATAGCCCCGGGCTATCAGCCTAGGCCAGGGGTGCTCTGGAGAGTGTGACCCCTTTATTGGAGGGGTACACAACTCCCCAGGGATTCCTGGCCTGGGCTGACTAGCGGTCAGGACTGATGCTGCAGCTGGGGGGCCCGGTGATAGGGAACCCCTGGCTGTGGCATCAGCCCCCCCCCCCTATAAAGGGTCCAGTGCTGCTTTTAAATATACGTGGAACCTCACGTCATTTTTTTTCTACGTATATTTAAAACCAGCTCTGTCCCTGCTGCCTGGTGCTAGTTCTTAAATTTACAGTGGAACCCTACACATTTTTTTCCCTGTAAATTAAGAACCAGGACAGGCTGGCAAGTCCGGGGCTGGTTAGTCTTTTGGGGGGGGGGACCTCATGTCATTTTTTTTAATAACATTTAACCCTTTTTACAAGTCTTAACACACAAGCAGCCAACACATATCTCACTGATATGTGCAGGCTGCTAGCTCAGGAGAGATTTGCAGAGAGAAAACACTGCAATCTTAGGTGAGTAATCTCCTGCAAAACGAGATACTCGGGAGAGATATCTCCTTCTGTTTCACCATCGGCCTACTCGTTTAGCCTCAAATCGCCTGTTGGTAAATTTGGTAAAAAACAAAGGGATTAAATCACCCAAATTTTTGCAAGTTCCAGAGAGATAAATCACTTTGAAAATCGGGACCATCTTGAATCTTAGGAAATTTACCCCTATGTCTCTGTGTCTGCCCATATGACCATTAGAATGTAAGCTCTTGTAGGCAAGGCCCACTCCCTTTTATTTGGACTATGTAATTATGACAATTGCAGACTGTAATGATAGATATATAGATGATAATAATAATAATAATAATAATAATAATAATAATAATAATAATAATAATAATAATAATAATAATAATAATAATAATAATATACCCCTGCTTACTGCTCTTCTATAGTATCTTTCTGGGGTTTAGCAGAGTTACAAAGATCTTGTCGCTGTCTCACCTTGGCGATGCCTCCACCTGAGTGGTTAATGTTTGCTTGATGACAGTGGACTAAGGTGTTGGCCCGGGAAACCCCTACAAAAGTGAATGGGTGTAGTGAAATGGCTACTATCTATTAAGGTCTCAAACATTAACACCACACACAGACAAAGGGCATCTCAACAAAATAATATTTGTTTTATTCTGTTGGAACACCGCTGTTTGATATTCTTAAAAGGAAAGGTTACTTATGGAATGTTGATTATATTATGACAATATCACTTGCAATATTTATAACATTTCAGTACAATATGTATAAAGATAAAACAGGCACCTATAAAGCAAGATATATCTATTTACGTTTCAGACTCCCCCACACTGAATACTTATTAATTTTTATTAGGACTAGCAGATTACATTAGATTCTAACACTTAGAAGATACCCAACAAAACATTGTTTTAACCTCCTACGCAGCACTACTAATTATCCCCAGGATATCACTGTTTAATCTTTATTGATGACAGCTGAAACTAATTAATATAAATAGATATATTTATAGTTCTGTAATGTTTGTCTTATGTTATTCCTGAGGAGATAGTGTAATAAATACATATAACTCCTTTTAAAATCAGTAGGTGCTGACTATACTGTTAGGCCTATGTGGTGCCTCTCCTGAGGTAACATCGGTGGCTCACACAGCATGGTTCCATGTTTGCATAAAGTTAGAATACCTGTGCACTATAGTACAGTATGTCTGTGTCATTGTAGTAGTCACCATCTATTAGCTTCAGACAGCCACTGACTAATTAGACATGTATAAGGCAGTCTCTTTATGAGGAAATGTCTATACTCTGATTACTCTGCAACTGGTGTCAGAAGATGCTTCCTATGATGTAAGCTGGTGGCAGTAGTCTGTGCTATAGTGCTGAGTCTGACAGTCCCAGTAGCTTCTCCTTCGCACAATCTCCAGCGCTCTGTCTGCCCTGAACTCCTTCCCCCCAAGGTAAGCTCTCTGTCTGCCTCTGCTTAAAGGGGGCAGAAATCTGCTCCACTCCCACTACTCAATTTGCCTCTGCTCATCACTCCTCCTCATCCAGCTCTGGCCGCCTCCCATGTAACAGTTCCCTGCTGTCACCTGCTGGACTCCTCACGCAAGACAGCACGGGCTCCATCTCTCTATAAGGTACCTGACTCCAAACCACTCCCTCCTCTTTCTACCATTACCTCAGGACTAAAACAGCTCTAACTGACCCCTCCCTCCCACTGTCACTTTCTCTATGTCTGTGTGCACAGTCTGTAGAACCAGCCCTAAACAGATTTTGGTAGCCAGAACCTTCTGGTATCTTCTATAATTATACATAATATCCTATGTGTAAACAGTACCTCTGCAATACACACACAGTACCTTTATATTATACACATATGCTACTCTCCCCTTAACCTTACAACATAACCCCCACCTCCATACCCAATAGTAAATGGGGGTTACAATAATAATAATTAGAGATGAGCGGTTTGGTTTCTATGGGGGATTCGAGTCCACCCGAACCTTGTTCGGGTGTTCCCCGCCTGACTCGGAACCCCTTCCGGGGCCGAACGGCGGCCGCCTGATGTCGGGTTCTCACTAGAGAATCCGACATCAGGGCTCCTCGAGTGTAGGGTAGACCGCTGGGTAGTCACACAGACTCTCATTGGCTGCTGCACAGAGGGAGCAAGCTGGAGCTCACTCATGAGCTCCGTCTTCTGGCAGCAGAGCGGACGGCGGCTGGAGCGGGGATACAGGTAAGTTTTTTTTTTATGTGTGTATGGTGGCCTACTACTGGGGGGGCATACCACAGGGGGCCTGCTACTGGGGGGGGCATACTACAGGGGGCCTGCTACTGGGGTGGCATACTACTGGGGGCCTGCTACTGGGGGGGGCATACTACTGGGGGGGCTTTCTAATGGGGGGCATACTACTGGAGGGGCCTGCTAATGGGGGGGCATACTACTGGGGTCCTCTTATGGGGGCATGCTACTGGGGGGGCATACTACTGGGGGCCAGCTAATGGCGGGCATACTACTGGGGGGGCATACTACTGGGGGCCTGCTTATGGGGGCATACTACTGAGGGGGCATACTGCTGGGGACAGCTAATGGGGGGCATACTACTGGGGGGCCTGCTTATGGGGGCATACTACTGGGGGCATACTACTGGGGGGGCATACTACTGGGGGCCTGCCTATGGGGGCATACTACTGGGGGCCTGCTTATGGGGGCATACTACTGGGGGGCATACTACTGGGGGGCATACTACTGGGAGCCTGCTTATGGGGGCATACTACTGGGGGGCATACTACTAGGGGCCAGCTAATGGGGGCATACTACTGGGGGCCTGCTAATGGGGGGCATACTACTGGGGGGGCATACTACTGGGGGCCTGCTAATGGGGGGCATACTACTGGGGGGCATACTACTACTGGGGGCACTGCATAAGGGGCCCTTCTACTAAGGGGACTGCATAGGGGGCACCACTACTGGAGGTATTGTGTAAGGGACACCACTGCTGGGGGCATTGTGTATAAGGGTCACTACTGTGGGCATTGTGTAAAAGGGGCACTACTGTGGGCATTGTGTAAAAGGGGCACTACTGTGGGCATTGTGTAAAAGGGGCACTACTGTGTGTGGTAACATAAATAAGAGACACTACTTTATGGTGTAACGTGAATCAGGGGCACTAAGGCCCTGATTCAGAGCCGGACGCTCTGACAGAGCACTCGCTCTGAATCAGGGCCGTCCTTCATTTTTAGAGCAGCCTCCTGGCCGCTCGCTAAGCTGTGGGTGACCACTCACAGCTATAGCGAGCGGCCAGGAAGATGGTCGCGATGGTCAAGACCATCGCGACCATCGGGCTTGCGACGAGACCCTTGTGGTTGGGTCTCGTTGCCGCAAGCCCTGGAGTGCTTTCGGCTCTATCAGAGCCGAAAGCACTCCCACTGACATCACTAGTGATGTCAGTGGAGCCGGGCCCAGATGGTAGGCGTTCCCATGGGAATGCCTCCGTCTGGGCAGCCACGCCCCCAGCATGCCCACCATAGGGGGCGTGCTGTCACTCACCATCCACAACACGCCCCCTTTGTAGCGAGACCTGGAGCGACGGCTTGCCCACCGCTATCCGGGTCTCGCGCATGCGCGTGATGGAACCGCCTCCGTCGTGCGCATGCGCACTGGGCCAACATCAACCTGCTTGCGAGTGCTCAATAAGATTGTGAATAAGATTGTGCACTGTGACTCCTAGGGCCGTAGCCCACTTTGTAAACAAGTATTGTGATTCTGCTGGCCGTACCCCACTGGGTGGGTGCACTACTTTTCATTTCTACCACTGCTGTGTGGCAATGTGTCATAGATGTGCTTTATACTGTGGTGTCTGTGCCGCTGCGCCACTGCTTTGTCGCTTAGCAACCAGTCAGCTCACTGCAACCTTTGGCCAATAATGTTGAAAATTATTATAAGCTGTGAGGTGTTCTAAATTGACTGGAAATTAATGTTATTGAGGTTAATAATACTCTAGGAAGAAAAAAAAGACCACTTTATGTGATTTTAGCTTTTTTTGTAAATTTTTGTAAAAAAATCCAAATCCAAATCCAAAGCCAGTCACCGCAGTTTGGCATATCCAAATCCAAAGCCGGACGACGAATTGAAACCAAATCCAAATCCGGCAAAAATGTTCCGGCGCACATCCCTAATAATAATTAGACAAAAACAGGGGGGTGACATGTGGTCACACCCCCAAAATGGCATACACTTGGAGGCGTGGCATTGCAGACACGAGGCCATGCCCGCTTTGGCGCACGTGTGATACCAACCCAAATGACTCCACTGCCTAAAACATCGCATTGCAGAGAGCAAGTTATTGCTCTCTACAGCGCTTAATGTTCTCTGCTATTCAGGTAGCAGAAAAACATTTAAAACAATTTATTAAAGTCTAACCTTACATAGCGTATTCTGAAAGTGGAGTTAGAAGAGAAAAATCCTTATCACTGCCGAAAACTCCAGGGAAAGATTGTTCCTGTCAATGAGTCCCTGCATACAGCTGAAACTCCTCCCACTTTCCTCTCCTTTTTTCAGCAATTATACTGCCAGCATTCCTGGCAGTGTTTGCTTATGACAAGGCTAAAAATGTATGTATATGTCTCTCTCTATATATACATATATATACTTTATATATACATGAACCAGACCAGCCCGGTACTTCAAAGTGGTTTCAAAAACATCTTGCTACAGTACCCTCCTTAGGTGAATGAACACCAATAATACGCAGATAGAGGACAGGCGGCACTCAAACAGACTTGGCAATATGATAAAATATAATCCATCGAAACCATCAAAACCAGGGTCTTAAACATTCCAAGAGAACAACTATTAGAACCTAGTAGACAACAACGCCATCATTTATCAAACTGTATTCCTTGGGTTAATAGGTTAATTATTCAATTACCACCCAAAAAGCAAAGCAGTGCTGGCCAATAGTCAATACAGACATGGACCTTCCAGCTTTATACAACACAGGGCTATTACCTAGTTTTACTCGTGGTAGAAATATCAGACACCAAGTAGTGAAACTTGATATATATTGGGCCTCAATAAGAATAAACCTAAACTTCTTTTGAGTAAGCCAGCAGGTGTTTGGGGTGTGTCACCTGTAGGTCTCTTTCAGCAAGTAATACATATAGTCATTCCCATACTGGGAAAAAAATATAAGATCAAGTTCCCTGTTACCTGTATTTCAATTTTCGTTGTATAAATGCTTACAAACCTGTGTGGATTGTCCTATGTAGGTAAAACCTAAAGGCAATTGAAAGCGTATGGCGCTACACAGAAGTGCTATTAGATAGGCATTGGACACTGGCAATAGTGATCAGGGCTGCTGTCAGGGGGGCACTGCCGGGACTGAAGTCCCAGGCCCGGACCCTGGCTGAAGGAGGGAGGGCCCGCCTGGGCCTGCTCGCTATCGCCACTGCACAGCCTGCAAACAGAAGAAAAGGGGACCAGCCACCGGCGCCGCTGCTACCAGCCGCCGACTTGGTCCCCATGAATGGAGGAGGCAGCGGGCCCACTCTGGACGCTCCTTCACCAACCTACATGTTAGACACTGCCTGCTTGCTATAGTCAATAAAGTTTTCCTCTTTTAAAGTCAGCGCATGTGACGACATTATGCCGCACCACACCGCTGGAGGGAGAGCCTGAGGTAGGAGGAGCCGCGGATAGAGAGGAGCTGGAGCAGTGTCTGCAGTGCTAGGGAAGAAGCAGAGAAGAAGCAGAGAAGAAGCAGAATGCTTCTTCAGGGAAATAAGGTAAGTGAAAACAAATGCTGTGCACAGTGGGCAGAGACTGGATCTAATAATCGGGGAAGAGGATGGAGTGAAGTGGGGGAAAAAAAGCTGGACAGAGATTTTATTTAATAACAGGGGGTGGAGTGGGGAAAAAAAAGGCTGGGCAGAGACTGATTCTAATAACCTGGGGGGGGGGGCCCTGCCTGTTTTGTCAGTCCCGGGCCCCACCATTTCTGATGGCAGCCCTGATAGCGATCAATCTGTCGCAAGACATTGCGTTCAAGATAAACACGGTGTGACTATCAGGGTCATCATAACTGATTATGTACCACCTAGCATGAGAGTTGGCAATAGGGCATAACTTGTATTGCAAAAAGAGAGTAGATAGAGATACTGTATACCCTAAATACTATGGCACCAAAAGGGTTAAATGGAAGGCTTGGCTTACAATGGGCCTGATTCAGACCCACTCGCGAGCGGCTGTCCGCTCGCAAGTGGGTCGATGTTCTGGACTGAGCATGCGCACGACGGAGGGAGCTCCGTCGTGCGCATGCGCCAGACGCGACGAGCGAAGGAAAGTCCTTCGCTCGTTGTGTCCGATCAAAGGGGGCGTGCTGTCAATGTTGATTGACAGCACGCCCCCTTTGGTAGGCGTGCCGGGGGCGTGCCTCCCTGACGGGGGCGTTCCCATGGGAACGCCTCCCGTCAAAAGCCGGCCCACTGACATCACTAGTGATGTCAGTGGGAGTGATTTTGGCTCTGATAGAGCCAAAATCACTCCGGAGCTTGCGGTTGAAAACCTCAACCGCAGGCTCCGGCTCGCAATTTCGATGGTCGCGATGGTCTCGACCATCGCGGCCATCAAAATGCACGCTCGTATAGCCTGTGGGTGGTGACCCACAGCTATACGAGCGTCCAGAAGGACGCTCCATTTTCATGGAGGCCGGCCCTCATTCAGAGCGTGCGCTCTGCTCAGAGCGTACGGCTCTGAATGAGGGCCAATATTTCTTATGAATGGTTACTTATCTCTGAGTACTTTCAATGATTATATTGGTGTTTGCTTTAAGTAATTGGTTATTGATAATGAAAATTTTGTTTATTGCTATTCATTTGTGATTGAAGTAGTGTGTTATTATATGTCCATTTTTTTATTACCCATTTGTTTTCATTTCACTATTTGTTATTATGGGTGTTAAACTATTTTGTTTACGTGGGATTCATGGTCTGTTTGCTAGTGCTTTGGCGTTAACAGTGCTTTGCAACCATTTTTGTTTACTCAAAGTTACTCATACTGCGAGGCTCTGCCGAGTGACGTCATCACGGCCGTGACTCCTGTTCCCAGCACATGGCCCGGTGTGTCGAGTGGCGGCATCCTGCAGGTGAGTCTCATCTGGAGGTAATTGATTGCTTGGACTAGGATATATATGTTTTTCTGTGTATGTTCTTTTGTATTTTTGTCCCTGAAGATGGGGGTCTTCCCCCGAAAAGTTGCATTAAAGGATAAGTCAGAGCATGCCCAATGCTACACAGAGCAGGACAGTCTTTTCAGATACATATAAAGACTGCCTGCAGTGACTTAGCAGGAACAGCATGTTAACGCAACTGCTGTCCCTGAGAAGGTTTTTGCTGCAGAGGGGGAAAAATTATTAAAGTCGTTACTAATAGCGACGATTTTGGCCAAAAATGTTCAAGTCAATATCTCAATTATTGCTAAATAGGCCACTAAAAGACAGACAAAAGATAAGAGGGTCCTGTTTGCCACCTTACAATCTATAAAATAGTTGGATTTCACTAATATAAACTAATCAGTTTACACATGTGCAAATCTTCACACATTTTCTAGAGTTGAATATCTTCAATATGATTTATAAAATAAACAATATTTACCACTTTTTTTAGTCTTTCAAAAATGACAATTTGTCAGCGTCAAAACGAAAGAAAGAATAAAATGGACATTTTACAAAGAAGGAATTTGACTACATATATTTTATAATAAATCTGACAAATGTAGTACTAATTTTGCTACTTTAAGGAATTATGTCTTTTATCTTTACCCTACTTAGTCAATGTAGCAAAGTTATCTAGACAGCTTTATGAACAGTTGATAATTAGGCTGTAAAATGGCCATCAGATTATTATTAACCCTTCAAAGTGCCCATTAAACATGGTCTATATTAACCTGTACATCAAATCTCCAGATTACTAAAGAACGATGGCAGCAGCTTGTTGGATAATTTTTACATTTATTGTCACACTCTAAAATAAAATATAAAATATTTATTTTCTATCCTAACCTGATAAGGCAGATGGAGGCGTAAATAAATCCAACAAACTACCAGAATGCTACAAGTCTTATTCAGTCATCCCATAAGTACACTAATAAGTGAGGCTGCAGTCACTTTCCAGGGTCTTAGGAAAGAATGTGGAGGGTTAACCACAACCTTAAAGCAACTATGAGCCAGAATGTGCTTCTAATATGGAAACCAGATACATTTAATAAAAAGTACAATCATTGTTTTTAAGGCTAGAGAATGGAAAATGGATTTATTGAGTAAGTCTTTGGTGTGGCAAATGTTAGCTTCATGCACAATTTCAATTGCAATAAAAACACAAACTACAATGTTTAGACAGCATGCAGCAATTACATAGACATTAAAGATTGTTTTACTGGAGTATATGACATAATAGAGATATTTGATTCAATGACCTCATGCGTGAACTTACGCATGAACAAATTAAGCAATCATACTCATTCCTGAAATATATACATTTTAATAAAGCTTCTTATAAATAAAAATAACGAGGGTTCTCCTTTTGGTGTAACACAGTATAGCATAGTACATTTATCATAAATTAGCATCATCTATATAATAATAAGTATATAAGAATTGGAATGGACGGTTTAGGACACTCGCAATATTAGTATATAGAGAATAACATTCTTGCCTTGCTTGATCAAAATGTTACCCATTATCTTGCATTGTGTTTATTCCCCACTTTCTGGCTGATGGTAAGCGATGTGGATATAAAGTGCAAATGTTAACCAAGATCAAGATGAGCAATAATACCTCACTACCATGTATTTAAAGAAGCTAGTACCTTTATTCACGTAATGTATGGGTCATGTGAAAGTGACTAATACTAAACAATACTGTATATCACATGATTGGAGAAAGAAGCATATATCCATAATTATGTATATATTTACAGTTTAAAACAGTGCTCGACAAACAACAACAACAAATGTCTTTCATCTGTCTGTAGCACATTCCTATTAAGTTACTGAAATAAACACAAAAAACTTGATAATATGAAGCTAAAATTGAATTTACACAGAGTTTGATGGATTCAAACATTAATGGGTGCATACCCATTTCACAGTGCAGTATGCTCTTTGTTTTCCCATGCATTGGAGAGTACTTTTCCTTACTGCACATTCCTCAATACAATGGAGAGTACACGTTCCTCTGTAAACTGGAGAGTGTTCAGTCCTCAGGGACCAGGATAGTTCCCTTTCTTCGGGGGTGCTGGATAGTACTTTTTCTCAGCGACCTGAAGAGTACCATTTCCTCAGTGTACTGGAGAGTGGCCAATCCTCAGTGACCAGGATTGGATAGTACTTTTTCCTCAGCACACTGGAGAGTGCCATTTCCTAGGTGCACTGGGGGGTACCAGTTCCTCAATGCACTAGAGATAACTCTTCTGTCTGCGCACTGGAAAGTTGCCTTTCTGTGTGCACAGAGGAATGGGTATGCACCCTGAAACATGTGTACTCATCTCTCTTGCATTTGTGTAATTTAATACATTACTAATACAATCCAATAAATTGAAAATTAATTGCAAACTGCCTTTAGTTTTTTTTCTGTATGACTTATTGTATTGCTCCTGCAGGTCTGGAACTGTGAGTTGACACTACTTTGATATATATATATATATATATATATATATATATATATATATATATATGCTATAATTATGGATCTTTTTTGTAAGATAAGAGAATGATCTTTAAAAAATATGCTTCTTGTCTTTGATAAAACATAATTAAAAAATAATAACATTTTAAAGAATGATTATTTGTAAGTTATGTTAATATGATTAAAATATCCATGTGCCATTAAAATTGCATTTAAATCACTTGTTAATGTATGCAATGTACATTTTACTAGATATTAGTGCATTTATAGCAATAAAAACGGCGCTATTTTCAGTTAAGGCACAGAAAGTCCTTAAAATGGCTCAAAACTATTAATAATAATAGAAAATTACACATGATATAAATTCTAAATATTTTGAGATTTTGTCCTCATCTGTGTAATGAGAGCTTAATGTTGCATATTCTATTGTACATAGTAGAACTTAACACAGTGGCAAACGCAGGATTTCTAGAGGGGGGTTTCCAAATGCTTAATTTTAGAGCGAGTGTGCCAGTCCATGAAGAGGGCAGAATTAGTACTTAACCAGCTTTAATATGCGTCATACAATGTGTATTGTGTGTCATAATTCCAGCATATACAGGATCACAGTAAGTCATTTGATGCGGCAGTAAGCCATCCTGCCTGAGCTGAATGTTTTCATTTGAGATGTGAGCACCATTTCAGAGCATTGGAGCAATTCCGGGAGCCTGGAGGAGCAGCAGAAGAACCTAGCACTGCCCTGGACATATATGTAGATATTGGGCTCTATAGCAGTGCATCCCTAACAGTGGATGTTTTCCAGATCTCCTAGTTGGTGCACAGGTTATTTATTACTGGCTGATACATGTTAAAAGATCCACAAGTGGTGCTAATTATTTCATTTGTGATACTGAGAAGTACATGTAGCACTAGTAAAATTCTATTATATTACTATTTCTACTGTGGTCATGGTATGTGCTGGGGACAACTGCTGCTTCCTGGTAACATTCCGCTTACAGAGGTCCTTTGCTTAACTTATTTCTTTATGACTTATTTCTGAGGACAGCCTACTGCTGCTCTCAGAGGTAAAACCATCTTTGTAAACTTGAAATTTGCAAGCAATCCATATTTTCAACTTCTTTTCTTCTGCATATTGCTGTAATTTTGCATATAAATGGCCCTGTGCAAAGTCGCTGGGGTGGGAATTTGAATAAAACTCCTAAGTTACGGATGTCATTATTAAAAACTACCAGCGAGCCCCGAAGCAAGAGTTTTAAGAGCAAGTTAAACCACTATTTGATATGAACATATATATCGAAGTATGTCTGTGTTCTACTGAGATGAATAATATACATAGAAATAAATGCAAATGTTCTTACTTAACCAAATGTGTGTAGCATGCTCTATTACATGTGCATTCCCTTTTAGAAGGTTGCCATAATGGGAGGTTGGTGCTTCTCTAACTTACAGACAGTTGCTGTACTTTCTGCATTGGTGGATTCATAAATAGGGGCAGTGCTATAGGGGTAACTATAGCAGGTGCAGGAGGTGTGGCTGCTATGGGTTCAGGGCTCCTGCAGGGTCTCCCACTGCACCCATGTGTTAAAAGTTTGCTATGGGGCCCACATAGTTCTAGATACTCCCCTGGGTAATGTCAATGGTGATATTTAAAGCAAATCTTTCAGTGAAAAGTGAGCTTACCATCTAGCAATGTATTTTACCCTCATCATGCATAATGTCTGAAAAAAAATGCAATTTGGAGGTTAATTGGCTGTTATGGGGCCTAACAGTGAGTTAGAGCATGTCACTGCAGGTCCACCAGCTCCTGAGGCTTCATATACTCCCCCAAGCAAACATGGGAGGCATCCAGTAAAGCCCCATTTGCGCTTATATTTCCACTGAGATAATTCTTAGGAATAATACTCATTACAGTCAAGGGCTACAAGCTACACCTCTGTTACCATGGAGCTCTGTAAAGAGCAGAGCAGGTACCACAGAGCAGTAACTAGGTACGCAGTGCCACCCCCTCCCTTACCCTAACTATGTTGCCCAGTGATTTCCAGTTTTTCCACCAGTGACAGCTTCATGTAAAAAACTGGCAACTGTGTATAAACAATGCAGGAAGGAATATTGATTGGCTAAGAATGCTGGTAGGGTCTTATGATGGAGGCTCAGGTTTGGAGTGATAGTGGTCACCAACAAGGAAGATGGTAAACAGGAACATCCCTATCTCACCACTTCAAAGTTTTATAAGGTGTTGGTCATTTTATCATTGAAGTTAAGCTGTTTGTCACTGGGGTTGTTAAGACAGTGGCTATCCATCTTAAGAAGGAAAGTGTTATTTCAGTTCATGATCACAATTAGTATTTCCTATCTATGAGAAGTGGTTAAATAGCTAGTTAGCATCACAACCCATTTGTTCAATATTATTTTGATGCTTTCAGTACATGCTATATCTAGTTGAGTGGTTCACAACTCAAGTACCGCCAATAGGTCATGTTTTCTGGATTTTTTTTAATCCTGCACAAATGAGTTAATTTGTTTTGTTGGGTCAGTAATTATCCGACCTGCTTTCACAGGCAGAAATACTGAAAACAAGACCTGTTAGGGGTACTTTAGGACTGAAGATAAAAACCACTGATCTAGGGGAATTGCAGTAACTAATGTCTTAAGACCACACTATACAATATTAGTCTACATAATATTATTAATACTCTATCGGCTGATGATGGCAGCCTACATTTATACACAGGGTAACAATATAAACATATCGAAAATAAAGACACTGACACATTTTGGTGGGAAAAAAGGGTCAGCTTTATTTATTTATAAAAAAAGGGGGGGGTATGGTGGCTAAGAAAGTACGTCCCTACAAGCAGTGATCAATTTATTCATGTAAGTCAGGCTTAAAATTCCTAAGAGCCTAGAAGGGGGACAACCACCAGCCCATCACTAAACTCAAGGCTTACATAGGGTAAACTGCCAGCCCATGACCAACCTGATGCCTAGTTGGGGGACAACTGCCAGCCCATCACCAGCAACCTAAGGTATCCACTCTACCCCTCCCAATAATGTGCAAGAAGCCCACCCAGACCATTGGTGCCGCTGACCCCATTTGGATTAAAATCAGCTTAACCTGTGTATTTGCGGGGAGAGCACCTCATGACCTAAAGCAAGAAATAACACTGCACCCGTTCTTTCCCACAACAATAAAGCAGACAACAAGATAACATTAAAAAATGGGAGGGAGGGTAGGAATGTCCAAAGAAGCAAGAGACCTCCCAGTTCAGGAAATAATAGTATAAAGCACAACCCACGCCTCAAAGATATACTTCAAATCCTGATAGGCCAGAGTAAAAACATGCCATAACCAAAACCTCAACCTTCAAACAAATTAACTCTTGCTGCTAAATGTATGCTGACCCATCCTGATGGTTTATATTCCACCAAGCATATTAATTGTCTTCAATCTCTTCTCAGGATTTAAGAAGAGCATGGGATTTACTAATGGTTCACTCCAAAAAGACTGGCAGATCTCGATGACATCTTACTGAGATCTATTAGATGTCGATCAAGATTGGTGAAACATACAGTTTAATAGTAACTGATCTAACCATCTGTGTAGATTCGCTGGATGTCTGAGTTGACTGAATGTTTACCCTTGGCATGTACAGGGCCGAAACTAGGATTTTTGTCACCCGAAGCAAGACACTAATTTGATGCCCCCCATAGTAATGCCCACTGCAGAAGTGCCCCTATAGTAATGCCCCCTTCAGCAGTGCACCTATAGTAATGCCCCCTGAGGTAATGCCTCTGTAGTATTGCCCATATAGTAATGTCCCTGTAGTAGTGCCCATATAGTAATGTCCCCATAGTAATGCCCCTGTAGTAGTGCCCATATAGTAATGCCCCCATAGTAATGCCCTTGTTGTTGTGCCCATATAGTAATGCCCCTGTAGTAGTGCCCATATGGTAATGCCCCCATAGTAATGCCCCTGTAGTGCTGCTTACACAAAAAACAAAAAAGATACTTACATTAAACCTCGCTCCTATGACCGCCATCATCCAGTCTGCCCGGCTGCTCCTCGGAACTATGGGAGAGACGTCATGACGTTTCTCCCATAGTACCCTTGGGGGCAGCTGGAAGCTGGAGTTCAGAAGAGAACTCCAGCCTTCGGCTACCGCTGCGCTGCAGGGAAGGAGCCACGTGGAAGCTGGTAATAAAGTCTCAGTGGGCGTCCGGCTTGGAGTCTCCCTGTGGCGCTGGGCTGGAGAACACTGGCAGCAGGTGCAGCGACGCACGCAGTGCACGTGCACCTTCAGCCCCCCTAGTTGCAGCCCTGGCATGTATACTAGATATAGCTACAGCATTGTAGTACTATTTTAAAAGATAGCAATAAGTCAGCAGTTGAATGTACAACTCATCTCTGTTTCCCAAACCAGCTTACCAATGCAATAAATAAGGACTATAGGAAACTTACTAATCTGCAATTCAGTGTGTGATTAGTAGAAATCTAATGCCTTTTGATATGATCCAGAAGCTCATTTGAATACATAAACGAGTCACATGTATTTCTATTTGAAGTGTAATGTACTGTGCTCATTCTAAACATTCACTGTGCAAACATAAACGTAACCGCAGAGCACTGGAAATGGCAGCAGCTGAGTGCTCTACAGCCCCATTGCTACAGAGTGACCATTTACTATTTTCACTTCAAAAGCCTGTCAAGGAAAATGACAGAACACAGTCTGAAATAGCACGGTGTTGATAAGACATCTTCCATTACAGCAGAATGAATATCTACCTTTTATTTGGCAATCCAATACAAAACTGGATTTCTTGCAGTATCCAATTCACAGTGGTACCTTCTATAAAGCGACACTGTTCCAGCAGCCTCCACTATGGCTTCCAGCCAAGTATAAAAACAAACATTCAGAAGAAAAGAGAGCGCCCCGCACACAACTGAATTTATGTATGGTGTCTATATGGCATATGGACAAGAGCTGAGCCGAGAAATCATGATGGCATTTTCCCATCACAGTCCCAACATTTTATCCTCACAATGTAGAAGTGTAAATGTCAACAAAATCCTTTTTTTCTTATCGCATTAAACTACTGCCCCTATTACACTGCTGCACTGCCAGTTTTATAGAGCTAGTATACATATCCTCTGACCTATAACAACAAAGCAATCAGAATTCATGTTCATTTGTTTAAACAGCACAATGTTCAAAGCTAATGTTTAATTTCTGTGATGGGTTACAGAAGCTAGGTGATATTATTAAATAAGCTTATTACATATTCTCTGTTTAAATTGACAGAGACTTATTTAAGAAATATACAGTATGATCAGTTGACAAGTATCAGAAAGTGAAGTCATGTAAACTTTAGTGAAAAGTGAACAAAATCTATATCATATTAAAACAGATATAAGCTTTGAAAAGTCTCCCTGTAAGCTTTTCAAATGAAATCCACTCAAAATATCCTATCATTATAAATTGTGACAATTTCAGGGATCAATTGGGAATGATATATGAGCACACAGTCTGGTACAATGTACTGGTACATATTTTCGCCTGTATGGACATTGTAGGGTGTCGTTGCCAGCACTCAAACGCTGTTACAATGGCACAACACCGGATTGTCCGTATAGCTATTCTAACTGAATTGCCCCCTAAAAGTCCTGTGATTTTCCAGCTGTGCTAAAAACCATATGGGAATAGGGCATAAGGGCTTCTAATCTGAAAAGTGCTAGTGTGAAAACTGTGTAACACCAGTCTCACTAATATACTGTACATCTGTGCTACCACATAGCATTTCTATTGCTTTACGTTCCTTCCTTTACAGTTGTATTGTACAATTCTGTGGAAAGAAGTAGTTCAAAACACCTACTTATACATGTCATAAAGCTACCAAAGAACTTCAATGTTACTTTTTAATAATACAGGAGATCAATTTCAAAAGTAGAACAGATGCTTGTTGTCAACAAGACAATTAAAGATATTGTGGAGCCAAATAAACCCAGACAGACTGGGACTTTGAATTTCAGAACCATAAATGGAAATCAAGAACGATGATCGCCAATCTAGAGAAGAGAAAAGACGAAAGGACATTCTGCACATGTCTGTCTTATTGTTGTTCTTCATTTTCTACTGTATTAAATAAAATCAAGCTATTACCTATCTAATCTAAACATCTTTCCTATTTTTTATATCCTTCACAGGTTTCTATAAACAATATGTCAACCTGGTTAAAAATACATGAACACACCCTCCTAGCACATGTTAGTGTATGATTATCTTGTACAACCTGGCTAAAAATACATGAACACACCCTCCTAGCACATGTTAGTGTATGATTATCTTGTACAACCTGGCTAAAAATACATGAACACACCCTCCTAGCACATGTTAGTGTATGATTATCTTGTACAATCTGTTGAAGAGCTAAACTACTATTTTAGCACATCTGTTGAGACATGCAAATGAACCCTAAGCACAGTATGATTCCCTTTCTATGTAAGCTGAGGTAAATATATTTGAATGGTGTTGCCAATATAGAAGAGGTCTACTCACTTCTTATACAATCATAATGAAATCCACTTGGTAGAAAAAAATATTTCCTGTTAACCCATATGGTTTAATTAGGCTAAAGCTATAATTCAGGTAAAAAAAAATATATATATAATGAAATGCATAACAGATGAATGCACTATCTTTGGGTGGAGCATTTGGCAGTGATCACTCAAAAAGTTGGCAAAGATATGTAAGAATGCCCACTGGTGAATCAATTTGTTATTAACTGATTACGATGTTTTGACAGCCACTGAATGGAAATTGCTTGCATAATTTGAACTGTATTTCATTTTGAACAAATGTACACTGTATGAAGGACGGTCTTTTCATGTGTTGGTGGCTTACTATGTTGAAGTCAACTTCGTCTCTGCTTTAGGTGATACATTTTAGAAAACCACAGGACTATGAATGAACTGACCACTAATAAGGTGTATTTCAATAATGATATAAAATTAAACCCAATAACTATCTATGGAACACACAGTGATACACTAAAATTAATAATTAACAGTAAAGCAGTGAATACACAGTACTGTTTATATAAATCACAAATAAAAAATAAATATATAGTTACTACAACAAATTAATATGCAGGACTGTCTGGCCATAATACTTAAGCAGAGGTAGTAGCATTTTGAGTAGTTAGACTGACTGCAGAGACCTTTTCACAGAGGTCTATGGATGTCATTCCAATTAGCACTAGGGCTGCAAGGAATACTTAAAGAATAATTTTGCATCACTTGAGCTGAACACTGTTTGCAAAGAGGGTATAAAGTATGCAAGCTGCCCAAGACAGCTACAGTATCATTTAAGCATCATAGAATGAAATAACAGACGTGAGACTGTACTTGGAAATGATAAAATAAAGGAATAGAAGTCACCAGATAAATTCATGTTGAAGTTATAGAAAATATTAATAATAAAAAAATATTATACTGCAGGGAAACCCATAGATTCCAGTGGAATTTATGGGTTACCACACGTTATCCTAGGGTTTACAGCACTAGGAAAATGTAATTGAATAGCTTTGGGCTTGAAACCCAGAATTTTTCCCTGAGCGGTAAACCTTGCACCTAACTGAACCTGCCACTAGAGAGGCTGCGAGGAAAGATCAGCATTACACACAGGGATGCAGGACTTAATTGAATAGGTCCGGGCTGTCAATTAGCTGCAGTGTATACCACGTGGCTAATTGGATATGGCCCTACGTATTTTATTTATTTATTTTATTTATTTATTATTTATTAACAGTTTCTTATATAGCGCAGCATATTCCGTTGCGCTTTACAATTGAAAATTTATGAGTTCAATTGATTGTTGACTGTCTGGTGACTTAAGACTTAATACTTAAAATGTAGTTTAATTAATACTGGAACTTAACAAATACCTAATGATAATAACATGCTAAAGCAAAATTGTGCCTATAGTGCCACAATCAGTATTAGAAACCTATCTATCTATCTATCTATCTATCTATCTATCTATCTATCTATCTATCATCTATATTTACAATCCACGTCAGACGGCACACTCATTGAATAAACACAATAGTCCCCGGTGCCCTCCTTAGGTTCCCCCGGCGGTGAGTCCAACAATATCATACAATGTCGGTGACACTCAGGTAATGAAGGCAGGCTACAAGAGCAGGTAAATGCCAATGTTTCAATTATATTTATTTAATCATCATCAAGGTATAAAAACATACAAGAAACAGTCACCTTACACCCTCTACCACACCACATGTATCAGCGGCATCCGGGACTGGTAATGAGACGCCCACAGATGACGTCATTCCCAGGAATCCATTGCCACAGAAACTATCAACAAAATAAAGTGACTAGCACCAAAGCAAATGCGTGCCGCTGACATTGTCTGATATATACGTATGTGAAGAATGTGAAGCTGGAATCAAATACAGTATTCCATTAAGATCAGTTAACAGTCACCTTACACCCTCTACCACACCACATGTATTAGCGGCATCCGGGACTGGTAATGAGACGCCCACAGATGACGTCATTCCCAGGAATCCATTGCCACAGAAACTATCAACAAAATAAAGTGACTAGCACCAAAGCAAATGCGTGCCGCTGACATTGTCTGATATATACATATGTGAAGAATGTGAAGCTGGAATCAAATACAGTATTCCATTAAGATCAGATACACATTTTTAAAAGTCCTTACATACATGAATAATGTTGATACAACAATCTCAACAGTTATGGTTCGAATTAGGCTTCGGGGGGTTAGGGGGTGGTTAGGGTTAGGGAATAGGGGGATTATATTTACTAGAGTGATGGAGTCATCCCCAAACTGACGAACACATGACAGCTGTGACCTGGAAGACACCACTGGACATGCTGCTTTTGCCAGGACCAGGTAAATGACTGCTAGGTCACCAGGGACGATATGTTGACATTCTATTATGTCAACATTTTATAAATGTCTACATGATAAATGTTAACATGGTTAAAGAAGACATTATGACCAAGTCGACATTCTCATGTCAACATTACGAATGTTGACATATCACACCTAAGCCACAATGTACTATTGATGCATTCTGTGGTTATATATATTGTGTAACTGCTCTCAGGTGTGCGTAGACTTTAAATCTAAAGAAGCTGTATATTTGTATTTAACATGTATTGGTTTTAATCTCTTGATAAATTAATCTGTTATAGATCAAGAAATGTTTACACAAAACTGCAGCAGCTACATTTTGTAATGTCAACATATTACATTACAAATTATTTATTAATTACTACATAATGATACAAATTGTACTTCTTATTAGGTGGTGTGAAAAGATAACCTGTGACACTAACTGTACACAATGCTATTAGCTGAAGAATGCACAATGAATTGAGGTGTCTAACAAAGTATGGGTAGTAATATATATAATTCAAACACAAACACACAAAGCCAATTTGTATGTTATTAAACTTCATCCATCCAGAGCCAATCATTTATTTATTTATTAACAGTTTCTTATATAGCGCAGCATATTCCGTTGCACTTTACAATTGGAAACATTAATAGAACAAAACTGGGTAATAACAGACAGATATAGGTAGGAAGGCCCTGCTCGCAAGCTTACAATCTATAGTAATTTAAACTTTAATAAAAGTACAGAAGACAGACAAAACAGATTGTACGTATAATAATAGTAAAAAAAACAACAGCAAATTAAAAAAAAACATTTAACTTGTTCAATTAGTACCATTTCTGATAATTCCAACAAGAGGAGAACAACTATACTGTACAAACCATTGTGCCAATAAAATGGCAACAGGTTTTATCAGTTAAGGAAAATATTTACAATAAAGCAAAAAGATTGCACATGAGTTATTCTGATCATCAGAATGTATATGATGCCTATGAATTTAAGAGCAGGTTCCATAGGGCACATGTGTATGTGTATAAGAAAAGCAACATACAAAGATATCATTGATTAAGAGGCAAAATAACACAAGCATCCTTAGTCGGCTCCTATATGTTTTTGTGACAAGATAGGAGTGTATAGCGTAGGGATTATCTCAATGCATGTTGAATTCAATTAAATGTTGGATTTCCCTTGTGTACTCTACTAACCTGTACCTTATCCTAATATTTTAGTTGGAAAGACATTTCCAAAAGTACAAGTAATTCAAAGCTTGTACAATTATAGAATTTTAAAACCACCATTATGGCATCGACTATACCATCAGGTGTGAAAATGCACTTATTCAGGTGTCAAACTTGTACACTTTAAAGTTCTGAATACTGCATCCAAGCAATAGAGCAAAGTTTGTAAAATTACACATTATACATTACCAAATGTGTAGAGGTGTAAACATTTCCTTAACCTTATCAGTCATATCTGGTAAAGTGTTGCTATAGCAATATTATATGAACAGCCCTTAAAGTTTGCAATTCGCAGTATTTTTATGACGGACTTGTGGTTTTATTTATCTGGTGCAATTCTTACAATGGGGACAGTTATTTCTTTACATAAGGTTTCTGATTTCAGATTTTAACATCCCATTTTCACCCAAAAGTTACTTTAGGTGCTGTAGTAAAAATGTACCTTAGATGTATTATTCCACCTTACTGTACTCATTGTTATCATTTTTGTATTTATTCAGCGACTTCTCTGACTGCTTTCAAAATAAACCAACTATAGTTAGAAGGTAAACTCAAGCCATTGAGAAATGTTCAGAGCCATGAAACCTTCTTTTCTTGCACATGTATAGACTTAATTTCTCAACAAGTGGATACACACAATCATGTACAGTACCCAAAACACAGATGTGCATTCTGCTGACAAAAACAATAACAGCTGGTACATGAGAAAAGTTTGGTCAAATGGATAATGCAAAACACATTCTATGTCAAAGAGATATAAACCACAACAATTGTAGCAGCTCTGGGATATTTCCTAGGGTAAGATACTGTATATACATATTTATTTAGACCAAAATACACTTTAGAGGCAATAAGCAACAGTTTAATCATCATGAACTGCAGATTGTCTACTGAAGTATAATGAAATAAGTGATTATTGACATACACAAATGGCAAAGCATAAAATACTTTTTTATGACTGTTCAGTATGAATTAAAACGAAAAATTTAGTATCACCCCTCAGATAACCTTGAACAATGAATTCAGGCTGTTTAGAGGCACGATTACAGACCTTACTTCAACAACATCATTACTGTACACTGCAAGTCTACTAGTACAGTAAGCATAGCAATAACTAAACATATAAAACAAAGTGAAAAGTTTGATTGCCGATGCTGACCCATGATATATTAGATTTTGGCTCCGCAGAAGACACGCTAATAAATCAGATAAGAAGCGGCTGAAACCAAACAAAGCAATACTTTCTATCAGATTGGCCCTTATGGATGCAAACACTTCTGATTTGCCATCGTTGATGTAATCAGCTACTTGCAGTAACAAAAGAGGAAAAAAAACTGATCTAATGCAATATCTATATTTCTCTGTTTAAAGCACTGCAGGTGTCTGAGTCTCATACATAAAACAACCTTTTGCCAGCGAAGAGAATAAAATCACTTTTGCACAGACAATAGCAGGACAAGCCTGTGTTACAGGACGTCAGCAGGGAGGATTTTATTTTCTCATTAACCCCTCCAGCAAGAATGAGCGCTCACTATAGCAGAGGCTAGCATAGAGGTCTTAATGATAAAGAAACAGTACATTAAATGCATGTGAACCAAATGCTAACTCCACCACTCCCAGATGGACAGATCACAGTCAGAAATGCAGAAGATAATAGCCCCTTGCATATTGGATGTGGATGTGAGTCTCATCATTAACCAGTTAATGACCTCCAGGTAAGAGTCCACCCTGTCCCTGTCCCTTTCTTCCCAGACGTTTAATTTCCATATTCACAGCTAGGCTATGGACATTAACCCCATTGCTGCTGGAAAGGTCTCAGTGGGACATGCTGACAGACGTGGCTAGCACTACATCATCATCATCCCAAAGCTTGCAGTGAAATGATTAAAATGCAATCTGCAGTGACAAGGGTCCAACCTCCTCCTCTCCCCCCTCCACCACTCTACACTCCAAAACATTAGGACCTTAAATGAACCCCCATACACCAAAACACACACACACCCTTCTGCCTTACCTCCAGCGCCTCAAAAGTCACAAAGCTGCTCATTGCAAATCCATCAATGATGTCTTCTTCAGCCGAAGAGGACTCTTTCCTCTTTCTCCTGGGGGGCTTTCGTCTGGACAAGGAAGAAACAGTCGGGTTCCCATTGTCTTCTTTCTCAGATCCAGAAGAAAAAAACAAAGAACCGGTCCTGGCAACACCTAATCCTCCTTTGGAGCCCATCTCCCTATCCCTTTGGGATTTGGATCTCCTCTTCTTGCGAAACCCATTGCACCGTGGGCCATCCATTGCACCCACACCAGCAGCAGCACAAGCAGCACAGGCAGCAGCAGCAGCAGCAGCAGCAGAAGAGACACCAGCAACCACCCCTCTCCCTCTCCCCTTCCCCACCTCCTCCCCTCCTGATACAAAATAAATAATAAAATAAAACCCACCACGGTCTGCAAGAAGAAAAAAAAAGAACAAAATCAGTAAGAAAAAGGAAGAAAAGAAGATTTAATCATGAAGAATTGAGAAGCACATTGCTCCTTTCCTTGTGCTGACTGGAGATAAACACACACTGAAAGCCCCTGAAATGTGCAGATAATGTTGAGTGTGATTCCACCACACATGCAAAAAAAAATTATAATGAAAGAAATTCCTATAAGGCTGCCAGGGAAAGTAATGGCTGATCACAGGTCGCCTTTGTAAAAAAAAGAAAAAAATCACCAAGCAGGCAATAAATCTGTATAGGAGAATGCTTTGATCAAGATTGGAGGTTAAATCCCCCTCCCTAAAAAAAAAATCATGGATGTTTCCACCTGATTTATTTCCTGCAAACGTTTAACTCTTTGTTACTGTTGGTGCATCTTCTTTTTTCCCCACAACTCCATCCAGTACCCCCTGGATCATTTCCTCTTCAGTGAGGAACTTCCAATATAGAGGACCCCCTCCCCTTCTCCTCTTTTTCCTCCTGCCTGGTGCTCGCTTTCCTCCCTCCTCAGTGACAGATGCATCCAGACTAGGCAGACAGAGGAGGGGCAGGAGACTGGGTGGGAGAGAAGAAGTGCAGGAATAAGAGAGAGCAGGAACACTGTCTTCCACATGCACAATGCAGAGAGGGGTGAAAGTGACAGCAGCGTTTGGGATGTGCTCTCCTGGACTGAGGACAGTCTCCTCCTGAGCTTACTTCTTCTGCTCCACAGGAGGTCAGGGCGATGCTCTGTCTCTTCTCTGCTCAGGCATATCTCTCCCAGGCCAGATCACTTGTGTATGTAGAGGAGAGGAGGGGGGCTCACTCACTGCACACACAGCCCTTCCTCCACCTCTACACTCTCTGCTAAGCCTCTTCCATAACTTTTATGCATTTTAACACTGGCAACAATATACTTGTTTTTAACAGTATCCTTTTTGTGTACCTTATATACACATATTAAGTAGGCATGCATCAACAGGAGGTAAGTTGCATACACGTGCACGGAGAGGGGGGAGTGTGTGCTATGTCTGGCTGTAAAAATGAGTGACACTTCCCCTGGTGGATTATTTTACACTCTAGAGTCAGTCATCAGGTACCTGTCACCTGGGGCATCAGCTGGAATAGTGTCTGTCTTCTTCTTTATACAAACTGCCATAGACATCTGTATGTGAGATGGAACACACATACATTTAAGTATTGTGATATTACCTAAAATCCACTAATTTAGACATTTGAATAAAAATATTGAATTAAAATGCACATTAACATAATATAATGGTATTGTAAAAAGACCCCCCACACCAAAATGCAATGCATGCACTTCCAGCAAATATTCCAAACTAGCTAATGTCTTTACTTTATCCATCAATAATTTTGAACAAGATATATATATATATATATATATATATATATATATACTGTATATCTATATACACACAATCTATATGTATACACACACAGTGGTAAAGTGGGAATTTTGAAGAGGGGGTATAGAAACTGTAGAAGTGGTGCAAGTAGAAACAATGTCTTAGTATTAATTTATATAAGCCTTCGGCGCGTTGGAAAAATGGGGTGACCACCTGTTACAAGGGGTGTGGACACTCAAAAAGGGTGGCGTTTCTTGTCACTCTGTGAGCATTCCTCTCTATTCTAAATACACCTTACCTACTGTATATAGTGGTTTCTCTGCAGTGGGGAATGTCTGAAGAAACATCATCTCTGGGCAGACGGTGTCTTCAGTTGCTATTCACTATTCATATAGGAGATCACATGCTCCGGAACAGGGCCGGATTAAGGTCTGTGGGGGCCCCTGAGCAACAAACATGTGGGGGTCCCTATCAGTAAAAGTTGTATATATATATATATATATATATACACACACGCATATGTATATATATATATAGATATACATGTGTATATGTATATACAGTATGTATATATATATATATATATATATATTTGAATTTAAATATGTATATATATATATATATATATACGAACAAGAGGTGTGGCACTCCTCCTAGAAAATGATACTGTGCTGCGTGCCTTCACAAAGCGGAATATAGACAGACAGAAGGTGCGGCACTGCAGACAAACTTCAATAAAGATGCATGGTATTGTCAACGTTTCAATGTTTAATCTACATTTTCTTCAGGACAGGAAACGGCAATACCATCACCATAGCAACATAACATAACACGACCGTAGTGAAACCCTGGAAGAAATGTCATATATATCCGCGATTTATTTAGCGAGGATACATATGACATTTCTTCCAGGGTATTGCCGTTTCCTTGGTCAGGTGTTCCTGACTGGGATGACGTCAATAGAGTGTGCCGACGGCCGGGTGTGCGGTCCCGCCCCGTGACAGTACACGTGTGCACTGAGGTGTATAAAAGGTAAGCTATGTTGATTATGTTTTATGTCCTGAAGAAAATGTAGATTAAACATTGAAACGTTGACAATACCATGCATCTCTATTGAAGTTTGTCTGCAGTGCCGCACCTTCTGTCCGTCTATATATATATATATATATATATATATATACATCGGGCTACCTGACTGATGTCCAATGTCCCCTGTAGTTGTGCCCCTTCTTCAATGCCCCCTGTTGTTGTGCCCCTTCTGCAATGCCTCCAGTTGTTGTGCCCCTTTTGCAATACCCCACTAGTTGTGCCCCTTCTGCAATGCCCCCTGTAGTTGTGTACCTTCTTCAATGTCTCAGTAATTGTGCCCCTTCTCCAATGCCACCAGTAGTTGTGCCCCTTCTCCAATGCCCCCAGTAGGTGTGCCTCTTCTGCAATGCCCCCAGTAGGTGTGCCCCTTCTGCAATGCCCCAGTAGTTGTGCCCTTTCTGCAATGCCCCAGTAGTTGTGCCCCTTCTCCAATGCCCCCAGTAGCTGTGCCCCTTCTCCAATGCCCCCAGTATTTGTGCCCCTTCTCCAATGCCCCCAGTAGTTGTGCCCCTTCTGCAATTCCCCAGTAGTTGTGCCCCTTCTCCAATGCCCCTGTAGTTGTGCCATTTCTCCAATGCCCCCAGTAGTTGTGCCCCTTCTCCAATGCCCCCGTAGTTGTGCCCCTTTTGCAATTCCCCAGTAATTGTGCCCCTTCTCCAGTGCCCCCTGTAGTTTTGCCCCTTCTCCAATGCCCCCAGTAGCTGTTCCCCTTCTCTACTGCCCCCTGTATTTGTGCCCCTTCTCCAGCGCCCCAGTAGTTGTGCCCCTTCTCCAATGCCCCCTGTAGTTGTGCCCCTTCTCAAATGCCCCAGTAGTTGTGCCCACTCTGCAATGTCCCCTGTAGTTGTGCCCCTTCTTCAGTGCCCCCTGTAGTTGTGCCCCTTCTTCGATGCCCCTAGAAGTTGTGCCCCTTCTACAATCCCCCTAGAAGTTGTGCCCTTTGGCAATGCCCCAACTAGTTGTGCCTTTCCTCCAGTGCCCCCAGTAGTTGTGTCCCCTGCAATGCCCCCACTAGTTGTGCCTCTTCTCCGATGCTATCTGTAGTTATGCCCCTTCAATGCCCCCTGTAGTTGTGCCCCCTAAAGCAGTGCCCCCAGTACTAGCTCCCCCTTCTCCACCTATACCCATGTGAATAAACTTACCTATCTTCGCTCCACGCCATCAGGGCTCCTGAGCAGGGACATCTCTTCCATTGGGCTTGGTGGGCAGTTGCCGAAGGGCCCGAAGCTTCAAGGGGCCCGCCAACCACGGGCAGTTGGTAAATTTTGGATATTTTTAAGAGCACTTTATTCTGATCTCAACCCCCGCCCCCCTCCCCCACCCTCAGTGACTAGTACTAAAACCCCCACCCCTCTCCGGGGATGACGAGTTCTCACCTCAGACGCCGTTTCACTACATCTGCCGGCTTCAGACCAGTCAGAGTCTCAGCAGCTGCGCAGCATGAATCAAATCACTGATGCAATCCTATCATTTTAACATGACAAAATCTCACTATGACGGGGCTTATTGCTGCAATAATACCTTATCATACAATGATATGGTATAATATCATATCATAGTATGATATGGTATTATTGCAGATTTTGTTATGTTGTAATTATAGCATTGTGCAGTTATTTGATATTATTGCAGCAATAAGCCTCGGGGCATAGTGAGAGACATGACTGCTCATACATGGCAGCCTAAAAAACACACCCACACATAGAGTTTGCATGAAAAAAACACACACATTGGCAACGACAGGAAAATGTGATGGGGTACAGAGGTGGTGGGGTACACAAAAGTGGCGGGATACACAGGGTGGTGAGGCACACAGGGGTGGTGAGATACACTATACTTATATAAGCAGAGCCTGCCTTGTCATACTCCAGAGATTTGATATTAAAATGATTAGAATAATAATAAAAAAAATGTATAACTTCTAAACATCTTCTTTGTTTATTGTAATCATTTTTATAGTTAACACTCACCAGCTTTGTGGAACTCCCTGAGATTGCAGGGAGACGAGAGATGAGATGGCAACAACTCAGCCTCGCTTCTGTATAGTCAGATACTGCTAGCAGAGCTGGTGGCAGGGCCAACTTATGGGCAGTAAGCTGCACAGAAAGAGAGCTAATAGAGGCATGACTCTGAGTATGCCTTGAGCACTAATGGACACCTTGGATGTGTCATGTGGCCAGGAAATGCACTGCAGTGGTAGAGATTGGAGCTCAGCAGCAAGAGAAGACACAGTGATGCAGAATTAATGGCCACTGAAGCTTAGTGTAGTGAGGTGAGAGTTACAGTGAGTAGGGGGTGAGATAGGCTAATAATAATCACACATTTTTTAAAACTTTTTTAAAATCAAATTTTTGAACGTCTTGAAATCTATATTGTATAATTAGTGTAGTGTATATAAACTAAAATTAGTGGCAGCAACTGTTAGATCCCTTGACATGGATCTATTAATACTACCTGATTGTGACCAAACTGCCCAATTTAGGCCAGGGTTGCCTGCTGAAAGAGGATACTACCATGTGATTCATAGGATGGCAGATGTATTCTGCAAACAACAAATTAGGGGTATATTCAGTTGGCTGCATGATTTTCCCGTCCAAAATTAACACAGGTATCACAGCCAATTTTGAATTACCACGGTAATGTGTGCATCCGATACATGCAGTATTCTGTTTAAAAAATTGGTTTAAAAAATGGGGCTGCGAGACAAAAACATTCATTTCTATTTAACGTGGCTGAATTTCACCCCGGTAATTGGACATTTCAGCTGCGGAAAATACCCTACACCGTGGTGTTTTTAAAAAATTTGCTCTCAATTGGATATGCTGCTAAGGGTTTTATGTGTCAATATTTAAGCTTTCTAAGCCATAACACACATACTGTATCATTTATTTCAATTTATCATAGCTGAACCGCGCGAGTGAGATGGTTTGATAAATGTATTATTATCTTTTTATTACATTCTGCAGTCAGTAAAATGCTGAATGCAAAATTCTCTAAATCTTTTTGATTCTCCTCTGCAAGACTAAAAGGTTGGGCATGAACATTTATACACTGCAGAACCTCCGTAGGAGAAGTCCTCCAATCCTTATGCTTTAGCATTACCTGTACCCCACATTCTCTTACCAAAAGAGTTCCTTATGCAAATTACTACACTGCAGAATCTTCAGAAGAAATCCTGGGATCATTATACCATCCTGAAATGGTGTTATAGTTTTAAAGCTTCTTGTAAAGTGTCTAGGGAGGAACTGGTGGAACATATGCCCTGGGTGATAGAGAGAGGAGGGGCACCAGCGGATGTTCAGTCAGAAATGCGCTGGAGATGGTCAAATGAAGGGTGATAAGCATCACTCTTCAGATCAGCGGTACTGGGCACAGACCCAGTGTTTGTTACCACACTGGCCATGCATAGTACGCTAGCAGGAGAAGATGGGGATGAGCAGGAGTAGGGAGTGAGGCCAGGCAGTGTCATGCAGTGAGGAGCCGCTAAATATATCATTGCTCACCAGGTCGAATGTATTGCATTCTTGAGCTTGGTACATATGAAAAATGCAGCCAAATTCCAAAAATGTTAGTTTTCGGAATTTTGGTCACATTTTCCATTTAGTACATCCCACCCCTAGTGAGAGACTGGCTGCTGGCCCTGGACTGATGTTGAGTTGGATGCCTATGCTTTTTATGCTTTTTTTCTTTTTAAAAACACTTCATGTAAAATAATATATGTCAGAGACAGCACAAGATACAGCTATTTGCAGTAGTAGATGCACCAAACCGTATACAGGTACACTTTTTCCCAGGTACACTTAGAAAACTCGGATACACTTACAGCAAGTCAGGTCATAAGCACAAGAAGAGAAAACAAAGGATAAAAATGTAAAATAAATGTACATTTACTGTACAGTATATGCTAAGTTGGGGGCCATGTCAAGATGCGTGCAGGTCTGCACCAGTAGCATATGGATCAGGTTTACAGCTGGTGTATATCAGATACATTTATGCACAACCAGATCATAAGCATTTTTTTTACATTTGCTCTGATAGCGAAAAATGCCTAGACTATTTGTTTTGATTTAAATAAAAAATAAAAACATTTCTATAATAGCACAGGTATAACCTGCCTTCTAGTGTACACAAATCTTATATACTGTAGAAACTAGCAATGAATAAAAACATCAGCCATTCAAAAACACCAGCCCTCAGACACCAGCATATGATATGGCTATCAGAACCATAAGGAGGGCAGTGCGGATGGTGCTGCCGCACATAGTGGCCATGTTCACCGGCCGCCGCAACCTGCCCTGTTCCTCCCTGCTCCTGCAGTGTGTTATGAGACCCGCACAGACACTTACAGTCCTGGAGTTGTCTGGTGATGAAGGACCTCTCCCTCCACTCCAGGACTTTATTACAGTAATGGTATACTGTCAGGGGTGGGGGCGGCAGTGGCAGTGTGGCACAGGGCGCACTGCCCTGATAAGGCGCTGATGACTACTGACAGGCATATTTGTGTCTCCATGTGGATCTGCCTCATTTTACAGTTACATAAACACACCATTTTTGTTGTCATATGACCATACAAACGAACATATGTTCATCTCAGCATATGTTTGTTTTTACAATTTTTGAGTATTTGTGATATTTTTAACTCTAGTAGCTATTTAGTATATTATATTGTGCTTAAAGACAGCTATTGTATGTTCATGTTGCTCTAATTTCCAGTGTGCATTGATTTATGCAAATCTTAAGTGTCGTTCTTCAACCATTGTACTGTTTTGGAAGCATTATAAAAAAAAATTCCCCAATGTACACCACAAAATAAATCATACTATGCTGTTTGTTTCTTGCTTTGCAATCATAAAAACTACAGCATCTGACCTTCAGGAATTACCCATAGTCCTTTTTTAAGGCTTTCCATCACTTTGAACTAATCTACTGTATTGCAGTGGTTCTCAAACTCGGTCATCTGGACCACACACAGTACATCCTTTCCAAATCACCCAACAAGTACACAGGTGTAGTCATTACTCACTGACACATTTTAAAAAGATCCACAGATGGAGCTAATTATTTAACTTGCTATTCTGTGAGGATACATGGAAAACATGCACTGTCTGGGGTCCTGAGGACCGAGTTTGAGAAACTGTACTGTATTGGGTACAATGATATCCTCCCATCTCTCAATTGCTCTACAGTGCTTAGCAAACAAAGCAATGCAAGTACACATATAGGTAAAAGGACTAGGTTGTGTAGAAGGGAAATTGACAGACTACAGTACCATCCTGTACTGCAGGTCTTTTAAGATCAGTATTTCCCAAACTCATTCCTCAGGGAGCACTTGCATGTTTGACAAGTCTCCTCACAAAATCACTAGTGATATAATTAGGCACCATCAGGGGGAGGTTAGGGTTAGGCACCACCCCAGGAGGGTTAGGTTTAGGGTGCGGGAAGGGGGTGTTAGGATTAGGCACCACCAGGGGTAGGTTAGGATTAGGCAACACCAGGGGGTGGTTAGGGCTAGGCACCACTGGGGAAGAGTTAGGGTTAGGGGGGGAGAAGAGGAGGGTTAGTCTATTTATAGGACCCTGTCGGGATTTTGCACATTGGTATGCTGCTGATGGTCTTCTGATCGCCGGCATCATGTCCGCCGGTCATTCATACCGATTCCCCACATAGAATCACAAAGCCAATAATATGCCCACACATCGCCAATTTGTCCCACATAGCCAATCTGACTTGAATACTACATAAAGCCAATAAAATTGTACCACATACTAATCTGCCGCCTTTATGGCCATAAACCCACATACAGTATAATATATCGAGCATTATGACCAGAGGCGGGCTGGGCCGGGAGTCAGGGTGACAGATGCCCCCCGGGCCGGTCCCATTTTCTACACTTAGGGCCGGCCGCTGGTCCCTGCAGAATGGGCTGCGCTTGGCAGTGCTTAGCGGGAATAGAGCAGAGTCAGACACATGGCCCTACCCCCTTATGTGCCGGCTCTCTCCCCTTCTGCCTGCTTTCTGACAGAAGCGGCCTTGCTCATTCAGCATCAGCCCCAGAGAGGATATGCCCCTCACTGCCTCTAATGTACGGCTCATGCTTTCTCCTGTCCCCGCTGGCAGCTCCCCTCTACCTATAATACCCAGCACCTTGCCCTCTTCTCCAATTCCCACCCACTCTTTACTTGGCACCCAACTCCTCCTGGCTCCTCTCAACCCCTATTACGTGCTGGGGCACCAAAAGGGGGGCTAGGTCTGACTCCGCTCATCTGTCTGTGGGTGGGGGTGGGGGGAGCGGTCACACCTCCCTCCTCTAGATTTGAACTGTGCAAAAATGTGTTTTTTTTTCTCTGAGGGGGCATGGCCACGGCTCCCGTGAATAGGCCATGCCCCTTCTATTTTCTACGGCCCTGATTACAAGAGAGTGGTACCTGGCTTCCGTGTCCTGTTCCAGCCTACTACTCCTGATCCTGGCTCTCCTCTAATACCAGGCAAGCACCCCTCCTCCTATGCCAGCCTATTTCTCCTGTCCCTATCTATCCTCTAATACCCGGCACCCCTCCTCTTCTTCCTATGCCAGCCAATTTATCCTATCCCTGGTTCTCCTCTAATACCTATTACCAGCACCCCTCCTCCTCCTTCATTACCAGCCTACTCCTCCTGTGTTCTGTCCCCATTTCTCCTCTAATACTAAGCACCCCTCCTCCTCCTATGATATTTCTCCTGTACCTGGCTATCCTTTTATACCGATTACCCAGCATCCCTCATCTTCCTCCAATACCAGCCTACTCCTCCTTTGTTCCCGGCTCCGCTTTCTACACATGAAGAAGAAGAGGGTCCATAAGGAACTGCAGCCAGAGTCAGAGCCCCCATCCAGTTCCCATAGAATAACATAAAGGTAAGAGAAAAGCCAGTCTACACACACACAGACAATATATGTATATGATACACATTACACGCACACACTCGCTATGCAGGAGCTGCAGGTTATAGAAGAGGGCAGGACTAGGTGTCATTAGGCCCATTTTCTCGCAGCAAAATGCGAAGACCCCTCTGATATGTCGGGGATGTAACTCTCTGGCACAGCGGTTATCACTAACGCTGTCTCTGCGAGTTACGTTTAGTAAATAGCAGGGATAATTTTGTTGGGAGGTATAGTGTTGCATTAAACAAATGCTTTATTTCAAGAATCAAGCATTTGTTTTTTTAATTCTGATGACATCTGTAGAACAGGGAGTACCATCTTGATAGTTAAAAATTAGGACTGACACTCATGGGCCAGGGCTTTGTGCAGGCCCCCCAGGCTAAACTTTGCCAGCCAGCCCCTGATTATGACACAACTTTATACAGCTTCCTTTTTGTCCCACTTCTATCACAAAAGAGTACAAGTACTCAGCAGCATTCTTTATCTTCTTTGGTAGCAGCAGGAGAGGTGGAGGCTGCTCTCTCTTATATACATTTTATCTATCTTACCCCCATGCTTCCACTTTTGCATGTTTAAAGGAGAAATACATCAATGTTATGTAATCTGAAAATATATTGTAGGAGCATATTTCAGGACTGTAACTAGGAATATCTAGTACATTTGAAATGTATAAAGAAGCATTAAACTTAGTTATTATTGCAGGTACCAGCACAACTTTTTAATAAAATAGCACTAGAATAGGATGGTTTGTTAGTGTAGAGAAAAGCAAGTGACATATGCCCTTGTTTTGGCCAATTCAATATAATAATACAATTTTACTCTTAAGGGAGATAAGGGAGTTGATGACTTATTATTAATATATATGTCTGTCCTCTGGTCCTCTAACATTTGTCAAATAGTATATTGTGCCTGATTCAGAGTTGTACGCTATGCTGATATCTTCACAGTTGAGCGATTATCGGTAGACCACACATGCGTCTAAGTCGCACAGCACATGCATCAAGGTACATTACTGTAGTCACTTGCAGCGACTGTTTACTCTCAGTGTGATTGGAAGTCAGGGGGCGTTTGGGGGAGGTAACGAGGAGTGGCAGGCAAAGAAAGCAGGCATGTTGCGACCATTTCAGGGGCATCCTGCATCTGTGATGCCATGCGCATGAAAAATGCCTCCAGCATTTCAGTTCCCACAGCCATTCTGTGCAACCATAGGGTTACTTAGAGGACTGATAATGGAAGGATATGCGACTGATGCTGTACGCAGATGCTTGGCTTTGCAAAGTCTTAGGTGGGCGTCTCACTACATTCCTCGGCGGCTGTGACATTTGCGTATTGTCACACAGCAGACATGTACAGAGATGCAGGAGTGGCAGCATTAAGGTACAACTCTGAATCAGGGCCGTAGTACAGTAGCATCCACAGTGCCCCTGCCATATAATAGCCATACAGTTTGGAGAGTTCAACCTATTCAATTTGGTTCCTGACATGTGATTTGGCTAATTATTTTTAAGACTAAGGGTCTGGTTCAGCAAGAAACGCAAAGGAGAGTACGCATGCACCCATCCGCTGCGAGAATTTGCTAATTAATGCATACGCACGGAGACCACAGCACAAGATGCAGACGCCCAGCCCCATACTAATCCGCCCATCTCCCTTTACTCACAACCTGATCAGCACGCATGATAGCGTAAATATCAGTAACATCGAGAACCATCGGCCCCATTAGCATAACAGTGGTTGACCTGACATGCCGCAGGATTTTGGCCACTTCCTGTGTACAGCTGACGGTATGGCAGCGTATGCCGCCGCACTGCTTTAATTCTGCACGCCCCTATAACGGCGTTATATATCGCCCGCGTTCACCTGACCACCCCCCGTCACCATCCACAAACGGCACTTCCTGTCAATCAATATCGGAGGGGTCTGCGTACACACTGCGTGTCGTCTGCGTACCATAACCCGAACGCACTGGCTAGTTCGCGCACACGCAGTGTGATGCATACGCATGTGCAGTGCAAAAACATCGGCCGAGTGCGTGCGTTCTCTCCTGTGTGTTCCTTGCTGGATCAGGCCCTAAGTTCTAACCCATATTATACTTACACCATATTGAGTCTTATGGTGGTCACACATTGATCAGTCCTTCCACATGACCCAAGTGACAGGATCATCATTCAGTTTGTCCATGCAAAGACAGGTGTCTAAATCAGATCAGATCAGATCCAACAGGTTGTCTTGACTATTTAACAGTATTCAGTAGCCATAGTCACCGATGAAGCATCACCCAATCACGCGTACCCACAAGGTCATTCAGCTGATGAGGATCTCTTGTATTACTCATCTAATGCTGGGTACACACTGACAGATATATTGGGCGATCAATTAATCGGCCAATATATCTGCTGCCCGTCGGCCAGTGTGTACCCGCGATATGTTGGTGAACGTCGGTGAACGCCGGGACACCCCCCCTGGCCCCTGGGACTTGCAGCCAGACACAGATGATAACCGTTCACTCGATCTGCAGATATATCTGTATAGTGTGTACCCACCCTAACTTAGTTCTTTAAAATGTATCCATTCTCTTTTCCACTGCTTCACATTAATCACTGAGGGGTCTATTTACTAATCTGTGTTAGAAGATAAAGTGAACGGTGATAAGGTACCAGCCAATCAGCTCCTAACTGCTATTTTTCAAACACAGCCTGTGAGATGGCAGTTAGGAGCTGATTGGATGGTACCTTATCACGTTCACTTTATCTCCTAACACAGTTTAGTAAATAGACCCCTTAGGCTGGGTACACACTAGAACGATATCTGCACAATTAGACGTTTCCAGGCATATTGTAACCAGGTGAAGGGGTGTGGCCTAATCGCGGGAGGCATGGCCACTCCCCCTTAGGGAAAAAAATACTTCAAATTATGTTTCCAGCGCCGCTTCGCTGGGGAGGGGGCGCTATGAGCAGGGGCACCGCGAAGGAGGGAGCGGGTACAAATTGTCCGGGTTTGCTGGAGGAGCCCGACGGGGGCCGGGTCCAGCACCGACCCCCCCTCCCTTCCACATACCAGCAGCCCAGCACACGTTGTTGTGTGCTGGGCTGCAGTGGGAGTCTGCTCACTGCTGCTAAGCAGCAGCTGGATCAGTGTCCTATGCCTATGGGGGGAGTGATACGCTGATCGTGCTCCCCATTGACTGTGTGCCGGGCTGAGGGGCTCAAACCGCCCCCGTTCCAGCGCGCAGCGCGGCGCTAACATTTTTTTTGTTGTTTTTTTCCCTAAGAGGGCATGGCCACTCCTCCCGCGATTAGGTCACGCCCCCTGTCACCTGGGCCCGGCGCGGCTCTTGGCGGCCCTGGCTATGAGCACCCTGAGCCCGGCGCATAGCCAGTGGGGGGCGCGATCACTCCCCCCACAGGCATAGGAGACTGCTGCGGCTGCTACTTAGCAACCACGAGCAGTCTCTCAGTGCAGCCCAGCACACAGCAGCATGTGCTGGGCTGCTGTAATGAAAAAGGGAGAGGGGGCAGTGCCGGACCCGGGCCCTCGATGGGCCCCTCCAGGAAGCACGGGCCCGGGTAATTAGTACCCGCTCCCCCCCTCTCGGTGCCCCTGGTTGCAGTGACAAATTGTGCATATCGTGCACTGTGTAAGCTCAATTGCGTGCTCCTGCGGGTCGTACACAATATCTTTTGGTTGGCCATTCTGCACGGTCAATCAGAAGACATATTGTATACGATGTGGTGCTGTTTAATGAAGGACGGAAGCAAGATATTGTTCCGTTGTACATTAAATTGCATAGTGGATACGGGCAATCACGGATGATCCGGGACGAAGGGAATTTCTGATTGCCCGTCGTTGTAGTGTTGTTTTGTATTTCAAATTTGTTTAAAAAAATGTGTCATTCTTTGCATTGTTTTCCATTTGCTCTCTCTCTTTTAAACACAAGTGAACAATGTAGTTTCAAAATCATTATAAGTTTTTTTTAATATGCCTCATCTATAGGATCCCATGTCTATTTCTGTGTGTCAAGATAATAAGCTACAGCTGACCATACTGGCAAATATTCACATTTATATTGAGTGCCAAAAGCCAGGATCAATTACTAATATTGTCATAAACATAGTGGAAAAACTGAACAGGCCTAGCCGCTCACCAGTGGTCTCCTGCTCCCAGATCACATGGGGCCTGTCAGTGCAATTGGCAGCCAGTACACATTAGTCAGCAGTGTACATATAGCAGTGTACAGATGAGGACACGTCTTGTCACCTAGATATCACTAATTATTACCCTCAATACATAAGCCCAATTTGTCCCACACACGTGATGAGCTATGTCTACAATTTCAGTTTTTACCAGTATCAATAGTATCATTAATCTGAATTGCAAAATATATGTGTTTATTTTTATATATTCTAATTTGTGAAATATATTATTTTATTTGCCATACATATAGTGATCATATTTAACATTTGTATGTATTTCAGAAACATTACATATTCTGAGCTATGTCATTCATGTAAGTATTTTGGCTTACACACACATATACATAATACTTGACTTAACACATTCTTCTAGTGTGACACATGGCCTGCTAGTATTAAAGCAGCTCTTAGCAAAATTCATGATAAGAAAGTAAAAGAACAAGAGGTCAAGCTCTGAAGCTGAAGGAACTCAGGGTTAACGGTGTCATGATGATGTACTTTATACAATGATGGCAGGTTACTGAATAGACTAGAGTATTACCACAGAAAACTGTCAAAGTAAATAGTTATTGCTAGTAATACATTTATCCCTTATTTACATTATTTTCTAGCACAGTATAGTTGTAAGTAATGCACAGACATGTATACACAGTGGCTGATAATATCATATACCAAGGGGTCTATTTACTAAGCAGTGTTAGGAGACAGAGTGAAAAGTGATAAGGTGCCAGCCAATCCGCACCTAACTGCGATCTCACAAGCAGTGTTTGAAAATGACAGTTGGGAGCTGATTGGCTGGTACCTTATCACTTTTCACTCTGTCTCCTAACACTGCTTTGTAAATAGACCCCCAAATCTTATACATTATCTTATCCTGGCTTTAAGAGACCTTTTGAATGGTGTCCTTATAAAGATTTCTGGCAGCATAATGTATTATGTCCTTAATGAGCCATGCTATAGAATTCCATTATATTTTATTAAGCATTAATACTCAGGAATATTCCAGGTAAAGTGGAAATTGATGAAAAGTGAAAAGAATGCTTGTCAAGAGGTGTATCATCCATTCTCTTCAAGTATCAGTATTAAATGGGTAATTCAGTTTTGAATTTAATGGGCTTTAAGAATGCATAGAAAAATTTACATTTAACATTCATATGTACCTAATGGAGACAAAATTAGCATAACATGATAACAGTACTAAACAAATAATAAGTTAACCCTGCTCACTAAGGGGTCTATTCAACAAGAGTGACAATGTTGGCCAGAATATTATCGGGCAACATCATCACGAGTTTTTATCAATTATGATAATTTATGGCTGCTATTCAGCAATATTTTGAGCAGGGACAGCGGTTGCGGTAACGCGCTGTCCCTGCGATGTCACAGAAGGTATTGTTTTCGGGATTCCTTTCTGTTTGTTCTTCTGTGCATGCTCAGTCATGCGCTCTGGAATAGTGTCTGTCCCTGCTTGCGGTGACCACCAACGGGGTAAGTGCATCTCCAGCCTGTCTAAGTTGATTGACATGTCTATACAGGATTTATATTAGCCTGTATAAATTATGTATATTTATGTGCTTTTATATTTAACATTTATATATAAATGTTAAATATAGCCGCACATAAATATACATGTATACAGACTAGTATAAAGCTTGTATACACATGTCAATCAATTTAGGCAGGTTTAACATGCGCTAGACTCGGCTAGAGTGACTTACCTGTCGGCGGTCACCGGAAACCAGGCACGGAGACTGGGCAGAGTTAGAAGATTCTGCAGGGACTTGTGGAAAATTTCCCTCTGTCCCTGCAGTTTTTGCGATATTTAAGCATTTTCTTCATATGATGCCATTCTGAGATGGCGTTATATAAAGTAAAGATTTTTTGAGTGATTTAACACTTTTTGCTTTGCTGAATAGCAAAAAGCGTTAAAGTACTGTAGAGATCAATGGCTGATCCCTACAGTGCGTTACTTTGTGAGATAGGAATTAATGGAGAAGATAATTGCGTTATCTTCTCCATGATCCCATTGCTAAATAGGGAATTACATAAAAAATACGGAAATCATAGTTTCCGTATTTTTGTGTCAAAAAATCATTGCCGAATAGACACTTAGATATTATAATGTAAAAGATGATAAATAAATCGAAAAGATTCTGACTTCAGGGTGTCTATAGGGAATCGGTATGTAATACCGCTGGCTGCATGGCCGGCAGTTTGAATCCCGGCAGCGTCAGGCCGACAGAGGCAGATATCCCAGCAGCGGCAGCCCGACAGAGCTGGAAATTCCAATCATCCCCAGGTAAGTACTAACTAACCTAACCTACTCCCCTAACCCTTACCATCCCTTAGGGGTGCCTAACCCTAACCTCCCCCCCAAGTGCCTAACCCTAATCCCCCCTCTAAGTGCCTAAACCTAACTCCCCCTTCCCTGCTGCCTAAACCTAAGACCCCCGGGGACATGCCTAACCCTAACCTCCCCCCGGGGGTGCCTAACCCTAACACCCCTTCCCCTAGCCTAACCCTAAACCTCCCAGGGGGGTACCTAACCCTAAGTCCCCCACGGGAGCCCTAAACCTAACCCTCCCCCCCCCACGGCTGTCCGCTCGCTGCGCCCGGTATCCCTTTGATCTAAATGCCGGGTGCCGGTCTCCTGGTGTAGGGGTAATGACAGGCGTCTAGATTTTAGATGCCTGTCATTTAACCCTAGCCGGGATTGAGGAGTCGGGAGGCCGGCTGTTGGTATTGCGGCCGCTGGCATCCTAAAAGTATACCATCTATAGTATGATATATAGCATGTGAATGAAAAAAAGGATTAAAATAATTTTATGTTATAAAGGAAATATACTTAAAACAAAAAGTAAGCTTAGTAGCCAAATAGCAGAATGGACATCCACAAATAGAGAAATATAAAAAAAATTATCCCTTTACGTTCAATAGAAGTTTTTCGGGAATAAACACAGTTTTTACATAGTTCAGTGTCATTTTCATATAGTATACTTTAAAGTCCCACACAAAGTTATGTTAACTGACACTAAAGGCATGACTGATGGCCATAAACATGTTGAATTAAATTAAAATGTTAAATAACGGTAAATGTATGATGGTATAGCCCTCATTAATAAGAAAGTTATTCAAATTATATGAATGCAAAAAGTACAATACTTTTGCCATCTCCAATCACTGTTGTGGCACTGTATGTTATGAGACTTATTTATTAATATAATTTAGAAAGTGATTTTGCAGCCTATTTTGTAGTTGTTTCCTTTCTTTTGTCTTTGAAGTGTAGATGAATCAGATATTTCTCTATTTTGTGCAGAATTGTTGAACAGGGAAGATAGTTTAAAGCAGTCCTTAATTGAATCCTATTACCATAATTGATCAGATAAGAGTATAATCTCCACAGAATTCTCATACATTTTACTTTCTGCAGTGCAAAGCAGCACATTTTCCACTGTGAAATGCAATAGGCTTTCTCTATGTCCTCCTGTGAGCTACACACCGACCATTATTCATAATTTACTTATTACATCATTAATAGTCAGACCATTGTGTTATCTTTAAAGACAGACACTTCTAAATCTATAACTCTCTAAATTTCAACACTAGCTGAACATTCAAACATGTTTAGTCCTGTAGGGTCACATCTGTTTTGGAAATTACGATAGATATCTTAGTAAGAATCTACTTGACATTTGTGCTATTCAGCAAATATCTATTTTGTAAAGGTAAGAAGAAGACAGATTCATTAGCAATTATGATGTTAAGAGTCTATGTATTTTCTCATTTCCTTAAGTATTTTATATCTGCGTGGTTCACTGGCGGTAGAGTTTGACCTTACATTTTATTCCGCTTTATCATTGTGGTTTCTAAATCTGTCTGAAATAATTTCAAAGCTTTTACTATATAAGTCTCCTCCTAATTTAGAGACTATAATAAATAGCTGTGCAGCTAGGTACAGCAAAGACGGGGCTCTACATTTTTACAAGAAAGGGTACAGACAATCGCGCCAGTGCTTCAGCTCATCTTTATTCTGTCTTTATTCCTGCGTAAAAGTCCACATGAGTCCATGAAAAAAGTATTTTATGATAAAAGTATTTAATGATAAAATATAATTTATTATAATGATAAAAGTCCATATGAGCTCAATTTACAGATAACCGAAATAAATCACCTTTTTGCACAATAATACATGTTCATAGTAACTGAATTAAGAAGCAGGTAAGAACCCTGGTCATCTGTGGCATTTCAACCCCTGCAATGATTTATAGCTAACAATAAGAAGATAAGGACCCTAGACAATTTCTTTTCATGCCATGTCCTTCCCAATACACAGACCCTGCTTTCTAGAATGCAGACGTTACTATAGTCAAACTTATTTACTTTTTTACCAATGCTGCTATAATTACATAAAATTTAGGTGTACTTATGGAGTCAAATAATAATAATAATAATAATAATAATAATAAAATATTATTATTATTATTATTATTATTATTATTATTATTATTATTATTATTATTATTATTATTATTATTATGTTATACACTATTCCTCATTCTCTATGTCATTGACCCATTTCCTGTTTTCTAACATTTACAGTACTTCCCTGATTACTCCACTTGCGCTGCCCTCTACTGGTTTGTATCTAAATTTGTCTTTGCTATCCTCATCTCACATAGCATTGTGATATACACGCTTGATGGCTGGTTTCTGTTCAAAGTACAGTAGCATATGCCTATTTTATTCATTTTACTAATATTTTACATTGTTTCTGGCAACCTTTCTTGATCACTAGGCTGTGTGGTAATAGTGGTGAAGCTGTGCTCACAGTAGTCTGTGTAATTGCATCAATTTCCATATGATTAACAATGCAGAAATTGAGATCTTTGGTTGGGGTTTATTTATTTATTTTTGTGATTGAGGTTTGGACTAAAGGGTCCTATCCATTAGCAGATCTTTTTCAAAAGATGAAAGACAAAAGATTATCCCTTGAAAATTCGTGGGGCTGCGGTGACAGATATCTGTCATGTACATGACAGATTTTTGCAAACGACGAACGATATTGCATGACATCATTCAGGGACTGGATTTTTTTTAATGTTTCTATTCATTTTCATTAAAAATATAGGGGGTCATTCAGACCCACTCGCGAGCGGCAGTACGCTCGCAAGTGGGTCGATGTTCCCCACTGCGCATGCGCACGACGGAGGGAGCTCCGTGGTGCGCATGCGCGAGACCCGGCGTGCGAAGGACTTTCCATCACTCCGGGTCTCGCACCAAAGGGGGCGTGCTGTCGATGTTGATTGACAGCACGCCCCCTTTGGTGGGCGTGGCGGGGGCGTGCCTGCCAGACGGAGGCGTTCCCATGGGAACGCCTACCGTCTGAAGCCGGCCCCACTGACATCACTAGTGATGTCAGTGGGAGTGATTTTGTCTCTGATAGAGCCAAAATCACTCCAGGGCTTGTGGTTGAGAAACCCGACCTCAGGGTTTCACTCGCAAGTCCGATGGTCGCGATGGTCAAGACCATCGCGACCATCTTGTTGGACGCTCGTATATGCTGTGGGTGGTGACCCACAGCTATACGAGCGTCCAGGAGGACGCTCCATTTTAATGGAGGAGGGCCCTGATTCAGAGCGAGCGCTCTGGTCAGAGCGTCCGGCTCTGAATCAGGGCCATAGTTTGTCATTCGTCGTTTACCGTGACAGGTATTTCTAATATCTGTCAGTGATAAGCGATAATTGAGCAACATGTTGGAGAGACAAAAGACAAAATTTGTCGGCCGCGGGAGTGCGTATTTTCATCGTGCAGAGCTTATCCATTAGCAAATAAATTGAATGACTGAACGATAAATCGTTCATCGTTCAAATTTATCTGCTAATGGATAGGCCCCTTTAGAGGTATATATTACAGACATAGGGGGAGAAGATGTATTAAACCTTCTAAAGAGGACGAGTGGAGGTGTTTCTCATAGTAACCAATCAGCTTCTAGCTATCATTTATCTATAAAATCCTATAAATGATAGCTAGAATAGTGACCTATAGTGACATGGGGTGGGCACAACTAATGGTAGGAGACACAGCACATAGACATTTTTTATTTCAAGAATACAAATATAACAGTGACTTTGGCTGAGAACACTAATATTATATCACACTAAAATGAAAGATCAGTATTTTATTAAACTGTGCTCTTAATATTTATAGGGTGTTTGAATTAAATAGGACATAGGTGATGTAAGAGGGTAGTTTGATTTGTAACTTTTAAGCAAGAAAAGTCATAAACACAGAAGATCCAAAGCTGTAAGCTGTAGTACAACATATAATATATAACACAAAGAGGAAAGTGAGGGAGAAACATGAAACGAGCGACTCTGAGTTAAATGAGAATTTGGACAGAAATCTCCATGTTCTATAATCCTGTCTCACATGTACAGATCTGTCAGAGGTCAGAGTGTTAATTCAGTTTGTATGTATGCTGATGGGTTGCATTAGCATACATACAATTCAATTGGTTTTGGGCACTCATAAGTAATGGGCATCCGACGGGCAATATTCAGTTGTTTTGTCAATGGATGGAAATGTCATGGCCGCCTATTATTTATAGCATATTTTGTGCCCAAATGCATCGGAATTAGCTGCATAAAGTAGCTAAACTACTCAGGGCCGGTGCAAGGCTTCTTGGCACCCTAGGCATTTCTTCAGCCTTAAGACCCCTCTGTCCCTACCCTTGATAGCTACACAAGCCCTTATACAGTGCCCCCAGTAGTGGCCCCCCTATGCAGTGCCCCCGGTAGTGCCGGCAGTAGTGGTCCCCCCTATGCAGTGCCCCCAGTAGTAGTCCCCCCATGCAGTGCCCCCAATATAGTGCCCTCAGTAGTGCCCCTTATACAGTGCCCCCAGTAGTAGTCCCCCACCTATGCAGTGCCCCTTATATAGTGACCCTAGTAGTACCCCTTCCTATGCAGTGCCCCCAGTAGTGGTCCCCCCGATGCAGTGCTCCCAGTAGTAGTCTCCCCCCCAGCAGTGCCCCCAGTAGCAGCCCTCCCCCAGCAGTGCCCCTAGTAGTTGTCCCCCCCAGCAGTAATCCCTCCCTATGCAGTGTCCCCAGTAGTGGTCCCACCAGTGCAGTGCCTCCAGTAGCAGTGCCCCCAGCAGTAATCCCACCCCCTATTGTAGTGCCCCCAGTAGTAGTCCCCCCAGCAGTGCTCCTAGTAGTCCTCCTAGTAGTACCCCCAGCAGTGCCCCTAGTAGTACCCCATCAGTGCCCCCAACAGTGCCCCTAGTAGTACCCCCAGCAATGCCCCTAGTAGTATTCCCATCAGTGCCCTTAGTAGTACCCCCAGCAGTAGAGATAGATAGATAGATAGATAGATAGATAGATAGATAGATAGATAGATAGATAGATAGATAGATAGATAGATAGATAGATTGATAGATAGATAGATTGATAGATAGATAATGTGAGAGAACGGTAGATAGGTATTAGGGAGATAGACAGATAGATAGATAGATAGACATCTTGACAGCGCATGGTTAAATAGCTGCACAATTTTGAAAGCTCAGTCAAACACTGAAGTCAATAATAGTTACAGCTTACATTATGGTTTCTTTATTACAACAAAATATGGAACATAGCCATTCACAACATTCATAAAACATTTTACGAGTTTTGTCAAATTTACTGTGCTGGAAAGGACATAAGCAGCATTTAGTCAGTGGTAAAAGCACACAAACTTTGCAAGGGACATGTGTAGACTGTATAGAGCTCATGAATTACAGTGGATGAAGAATACATAAAATAAAATAAAAATATTTTAAAGGATTTTGACATAAAAGTAAATAATATATGAATTATTGAAAATGAATTGCCTCTTAATGTTATTTGTCTGAAGTTTTCATACTGTAGCCTGAAAACCTAAGGTATGTTTATATAAATGATCTCCTATAATACAGTATATCATGGCCATTTAGGTATTGTATATCAGTTTCGCAACATTCTTGTATTCACTGGTTTCCTTATCAAATGCCCTTCAGTCATTTTAGCTCAAACGTGAATATTTACATTTCTGTAACGATAGAAGCCTACTAACTAATGAAAGGAACTAGGTCATTTCATAAATAATTATCAATAAAACTACAATTTAATGGTTACATTTGAACTAACTGATGCTGGATTTTCAGCTTGCTTGTCCGTCCTTAAAATCGTCACTGTGTATGGAATATTCATAAATTACTGTATATTATTCTGAAATCACACATTGACCTTGGTTCTTTTTATGATTATACTACGGGGTGCATGAATGTTTGCTCATTACGTGAAGCTAACTCAGAGGCTGTTTCAGAGGTGAACGCAATGTGGACCAGTGCTGTCTCTTCGCTTGCAGCGGATTGTGTGGGTTACCTCTGGGTGCTCCGGTTTCATCCCACACTCCAAAAATATACTGGTAGGTTAATTGGCTCCCAACAAAAATTAATCCTAGTGTGTATGTGTGCATGTGATAGGGAATATAGATTGTAAGCTCCACAGGCACTGTTTATAACTCAACTAAAGTACAAAGTTGGGAAAGGCACTGTTTATAACTCAGCTAAAGTACAAAGTTGGGAAAGGCACTGTTTATAACTCAACTAAAGTACAAAGTTGGGAAAGGCACTGTTTATAACTCAGCTATAGTAAAAAGTTGGGAAAGGCACTGTTTATAACTCAGCTATAGTAAAAAGTTGGGAAAGGCACTGTTTATAACTCATCTAAATATTTTGTTTGCACTTTACAAAATATACCCCACTTGCAAATTGCACACAATTGTGATTTGACCATAATGCCTACAAAGTATCCCAATCAACTTTTATTGGCTCATCTTCCAAAGCATACACTTGTCAATTACAAAAGATGTAATATTGCCCAACAAAGACAGACACAACAGTGCCTTAGGAAAACAGTTTTAATTCGGTAACACTGCTCCATCTGGCTGTAAATGATCCCCAGTCACTATTTAGCTCCCAGAAGTAGTTATTTTCAACATGCAGAAACAGACAGTAAATGTTTAGCAGAGAGTCATCTAAATTGGGGTGACTTTTTAAATGTAATTATTTTTCCTGAACTCAGACTTACGTCAGTTCAGATTTCACATTTATATTCACAAGTTGTTTACATGAAAATATATATTTTAATTATTTTGTTTACCTAGCATTTGAATTTCATTCTCACTTAACTAATTTGCACCACAAAGTTAAACATCTCACTTTCAAGACCTTGCCACATACATTCTTCCCCTCTACAATGGTGGTTTTCTTATATATTACTGTTAGGTCTATTTCTTCACAGCTCAGGCAGCTCTCCTTAATTGACTCATTTCACCTCCGTTCAACCTACACCTTCTCAAGTAGATGAGGAAATGGTATATCCTTGAAGGAATATAATGAACAATCCCAAAGTATAATACTGCAGAGTGAAAAGGCTTTTCAGAACTTCTTGGTTTCCATTGCCTGTCGGCACAGGATCTGTTTTGTTGCTCTCTTCATCTTTGTTTCTTAGGCTTTGGCTGTTCTTACCGTTTAAAACGGAATATGCTGCACACTTTACCCTTCTCTGTCTCTTCCTTTTGCTATAATTAGATGATACTTTTATCTTCATACTACTTTAAGGATTGTGAACATTATCTGTTTTTTTACACTAATACATTCACTTGAAACCTTCGTGTTCCTTCTCATTATTTTTACATGCAGACAATTGATTTTCTGCCAACAAATGAAAGTACTCAGCCTAAGTTTGTGATTGAAGAACCACCATACATATGTTTAGAATGTCTGCTTAGAGCTGTATTTATATATATATGCAGCAAGCTGACATTGTATCTGGATTTGGACTTGTGTGTTTAAATTCCACAGTACTTATTTTTAAGCGCTTCCTTTATCTCTATAATTTACTCATTTAAAATCATATAGTAGCTCACATCTGTGCAACTGTACACCAGTAGGTAGATATATTTTTATTAATGAACAAAAACGTGTTACCGTCTCTCTATTATAAAAAGATATAGAGATAATTATGTACAGTAAATGGCTTGCTATGACACCAGCTATTAACGATGACATGCTGGAAACAGCTTAGAGGCTAACACCACCTTTATTCCGTTTTCTAGCAGTACATTCTATGTTTTCATATAACTTGTATAGCTGTGAAAACTGCAGGGCTGGATTATGGGCTTGATGGGCCTGGGGCTGAAAATGTTCAAGGGCTTATAGTGAGAACGGGAGGAGTTGTGACCGGCACTATGTGAGTGTGGCCAGTAGCATGGGGGCTTGTACACCCCTACACTATCAGCCCTAATGTCCCCCTAAATACATAAAGTAGAAAAATTGCATTATTTTGACAGAAAACTGGAAAATACAATAATAATTATTATGAGGATGGGCCTATTTTTATGTGAGGCCTAGAGCTGTAGCTCCATCCTCCCCATTGTTAACCTGGTCCTGGAAAGCTGTAGATTTCACAGCTGATTGCACCTCAAATTGCAGCACAGGTGCAGGCGGAATTTGTGCTGATTAAAAAAAAATTGTGACAATTTGCAAATTGAAAATGGTTGTCATCACCAGACATTTGTCACATTTACTTACATCCTACTTGTGCATGTTTTTACCCATTTATTTAATTTGAAATAAGTGAATTTGATGTTAGAAAACAAATAATTTACTAAAATGTCTCTAAGGGGTCTATTCATCATGTTAATTATCTGGGGCCGGGTGGCCCCCAATAATGAAGTACCCAAATCACTCCAAGTAGCAGCGGTAGATACAAAATCACCAGAGCAATTTAACATTGCTCCGGTGCGGAGACAACTGATCCTAAGATCAGCAGTCCCCGAGATTCCTATTACTATCCTGTCTGACTTGGCATTACTAGTGCACATGCATGAACTGGGGTTCACACTTGCAAACAGTAACCCTGTGTCTGGAAGGCAGAGCCATAACAGGGCTTTACGGTGCCCTGTGCTGGCCATGCTTCCCGACCACATGATGTCATGCTGTGGGGGAGGTGCTGCCAGCAACGGTAAGGACAGCGGCACTGTCAGATTATCCCCAGGGTGCTCCGGGGTGCTGTACAGGCTGCAGGCTGCATGTCTGGAGCTTCCAATGTACGATCTGGCGGCACTGCAGCAGTGACACAGGCTGCAGGGTGCCATTCCAAGCACACTACTAGCCAGATGCAGGGACCGTGGAGCAGCATCTGTGTCATCCACAGAGCCCTGTACTTTGGGCCTGATTCAGAGCCGCTTGCTAGATGCGATCGCTCGCACAATGTTTGTGCAAATTACGTAGGCAGTGCTACCACACAGCAATGCTGGCTGTGTCGGCAGTGCAGGGGTGTTCTCAATGCATGGTGCCGGCGGTGTCGGCAGAGCGCAGCACGGATCTCCCTGCCTGCCCCGGATCCCTGACCCGAGGCAAAACCTCGCGACCCCTCTGTCGAGTCGCGAGGTTTTGTTTTGAGCGTGCTTAACGCTGATTGGCTGAGAGAGCCAACTGTTACGGCTCTCAGCCAATCAGCGTAAAGCCCATTGAAAACAGCACAAAGGATAAAAAGAAGATGGCGCCCGCCATCCCCTGCCACCTGACACCACAGGCACCCCTGTTGCCGACACCACCGGCACCCCCACTGGCAGCACCCCCGCTTGTGACACCACAGCTACCGACACTACTGCACTGCTGCCCAACGTACTGAGGACACGTCAGCGACCCCCACACCGCCGATACTGCCGACACTCCCACACTGAGGACACCACCAGCACCCCTGCACTGCCGACACAGTCAGCAGACCTGCACTGAGGACACCGCTGGCACCCCTGCTCTGCCGACACCGCTGGCATCCTGCATTCAGAACACCCCTGCACTGCTGGCACAGTCAGCAACCTGCACTGAGGACACTGCCGGCACCCCTGCTCTGCCAACACCGCTGGCACCCTGCATTGAGAACTCCCCTGCACTGCCGACACAGCCAGCAAACCTGCACTAAAGATACTGCTGGCACCCCTGCACTGCTGATACAATCAGAAAACCTGCACTAAAGACACCGCTGGCACTCCCGCACTGCCGACACAGCCAGCAAACCTGCACTAAAGACACTGCTGGCATCCCCACACTGCCAGCACCGCAGCACTGCCATTCCATGTACTGAGGACACCGTCAGCAACCCCGCTCTGCCGACACTGCTGTCACAGTATGTGCACTATTGGTGTATCCAACCCACACTGTATAAGACACTGTATCCATGTTGGAAAGTGGAGGCTAAACTGCCACATGTTAGTGCCGCCCACTGTGTCACTTAGCTTAGTCAGCCAGCTAGCTGGATACAACCTTTTGGCCTTATGACGCAAATAATATTGTGAGGTGGTCAAAATTGATTGGAAATTACTGGAAATAAATGTTATTGAGGTTAGTTATACTGTAGGAACAAACACTGGTCCATTTTATGTGATTTTAGCTGTTTTTATGGTTTTTTAAGAGAAACATCCAGATCCAAAACCAAAACACAAAAACAAAACACCAAGGAAAAAAATCTAAAACCGGATTCAGATCCAAAACCAGGGGAGTTCCAGATCCAAAACCAAAACACGAGGGTCGGCGAACATCTCTAGTTTTTTTGGGATGAAAATTATGACCAACCAGCTGATCACTAGAGGTAATGTCAGGTTTATCAAGTCAATCTTGCACAGCAATAAACAGCACAAAAAACCCAAAGGCTAGGGGCCTGATTCAAAGGTGCACTCAGTCGCTGCCACAACTACGTCTTTTTGCTGAGCCGCGGCGACAATAATATGCAAATGCCAGTTTCTGTCTTCTCCTTTTATACTAGTGTACATCTGAATGTGTAAGCACTGAAATTCACACTTTCTGCATTGCAGTGTAATGTCCCCTGGGATTCAAGACACTTCACCATCGCGTGCACCATCGACACTTGCACCTTCCCTGTGGCAAGGGCGTAGCGTGTAGCCACGGCACCTGGAACATGTGTGTGCTACTGCGCCCCCCACTTCCCGCACCGCCCAATGTGCCAATTGTTCAGCACGTAGGGGCAAATTAAAAGGATATAAAAATAAACATTAGTGCCCCTTCTTGGCATGTGACATCAGAGCAGTCAGGGGTGACCTCACCAGACTCACCACTCAGGGGTGCTGCAACCCAGGCTCACAGAAGCAGCAGCACCCGGCTCAGGCTTTCCCTCACAGCTGCCATGTTCTCTCCTCCGTCCGAACCAGGCAGGCTGACGTAAGGGCCAGGGTGGTAGGTAGGACGCACTACAAAGGTGGAAAAGAGGAGAAGCCGAGGGTGATTATGGGGAGGGGACAGCCTCCTCCTCCCTCTTTGTTATTGCCTATGATTCCATCCCCTCCTCCCTTCTGCTCAGTCCCAGAGCTGGATTAAGATCCCACAGGGTCCTGCGCAAAGTACCACATAAGGCTCCATATTAATGTACATATAAATACATAGTATATACATTTCTCACACAGCTCTCCCCCTTCACTCAGATCCCCCCACATACACACATACAGGGAGGGGAGCGGATCACCTGCTGCCGAGCTTAGCCTTAAGTACATAAACAGATCAGTGCCTCCATACTTGGGACGTGGTGTGGCCTGAGCCACAAGCGCCGCTCCGCCCACACCATGCCCCCTGTCTGGAGGCACTGATCTCGCTATGTGCTTTGGAGCTCAGCTCAGCAGCAGGTGATTCACACCCCAATCGGATGGCTGCTCTCCAGCGCCCTGGCCAGGCAGGAGCTCCACTGGAACCACCTTCATTATGCCCCTGCCGTGCAGGTGCAGTGTCTCTTTCTGAATATGTCCTGTTAGACTGCGGCTATGCATCTGAGAATGCAGACACTTTCATTTACACTCTAGTAACACTCCTATAGCATGTCCACATGACAGATTTTATTGCGTTCTCTTCAGGCCCCTTCCCAGTCACCGCCCAGGAACGCCTATGGTTTTCCCTTGCTAGTGCTGATACCAGTGGTCCCATACGCAACAACACATTGGTGTGGACACTCAGGGTAACCCATGCACTGTAGGGGTTTTCAGAATATTTCATTCATGCACAGTAGCAAACAATCGCTCAACTATGTAAACACGGGCTTTGCGTGCGCTTAGCATACACTTCTGAATCAGGCCCTATGGGGGGAAATCAATTGTTAGTGCTGGGCGTCTAACTAATGGGCATCTATTGGAACAATTCAATAGTTGCTCCGATCAGACACCCATTAGTCTTTTAGATGCCCAAAAGGATGGGGTTTAAACTCGAAAAGTGGCTGACCCCATCTAAAATTCTGGTTTAGGCATCTAAAGTCCTGGTTTGCATGTCCAAACTACCAGTTGGACATCTAAAGTAAGGATTTTTCACAATTTTGTTTTACACCTCCAGAGGTTGGAAGAAAAAATGTGACTGCCGCGGCTAATGGGTGTCTGATCGGAAAAATAATTTAATTGCTCCGATAGACACCCATTACTTAAGACGCAAAAAAAAAAAACAATTGAATTCCCCCCTATGTCTCCAAAGAGTCAGATAGAGGAAACGAGAGGAGTCCCTTATCAACTTTAATGTATGCAAGCGTTAGCATATATCCAGACATTACACATGCAGTCCGTTGTGTTAATTAATTTGAAATCAACTAGTAAATTAGCTTTGGGCTGCTGTTAAATGAATATAAACTAACCTTTGTAAGAAATGTAAGTATTTAGAGGATTGGATGTGGACGACAGAAGTTTCTACACTGGATAACTATTTGTTTTGGCAGATGCAGCCATCAGCTGGGCTAGCAGGAAACAGATTACTGTTGCCTTGCCCACTACCGAAGCTGAATGTACAGTATGGCACTCAAAGAAATGGCCATTGGGGTGTTGTGGCTGAAGGAGACTCTGGTCCTGATTCAGAGGCGCTCGCTATTTGCAAGCGCTCGCTCTGAATTAGGGCGGATTTAAAAAAAAAAATCCGCCTCCAGGCCACTTGCATACCTGTGGGTGACCACCCACAGCTTGTGCGGGTGGCCTGGCGATGGTCGCGATTATCGCGACCATCGTGCTTGCGACGAAACCCTTGTGGTAGGGTCTCATCCACCGCAAGCCCCAGTGAACTTCCTGCTCTAACAGAGCAGGAAGTTCACTACTGACATCACATGTGCCAGTAGGGCCGTCCACAAATGGCAGGCGTTCCTTCGGGAACGCCTCCGTTTGTGCAGCCACCCCCCCAACACACCTACAAAATGGGGCGAGCTGTCGATCAACATCGACAGCCACCCCGTTTTGCTGCGAGCCCCGAGCGAGTGACGTTCTCACTTGCTCCGGGGCACGCGCACCCGACCATCGACCGGTCTGAATCAGGCCCTATGTGTGAGTTAGGTCTTCTTAGTACAAAATAAACTGTCAGCATTGCATTTGAGAACAAAGGTGCAATTGACTTGTCTTTCAGCACCAAACATCATGGTTGGTGTAAGCATTTTATAAGAGAGCTGGTAGATAGTGAAATATGTAACTGATAGTGAAATATGTAACTAGAACTAGAATGAATTCTCGCTGTCACACTGAAATGCATTTGAAATATTGATGTGTTATACTGTGTTTTGATTTGTATAGCATCCTGTGTTTTTGGTTACAGGTGAGACATCCAAGAATGTGGAATGTTTTATATTACTATGTAACCAAAGACAGCTTTGAGTGACGGTGAGTGTTGGAGGAGAATGCTCTGCGCTGACTCCTCTGAGCCGCCGGGACCACGTAATGCTGGAGCCGCGTCACCCTGACCTCCGACTCAGCCAGCTAGATGTGTTATTGCACATGCGTGGCTTGTCTGTGCATCTTCAGCTTCATCCTCCATTGTGGATTGAAATGTCCCTTAGTGTTTCTCCTGAGCGGAGAGGGTGAGTTACACCAGAGGCCCTTTAAGTGCCACAGTGTCACCACCGCTAAATGCACCATATACTCCACTGCTACCACTGTTTGTTAGCCAGATGTGTGCCTCACTAAGCAGCACACCACCTGTATTAAACCCCACATGTTCCTGGCTGGATCTGTTGAACCTGTTATCTACATTGTATACCTACTGCATTAACCCATGCTATTCAGCAACCCATTCCACCTAGTTAATAAACCACAACCTGATTACGTTTTTCATTGTGTGGACTGGCCTCCATCACTCACTGGTGCCACCTATATTCACATCTATTGTTCTGCCAATAGTTCAGGGGTTGTGCCAAATTGACAGAATAGAGTATGTACCAGGGATGTATCTATAATGGATGCAGGGTGTGTGGTGCACATGGGCCCTTGAGTCAGGGGCACCCAAAACATACTCTTACCATATGGCCAGATTGTGGTGGCCCCATATTTCTAATAATGGCTCCAGAAACATGGAGCATGCACAGAATTGCAGACTGCGGCACTGTGCCAGATTCTTTGCTATATTCTCCACTTAGGCAATATTCAAGAAGACGTCACCGGCTACGTTGAGTTACCGACTGTCAGGTAAGTTACCGGGGAACAAGACCTGCAAAAATAAATTGTGCTCATGGGACCACTTCTTTGTTTAAACAACTTTGGTATGTACGGCTAACTTTAGCAATATATTTTAAAACCGCCTATACTAAATGTAAAGAAGGATTGTGCCCTCACATTGAGAACTGAACCCTGAGATAGCATTGTATCTGTAAAATGTGCTTGAGTTTAAATCCATCCATCCAGAATCTTTACTTTATTACCATGCACTTTAATGGTACTAAAAATGAATATTAATTTCCTAACTACATTATGAGGTGGCTGGGGAAATTAATATTAAGGACTTCAGAATAAGTTAATGTTCAGTCGCAAGAGATAAACAGACTTATCTAATAAAGCTGTAACATTTGGTTGCAAGCCTGAACAAATTAATATTTCATCATATGTGAATAAAATAATTTTTTTTTTAAATAGTGAATGTCAGAACTATGGTAACGGACCACTCTGTGCAATTTTTAATAATGTTACTATTCACCAAAAGCTCAGAGACAGATATTTTCTACCTTCAGCTAAGTCATGCAGAATACCGCAGCCTCCGTAATTATCCAGTTCTTTAAAACTTACTTTTTTGGAGATTGACCTAAAGCTATCTTCAGATGGCAGAAGCTGTTGTAGCCTAAAAGCTTCAGTATCGCTGTAGAGGGATCTTTAGATTCCTCCCAGGAAGCAGTGGCGTAACTACAGCCCCCGCAGACACCACGGTGGCTTGGGGGCTTGTGGGGCGAGGTGGCTGCAGATTCCATGCGAACTAGTCGTCCACATGGAATCTGCAGAAAACGGCCCTCCAAAAATGGCCGCCGTCTAGGAGGAGACAGATGCTAGAGGTCCTACTGGACCTCTAGCATCTGTTAATCACGCAGGCAGGGCGGTAGTGTGGACCGCACATAAGTGCCGACCGCACTACACTAGTATAACAAATACACAGCCGCCCGCGCCGGCAGCTGTGTGTTTGTTTTAGCAGCCGATGAGAGTCAGACAGATTCTCATTGGCTGCTTGTCTTGCGCCCACTGCCGGAGCCGAGCTCTTACGCTCTTACGTCATGACATCTCTCCCATCATGCAGAGCGGCCCTGCCCCGGAGGACGCCGGACGGAGGAGCCGATGCCGGAGCGTTGATCAAAGTAAGTGGATTTTGTGTGTCTGTCTGTCTGGCGGGGGGTTGTTTACTACTACTGGGGGCATTGCTGGGGGGGAGTTGTTTACTACTATTACTACTACTGGGGGCATTGCTGGGAGGGGGGACTACTACTGGGGGCATTGCTGGGGGGTTACTACTACTACTACTGGGGGCACTGCTGGGAGGGGGGACTACTACTGGGGGGCATTGCTGGGGGGACTACTACTGGGGGTATTGCTGGGGGGGACTACTACTGGGGGCATTGCTGGGGGGAGTTGTTTACTACTATTACTACTACTGGGGGGCATTGCTGGGAGGGGGGACTACTACTGGGGGCATTGCTGGGGGGTTTTACTACTACTACTACTGGGGGCATTGCTGGGCGGGGGGACTACTACTGGGGGCATTGCTGGGGGGTTGTTTACTACTACTGGGGGCATGGCTGGGAGGGAGGACTACTACTGGGGGCATTGCTGGGGGGGACTACTACTGGGGGTATTGCTGGGGGGACTACTACTGGGGGCATTGCTGGGGGGGACTACTACTGGGGGCATTGCTGGGGGGGACTACTACTGGGGACATTGCTGGTGGGGGGACTACTACTGGGGGCATTGCTGGGGGGGACCACTACTGGAGGCACTGGTGGGACCACTACTGGGGGCACTGCACCGGTGGGACCACTACTGGGGGCACTGCACTGGTGGGACCACTACTACTGCGGGCATTGCTGGGGGAGGACTACTACTACTGGGGGCACTGCTGGGGGGTTAGTACTGGGGTCACTATTTAAGGGGGTCTACTACTGAAGGCATTGCTGGGGGGTTGTTTACTACTACTGGGGGCATTGCTGGGAGGGAGGACTACTACTGGGGGCATTGCTGGGGGGGACTACTACTGGGGGTACTGCTGGGGGGGACTACTACTGGGGGCATTGCTGGGGGGGACTACTACTGGGGGCATTGCTGGGGGGGACTACTACTGGGGACATTGCTGGTGAGAGGACTTCTACTGGGGGCATTGCTGGGGGGGATTACTACTGGAGGCACTGGTGGGACCACTACTGGAGGCACTGGTGGGACCACTACTGGGGGCACTGCACTGGTGGGACCACTACTGGGGGCACTGCACTGGTGGGACCACTACTACTGCGGGTATTGCTGGGGGAGGACTACTACTACTGGGGCACTGCTGGGGGGTTAGTACTGGGGTCACTATTTAAGGGGTTCTACTACTGAGGGCATTATATAAGGGGCACTGCATAGGGAGATGACTACCTGGGGCCCTGCATAGGGGGACCACTTCTGGGGGGCACTGTGTAAGGGGCACTACTGTATACTGTAAACTGTCTAGGGGGGGTGGGAGCACATTTTTTACTTTTGCACTGGGGGCCAAATTGCGTATAAATGGCCCTGTAATTATTTTACAAAAATACCGAGGGGGGGGGGCGACAGAAAATTTTTTGGCAGGGGGGAGCAAAATTTATAGTTACGCCACTGCCAGGAAGGCTGGATTGCGTGCATTCGTGGCTTGATAGCAGGGTCAGACTGTCCATTTGGAACTTCTGACAAATGCCAGGATGACCTGATGGCCGGTTCTGCCCAACGGCTTGGCTGAGAAATTCTGTCTCCCAGCGCTTTATTTAGCTGGCATGCAGATATACAGGAGCATGCCACATGGCCATGACCCTGTGACTCACAGCACACCTCAGTTAGGCAAGACCACCCTCCATGAGGCAAGGCCATGCTCCTTGTGTGCAAAGAGGGAAGGCTGCCTGATTGATGTACATGTTCATTAAATACACTGTGTGTGAACTTAGAAGCTCTTTCTTTTGCTGCTGCGATAATCAAATTGCAAATTCCTTGTGCTGCCCCAGCATGGCCGAACTGGTAAATTTCCCCATTAGTTCCTTTGTTATTGCTGGGAACAGTGGCAATAACAGATATTAATTAATGGGGCAAACATACAGATATTGTTAAACATGCTCCAAAATTTGATAAATACTAAATGATATAACAGGCCTGCAATAATGACCTAAATATTATTAATAACTTACCGGGTTCATCATATACATGAGATTTGCAGATGAAGTTGAGTTTATTGCAATGAACTGAAAAATTTTCTATAGATAACATTCTCCGCTGCAACATATACTGCAATAAACTTTAACCATCTGTTCCACCTTAATTAAGACATTCTGTTTACAAATGTACTGCAAAGATTGTGACTGGTGTTTGTTTGCCCAACATAGTTGTTGGAACAATGTAGCAAAAACAAATTCTGGTTCCCATAACCTATATGAATATTTTATTCACGCTACTTGATCATCTAAAAAAATATTTTAAATGAACTCTGTATTTATTAAAATGAAATGAGTGCACTGTCACCTAGCCAGCAGTGAAACCATAATGTAGGAAGACACAAATATTACAACTAGCTCCCAGTCTATCTGATTCATAAACTGCAAAAACAATTATAGCACCACTAAAAGAATCCCTGCGTTATGCCATTTATACTAGCCTGTGTGCTGATATAGTGGTCTGGTCATTCAGTAAATTTCCAGTCAGTATCGTAGCAGTAGTTTTTAAAAGTGGAGTAAATATAATGTGGAGATACATTTTCCTTAAAACTGTGTTAAATTAACTCAATGTGCTATAAAATTATCACAACTTATAACTATATCTCTAGAGTGCAAAAGGAAATGAGACACACTGATGAAGACCATAAGAGGAGGCAAGGTAAAAAGAAAATGGCATAACAAATCATCATGTCATTTTTTTTTTTGGACTAGAGCTTTACTCCTGCTATAAGGATAGTGTCATATCTATCTATCTATCTATCTATCTATCTATCTATCTATCTATCTATCTATCTATCTATCTATCTATCATCTCTTTATCTCTCTACATACATACTGATATTTAAAAAAAAAGCCTTCTGGGAACAGGCGCAGGTGGGATGTCATTGTGACCCCAATTACGAATCAAGTCATCAAGACCCAAGATTGCTTTACTGTTGGCCCAGGTGGATCTGGGAGACTGGTCTACTTGCTTGGGAGTCCAGGAGAGCTTTCCGAAATTCGGGGGTCATCAGTTGTTCTGGAAGAGTAGACAACTATGTCTATCTATCTATCTATCTATCTATCTATCTATCTATCTATCTATCCATCCATCTATCTAATATCTATCTATCTAACTATCTATCTCTACTCTGAAAACAAATATGTAAACTGTCTTAAAAACATATATTGTGGCTATGAGGTGAACCATCAATTAATGTTATCTTTGACAATGAACCTCTATTTTCCTTTAGACTGTAAGCCTCCAATCAGGGACCTCTTATCACTTTCTGTGTTTGTTTGTTTGTTTGTTACCCAGACTTGCTGGTGCTATACAAATTATTATTATTATTATTATTATTATTATTATTAATAATAATAACAATAATATGACAGTTATTATTATAATAAAAACAGTAGCATAGCAGTAACACAGGAAGCATATATATTGTTAGAAAATCCATGCACTAACATCTGTATAATAAGCGAGAAAGTGTATGTGTGTGTGTGTGTGTCTGTCTGTCCTTTATGTATGACCAGAATTTCGTACCTAGCTCCATCAAATTTTGCATGGTGGTATAATTTTACCAGGATTAGGTTTTTACCTAGGCTTGAACTTCAACAGGGCCACACACTGTCACACAATCCCATAAAACCAGGACACTCTAAAATGGCACAGGTTATGGGGCTGAGGGACTGGCTTCATCACACACTGTCACACTCTGGCAGGCTCATGAGCAGCTCAGCACTCGATACATTCCACTCAATACATTCAGACTGTGGCAGACAGAATAATCAATCCACAATATTTGATCCTGGCAAACCATAGCATACAGAGATTACAAACAGCAGGGGAGGTTGATCGCAGCCACACAGTGCTACAGCGGTTGAGCCCCCTTCTGTCCGTTAATGGGACTCCAGTCCTGGTAGTCCCTCCCTGATAGCAGCCCTGCTAGACATGGTATTCAATGTTGGTCTGCAGAGTGATTTCAGGGGGTGATTCAGCTGCTGATGCAGTGACAGGGAATCTACACATACACCCAACCCGAACTGCACATGTGCAGTACAGGTCTGCGATCCTGCACGCAGTCCGGCCGCAAACTGTCAGTCATTGCAAAAATAGTTAGAATACAGTAAGGTTATGTTTGTGTAATTGTGAACTGAGGCAGACACACACAGATACTGTATACCTGGCAACAGCCCTCTCACTTGCGAATGCCTGAACGCTGGTGCAAATACATATGGATGATGATGACGATCACTGGCACTAGTTAGCAGCTTCAGATTGGCTGGTTGCAGCTTCACTTCTGAAGTTGGTAGGTGCTTCTTCATTGATGTTACACGTAAGGTTAATCAGAGTATTTTAAAGTTAATTTCTATTCTTGTTATCATATAATTTTGCATTGTACTACAAAACATTTTTCATCAAAAAGAAAGAAAACAAGAAAGAATTTTCAGTAAATGTCTGACCATGAGGAAGGGGGATGTTATACGGGATAACATTGTGACACACATATATTTTCTTCTGTATTTCCTGCTAGCTGAAGTACCTGGTTTTGCCTGGGTTTAAATCTTCAAGTTATTAAGTTTTATTATGTGATGTCATCCAAATCCATCTAGTGAAAGGCCCAGAACAGGCTGCCTGGATCAAAGTTCTGCCTGGCGCACTCTGCCGTGACATCCAACCGGGACCCCAACTACTCTATTAGGCATCCCATACCAATTGTCACCCTTCTGTGAAGTTTTCATCCAAATCCATCCAGTAGAAGGCCCAGAACAGGCTCTCTGGGTCAAAGTTCTGGCCAGCATCGCCGTGTGAAAGTTCTGCCCAGCATACACCAACGGGAGGTCCGACTGGGACCTCAACCCCCTATGTCTTCTTGGATCTAATATTACCACTCTGTGAAGTTTTCATCCAAATCCTTCCAGTGGAAGGCTCAGAACAGACTCCCCGGGGCAAAAATTCTGCCCAGTGTACACCAACGGGAGGTCCGACTGGGACCTTAACCCCCATAAAACCTGGCCAGGATATAACTGGACCACCTCATGCCGGTTTCTTTCCAATCGGTGCAGGGGTGTTCGAATGCATTACGAGGCAGACAGACAAACAAACAATCAAATAAATAAACAAAAAACAAACAAAAAGACCAATTAATTTTATATATAAGATATCTGTTGAAGATCTGTCATGCCTATAGATCCAAAGACTTTTATGTTCGTCAGCAGCCTTGTGATAAATAGTTGACATTGATATAATTGAATTAATTTACATTTGTGGCAAGCCCATTGTCTTTCAGTTTTTATTATTTCCCTTAGATGAAAACTGTCTGTACTGTATAGTAACTATACTATTTTATATTTTTTCCTAACTGTGTAAGCACATTTTAGTAGTATATCTATTTTACCTGACTGCAAGTTTATACATTGTCAGTTAAGAGGATTGTAAAATCATACTGTATATTAGACACACCATATCTCAGCCACGGTTGAATAAACTGTTACAAATTTAATGCCCACAGCTGGACTTTTTACTGTTGCTTTATTCGTGAGCTGGAAGATTTGATTTCTTCAGACTCTTGAGACTGGTAAAATCCATCTACATATACTGCCAGCAGACAATACAGCGTGACCTCAGCGTGTACTTCCTATATTTTAGTCTTAAGAGTCAGCATACCAAATATTGCTATGTGAGCTATAACAAACTAATTCCATGTAAAATATTCTATAATGTACTAATGTGTCTGTTTACTAACTTTCAAAATGAAATGCGGAGGGACATTCATACAGACAGGTGACTTGGAAAAGCATTGCCGCTGAGTGAGATTGCATAAACTGTTTCAGGGTGCATATATATAATGCAAAATTGTACACACACCCCACACACTCACTCCCCTCTGTACAGTCCAGTGTTATTCAGTTTGTCCTGTATTTATGTCCAGTGTCACTTCTTTCTTTGCACTCACTGCCGGCTACTTATTTTAAGAGCTTTTGAGTAACTATTATAACTACATTCCATATATGACCTTTACCTGATGTATATGTCAATTTATACATGTACATGTTTTAATTGATCGACAAAAACACTCAGGATTAGCATTGTTCTAACTAGTACATCAAGTATAGATTTTAAGTCATTCCAATAAATTAGACATCAACACATTTCATTGTCCTTCATTCAATTCATTCAATTATAAACATACATTAAGGTTGAGCGCCAGGTATTTTCTACCTTTAGACATTGTGACCGGATGGCTTCCAGCCCGGACTTCCGATCACAGGTTGGGGTTTTGATCCCCCTTTGACCTTGGGGTATCAGGGATTCCCGCTTACCGTCAGTGACCGTCTGTCACTGACTCCACCCACTGTGCAGTGGGCGTAACGATGCTGCCACCACCAAACTCTACCATCAGTTATTTAGAATTGCTTCTTAGGTACACTCAGGCTCCTACCTCCGGCACCTGGAACCGCTTCGGCTGCGTATGCGTCGACTAGCTGTGGACACACCTCCTGTTTGATGTCAGCTGTTCCCACGTGATCCCTCGCAATGGAGCAGGCTCTGCATGGTAGCAGCAGAGGTCTTGAACTTTGGAGATGCTCGGCTCAACCCAGAACAGTAGGAGAACGGAATAGCGTTTGGCGCAATTCTGTTGGTCACAGGATTCAGATGCAATCAAATAGGCAAAGGTGTTTATTGCTCAAAGTCTTAAAAAAGACCCTCCCTTCGGGTTGAAGGGGAATATCAGCATACAAGATGTTACAGCAATTCTTCACACAGGATTTACAAGGATGTACAATTTTACCCGGCACGATGCCTTCTTTTATGCTACTCCAATACACATTACCACAGGGGTAAGTCCGCCTTGGGTACCTCTTAGCCATTCAGGCTATCTCACAAAACATAAATAAATACAGCTTACATTTCACAGAGATTAAATCAATTAACTTGATAAAACCCAAAAACAGTTGGCTTTCCTAATCACAAACTGAGTTAGTATATACTGTTTCTGAAAAGGAAAATATAATGCAAATTTCTATTGCATTCGTCTTTTCACATGTCTATGATTAAACCAGTTTTGGCTTTCTGGGCGGAATTCAATTGTTTTCATCCCCTATCGCGCCCGACGGAGCTATTCTATTCTTGCTCCTGTCGGGCGCGATCAGCTGCCAAGCGCTACATTTCAGCTCGCAGCCCCTGGGGGATGAGAGCTGAAATGTGCGAAAAGTGACATGTTTGGGCGCCCAAACATCACTTTTCGCGATCGCGCCCAGCACTTTGGTCGGGTTTAGCTGCTTTACGCGGCTAAACCTGACCTCTATGGGCGCGATCAGCGCGAAGAACGGCAGCAATTGAATGGCGGCCTGCGATCTCCTGTCACTTTAGACGGGAGATCCGGACCGCGTAATCAATTGAATTCCGCCCTCTGAGTCTTAACACCTTCTAAGTTCTTACACAAAATAGAAGCTTCCTAAACGCAAACAAATTGCTTTCCACAAACTTGCAGGGGTATTGTACACAGACACACACTGGAGACCTCTGCATTGCATTTCAATGAAAGTGCTGTAAACAAAGGTTTGGTCACTACTTCAGGATAATTAACATGTCACTAGGAGGTGAGAATGTATCATAACCATTTGACTTAAATGTTACAGCTGTCTAAAACAAATAACTTATACATTCCTTATAAGTGCATAGTCGGTCGGTTACCTCTTTGACCCAGAGCAGCCCTAACAGCAAGAGAACTAGTCTGGAGCACGTTGTCACATACAAAAAGTGTTTTATGTATATAATGCAAAATGTCATTTTGATGAGGGGAGGATGATGCAAGGGTGCACGCCCATGGTGAGCACCAGCAATGCTGCCAATGTAGTCAAAGATGTCACTGTACATTTCACTAAAACTAGAGATTTGTGCGACCCCTGTGACTTGGTTTTGGTTGTAAACCATCATCATGTTATGGTTTTGGCAAAACCACCCTCAAGTGTTTTGGTTTAGTTTTTGTTTTGGATTTCTTTAAAAATTTATAAAAACAGCTAAAATAATGTAACTTTGACTTGTTTTTGTTCTTACAGTATTATTAACATCAATAACATTAATTTCCAGTCAATATTGACCAATTCACAGCACCTGAAATCATGAGGGAGGGACTTAAATGCAATCCAAAACATGCGAGATCCGATTTTCAGATCTGAGTTCCGAACTTGCCAGAAGACCCGAGACAGGACTCGTTTCTGCTCAGAACCCCAAAGTTGGTTAAATAGAAATTAATTTTCATCATCTTTGTAGACTAATAAATTTGTTCAGGGGCGTATTGGGCCATCAGGTAAGTTCCCGCTGGGCTTGGTCCTGGTCTCCTCTTCTGCCGGGCTGACTCACACTGCCTGCCAGCCCAGTTCGTAGAGCCTGCTGGCTGCTGTGCTTCCAGGATTTGCGTTCCACTGTGGAACACAAACTGGAAGCTGCCACCTTCTCCGGCTAGTGGGAACTAGCGGTGTAGCATTGGCAAAGTCAGTGAATGGAACTCATGCTCCAGGCACTGGTGCCGGTGGTGGGCGATAGCAGGGGTGGAATTACTGGTGCGGTGTATTGGGGCCACTAAGGCACATGCGCTGCCTGCACCCTGTCCCCTAGCCCGTAATGGCCATATAAGCCTGAACCTGCAACCATGTAGTGCCGGCCGGCAGTACCCAGGACTCTGTGTCAGACGCATGGGGATGAGGCAAGGACATGAGTGAGGTGACTCATTGTGAGTCATTAGAGAGCCGTACAGTGAGCAGCTGCAGTGCATGGAGTAGAACTGCCAGCTGGAGCCTGGAAACCATCCCCAGACTAGGGCAAATAAGAAATCCGACAGACGAAGCAAAGAGGAAAATATGAAAAAGCAACGGAACAGTTAATAAAAAAAGATAAAGGAGGGAGGAAGGGACAATTCATTAAAATATTATATATATATATATATATATAAATACATATATTGTATATTTACTGCCTCCCCCTGTTACTCACTGCCTCCCCAGTCACCCTCTGCCTCTTCCTGTCACCCACCACTGCCTCTCTCCATCAACCATTGTCTTTCCCAATTACCCACTGCCTCTCTGTCACCCTGTACTTCTTTCAGTCACCCTGTTTCTGTCACCTTCTGCCTCTCCCTGTCACCCACTGCCTCTCTGTCCCACAGTGGCTCTCTTTCACTCTCCACTTCTCCCTGTCAGCATCTATCTCTCCCTGTCAGCCTCTATCTCTCCCTGTCACCCACTACCTTCCCCTGTCACCTACAGCCTCACCAGTCACCCTCTGCCTCCCCAGTCACCCTCTACCTACCCCTGTAACCCACTGCCTCCCCAGTCACCCTCTGCCTCCCCAGTCACCCACCACCTCTCCCTGCCACCCTCTCCCTCTCCATGTTACCAACTGTCTTTAACATCACTGCCTCTCTGTCACCCTGTACTTCTTTCTGTCACCCTGTTCCTGTCACCTTCTACCTCTCCATGTCACCCACTGCCTCTGTGTCCCACACTGCCTCTCCATCACTCTCTACCTCTGTCACCCTCTACCTCTCCCTGTTACCTACTGCCTCTCTCTATCATCCATTGCTTCTCCCTATCACCCACTGCTTCTTCCTGTCACCTACTGCTTCTCCCTTTCACCTACTGTCTCTCCCTGTCACCCACTGCCTCTCCCTGTCACTCGCTACCTATTCAGTCACCCACTGCTTCTCTCTATCATATACTGCGTCTCCTTGTCACCCTCTGCCTTCCTGTGCCACCCGAGTCACCCACTACCTTTCCCCATGGGGCAGCGGAAGGTCCAAAGCATATTTTTGCACCTGGGCCCACCACTCTCAAGTTCTGACACAGGGCGATAGGTACAGTAACCATCCTAGCCACCACCACCCCAACCTCCGGAACATACCTTACCCTCGGCCCCAGTGACATATACTACCCACTTGGCCCCAGCAACATTCACTCCCCACCCCACCGAATCCAGGGACATAAACTATCCACCACCACCCTGGCCCCAGGGACATACTCTGGCCGCCAAACCGCACTGGCCCCAGAGACATATATTACACCGCCAACCCCCAGTGACATACACCCTACCCCCCAACCCAGAGACATACACTATGCAGGTCCTATGAAGAGGGATACCATTGCCATTGATAATCCCTGCACCCTCATCAGACCCCACCCCAATTAGGGCTGTTTCCATAAATTTCTCGGGTTGGTATTCCACCACAAACCGCCCCTGCATTTTTTTTGGATAGATGGGGCTCTCCTTTGGTATAATAGTAAAATAAAAAACTTCTTTTTAAGTTTTTATACAGGGAGAAGCAGGCAAAGTTAAAAATGTAACAAAAACATTTTTTCATGATTCTCTATTTAGTGCAATAATAAGAATTGCTCCCAAAACTAAGGTGATGATGATGTCCTGTGCACAGTTGTGAAGGCTAGGCTTCCCATTGAACTGTACAAATGCTTTATACAGCTATCAAATGAGTGAGAACCATAAAATGGCCTGTGACTACTTCACCCAACTTTGTCACTGAATTCCATATATAGGATCATGTGCCATATAGGATAGAAAGGAACAATTTGGAGCTTCCTGTATGTCATTTGAAAAACTAAAGCTCATCTGGTAAACAGCCTAAAAGAATTACAAAAATTTAATTTTACTGAGAATTTACATTTTATTGATTTTGCTTTGTAAACCAATATACATTTTTATGTTTATTAGTGCACAAAAGTTGTTATACACTAGGCCAGCGGTTCCCAAACTCGGTCCTCAAGTCACTCTAATGGTCTAGGTTTTTAGGATAACCATGCTTGGGCACAAGTGACTTAATTAGTATCTTAAGCTTGCCACACACTAAACCAACTTACATCCAACCAGCCAACTAGTTGATTGGTTGAAATGAAAATCTGGTAAGGTATGGGAGTAACTGATGATCAGCAATTTGCTCCTAAATGCCAGAAAACAGATGAAAATGGTCATCAGACAAGTTTGTTAAATGTTTGATCTAAACTATTTGTTCAAACAACAGTTTTTGTCAATTTTCCAGCATTTGGGAGTAAATTGCTGATTGTCAGTTACTCCCATACCTTACCAGATTTTCATTCCAACCAATCAACTAGTTGGATGGTTGGATGTAAGTTGGTCTAGTGTGTGGCCAGCTTTAGTCTTTTGATTTAACCTGACTGTGCTGAACCAAGGATATCCTTAAAACCTGGACTGTTAGGGTGCCTTAAGGGCCGAGTTTGGAAACCTCTGCACTAGGCAAAAAATATTTTTGTCTACTTTATATGGATACCATAATGTTTAGGATAGAGGCTGCATCTGGGAAATATATTCATGTTTTTTTTTTTTTAGTAATGTATTCCAACTGGATCAGATGGTGGAGTGCTTTGAAACCTTGTGTGAATAAATAGGGTGGAAAATCACACTAGCGCTGGATAATAAATCTCTAAAGTAGGCTCCTACAATATATAGCATATATAAAAAATAATTTATTATACTACACGTAAATTATATCACATAAAATATAACAATGTCACAGTTGAAAAAACATCATACACCCTTCCACAAAGCACAGGGTCAATGGATATTGGGCCTGATTCAGAGCCGTTCGCTATTTGTGGTCGTTCGTTCAAAAACAAGGGGTGGCTATTCAAATGATCCGTTCGCAAATTGTAGTCTGTTCCCACCTCTAAGTCTGAACGACCGAGCAAAACATACGCTCGTTTTTTTGATAAAAACGCCCCCTGGCCGCACGCACCATACGTCATGTCCGCTATTTATTAGATTAATCGAGTACATCGTACAGCGTATGAACTGCTCGCTATTCTTGTGGTTGGTGTTTTCAACCGCTATTTTGCGAGCAGTTCTGAGTTAAAAAAAACCAAGTGACGTGGGCAATGACGCTGCTGTATTAATTATGCACTCCCTTAAAACGCCCGTTTTGACCTTTAAGCACGCCTGCGTTCGGATCTCCACTCCCCGTTTTCAAGCACCTTCCCCTGTTACCACCCACATACGCCTCATTTTGTCACTCAAAATAGCAGGCCCTCGCTATATTGCGTACCAACGATTTTCGGCCGCACTGACTGGTTCGCACATGCGTACTAAAAACCGTACGCATGCACAGATGTGCGAACATCGCTCGGAACGAGCGTACTGCCGCTAGCGAGTGGCTCTGAATGAGGGCCATAGACCCTTCAACGAGGGACAGAGATAGCTTCAAATAATCACAACTAAAATCAGTAGTTACCCTTCAATGAGGGAAAGATAAAAAATATACATTGAGCCTGCTTTAGAGATTTATTATCCAGTGCTAGTGTGATTTTCCACCCTACTTATTCACATTCTGTTTAATTGGACCACGTTGTGAGAGGACCGAGTTTATCACTAGCAGCAGGGATAAGGGTAGCGCCCGTTAGAGTAGTTATTTTTCTATTACTGCTTTGAAACTTTGTCCATTATCTTTTTTTAAGTAGAAATGGATAGAGATATCTTAGTTGCAAAAGTCAAACAGTGCAGATAACATAGAAACCTTTTTTATATCTGATTGGCTTGAATTAAATTAATTATTTTTAAAAAATATTACTTGTATATATATTTTTAAAATATTTGTTTAATTTTTTTTATCTGAGCTCCTAGATCCACTGCACATGAGTGAGTTGGATTGTGCAGTAGTCCCCAATATTACTGCACTCTTGAATTGGTAAATTCTAGCGAGAGAAGATTTTCTACTATTAAAAAAGGTATAGGTCCTAATTGATGTCTTCGATGTCACTGCAGATAGCCTAGGAAGCACAGATGCATGTACAGTACTTTCTGACACATACTGTATGTGATAGAATGGGGATGGATTGCACCGTGCGATGGGACATGGGATCCATCGTCCGACATATCGAGCGGTCCGCACACACATTGCTAACGGGTGGCCGACCGCCCAAAATGCCGGCTCCCCCTGTCTCACCTGCATAGCAAACAATGGGATCGCACATCGCATCCCCTGATCTCTTCGTCCTGCAGACAGATCAGGGGTATGCGATGTACGACCCCGCGGGAGCGCGCTTGGCCCGATAGCAGGTGCGATATAGCAGGCAGATTGCACCATTCAGTCAGATCGCCTGCTTTATCGGTCCGTGTATGGGGGCCTTAAGTAGTAAGTACTTGTCCTCTGCAACATCATGTAAAAATAGAGTTCTTCACTCAGAGGTAGGTTGGTACTGTAAGGTTCCTTCAATCAGAGTAATTTTTATTTTATTTTAATAGACTTTCCAACACTAAGGGCCTTATTCAGAGGCGGATGCTATTTGCGCTCGCTCGTTCAGAAAAAGGGGCCGGTTATTTAAATTGAGCGCTCGCTCTTTGCGGTCTGTTGACGCCTCTATGTCTGAGCGAGCGAACGAAACATGCGCTCGCTATTTTGTAAAGACGCCCCCTGGCCGCTCGCATCCTACGTCATCTCCGCTATTTATTTGATTAATCGAGTACATCGAAAGGCATCTGAACTGCTCACAGTGCTTGTGGTTGGTTTATCTTACCGCAATCATGCGAACAGTTCAGGCTAAGAAACAACTAAGTGACGTGGTCGATGACGCTACTTTGTTAATTATGCACACCCTTAAAACGCCCGTTTTGACCGTTTGGCACGCCTGCGTTCGGATCTCCACTCCCCGTTTTCAAGCACCTTCCCCTGTTACCACCCACAAATGCCTCATCCTGTCACTCAAATTAGCAGACACTCCCTATTTTGCGAGTGCTTGATTTTCGACCGCAATGACTGGTTGGCGCATGCGCATTACGACCCATATGCATGCGCAGACCTGCGAACATCGCTCGGAGCGAACAAGTGGCCGCTTACGAGTGGCTCTGAATCAGGCCCTAAATCTACACGAGCAAACTATGAAATTATATATTTATATTAAATGCATGCAAATTAAATAAATGAATTGCATGGATAATATATTGCAAAATAAATAATTAATATCCATATTGATTGAAAATTGTTAAACTATATTATAAATATTTCTTGAACCTGTCTAAATGGATAGTAAAGTTTAAAAGTTTGACATTATCATACTAGTCAGACCCAAAATGAGAGCTAGATTTGAGAAAGGTGAACAGGTTTGGCCAGGTTTGGGCAAGTTGCATTGTATAATATTTTTTTATTTTAATTCATACAAGCAAAGTAATGTTTGCTCATCAGATAAAGAAAATGATAAAAAGTACATAAAATGTGGGCAACGAGGTACAGTGTTCTTGTGGGGACTTGTAGCCAGCCAGGGAGTGGGTTTCGGGTACTGATGTTGGCAACATGAAAGTAAAGAGGGGAAGGTCCCTGTATTCCCTGACCTTGGCACCCTGACACATACAAACCCTTGTTTGTGTTTTGCTATTCCGTGATATGCCATTCCACACAGTACATGATGTACATTCCCATTTCATGGAATGGATAGAGGTGGAATAAAGACAATAAATTAATTCAGGTGTGTGGGGTGGTTAGAGAATTACTGGGTATCAAATTTCACTAGCAGAACAAGCAACATTTTTTATTAAACATTTTGCTAATTTGCTATTCCTACTTACAGTAAAGTATGTTGCTTTTACTCTACCACGAAGTCCACAAGAGATAAGAAAAATAAAGCAGTAATAAATGTTCATGTTACTAATGGAGTTTTCTTACATATCGACCATTTGTGGCAGTAATATAGCTATTACTATGTTGAAAAACATGATGGAACCTTTTGCTTATCAGCAAGCATGCATTTTATCATAAGCAATATATAGCAAACAGCCTGTGCTAATATTATGACATTTACTTTTAAGCAAGCATTTTACTGACATGCATATTTTCAGCATATTTTTAAAGATATGTTTTTCTTCTTAGACGTATTTTAGACTAGAGGGTGAAATCAGTTTATGTTGCAGAATTAGTTAGGAAGATATTTGCACATTGCAATTCAGTGAGCACTACTGTTAGTCAAATTACTGAGCTATTTGGACAGGTGACTTGATCACGCAAATTACGTATTTACTGTCAAGTTGTGTAATTATATTACCCATGTGCCCTTTTATGACAGGTGTTTTTAAGTACAGGTTCCACTATATTTTTCTTACTAGGCAAATATGGAGCTCCGCATTCATAATTTAAGCAAGCACTTGCTCCAGATTCAATGAACACGGGGGGCCATTCAGACCCACTCGCAAGCGGCAGTACGCTCGCAAGTGGGTCGATGTTCCCCACTGCGCATGCACACGACGGAGGGAGCTCCGTCGTGCGCATGCGCGAGACCCGGACTGCGACAGCCAAGCTGTCGCTCTGGGTCTCGCACCAAAGGGGGCGTGCTGTTGATGTTGATTGACTGCACGCACCCTTTGGTGGGCGTGCCGGGGGCGTGCCTGCCAGACGGAGGCATTCCCATGGGAACGCCTACCGTCTGAAGCCGGCCCCACTGACATCACTAGTGATGTCAGTGGGAGTGATTTTGGCTCTGATAGAGCCAAAATCACTCCAGGGCTTGTGGCAGGGAGACCCTACCGCAGGGTCTCCGTCGCAAGTCCGATGGTCGCGATGGTCAAGACCATCGCGACCATCTTTTTGGACGCTCGTATATGCTGTGGGTGGTGACCCACAGCTATACGAGCGTCCAGGAGGACCCTCCATTTTAATGGAGGAGGGCCCTGATTCAGAGCGACCGCTCTGGTCAGAGCGTCCGGCTCTGAATCAGGCCCACTGTCTGAATGTTGATTCACTGAATACCTAAAGTGGCAATTATTTCCTAGGCTGTGAAAGCAGCTGTTAGATGCTAATGTTTTGTGTTCTGTTTCAGTATCGAAGGCAAAAAGGTATAAACTAGTTATCTGCCTTGTACAAGAAAACAGTGGACATGTACACATGCACACACATACCCATATTTACTATTAGTTTGAGACACTTCCTTAACTCTGTAACTGCTAAAGTCAAAGTCATGCACGCTAACATAAAGTGAAATTGTGTGAGGTTCTGAATTGGTTGTGGACCCGGGGTGGTGATAGGAACAGACATAAATGAAAAAGTGGAGTTTTTAATAAGTGACTTAGAAGACATGGGAATGGTAAATAAAAAGTCCAGGTATAGCACTAAACTGCACTTGATAACTGTAGTGGGGGTTAATGAGAAAATGTCCAGATACTGACAGGCAGGAACAGTCCAGTGTACAAGTATGGTGAGCTGTAACAGAATGCAGGTATGATGAGCTGTAACTGAATGCAGGTTTGGTGAGCTGTAACTGATGCAGGCAGAGGTAGTGAAGTCTAGCTGGGAGTGAAATGAGGCAAGGTGCAGGGAAACAGCAGGTTCAGGTACTCAGGCAGGTGAGAAGGTATATGGAGGGTGTAGGGTAAGTCCAGCAGGTTGGAGCAGGCAAGGTTCAGGCTAGGAGCATTTACAAGCAGGCAGGTAAGGCACAGGTACTCTCTCTCAGCCGCAGCTGAGAAACACGTTGCACTGGCAAAGGAAGGAAGGCTCTGGACCTTCCTAAATACTCAGTGCCACGCTGTGACTGGCTGGAATGAGCACATGACCTACCAGGACTGGACATCACATGACCGCAGGCAAGATGGCGGAGCCCATGCCAACGTAATGGAAACACCGCCAGACCTCACCAGGCCCGCACAGAACCACGTGCAGCCAATTCCCCTCGCCAAACACCAGCACCGCTGCCAGAGACCCCACGCCACAGGTAATACCTGGCGACTACCCTGCCGAGAAACCCTGGCCGTGACAAATTGGCAATGCCTTAAAAAGCTTTGGTTTGCATGTCCTGTTGAATGCACACATAGATAGACATTGTGGGGGAATTGAAATGTTCTCACCAGCAGCTTTGCCTAATGAGCGACCGATGGAGCAATTCAATTGATGCTCAGTTTGGGCACGATAGTCGGCGGCATTTCTGCTCGCACCTACCTTAGGTGGCAAGCAGAAATATGCGAAAAGTACATGGTTTGGACGCTCCAAACAGGACTTTAGACAGGTTTAGCCACTTTTCACGGCTAAACCATGTCTATTTGGGCGCAACATGTGTGATAAACCATGGGCACCAAAAAAAATTGAATATTACCCCCCGAACTCCTGTCACTTTAGCCTGGAGATAGGGCACAATAAAACAATTGAATCGTCCCCTGTGCTGTACACAGACTTATCAAATCTCTATGAGAATATAGACACTAAAAAAACCAAGCTTAGCTTACTGCTATTTGTCACTATATATCTTATGCCATCTATAGCCTTTTGCTGAGTCCCCACCGGGTGGAAGGCGGCCATGCACATTATTGAACAATCTGTCGCTGCCAGCAGAGCACTGCTGGGAACTGGTCAGGGAACACCGCCAACGAGGAGGACGCCACCAGGGGGGGCACTAGGTCTCTCGGCACCCAGCGCCGTCCTGTGCTGCCCTCCCCCTCCGCCCCTTCCCTCTCCCGCTCCCTCCCCCTCAGCTTATATACCAATATAACTCCAGCATCTGGGTGGAGGGTGGGGTTCTCCTGGAGCCAGCCAAGGTGCGGTCCTGTTGCCCTTGTGCAACCGCACAGACAAAACGTGCTACGAGCCTGCCCTGGCTACCACAGTATCTCGTCAAACAGGTAAGTAATATTAAATACCGGCAGCATATTTGGAAGTATAACTATGATACTAAACAAAAGATGCCATCGGTAATTAATTTCAATAATAAATGGAGCCCTTGTGATATTGAAGAACAGAACCATGTTAGCATGAGTGGTACCTCCAGAAAGAAAAGACAAAAAATAAAAGCAGGATGCTTAGTGCTGTGATAAGTCACCACTGGGGACATCCCTGGAATCTTGCTGTGCACATGCTGGAATCCAGTGACATCCATAGCATCATGATCAGCACCAACTATGGAATCTTGTAGGCACATACAGGTCAACTTGGTCTTCCATGACATTTTACCAGGCTCACCAATCATATATTGCTGGGTGCATACAGCACATCTTGCTGGGCATATTACATTTTGTTCATCTCATTATTTAGAATATCACAGATTGTTGAACTTTCATTTGACACATTAAGTGGGGCTTATAATTTGGTATGGTACATTATGTTGGGCTTACTACTTTACGTAATAAATAATGTTGGAAATATTACTATTTGGCTGATTATGATTGAATATGTATATGTATGATGCAGTCAATGTCATCATTGGGATTATTTTGTATGCATGTACAATACATAATACGTGTTTACTATGTTATAACTCGGGATTCTATGTTATGCTAGAATGGGTATGATATGCCGGTGCATGAGAAGCCGTTGGTTCAAATACCGATGCCGGAATCCCAACAGGGGCTGGTAAGTACCCTAACCCTCCCCCTCTCCCCCTGTAACCCTCCTTTGGTGGTGCCAAACCCTAATCTCCCCCGGTGGTGCCTAACCCTAACCTCCCCCTGATGGTGCCTAACCCTAACCCCCTCTTCCCGCAGACTAAACCTAACCCTCCCGGGATGGTGCCTAACGCTAACCCTCTCCTAACCCACCCGGTAGGTCCCCAATCCTAAGCCCCCCATCCCCGGGCTAAGGCTAGTATACTTACCTTCGGTATCTTGATCCCTTCAGGATTGCGACGCCAGCTACCTGACAGGCGTCGGGATACATAACCGCATCCCACTTAATATATATAACCTTTTTATATTGTACCATGCAAATGTTTTTTGCAATTATAATCTTTTCATTTCTAGGTTAGTATGCTGTGGTGTGCATGGATGAATTTCTTGACATTTTAATTTTGAAATATAAAAAGTACCACTGTAATAAAACCATACCACCCATTTCGCATAGCTATGTCTCTAAAATTCTGCGGCATGTACTGTATTGCGTGTTGCTCTAAATCCTTTCTACTTTTATTTAATTTCTAATGTATTGATCAGTGTTGCCCTCACATCTATGCTTTTTACAAGAACATTTATTCTGGAATTAATGCATTCACAGATAATTGCTTCCTTTGAGTGTCAGCATGATCAATATGCTTATAATATGGAAATGTATCTATTTCCGAGAACTCTCTAGCTCCTATATCTAACTGTCTTGCTTGCCCTATGGATGTTTCCTGTTTATGTCCTTCTCACTGCTTACAAGTTAACATGAATAAAACTGATCTTGAATACAACTTTAATACAGTATGTGATCCACTGGTCCAAACAATAATCACTGTAGATAGTAGATATCAATCCAGTTTCAAGACAAGTAATTCATTTACTCATGCACATAAAACACACTCAGCACTGACAGCTAATGTGGTGATAGAAAGTCTGTGAACCCTTTAAAATTTTCAGAATGTTTGCATTAATGTGACCCAATAAATCAAAAGTAAAACCCCTCAAACAATGATATTGTCGTATTTCACAGTTGGAACAGAGGGCCTGATTCAGCAAGGATCACAATGACCCCCCCCTGTCACCAACCGAAATGGATACTCCCGTCAATCACTGTATGATGACTCTAAGTGCTCGCTGCGGTCGCTTCCTGATCGCAGCAGCCTGTTTGCGCACATGCAATGCGATGAATCCACATGTACAGATTGCAAACATTGATCGGCTGCGTGCGAACGCACCCATGCGATCCGTGCTGAATCAGGCACAGAGTTTTATGTTGTAAAGCAATGTTTTGCTCTCTCCAAACAAACTGTTTCTTAGTTAATCCAACAGTTCTATTTAATACTGATCCACCCAGAGAATATTCTTAAACTGGTTACACACTAGACAATGGTGCGACCCAGCGATGCGGCAATGTGATGTAATGATACATCATATTGCCATACACATTACACAATCTGGTGTATAATTGTGCCATATATCGTTACATGCTGCATGTAACAACAAAGAGTTGGCCGTGGAATTTTCTCTCTGATGTGCAGCACAGCAGATGAGACGATCCAATGACTGATGGCAGTGAACAAAGGATTTGGCATACACACTATATGCTGTATATGATATATTGTTGTGATCTGCATCGGAACGTTATATAGGACAATAGATCAGATAGTGTCTACCTAGCTTAACAGTAGCCTCCTGACTCATCCCAGTGGCAACTTTAAATGGGCAGCAATATATTTATATATATATATATATATATATATGTATATATATATATATATATGAGGGGTGATTGAAAAGTAATGGGACTGCCTCTATTTTTCTGTCCCATAGGTAGACATGGCAACACTATGCTGGTTATTGTGAAGCTCATACATCGATGTGTCTGAACCTGCGGTTGGACTGCCTGTAGTCTTCTTTGTTTGGTCACGGTGAGTGGAAGATCTCCGTACGTTTCATCATGGTGGATGAGGAAGAAATGTCTGTGAGATTACGTCAGAGATGTGTGATTGAATTTTGTGTTAAACTTGGAAAAAGCGGAAACTTATGACATGTTACGGGAAGCATACGGTGGAGAAACAATTATCCGTGCGGCGCTATTTTGGTCGTGGAATCACCAGGGCCGCCAAGAGCCAAGGCGGGCCCTGGTAATAGGGGGTGTGACCTAATCTTGGGAGGCGTGGCCACGCCATCTTGCCGAAAAAAAGAAAATAAAAAAGATTTGCAGCGCCGCGAAGCGGCGGTGCGCGCCAGGGAGGGGGGCGCTCTGAGCCCCCTCAGCCCAGCGCAAAGCCAGGGGGGGCACGATCAGTGTGATCACTCCCCCCAGGCATAGGAGACTGCTGTGGCTGCTGCTCAGCAGCCACGAGCAGTCTCCAACTGCAGCTCAGCACACGCTGTGTGCTGGGCTGCTGTGAGGGGGGGGGGCGGCGCGGACCCGGGCCCCCGCCGGGCCCCTCAGGAAGCCCGGGCCCGGGTAATCTGTACCCGCCCCCCCCCCCTCTCGGCACCCCTGGGAATCACTTCGCAGAGGGTAATACGCGGGTGACAGACGAAGCGCGTTCTAGGAGCCCATTCACCGTGGTTAGAGATGTCAACATTGCTAAAGCTGCAAAGATGTTGCAAAATGACAGAACATTAACTTTACATGACCTTTCGGCATCACTTGGCATTTCATTCGAATGGGTTCAGCATATTGCCAGGGGCAGCACTATAGGAGGCAATGGAGGCACCTGCCGCCGGGCTCCAGCACTGAAGGGGTACCTCCTCCATTGTCCACAACATATTCACCCCACTTAGGGCTGTAACTATTACCCGGAGTGTACCATCATGGCCCGCCCAATACATGGCACCCCTTCCCGGCACCTGAGAAGCCACCATACACTAGTGGAGAGCTCCATGTCAGACCATCAGCTGCTGCCTTCGTCTATCTATAGCCTGTCTGCATGCAAATTGCTACATTACAGTGTCAGCGGCTATGACCGGGGGGTGGGGGGCACCAAATTATAACTTGCCTCCGGGCATCTGGGATGAACTTACGCCACTGCATATTGCCACAAAGGAACTGAAAATACATCGCGTGTGTGCCAGTTGGGTACCCAGAAATCTCACAGAAAAGCAGATGTGACGAGGTGTTGAATCGTGCAAGAACACTGTTTGAATGTTGGAGAGGATACCCGATTTCCTGACATCGATTGTGACATGTGATGAATCATGGATTCGTCTTTATAATCCGGAATCCAAACAACAGTCCAGTGTATGGAAACATTTCTGCTTTTTCCAATTTTAACACAAAATACAAACACACAATCTGACGTAATTTCACAGACACGTATTCCTCATCCACCATGACAAAACATACAAATATCTTCCACACGCTGTGACCAAACAAAGAAGACTACATGCAGTACAACTGCAGGTTCAGACACATCGATGTATGAGCTTCATAATAACCAGCATAGCGTTGCCACATCTACCTACTGGACAAAAAAGCACAGAGGCAGTCTCATTATTTTTCAATCATATATATATATATATAGAGAGAGAGAGAGAGAGAGAGAGAGAGAGAGAGAGAGAGAGAGAGAGAGAGAGGAGAAAGAGAGAGGAGGGAGAGTTCTATGCACACTATTTTTGTTCAGTGTTTGCCTTATGATGTACTTGTGATCACTGATATAAGTCTGTAGATTCTTTGCTTTGCTGTTGGAGTCATTTTTGTTGGATGACCACTCCTGGCATTGAATTTTCTCTGTATACTAATTGTCTGACATTGGACTGGTGAAGGGTAAAGAAATAATTTAGAAATAATTGTGTAACCTTTTCCTGCCTGATGAGCATCGACTTTAGTATTAAAGGCTATGTTATTTACATAGGACAGGACCACCTAAACTCACACCTGATTGTAACCCAATTGAATGACACTACTGACTTTAATTATCCCCTTAACTGATTCGTTAATCCTAGAGGTTCACATATGTTTTCTCACAAAAATATTATGTTGGAATATTTTGATCAATAAATGAATGAAAAAGTTCATCCCTTTGATTTATTGTGTTCCCTTTTTCTATTTTCAAGACTTAGATGATCTGAACATTTTTATTTCACATTTATGATGTCACAGCCCAGCACCAGGGAAAGGAAATGTTACTTCCCAGACCTTGCATCAGCTAAAGTAATAAACAGTGGGATGGTGGGACAAAGGAGAACTTGCCAAAGGAGGTGAGGCAGTTTTGGGGACACCACCTAGGGTAACTTACCTTGATGACATACTATTTATTTTTTATATTCTGTGGTCAAGACAAGCTGTACTTCTCAGTTTTTTATTTATTATCACTTCCACATTACACAAAATGTATCATGGTTACAATACAAACTCACAACCCAATAAATTACTAAAATACCACAGCCTTAAAAGATGGAAAAAAGTATTCCACAATCAGCTAGTACAACACCCAAGACAGCTATAATGTTCATTTGATCGCAACAAGGAGAAGATAGAGAGACATGGATGGCCAGAATCAGTGATGATCCTATTTGCTTTTGATAAACACCTTCTACAAGAAATATCCTCCAGGTTTGGCAGGGATTACCCAATGTTTCCCTCAGCCACTTTAACCACTATAGCTAAGGGTCTATGGTCTGAACCTTACAATTCCAATACAACATAGTTATGGAGTAATATAGGAGACTTTCTATTGCACAACTGTAAAATTTTACAATAGACTTAGGTAAACCTGTTTCCTGAAGTCTCCTTAGAAAAAAACAGATGTTGCTGAGCCTTTCCTGCCACAGCTAAGATATGTGAAGACCACGAAAGATCATCAGTAAAATTAATACCTAAGAATGATACATAGCCAATCAGTACTTTGTTTTTAAGCATATTATGTTATGGCATTTTGAGGGCTGAAGGGTCATTGTTCATCTTCAATTAACATTTTGTCAGTGTAATTATACATTTTATTAATTTATTTAATTTATTTAATTTAATGAAGTCAGTATATTATTTTATTTTTACAGTACATCATGCAGTTAGATTCATCACAGTTCTCACAGCAGGGAAAGTGTTGGATTGAAAGAGGAGCACCAGGGCATGTGGGGAGTCAGGAGGGGGAGAAAAGCAGCTGGTAAATAAAGGAGCAGGCAGAGGAGGGATGGGAGGGGCATTACGGTAATTACTTCCTGAAAAGGGGATGAGGGTATCTGAAGCAGATTAGATAGTCACTTGGAACAGTGGCACATTATAAAACATACAGATGGGGTGGGGAGTGAGTAGCACAAGAAAAAAATGGAAAGAGATGCCTGGAGTTCATTTTGATAATCACCAATGGATGGGTTGGGCACATTATAATAATTACTGACAAGGAGGATAAAGACACATTGTAATTACTTATGAGGGGGGCTCTTGTAGGCTACAGGAGGCAGAGTCCTGTGGACCATAGTACAAAGTAATGATGTTGTGAGGAGGGAGTGATAAGGTTCTTGCTTTGGGGGATGGATTGGATTGTTACAGTAATTTAAAAGAAACTAGGTCGGGCTTCACTGCTCAGACTTTCCTGGAGGCCTGGAGTTGAGTTCACTTGCAATAAGAGAAGCTGCACTGTGTGTTGAACCAGAGAATCTGAGAAGTCTACTCAAAGTCGACTGAACTGATGTACCAGGATTTCAGGCTAAAGGAGGAAAATGTATTCTGCTTCCAGGATAGTTGCAGATACTAGCCACCTCCCAATATACTCACTAGTCATCCTCTTTGTCTGTACTACTATCGCCACACATTCCCTACTACAACTACAATCAACCCATCCTCAGTTGTCACTTTTGCTACTATACCCGGGCTGTCATCTGTGTCTTTGCTGCTACCTATCATCTGTGTCCCTACTACACTGCCCAATACCATCTGTGTACTTACTGCTAAACTACCCCCCAGCTGTCATCCACTAAGTTCCATCATCCATAGCTGTCATGTATGTCCCTACTACTACCACAAACCCATAACTGTTCCTACTACTACACCCTATCTGTCACCTGTGTCCCTGCAACTACTACCCCCCAGCTATCATTATTTGTGTTTCTTCTGCTAACCCTCATCTGTCACCTGTGTCCCTACAACTAACCCTCAGTTTTCATGTTCCCTGCTACTACTACTGCCAACCCCTGCATCATTGGTGTCCCTACTACTAATAGTACCCTCCAGCTGTCATTCTATGTGTTCCTACTACTACCTCTCAGCTGTCATCTGTGTCTCTACTAATAAACCCTAGTTGTCATGTGTCCCTATTACCAGATTCTATTTATCATTTATATAGCACCTTCTAGAAGATAATAGCTAGAATCTGACAATAACTCCACTTCTAAAAACACACACTTTAGTAAATATACCCCTTTTATGGAACCCACTGTAAAACACAATACATGAGCAAGCCCTGAAAAGTATCAGTGTGTTTTCATCAACCTGTAGCTCTTACTAACTGCTTTGGGCTTAGTTTACATTTGAATTTAAGTCAATTTTATGGCACACCTCCCAGTTGTAGCAGTACCCATCCACTTTACTGCCACGTTCAAAGGTGGTGCTTTTACAATCTCCCTAAAATACTTTTTCAAAAGTAGGCAAGTATGCTGTCTGTGCTGTATAGCAGTCACTGGCATGAGATCTGTACTGTTTTGTGGTCACTGGGATGCTGTCTGTGCTGTGTGGCAATTAGTGAGATGCTATATATTGGCCACTGAGATGCTGTGTGTACTGCATGATGGTCATTGAGTTGTTGACTGAGCTGTATGGCAGTCAATGCAATGCTCTTTTGTGAATATCAGTATGCCACACGTGGTGGTTGTGTGAAGAGCCCACGGGATACCTTTTCCTTTTGCACCAATTTTCTTTTATCTCTTTTGCAACAATATCCTTTTAGTCTAGGATCCCTTATCTATAGAAGACGGCGTAGTATCTTATCTATGCATATAGTTTATGTGCATTTTCAAGTATCAGTAATATGAGGTACATTAGTGTATCTGTAAGAATCCATCAGCACAGTAGGACATGTGACCAGGAAGTGGGGATATATAGGAGGTATTCAATTATGCTGCGAAAAGTCAAAATCGACGATAAATTATTATCTCCGATGACGTCACTTTCGCATGTTTCAATGATCCCCGTATTCAATTTCAAAGACTTTTCGCCGGGTTGAAAAGTCTTTGAAAAAAAACGGGAATAAGTTTTCACCATGTTTTACATGGCGAAAAAAAGTGCAGAATTGGGGTTTAGGAGTGCAGGCTTAAAAAAAATAGCCTGCACCCCTGGGAATGTCATTTAAAAATAAACTGTGTCAAAAAAATAAAATCAAAAATTTTTTTTGGGGGGGGGTTAAAAAAAAAATATGAAAAAACACTTCTAAAATAGACAAATTAAATCCACAGGGGTTCCCTTGTATGCGGCAGGTGTTTTCTTCATTGCACAGAGTAGCGCAGGGGCACTTTTGCTGAATTTTTAAAAATAACTTTAGGGACTTATAAATATGCTTACCTCCATTTTCATGTACCCCAAATTTGATAGGAATAATTATTTTAACAAAAAAAAACCTAAGTGCTATTCTTCACCCCTTCTTCATAGCCGCAAATATGCACCTGCCGCGGCTATTACAAACCCTGACTTCCATCAGTAGGCAAAAATGGGGATGCCCATAGTGATGCCCCATGTCTAGACATCTTTAGGGGGGTCCCATACTTTTTGTTTGCATCTTTAGGGGGGTCCCAGGCACATTTCTCGAAAATTCCCATTTTTTTCGTAGATGATGCAAAAAGTTAAATGAAAAAAACGGGGATAAATTTTCACTTGCCTTTAGCAGGTGAAAAAAAGTGCAGAATTGGGGTTTAGGGGTGCAGGCTTTGAAAAAATAGCCTGCACCCTTGGGAATTGGCCCTTAAAACGAAATGTGCAAAAAAAAGTAAAAAAAAAAAAAAAAAAATCGGGACAACCCCAAAAAATTATGTTCAATTTTGGGGTGAAAAAAAAAATATGGAACACTGTTTAAAAAAAGCGAAATAGGTTTAGGGGTATTCTGTAAGTATGCGGCAGATGTTTTCTAGAATAGGCTATTAGCGGAGGTACTTTTTTGCAGAATTGAAAAAAAATTGTTTAGGGACTTAAAAATATGCTAGTACCCATTTTCAGGTACCCCAAATTTGATAGGACCACTTTTAAAAATGAAAAAAAAAGCTAAGTGCTCTTCTGCATCACTTCTTCAAAGTTGGAAAAAAACACCTGCTGCGGCTATTTAATAACCTGACTTTCTTTTGCAGGCAAAAACGGGGGTACTCATAGTGATCCCCCAGGTCTGGACATCTTTAGGGGGATCCTACAATTATTTCCCGAAAATTCCCATATTTTTTCACCGATCAAAGTTTTGCCTGTTCCCGATTTTGCCTACTTTGGAATTGAATACGGGGGCAATATCGGGCACGCGAGCGATACTATTCCGCCTGGAAAACAGGTGAAGGAGGGGAAAAGTCCAGCAGGTGACAAGTCTGGACTTTTCGCCTCAAATTGAATACAGGCCATAGAAGGAGAACAGCCATGAGAAGATGATGTCTTTTTCTGCCTGTAATGATTCAAGTATTATCACCAAGTAGTAAAATACATAATGAACATATTGGTTGCTTCGTTGCTATAACAAAAGATAGCATTAGAACATAACAGGCGGCATTAGGTTTTTGCACCAGGACAGCATGCACAGGTTTTCTCTATTGTATTATCACAGCTGGGATGTAGTGTGCTTGTCGGCAATCAAAATGTTGACAAGCATTATGGGAACCCCAGATGGCAGGTAAGTAAGTAAATGCAAATAGTAAATGCAAGAATTTGGGCTCTAATAATGCAATACAAAAATAATATACAGTATATGTTAATTATACTGATGAACTCCTTAAACATTCAAGCAGCTCCTACTAAGTGACTGAAGCAAACAACAATAGTATAGTGTATGCAATATACTTATAAGGAGCGCTATTTATAAGTATATTGCTATACACTATACTATTCTTAGAAGTATAAAATGCTGCTAACAGCATTTTGCATCTGCTGACATTACAACTGAAAACATGATAAATTACCACAATGTTTACAGTTGTATTGCCACTGCCAGCGTGCATAAAAGTAGCATTTTACACTTGCCTATATCCCGGATACTGCTTTACGGGGCTCACATACTGCATGTAGACGATGGGCCTGATTCAGAGATGTACGTTCATCCGAGGATGAACACACGTCTCCAACGGTTTGGGGGCCTGTGCTTCCGCACAACCCATTCAGCGTATGTGCAGAACGGGTCCTTGTGATCTCGCTTGCAGACCCTCCAAGTCGCAGCATGGATTGACATGCTGCGGTGTGTGGGGGGCGGAGCGGGGGCATGCCTTGTCGCCATTCATAGAAACAGTGGCGTATCGCCCCATTTTCCCAGAAGTACGAGACTAGGGTCTGTGTCAGTGGATGCAAATTCCTGGCTTCTTCCGTGACAAGACACCGGCCATGCTCCGGGAGTTAAAGCTTCCTGCAGCCTGGCCTGGCCAAGGGAGTAACTGGTCGTGATGGTGATCCCAGCCTGCGACATAAGTCGCAGTGCTGGGATCGCAAATGTAGGTGTCTGACACCTCCTTCTGCATTTGCATCGGTGATCCCAGCCTGCAACAGTGATGTTATATGCTAATGCCACAGGAGGTGTCTGCATTGCAGTCGGTATTGCAGATCCAAGTGCTGTGTCCAAAGACGCACATGCGCACTGCGGCCCCATGAATGCGCTGTTCCCAAAACATTCATCAATTGCGACCAATAGGGGCCTTCGTACAACTCTGAATCTGGCCCTATGCTCAGTTCTAGAGGTCTCCAAATATACACTAATAAACTATAAGCCAGAGACTTGCTGCACAAATTGTGGGGTATAAAATACATCTTAACATGGAAAAATGTAAATGGAAGAATATGCACTGTTGGTGGTGAGAAGGAATAGAGGTGATATGAAAGAAATATTCATATATTCAAGGCTATTAACAGAGTTCTGAAGACAGCATATTAATAATATGCAAGCCTTCTAAAGAGTGGGGAAATGTAAAAGCTACCCCTATCAACCAATTAGCTTCTATCTAGTATTTATCAAGTAGATTATATAAAAAGATAAGTAGAAGCTGATTGGTTGCTATGGACAACTTCTCCATGTGTCCACTTCTCCACTCTTTAGAAGGCTTGATACATTTCCCCCATGGTCTGAAATTGGAATGAGGGAGACTGAAAGGGAACATATGAAAGCACTTCCCAACGGAAGTAGTGATACTATAAATGGAATAGTACACAATCAGAAGTGGTGAGGACCAGAACCGTAGACAGCCGACCCGGGCCCCATTACTATCGAGGGGGCATGACCTAATTATGGGATGCATGGCCATGGCCCCATAGAAAAAAAGAAAAAACATTATTTGTAGCCCCGCTTAGCAGCGCTGTCTGCTGGGGAGGGGAGCGCTGTTAGCCCATCAGCCCAGCGCAAATCCAGGAGGGGGGCGCAATCAGTGTGATTGCTCCCCCCCTAAGGACAGAGGAGAGGAGACTGCTGCTGCAGTCTCCTGCAGCAGCAGTGAGCAGTCTCACGCTGCAGCTGAGCACACAGCAGTGTGTGCTGGGCTGCTGACAGATAAGTATGAGGGGGGGCGGCGTCGGACCCAGGCCCCCACTGAGTCCCTCCAACAAGCCCGGGGCCAGGTAATTAGTACCCCCCCTCTTGGTGCCCCTGGTGAGGACTCAAACAATTACAAATTCTTGGCATAATCATAACATTATTGTAACTAAAAAACCCTGCTGCCTAATAATTCAATACAAAAAACACGAGAACAAAAGTATATTTGAAAAACTAGGCACAAAAGACAAGCTGCTTATATGGTTGATTGCATTGTATACTCGTCCTGGTCCTATCTCAAACCCCAATCCAAAAGTATGCATACATCCAAAAAAAAAAATAACTGTTTCCTAAATAAAGTAAAGTAAATATAATTTTGTTTAGAAACATTCACAACACATATTTAATGCAGCATTGTCATGACAATTGGGTTGCTAATTGTTTGTGTAACTAAAATGGTTTATATGGAAATACTTTATTTCAGTTATATCACTTTATAACTCTAAAAATGTACAAAGAAAGTTTGGTAGAAAAAAATTGGTGCATTAATATAGTAAAGCAGGACGGTGCCTATAAACTGATGAGCCCAAGCATAATCGATTCTTACAAATACATTTTATTCTGTTAGCAATTCCAACTGATTGGAATCCAGTGGAAATACAGTATAAAGCAACTTTAATAAGAATGTGTTTATCAGAACACTGATAATATTAACAGTAGGATAGTCATGGAACGTACTATGCTAAGAAAGAAGTTTCATGTAAAAGAAATACAGTAGAAGCATAAAACGTCCTGACAACCCTGGCATGCTTCCTAGGATTTAAGACATCTAACATACTTGATTTATTTACTAAATGGATTTTTATTCACAAAAAAGGTTAAGAGTATATATTGTCTGGCTTATTCCATCCTCCTCTATATCTGTGCTCTTTATCAATATAAGCATGAAAAATGGTCTTTTCACTCATTACATCATCAGTACTTTCGTCTTCCACTTACAACCCTTTGGCTCTTGGCCTATTTTCTCTTCTCATACAATATTATATTCATTTAGGTTCTGACTTTACACTGTCTACTGATTCACTGCCTCATGCTGTTCTACAACCAAGACTTTGGTTTTGAGTCTCCAGTATGCTAAGCTGTCGCTGTACACTCTTTTGTCTGTTACAGGCAACCTTCTTTTCCATCGCTTTTCATCTTTATTCCTGTCTGTTACCCTTCGCTCATGTCTTGTCTGCTTTCTCCTATTCTTTTACTCTATTTGGCGCTCTCCATGTCTTTTCCAATCCTTTTCTGTTTTGCAGTGAATGTTTCATGCACCAGTAATCCTGCACTATCATGCCACTGCCTTTAAATATCCAACTCCCAGCAACATTCAGACAATGCAGACTTTTAGTTTCAAAGAGTTACTTTGCAGTGCCGAAGAAAAAAATTCTATGGAGGACGGATGATGAACATTTACAGTCTGAAGCATATTAGCCGAAAGCAGATTTTAAGTTCAGCCATCATAGTTTTGTGTAAAGCAGTGTAAATCATTGCTGCCAGCGACAGCAAAAATAAATCTTTAAGATGACAGTGATGCCTAAAAGCAGACAGTATTATTGTTATTACAGTGTTGTAGAGGCCAGACAAATATATTTGTACTCTGAAATAAAATGTACATTTAATCACTTGCATTTCTTATGTGCCTGCTTTGTCATGGTGGCATATCTAAGTGGGTGGAGTTTGCTTGTACAAAAGGTGGTGTCTTGTTGTGAAGGTGTTGTGAAGACAAATTACAAGGCATTCCTGGGTCCGCACCCACTGTATTGTACTGCACATTGACAGTCTGCATCCTCCAACACTGTACACTTGAGCACTCATTTTTGAGTCTAAGAGCAGTGCTCTGTATTGTAATTGTAATATCATTATAACATAGCGGTTATTTAATGCTTAGGATGCAAGTCATTTAATTGACAGATTCTTATATTATTCGGATTGTAATGTGATTATATAAAAAGTACATAGTATTTAAATATTGACATTACTTTTTCTTATTACATTTTATGAAATGTTTTGGATATTTAGGGGCATATTCAATTGGGCACAAGGTTTAGTGAGAAAAAAAACATTGCGCCCAATTTTGGATTACCGCAGATATGCGAGCTCCCGATACCCACGGTATCCAATAAAAAAAAAGTGGTTGCTGGGTTTTCAGCTCTGAAAACCACACGCAGCATAAAAAATAAAATAAAATAAATCAGTACTTACCTGCTCGGGGGTCTCCGGTGGTCTCCATGGCTCCCGGTGGCCTCCCCTCTATCTTCTCACTGGAGAGGGAGTTGCTGGGAGTCCCGGGGACTGCTGGAGACTCCAAAGGCTGGTGGGAGGGGCAAGGGCTGCTAGGGGATGTATTTCTCCCAGTGCCCATTCTGTGGGGGCACACTGAACTTGGGTGGGGTACAAATACACCAGGGGTCACGCACACACGCTTCCTCACACATACTGACATACTCACCACTGCTGCAGAAGACCCGGCTTCCGACGCTGGATGCGGAAGAAGATGCAGAAGACAGCACTGCAGAAGGTAAGTAATTATGGTCTAATTAAGCTAATTGGAAACTTCCAATTGCTTAATTAGTCCTCAGGGGGACGGGGGGTCCCAGAGCAAGTCCTGCTAATTTTGCCTAAAATTAACGATTTTAGAAAAAAAAAAATCACACTTGCACTGGATGTGCAAGAATAAAAACCTCCCGGTGCACAAAAAAAGAAAAAAAAAATGCACCTAATTGAATAGCAAAAATCTCGCACCTGCAGGCAAAACCCCACAGGTGTGGGATTTTTGCTATTCTCGCGCCCAATTGAATATGCCCCTAAGGGACTGATTTTCTTAAATGAGTATTTTAGAAACTATATATTAGTGCAGAGTGTGCTTTCTTTTACAACCCCTCTCTATTGCCACCCCTCATCCCACCCAAACAGCGAGTGGTACCATATCCAAATACCACTACAATCATCTGTACTGACAGAGCAGTCCACTATGTCTAACAGCATACAGAGAAAAGTGGTAAGCAAAAATTTCTTGTAGCTATCAAGCAGTAGAAAAAAAAATCTCCTTCAGATGACCGTAACAGCATGCTATTACCAGTACAAATTTAGGAGTGATTGTATGGTACCCCGGCTGTTGGTGTGGGCACAGATAAGTTAGGTTTAGATGGTACCTTACAGTTGAGATGGCAGCTCCAGCAGATCTTCCTTCTTCTATGGCAATGACTTCATGATTTACTAATGGGGGTGTGAGAGGACGTGGTTCCAGGGAACAAAGTATGAAGAAAATAGGGAACACCATAAAAAATGATAGTCAATCCGACAAAAGGAAACACTACAAATGTATGACAATAGTTATAAATACAGTACTAAATAAGCAATAGGCAAAAGTTTTCTCTAGTATTTAAATAGGTTTCTTTATCCTAACTGCTGCAGCACTTCTTTAACTATGTTTATAGGAAATATAACTTCTCAGTTATTTCAATACACTAGACCCTAAACATAAAGTAACCTTCTCAAAAGCACATATATGAAGAAATAGGAAAATAGATAATTACTTAGCAAACAAGCAAAACCCCAGACTGATCAGCTATTTACTGTAAGTGACCATGAAGTCCTTTCATTGGAGTATGCTCTTCTTACTGTCCATGGTCACTGTCATATTACATGCATCTACTTTTAATCCACAAAAGGCAAAGGTAACAGAATTAGCATCTAATAATGGTCTTTCTTGATTCCAGAGCACAATAGCTCCACTTTACAATGATAGAGCACAATGAATACAGTTCCACTTTAGTAACACAGTTATCTACAGCACTCAATAGTATTAGTAGCTCAGTCTCAAGTGCACTCTTAATTAGCTCTTATGTAATTTTTTCTCACAAAATGGCTTCCACTCTCTTTATACTAATAGATTCAGTCCACTGGTTCAATGGTAGCTCAATCACCACATATATCACACTGTCAATATGTATATACCTCTAGCTAAGTCTCTTGCAGGCGTTATAATTACTCAATATTGCAAAACACTTTAAGTAGGGATATCTCCCTTTATCTGTTTAACTCTCACAGCCTCCATGGATCTTTGCTGCAGCTTCCAGCACTGACATGCTACCTCTCCTGATCTCTCAGACACACTGCTGGTGCTTCTGCTTAGGTCAACAGCACTCTATCAGCTGGTATTCAGTAGCCCTAACACTTGGCACCACCTTAGCATCATCGCTTGCCCAGTCTTGGCTCAGAAAACTATGGCATCACACCCTGCTGTCAAGCTACACCCCCTCGGCATCTGCCTTACTGAACTACACATATGAGAAATACCATTCTTCTGCCAGCTTGTCCATTTCTGGTGCTCTGCGGCTCCACCTAGAGGCAACCTCCAACATTACAGTGTCCAAAGGCTCTTATTAGAGACAGGGGTATAACAATTGTCAGGTCCCCAGTAGGTATCCCTGATTTGGGACTGACTAGATTACAGCAAATAATTGTATCACCCTGACTGGTACTGCACTAGCATTAGGGCTGCAATTGTGCAGATCCTCAGGTCCTGATGTAGTGAGGGTAGAGTCTAATATAATACTCACAATGAATATTATATCACACTACCTGTATAACATACATGTCTCTTTACTGTGAACACCTGTGTAAAATACACATGGGGCCACAGGTCCTCTAACACTCTATAACAATTGTGCAGGTTCAGCGACACAAACTAGCACTCAGTTAGTTGGTCTCCCCTTGCTTCTAACTATAAATGCATTGGGTATGAAATCCCGGCTTTTGGGATGCCGCTGGTCAGAATACTGACAGCGGCAGCCCGACAGCCAGAATCCCGACCCATAGGAACTAATGGTAAGTATTTTCCTAACCCCTACCCTAACCCTCCCTCTTCGGTGCATAACCCTAACCCCCCCCCCAGTGTGTAAACCTAACCACCCCCTCCCCGCACCCTAAACCGAACACCCCCTCACCGATGCCTAAACCTAACCTCCCCCCTGGTACCTAAACATAATCCTAACACTCCCTTCCCGGTGCCTAATAATAACCCTCCCCCTAGTGCCTAACCCTAACCTTGCACCCTAACCTCCTACTAACACCCCGATACTTACCTTCGGATGCCGACGGTCAGGATACTGGTGCCGGGATCCCTACCTGTCAGGATTTTGGCGCCGGTATTTAGACCGTCGGCATTCCACATGCCAGGATGCCGACTACATCCCCTATAAATAACAGGTATAACATAATCTATATAGGGATCTAATAGCTTCTTCAAAGGCTGGGTTCTGGAAAATTTATATGAAAATAGACTAATAAAGGAACACTTTATTTACAAAAGGAAGAACAATGCTTAATTACGCAAATTATATAACTAAAAATGTTTGCAGATTACATAGACAATGTATGTTGTAATTTCAAAATAAAAAAGGGAAAAATTTACACAGAATTACACTCGGCTTATTCTGGGCTGGGGGGCACAGCAGGAAAATGCAGGTCCAGGTTTCTACTCAGATTTGATCCTCTAAGTCTGATACAAAGCAAAATGCTCCCATACCTTTTAACAGAAACCCACTCCCCCCTTTCGTAGTGATGTCGTGACCAAATTTCTAATGACTGGCTGGCTTGTTTCTTAACCCAGGGAACATAGTGGGACCACTCATAACTTTAAAACTAAATAGAAATAACTGTACATAATTTCTCTGCGTAGTAGCCATATGAAATATGGTGTTTTCACAATAATCTCTATTATATAAGTTATAAAACGAGTGTAAGCAAGACTGCTCTGGGATGTGTAATTAGTTAGATACCTAATTTCTCCCATACCTATTTCTCCCGAAACATAAGTCTTATGCTGGGCATACACTATACAATTATCTCTCAGATATCTGTCCAATCTGGCTGGTTGGAATGAAAACCTGGTAATGTATGGGAACAAATGACAGTTGATCATATGGTCTTAAACACTGAAAAATGGACAAAAAACAATTGGTCAAATTGGTTACATTCGTGTGTTTTAACCAATTTGTCTGAATGACCATTTTTGTTTGTTTTTCAGTGTTTGTGAGCGAATGGTCGATTGTCATTTGCTCCCATACATTACCAGATTTTCATTCCAACCAGCCAAATTGGACAGATATCTGACAGATAATTGTATAGTGGATGCCCAGCATATGGGATTCTCAAATCATGTCAGACCAGCAAACAGGTTTCAGGTATTTTTCTATGATTTTGTTAACTCCTTGCTGTGATGGATACCCCTGTTGTTCTTTGGTGCCAGCTAGCTATCCTCAAGTAATCTATATGCAGATATTAACAAAAGGCCTCCCATAATTGTTCACAGGACACCATAAGGGATACACATTTTAATGAAACTACACCAGCCCCCCTCTGGTTTCCTGAGTTTTGTTTACATGCTAAAGAAAAACCTTCTATGTGCCCTACATTTAATAAACTTTGATATTCCTAGACCCCCCTTATGTGGGTGATAAATGCCACAGGATGACAAAACCTTACAAAATGGCATTCAGATTACTAGCCCTTAATGACCTTACATTCAAAAAAAGTTAATATAAGCAATTATCATTGGAGCAATATTAGAATGATTACTAATGGATGATATTTTCCTCTCTACAATGCCCTGACCAGTACACCTCCCTCCTTTAGAATTTATGTGAGGGGTAGACAATGTGTCAACACCCTAAACCCATCTCCTATGTCCCAATCTCTTGGCACAAGCTTTCTACTCAAATGCACAATAGACTCTTTCTGGGGCAGAGGCTCTGGCACTGATCAACAGCCATGCCTGAACCCTCATTCCAGACTCTGTAATGCCATGACTGTGACAGCAATGCTCTTAAAATTTTACAGATAAGAACTATTTCCAGAAATACAAAAGCATTTATATAATATACAATGATGGCAGAAATTGTAATTAAGTCAAAATTGAGTATTTTCTATGTCAGTGGTTCTCACTTCCAACCCTCAAGAATCCCCAACTAGTTTCTTTAATCATGTGCAGGTGAGTTAATTTATGTTGCTGGGTCAGTAATTATCCCACCTGCTTCCACAGACAGAAATTCTCATACTTGAGGGTTGAAGTTGAGAACCACTGTCTTAGTTAAAAGTAAGCCAATTTTGTTATAGACCAGCATTTATTCCTGAATACAGAACATACTAATAAAGATACACCTTAGATCAGGGGTCTTCAACCTTGCCCATCCAGCTGCTGTGGAACTACACATCCCAGCATGCACTGCAATAGTTTTAGCATGCTGTTATATCAAAAAGGTGGCAGTGCATGCTGGGATGTGCAGTTCCACAGCAGCTGGAGGGACAAGGTTGAAGACCCCTGCCTTAATAGATAATGGATCCTTACATAAACAAAGTCTAATATCCTTGGATTTTTCCTCGTATTGAATAAATGATTGTCTTAAATAGATAAATACAACACAATTTATAATTATTATTGTATCATATGATAAAGCTAAAAAAAGCTTAAAGAATACAAAATAATTTTTCAGAACTTTTTTTTAAAGTTAAGCTCCAATCAATTCTTATGAATTACAAGACAGAGCCATATCTAAGGGTGTGAGTGCCCCTGGCAAAGTGACGGTCTTGACTAATTAAAACCATAGCTTCATGAATGCTTTGTGGCAGAGCCCAGAGCCAGGAGCTTGGATAAGGCTGGGGAAATTTGTGGAGAGCCTTCCCCGGGATCTAGCGGCTTAAAATTTGTGGGTGGCCAAGGCGGGCGGTGCTCTCATCAACTAGCTCTCCTGGTGAGTGCCACCCTAACTGGTAGTTTTGGCCCTGCAGCAAGGTATAAGAGAGTTGTTATGCAACTCTACAGGAGAGAGTTTTGTAATATATGACTGTAGAAAACATAACATAACACTAGTGTTGAGTTATACATATTTAAGTAAGAGCTTTGGGTTGAAAATGATGACTGCATTTAAGAAATTGAAATAGACACAGAGGTTAAATTAGCCCAGAATGGAGTGCAACTGCTTCTGGCCAATACAGTCTAAGCCGAACCAAACAAGTGTTCGCAATAACCATATGCCCATATGACCCTTCCAATCCAATAAGAATTTACCTTGTCCCCACTCCCTTCTACACTATTGGTTCCCAGTAAAAAAATAAAAAGATTCTAAAGATCCCACCGCATAGTTCTATAATTTGACCATTCAGAATGGGGTGCCCAAAAGGGACAGCCACATTGATATTTTCACCATGTACCTAATTGGAGCCCTGGTTGGTTGATGCATTCACTCCCTAGACCTACAGGCTGGAGGCAGGTATGGATTGGGGGCAGAAAAGGACCCTACCAAATTTGTGTGTGCTACAGGGTGGGGGGCACAGAATCGATTAAGTTATTGAGGAGGCAATATTGAGGACGACGCGACTGCAACACGCCGGCTAGGGGAAGAGCGGACTCTGCCGAGTCCCTGGGAGGTGAGTCCACAGTAGAGGCAGGGAGTATGGCGTCTGGTACTTAGCACCACAACCGTTTCTCCCCCTCCATTGCATACCCAGTTGTGGACCGACGGGACGCGCCGGAGGTTGCCTGGCAACGCTGCGTAGGATCCGTACGCGTTCCCACGTAACACATGAGCTTGGCATTACACCTCCACATACTTAGGTAGCTCTCTGTACTACTTACCCCGGGAACACCATCGTCACCATCAGCAATTCACTGCATATCAGCAGCCCAAACTACAACTAATGTGCGGGACGCCGCACCAACAATAACTTGTCCACGAGACTTGCCAATCCCCAGTGTGAGCTCCAAGGTCCCCGGTCCTTGCTTCCAATCACATAATCAGCTCTTGATATCCATTTATTGATTTTGATTCTATCTTTTTCATGTTTTATCCTGTGGATTTTTTCTACAGTTTTTCTCTTTTTTTCAGTAAAAGTAGCTACTGAACATTGCCGTAATAGTTATTACTACACATATTTTGGACTTTTGACTGCCATTGGTATATCCAGTGGACGGTCACCACTTTAAGCCTGTTACCACCTTGCTTTATTTAATAAAATTTCTACATTATCATATTTAGCTCGACCTCATCACTCATATATACACTCATATTTGCCACATACCATCTCGAAAAGGGTTTGGAGCGCATTTAATCTGTGATTATAGATTAGATGTGATGATATATGTCAGACTTTGCTTCATGTGACAGGTACTACAAGATATACAGTGACTTTTGCACATGGTTTCACTTGCACACTGTAAGCTAGTGTCAGGTTTGCTTACAATTAGACAGTAATATCTACTGTGCATGTGTGAGTACTTCCCCTGCTGATTTGCTTTCTGAAAATAAAAACCTAGGGAATTTTTATGTGGCACCTGAAAAAAACTACCTGCCGATAATGTATGTAAGTGGTGTTAGGGGTGCTACAATATGGCCACCATATAGAGATTTGTAAACCAAATAGCCCTCATTCATATGTAACAATACAATGTGATTGTTCTGTGGGAAATAACATAATAATAGCTTTTACACTTACAATACCTCTCAAACTAGAGAGAAACGGATAAATGCAGTAGGTTTTCATAGATTGGAATTTGCACAGCATGCCGAAACGTTAAACGTTAAATGTGATAAAAGCAAATTGGTTGAATACAGTGTTAATGACAAGATTTAAAAAGTAGAGGATTTTATAACCTGCAATACTTTCAATGGTATTTATCTAATTGAGTGCAAATGTGGCCTTTTTATGTAGGTCACACTGTACATTTAGACCCTTAAAACTACCTTTAGGTGTTTTGGAAGGAGTGTGCTCCTCCGCGGCCTCCCTCCAGCATCTTGTAGGTTTTACTGAGCCGGTGGTCACTAGGACCAGGCACAGCTCAGTCAGGAGGAGTCCGACCTCTGACAAGTGCTAGTTTCCTGCGTCCATGAAGACTGAACAGACTCCAGATGGTACCACCAGAATACATGCCTGTACAACTAGTTACATTAACTGCATTTACCATATACCACCACCGATACACAGAGGGACTTTGGGGATATCATCTACCAGTGCATTTGCCCAGCTTACGGCCGGCATTACAATGCCCAGCATTACTCTGAGCTCCAGGCTGCTATATTTCGCATAGATTGCCTATCACTGTTATGTGATACCCTGTGTCTTATGTGACTTGCTCTTCTGCCAGATTACAATAAATCTAAGAACGGGTTAAGCATACCATGTGTGGACTAACCAGCACCTACACCTTTGTTACACAAACAATACCATCAGCATATTGACCAATACAAGTGTACCTGGGTTGAACCCCATATATGGAGGACTACTGCACCCAGGGCCATAGAGAACCGGCCCCGGGGGAGGGGGCATGATCTAATTGCGGGAGGAGTAGCCACGCCTCCTTTGAAAGAAAAAATCAAAAACCTATTTGTAGTGCCACACGCTGGTCAGCAGCAGCAAAGCAGTCTCCCACTGCAGCCTAGCACACAGCAGTTTGTGCTGGGCTGCTGACAGGTAAGAGGGAGGGGCACCTGGTGGACCTCCCCAACAAGCCCTGGCCTGGGTAATTAGTACCCACTCTCCTCCCCTTTGGGCACCCCTGACTGTGCACCAAGCACAATCTGCTACACAGATTTGTATCAGTACACTCTGCTATTACTATCTGCTGTCACCCTTCACTCTGTTGATAATGTGAACATGTTAGGACTTTTAAAAAACTACTTGACACCCATTCTCTATCTTCACACTTTAAGAAAACTGGTAATTGTTCTGAAAAGTATATTATGGGGGGAATTCTATACAGAACAACTGGAAATTTTGAGGTAGTGAAAAGAGACTTGCACAAACCGAGATGGGATGTATTTTTAATCTGAATACTCTACCTCTGAAAGGGTTAAATTTAGAATTCGACTTAAAGTGTTTTTTAGAATGGGATGTAACCTATTAATGGATACTTTTACATTTTAATGTATATAAATTTTGTATGATTTAAAATATTTTTGAACAGCAGTGCATAGGAATGGGAGACTGCTGATATTTCTATTTGACACATTGTCAGCTGAATATGTTAGCTACAAAAATATATCTCCTGTATTACTTTACATTATATACTACAAGATGGCTGCATACATCTTTCCTCCACACTAGCTTTACTGTTATCTTGCTCTACTTTTGGTACACGATATGCAAATATTATTTATGGTTTTGTTCTTCGCTATGATATTGACAGTCACAACTTTTTATCATAGCCGGCTTGTGAATATACTTCTGGGCACAGATCCCCACTGGGATATCATGCATTTCTGGAATTTAATATGCTTCAGATTTACACAACATCTTGGGATCATCAATATCCGGTATTTGACACATTTACAGCATTTCTGGTGGGGACATTCGGAGCAGACTTCTGCATTGGTGATTTTAGCCAAGAATGTGGGCAACTCCCACTGAACCAGAACAGAGACTGGAGCTAAATCTCCTTCAGGGACTGTTGCTGTTTGGTTGTCCGGAGGCCAACATATGACTGTTTATTTTATGCATCTATAATATCTCTTTGGTAAGCAGACTTTTCCCCATTTGTGCTGAGCTGTCTTTTGTTACTTCTGTATTTGACAAAATGCATTTTATTTATTGATGTGTGTGCACTAAATTCCCTTTTTTTACGATAATGCACTAGATATACTTTTTACAAAGGTCCCGGCTATCCCATCCTCCGTATAAATACAAAATGTCGGGTGCCTTCACAAATGCATAACAATATGCTATATACTTCCCAATAGTGCGGCACTCCTGATCAACACATCACACTCAAACTACGGCATGTATGGCAACATTTAAGTGCCCTTTAATCGTGTGGCACTTTCGTCAGGATATCCTGACGAAAGTGCCACATGATTGAAGGGCACTGAAATGTTGCCATACATGCTGTAGTCTGAGTGTGATGTGTTGACCAGGAGTGCCACACTATTGGGAAGTGTGTATATATATATATATATATATATATACATACATCTACTGTCAGAGTTCATTCCCTGGATGATATCTCCAAAAGAGTGTTCTATAACAAGCTTCATTGTGTAAACACACATCTAAAAGGGGGACATTAGGGAGCAAAAAGGTTATATACACTAATTTTCTTGGAAACAATGAACCCCTTTTTTCTTCTCTGCATGAAGGGGGTCTCTGTTCTATGCTTTTTAGGATCCATGTGTGTTGTGTCACAAGCGGGGTTAATTTGTTAGTTCAAATTGACTGTACTATGATATGTATTTTTTTACATGCACATATGAGGGTACAAAGAAGAAGATTCTTCATGGTGTGATAACTGGAGACAGCACTAAAATACATTAATATATTTTATTTTTTTTTAAAGCCAGTTCACATTTTTGGATTAAATAATATTTGTTGCATAGTTTCTATAGCAGTTGACTGCTAGTTACAGCAGTAAAAATGACTACCATATAAAACAGAACACCATACAATACAGAGATCATCAGTGACCACTATGCAATAAAATAAATATCAGTGACTGCCATATAGTACAGAAAGCCTTAGTGACCACCATATAATGCAGATAGCATCAGTAACTAGCTACCCTCCCTGCTCCCCAGTTAGTTTTCACCTACACTCATCAGTGGACTAGTTTATTTTATTTATTTTTTTAAGCAAACTTACTGACCTTGGTTATGGCATTAGTTTAAAATGCCTTTTGTGTGATATGCTGGCTGCTTTATATGGTACCTGAGCTGGTCTGTTCTCCTGCTTGTTCACAACAGACTGTGGGTAAGGTGGGTGGAAAATGGTGAGCGTCTTGATCTCCATAGTCAGCCAGTCCAACCCTTCCAAATATACCTAGCTCTGAAAGCTGGGTTGCAGATCTGACTTCTCGTTGGCTGCCTCCCTCTCTATCACCCGGGGCATGATTGCCCTCTCCTTTGAGGATGTGTCTTGTGTGAGTTGTAAGAGATTATACTGTACTTATATTTTCTTTTCATTTATAAGCACTAGATATAGCATTAAGTTATTGTAGATAATAACCACTCAGCCAAAATGTTGAGTTCCGCCACCTCTCTAGGACCACTTTAATGCAAATTAATTTGCATAAAATAGATAAACAAGACATGTAAATCACATGTTAATCAGTTTACATAAAAAAATAATAGGAAAATAACATAAAAATAGCGAAAACATACAAAACAATCTCAAAATAAATCAAAGCAGAACAATATCCATAAAAACAAAAAGAAAAAAGGAAAAGAAGGGGGAGAGGGGGGGTAGAGGGAAAGAAGAAAGAACAGCTCCGGGTCCAACAAAAGCAAACAGAGGTGGAGCAAACTCCACCCAATCAAATCCAAGGATCAGAAAAGTTAAGAGAATCCAATCAGTGACAAACCCAGGGGGCCCTAGATCCCAAAGGTCCTGCAGACCATTAAGAGTCTTAGGAGGGATGAGATGTAATAATATCTTTAAAGGTTTTTGAGTCCTTGAAGTCCATCCAGCGGAACCATGTATCTTTGAAAGCAGCATAGTTATCACCTGCGGAGAACAGAATATCTTCCATTTCAGTGTAGAAATTGATTTTACTGAATCAATCTCTAACCATTGGAGGAGAGGAGGAGCACCACTTTACCGCAATAACAGACTTAGCAGTGTTATTTAAATGGCACAACAGAGATTTTTCATATTTCAAGATAGGGGCAGGGAATAGGTGAAACAGCCAGAACAATGGATCAGAGGGAACTGTCTCTCCTATAATGATAGCAGAAAGTTTAAGGACTTCCGACCAAAACGGGTGGAGGTGAGAGCATTGCCACCATATGTGAAACGGGTTGCCAGGGGCATTTAAGCACCACCAGCATGTGTTGGTGATGCCAATTTCCATCTTAGAGAGGACATCTGGAGACCTATACCAGCGGGATATTAACTGTCCTGGGTCTCCCGAACACTAACACTAGGAGAGCAAACATGTGCTAAACAAAATATTTCACTCAGTTGATCTCCCCCACCTCTTAGCCCAACTCCAGGTCCCATGTTTTAGTAAAGTGAGGAAGACTGAGATTTGAATCCTCCAAGAGATGGTTATATATTAAAGAAATAGTATGAGAAGGGAGAGAGGGACCAGCACAAAGGAGTTCAAAAGGTGTTAGAGCTGTATGAAGGGGACCAAGAGAGTCAGTGGGACCAAGAGAGTCAGTGGGACCAAGAGTGTGTAGAAAGTGGCGAACCTGTAGATATCGCCAAAATTCCCCTTGAGGTAAATTCCAATTGCCTTGTATGTTGGCAAAGGAAGTGACCTTGCTCCCACTCACCAACTGTCTGACTCGAAAGAGGCCCTTATCTAACCAACAACTAAAAGCTCTATGGTCCAACCCTGGAAGGAAATTAATATTTGACAAGAAAGACATATATGGGGAAGTCTTAGATGAAGTGGAGGGGTTCTTTCGAAGGGACCTCCAACAGGACAACATAGGCCCATTGTTAGGGTGGGATGAGGTGGGGGGCTTGGAAATTGGGACAGTTATTGACTTACTTTCAATCTGTACCCATTGCTTCTGCATGTCAGTTCTTGACCATTCCAGGATTCTAGTGAGGAGAGAAGCATGAAAGTAACCCTGAATGTTAGAGAGCCGAAGGCCCCCCCCCTACATTTGTCCTGTACACCAGGTATAATTTCAGACGCTGTCTCCTCCCCCCATCCCCACACAAAATCTTTAAAGAGGACCTGTTTATCCAAAAACCATCGTTGGGGTATCTTAATGGGTAAAGTTTGAAGAAGATACAAAATCTTGGTGAGAGTATTCATTTTTATTATACTTAACCTCCCAAACCATGAAAAAGGTCTAGCTAGCCAAGACTGCAGATCCAAATGTATTGTAGTCAAGGGGGGGAAAAATTAGCTTCAAACAAGTGGCCGAGGTCTCTAGTGATGACTACTTAAAGATATTTCAGTTGGGAAGCATGCCAGGCAAAAGGAAAAGCAGTTTTAAGATCCGAACATATTTTGGCCAAGAGGGGGGAAAAATTAGCTTCAAACAAGTGGCCAAGGTCTCTAGTGATTACTACTCCAAGATATTTCAATTGGGAAGCATGCCAGGAGTCCCGCCAACATTTGGGGCGGTGCTGTGATATTTAGGGCAACTGATTTGGTATAATTAACCTTGAAGTTAGAAAGGTCACCAAATAACCTGAACTCTTCCAGCAGATTAGGTAGGGAAGTGATTGGAGAAGTAATGGTGGCCAACAAATCATCGGCAAAGAGAGACAATTTATATTTCTTATCCTGTAGGGCATAGCCAGAATTCTTAGGGTTTAATTGAATAGACTGCACCAATGCCTCCATACAAAGGATAAAAATCAATGGTGACAGTGGGCACCTTCGTCGAGTGCCATTATTAATAGCAAAGGCGCTGGAAAGGGAGCCATTGACTCTAATGTTGGCTGATGGGGAACAGTAGAGGGAGAGGATGCGTTGAAAGTAGACAGGTCCCAGTCCCAAATGTTGCAACATACCTGTCATAAAACCCCAATGCCTTTTTCGTCATTGGTAGACAATAAAATCGCTGGGGTCTTCATTGTGGAGATTTGGTGTATAAGGGCTAGGATCTTAGAAGTATTGTCTCGAGCCTCGCGACCTGGAACAAATTCAACCTGATATTTATGTATGATCGATGGGAGAAAAACTTTTAATCTATTCGCAAAAAGTTTTGCAAATAATTTGATATCAACATTAAAGAGGGAGATGGGCCAGTAGCTGGGGACCCTTCCCTTTTTTAGGAATCACTGTGATGTGGGCTTCAAGGGATTATATAGAGATAGGAGACTGAGTGTAAACTGAGTTAAAGGCCTCCAAAAGTAATGGAAGTAGCTTATTTCTGAAGGCCTTATACTAGTTGATTGTAAAACTGTCTGGACCAGGACTCTTCCCAGAAGGAGTAACTTTGATAGCCTCCTCTAATTCAAACATAGTAAAAGGTACCTCCAACTCCTCACAATCAGACACAGTAACCCTAGGGAACCCTATTCTAACAAGGTAATCATTAATGGCTCGTTGTTTCGCCAAAGCTCTGGGGTAGGCCGCAGAGGAAGGGAATTTGTAGAGAGAAGAATAGAAGATACAAAATGCCGCCGCAATCTTACTGGTGTCATAGAGAGCCAGACCCCCCTCATCCTTAATAGAGATTATAAAAGAAACAGTTCTCTGCGCACAAGCTAACATTTTCCCAGGTTTATTGCCCCATTTATAATATCTGATACGGCATTTTCTGAAAGAAAATTTTATTTTGTCTAGGAGGAGCTTATTCAATGCTGTACGTGCAGCAACTAGTTCAACATAGATTTTAGAAGAAAGGGAAGCTTTATGAGAAGACTTCAAGTTCTGTATCTTCTGCAGCAAATTCTAAATTTGGGCCACCCTTTGTTTTTTCAAATAAGCTCCTAACTGGATACACTTCCCTCTAAGTATGCATTTATGTGCTTCCCAAATAATAAGCCTTGACACGTCAGGGGTTATATTACATTCAATATTCCCAATAGCCTCTTCAAGTTAGGATCTACAATAGGGGTCATTCAAAGGGGATTCACTAAAACGCCAAGAACGGCATGTGCGATCAGCTACTCCTAGAGATAGGTCTATCATGACCAAGTCATCAGGCCTATAGAGGCGTTACGCACCAAGTGGAGTCTATGGTTTTACAATATATAGTTTAACCTGGAATAGGACTGATGTGGGTGCGAGAAATGAGATAGAAAATCTCTATCTGTGGGAAGGAGAATACGCCAAACATTGGACAGCTGATGAGTGTTGAGCAAACATCTTACCTTACGAGTCACACTTTTGGGGAAAGCAGAGGAACCAAAGGGCACATCCAATTGGTGATCTACTGTAGGCCCAGTTCAAGCCCCCTCCAACCACTAAGATACCTTCCTGGAGAGAGTCTCTAGAACCACTTTAAGCCCTGGATAGACAGAATCAGAGGTGGTTAGAAACACATGTAAAGTTATGGTGCATACACATGTAGCGATCAGCCAGCGATACGATATCACTGGCTGATCGTCCTGCACCCTCCCCGGTGTGCTGAATGATCGATATCGAACATCCAGCATACCACCACCTCACCGACGACTATAGCGACTCGTGATCAATGGTCGTGGGTCCCTTAAGTAACCTGCTTGATATCGAGCAAGTTGACCGGTATGCATGGCCTATCGTCCATACGTAGCCGCACATCGCTGGTCAATGATGAGTTGGTAGGGACCGTTTAAATGACCAATTTGAATGATAACAGTAATGATAACGATATCATTATTGTTCAAAATGCTCATTTATATCTCTACGTGTGTACGTACCAATAGTCTGATCAATACTACACAGACAATAAATGTTGCTAATGCAAGAACAGAAAAAAATATTGTACAGTCAATAAACAGGTGACTCTGTAGATACTTTAGTGCAGGGATGGGGAACCTCATGCCCGGGGGCCATATAAGGCCCCCTGAATCATTTGGTCTGGCCCTTTTTTCTGCTAGCCCTACCTGGCTAGCATGGAGCATCCTTAGGACACTTCAGAAGGTTACACCGCTGCCCTTACAGCTCTCCTCAGTATGCTTCTGGCATTGCTGTAATCACCAGCGATTGTGGCCCGCCCCCATGTGATGTCACACAGAGGGGGTGTGACCTGTACTGGGCCCGCAAATAATGTTATATATATCAAAATGGCCCTCTGCAGGAAAAAGGTTCCCCACCCCTGCTTTAGTGAAAGGAAAAAATAAAGGAAAAATAGTAATGCTAACAATAAATAGGGTGGGACACATCGAAGGAAATTGTAGATTGTCTAAATAACTATTTCTTCTCTCTATTTACTACAGGAGAAAGATATACAATATTGAGACATATATATATTTACTATATAAGATTTGCAATAAGTGAAATTAAATAAGTAAATGGGTCCAGCAGGTACATATCCAACAATACAAGGTGTGGCTATTAAAAAACAAGACTGTACTTGTAAAAAATAAAACATATGAATTAAAAGGGGGCGAGGGAACATTGGACTTTGGACTATCCCAAAATGGTTTCGCAAGTTTCACCCATCTCGCACAGATAGTTTGCTGTCACACAGCACAGCACTGCAGGAATTTAATCGGAAACCCCAGAGACTGCAACACTAATATAACTGAAGTCAGCCACTAAATATAGCACCTAACAGCAAGAAGGAAAAGCCTCTCTGTATGTTTATGAGCGGAATCTCCTCCAGGATTTCATTTATTTTATACTCTACATCAAGGGTTCTCAACGCTGACCCTCAAGTACCAACAACATGTTGTGTTTGAGGATTTCCTTAATCATGCACAGGTGAGTTAATCTATTTTGTTGGGACTTTAATTATTCCAAAAAATTATATTTATATAGTATACTTGAAGAATTTAAATAAATCTAGATGTTTATTTTACTCTTATTAAACTGGAGAAAAGTTAGGCCCGTAACATTGCTTAATAATAAAATAAAATAGATAAATAAGTAAACAAATATCTATGTTTATTTTAATTAATAATAATTTCCTTTCTGGCAGATTGGCTAGTGGCTGACTTATTTGTATACATATATGTGATACGTATTCATAGTGAACTTTGAAAAGTATGAATGTAATATTCATTAGGATATCTGCCAATGATAGTTAATGGAGCCTCTCATAATGTCCCCAAGTGAGGGAAATAATATCAGCTTGAAGTTAAGCCAAACATTATATCACAACATCAGAGAGTTATTCAGTGAGTGTTACCTGATAGAGGAGTAATTGAAATTCACCAAGAGAGAATGGTTAATGAGCTTTAGAAGAAGATTGAGACATTAGTTTAGCAATATTGCCATGATCTAATTTTGGATCACTTCATTATTTATCTCGTTGTCCAGGCTATTCCCAAGCCAAACAAACTGCTAAATTTAGCAAACCAAAATATTTAAAATATTTAGACCATCATGAATTTTCTACTTTAATACATTGAAGGTCACTTACAAGTGCAAAACATCTGCTGCATAATGCAAAATCAGCTTTAGTCCCACTGTGTGCTTCAATTTGCACTAATGAGCTTACATTGCTTCCAAAGCACATGGTTTGTGGCGCGAGATGAGTAGTGGCATTTGCAGAGGAGCAGAAGTTTACACAGGCAGCAGGGCAGATGAGACAGCCACGGGGCCCATGTACTAAAGAAGGTGTGGTCAAACCTGGTAGGAGTGGCTACACCCCCTCTGGAAAAAAATAATTAAAAATAAAATGTGCAGTGGCTCCGTGCGATACAAAGGGGGACCTTTGTACCCCTGAGCAGCTGGCCTGGACTCCTACCAGGTCACTCCAAAAAGCCCAGGGCCAGGTAATTAGTACCCGCACCCCTCTTGGCACCCATGACAGGCAGAAGATAGAAGTTGCTTAGAGATAAGGTGTTTTTTGCAAAATACAGAGTAGGTGCAGCCATGCACTTAGTTTTGCAAAGCAGTGCTTACCAATCAGAAGCAATGTAGAAGATTCTGTGGAGCGCAATCTTGTTTTAATATTTTAATATGCATAAATCTGTATGCAGATCTGATGCTGCTCGTCCCACCTTATGATTGGAGAATTGGAATGGGGGAGGGAACTGATGGTTTAATGTAGGCTAAGTACAGTAATAGCGTATTCGCATAACTGCAATCTGAGGGCCTGATTCAGCAGCGATCGCTAATGTGATAGCAGCTGCAATGTTGCGTGGAACGCAGCTACTGAAATATGCTATTGCCTGCCAAAGCACAGCCGACATAAAGACGCTCCCACTGCTGCCTACTCATATGTGTATGACTTTGCTTACCTATGTAAACATCGGTACCATTGACGCACATCGGCCAATCACACAGCATTTACACCAGGTCTGACCTACCGTAGAGACTGCAAGTCACTTTGTTTGCAGTGGTCTCTAAAGCTGCGTATGCAATCACAGTGGCTACTTTATGCACAACCAAGCAACAGCATTCAAACGGGCAGGCATGTCTGCATATTTCTCCAACCACTCCCCTGTCCCACCCCCAAACACTGACAGCATGGCACTCACTCTGCGATGGCAGCGCACGTGCAGTGTGTCTTATATGCATAAGCAATTGCTAACAGTCGCTCGCTCTGCATATGTAGTTGCATTTGCGATCGCTGCTGAATCAGACCCTGAGACACAATGTAAATATGCCTACCAGTAGCCATATCATTTATATATGTCTGAGGGCGGAAGCAATGATGACCGCCCACCATAACTAATCACTCCTGATTGCATGCTTATGGATTTGTCTATCCAGCTGATAATGATTTCCTTATTGCTCTGCAGTCATATTGCAGGACAGCGGCCATTTTTAGTGTGAGTTTTTTTGCTATTTGTGGTTATACCAACGCAGGATTGGAGTTCTTTAAAGGTGTGGTTTTTTTTCATTTTTTTTACATATTATGAAAAATAGTAAATGCATGTCACACTATCAAAACAAATGTGCACATACATTTCTGCTCAAGACATTTATATTAAAATGTTGTTTGGTTAGGCTTATGTGCTTGTGTAAGAGTACTGCAATTTACTGTACACTTTTAAAATTAGTATTGCATTTTTCTTTTTCGCCATTCAAATCTTTTGTACCTTAGAAATTAAAAATGGCAGGATTTCTTTAATATTTTTTTTTCATTCTACATTCATTTTAATAGCCATACCATTTTTATTGGAGGTTAGCGGTTCTGTTTTGATTTGGATCTTCCCGCCAAGTTTGTGATTTTGAGGTGAAATGCCACAGAAGCAGACCCAGAGTAGGGCCAATAAGGCAATGTCTTATAGCAGGTGAATAGAAGCCCTCTCTATACCATTATTCGTTCCTAAATTGGCCTCATGCATGTAAAAATCTGACCGCAGCACATGACACTGTTTGACAGATAAGCAGATAAAAATAATTGTTGTGTAATTGCTATTGTTGATTTTAATACTTCAACCAAACTAAATAATACAAAAAGAGATGAAAACAGCTTTATAAAGTTTGAGCAAGGTTATATATAATCTATATAACCAAAAAAATATATGCAAAAAATCCTAACTTTATTTACTTGCAGAAACAAGTCTCAGACAAATGACAAGTTTTTGCAAAGTGCACTACTGTACAATGACATTCTGTAAGAGACATGTCGAACAGATGTGTCAAAGTAATGTCATTTATAGAGATTCTGCAAATTTTGGGTGCAGGAAAAGATTTGGTGCCTTCTGCTCTATAAAGAAAAACTACAGTGAATATAGCATGACTCCACACTCTTGCAAAAGTTGCATTTTTTGTGATATAAAGTATGAAATCATGTAAATCAAGTAAATTCATGTCAGACCTTTTTCCACAATTAGAGAATTTTTAAGAAAAAGAAGTGACAATAAAAAACATAAAATACCCTGGTTCTGTAAGTGTATACACAATCAGATTCATAGTTAATTAGCATATACCTTTCAGTAATGAAAGTGATTGTGATTTACCCCAAATAAAGATCATCTGTCCATAAAATTTCCTTGCTGTAACTTTGGTTGTATCCTACCAAGATAGCTATGGTTCGCAAATATAAGGTCACATGTTAAAAGGTACCAATCAAGAAAGGTGTTAAATGTACCATAAAATACTGTGGAGACTATCATCAATAAAGCAGAAAAAAATGTTACATAAAAGGGACATTGTCAAGATTAGGATGGCCCTCCAAAGGAAAAAGAGTTGCAGGTATATCTATCTCCATGTATAAGCCATGTACTGTATGTAACAACAATCTCCTGAATTTTGTACATGTCTTGGTCATGGGGTAGGGTGCATGAAATATGCAAGCCATTTCTCACAAAAAAAAATACCCAAGTGTGTCTCAATTTTACAAATAAATAAATACAATCACCCTCATGGGAAAATTTGTTATGCTCTGATGAAACAAAGTTTCCTCTTTGGCTTAATTTAAAAGATATGTTTGGTGCAAAGCCAACACAGCTCATCACCCAAATGTCATCATACCTACTGTTGCATTGTGGTGGCAACATCATGTTTTGGGACTACCATACTTTAGCTAGAACAGGGGCTGTATCCATGGTAGAGAGCGCTATGAATATCTACAAACAAACTATGCTGGCTTTGGTCAGAAAGCTGAGGCTAAAATGTAGTTTCAGATTCCACCAAGATAACAATCCAAAGCACACATACAAGTCAACCAAGGTGTCACGGTCCTGTAGGCCGACACTCAAGATACGCCAATCTGAGAATCACCGCCCATGAATTTTACAGGTTACCTCAGCACATGTGGTTAACTAAACGTGGTAACTGCCACCAGCAGAAGAAAAATTAAATTTAACACATAAGGTGAGCTTCTGCTCTCACATGCATACACAATTATCGATACTTAGAAAAATAGGTAACATGAGCCATAGGACGCCTTGTGTCATAAAAACACAGATCCAGAACTAGAATTAATGTTTAATTCAAGATTATCTTCAAAGCTTATGTACAAAAAGTTACAAAGAATATAATAATGTTAAAGAAAATCACACCATTATTTTATTTTATGAAAATTGTAAGTAACAAATTGGGGAAACAAACCACTTGGATCACTTTGGAATAAATGGGTCTGGGATGAGGCCTTCCCAGTGAGGAATTAGGGATCATCTGTATCCTTCGATAGCCTCATGCAGAATGAACAATGGACCAGTGTTGAGTCGCATATTTATGCCTGTTTTTCCAGGCACCCACTCACCCCTCCCTGGGGGTGATTTTAACCCTTTTCAACTCAAAGTGGATAGTCCAGCTGGCTGAAGCTTAGGGTTTCCAGGCCACATGAGCAGGGTTTCTATAATTACACATTCAGCTCTCTTTGAAGTTGCGAAGCAGGCTGAGGGCCGTAAATGTGCCCGGTGACTAGGTGAAGAAATTCACACCTTCTGAGAACGGGGTGTCTCCCTGTGTAAACAACTATTTTTTTATCACTGTTCCCAAACCAAACACAGGGCTCTTAATGACTGTTTTATCAAGGGACTAGGCAGCTGTCCTATAATTTCCACAGACATATTTATTTTATGCCCTATACAGCGAGACAGGTTTATGGCTGACTCAGGAAGAGAGACCTTCCTATAACCTTTCTTGCTCATTTTCAAAAGGCTTGTCATCTTTCCGCACACAAAGTATGCTACATAAATATACAAGGGAAAAATACATGTTTTTACTAACACAATATCATGTGCAGTTATGCCCATGCTGATGTGAAATGAGCTTCTCCACAACAACTTCCCCTTTAATATCAGCATGGGAGCATTGACACATCATGCCACAGTCTCCCTTGCTGTACTCAGACAGCTGTTATTACCCTGTCTGGATGGGCTGTTGTCATCTCCCTGTCAAGATAGACCATCACAGTTGCCATGTTGGGACCCCCTTCGGTGCTGGATAGTGAAGTTGCACTACTGCAGTTTCAAACTCCACCAGAGCAACTTTCTGTTGTCACCAGAGACACGGTGTAACCAGCTTAATGGATTATGGTCCGTTATCACAGTGAGATTGCGTCCGTACAGATAGGATTGCAGTTTCTGGAGGGCCCAGACTATGGCGAGGCACTCCTTTTCAATGGTTGCGTATATTACCTCGTGAGGAAGCAGCTTCTGACATAAAAACATAATGGGGTGTTCCCCACCTTGTTCATCAATCTGACTGAGGATTGCCCCCAGCCCAAACTTAGAGTTGTTCATTTGCACTCTGAATCTGCATTGGAAGTCAGGTGCCTGTAGCACAGGTGCTTCAGACATGGCTGTTTTCAACAAGCAAAAGGCCTGTTCACAAGATTCAGTCCAGTGTACCAGTTATGGAAGCTTCTTTTTTGTGAGATCTGTCAGGGGCTTTGCAATTGTGCTGTACTGAAGTACAAACTTGCGATAGTACCCTGCAGTCCCCAAAAAATACATTAATGTTTCTTGGTTTTAGGGGTAGGCCATGTAGCAATTGTTTCCATCTTCCCTGGCTCTGGGCGGAGATTACCACCCCCTACTCTGTGCCCTAGGTACTGTACCTCTCGCATGCCCAGCTGGCACTTTTCTGGTTTAATGGTCAGGCTGGCCTCAGTGATCTGTTTTAATACGTCATCCAAATGGATCAAATGTTCCTCCCAGGTCTGACTGAACACTGCAATGTCAACCAGGTACGCAACCGCATTCCCCTACTGGCCCTCCAGCAGGTCATTAACCAGGCACTGGAATGAGGCTGGGGCATTTTTCATCCAAAAGGGCATGTCTAAGAATTTATACAGCCCAAATGGGGTGATAAAGGCAGACCGCTCACAGGCCTCGGGTGACAAAGGGACCTGCCAGTACCCTCGGCTGAGATACATGATGGTGACATATCATGCTGAGGCCAGCTGACTTAACAAATCATCCATCCTGGGCATGAGATATGTGTCAAATACCGTGGCCTCATTTAACCTTCGGTAGTCTACGCAGAAACAAGTGCCCCCACACTTCTTTGGAACCAGCATTATGGGTGCAGCCCATGAACTATAGGACTTCTGTATTACCCCTAATCTCAGCATCTCATCCACCTCCCACCTTATTACCTGTAACATCTCCAAGGTACTTCTGTATACTGGCTGTTTAAGGGGGTTTGATTGCCTGTTTCTACGTGAAGTGTGACTAGGTGCATTCTCCCTGGCTTTCCTATGAAGTAGGCTGGGTAGGGGCACATGGTGTCAGATAGCTGACTTTGCTGCACCTCTGTTAACTCTTCTCCATACTGGGCATCTGCCAGGGTGCCACCTGACACAGCTGCTGCAGAGAGGTCCAGCAGTGGGTCTGGTTCCTGTTAATTTTCCGGGAGGCTGCAAAATGCTAGCACACATTGTGCCTGTCCTGGTAGGCCTTGAGCATATTCACATGACTCTATGTCTCTTTCTGCCCTCCTCTCTGGCAATTACATATTTCATATGCTTTATTCACTGGAATACAGTGTATGGGCCTTTCCGTGCAGCCTGCAGTTTGTTCTGCCTCATTAGAATCAGTATCAGGACCTTTTGCCCGACTTCAAATATACGCTCCCTGGTGTTACGGTCATACCAGAGCTTCTGTCTGTTTTGTGCAGCCTTAAGGTTGCTCTGGGCCAACCCCTTCAAGGTCTGCATCTTTTTGCTAATCTGCATGACATAATGCACTACAGATGTCTCGGGGGTGGCTAGTTTCCCTTCCCAGCCCTCTCAGATCAAATCCAAGGGACCGCACACCTTGTGTCCATACAAGAGTTTGAAGGGTGAGAAGCCAGTGGATTCCTGCTGTACCTTGCAGTACGCAAAGAGTCTCTTCCCTGGGACTCCACAAATGTATGGAGCATTTGCTTCAGTGTGCTATTAAACCTTTCCATGAGTCCATTCCCAGCCGGGTGATAAGGAGATGTGATCAGGTGATCCACCTGCATCCTTTTGCAGATGTTCTGCATGAGGCTGGACATAAATTGTGGGCTCTGGTCAGTCAGCATCTCCTTAGGGAACCCTACCCGGGAGAAGATGGTGATAAGGGAGTCTGCTACCTTATCTGCTCTAATTGAGGAGAGGGCCACAGCTTCTGGGTACCGGGTGGCGTAATCTACCACAGTCAGGATGTATTCATTCCCTGAGCTACTGGGAATCGCAAGGATCAATACAATGTCTATGGCCACTTGCCCGAACACAGGGCTCTTAATGACTAAGCAGCTGTCCTATAATTTCCACAGACATATTTCTTTCATGCCCTATACAGCGAGACTGGTTTATGGCTGACTCATGAAGACAGACCTTCCTATAACCTCTCTTGCTCAGCTTCAAAAGGCTTGTCATCTTTCCACACACAAAGGATGCTACATAAATATACAAGGGAAAATTACATGTTTTTACTAACACAATATCATGTGCAGTTAAGCCCATGCTGATGTGAAATGAGCTTTTCCTCTACACAAGGCATGGCTTCAGAAAAGGAACATATGTTTTGGAATGACACAGTTAGAACCCACACCTCAATCTCATTGAAAATCTGTGGAATGATCTAAAGAGGGCTTCGTACAGGAGGACACCTCATACTTTGATTGGAATACATTTACAAAGTTCAGGTCCACTCACTGCTATAATAAAAGCAAAAGGTTCTTCCACAAAGTATTAGTTTAAGGATGTGGACACTTTCATCCATGGAATTGTACGTTTTTTTATTTCCTTTTTTTTTTAAATAGTGTTTTTCATTTGATTTTTGTTGGTATAAAAGATATATTAAAGGTGGAAAGTGATCTGACATTGTTTAACTTGATTTCAGGCTTTATATCATGAAACATCTGCAGTTTCAAGATATGTTTGTAGACATTTTGGGGCAGTTTTAATTAGCCATGGGTTCAGTCATGTAGTCTGATCTTCCCGTTAAAGTGCTCAGCTCTTTTCAATTACAGAACCTGCAAGCAGCCCCAAGGCAAAAGTTAATGATTATTTCTGCAGTAATTCCATGAGTGCAAGCACAAATAAGTATTAAATGCTGCCTCAGGACTGCACGCAGGTTGATGGCAGGTCTGTAAATAAATACCTCTGGGCATTTTACCCAAGAGAACAGACCGCCAAAGTAACAGTCATAATTGAGCGAGGCATAGACTTTTCTTAGAAATGACTAATCACCTAGCAAGAGCTGCTAGATGAAAATCCCTATTATGCCCAAGGGAGCGGCACTCCAAGCTGTGAATGCAGTTCCCTTTTACTCAGGTGCCCGGTCTCTTCCTGCTGATTTGAATTCCAAAATGAGAGAGCATGGCCACTGGACCTGGAATCAGCAGTCTGCTTGCAGTGAGCAGGCTGCAATATGTGACAAAGGTATGTATTGTGTATATCCTTTCTATAATGGAGGAAAATTGTGTAAAGTGCATTCTGATCATAGGCTGGGTAAGTGACTGTGCACTGTTATCTGCTTTACAAAGAAGTCAGTAGGATGCTAAGACAGTCACTAAGACACTAAGAATTTCTCTGTATTGTATGGCTATCACTGGGATGATCTCTGTATGCTATGGCAGTTTCTAGGATGTGCTCTGTATTGAATGGCAATCATTAGGAAACTGTAATGTGATGTAGGGTTCGCTCTGTATTGTATATCAGCTTTTGGGATGCTCTCTGTATTGTCTATCTCTTTCTGGGATGCTCACTGTAATATATATTGGTCTGTGGGATACCCTTGTTTTTGTCTCTGGAATGCTCCTTGTATTCTGTATAGGTCTCTAAAATGCCTGCACTGTTATAACTACATATTGCATGGGCCTTGGTTGCCATCAATATGGCTGGATATAATGCAGGCTAACTCTTTTCTGTTTGGTCCACATACACTTGAATTGATCCTACCTGCACATGGCCACTTTCAGAATTTTCTGTAGGTCCCCTTTAATATCCCATCCACTCCTGCAAACCTACTGCACATTCATATAATATGACCCATATTAATCATGACCGAAAAGCTCATAAAACATGCTGAGATAGTAATTATTTCAGGAAAAAACACTATTCATGGAAATGTCACTAATAATGTTGAGAACTGATCTCTGGATACAATTAATTTAATTAAATATTCCTCTATAAAAGGTAAAGATGATTCCTTCTTTAAATTGAAGAAATAGATATTAAAATTGTTATTATCCATTTCTAATAAATTGCCCACACCACTGAAGACAATGTTGATTTAACTTTCACAGAATATTATAAAAATAGTCCCATTTTATTTTGTTTTCAGGGAACTATCACTCAAAAAAACTGAATATGTGAAATGAGTTTTATGTCAGGAGTGAGAGAAATGCAATCTTGAGCAGCCTGTCACAGAAAATGTGGAATTTCTTGAGCAGCATGCAGCAGTAATGAGACAAGAACCCCAAGCTAAGGGAAGATTGTAGTATTTTTCAATGGCATTGCACAGTATCTGCTTTCTAGACAGTAGCTGGGACATATAAGGACATCATATTAAAGCAAAATGAATGCAGTTGGCACAGAAGCTCATATTTAATAATCAGGCTCAAATTGGATGGACTGGAAGATGCATGACAGAGGAACATTATACTAAATGATAGATATGATGAATTATGATAAAACAGCTGTTAAGTTAATTTTTAAAATGTTATCATGTATATTTCATTTCTGCATAAATAACATATACAGGTCTCTTAAGCCAGAATTATTGAAATGTAGGACTTTATAGATGATTTTTTACACAATTTGCAGCAGCATGCCTAAAAGCTATTAAACATATTTAAAATTGATCCTTGCCATTCTGTGTGATTCTTCTATCATAGCCCTCTTCATGACTTTGCATAGCAGTAGTGAGTGTAAATTTGTATGCCTTGATTCCAGAATACCGTAACCACAATTTGGGATACATATGAGAATCAGAAATAGGCAGCACCACCCACAAAAATTATGGGCCACCTGACACATCTTGATTCTAGCCCCCTTCACCCTCTTCTTTAGAGATGAGTTTGACACATGTTATATCTTAGAACCTAACTATTTAAATAAAGTTTAGAAGATTTTTTTATGTTTTGGGGGTGTATAAAGCAAACAAATGCCCCTCACTAAATTCTACCATATGCCACTCAGACCACCCACTTGGCACAAAATGCTGTCACATGCCCTCATACTCCAAGATACCACATGCAATCTAAAACTCACCCACATGACAATCAGACTTCCTTAGTGTCTCCAAGACCACAACATAAGCCACACAGACGACCACCCCACATGCCATGCAGGCCCAACATCATGACCCCCACTTGACCCTCAATTTAAGAATATATATAAGAACTGTATATACAGGGGCGGATTGGCCATTACCTTTACAGGGGAAAATCCCGGTGGGCCGATTGGCCTGTGGGGCCACTTCTCAACCTTGGCCCCGCCCCCCGAATCGCGTCACCCGGCTAACATGCTCTTTTTTTTTAAGCATCACAGGCAGCCCTGACCTGTCAGCGACCTGTATGCCCCAGGCCTGGCGACAGGGGAGCACAAGGGAAACACCCGCGCCTCCCACCCCCCAAGGTAAACCCCTGGGCCGTGGCCACGTCATCCATACTTACTAGGTGTATCACGTCATAATGACGCTGCGCGGATGCGCCAGCCCTCCTTACCGCATCCCTGGCCTGCCTTGCCACTGCGACGCCTGGTCCATCTACCGAGGTGGAGGGAGGCCAGTAGGAAGTGGAGTCGTCCGCAGCCGAGCACAGCCACCGTCTGTCCCAGCAGATGCTTGAGGAGGTAAGTGACACCCATGACAGACAGTGTTCCTCTTATTATTCTTGATTGATATTGACAAAGTGCCCATTTTCTTACTTTTACATATACCTGTAGCTCCAGTTTTCTTTTAATATATATATATATATATATATATATATATATATATATGTGTGTATATATATATATATATGTATGTATAAATGTATGTATGTGTGTGTATGTACATATATATATATATATATATATATATATGTGTGTGATATATAATATATGTGTGTGTATCTATATATATATATATGTGTGTGTATATACTGTATATTTGTGTGTATATATATATATATGTGTGTATATATATATATATATATATATATATATACATATATATATATATATATATATATATACATACATATATATACACACCTCGATCTCTGAGTAGATTGTGTGGAGCAGGGGCTGAGTGGGGGGCCCCAAAGGCATCTGTGTAACGGGCCCCAAGATTTCTGTTGCTGGCCCTGCGCGAGAAGAGGTTTTCTGAAAACAGCTACGTCAGTCAGACGCTGCACCGGCCCGCGCGCCAGCACCTTGGAGGAAGAGTGCTCAGATGCGCGGGTCCGCAGTCGTCAGCAGCAAGTGGGGTAAGTTACAGGGCTGCCCAAGCAGCCAGCCCAATTGTTTCCTCCCCACTCTGGGCCTGATTCAGAGCCGCTCGTAAGCGGCCGTTCGTTCGCTTCGAGCGATGTTCGCAGAACTGCGCATGCATATGGGTCATAATGTGCTTGCGCCAACCAGTCATGGCGGTCGGAAATCGTGCGCTCGTAAAACAGCGAGGGCCTGCTAATTTGAGTGACAGAATGAGGCGTTTGTGGGTGGTAACAGGGGAAGGTGCTTGAAAACAGGGGAGTGGAGATCCGAACGCAGGCGTATCAAACGGTCAAAACGGCGTTTTATGGGTGTGCATAATTAACAAAGCTGCGTCATCGATCACGTCACTTGGTTGTCTTTTAGCCTGAACTGCTCGCAGTGATAGCGGCAAGTAAATCCTACCACAGGCACTACGAGCAGTTCAGATGCCTTTCGATGTTCCCGATTAATCTAATAAATAGCGGATATGACTTATGATGCGAACGGAAAAGGGGCGTCTTTAGAAAATAGCGAGCGCATTTTTCGGACACTTGCTCAGACATAGAGGCGTCCACAGACTGCAAAGAGCGAGCGCTTAATTTAAATAGCCAGCCCCTTTTTCAGAACGACCGTCCACAAATAGCGTCCGGGTCTGATTCAGGCCCTCTGTCCCCTCCCCAGGCTGTGAAGTGCGATGTTAAGGTTTAACTTTACAGCCTGGGTAGGGGGCAGAGTGGAGAGGAGACAATTGGGGCTGGCTGCCTGGGACAATCAGGCAGACCTGGGTTTGGTTTAAAATCATGAGAGCCCCGGGGGAGCATCAGTGCAATGGAGACAGACGGGGATGGGCTGGCTGGCTGCTTGGGAGACTTCCATCGGCAGTCGGGTGACATTTTTTTCTTTTAAAGTGGCTAATAAGGAGATGGAATCATGAAGAGATTTGTCTCGGGGGGATGTGTGTGTGTGAGGGGGGTAAATGATGATCTGAGAGGGGGGTTATTCTTTAATAAGGGGAGATGATCTGTCTGTGGGGAGGGGTAATTCTGTGCTAAGGGGAAATGATGATCTGTCTGGGGAGGGGTTATACTGTGCTAAGGGGAGATGATCTGTCTGAGGGGGGCTATTCTGTGCTAGGGGGAGATGATGATCTGTCTGTGGGGAGGGAGCTATTCTATGCTAAGGGAATATGATCTGTGTGTGGAGGAGGTGGGCTATTATGTGCTTGGGCAGGAGGATGGTGCTGGGGAGATGCAGGATCTGGCGCTAGGGAGACACAGGATGATGCCACTGAGGAGACGCAGGATGTTGGCATTGGGGACACCCAAGGTGATGGTGCTGGAGACACACATAGAGGATGGTAGCATCACTGGTACTATTAGAAGAAAAGACTGGGGGACAATAATCTTCAGTAAGACAACAATTCTAATGAAGCCATATTACTGATGCAAATGGAACCAAATAAGCAAATATATTTTATTAATATAAAATTGCTTGATATGGGAAACTCACATTTGTCCTACCCCAAAACATCTGTTACTATGTGGTTGAACCTCTCTTGAATGATTATGACATTGGCTTTATTACAACACAAACAGGCGGCTTCCAGACCATGTAGTCTCCTGCATGAATAGTACTGAAGACACTGCTTGTCCAGCAAGGATCGATTTCTTCAGAGGTTCCCTCATTGCAGAGAAATCATATAGGTAAGAAATTACTCATTCACATGCTTTATGTGCTTATTCACTGGAGAGAGGGACTGTGGGTATGGCTATCAGCTCTTGGAACCTCCAGCATGATGAATATGGGGGGAGTGGCTTGCGGGCAGAACTTTTCACATTAGGCCACACCCCTGCCACAAGGCCACACCCAGTTTTCAGGCGCGCGCACATGGGGCCTCTTTCTAAGTATTTTCCAGGGCCACTTTAAATTCCCAATCCGCCGCTGTGTATATATATATATATATATATATATATAGAGAGAGAGAGAGAGAGAGAGAGAGGGAGAGAGACAACAACACTAGAAAGTTTGTAAAACAGTGATATATGCCTCTAGTTTTTAGCTTCTGTCTGGTAGACAGAAGCTGGTTAGCAATCTTGATTGCCAGACCAAATGTGAGAAGCTGATAAAGGGTGTGTCAGTCTCTGTAATCAGTCTTTCACTGCCTGGGGAACAGGTCAGTGGCATGTTAAGAAACACTGATTAATGAATGTAAGTGCTGTGCTAAAGATTTATGTCTTGTGAGAGGGATATTAGATCCTTCCACTCTGAGAGAGGGAATCATTGTGTTCAGTTAGAGCTGGACAGGCTAGGATTTACTTTTATGTTTTGTATTTATATATATAAATATATAAATATATATAAACAAATAGTCAGAGCGCAAATCTGTAGCAATGGAAAATAGTCCCAATAAGTGAATCCTTAAAACAAGGGTCTGTATGCACTGCCTCATGTATTGGGCCGGCGTATCTCCCTTTCAAAGGTCCCCGTATCCACAACACAGGTAATCAAATTCTAAAAGACAAATAGAACAGGCGCCAATGGTGCATTATCTCGTTTTATTTGAACATATAAAACAAACATATGTATTAAATGACATACCAAATAGAGCGATCAAGCCACCGCAAGTGTACAGCACATGAAAAAAACTCCATCTCCGGGAACAACCAGGTTCACTCAGATGAAGTCCTGAGTGACGAAATGCGTAGGGTCGTGGCCTAGCGTTGTTCTGTGTTATGAGTCTTCCGACGAGTGAACCTGGTTGTTCCCGGAGACTGAGTTTTTTTCATGTGCTGTACACTTGCGGTGGCTTGACCGCTCTATTTGGTACATCATTTAAGACTTATTTTTGTTTTATATGTTCAAATAAAACTGGAGATAATGCACCATTGGTGCCCCTTCTATTTGTCTTTTAGAATATATATATATATATATATATATATATATATATATATATCTATCGACTGGTGTACTACTACTTGGCTGCTGCCTGACAAGTGCAGCTATGTATTCCAGAAGATAACACCCTTTCCCCAATCTTGCCACAATATATATATTGGCAGGTACAGTCCTGATGAAAAGGCTTTAGAGCCTTGAAACGTCAACCTCTATCTGTACCCATGTTTTTGCTTATTTAAACACCTTTTGATCTTTATCGTGTGAGTGCCGCCTCCTTCTTTTCTTTATTGGTGTGATGCTACCAAGCACCACCATAGGAGAAGTCCTGTGTTCTATATATATATATATATATATATGTATATATATATATATATATATATATATATATATACATACACTATACCCTAACTCTATATGTTTCTCACTGTCCACTCCCTCCATTTGTCTTGTCACCAATAGGATACCACTAATTCAATATGAGCAGGATCTGTGGCAGATACAACGTCTGGGATGGGACAGGAGAGAAGTCACAGAAAGTCTATGGAAGCTGTTTCTTCCTCCCAGCTCTGCTTCCTTGACACACTAGGCTCCATGTGTAGTGCCCCAAAGCACTGTTCACAAGAGTTATCCTGCCCCGGCTGCTCACTGGTTCATGTAGCTGTCAGTCAAGGAGGGACAGGCTAAGAGACACTTGTGAGCTGAACTCTCGTGAGATCTGGAGAGAACTCCCAAGAAGCTTTGCTGAGAGGAGCACGTGAAGAGATGAGAGATACACTTTGTGTTGGAGACAGCAGCTGTAGCTGAGGAACAGACTAGTAGGAGGCTAGTTGGAAAGTTTCCCCTGGGAATAAGGCAGAAACTGAGGTGTTAGCTGCACAGTGGTGCCGGTGGTGGGTCTAACTACTATATCATAGAAGTTGTCTGAGCCTATGCAGCAGTGTGGCACTACAAGCCCCAGCCAGCATCAGGACATAACATCCCAGTGTGATTGAAGTGTGTAGCACCAGTATGAATATATATTTGTTCCAGGACTGTAATTAAGACTGCACCAGACAAAAAGGGGGTGTTGTTGTTAACCCCAGCCATTTGGAGACAGTGAAGGCAAGAACAAGGATCAGCCATTTTGTTTGATGCAGATACTAAATGTCAGAACCTAACTGTGTTTTGAGGAATAGCAGAACTGTATTAAAGTGCCATTTGACTATGAAGCAGTAACAGTGTGCAGAAGCAGTGTGAAATAGCAGAACTCAGACTGTATCAAAGTGGCATTTAACTATAAAGCAGCAATAGTGTGCAGAAGCAGTATACAACCTTCATCCTGCAAACCAAAGAGAGTCCATCATGTACGTTCTGCTTCCTACTCAAGCAGTAACTCAGTTAAGGAAACTTTGTGACTATTAAATACCTTCAATTCTGTAGAATCACAGATCCCATACGGCCCGGAATGTCATATGTCTCAACACCAGAATATTAAACCACAACACTATTGATATTACATAGAAAGTGCTAGTCAGTGCAACTATTGTGCCAATATAGGAACGTCATTTTTAGCAATAACCTTTCTGCAAGATCTGCTGTATTTCACCTATTTGTTGAAGGAACTATTGTCTATCACCCCTTAACCTTAACCTCAAGTGAGAGACTGAGATATTGTGTGGAACTTTATTTCTACTATGGGAAAGGATACACTTCAGTTACTTCATCTCTCTAGAGGGTATTGGCCCTCATTCAGACCCACTCGCAAGCGGGCGCACGTACGTTAGGCGTACGTACAAAATTATTTAAATTCAATGGCTCGCTCGTATTTTCGTTCGCATCTAAAATTCCTCCCTAAACTCAGGCGACCCCTCCTCTAACTAACGAGCGTGCGAAATAGCGAGCGTACATCCCCGAAATGGCTTGAAGGGAACGCACGCACAAGTGAAACCGGAAGTGGCCTTGTCAGATGTCGATTACCTGCTCCTTTATTCTGCCTACCTCCCTCAATCGTATCATGCCAATCAATGTATCAATTAGCTTAATTGTTTTTTTTTTTTCAACACAATGCAAGAAACTTTACTCTTGTCCGTGTTTGTGTTTACCCGCAGAATACGTACGGATGGAACATTCGCTTTTATTGTTCAAAAAACATGTGAACCACAATTAAACAATTGTTCTATTGCTGTGGATCCCCGCATATTTTCCGGGGTTCATTTCTTTATTTAAATTTGCAAACGCATGTCACTGCATCAAGCCTATCATAACTCTCCAGAGATTTCTGGCCCTGTTGAACACATGACTCATACACTAACCAATAAAATTGCTCCTGTTAATTTCCAAAATACATTAGCCAATCAGAAATTTTTGCCACACTTTATCAAAAATGTTTTGTATGAAAAACTCCATTGCCATCATGAGAGCCTCCGCATTCACCAGGCGCGAGCTGCTGGTGCTTACGGAGGTGATGGATAGGCGGATCACCAGCCAGCCTCCACCCATCACCAACCGGCAGAAGCGCTCCGCGTATGCGGAGGCACGGTCCCACCTGCGGTCGTTGGGTTCACGCCGCAACATCGGGCAGCTGGAGCGCAGGTGGTCAGACCTGCAACGGCGAACGCCCCGCTTGCTGGCATGCTTTCGCATGCAGATCCTTGAAAGTAAGTGTTATGTATTGTGGTTTTCATGTTTGTGTTTGTGGGGCAAACTGCGTGTGCATGTTTTCCTGTCTGTCCTATTAATTATTTGTCCTCATATCAGCGTGTGCTTGTTTTCCCTCTATTTCTTTTTTTTTCATTCTACTCCTTTTTTTTTTTATTTGGGCCCCGGATTTGGCCAGAAACTAACCTCAATTTGTTTGACATATTTTAGGAGGACAGCCAAGACTACGCCGTCACCGTCCGGCCAGACGGCGTTCCCGGCCACTATCCCCAACCCCCAGCCAACACTCCACCCCAAATATTTCCCCTATACCCCACTCCTCCCCAGCCTTCCCAGACCCTCTCCCGGAACTGTCGGGCCTCCTTCCCCTCGGTCCCACTTCCCCCTCTCCTCCACCCACCCCTCTTCCAATTACCCCCTCCCCGGAGTCCATCATTACCCCTCCCCGTTCTTTGGGGAATGAAGGCTCCTCCGAGGAGGAACATGGAGGGACTTCCGGAGCTCCCGTTTTGGCTCCCGGTATGTTTTTCTTTCTCATTTTTTTTAACCACAAACTGTTTGTATGTAATCATGTGTCGTGCCTTTATTCGTGCTTGTTTGGTTTACTTTTGGTGATTTAGCAGTTTGCCTTTACCTCTTCCTGCTGATTTCAACATACACATATCACACCTGTGTGAATTTGTACATAGGCCTTGTATTTTTGGCAGCATCCCCTTTTTGTTTTGGTTTTTCTTTTTTCGGTTTAGGAGTGATTTCGTTGTGTTTTTGTTTTTTTAATGTGGATTCCCTATTGTTTTCTTAATCCACACACTTTTCTCACCCACAGAGGAACAGAGGCGTCGACAAGAGGTGGACGATTGTGTTGGCCAGATGCGCCAACATGTCATTGGCATTCTTGTGGCCCTTGACCGGCTGTCTGGCATCCTTCGCCAGTAGTTTTTTTTGTTTATTTTCGTTTTGTAAATAAATTTTGTAGTTCTAATATACGTTCTGGCTCATTCTTTTTTTCAAAAACAAAAATAGTTTTCCCTGACATAAGTAGACTGTTCCTGCAAGGATTTCCCTTTTTTAAAAGTTAGATTGTATTTTGTATTTGTATGTTAAACAGCCACAAGAAACACATAACAGTAACAATGTCATTTCCCTTTTTGGGTGTAGTGTCAATTAGATATTTCGCCATTTTACAGGTTCCTAGTTGGTGTGCAAGCTGCTTAGGCCAATCTTCAAAATCCAAAGGTTTGGACAGGCTTCCTTTTGGTGTGGGTTGGGAACCTGCAAACATATTTCAGTTTACATCAACTGGTGTCAGTACTGGATTACCCCTTAGTCAAATGTAAGGTGTGTTAACCTGGTTACACTTGCTGTTAACGTCCAAAAAAAGGAAGACCATTTCACTCTTCAAACATTTATTCACAACATAAATGAGAAATCAAAGTGGTCAGTCCCAAAAAAAAAAAACAGTGATAATCTCAAATACAACACATACAAATAAAATATTTAATTTAAAAAAACAATCAAGAACTGGTTGACGAAGGACCATGCCAACATGATTCCACAAACATGGCGTTGCGATATGGGTTCCAGAATATATGGACAAAATCACCAGATCCAGGTTTGGTAAGGGTAGCAGGAAGTAGTGAGCGTTGGAGTGGCAAAGATTATGTGAACAAACAGAAGATGGTGAAAAAAACAAAAAAAATTAGATGTTCGCAAACAAACACAAACACATTAGGTATAAACACTGTAGTTTGGGTCAAACTTACCTAAAAAATCTGGCCACCACATCATCGCGTATGGCCCCCCCACATACTGACCTCCGACCAACCTCGGGGGGGCCATCCTCAGGTAAGGCATCCTCTGGCTGCATTGGGACACCACTCCTTATGGCGATGTTGTGAAATATCCCACACAGGACCACAATTTTTGACACCATATCCGGCAAATACATGAGCTCGCCACCAGAGCGGTGGAGGCATCTGAATCGGCCTTTTAAAAGGCCGATACAGCGCTCCACCACTTGCCTGGTGGCTGTAAGTGCGGAATTATACTCACTTTGTGGGCCTGGTGTGGGAGCCAAATAAGGAGTGAGCAGCCAGGACATGCAAGGGTATCCACTGTCTCCTGTGAAAAATAAGAGACAACATCAGGAACACTGTGTATCAAGCTTAACATTGTTATGTACTAAAGGTCTCCACTTACCCAGAAGCCACGCATCACCAGCTTGTAGGTTGGTTAATTTCGGCCATATCCCTGATTGCCGGATGACGAAGGAGTCATGTGCACTTCCTGGTAACTTAGCATTCAGGGACAGGATCTGGAGGGAGGCATCACATACCACCATTACATTCAGGGAGTGATAGTGTTTCCTGTTTTTAAATATTGCCTCCAGCCGTGCTGGAGGCTGAAGTGGTATGTGAGTACCATCCACAACCCCTATGATGTGTGGGAAGCCAGCTATTTGGTAAAAATTGGCCTTGGCCACACTAAGGGCACCCATATCCAAAGGCATTTGAATAAAATGATGGAGGTGCTTGAAAAGTGCCTCCATCACTGCCCTCAGGATCCGGGAAAAGGAGGATTGGGAGATGCCCGCCACTATTCCCACCGTTGTTTGAAACGATCCTGAGGCACAGAAATGTAACACCGCCATAAATTGCGTCAGTGGTGGTATTGCTGTTGGACTGTCAATTTGCCGCTCAAGATCACTTTCTATTAATGAGAGAGTGTCTATGATGATTTTGGGAGGTAGACGGTAGCGTCTTAAAACCTCATCATCGGGCATTCCAAAAAGGGTGACACGTGTTCGAAATATCTGGGGCCTTGCATGCCTACGATGCCTATGCCTGGGATGAGATTGAGGTTGGTCGGCTTCCGGGAGCATGGCCAGAACAATCCGCCCCAGATCAACCTGAAATTCAAAAATTTCAAAGTAAGGCTTTTGACCCACCCCAAAACTATATTAAAACAACTTAGCTTGATGATACCATCCATTGCTGCTTACATGCCGGGGTATTGTCATGATACGTCCAAACTGAAAATAAACAACAAAATTACTTGACACATTTCACTCTGTGCATTTTTGTTGATACATTTTGTGCTAGACCAAAGTTCAAATATGCCAAACACCCATTTAGCAAAACCGCAAAGCAACATTTAACACAGTACATCAAAACAGGTCGAAATGTTGGCTCAAAAAGCGAAAGCTAAACCATCAAAAAGTTAGAATGATTATTAAGCTGTTTAAAATGCGCTAATTAGTTCCCTAATACAAGTCACAAGAGTAACTACTAAAAATGCGCTAATTAGTTCGCTAATACAAGTCACAAGAGTAACTACTAAAAATGCGCTAATTAGTTCGCTAATACAAGTCACAAGAGTAACTACTAAAAATGCGCTAATTAGTTCGCTAATACAAGTCACAAGAGTAACTACTAAAAATGCGCTAATTAGTTCGCTAATACAAGTCACAAGAGTAACTACTAAAAATGCACTAATTAGTTCGCTAATACAAGTCACAAGAGTAACTACTAAAAATGTGCTAATTAGTTCGCTAATACAAGTCACAAGAGTAACTACTAAAAATGCGCTAATTAGTTCGCTAATACAAGATAAAAAATGGACTTACCAAGAGCAAATATCTAAGATGCAAAATCAAAAGGTCTTTGGGGTCGAAAATAAACAATATCTAAAATAGAATAAATTAGGTATCCAAAAATTACAAAATATACGAAACACAATGAAACAACAATTGAACAAAAGTTAGACTTCACAAAACTTACCAAATCAACAAACGAGGTCCCAAAAATATAAACCAACAAAGATAACGGAAAAAAAAACGCAAATCTAACCAACAAACGAATCTCCAAACTCCAACTCCTTTCTACGCAATCAATAAACTCCAGCCAAGATAACCTCCAACAATCCAAAAACGCCACCTCGACTTGAGACACACCAAGCCATAAATAGTGTTTCGTTTCCCGCACAAATTAAGGAGGGATCATAGGGCCGCACAATCAATGATGCGGCCGCAAAATAAGGACGCATGTATAAATACGTCACGAAAACACATTCAAATTCTGGTGTATTTCTTGTTTGGACCTCAGACATGGCGACAGACCAGGGAAAAAATGCCCAAGAGTCAGGCGGTAAGTCTTTCATGCATTTTCTATCAACGATTAATTTGAAACATAAGATTAGGCAAGTTGTGATTTTGTGAATTCTGTAAATTTACACAAATAGGTGAGGAGGATGACATGGAAGAGGCTGCTGGGCCCAGTATTCCGGCCAAAGCGGCCAAAAAAAAAAGGAAGCCACATTTCACAAGAAAGGAGATGGAGGTTTTGATCCAGAAGTGTGTGGACATCCTTCCACAGGCAGACAGGAATATGAGTCTAAGCCAGAAGTGGAGAATGTGGGAAGAGGTAGCCGTTGCTGTCAATAGAGTGGGTGATTATGTCCGTCTAGCCCGGGATGTCAAACGGCGGTAAGTAAATCCTTGCCCCCCCTAAAAACAAACCCCATTTTAAACCAAAGGATAATGGCTTCCATTTTTCCCCACAGATGGGGCGACTTCAAATATCGCCTAAAGCAAAAACTCGCGGACAGGGCTAGGCATGCAAGGGGGACAGGTGGGGGTCCCACCCCTGTGTCATTGGAGTTGACGGATTTAGAAGAGCTGGCACAGGGGTGTGTGCAGCCTGTGGAGGTGTTTGGCGTGTCCAACATGGATACGGACATGCCAGACTTTGCGGCTCCTCATGTTGGCCCAGGTAAGTATTGTGATGTCACCAACTCTGAAATGCTATTGTGCCAATATGTAGATTCTAATGTGACTCTTTTCTCATTTTTCCAACAGAGACACAGGCGGATGAGTCTGCTCCAGAGGGAAGCCTTGGCCGCAGAATTTCTGCTGGCTCTGCAGGGGAGGAACCAGTACATCCGGCTGAGGACCCTGCAGAAGCCAGTCCAGGGCGTGCCCCCTCGCAGGCAGTGGGCCTCCTCACAGAACTCAATTTCAAATCGGATTTCCATACGGAGATTCTGCAGAGGATGGACGCCAGTCTGATACGGGTGGCTGAGGCCCTGGAGCAAAATGCTGCGGCCAACGTGACCATTGGTCAGGCCCTGGCGGAAAATACCAGGGCCAACATCCGCATCGCCGATGCCCTGGAGCAGCTCGTTCGCCAGCACATGGTGGAGCCGACCTCCCTTCCTGCCGGAACATCAGGATCCTCCACCTCTGGCACAACATCAGCCAATCCTCCAAATGTGCCTAGCCCTGTGCCTAGTCCAGAGGCCACAACATCTGCCTCTGGACAGGCCAGCCCGATGGCATCCCGGACCCGGTCTGGCGCCCACCCTCCCCCATCCAAACGGGCGAAAAAACGGTGACAGCAATGGCGACTTTTCCCACACTCCTTCTGTGCTTGGCTCATATTCCTTTCTGGTCAAAACTTCCCTCTCCTTTCTTGTGAAATGTTTTTAAGTTATTTTTGTACGTTTATGTTATCAGTTATTGATTATTTATTTTTGATAATAAGTATCTTTGGCAGAAAAAAAAAAAAAAAAATATTATGCCAATTGGTTTGTGTTTAAACAATAAATTTATGAAAAAAATCTGACATTGTATTGTGACATTATTGTACAAATGGGTTACATTTAATCCTGGCCCTAAAGGCAAAAAAGGACACAAAAAACCATTTCATTTGTATAAAAAAAAGGCCTCTTGAAGGAACGCTTAAAAAATCACATAATGATGCAAATTGCACATTAAAAAAAAAAAGGGGAGCTAATTAAAACATGATGACATTATTGTCACAATAGGCCATAAACAACAAATTGAGGCCAAAAAAAACCCCAAAAAATGTACGCCAATTGATTGTGTAATCCTGACATTAGCAGGTATGATTTCCACCTGCGTACGGTTTTGTGCTATCCCAATAAACTGCTTTCCAAACACATACCAAGCCGGTTTCCAATACAACACTAATTGCTTTTGTGACCACCCGCGATTAATCGCTGCAACATCATGGAGTCCCGGGACGGAGGAGAAGGCCATCGCCAATGTGGTCGAGTAATCCAGACCCTAAACTGTGCGAGCATTTTGAAGGGAAAGAGGATGTTCCAGTGACGTATGTGACGGTCCGAACACAGTTGACGTTCGCATCTGCTAATGTATGTACGCCCCAAAAACGCCTCGCCACGCCTGCGTTTTTCCATCTCCACCCCCGTCAACACCCAAAAACGCCCTGTTCTGTCAATCACATTTGACATGTCACTTCCTGTACGCTATTTTAGGAACGAGAGAAAAAAAGCTCGCAATCTGCCGTACGCACATGCGCAGTGTAACACCGACGCATGCGTGGTTAGTCAACATCGGAACGCAACGAGCGTACTGCTGTTTGCGAGTGGCTCTGAATGAGGGCCATTGTCCCTCTGCGATACAAGACTATTTACACACCAGGATACACTTTACCACATTGCTGTTGCATTCTGGGTTTTAACTAAGCCACGTCTGGGCTAGAAAGTAATTCTGGAACCTTATTGAGACACCATTGTGAGTTGTCTGAATGGAAAATCACTCTCTATCTAATTTAATTGCTAGGTTAGTCATTGATTGAAGTGTCCAAAGAAATTTCGTTGTCCATCAATGTGTTATTGAACGTGTTATTTCCAGGTTGCCTTTAGCCTTCTTAATATAATTGAACCAGAAAATAAAAGGTTAAAGGATCTCGATGTCAGTTATTGAGTTGGGAGCGAGTAAGCTTTGCCAGTATCATTGTCCCTCTGTCACTCATATTCATTCTCATTTCAGCTGAATCTACTTTGCAAGGAAGGAGGAAGAACTGCGTTGTAGAACAGAAGTAAGTCTTGGCACTGTAGTCAGTCCCTTCCTCCAGAGTGTTAAAATAAACTTTTCATGGAGAAAATACCACCTGTTATCGCATTGCCTGTTATCATTGCGAAGCAGGAAGCCACCAACGCTATGTTTAATAAAAATAGTCTTAGCAAACATTAAGTCACCCTCTCGGCAATGACAGCAGAGTCACAATCCATGTCCTGATTAAGTTCTGCGCATGCGCAAAACCTGTCCTCTGATACATTTTTTTACTCCAATCTTTATTGACAACTAGACAAATGTGAGAGAGCTCACTTCCTGCTTCTCACTAGTCTTCACGTGAGGAGAAGCAGAAGTGACATCTGTTCTTAGTAATAACTGGGTCACATACCACCACCAGAGATGCCTATGGCCAGAGGCGTCACTGGGTCTGGTGAAACATGGTGACCACTTAATTTCCTTCCACATGGAATGCATGCCCAAAAAGGGCGTAGCTTAAAATAAAGGGGCATGGCCGCATGGGAGATCCCAATTGCATCCCCGGCAATTCTGGCCTGCCCTTGGAGACTAGTGCCTGCATTGTCAGCTTCTCCTCTGTGACAGAGCTGCAGGAGACTGGCACACTGCAGCACTCGACTCCGGTCACTGAAGTGGAGCCAACATTTTGGTGTCACCCATCCAAAGGTGACACATGGGTGCAGCCCGCATCCCCTGCACCCCCATAGTGACACCGCTGCCTATGGCGGCGCAATTATTCAAACCTCCTGTTATCGCTGTAGGCAAAAGACAGATAAATCTGGTTGGTACATATTGAGTAGCGATATGTACAGGAATTTACTCAGTCTTTTTTGTTTTGCCCCCTTATTATTTGGAGCCCACTGTCTGTGACAAGTATGTGCGGCATCATTACGTTCCACAACCTGTCAGATGCAGATTGCAGGGAGCCAGGCACTGCTTGAAAAAAAAAAAACAATATAGTGAGATTCACTACAATTTCTGATGCTAATAATATAGATATACAAGGATTAGTTTACCGCAGCTGCAAAAAAACCTAACAATAAATATATAGAAATCTATAGAGGACCATATAAATGCTTCTCGAACATATAGTATTCTATTTAAAATCCACACTTCACACAAGACTTGAGAAAGTCCCGGCATTCCACGAGACAAAACGCATTGACATTATACCCGCAGTTACATCGCTCTGTGTCCGGCTAACTGCCCAGACAAACGGTGATTACCTTACCACCCGACAGCGCAGCAGAGACTTACAGCAGCATTTGGACTCCACTTTTGATCTCTCTATTACCATAGCCACCGATTCCTGCAGGGACCGGATTACTCTGTTCACAAACTTCCGTAGCGTGGCCACACTTGTTACATGGATCAGGAAAATTAACACAACCTAAGGGTAAATATAGCGTGCTGGCTCATATGGACATAGGTAACCGACTGTTTCATTATCTATCTATATAGGAGAGAAAAGGAAACCTGTTGGAAATAGTATATGTACTGGGACGCCAGTATATGACTGATTTTTTTATATACAACTGCTTACTAACTTTTATATACAACTGCTTACTAACTGACTGCCTTGCCTGGCTTACTAACCTTGAGAATTTGAGGACTGGCAACATATTTGCTACATGTTTTACAAACAGACAAACAAACTAACAATTATGTTGCAATATTGCTAAAGACTATGTAGAAGTCTTGTGGATTTTAAATAGAATACTATATGCTCGAGAAGTATTTATATGGTCCTCTATAGATTTCTATATATTTATTGTTGTTTTTATGTGATCTTTACTGTTATATTTGTTTGAGATTTGCATGTTTACGTGGGATATCAAGACTATTTTTAAATATATCCAATTATTGGTATAATTAAAACAAGCCTCCTGTCTATGAATAGAGAGCAACTATATAATAACAGTTAAAACTATACATTAAACAATAAAAAAAACACCAAGCGCAGTAACTATTGTTGTTTTTGAGCCAGGCACTGCGCAACATGATGGTGAAGATCTACTGTAGATGGTACTATACACATATTGGAGAAGGACCACCAAGATCCACAACATGTTGTGCCCCTGATATCTGTCCACCCAATCTGCGGCACTGCAAATAGGTATTAAAAAGTACATAAAATAGTCTACACAAATTTACCAGTTAAAGTTTTAACAATTCTTAGTATACTTTCAGTGGTTTTGTATTAGATTTACTCTTTGTTTTTTTTTAGAATTTAATCTAAAATTCCAGTATAAATGTTTATATAATTCTTTGTGTTCTTTGACTTTTGGTGATCAAGTAAATACACTACACTGGCTGTTACTGCAATTTACTGATGATCATGGGGGAGATGTATCAAATCTTCGAGAAAAGTAAAGTGGAGACGTTGCCCAAAGCAACAAATCAGCTTCTGTTATTTATTTGTTTTAGATAAATGACAGTTAGAAGCTACTTGATTGCTATGGGCTACTTCTCTCTCTCAGGTTTGATACATCTCCCCTCATGTGTCACGTGTGTTTGATGTTGATACTCACTGATTACTCACATTTTTCTTTTATTTGAAGATATAAAGCTTGCCTAGTGTTTACATGTCCCCTGCATGAGAGATCCTGGAGTGGTTGTTGAGGAGAGAGGGAGGTGGGGGCATATCTACCCCTTGGCCATGATGGCACTTGCCAGGGGCACTGGCCGAAGGGGGGGGGGCACTGGCCAGTGAGTAGTGAACCTGCTGGCATCCGGTCAGTGAAGTAAGGCCCTGATTCAAACCCGTTCGCTAAGGTGCGATCGCTCGCTCTGAGCGATTTTCGTCCATCTGCACATGCAAATTATTTGCAGTGTGCGTGCGCAAGCCATTTGCTGCGATCTGATTTTGGTTGCACGCAAGCCACTATCAGGTCGCTGCTTTCAGTGACAGATAGTGCTGTTTGTGGGAGGTAACAGGGGAAGGTGCTTGTGAACGGGGGAGTGGATGTGCGAATGCAGGCGTGTCTGGCTGCCAAAATTATGTTTAAAGGGCGTGCATAAGTAGCATCATTGTACACGTCACTTACATGTATTTCAGCCAGCACTGATTGCTGTGCTTGCGGCAGGTTAAGGCAACCTCAAGGGTTGCGAGCAGCTCCGATGGGTCATGATGGTCCCGATTAATCCTTCATTTTCCGGAGATGACCTGTGTTGTGAGTGGCAAGGGTGCATTTTCAGACACTTGCGAGCACACTTTGCCGTAGCTCGCTAAAACATAGTGGGCGTCCACACACAACGCAGTGCGAGCACTTAATTGAAATATCTGCCCCCTTTTTGCTAGCGAGCGACCGTATCTTGCGAGAGGGTCTGAATGAGCTCCTAAGTGTAGCAGGCAGGCAGAAGCGACCGCCTGCTGCACAAATCACACAGCAAAAGACCAGAGTCTCCACCTATGTCACTGTGGGAAGTGGGGGTGACTACACATGGTGGCTCTGGCAAAATGCTGCTGTTTCTGGACCAATGGTGATACCTTTCAGCTCCAGAGAGCCCTTGCAGCTGAGAGCCAAACTCTGATTGCTCTTAGGGGGCGGATCCAAGTTCCGGTAGCAGCAGCATTCCTCCAGCACTCAGAAGAGTCAGACAATACAGGGGACACAGAACCAGGCAATTTAAGATGGAGGAACCTTGATCCTGCTGAGCTGGAGAGGGTTAATGGAGCATAAGTAAGATGGGAGTTGGGGTGAAAGAGACCAGGTAGTCTGTCAGGGGGAGAGCTCAGCTGTAATCTAAACTGCTGCAGTGAAAGAAGCAAGAGCTACAGTACTTTTATAGGGAACATGCATTTATATGTAGGAAAATGTGTGTTTCTGTGTACAGTATACAGTATATGTGTACATATATATGTGACACAATGTGATTAAAGGAACTACTGTGTGGCGTAATGTGTACCAAGGTTGCACTACTGCGTGACATACTGTGATTAAGGCGACCACTGTGTGGTGTAATGTGAATAAGGTTGCACTACTTTATTGCGTAATTTGAATTGGTACTAATTTGTGGCTACAGGCAGGCCCAATGAGGCCACTCCCCTATTTAGAATATAGGGGGGGGCATTGCCAGTACCTTACTGTGCCAGGAGCGCTCAGACCCCTAGATACACCCATGGGTGGGGGGAGGCATGGTTTATTATAGAAATCTTTATTTTCAGCATTGTGCAGCAGGGGGCATGGCTACAATGACGCGATTCATCACTAATTGTGCCATGGTGCCACTTTGGAAGTGGACATGATTCAATGAATGTACATTTCTATGTAGTGTATGTCTCATTAATGTATGCCTCAACAACGCCAGCATTTGTAAGACTGTTTCAAAATTTTTCAAATCCAATAGCAGAATACAAATTAAAGCATTTTATTGTATAATGTTTTCCATATTGTTAATTACAAAGATATTTGAAGTAATCAAGAAGTATTGGTACAATATAAATGCATGAGGCCACAGGTCAGGTTCATGTATACAGGTTAAAAAAAACCTGTACAATGGCCTTGTACCCAATACTGTTACTCTACTATACTGTTAAGCAGTGCTGGATTACATTTCATACAATCACCCTGGGGCTCCCACACATGGGATAGCGACCACATTAAGTAACATCAACAGCAATGGACTGGTCCATGAGGGATGGTGCAAGCAGCAACAAATGATGCTGTGACAGATTACCTTGTCAGCATAGATGGGAAAAGCTCAGTGGGAGGAGCAAAGAGGAAGAACTAGAAGGACCCAGATGGAACCATTAAGTGGTGACATAGCAACCATTGCCTTAAACATCTTGCTGCTGTCTGCAGGTTACTAGATTTGAGATTGAGGAACACAAGTCAGCAGGAGTGTACCACGCATCAAATGATGACTAGCACCATAACAGGAAGTGGGGGCATTGTGTAGAATAATTTGAACTAGGGTAATGTGCGGCATAATGTGAACTGAGGCACTACAGTGTGATATAATGTGGACTGTTGGCATTGCAGTGTGGGATAATGGGAACTCAGTTCACTGTGGCATAATGTAAAATGGGGTTACTGTGCAGCAACTTGTGAACTGGTGCATTGTATGGCATAAGATGAACTAGGGAACTACAGTATAACACAATCTGAACTGGAATTCTATATTGTGGAACAATGTGAACATAGGCAGTACAGTGTGGTATATTGTGGTCTGGGAGTACTGTATGACAGGGCACTACTGAGTGTAGCAATGGAATAATGTGAATTGGTGGCACTGTGTGGCATAATGTCTTCAACACATTTATAGTTCTGGGGATTTTAACAAATTATTCTATTTAACCTCTACAGTGTATCATTATTAAAATTGCATTAGTAGAGTCTCCCACATGTTAGTTGCCCTGTGGCTCCCACAGGCTTTAATCCATCTCTTTGGTTATACTTTAAAAGACTTTCTTTGAGTACAATTTGTAGTGTTTTGTAATGTTTTAGTTTGTAAGAATTTTAGTCTGTATTCTTTGTTTATTTCCTTAGCGGCATTCTTTCAGTGCTTATCTATCTGCAGCAGTTTACACACATCAGAATTATTAGAGCAGTTTATTACATCGGCATCACTGGAGCTAATAGAATCCACACAATGAAATTATGATATGACAAATGACTTGGTTGTTGCATCTAATCTAACTTTTTGACGGGATAAGAGTCTGAGCAGGAACATGAAATATTATTGTGTTTGGTGCTTTGTTTCTTTTCACACTTGTACCTTTTATCTCAAGCACATTTCATTCACTGACATCTGTATTGTTCTGTGTATGCTCACAGTCTCTAGCTTGTCTTTAAGCACTGATGACGAGTATTCTATCTGCATTAAATATGTGCTCTTTATTTTTTATAAATGCACAATACAGCAATAATTTACAAACAATATGCTCTATTTATATATATGCTGAAATAATAATGTAGAGTTTATGGGTTACAGAAGCTATTGAGGGGCAGGCAATTTAGCAACAAAGCATAATGGCAGTGAGCAATACTGAAATCTATTACACTTATTTTGAAATAAAATTATGTTTATTGCTGTGTTTGGGATGTTAGTTTTGGTAGTCTGTAATCTGTTCCCATTTTCTTTGTTTGGTATGTATTCAGGTACAGGAATGTTCTGCAACGAATGAGTTATATGTCATGGGTGAAAGAAATGCAATCATGAGCAGCCCGTCATAGAAAATGTGGAATTTATTGAGCAGCATGCAGCAGTAATGAAACAAGAACCCCAAGGTAAGGGACGATTGTATCTTTATGTAATGGCATGTACTGTATCTGCTTTTTACACCTCAACTGTGAATTACTGTATATGCACAATATCACTGTTAGCTAGTGTTGCTTTGTAGAAAATACTTGGATCAAATGTAAAAATGTTTTTCATGTTGTTTTATTTGCTACTCTCCCAAGCATGGTTGGTGTCACTTGAGTGATAGGTTCTCACTTGTGGTAATTCCTATTTGCCTTGACTTGTTTCACGGATGTGAGCAGTACTGGTGGGCACATCTGTCTTTCTGTTTTAGATCATTTTGGTTTATTCCTATTCTCTTACCAGTTGGTATTCTGAGATAGTAAGATTGTTGCTGCTCTCCATTCCGCAGCTGTTGTTCTCCAATTTTCCTTTTAGCATTTGTCACTGGAAGATGTGCAGGGTCAGTGAGACATCTGCGCAGGGCCGTATTATGGCTTGTGGGGGTCATGTTGCAACTAAGTTGTGGAGGCCTCCTCTAAGCTACACAGCACCTGTACCTACCCCTCCCAAGTCACATGGCACCTGTAAACAACGCCCCCCCCAATCCACATGGCTCTTGTGCCTACATCCCCCGCTTCCAGCCCCATACGTAGCCTCTCTCACCTGATGTGTCCCGGCCATCAGAGCAGCACCTGGGTTCTCTCCTCAGTGTCACGGACATGTCACATGACGCTGATGAGGGGACTCGGGAGCCGCTCTGAGTCTATGCTGCATGCAATAGAACAGCAATAGAACAGCCGCGGCTTCTGAGTCAAGCCCCCATTCAGGAACAGGTGCCACTGGACACCTGTTCACGGCAGGGTCACATCGACCCTGTGTGGAAGCCCCTCTATGTGTGGGGGCCCCAGGATGACCGCCCCTTTCGCACCCCCCATTAATCCGGCCCTGCATCTGCGGGTCCCTGGTAATACTAAAGGGGTATAGGAAAATCTGGGAGGCCAGGCCCTGCCCCCTGCGCACAGCAAAGGGAGACAATTGTCCCCTCAGCAGCTAGCCTGGGCCACTGCCGGTTCTCTTCAACAGGCCCGGGCCAGTTTCCCTCTCTCTTGGCATCCCTGAAGATGCTATAATGTCATTCATTTGTTCTTTCTGGGAATGCCCTGGATAAAGTCACTGCCATGTCTTTGCCAGATTTATAGTGCACACATTTCTGTAAACTTAACATTGTCAGTTTACAGTATACAGAGCTTGACAGTTATTATAACTTGTAGTGATTGATTGGCATTGGGTGATTTATAATAACACTGGCTAACAAACATACATTAAACATTAATTATGTCTGCTAATATTTGCTCAAATGTGTTTCAAGTTACCAATTAGACTATGATTGTCCAAAATAACCTGAACTTTATTAAGACAGTAGTGGCTCATTCTGTGTATAAAGTAAAAATAGGAAACATTTCTTTACATTTATCAGGTACAGTATACAAATCTAGCATAAGTATGATTCTATACAGAATGCAGCCGCTACACATTACAACAAATCAATAACTGAAAACTGGGACAGGAGGTAGAAACAAAGTCACATAGAGCAAAAATGTGAGAGACACTCACTGTAAATACAATAGAGGACACTTATAACAACTAGTGATAAGTGCAAAGATGTAAGTGCTGTAACCCATACAAACCAGTTTCAAACTAACATTTTTCTAATATGGTTGAGACATTGCAATCAAACATATAATTGGCAGATTCTATGATGATGGTTGGTGGCAGCGGTGTGTGATGGAGGTCAGTCCACACAGCAGAAAAATGTAGCCTTGGATTTGGTTTATTAATCAGTAGAAGCAGGTAGCAGGATAACACAGGGTTAAGAGAATGCAGCAGAAATGGGATGGATATTTAGTTATAGCCAGGGATGTACAGGGTATACTGGGCACTTACTGTGTTGCCTAAATGTGTAGTAGTGGCAGCTGGATCTTTGATATGCACATAGCGATGTTGATATAGTGTAGATTTGGGTCTCTATTCTCTTATGTCTGTTAATAAAAACTGCAGAACAAGGAAGAAAGACTGATCATTAATGGTTAACAACCATTAATGGTTAACTTCCAATGGTTGATGGTTTTTGCCATCCATGGTATAGAGCCCCTCTGATGTTTTTATTCTACTTGACTCCGGGACACGGAGCTAAGCCCCGTCCCTACCTTTGATTGGCCCCCTGCCCAGTGAGCAATAGTGCAGGGATGACCATCAGTTAGTGAAACCACCAATGATTCTCCTGTCAATGGTTTCATACCATTGAGGTTAACCACTAATGGTACTATTGATGTTGACCATTGATAGTTAACCCACCAATGGCCATCCCTAGAAGGAATATGCGTGGGGAGCCACACATGAGCAGTAGCCAGGTCAGAGCTTGCATTTCCAGCTGCCGCTCTAGGTCCTAGTGCCAAGTGCTCTCTCTAAATGATCTCACTGGAGGTTATGAGCTGTAGGCCAATTATTTGTATAGTTACAGTTGCAGATCTGGAAAAGATGTGTACCCACATTCAGGGCTGGATTAAGGCGCCAGGGGTTCCTATGAATTAAAAAAGAGTGTATGGGGTATATTTACTAAAGTGAGAGTTTTTAGAAATCGAGATGTTGCCCATAGTAACCAATAGGATTCTACTAAACATTTAACTAGCACCTTCTAGAAGATAATAGCTAAAATCTGATTGGTTGCTATGGGCAACATCTCCATTTCTAAAAACTCTCACGTTAGTAAATTTACTCCTATATATCTTCCTTTTAATGCAGTTAGCATACCCTAACCAGAACTTTAGATGGATTTAGCTGTTTTACATGACTAAACCCGGGGCGAAGAGGGTGATAATTAATGAGTCCCCATAACAATTGAATGGCAACACTGGGCGCTCATTAATTATCACGCCTTAAAAAACAATTGAATTGTCCTCACTGAGCCTGATTATTGGTTGACAAATGACCGTCTGACTAACCAGCTGTACCAATCTCAACATATATCATTTTGATATATCAGGAGAGTTTGCAAACAAGTTTCATTCCAAAGGTACCAACTGTTCTTAGCTTATTGGTGGAGCATTTAATCTTACTACTGTATGTTATATTTATGAGTTTATTTATAAATCCTCACAGATGAGGAGCACGCAGCTCTAAAACAAGGTGCAGTTGATGAACTCTAACAGTAATTTCTGCACAGATTCTAATTTCTTTAATTTAGTTAGTTATATTATTTGTTTCTTCTAATTTCTTCAAATGTTTTGCCTTTTTTTGGGGTGTATTCACCCCCTCAATGTACAGCACTTTATAGCTATAGCATAGTAATACTACTACTATTACTATAACTTATACTAGTAATAATAATAACAATAAATCTTGGAGGCAATGAAGTTCTACCACTGATAATAATGATAATAACCCTGCTCCTATGGAGATTTAGGGGTCCATTCATTATCACTTAATGTCTACAAAAGCTGATGAAAATTTACATTTTCACCTACTTTTGTAGAAATTAAGGATCGGACCATTAATTATAAAGGTAATGCAGGAGATATCAATGATATCTGCTAATTACCTTTCATCCAGATCTGTCACGCTGTCCCCCATATACTAGTATGGGGGATCTAAATTCATCAAGTTCTGAGCCTGACTGCAGGAGCATTCGCCATCTTCAGATAGCAGCAGCGAGCAGTCTCCCACTGTAGCCCAGCACACAGAAATGTGTGCTGGGTTGCTGACAGATAAGAGGGGAAGGGGGGGGGCAGTGTCAGACCTGGACCCCCCACCGGGCTCTTCCAGCAAGGTAATTAGTACCAGCCCCCCCGTTCCCTCTCGATGCCCCTGGATCCTGGACCAAATTGGTCAACATTCAAAGCTGGCTCAGAATGTTTAATTGACTGTGCTCTATGTTTTGTAATATTTTGACCAATGATACTGTAGTTTCTAGACCCACTCCCTATCAATTAACACCAGTGACAAATTAAAACAGTAATAGATAACCAGAAAATTGGAAACAAAATACTATATGTAAATCTATTTCCAGTTAATCAAATTTTTGCTTGAAAATAAAAACTTTCTTTTGTTTTTCCTTTATTGTTTTACAGGAAGCAAAAAAGAATGAATTTGTTTGTGTTTGTTTGCTTTAAATCTGTGCATACATAAATTCGAATCTACTTTTCTGGGTTGTATTTGTTACCATTATTTATTTTTTTTTTTTCAAAGAACACAGCAGTGCTAGATTACTAGACAAAAGCTTCTGCCCTCCCACTCTTGACAAGTTTTCAAGTTGTTAAACTTCAGTCTAGGCATTTTGCCAGACTAAATAAAGTCTACAAAGCTCTGCCATTCTTTTTACAGTAGCGAAATAAGAGTTGCCAAATAAAGCTTACATCTGGACCGTGCAACAAAAGAATGCAGCTTGTTGACATTTACAGTATTTAGAAAGTTATTTTAGTTGCAGAGAAAGGGACTAATCTTCAAATATTTACATTTTATTTTTAGCTGTTTTCATAACTAAACAACAGTGAATCATCAATGCCGTACAGTGAGTAAAATGGACGGTCATCTGAGCAATTTAATTTGAAATAAAATCAATAAGTGTGTCTAATTTAGAAGTGAAGGACATAGTAAATAATTATTTTATGTAAGTTAAGAAGACAAAATAACAAATACAATTATAATGAGGAACTCTTGTACACATAAATTATGTGACAAATAGAGAAGGCACCTGGAATGAACCCAGGTCCCCAGAAGCACCTCACTTGTACCCTGCACCTGGACAATACATGACATTGTTGTAATGCTGCCTATCAGAGGAGCTCATCCGCCAATGATGAGACTCAGGAAAGAGAACAAGAAGACTGCTCAAGGTAAATTACTTGTGAGACTGCACCAGTAGTTGTTCTAAACATATTTTTGGGGGAGAAGGAAGGGGGTTGTGTTTTGGGTAGGTGTGGAACACTCAGCTCATTAACCACTTAACTGGCTAATATGTTTTCCAAGAACTGCTCAAAAATTGTCATCTTTCTTTGTATGATTGAATTAGTTCTAGAACATCTATTTTTAACTTATTCAACACAATTTCAGAAAACATATATATATATAGCAAAATGTCACAAATCTGCACACTCATACATAGATGTAAAAATACTGGTGCTGGACTAACTGTGTTTAACATAAATCAAAAGTCCAAAAAGAGACAGTCCGCACTCAAAGTTCAATGCAAAACTTGATAATATTTAATGGTCCATATCACCATGTAAAGTTGCCAACAGATCCACAATCTTAAAGTGCCTTAGTGCAAAATATATTGAAATAGAGACAGAGTACTTATCATCAATTCATCATGAGAGAATCTGTGGCAGAGGACCGGCGGCTATACGCCCGACAGCCATTTCGGTGCTAACAAGCACCTTCTTCCAGGGGCAGCTGGAAGACTTTTGATTTTTATATATATATATATATATATATATATATATATATATATATATATATATATATATATATATACACAGTCAGGTGCATAAATATTGGGACATTGACAGAATCTTCTTATTTTGGCCTCTATTCACCACCACAATGGCTTTGAAATGAAACACACAAAATGTACTTTAACTGCAGACTTTCAGATTTAATTTGAGGGTAATTACATCCAAATCAGGTGAACGGTGTAGGAATTACAACGGTTTCTATATGTGCCTCCCACTTTTTAAGGGGTCAAAAGTAATGGGACAAACTAAACAATCCTAAAGCTAACTTTCATTTTTTAATACTTTGTTGCAAATCTTTTGCAGGCAATTACAGCCTGAAGTCTGGAACGCATAGACATCACCAGACGCTGGGTTTCATCCATGGTGATTCTCTGCCAGGCCTCTACTGCAAATGTCTTCAGTTCCTGCTTGTTCTTGGAACATTTTCCCATCAGTTTTGTCTTCATCAAGTGAAATGCATGCTCAATCAGATTCAGGTCAGGGGATTGACTTGGCCATTGCATAACATTCCACTTTTTAGCCTTAAAAAACTCTTTGGTTGCTTTTGCAGTATGCTTCGGGTCATTGTCCATCTGCACTGTGAAGTGCCGTCCAATGAGTTCTGAAGCATTTGACTGAATATGAGCATATAATATTGCCCGAAACACTTCAGAATTTATTCTGCTGCTTTTGTCAGCAGTCACATCATCAATAAATACAAGAGAACCAGTTCCATTGGCAGCCATACATGCCCACGCCATGACACTACCACCACCATGCTTCACTGATGAGGTGGTATGTTTTGGATCATGAGCAGTTCCTGTCTTTCTCCATACTCTTCTCTTCCCATCACTCTGGTGCAAGTTGATCTTTGTCTCATCTGTCCATAGGATGTTGTTCCAGAACTGTAATGGCTTTTTTAGGTGTTGTTTGGCAAACTCTAAGCTGGCCTTCCTGTTTTTGAGGCTCACCAATGGTTTACATCTTGTGGTGATCCCTCTATATTCACTCTTGTGAAGTCTTCTCTTGATTGTTGACTTTGGCACATATACACCTGCCTCCTGGAGAGTGTTCTTGATTTGGCCAACTGTTGTGAAGGGGTTTTTCTTCACCAGGGAAATAATTCTTCTGTCATCCACCACAGTTGTTTTCCGTGGTCTTCCGGTTCTTTTGGTGTTGCTGAGCTCTCCGGTGCGTTCTTTCATTTTAAGAATGTTCCAAACAGTTGGTTTGGCCACACCTAATGTTTTTGCTATCTCTCTGATGGGTTTGTTTTGATTTTTCAGCCTTATGATGGCTTACTTCACTGATAGTGACAGCTCTTTGGATCTCATATTGAGAGTCGACAGCAACTGATTCCAAATGCAAATGTCACACCTAGAATCAACTCTAGACCTCTTACCTGCTTAATTGATAATGAAATAACGAGGGAATAGCCCACACCTGTCCATAAAATAGCTTTTGAGTTGATAGTTCCATTACTTTTGGCCCCTTAAAAGTGAGAGGCACATATAGAAACCGTTGTAATTCCTACACCATTCACCTGATTTGGATGTAATTACCCTCAAATTAAATCTGAAAGTCTGCAGTTAAAGCACATCTTGTTTGTTTCATTTCAAAGCCATTTGTGGTGGTGAATAGAGGCCAAAATATGAAAATTCTGTCAATGTCACAATATTTATGCACCTGACTGTATATATATATATATATATATAATATATATAATATATATATATATTTTATTTTTTGACACATAACATTAATATCAATTTTTTTAAATGTTGGTCAACAATATTTTGTGCTCTCGATGATCGGATCATCGCTCCATCACAACTTTGCATTTCCCCATTGGCTGCTTCTCTGAGCAGCTGCATGGTATGTACACTGGGGAGGAGGGGGCCCCGACTGCAGACTACTCCATGTGATGCAGTAGATTCTCTCATTGTGCCAGAAACTTGTGCGCATGTAAAGGTCTCCAGTAACATGGCACCCACACCATGGTACCGGTGATACCTCCACTGCATATGCGCAGATCTCCAGTAACATGGCACTGCACACCCTGCACCCATTATAGATATGCCAATGACTTGGGGACTGGGGGCTGGTTTGTTTACATTTTCTTGGTGACTGCTCCTCTTTGCAGCCACGGGTGGGGGCTCCTGCCATGCTTCCCGATCAGCAGTGATCAGCAGTATGGCAGACACTGGGGGTGGGTGCAGGGATGCAGAGGGTCCAAGAGATCCTGCTGCCTTTGGTGGCTCCTGGAAGATTATCATCTGGCAGCCGCCCAGTGTACGTTTCTGACTGATTGCATTGTTTGCAACCATGTCAGGTAATGCACTGCATGGCGGGGTTGCAAATGATGCGACTATGCCGGAGAAGTGGTTAAAATCACAGTGTGGTGTATGGAGTTGTGTAGCTTTGGAGCACAAGAAGTGGTTGTGGTGAGGTGCACATTATAGAAAATACAGATAGGGTACAATACAAAACATATGTAGGGTGGAGCACAATAAAGAACATATACTGTAAATCTGGGGACAATTTAAACCATATGCAGGGAATATACAAACAAAGAGGGACACATACTGACATATAGGTCTACATACAGAGTCAGACATGTAAAAAAAAGTTATGCCCATGCTTTTATTAACTTAGCACATTACTAAAGTTGCAGAACTTAAAAAAGTATTCACATCTCCTGCTGCACAGTAACTAAGAGGTCGCAATAGTAAAACTATGATGACGGAATATACTCTGTGTACGTGATGGACCCTAGGCTAGGGACAGATAGAGCTGATAGAGCTGAAAAGGCAGGGTTGTTAAGAGGCTACATTTCTTGAGTGGTAGCAGCATATGGATGGCTGTATTGGCAGGTTTAAGGTGTAGGTTAAGTTTTATACTCATTGCAGGCAGGGTCCACTCTTTTCAGTGATTTCCCCTCCCTGTTTTTCCTTTGTTTGTTGTATTTTTTCTTTTTTTTTTGGAGGGTAAGCAGGAAAGAACGGCAGCCTAGGGGCCAGTGACATTGTCAATAGGTTCACTCCCCTGCAATGTATCTTTAGGTTGATTTCCCAACCTGGGCTCAGCAGCTTCGGTTTTCTAACCGGGCCTTGGGGTATTAGCTGGGGATTTAGTGACCTAATGTGCTTGCATTTGAAATGAGCAAGCATTGACCCTGACTGCTATATATATATATATATATATATGTATATATATATATATATATGTATATATAGTTTATTATTGAATTTATTGAAGAAAAAGGCTGACCATTTTAACATCACACCTGTTTCTTGTGTTTTTATTTGATATAAGTTTAGTTGCATGGGTATTGATTTATCTGTCATTTAATGCTGGGGTGTTTATAAAGATGACTTTTTCCTTACTCATGGAGACATAGAAATTGGCAGCCGATAAGCACCACTTGACCCTTCTAGTCTGCACAGTTCTTATAGGACAGTTACAAATAGACAATAACCATAGAGTTTACTCATGGCGTCTCTGGCATTCCAGACTCTATCCAACTCTTGTCTCTCTGGACACTGTAATTTCACAAGTCACTAACTGCTCCAGGCATTTTATAGCTCTCAGTATCCCTGACTCTCTGTGGGGCTGATTCAGCTTTGCGCGTATGTGATTATCGGGAACATGCGCGTGTGCAGGACCTGTGCAGAACAGGTCCGTCATGATTGCACACAGCCCCTTCTATGCCTCTGTCTGATTGACAGGCAGTAGCATTTAAGGGGCGGTGGGGGGACAGGCGGCGTTCCTGGAAACAGGGACGAGTCAGCCGAATCTTACATCCCTCAACTTTGTGAGGGCTCCCTCTTTGGATTTTAGCCCCTCTCTGGGGGTTCTCAGTGCTCCTGGCTCTTAGCCCAATCTCTACTTGCAGATAGGTGGATACAATTCAGCAACCCCACCCCCTTTAAGAGCACTTGGACTCCCACTTCTGTTTATTAGAGGTAAATTACTTATGTTTCTCTCTCTCTCTCTCTCTCTCTATATATATATAATCAGAAAAATGAGGTGGCACTCTAAGACTTGTGACTTGTTCAACAAATGGTGCTTTATTACTTGCTATGTTTCGGGGTCCAGCCCCCTCTTCGTCAGGACACACACAGTGAATAGTGACTAAATGTCGGCTTAAATACCCACCGAACAAAACTCACCTGTCCCGTCTCCCGCTGGTCACTGGCGTCAGGCGCCATGCATCCGGTCACAGCATCAACGTCACACAGGAAGTGACGTGACGCAGAGCCTAACCACGTGGGATCGGGAGAGGACAAACACAGCCCGGAGCATAGTCTGTGTACATGTTACCATAGAAACTGGTCACATGATCACGCTATTAGCTCCTGCATGTGAACACATCATTTAAAAGGACATATCGCATCTATAAACAACAATAGACAAATACATACAAACATATAAATACATACAAATACAGTGAATATTAAATATTACATATGGCTGGAGTGCACATCACAGACCAGGGTCACATTCTATCCATAAACCTACTCACAAACCTCTAACACTCTAGATAAACAACCATAATAACGAATACTGCAAATACACTGCATGTAAATGTGACTATTAATGAAATGTTAAACCTATCCCTGCATTCTAGGAAAATAGAAAAATCTAACAGATGTCAATTGAACACCCAAGCCGACCCTATAAAAGACAGCTCAAGCTTAATGCTTCATTTAAACCCCTCGGGCTAACAGTATCTAACCAAAAAATCCATTTACATTCCAGCTGGAGCAATTTCCGCGATCTATCTCCCATGCATAACATAGGTAGTACATGGTCAATGATACGATAGCGCAGCATGGCCATGTTGTGCCTAGCCTCAGCAAAGTGTCTGGCAACCGTCTGTTCACTGGTGCCCGACATCAACGCCGCCCGGATTGCTGACCTATGCTGCGCCATCCATTCCTTGAATTGCCTATCTGTCTTGCCCACGTAGTGTAACCCACATGGGCAAGACAGAAGGTAAATCACATATTTCGTCGTGCAAGTCAACGGAAATCTGATCGAAAACACCTTGCCTGAATAAGGATGAAAAAATTTGTTACCTGGCACCAAAAAAGAACAGGTCGCACATCCTGTGCACCTGAAGCAACCACCCTGCTTCTTTGTTAATCTTTGATCCCTATTTCAACCGGTGATATCTGTCTTCACCACTAGGTCCTTTATATTGGCTCCCCTGGTGAAGCTAGGCATTAATTTACTGTTTTTAAGACAGGCCAGCTCAGGATCAGGGGTCACCACTGACCATAAACCTTTAGCCTTTTTACAAGTTGCATAGCTCTTATTATCAAATTGTTGGACCCAGGGTATCAACTCTTTATCTGACTTGTGGCTACACTCTTCTAAAAGCTCGCTACGTTCCTTGGCCAGGGCCCTATTCCTTGCCTCAACTAATCTATTTGTGGGGTACCCTCTTGCCACAAATTTCTCCAACATTTCCTGCAGTTGTATATCTCTCTCTGCCGGATCATTGGTTATTCTGCAAACTCGAATAAATTGTGAGTAAGGTAAACTATCGATGGTCACTCTCGGATCAAACCTAAGCACTGTGTTTCGGTCTGTTGGTTTGGAAAACAATTTAGTATAAATGTTACCGGATCTAATCGAAATCTGTACATCCAAAAAATTGATCACGAACTGATTAACCACCATAGATAATTTAGCTGGACATTCTGAGGCATTATGTCTCATAATCAGCTGGAGTAACTCAGACTCTAACCCCTGCCATAACAACAAAATGTCGTCTATGTATCTAAAGTATTTAAACACACAGCTACTGATTTTAGTCTGTGTAAAAAATAAGTCCTGTTCAACTATATGCATATACGCATTTGCGTATGATGGGGCTACACATGAGCCCATTGCACAACCAGCTAGTTGGATCCAAAAACGGCCATCATACATGAAATAATTCTGAGTGAGCGTGAATTCTAATAGCTCAATAAAAAAATTGATATCTGGGCCAGTATATTTAGAATTATTTGTAATAAGGCGTTTGTCCGCCGCCACTCCCTTATCATGCGGAATGCACGTATACAGGCTGGCGACATCAATACTTGCCAATATCACATTGTCAGGAATCACCCCCCATGTCTCACAGGATCTTATCAAAGATGATGTATCCTTGAGATGGGTAAATGTGCCTTGGATGCAAGGCTGTAAAAAAGCATCCAAATAAGAAGCAATCAGCTCACACAGAGACCCCCTGGCAGAAATGATAGGCCTACCTGGGGGGCTCTGCGCGTCCTTGTGTATCTTGGGGATTGTGTAAAAAATGGGGACCATAGGGTGTTCTCTTAACAACACATCTCTGATGTCTTTGTCAATGATACCTTCTCTCACTGCTTTATCTAGAATACATCCAAGCTCATGTTGAAAAACTACAGTAGGATCATGGCTTTACATTGTATATGTAGAAGAATCAGATAACAACCTTTCACATTCCCTTTTATAATCAACAAGATCAACAACGACAATCGCACCCCCCTTATCAGCCCCTCTGATGATAATATCTTTTCTAGAGCTAAGATCTTTTAATGCTATACGTTCATTCTTAGATAGATTGTGATATCTCAATGGGGTACATTCCTTACTCAATTGTTCCACAATCCTAGAAAATGTCCTGATAGAGGAGTTCCCAGACTGGGGATCAAATGTAGAAGATGGGCCTAGTTTTTTCACCTGTGCAGGCAATGTCTTATCAATAAGAACACCCCCCTGCATCCTGCTCTTTCCAAAATATTCCTTTTAAACTTTTAAAGGTAAGGCAGTCACCTGACATAGCTTCTATCACACTACCAAAAAGACAGCTGACACAGGTTAATATAAACGAGTTGCTGGGTTTTCTGTTTTTATTTATTTAAGCAATGTGGTCACAGGCCACTTGCACCCCAGTCCTGGGAATGGCGAGTGCAGGTCTGCACCCCAGATCTAGGAGTGGCGAGTGCAGTGGATTTCTGACTTTGTTTATGCGGTTAATATTTATTAACCTTTTGTGATCATAGCTTTCTCATGCACCCCATGTGCATACTCGTTTATATTAACCTGTGTCAGCTGTCTTTTTTTTAGTGTGTTTAGCTATGTCAGGTGACTGCCTTACCTTTAAAAGCCATTAGCTGGCAGGTGAGCTTTAAACCAGGTAACATTTCTTCAGTCTAAACTATGTGATAGCAGCTAACAGGTTTCCATCAGTGTGACGGATAGTGTAGGACCTGCAGAACGTGGGGTCCCGTGATGTGGGCTGCGGGCTTAAATGCATTGATCAATCCATGAACTAAATCCCCATTATTTATTTACTTATTTATACATCATTGTGAGTGTTTAAACATGGTGAGTGCTGGGTTTTCTGTTTTTATTTATTTAAGCAATGTGGTCACAGGCCACTTGCACCCCAGTCCTGGGAATGGCGAGTGCAGGTCTGCATCCCAGATCTAGGAGTGGCGAGTGCAGTGGATTTCTGACTTTGGTATATATATATATATATATATATATATATATATATAATGTAATGCAGTGGGAGTTTGTTCAGATACATAGATGGATGAGCCAGTAGAGGAAAAAAATACATTTGGCCCAGTAAACTATGCTGCCCTTGGATTACTAAGTGGTACAAATTTATTGATTTTCTTTTAAATTCAGCAGTGTGATCTTAGAGCGACCAAATTTAAATTTTTTCTAAACATGAAAGCTGTGGGCCTAGTCGGTAATCCATACCAGAACTCTGAATGCAGAGCAAAAATATGCTAGAGATGACTCTGTGTAGCCTTGAAAAGCATTGTGGCCACAATCACTATCACTCTCTCCCTCCTCCAGACCTCCTGCTGTTGCTACAACCAGACCGTCTGCAGCCTTTTCCTTTGAAACTAGGGATGGCCATTGAAATAGGGCCATCGAATAGTGGCGGCACTGCCACCATCGCATAATTTTTTGCAATAGCATGTAGCCATTAAAAGCTAACCATGGTTAGCAAGTGTTCATGTACATTAGACCCCTGAATTTTGCAATGCACAAAAAAACTGCTGCAGACGTGTCCTTTTAGTTCTCACAGCAGAATGGGAGCCAAAAGCCTTCCCTAGCTGGAAACGCAAGAGGAAACACACTGGTAAACATACTTTCAGCTTTATTGTAAAGATGACGAGAACTGCTGCTCTCCAATCCCCACATAAGGAACTATGCTGCAGCGCAAAATATAGCAGGTCCCCTCCTCACATGAGGCTCTAAACTCATCTAGTCCTTTTACATGAATTGTTGCCCTTCCCAGCTGTTTTAGTTTATTAGATATACTCTGTTACATCCACCAGTTGAGTCTCAGTCTCTGGACCCAACAGGATCATTAACCGTAGCAGTAACAGGCAGACTGAGTCCTCAGGGGTACTGTAATTTACCAGCAGCTAGTATAGCTCTGTTACTGGGCCCTGAACACATATCATTAGCACTTTCAGTACCATGTATGGACACTGTGAATTACCAGAACTTCTGTTACTGGACTGTAACCATAGCCATAGATCATCCATCAAAGGGCAGGTCATTGGCCCTAACACAGTCATTCATATGATACATAGTATTGTGGGGTGCACAGTACATGAAGAACAGAGAGAAAACCATATTTTCAGGCAAGTGAAAGCTTACTATACTGTTGCCCCTAGCAGTGCTCATTACTGTAATCAAAATGGTTTTATATGTATTGGTAGGAATTCCATTTGGTTGAATTTTACCAGTTCAAATCTCTATTTTGTTTGTGTTGACCAGCTAAATGAACTAAAGCCATCCATCAATTTTGTACATAAATTCTGATTACAATTTTGCCAACATTGATATTTTGCCTTCAAACCATCTACATTTCCAGTCCTCCTTACATGTGGACACCAAATACCCGGGAAAACCATGGCAGAATTGAATCTTGCCAAGATACTTTGGAGAAAAATCACATTACCAGGCAAGTATAAATATGCCACAACATTGTGTACTGCATTGTATCATGTTTCATGTTTTCATCTTAATGTTCACAAATACTCCTGATGTTTATTTACGTCAGTATGAATGTCTTTATAACTAAATTAAAAGTGACGAGAATGTGACTCGATTGTACAGTATCTGTACTTGCAAAAATGTTGTTTTTAAAATTCATTATTTCTCTAATAAAATATCACTTCATAAGGTCCTGATTTGTCTGTGTGTTACTGTTGTTGTGGTTTTTATTAGGTAGTGTACTGTAACGCATGCATACTGGCCAAGATAAAGTTGTATGCCTGCACACAATGAAATAGAAGTAGACATAGCTGTGGTTTGCCTCTCTGCTTTCCACCGTTACTGGTAAAACATTCTTATAGGTTCCTTGTTGGGCATGTATATATGATTGGCACATTAATTATAACCGTTACACTTTGATACGGTTATCTTATGTTACATAGATTATGCAAAAGGTTGTTCTGATTTATTATTTGTTTGTGTAATATGAATATGGAGTGACCCAAAATATGGTCCTTTTTAGCTAAAGAAATGCAACAAGTGGCCCTTAATTTCATAAAGAACTAAACCCCCACATATGAACTAGCAGAGAGTATTATGTCTTAGTTTTATTAACAAGCGGCTTTTCCTCTTGGAAGCACATCTGGAAGATCTATTTTTTTAGTGCTACAGGTGACTCATTAGAGAAGATTACATTTTATGTTGGGCATACTCTGTGAGTTATAATGTCTGGCAGATCGACATACATTTTATCTAACAAGCTGAAGCTATCAGATATCGTGGCTATATACTGCAAGATAGTTCACAATGGCTGGGATGTACTAAAGGAAATATGCAGTAAAAACCCAGTTTTCGGGGTATTTAATGCATTTCCATATGTACTAAGCCCCGGCTGCTCTTTTATCAGTGCAGAGGGTAACGCCAGAAAAACCTGGTGTTACCCTATAGAAGCCTATGGGCTTCTTACTGCATCCCGCACCCCGATGCTTTGCCACCGCCTCGCCACCCCGCAGTCGCCCAGCAATGGCCCCCACTCACCTTACTCTCCATGGTCGCTGGCCGTGCTCCTCCTAGGTCCTCTGCCTCCTCCTCTTCCTAATCTACTTCCGAGTGTAGGGAGGAGAAGGAGGTGCTTGGGACTTCCTGCACGGGTCACCAGCAGGAAGTTCCTGGGGCTCGGAGGGGGCGATGTCCCACGGAGACCCCTTCACCCAGCATCGGCTGCTTCGCAAAGGGCAGCTCTTATCGCAAGAACTGTCCTTTGCGATACTAATCGTATATGTTAGTACATATGTGATTAGTAAGGTTGCGGTGACTGGCGGTAAGTACACCACAACCTTTGCTCCCATGGATTTTGTAGATACAATGATAAAAGAAAGATCAGGTGGGTGATGGCATGATGAGGTCAGGAAGCTAGCACTGCTGTTAACAAAATGCTGGAGATCTAAACCAGAAATCTAAACCAAGTACTAGGAAAACCATGGTCTCTAGGATTAAAATGACATCTAACATAAATAATAATGAAGACTAATTCATAATGAAGACTATTTACATATGTTTTCAATTTGTGTTATTTAATTTTTGAGATTTCCCCAAGTGGAATTAGTATTTATGTATATGTAAACTTTTTATTTTTGCATATGTAACTGATTAACCCGCCTACACAGTAACCATGTCAGCTCTCGATACCACCCCCCAAACACTAATCCTTAATATGTGTGGTGTGTAGGCACCACATCATGTAGTGCATGCTCCCGTGGGGTCGTCAGCCTCATCGCTTGATCTTATGTGCAGCATGTGAGATCAGTCAATGCGGCTGACGATCCCATGCAGCGCTATGCGGGTGGGGGATGGCAGGATGGCATATCGAGGGGTCGAGTACCGGATCGCCCAGTGTTTATGCAGGGCCGTAGACCTGGTGGAGCTCAGGGCGAGAGTTCCCTTTGGTGCCCACCCCCCCCTCCATCCTAAGAAAAAAAAAACATGCAGAAAAATAAGGTGTTTTACTGCGCACGTGCTCCAGAAAGGGGGGAGTAGTTTGTGACATGTCCCTTGTTAATCATTCTAGAGAACACGCCCAGCAGATGGATGCACTACTGCTCCATCTTCTCTCGCCCAGCACCACCAGCATTCTGGGAAACTGGGAGGGGATGGGAACAGCAGCATGGTTTGCGAATATTGCACCACCACAGTTTGTATGTCATGCCACACAGAGCCCATTCATGTTATGCCACACAGTAGTACTCTGTATACATTTTGCCAGACTGTATTAGTGCCCCTTATAACACATTATGCCCCTTACACATTAAGCTGTATGTGGTAATTCCCCTTACACATTATGCTGCACTGTATTAGTGCCCCCATGTAGTAATGCCCCTTACACATTACCACGTGCGGCATAATGGGTAAGGGGCATTACCACATGTGGCATAATGACCCTTACACATTATGCCGCATACAGTAATGCCCTTTAAACATTATGCTGCAAACGGGTAATGCCCCTTACACATTAATGCCCCTTACACATACTGCATACAGTAATGCCCTTTATAATACATTAATATAGCGTGCCATGCTTATTTAATTACATTTTTAAAGACATTACTAAGGACATTAAACATTTGTCAAATTCTAGAAAAACACATTACAGGTAACTTATACTTACTGGACTTCATTATCACCTAAAACATATTTGCCCACTACACAGAGGGACAGAGATGGGGCTGCGGGCAGTACTTTGATGCCACAAGTAGAAAACCGTCATCGTTCTCCCACAGTAGAAGGTCCTAAGAGTGCATGGCAGCCTCAGCAGAACGAAGAATTAGAAATCCATTACCTGCTCAGTGCACAGTAACCTGCCCCAGCGTGAGCCATGGAATAAGCAGCATTGACAATGGGACAACAAATGCATAGAGCATACAGACAGCACTGACACTAGGTGACAGGCCCTCCACGTACCTGCACTGCCACCCGCTGTCACGCAGGTGTGTCCCAAGGTGGCTGGTCCCAATTTCTCTATGTCAGTATCCATACACCCCGCGCTACAAGCCTCGCCCAGCTGGCCACCACAGTCTAGTGGAAGCCCGCACTGAGTGACCAAGCCAGGCTGACATTGTAGTGCCCGACGAGTGCAGTGGGATGTGTCTCCCCTGCGCGCTGTGATGTGGTCGCGGCTGCCGGCCGCATCTGGCATTCTAGGACTCCCAGAATGCTGCGGGGGGTGCTGCGCTATGGGAGAAAAGTGGGAGGGAAAGTGGCGGCGGCGCGATGGTCTCAGGCGGCGGGCAAGCGCGGGCAGAAGCCGTCTAATAGACGGCGCCGGCGGGGACACCTCGGCTGCGCCTTTAGACTGCAGCACCCTGGGCAATTGCCCGCCCCTAGAACCGCCACTGTGTGTATGGACCGCCCAACATGTTGGCTCGTTGGCAGCCGGGTCGTGTGTGTTGCATCGCTGGGTACACACATAATTTAGTGTGTACCCAGCTTAACCTCCACACACTCACCCACCTATTATTCCTTTCTCCTCACCAAAAAGTCATAGCATACCTTACCAGGCTACACTCTGCAGCAGCAGCTCTTCGTGTTGTCTGGGGGCGCGTAGCTTCTTATGTGAGTGGGAGGCTGACACTTGGAGGAAAGGAGAAAAGAGAAGAGGCACCATTGTATCTGACGATTTCTTTGGAAATATGACTCCTGCTCAATATTTGTGAATACATCACCTGAAATTTGGTGCATGCGTAGAAGATAGCAAAGACTCTGGCACTGTCATAAGAGATTTACTATCTTCTGCACAGTAGTCAGCATCATACATCCTGGGGCAGGGGCCCATGAACAAAACTCGCACAAGGTTTCAATAATTTCTTAAAATGATTGGACCTGTGGGGGGATGAATAATCCACAAGTAATATACATGTTTAAGAATTATTTTTCATAAATAAACATGTTCATAAATACACATTTGTAAAGAATGCAAAGCAAACATAATATGCATATGCAGCAATTCACTACTTTACAATTTCATCATGTTTCCCACAATAAAATGTGTTCACTTTCATCCTTTAATCACTCATCAGTTCATCCTGCGTGTTTCTATTAGGTGATCCTATGCACTGAAGTTATTTTCCATTTCAACTTAGTCTGACAGCCAGAGTAAGTTTACTGACTTGCTGTGCAGTTCTGAACACCTTGGCACTTTCATTGAATCTGTTTTTATTGATTAAGAGAAAAGACTTTGATTGTCCAACCAACAAGCTCTTACTTGTCAAACTATGACAACTTGAATAAGCTACAAATCAATGAACTATTTAGATGCAGTTCTACAAAGCTCAAAGATAAATCTTGATAAGCCAACAACTGGAACAACTGAAACCTTTATCTTAACAAGCAGGTGATCTTATTCAGCTTGTCGGTTCCATTGTGGTCTATTGATAAGACTATAATACCTCAGGGATGACATATTGGCAAGACCTTTTGTCTGGTACATGAAGTATCTATATTTTTATCTTCGCACATCAATATTTGTAATGCAAAATTCTGAACTTTGTATGTACAATAACTCATTTATTTTTTATGCATTTTTTTATGCTTTTATATAAAACAAAATAATGAACAATAACAGTCTATTTATTATGTGGTGATAACAAAATTTTCTTTTGGGGCTTATTGTGGTGAAAATTGCTGCAATTTACTAAAACAATGATGTCAGTACAGAGTGCCACTCAGGTCCCTGGTAATACAGTCCTACAGCATCCTCTTACCAGTTATCCAGCCAACCCATGAGGCAGATACATGAGCCAGACTTGCCTGTTCATACACACGCAGTAGACTGAAAGCCTGGCTTGCGTCTTCAATTCTACTCTTGGTGTAATAAAGATTAAAAAAATGAATAAAAAAATAAAATGGTGCAAAAATAGATAAGAACATTAAATTTTTTACTATGGCCCGTATTCAGTTTGAGCTGAGCCGCAATACTTTTCCGCCTCCCCGACTTTTTGCCTACATTGCGTGTTTTGCAGGCGGAAAGCATCGGGCGCGTGCCCGCGTATCACCGTATTCAATTTGAAAGTAAGCGAAAATGGGACCCGGCGAAACTTAAACAAGCGGAAAGTACTGTCAGTTTTGGGGAAATCAGCCTGACACCCCCCAAAAGATGCTCTGACATGGGGGTTAGCTATGGTACCCCCCAATTTGGCTTGCTGAAGGTATTTGGTGTTTTTAAACGCTCTCAATAGCTGTTAAATAGCATTTTTGTATAAGTGGTGAAGAATAGTATTCAGGAGGTTTTTTTGCAGAAAATAACTTATCTCAGCAAATTTGGGGTACTTGAAAATGGGGGTCAGCATATTTTAAAGTTGCTAAAGTTAAGTTGAAAAAAATCATGAAAAATCCACCAGCCGCAAGCTCCTGCAATGAAAAAAAACACCTGGGGCATACTTGGGGGAATCGGTATGAAATATCACCGGCCGCATGGCCGGCGGTTCGATGCCCGGCAGTGCCTGGCCGACAAAAGCAGAGTTACCAGCAGCGGAAGCACGACAGCGCTGGAAATCCCGATCATCGCTAAGGTAAGTATAAACTAACCTAACCTAACCTCCCCCCAAGTTCCTAACCCTAATCCCCCCTCTAAGTGCCTAACCCTAACCCCCCCCCTTCCCCGCTGCCTAAACCTAAGCCCCACGAGGGGGTGCCTAAGCCAAAGTCCACCCCGGGGGGGCCTAACCCTAACCCTCCCTCTAGCCTAACCCTAACCCTCCCAGGGGGGTGCCTAACCCTAAGTCCCCCCTGGGTGCCCTAAACCTAACCCTTCCCCCCCGCGGCTGTCCGCTCGCGGTGCCCAGCATCCCGATCGGGATGCCGGGCGCCGGTCTCCTGGCGTCGGGGAAATGTCAGGCGTCTACATCTAGACGCCCGGCATTTCACCCTCGCCGGGATATGACAGTCAGGAAGCCGGCTGTCGGTATTAAGGTATACAGCCGGTTTCCCGATTGTATACCTACTTGGGACCCCCCCAGAGTCAAGTTCGCTAGTTTTTATGTTTGTCCCCCAACATTTTTTTTTTAGCCTCCAAATTCAAAGTGATTTTTTGGGGTGTTCGCAAGTGTTTTTTTTATTTTTTAACACAGTTTACCTTTAGTGGACTGTCTGAAGGCTGCACGGGGGTTCACGCAACATTGCACCCCAAAACCCCAATTCTGCACTTTTTTTGCCTGCTATTCATAGGCGAAACGCTTTCGCCTGTTACATTGATTGACTTTCCGCCTAGGCGGAAAGTCTTTTAAATTGAATCCGGAGTAAAATCAAAACAGGTGAAAATGACGTCATCGGCGAAAAGTTTTCGCCAAAAACACGCGAAAACAGCTGTTTGCTCCAAATTGAGGGCCTGATTCAGAGTTGGGAATAGAGAGAGAGATAGCACTTAACTGTGTACCTGGACAAACCACGTTGCAATGCAAGGGGTGTAAATACATTTTTTTTTTTTTTGCATGTAGGGTAAATACTGGCTGCTTTTACATGTAGCCCACAAACACTGCACAGCTTTATGATTACTCTACAACTTAGATGTCAGTTTGGACACCTCCCTCCCAAATCTAAATCTTTCTGCACATTTTAAATCTGCCCCACCTGCACTGCAACATGGTTTCACCCAGATGATCAGTTTATAGAGATATCTCTCTCTATTCCCAATTCTGAATCAGGCCCCGAATGCGGGCCTAAGCCTGAAATCGCTGTAGCAATAAGATATATGTACCAATGTCATTCTTCTTGATTAGGCTTTTTCATGCTTTGCTGGCTATCACACCAGTAACCTTTTTGTAGATAAACTAAAGCTCTAACACTCATTTTCTCCAGTGAAAGGGCTTTTCTCCATAAGCATTTGTATGTATGCTCATGGCAAGGGATGTGTGTCACAACCGGGGACATATATAACCTTCAATATCCTAAATATGCCAACCCCTCAAGTCCCCCTCCCCCCGGACATAGGCTAACTTACCCTCTGGGATATATATTACCATCCCTATCCCAATTCCCCTACCTTTAAATCCCACCCCCAAATAACCTCAGTTCACAATATGTGTGGTACTCCGGGTTCTGGGAGTACCACTTTTGATTGCAAATTGTGATAGTAAAGCTTAATATGTTTATAAAATAGTTATGTTGATATATATATGCATTTGATAGTCTCCTGTGGACTGTATCTTATAATAGACTGTTGCCTGGGACTGATATATAGCTGCCTTATGTGGGGCAGAGAAGGCACCTTGTGTTCCCCCATGGCGGTGGTCTATCCCACCCAGCCAGGATACCAGCAGTGATGGGGCATGAGCTGATTACTCTCCTATTGAACTGTGGAGGGGATCCCTGCAGCTGGAAGGAGGAAACGCTGGCTGCCGTTGCAGGCATAGCTTGCAGCACGTGACCCCGGTGGGAAGGGAGCCGGCGCGTGCAGGGTACCCGGAGGAAGAACATATAAGGGGCTGTCAGACTGACCGTTGGGCAGTTCCTGAGGCGCTGAGGTAAAGGACGGGGCTATGCCAGAGCGTTCACCGGCGGGACCAAGGTGACAGGCAGGCAGGCTGACTGTAGCGCCAGAACTTCAGAGTCCTGACATGATTGTGAGGAGTGCTGGACTTGCGCACTCACTGGAGACAGGAGAAGAACGTCGACAGGAGCCGTGGGTGCCGCTGAGGGAGCCTGAGGTAAGAGGAGGGAGAAGGAACGCCGCGCTTACCGAAGCGCAGTGAAACTCCCTTCCGGGTACTTCCTACTATCGGCGCTGATCGGGAGGCGGATCGGGGGAGGCGGCTGAGGCAAGAATGCCGGCTGTTGCAGGACGGAGCTGACTGAGAGACGCCCACTGCTGCATGATTGACTTCAGGAGAGGTCGGTACATTGCCTGAGCACCACCTAACACTACCCTTCAGTGTACAGTTCCTCCCTAACCCATTGCTCAGCCAAAGCCACAACTTAATTCCCAGCACTAGAGAGCCCGGTCCTCAAGACACTACCACATGCTAGACTAATAGTGAAGCCAGGCTAGCTACAGTTTCTACAACAAGGGAGAAATATAGACTTCCCTAATCAACCTATTAGGGACTCCTTGCAGCCCTTCTCTGTTAGTAGCCTATTGCTCAATGTGTCTGATGCCATAGGACAGTGAAGCAATTGATACTGCTAGCTGACATTTAGTTAATTTATAACACATGGAACTAATGACCCGGAGCAGTTAAATCCAGGAAAAAGCTACTATAATGGTGTTGCAGCATAAACTTAGTTATCCCACCTCGGGGTTAATTACTCCAATCTGGTCCTCCATGCTTCTCAGTTTACCACTCCTATATTGTGCAGCATAGTATAAACATTCGTGACTGGAGACATTGTTGCTGCTTTGGGATATTCCAACATCATTACAAGTAAATGGATACAATGTTTCCAATATGCAACGACAGGAAAGGAGAGGAGGTTGTGCTTAATAAATATACCTAACCTGGAGAGAGACATTACACCCTAACGGAGCATAGGATTATAATATTACAGTAGTGCACCACCGTTAAAGAAATATCTGGCCATCAACTGTTATAAGGTATAGACTTACAAAGTTAAAGCTAGCTATTTAGGTTTGCAGAATATATATATTGAGCAAGGTTGTAAAGTTGTACAATATTCTGTTTTCTTGCTGTGTGTCTTAAACTCATCCAATTTCGCAGGCATGCAGACCGGGAAAGGCGGAGGTTCCTGTATAATAAAACTTAATCGGGACACGTGTGTTTTCTGTGTGAACTCTGAAATTGTCATGTATGTCTTAATGTATGAAACAAAGGGATAATTCCACTGTTTGCTCTATCTTATATTTTTCCTGATATTGCTAATTAAAATAGCATTGAGTACCAATTAGTCTGATATTGCTGGAATCACGAGATAATTGACATATCCCAGTCTCGGGTAACTTCCCGAAGAGCTCCCTTAAACAGAACCCTATAGTGGGGTATTACATTTGGCGTCTCAAGAACAGGATACGAAACCTGAAATAAAATCAAGATGTCACAGGAACGTTCAGCAGGAGATTCATCCCAACAAAGTCCGGCAATGGCACAATTAAACCCTATAACATTGCCATATTATTTCAGGGCCCCGTGGCTCCCAACATATACAGGGGATGAACAAGATGTAGAGTCAGAAGGTAATTCTCTAAGGGAGTTTAAAAATAAAATGAGGAGCATGTTCCGATTATATCCTTTGACAGACCGTCAGCAAGTTGAAATATTAATTGGACAATTAAAAGGGTCCGCCTTAAGAGAAGTTACTTCCTGGCCACGAGAAGAAAAGCTTAATATTGACCAAATTCTACAAAGGTTGGCTGATACCTTCGATATCCGTACCATGTCAGAATTAAAAATGAAATTTTATGCCCGAAAGCAGCAGTTTGGGGAGTCCCTCCGCAGTTTTGCACTGAGCCTCCAAGAAGCGCTGCATCGAATCCAAGCTGTGGATGCCACCGAGGTGCGAAACATCGATGAAACCTTAGTCAATCAATTTGTTGAGGGGTCTCGAGGGGAGAGCACTAGAGCACAATTACGTCTGCTGCGAATGCAAATGCCACAAAGCACTTTTCTTGATTTCAAAGAGGCCTCTATTAAAATGGTGGGATCTGCCAGGAGCGATGATGTCATGTTCCCCGAGATGCCAGGCTTTCAGGAAATAGCTCGAGATTCATCTGCAGGGGGTCTAACTACGATAAAGGGGAACTTGGCCCAAAGCGTTCAGTCCACCACTGTGGATCCGTTGCAGACTTTGACAAGTCAGGTGGAAAAGTTAGCAGCTGGACTAACTGACATGTGTCAGGAGATTAAAAAAATTGTGAAACACACAGTGGAACCCAGGGAAGAAAATTGGCGCCAGGAAAGAAGAAGAGGAACTTCTGATTGGTGGGCTCCACCCCGCTCAAGTGGGCGTCAACCTCCTGACCAGTTTGATCCTCAGGGTCGTCCAATCTGCCGTAGATGTAACCGAAATGGACACATTGAGAGAAACTGTATGGAGAATTTAAACTCCAATGCCCCGAGGATGGAGACCGAGCCTCGGGGAGAACAAGAGTAAGACCTACCAATGGAGAATGGCGGCTCCGCTATGGCAAACCATGTCATCTTGGTAAGGATGAATTGACCGCCATTGTAGATGTTGATCCTCTGGTCCAGGATGGGAAGGTTTCTGGAAAAGTCATCTGGTTCCATGTAAGACGTGGATATGGATTTATAAAGTGGTAGGACACCAAGGAAGACATTTTTGTGCACTACTCAGCCATCCAAAAGAACAACCCCAGAAAATATCGAAGCCTGGGAGAAGGAGAGACCGTAGAATTTGATGTAGTCCACGGAATGAAAGGTCTGCAGGCAGCCAATGTCGCTGGTCCGGGTGGTGTCCCAGTTCAGGGCAGCAAATATGCAACACATTGTAAGTGATATTGGCACTATTCACATCGCAGAGGTTCTCCACGAGATCACCAGCAAAAATATATATACCACAAATATGACGAGGAATTTCAAGAACCCGAAAGTGAAACAGCACATCAGAGACGGCAGGATGTAGTCAAGCAACCACTTCTTCCGGAGCCTGTACATGAGACTAACCCTGGGATGGAAGATATAGTTTCCAGTACGGTCTAACTCAATCAGGGAGAAGTGCATTAGACCAGGAAAAAGATGGTGACGAAGTAAACCACTCAGCCACGACGGAAGAATCAGGGCCTCCTAAACCCCATGGCCCGGACTCAGTTATATTGAAATATGAATCTGATGCCCCTACTGACTCTCCTAGTGCGGCTAAGAAAGAAGTGACCTATTTGTTTCCCGAGTGGCATCGCCCAGACGTCGAATACAACACGATAAGCCATAGAGAAATAGTCTCAATTTTGCAAAAAGCATGTACCAAGACAAGAAAGAGACACAAAGGGAACTCTACCCATTACATACAGACAATAAAGTGTCTGGCAATTGTGACACTAAAGTGATTAACTGTATAAAAGTTTCAAACTACCCTGTTCTTTACGATACCAGCAATATCCCAATCGGTACCCAAACTAGTGTAAACATTCTGTGGTGTTGGTATACCGAAAGTATTGTGTGTACTTAAACCCATGCTTGAGGACACGGATGATTTAGCTGGGAAGAATGTGGTACTCCGGGTTATGGGAGTACTACTTTTGATTGCAAATTGTGATAGTAAAGCTTAATATGTTTATAAAATAGTTATGTTGATATATATATGCATTTGATAGTCTCCTGTGGACTGTATCTTATAATAGACTGTTGCCTGGGACTGATATATAGCTGCCTTAAGTGGGGCAGAGAAGGCACCTTGTGTTCCCCCATGGCGGTGGTCTATCCCACCCAGCCAGGATACCAGCAGTGATGGGGCATGAGCTGATTACTCTCCTATTGAACTGTGGAGGGGATCCCTGCCACTGGAAGGAGGAAACGCTGGCTGCCGTTGCAGGCATAGCTTGCAGCACACGACCCCGGCAGGAAAGGAGCCAGCGCGTGCTGCAGGGTACCTGGAGGAAGAACATATAAGGGGCTGTCAGACTGACCGTTGGGCAGTTCCTGAGGCGCTGAGGTAAAGGACGGGGCTATGCCGAAGCGTTCACCAGCGGGATCAAGGTGACAGCCAGGCAGGCTGACTGTAGCGCCAGAACTTCAGATTCCTGACATGATTGTGAGGAGCGCTGGTCTTGTGCACTCACTGGAGGCAGGAGCCGCGGGTGCCGCTGAGGGAGCCTGAGGTAAGAGGAGGGAGAAGGAACGCCGCGCTTACCGGAGCGCAGTGAAACTCCCTTCCGGGTACTTCCTACTATCGGCGCTGATCGGGAGGCGGATCGGGGGAGGCGGCTGAGGCAAGAATGCCGGCTGGTGCAGGACGGAGCTGACTGAGAGACGCCCACTGCTGCATGATTGACTTCAGGAGAGGTCGGTACATTGCCTGAGCACCACCTAACACTACCCTTCAGTGTACAGTTCCTCCCTAACCCATTGCTCAGCCAAAGTCACAACTTAGGCCCTCATTCAGAGCCGGACGCTCTGAGCAGAGTGCACGCTCTGAATGAGGGCCGTCCTCCATAATTATGGAGCGTCCTCCTGGACGCTCGTATAGCTGTGGGTCACCACCCACAGCATATACGAGCGTGCAGGTTGATGGCCGCGATGGTCTTGACTATCGCGACCATCGCCACTGCGAGCCGGAGCCTGCGGTTGAGTTTCTCAACCGCAAGGCCCGGAGTGATTTTGGCTCTATCAGAGACAAAATCACTCCCACTGATATCACTAGTGATGTCAGTGGGCCGGCTTCTGACGGTAGGTGTTCCCTTGGGAACGCCTTCGTCTGGGAGGCACGCCCCCGGTACGCCCACCAAAGGGTGCGTGCTGTCAATCAACATCGACAGCACGCCCCATTTGATCAGACACAATGAGCGAAGGAAAGTCCTTCGCTCGACGCGTCTGGCGCATGCGCACGACGGAGCTCCCTCCGTCGTGCGCATGCGCAGTGCACACCATCGACCCACTTGCGAGCGGACAGCCGCTTGCGAGTGGGTCTGAATCAGGCCCTTAATTCCCAGCACTAGAGAGCCCGGTCCTCAAGACACTACCACATGCTAGACTACTAGTGAAGCCAGGCTAGCTACAGTTTCTACAACAAGGGAGAAATATAGACTTCCCTAATCAACCTATTAGGGACTCCTTGCAGCCCTTCTCTGTTAGCAGCCTATTGCTCAATGTGTCTGATGCCATAGGACAGTGAAGCAATTGATACTGCTAGCTGACATTTAGTTAATTTATAACACATGGAACTAATGACACCTCTAGTGTCTGTCTCCTCCTTGGCGGTGGCCATTTTTGGATGGTCATTTTCAGCAGATTCCATGCGGACTAGCCGTCCGCATGGACTCTGCTGACAACGGCCATCCAAAAATGGCCGACGCCAAGGAGGAGACAGACACTAGAGGTCCTACTGGACCTCTAGTGTCTGTTAGGCCAGCGCAAGTGCTAGGAGAAGATGCTGAAACCTGCATCTTCTCCCGTGAAACCCCCTGGCAACGAGCAGGTAATTTTAAAGTAATTAGAAGCCTTACTGTGGGGAATAAAATGGTGTCGGGCAAATATGTAAGTGGCACTTCCGTAATAGGCATTATAGTGTGTGGCATAATGTGTAATGGGCATTATTGTGTGTGGAATAATGTAAGTCACTATACCAGGGACATTTGACTAGTGCACTGCCTTATGGAGGAGCAAGGACAAAATCCAGGTACAGGAAAGGAGGGGGCGCAAAATCGCTACCTTGAACCGGGTGACAGATATCCTAGTTTCGGCCCTGGTGATGGGAAGGTGTTCGGCGACATGCAGACGTTCCAGTGCATATGAACGCCATTACAGGGGCGTTCATAAATTATCCACTTCAATGCCATACGCAGCTTGGGCTTTCACTGCGTGTGATGAGGTTAGCAATTTCTGAGTAAAGTCAGACCTTGTGCAAGTGTGTGTGAGACTCCGATGGTACTCGATTTTACCAATGGTTTCACAGTCTTGCTAACTATTACAGATGTTTGTAAGGTGAAGTGGATGTCCTTATGTTAAGCTGCAACGGCATTGCGATAGCAATTGTTAGTGTATTTTTGCAGTGAGACTGTGTGCTTAATCACAGCTGCCATTGCAATAGTGATCTGTAAAGAATCAGGCCCTAGGTCCCTTGGTGCTCTTGTTATATGGCTTAGATGCCTTGGATGCAGTACCAGACTTCTGGCTCACGTCATGCCTACAGTCACCCGCTCAAAGGCGTACATTTGTAAAGTCTTACCAACAAATTAGACATTTGATTTATTTGTCCAAATTACCAAGACCAACAACAGAAATCTTGGGGCCCGGTACACTCATGTTTTTGGCACCCCAACCAATCTTTGGGGGGCAAAGGCCTCCATTGTGAGGACTTTATCTACCACAGGTCTCCTCTGCCTTGCCATAAATAAATAGTTATTCGGTTTGAATTGTGTAGAGTGAAAATATTTTCACATTATTCACATCTTCTGACATTGGCAAGATGACACTGGGCCTTATTCAGAGATGTACGTAAACCCAATGGTCTCCAATGGTTGCCATTCTGTGTACGTGCAGATCTCTGTCTGTGACGGCAGTCACAGTGCCCCCTAAGCCGCAGCATGAATGGCAGGCTTACAAAGACAACTCAATATGGCACAATTGTGAGATTAAAGATAGATAAGTGCTATGTATACTCTACATTACAGTTTATATAAAAAAATAATCCTTACAAGTAGAGCATGCATTATATTTGGAAACTTAAAATTTAGGTGGAGATGTACAAAACTCATTGTGCATGCGATATCTTCCCCAATATAAAAAAAAAAACAAATTACAAGTGGACAACTCCAAATTACTAATTATATTCAATACATTTTGCAATAAATAGAAGTTTTAGCATAATCATTGCCAAGATTATGGGCCTACCCACCACTTCATGGTAACCTAACATGCTGAGGTTCAAATTCAGATCGCAGGACACCCGAAAACCATTTTTTGGGGCGTGGTTACCCTGGATTGCTTTGGTTGGGCTGCTTCAGGGCATCGCATCATAGCACTCCTTTCCTTTATTGCACTTTTTAACACTTTTGTTTGTTTATTATATATGTATTTTCACATCTCTATTCTTATATATGCTGCAGTAGCTGCTCTATCCAATTTTACACTTCACTTTTCTTATTAGAGTGATGCCCTGGGGTGGCTCAGCTGGGCTAGTTTTGGGGGTGTCCTGCACTCTGGATTTGAACCTCAGTAAATTGTCTTTTTTTGTCTGCAATAATAGTCTCAACAAGTAGCACCTCCCATTCTATATATTCAGGATGTGCAGTCTAGGGTCCTTTTCCATTTCTTCCCCAATATGCCTACATATTTTACTCCTACTACTGGTTGCTGAGAATACCATCAGCAACAAACCAGCTAAATATCCACTGAAATGTTAAAATGATCAACAATGACAGATGTTATTGTCTGAGGTTTTAAAGAGTGGCCGTGGATAATTGTGCAAAGTGCCTGGAAAGGTAACCAATAAACCAGTTTGTATTGTATGGTTACTTAAAACTAAAGTTTAATAGTATAATCAAAGCAAACTTGTTTTTTTTACATGTATTTCTTACTGATATGAGAAATAGCACTTTGATTAAAAGAAAAATAAACTAGCACGCTACATAAATCAGCTATATACAATAACAACACAAGCCTTTTCAACCTGTACACATTGTTATTAATACTTTTATTTATTCAAAACAAAAAAAGAGTGCTTTTATTTTCCTCTCCACAATCAATATTTATCTTGATTAACTTTGTCCACTGCAGAGCAATGCACTGCAAGTGCTCTAGAAGTGATTAAATTAAGAGGGATTGTTCCTTTGCTGTAGTAATGAAGCTCATTTATCGAAATAAAAACAATCATTTTAAACCTTCTGCTGCTTTTTACCAAACAAAATTGCAGGTTATTTTTTTTTTAAGTCAGTTTAAAAATAAAGTTCTACTCTTTGTTTTATCTGTGCATTGAAACATATTGAAAAAATACGTTACTGTAAGCAGCAAAAAAATGAAAGTCGCGATTTTAAAAAGCAGTATAAAAACTGTTACTATTTAAAAAAATAATAATCAAAATAACAAGTTTCTGATAACTCTAATGCAAATGTTCTAAGTGCCTGCACCAGCTGCTGTATTATTGGGGATGCGTCACTGATACTTTGAAGTGCATACATATAAGAGGCATATTGTCACAGCGCGCTCGCTGCTGTGTACTCCTCCTCCCGGCGGTTTGGTGCAGGTGGCCGCGGCTCCTCAGCAGGCGCGCGTGCCGACCTGAAATAGATTTAAAGGGCCAGACGACCTTCCATCGTGATGTCACAGGAGGGGCCTAAATCAAGCCCTGGCTATATAAGGAAGTCCCTGGGAGCACTCCTATGCCAGAGTAAGGCTCCCCAACCTTATTCCAGCGTGCTTACCCGTGATACTATCACTTGTTCCTGACTTTCGCTTGTTCCTGACCTGACTTCGTCTCCTCCCTTGTACTGTACTTAGTATTCTGGTTTTGACCCATGGCTACCCTCTGTGACTTGCATATATCTGCTCCCTGGTACCATCTTGTCCGTTTGGTTTTGACCCGGTTTTCCCTCTTGACACTGGTGGGGAGTGTTGCCATAGTGTGTAAAGCGGAAATAGTTGGAGGATAGGCTAACACGGTCTAAACTGTTAACTATAAACTACATCCCATGCATGCTGTTCACTCCAGTAGCTGGTTGTATGGTGGCACCCATTCTGGCAACCAGACACCTACTGACAATTATGCCACACCATTCACATATACTTACCTACTTCTTATTAATAGAGTATTGCACAACAGGAGTTGGACTTGTGTCTGCTGTACTGCATCTGTAGCCTGTTAGCAGTATGTTGCAGCAGAAGACTTGTCTGAATTCAGCACATTGGTGTTATTATATTTGTCCAATTGGAAGACAATACACTTGGCCTTAGTTTATTATGGTGTTAAGTGTGTTGCGCATTATGTTGGTGCTGGTGGCAGTTAGTCCACACATTGTACAGCTTAACCAGGTCTTAGGTTTATTCAACCAAGTAGAAACCACACATAGCATAGAGACACAGGGATAAACAGGTACAATCAGGGGCATATCTATAATGGGTGCAGGGTGTGCAGTGCACACGGCCCCCGGGTCCAGAGGGGCCCCGCACCGCACACCCTGCACCCATATTATCTAAAACTCTCCTGTCCGTGGTCCCGCGTCGGGTGTCAGCACTGCACAGAAAACTGGAAAATGGTCACCGCGGACATTTTTCCGGTGTTTTGCGCATGCGCAGTAGACTCTGAGTAGACTGGACACTCTAGTGCCCAGTCTACTGATTCTGCTGTGGGCGGACAGCCGAGTCAGTCGGCTGCCGGCCGCCGGGGAGAGAGGAGGGGACCCGGCACGGGGAATGCACACTGGCCCCCTCCTCTCTTAAGTTGACCCTGGGTACAATACTGATATTGGTGCAGCCTAGAGCATATTGATAGGCCTTGTATTGTGCCAAGTGGTAATATGACATACACCCTTGTGGTTAGTGGTGCCTTAAAACAAGTGTATAGGGTATAGGGGGAACTATTCCTTGGCAGTATCTTTTGCTAGTACTGTGGAGGGATCCAGGACTCCAAATATAGAAGGCAGCCCTAGCCAGTGTGTCATTATTGATTTTGAATTCCGTAGAAGAGAAAACATTGGTGTGAACTGATGCCATAGTATTGTGGTAGACAATCACAATGTCACAACAGAATGCCACTCTGATTCTCCATGCTGCAAAGTGTTTATTGTATAAAGGACCATGCTACCCTATGGTGTCTTCTGCGTCTAAAGCCACAATCAATCGTTGGGTACGATGGTATCTGCTTCTATAGCAGCTGCTTCAGCATTCTGAATACCGAATGCTATTTTATGTCTGTTGTCTGCCCATAATGTTCCCCTTTGATTTGTTTACAATTATGAATTTTGAATTTTAAGCCAATAAGTTTTTCTAGACCAAACTTGTAGATTAGCATTCAAAACTTTTTGTCTGCCACTAGGTAAAGGATTGTCTGTGGATAGTGCACTAGCCTATCTACATTTGTGATACACTCTAATTCTAACCAACCCAGATAATGATATACTTACGATCTGTTAACATCAATCTAGTTCAAATTACAAGCGAGGGTGGACTTTAAGGGGTATATTTACTAAAGTGAGAGTTTTTAGAAGTGGAGATGTTGCCCATAGCAATTATCTTCTAGAAGGTGCTAGTTAAATGTTAAATAGAATCTGATTGGTTGCTATGGGCAACATCTCCACTTCTAAAACTCACACTTTAGTAAATATACCCCTAAAGCTGGGTACATGCGTCAGCGACTCAGTGACTCAGTGATGCAATGATGCAATGAATCTATATATCACTGCCTCACACACTGCACAATCTGCCATATAATGGCGTGCTATATTTTTAGATGTTTAATGTAACTACACCGCACCATACATCGCATAGTCCCATCTGATATTCAGCACATCAGATGGGGCAATGCGACCACAAAATTCATCAATGTATTGTGTGTACACACTACATTATGGCTGTGTAGAGTGGTCGCAGATACCATGATTGCATGACAAATCCTAGTGTGTACCCATCTGAACACTTACCTAAATTTATGTTGAAAAATGAGATCAGTGACAATCCTTAATGTATATCTCCACTGAATGAACAGCTTGTGAACCTCTTTGTTTTCAGAAACTGTCCTAGTGTGACTATAACCTGTCTATCATGATCAGTACTGGGTGCAGTATGAAAGGTACTGTGCTACCTGATATTCTGACCTACTTGTAGTTCCAAATTCCACCAGGAGTGCTGCTCTTCTTGCTTGTGCAATCTCATTGTTTCCAAAGTCTGATGAGCTGCACTTGTTAATACTCAATATTTAAACCTGCTTTACGGTTCTCACCTTGCCAGATCATTAAGCCAGCTTTACTATAGTTGTTACATGGTCACCTGTTACTCTGGTATGGTTAAGCCACTGACCCAGCAACCTTATATCTACTAACTTTATCCCTGTTTTTTGGAAGTTACAGCTTCTGTCTACCAAAATCCAGAATTCCTTGGAGTCAGTTATTTTTCAAAATTGGTTCTAGCATCTGGTGTGTTATAATCCATTCACCTTTTCAGTCCAAGCATCCTGGTACATCTCTGTAAGATGTCTCTCATCACTATCACTACTATTATAGCAGCTGCAGTCCGCACACGGGCGTATTTGTATTGGGTGGAGAGTGTGCGGTGCACATGGGGGGGGGCCCACACCACGCACCCTGCACCAATATATTGTTATACTTACCTGTCTGTAGTCTCCAAAGTGCTGTTTTGCAATGCTGGGCCAGTGCTGCAATGCAGCAAAAATCACTGGGAAAATGGTGGCAGCCCCCAGTGCCACGTGCCTGCAGAGTACTGATGTCCCCCTGGAATAAGGTGTGGGCGCCATTTTCCCAGAGCCCCGGACATGCGCAGTAGATTCTGTCACCAAGTACAGTGGGATACATTCAACCGCCCAACCGCCGGCATCCCGAAGGTAAGTAGCGGGGTTAGGTGAGGGCTAGAGTTAGGGATAGTGTTTATGGTTAGGCACTAGGGGGAGGGTTAGGATTAGGCACTGAGGGGGGAGGGTTAGATTTAGGCAATTGGGGAGGGGTAGGTTAGGTTTAGGCACTAGGGGGCAGGTTAGGTTTATGTACTGGGGTGGGTTAGGGAGAGGGGGAGGGTTAGGATAGATACTGACAGGTGTTGGTATCCTAGCCCTGTCAGGATGCTGGCCTCTGGATTTTGACTGCTGGATGCCAAGAACCTGCATCCCGTAACCAACCCATCTTCAGTATATTATATCTCATTGCTTTCAGGTATGCATTATATTGACTACAGTCAGGGGCATAACTGGTATATGAAGGCCCCATAGCAAAAAGTTTGTAAGGGCCCTTATGTACCACCCAATGGTGAGAAATATATATAACACATGTGACAAGAAAGATGGGTTCCCCTAAGATCTGGGTCCCATAGCAGCTGCACCCCTTGCACCTATGGTAGTTACTCCCATGACTACAGTAGTTTCAGCCTAGAAATTCCTCTGCACTACTAACCTGTGTGTAACAGTAAAGTATCCAACTGAACTCATATATCTGGTGACACCTGCAACATTTATGTAGCACTCACATATTCATGAATCATGCCACTGTCCATTTGATGCCTTCCATTAACCCCCAGTTTTTACTTGTCTTAAAGTTTCAGTATATCATTCAACCCTGAGGGAGATAATAGTCCAACAAATCTGGGCTCTCTCGGAGTAGTCCACAAGAGGAGCATAGTCTAGTTTTGCTGAGATGGCTCAGGTACCTGTAGGGACTACAGGTACCTGAGCCATCACTTTGTGCACATAGGAGAACCTGCACCACTGGTGGATTTTGGTTATCAGTTGGAGGTGTGACCAAATTTAAGAGCTCTTCAGTTGGAAGCTCTCAGTGTGTTGTGTGTAGTTAGAAATACCAACAATAGGATGCAATGGGATAAAACTGTGAAATAGGGGATGTTTCCCTGGTATTCCTTAAGTTTCAACAATTGCTTCTATATATATATATATATTTGACCATTCCTGTCTTTTAGTAGCTTTACAAAGTACATAAACAAAGAAGTGAACAGGATACCAGCAACTTACAATACAATGCAGGATAATGGCATGGTTTATATACATTGCTGCATTTATGATTATAATAGTTAATTTAAGAAGCAGGGAGTCAGCATCCAAATGTTAGGTGCCCTTGTGGGGAGTGAGGAGTAGATGAAAATATAAGTAAGGAGAAGCACATGAGGGAAGAGGGCCCTACTCATGAGAGATGGGGTAGACAGGGAGGAAGGAGCATGTAGTAGCTGGTTAGGATGAAAGCTGGAAGGCTATGATCATATAGTAGGTCTTGAGAACCCATTTGAAGATTTGTAAACAGGTGAAAAGTCTGATAGGGAGAGGGAGAAAGTTCCAGAGGTAAGGGGCAGCAGAGGCAAAATCAGGAGTGGGATGAAGTAATCAGTTGCCAGGAGAGACAGCATGCATTTGTTAAGTGAAGTGGATGGTAGGAATGTAAAGGGAGATGAAGTCAGAGATGTAAATGGGAGAGGATTGGCTGAGGGCTTTGTAATTGGGTGTAAGAAGCTTGAATTGGGTTCTGAAGTGGAAGGAGAGCCAATGTAGGGCTTGAAGGAGAAGGGGGGCAGATATAGAACATTTGGAGAGGAAGATGAGCCGAGCAGCAGCATTGAGGACAGACTGGAGTGGAGAAAGGTGGAAGTCAGGGAGGCCAGATAGGAGGAGTTTGCAGTAGTCCAATCTGGAGATGACCAGTAAGCGGATGAGGGTCTTAGGGCTGCAGGCAGAATGCAGGCAGCTTTGCAATTGAGAACCTTGAAGATATGGTAATGCAGCAGGAGGCATCATGCCTCCTGTGCATTACTTATCCAAGCTGCATTGTCCAACACAGCATTGGATAATCTGTGTATCATCAGCTGGCTGCGGTGATCCATGGGGTCCCACAGCTGGTAGCCGCAGTTTAGAGGGAGAGGCCAGAAAATCTCCATATGCCGATGAAGATCCTGGCTTCTTCCCTCCCCCGCAACGGTGGCGACACACCCCAATTTCAGGAAATGGAGAGGATTGCAGCCCCCTCCCCACCCCCAAATGGCAGCAGACTGTCAATCACTGACAGTCGGCTGCCAGTTTACGTGCAGGCTCGCAGACCCTTTCTGCATTCTGGCATCTGCGCAGATTCCTGAACATCAGGAATCTGCATTCAGCAGTGCACTGGCGAGCACTGCTGAATTAGGCCCTTAGTTCCCTTCGGGGTGATAAAGGGTCTGATCCTGGAAATATTTTTGAGATAGAAATGGCAGGACTGCAAGAGGTGCTGAATGTGTAGTTTGAAATAGAGGGAGGAATCCAGGATAACTCCAAGACAGTGTACTTTGGGGCTAGAGGAGATCATTTGTGCCGTCAATTGATAATTAAATTATGAGAAGTGAGGTTAGGCGGGAGGGTGGGAAGATGATCAGCTCCGTCTTAGACATGTTAAGTTTAAGAAAATGCTGGGACATTCATGAAGAGATAGCAGAAAGACAGTTGGAGATATGAGTGAGTAGAGAGGGAGAGATGTCAGGGGAGGAAAGGTAGATATGAGTATCATCAGTACAGAGATGATATTGGAGGTCAAAATAGCTGATGAGTTCACCTAAAGAGGTCGTATAGAGGGAGAATAAGAGAGGTCCAAGAACAGAACCTTGGGAAACAAGTGGAAGTGGGGGGGGAGGGTGAAGAGGAGTCATGAGAGGAGACAGAGAAGGAATGGTCAGAGAGGTAGGAGGACAGCCAGGAGAGGGCAGCGTCATGTGGTAAGATTTGAAGGAGGAGAGGGTGAAACACAGTGTCAAAAGCAGCGGAGAGGTCAAGGAGAATGTGCAGAGAGTAGAGGCCCTTGGATTTGGCAGCAAGGAGGTCATTTCTAACTTTTGTGAGGGCATTTTCAGTGGAGTGGAGAAAACAGAAGCCAGACTGAAATGAGTTAAGGAGGGAGTGGGAGGGAAGAAAGGCGGTAATATGCTCAAGGAGTTTGGAGGCAAAAGGAAGGAGAGAGATAGGTCGGTAGTTGGAGAGTGTGTTAGGGTTTTTTTAAAGAATGGGGAGACAAAGGCATGTTTGAATGCAGAATGGGCAGTGCCAGATGAGAGGGAGAGATTGAGGAGGTGGGAAAAATGGGAAAAGATAGATGGAGAGAGGTAGCGTAGGAGGCAGGAGGGTCAAGGGGTGAGGTGGAAGGGGGCTGGACAAGGGCCCCTCCAGATACTAAATTCAGTACTTGATCTACACAAATATTATACATTTTTGGATCTATTAACGAAGGAAAAAAATTATAGACTTAGAATAATCTTTGTAAGTAAAAGGAAGATAAAAGAAAGCAAAAGCTCAAACATATCTTGGGCAGTTTTTTGTACTGTGTACTATCACTATCATTCGTGGAAGTCTGGCTATTAAGGCCTACTTCAATAACATAGCTGTGATTGCATGAGTTGGGTACGGGATGCCGGCATTCGGGATCTCGGCAGTTAGAATCTCGAAGCCGGCATTCCGACTAGGTTACCATCCCGACGGCTCGAGGTAAGCATACCTATACTAACCCCTAACCCTAGCCATCCCTCCCCAGGGCCTAAACCTAACCCTTTCCCTTTAGTGCCTAACCCTAACCCTCCCCCTAGTGCCTAACCCTAACACCTAACTCTCCCCCCAACCCTGCTACTTCATGCAGTTGAGATGCCGGTGCCGATATTCCAATTAGTGTCGGGATTCCAGTGTCGGCATACTGACTGCCGGAATCCCCGCTTTCGGGATATTGAACGTATCCTGATTGCATTGGGTCCCCCAGAGTATATTATTTCCTTATTAAAATTGCACATTGCCTATCATTATAATATTGCAGCAATGGAAATCAGTATGCATTAACATTAGATGATTTTCTTTACTGTAATCAAACTAAAAGCATTTAAATCCTTTTGTTTTCTGTAGTACAGTACATTGTGCATAATATATGTTTCTCTCACTAGATGTCAATGTCAATTTAAGTTATAGACATATCATAATGTTTCGTACTTGCCAGTTTCTGGCTATCATTACCATGTGCATAAAAAAATTCTGTCTTACTATAAAAAATGGTTCTTTATCCATGTAAGTGTTTTATTTTTAATTAATGGAGTGTCAATTTCTAGATACATATGTTACATTAAGCCAGTAATATATTCTTTACTACTCTTCATAAAAATGTGTCAAAGGAACGTTATGGATTTTTCTTCAAACGTGACAATATTTTGAATAGTAGATAGTTCTGAGTCTCCACCACATAAAAATCACATTTTGGCTGCTGACTAAAGCTGATAAGTTTCAGTTTTTATGGTTCAATAGTTATAAATATTTTAAACAGAGACTTTGCAAGAACCAGACGTCCAAGAGACATTAGCTATATTGAATAATATGCTGATTCTTGAATACCTTAACATAAATCCAAACGGTGGAAATCATAACATAATGATCTAGAAAGTGTTTGGAATGTGTCATTTTGCAGAGAAAAATAAATAAAACGAAACTCTGTTGGTTCACACCAAAATCCAGGGATATCATGCAGTTAATCTCAAAAAATAGTGAGAACATATTAAAAGAAAAGTGAAGACTATTTGCATTGATTCTGGGATTCGCTTTAGAGTATCTTGCAACTATTAGCTATTTAGTTTCAGGGATGCATTTCAGACGCATTCTGCAACTATTCATAATGCTTCTACTGTTTGCTTCCATAGGCATTTGGCAAGAATTTGCAGATCAGATCAGCATGCATTCCAGCTGCATTCTATGATGTGTATGCACAGGCGTTTTGGTGCTGTCATTTGTTCAGCACCGAATACATAGCAACTTAATATTAATATTGTATGTCCCTATGACTAAAGGTGCATATCCACTTGTTGACTGAGGAATGTTTGAATGATTATGACATTGTAATCGTTCCTCATCCTGTAGGTGCCCACACTAAACGATATGTCATTTAGTGCAGACACCCTCCCTCATCCCTGAACATGCCCAATCACTGGAGTAACTTCATCCCAGGTGCCTGGAGGCAAGATAAATGTTGGTGCCCACCCCTGCAAATTAAAATTTACCAACCCCCAGCACCTATGCCATCCCCAGCTGCCGCCGCCCTAATGTAGTTCCTTTTATACAATTCCCCCAGTAGTGATCCCCCATATGCAGTGCCCTCAGTAGAGGTCCCCCTATGCAGTGCCCGCCTATGTATAGTGCCTCCAGTAGTGGTCCCCCTATGCAGTAACTCCAGTAGTGGCCCCCTATGCAGTGCCCCCAGTAGTAAGGCCACTGTAGTGCCCCCAATAGTAAAGCCCCTGTAGTGCTCCCAATAGTAAGGCCCCTGTAATAGTGACCCATATGATGACCCCAGTAGCAATGCCACTGCAGTGTGCCCATATGATGCCCCCAGTAGTAAGGGCCCTGTAATGCCCCCTGTAATAAGCCCATGTAGTGCCCCCAGTAGTAAGCCCCCTGTAATGCCCCCAGTAGTAAGCCCCCTGTAGTGCCCCCAGTAGTAAGCCCCCTGTAGTGCCTCCAGTAGTAAGCCCCCTGTAATACCTCCAGTAGTAAGCCCCCTGTAATGCCCCCAGTAGTAATCCCCTTGTAGTGCCCCCAGTAGTAAGCCCCCTTTAGTGCCCCTAGTAGTAAGCCCCCTGTAATGCCCCCAGTAGTAAGCCCTTTGTAGTGCCCCCTGTAAAAAGCCCCCAGTAGTAAGCCCCCTGTAGCGCCCCCAGTAGTAAGCCCCCTGTAATGCCCCCTGTAATAAGCCCATGTAGTGCCCCCAGTAGTAAGCCCCCTGTAGTGCCCCCAGTAGTAAGCCCCCTGTAATGCCTCCAGTTGTAAGCTCCCTGTAATGCCACCAGTAGTAAGCCCCCTGTAATGCCTCCAGTAGTAAGCTCCCTGTAATGCCCCCAGTAGTAAGCCCCCTGAGGTGCCCCCAGTAGTAAGCCCCCTGTAGTGCCCCTAGTAGTAAGCCCCCTGGAATGCCCCCAGTAGTAAGCCCCCTGTTATGCCCTCTTTAGTGCCCCCTGTAAAAAGCCCCCAGTAGTAAGTCCCCTGTAGTGCCCACTGTAGTAAGCCCCCTGTAGTGTCCCCTGTAATAAGCCCCCTGTAGTAAGCCCACTGTAGTAAGCCCCCTGTAACAAGCCCATGTAGTGCCCCCACTAGTAAGCCCCCTGTAGTGCCCCCAGTAGTAAGCCCCCTGTAATGCCCCCTGTAGTAAGCCCCCTGTAGTGCCCCCAGTAGTAAGCCCCCAGTAGTAAGCCCCCTTTAGTGCCCCTAGTAGTAAGCCCCCTGTAGTGCCCCCAGTAGTAAGCCCTCTGTAGTGCCCCCTGTAAAAAGCCCCCAGTAGTAAGCCCCCTGTACTGCCCCCAGTAGTAAGCCCCCTGTAATGCCCCCTGTAATAAGCCCATGTAGTGCCCCCAGTAGTAAGCCCCCTGTAGTGCCCCCAGTAGTAAGCCCCCTGTAATGCCTCCAGTTGTAAGCTCCCTGTAATGCCCCCACTAGTAAGCCCCCTGTAGTGCACCCCCTGCACCCTCCATAGTTACGCTACCGATCATCTGCGCTCCTTCTCCATGCAGCTCCTCCTCAGCAGTGCCCGGAACGGCCAGAGGACAATGGAGCCAGGTGCCCCCTTCAGGGCTAGCGCCCGGCTGCAAATGACTTCATTATCTCCGGGAGTTCCACCACTGTGCCCAATCTGTCATTATCGGCAGATTGACCGTCATGTTCGGGCGATGCTTGATGTTGAAAGCGACCAGCAGGAGTGCGCATTGCTGGTCATTTTTCGCCATTTTCATGCCCGATTCATGCACGATTAATGAGCGATTGAACAATAACGATATCGTTATCGTTCAGTCGCTCATTTTAATCAACAAGTGGATATGTGGCTTAAGCCTTGGCAGTGGCATAACCAAGGGGGGAGCAGTTGAAATGAATTCTCCCTCTAACAGTGTTTCCCAAAGTGAGCGCATACCAGAGATATAGTCCTGGACAATATCTGTTTATGCTCTGCTGCGTGCTTCCTTTGTAGCAGGCACTTACTCTGGGCCTGATTCAGAGCCGCTCGCTCTGACAGAGCGCTTTTTTTTTGGAGCGGCCTCTTGGCCACTTGCATAGCTGTGGGTGACCACCCACAGCTATAGCGAGCAGCCATGATGATGGTCACGATGATCAAGACCATCACGACCATTGGGCTTGCGACGAGACCCTTGTGGTAGGGTCTCATTCATCGCAAGCCCCAGAGAGCTTTTGGCTCTAACAGAGCCGGTAGCTCTCCACTGACATCACTTCTCATGGGAACGCCTCCATTTGGGCAGCCACCCCACCGGCCCGCCCACCAAAGGGGGTGAGCTGTCACTCAACATCGACAGCTCGCCCCCTTTGGTGCGAGACCCGGAGCGACGAAGTGCCCGTTGCTAGCTGGGTCGTGCGCATGTGCTGTGGGCAACCATCGACCCGGTTGCGAGCGCTCAGCACTTGCGACCGGTCTGAATCAGGCCCTCTATCTGCACTTCTGAGTGTGTGCTTCGCCTGTGTAGCTCCGCCCATGCCTCCACTTTCCCAGCATTCTCTTCCTCCTCAGAGTTTTCTACAGAGGCTGGCAGAAGGCATATGTAGGCAGCAGTGGAGCAAAATGATTTTCAGTGTAGCATTGCAGGGTAGCTGTACAAGGCACAAAGAGCATCTACTTGTATAGTTTTATCAGCTAGTTTTTCTTGGGACACTTTTACTCCTACGCACATACTGACTCCACACTGATTTGTTTTATTGTTTGGCATGTTCATATGTGTCACTTTCAATTGTCTTCAGGTGCAATCTGTAATTTTCAGTCAACAACCTGTCTCCTTATTAGTCCTGTTAGTTGTCAGTGATCCAAAGTGGGGAGTGAGATTCAAACTTAATGTAGTGCAGTGGAAGTCACTAGATGCAGGAGCTTCCCTTCTAATGTCTGCACGAAACATCAATTTTAAAGAAAAAAATCAGAGAGAGACATATTGTGACTGCTTATCTGTAGGGTTGGCAACCATCCGGGATTACTCCAGACAGTCCGGATATTAATACATCCGTCTGGAGTTCTTGTAATCCAAGATGGGAAGCTTCCAGAATTCTGATTCTGAACTTGCAAATCAGCCGGCCCCCTTCTCTTGGCCATCTCCTCCTCTGCTCTTACCAGATTCCTTCTCTGGTCCTGCCTTGGCTGCCATCTCCATACTCCCAGCCTCCTCTACTCTACTATGCTCCCAACAGCCTCCTTCCCTTTTCCCAAGTCAGCTGCCTCCTACATGCTTCTGAGCTGCCTTCTTCACTGGTCCAGCTCTGGCCACCACCTCCTCTGCTCCTGACTGCCTCTTCCTCTGCACCCGGACCTGGCTGCCTCTTCCATGCTACTGTCCTCCTTCTCCTCTGGTCCCGGACCCGGCCACCTATTCCATGCTCCTGGGTACCTTTTCAGGCTCCTGTCACCTTTTCATGCTCCCCATTGCTTTTTCCATGCTGTTGGCTACCTTCTCCTCTGGCTTTACTCTGGCTACCTCCTCATCTACTTCTGGTCACCTCCTCCTCTGTGTCTGGACCCAGTTATCACCTCTGTGTGTTCTGGCCACCTCCTCTGGTCCAAGCCACCTCCTTCCCTGGCCCTGGACACCTTCTTCTCTTATCCCAGCCACCTCTTATGCTTCCGGGTCGGCTGCCTTCATCACGCTACCAACCTCCTTCTCTTCTGGTCTTGGATCTGGCCGCCACTCTCCCACTTCTTGTTGACTCTTTCATGTTGACAGTGGTCTCCTCCATGCTTAGAAATCCCTTCTCTTCTGGTCCCACCCTGACCACCTCCTTGTTTACTCCTGATCACCTCCTCCTCTGTGTCCAGACCGAGCCATCTCCTCTGTGCAGCCGGACAGCTTTTCCTCTGGTACCAGCCACCTTTTCTTCTGCTGTCGTACATTGATGCCTTCTCCTGTTACCAGACACTGTCACATCATCACCTGCTCCAGGTGGGGTTGGTTTAGCAGATAAGACAAAGTAAATTTCTTCTATTTTTGGTGTCATCCTCCACAACTTTTTATAAGTGAATTGTTAAAAAAAGTTTTTAAGAGCTTAACTAATGTTTAAAGGTAAATTTTACAGTCCATTTACAAAAACATCTATGTTTGTCATGCTTAAAGAACCTGAACTGTATCAAGATATTAGTCTAGCCTCTCACTTCCTTTTCTGTATATTACAAGACCCTTTGTTCTGCATCATTATAGTTTAGGAATGGTTAACCCCTACTGGTAAGATTGTGTGACATCAGAAGGCAGCAGAAAAAGAGTTATACTAACTTGATATTCATTCTTGCATTCATCAATGAATGGATTAAGCAACCTGCAGCTTCCACTCCTAATTTAACTGTGAGAACTTTGGGCCTTATTCAGCTATGGATGGAATTGCAAAGCTGCACGCAAGCAGCTTTGTAATTCCGTCTGTGCATATATGGTAATGCAGCAGGAGGCATCACGTCTCCGGCTGCATTACTTTTTCGAACTGCATTGTCCAAAGCAGCATTGGATAATCTGCGGAACATTGGCCGGCTAAGGTGATCCATGGGCAGCACAGACGCTGTAATTGTTAGCATTATTGCCTCACAGCACTGAGGTAGTGGGCTTGATTCCCACCATGGCCCTAACTGTGTGGAGTTTGTATATTCTCCCTGTGCTTACGTGAGTTTCCTCCGGGTACTCCGGTTTCCTCCCACACTCCAAAAATATACTGATAGGTTAATTGTCTCTCAACAAAATTCACCCTAGTGTGTAAGTTTGTGAGCATGTGGAAGGGAATATAGAGTGTAAGCTCCACTGGGGCAGGGACAGATGTGAATGACCAAATATTCTCTGTAAAGCGCTGCGGAATATGGGCCTGATTCAGACTCGGACGCAAGTGGCCGTTCGCTCGTTCGACGTACGAGCGGAAAATTGTAAATTCAAGCGCACGCTCGAATGTTCGCTCACAGCTAATCTTCCGCCCCATAGTCTCCCAACCCCTCCTATAGCTAGCGAACGTTCGAAATAGCGACCGTCAGTCTCCTCTTTGGTTGCAGGGAACACTCAAATCCGGAAGTGGCCCTGTCAGTTTTCGATTGCCTGCTATTTCATTCAGCAAACATACTTGAATCGATTAATAGCAATCACTATTATAATTAGCTTAATTGTTATTCACATGTTTGCAATCCTTTTTTTTTTTTCAATGTCAATAAACTTTATTATTGTTAGTGTGTGTCATTGCTTCCGCAGAATACGTACGGTTGGACCAAGGGGATGGTTTTTCAAAATTAAAAGTTTGTTTGAATGCTACTCTTGATTAGCATTTTTTTTCTAGCCCGATTTTTTTTTTTATCAATATTTAAATTAGCTTACGCATGTCACTGCATCAAGCCTATCATAACTCACATTATATTTGTGAGGGTGTAGGTCACATGACTCATACAATAACCAATAGAATGCTTTTTGTTAATTTACAAAATACATTAGCCAATCAAAATTTTTCTAGGCCCTTTATTAAAACTGTTTTGTGTAAAAAAAATCATTGCCATCATGAGAGTCGCAGCATTTTGTAGACGTGAGCTCCTGGTCCTCACATCAGATGGACCGGAGAATCACACAGCAGCCGCACCCCATCACTAACCTCCGCAAGCGGCTGACCTACGCGGAGGTGCGGCGCCTCCTGCGTAGGATCGGCTACCGCAGGATTATCGGCCAACTGGAGAGGAGGTGGTCCGATCTGAGGCGCAGATCCCCACGCCTGTTGGCCAATTTGCGTCAGCAAATCGCGGAAGGTAAGTCTTTTTTAAAATTATATTTAAAATGTAACCATACCTGCGTGTGCATGTTTCCCGTATAGCCCTGTTTCTTTATTTTGGACATACCTGCGTGTGCATGTTTCCCATATAGCCCTGTTTCTTTATTTTGGACATACCTGCGTGTGCATGTTTCCCATATAGCCCTGTTTCTTTATTTTGGACATACCTGCGTGTGCATGTTTCCCGTATAGCCCTGTTTTTTTTTGGTGTGTAAATTTTGGATTCTAAATATTAAATATGTAATAATATAAATTTTTCAACATCATTTAGGGGCTGAGCGCAGACTACGATGTCTCCAACGTCACCGACGTCGGGCTCGTCCCCTATCCCCCACTCCCACCCAAACATCCTCTCCCTACTCTTCCCCAAATTCACCCTCCACCCCAGACCTGGCAGACCGTGAGGCCCCTCCCTCTCCTCACATTTCCATCCCTCCAACTCCACCCTCCCCTCCACTCCCCCTCTCTTTTCATCACCCTCCCCTCCACCCCCCCTCTCCACTTCCTCACAAATCACCCCTCCTCCATCCATGCAGCACTGGCCCACCTCTGAGGAGGACGATTTTGAGGCTCCTGGCCCAGTCAGCAGTATGCCCGGTATGTTTCCCTTTTAAACTATGGTTGCTTTTGCATTTTTTGGGTTTTTGGTGATGTTGTCCTTTTGCCTGTGCATTTCCAAATTGTAAAGTAGTTCTAATGTTTTGGATAAATATCTTTGTGAAACAATGTCTAGGATGTTTTCCCCTTACACATATGACACATGTCCAAATACTCATACTTGTGTCTTTCTTGTTTACGGTACCAACAAATGTAGTATTTTTGCGTACTTGTCCCTATTTTTTGTTGAATTTTGTTGTAAAATTTCTTTTTTTTTTTTTTACAACAATCTTTGCGTCTGGCGTTACTTTTGTTTTGTTGATGTTTTTTTTCTCGTTTTTTTGTTTAGTCTGATTTTTAAGTTGTTTGTTAACATATAAATTAAGGTGTCATTTTAGTAATCCCCACATTTTTTAAACCCACAGAGGACCAAAGGCGTAACGAACAACTGTATGCAGGCTTGCAGAGCTTGAGGGTCCATGTAGTTGGCATGCTAGTGGTCTTGGATCATCTGTTGGTGCTCCTGCACCACTAATTTTTGTTTTTGCACCCAAAATTTTTTTTTAAAAATAAAAGATATTTTGATTTATTTAAGTCTCATTTCTTGTCTGTAAATCTTAGATTGTTGAACCTTACATAAGTCTACTATTTTACCATGAGGTTTGAAGTAATGTAAATTGGATTGTAGAAAGCTCAAGTATGTAAGCTGGCACATTAAACACCTAACAATACCAATAGGTTTGTAGAATTAACGGCAACAATAATTTGTTCTTTTTTGGGGGTAACGTAAAAATGAAACCAAACCTGCTTAGGCCTACATTGGCAAACAGACTGATTTACCACAATACCTTTGGTGTTTGTTTTTAGCCACAAAGCAGGGTCAAAAAGATTACAATTTAGCACATTACAGGATTAGCCATTAAGCAAGTTTGCCTTTTTTGGACCAGGTTACACTTGCTTGTAATTTACCCAGGAAATGTTTGTTTAAAAAAAAGTTTAATGCACACAAAATAAAAACAACAAGTGATTTGTCACAATCTATTCACACAATGAAAACACACAAAAAATTCCAAAACACACCCAAAACAACAAAAGTAAAACAACAATCAGGAACTGTTTGAAGAAGTAGCATGCCAACATTATTCCACAAATGAGGCGAAGAAATCATTGTTCCCGAAGTTATATCCAATGTGTCCACATGAAGTCATTTTTTTGGGATCAGGTAGTAGGCATCGTTTTTTATGGAATAAAAGAAAATAAAAAAAATAAAAAGTTAAAATTGTACATTCAAATTTTACATGTCTACATTGTGTCAATTAACTTAAGTTTGGAAAATAATTACCTAAAAAATCTGGCCACAATGTCATCGCGTATGGCCCCCCCACATACTGACCTCTGACCAACCTCGGGGGGGCCATCCTCAGGCAAGGCATCCTCTGGCTGCATTGGGACACCACTCCTTATGGCGATGTTGTGAAATATCCCACACAGGACCACAATTTTCGAAACCATAGCCGGCAAATTCATAAGCTCACCACCAGAGCAGTGGAGGCATCTGAATCGGCCTTTTAAAAGGCCGATACAGCGCTCCACCACCTGCCTGGTGGCTGTAAGTGTGGAATTATACTCACTTTGTGGCCCTGGTGTGGGAACCAAATAAGGAGTGAGCAGCCAGGGCGTGCAAGGGTAACCACTGTCTCCTGAGAAAATATAAAAAAAACATCAGAACCATTGTGTAGCAAGCTTTGCATTGGTTTCAACAGAAGGTTTCAACTTACCCAGAAGCCACACATCACCAGCTTGTAGGTTGTTTAATTTGTGCCAAATCCCTGATTGCCGGATGACAAAGGAATCATGTGCACTGCCGGGGAATTTGGCATTCATGGACAGGATCTGGAGGGAGGCATCACATACCACCATTACATTCAGTGAATGAAAGTGCTTGCGGTTCCTAAAAATAGCCTCCAGCCTTGCTGGAGGCTAAAGTGGTATGTGAGTGCCATCCACAACCTTTATGATGTGTGGGAAGCCAGCTATTTGGTAAAAATTCGCCTTCGCCACATTAAGGGTACCCATATCCAATGGCATTTTAATAAAATGATGGAGGTGTTTAAAAAGGGCCTCCATAACTTCCCTCAGGATCCTTGAAAAGGATGATTGGTATATTCCTGCAACTATTCCAACAGTGGTTTGAAAGGATCCTGAGGCCCAAAAATGTAACACCAACATTAATTGAGTAAGGGGTGGTATTGCTGTAGGACTGTCAATTTGCCGTTCAAGATCACTCTCTATTAATGAGAGAGTGTCTATGATGATTTGGGGCGGCAGACGGTATCGCCTTAACACCTCATCATCTGGCATTCCAAAAAGGGTGACACGTGTTCTATATATCTTGGGCCTTGCACGCCTACGAGGCCTACGCCTGGGACGAAGTTGAGGTTGGTCGGGTTCTGGAACCATGGCCAATATAATACGACCAACATCAACCTGAAATGGTAAGCCAGGTAGTTATTGTTTTAGACAAATGTGTAAAGAAAAATATACTTATCTTTTCTCAGAAATCCAAAGATGCTTACAGACCTGGGTTGTGTCATGTGCAGAACAACCTACATTTCAAAAGTAGAAAATATGTTTAAGATTAATTAAATAAAATATGATTGGAAACAAATTGTTTTCGTGAAAAAATAGAGAAGGGAGCACACATTAGTTCAGAAAATAGTAAGCTACATTTAGTGTTAAGACATGATTTTACACTGAAAATTTCTAAAAACATTAGTTCGCAAAAAAGTACGCTACTTTTACAGTTAAATCAAGACACATTAGTTTGCAAAATAGTACGCTACTTTTACAGTTAAATCAAGACACATTAGTTCACAAAATAGTATGCTACTTTTACAGTTAAATCAAAACACATTAGTTCGCAAAATAGTACGCTACTTTTACAGTTAAATCAAGACACATTAGTTCGCAAAATAGTATGCTAGTTTTACAGTTAAATCAAGACACATTAGTTCGCAAAATAGTTCGCTACTTTTACAGTTAAATCAAGACACATTAGTTCGCAAAATAGTACGAAAATTTTACAGTTAAAACCACTTAAACATTAGTTCGCAAAATAGTACTCTACATTTAGTGGTAAGACATGATTGTTCCCAGAAAATAAACAACATTACTTAGCGAAACATATGCTAAGACCAACACATCGAATTTGTAAATTCATGAAACCAAAAACACTTACCAAACACAGACAAATATCCCAAAGTTCAGAAACGTCACTGGGGCAATGCCAAACTAACTGTAAAACAAAAAAATTTAAAAATTACAAATATTTGTAAACTATTTACTATTATTTTTTACGGTGGTTTTTTAAAATACTTACTCAAAAATTCAACAAAAAATAGCCAAACAATAAAAAAAAAAGCGAACGGAAAAGAAAGAAGTTAGAAAAAAAACAAAATCTCGCACCAAAAAAGTCCTCCTTCTACTCAATAAGCCAACAATCGACTCCAACGCAAAACCTCCAACAATCAACATGCCACATCGACTCGAGTCACACCAAGCCATAAATAGTCTTTATTTTCCTGCTCAAATTAAGGACGGACAATAGGAGCGCACAGTCAATGATGCGGCCGAATAATGCTGACACGTATAAAAACGTCACTGAAAACCCAAATCGGTCTGCTGTAGTGAGACCTGAAAGTCCAAAATGACTACAGAGCAGCAAAGCACTGGCCAAGAGGCGCCAGGTAAGTTTTTCTCTTTTTTGGGCTAAAGGATTATGTTTAACAATAATTTTGGGAACATTTTACATTATAAATTTTAATCCCATTTTAAAAAAAGGTGTTGAGGATGCCATGGAAGAGGCTGCTGGGCCTAGTAGGCCAACTAAAAAAAAAAAAAAAGGCAGACACAATTCACAAGAAAGGAGATGGAGGTTTTGGTGCAAATGTGCAATGACAACCTGCCACAGGCAGCAATGAATATGGGTGCAAGCCAAAAATGGAAAATGTGGGATGACATAGCCAGTGGTGTCAATAGGGTGGGTGATTTTGAACGTTCAACCCGGGAGGTCAAACGCCGGTACGTAAAAACTACATTTTGGTAAAAAGTGATTACAGGTCCAAATACTGCAGCAATAATGACAACTTTTTACCCCACAGATGGAGTGACTTCAAATATCGTCTTAAGCAAAAACTGGCTGATAGGGCTAGGCATGCAGGGTGGACAGGTGGGGGTCCCACCCCTGTGTCACTGGAGCTCACAGATTTGGAGGAGATGGCCCAGGGGTGTGTGCAGGATGAGGAGGTGTTTGGCGTGTCGAACATGGATACCGACATGCCAGACTTTGCGGCTCCTCATGTTGCCCCAGGTAAATGTTGTAATGTTAACAACTCAGAAATGTGTTTGGGACAATATCTAGATTATAATGTTACTCTTTTCTGTTTTTTCTCACAGAGACACAGGCGGATGAGTCTGCTCCAGAGGGGAGCTTTGGCCGCAGAATTTCTGCTGGCTCTGCAGGGGAGGAAGCAGTAGATCTGGCTGGGGACCCTGTGGCAGACAGTCCAGGGCATTCCCCTCGCAGGCAGTGGGCCTCCTCACTGATCTCAATATTAAAACGGATCAGCAGACCAAGATTCTGCAGAGGCTGGACGCAAGTCTGCTACGGGTGGCGGACGCCCTGGAGCAAAGTGCTGCAGCCAACGTGACCATTGCTAAGGCCCTGGTGGAAAATACTGGGGCCAACGTGCGAATAGCAAATGCCCTGGAGCAGCTCATTCGCCAGCACATGTTGGAGCCGGCCTCCCTTCCTGCTGGAATATCAGGACCCTCCACCTCTGGCACAACAACAGCCAGCCCTCCAAATGTGCCTAGCCCTATGCCTAGTCCAGAGGACACAACATCTGCCTCTGGCCAGGCCAGCAGAAGGACATCCCGGACCCGTTCAGGCTCCCTCCCTACCCCGGCCAAACTGGCTAATTTCCCCACAATCCTTCTCTGTGTTTGCCCCATATTCCTTAATGCCCAAAACCTCCCTCTCCTTTCTTGTGAATTTTTTAATAATTTTGTTTGTTTGTGGATTTCAAATGCCACTTATTTTGTTTGTGTGTTTCTAAAATCATTTGTTATTTGTTTTTACGTTATCAAGTTTTTATTATTTCCTAAATTTTTTTTAAAAAACACAACAACAAAAGATTTAATTCTGTTGAAAATCTGAACAATTCTATTGTTAATTTATTCAAAAACTGGTTAAAAGGTAATCCCGCAAACGAAATTACAAACAATACAACGGACAAATAAACATTATTTTTGAATAAAAAAACCAAGGGTTAAAAACAATTTATGAGTTTTAATTAACACTTAGCAAAAAACAAAAGGACAATTGTTTTCTTGGCCCCTAAAAAATGAAGAAAAAAAACAAACATGCGTACAATATTGTTGCCCTAAAAAAAGTAAAAATCAAATTTGGAAAAAACACGCAAATTTACAATAAATTTGTAAGCTAATTGATTGTCTAACCCAGAAATTAGCAGCTGAGTAGTTCACCTGCGTACGTTTTTTTGCTACTAAAAAAAGGCTATTTGCTAAACACCTTACAAGCATTTTTGCAATTCAAAACTGATTGTTTTTGAGGCCTCAATTGATAAATCGGAAAACCATCGATGTGCCTCGGGAAGGACGAAGAGACCATCGTCATTGCGGTAGAGTATATCAGACCACAAGCTGAGCGAGCAGTTTTAATGGAAAGTGGATCAGACAGTGACGTAACATTGGCCGTTCGCATTAGATAATTTATGTACGCCCAAAAAAAGCCTTGACACGCCTGCGTTTTCCCATCTCCACCCCCGTCACCGCCCCTAAACGGACAGTTCTGTCAATCACATCTGACTTGTCACTTCCTGTTCACTATTCGACGAATGACTGAAAAAATGATCGCAATCAGCCGTACGCACATGCGCACTGTTACACGACGCATGCGTGGTTTTACAACATCGGATGACTACGAGCGTATGGCCGCTTACGAGTGGCTCTGAATGAGGGCCTATGTGTGCAGTATATAAATAACTGGTAATAAATAAATAAATGGGGTCACGCAGCCGGCCACTGCAGATGAAACAAAGTAGCCAGGAAATCTGCGTCAGCCAACGGAGATCCTGGCCTCTTCCCTACCCCCTAATGGCGACAACATGCCTCCGTTTTGGGAAACAGGCCATCACCGCCCCCCCTCCCCACCTACAAACGGCAGCAGACTGTCAAACAATGACAGTCTGCTGCCAGTCTACGTGCGGGATCGCAGACCCATTCTTCACATGTGCAGAATTAGTCAGATGTCTGCACAGATTCCCGATCATCGGAAAATGCTGAATAAGGCCCTATGTAAGCATTATTATGGGCAGTTCACAATAACTTATGTTTATTTTTACACTTCCAGATAATAAATAAAATGAACACTCCAATATTTGGCAGACTTGGAGGCCAGCGCGGTCCTTACCATTAGGCAGGACATGTGGCCGGCTGAGTACACCCCATTCTTGAGCACAGCTCCGTGAGAGCGACGTGACATCTTCAAAGTCACGTCGCAATAATATTTACTAGGAGGCGAAGCCACTCGACTCGAGGATCCAGGCAGGACAAGTAAGTGTGCTGGAGCTAGCGGGGTGGGGAGAAATCTGCTGTGCGGTTCTGTGAGAGGTAAGGGAAGGGGAGAGAGGTCTGTGCCGTAAGGGGAGACAGGGCCGGATTATAGGCGGGGCGGTCGTCCAGGGACCCCCACACTCTGGCCGGCTCCTGGCAGCATCATACTTTCATCTATCATTGGCCCTACCATGACTGTCAATGTAAGCCCCGCCCCTTTGTTGCCGCGATTCGCGGGTGTATTGGTATGGGGCGTGGCCTAATGCAGAGAAGTGCCTGCCCCATCAGAAAGATGCTGCTGCTACAACAGGTAAGTGTGTGCACACTCTCAATCCCTTCGCCTCACTATCTTTCTCTCTCCCTCTCTCTCCTTTCTTCCCTCCACCCTCTCTATCTCCTCCCTCCCTATCCATCCCTCTATCTCTTTCTCACTAACTGTCCCTCCCTCTCACTCCCATCCCTCTCTGCCCCCTGTCCATCCCACTCTTTCCTTCTCTCCACAACGTTGTCTCTTCCCACCTCTCTGGCTCTCTCCATGTCTGTCTGTCTTTGCCTCTCTCTCTATACAGCTTTCTCTTCCCGGGTCAGGGATGTGAAGAAAGAGGGTATCTGTGCTGTGAGGGGAGGGGGGGTCTGTGCTGAGGGGAGAGGGGTCAGTGATGTGAAAAAGGGGGTCTGTGCTATGAGGGGAGTAGGGTCTATGCTATGAGGGGAGGGGGGTCAGTGATGTGAGTAAAAGAGGGGGTCTGTGCTGAGAGGGGTCAGTGATGTGAGAGGAAGGGGGTTCCACTGTGAAAGGAGGGGGGGGTCTTTGCTGAGAGGGGGACTGTGCTGATACGGGAGAGGGGTCAGTGATGTAAGGACAGAGGGGGTCTGCTGAGAAGGGTCAGTGATGTGATGACATAGGTAGTCTGTGCTGTGAGGGGAGGAGGGGGGGGTCTGTGCTGAAAGGGGTCAGTGATGTGAGGAAAGAGGGGGTCTGTAGTGTGAGAGAGTTAGGGTTAGGCTGCTGGAGGGAGGGTTAGGTTTAGGGGTAGAGTTAGGATACTTACTGGCAGGTATCTGTATCCTAACATTGTCAGGATGCCAGTGTCTGGATTCTGAGCGCCAGCATCCCGTACCCAACCCATACATACATAAACACACATACATATATACATACACACATGCATACACACACACATACATATATACATACACACATACATACACACATACATATATACATACACACATACATACATATATACATACACCCATACATGCATATATACATACACATATACATACACACATACATACATACACACATAAATACATATATACATATACACATACATATATTAGAGATGAGCGGTTCGGATTCTGTGGAATCCGAACCGCTCCGAACATTGGGGATCCGAGTCCACCCGAACCCTGTTCGGGTGTTCACCGCCTGACTCGGATCCCCGTTCGGGGCCGAACGGCGGCCGCCTGATGTCGGATTCTCACTAGAGAATCCGACATCAGGTCTCCTCGCGTGTAGGGCAGAGCGTAGCGCTTTGCCCTACACAGACACAGACACACAGCCGCCAGCGGCAGCTGTGTGTTTGTTACAGCAGCCAATGAGAGTCACACAGACTCTCATTGGCTGCTGCACGGAGGGAGCCGGCTGGAGCTCACCCATGAGCTCCGTCTTCCGGCTCCCTCCTCAGCGTGTGACAGAGCGGACGGCGCGGGAGCGGGGATACAGGTAAGTTTTATTTTTTTTATTTTTTTACTTGTCAAAGGTCCGGGGGCGCTACTGGGGGGGGGGGGTCTGCACTACTGGGGGGGTCTGCTACTGGGGGGGGCTATACTACTGGGGGGGCCATACTACAGAGGGGCCTGCTACTGGGGGGGCTATACTACTGGGGGGGGGGTCTGCACTACTGGGGGGGGGGTCTGCTACTGGGGGAGGCAATACTACTGGGGGGGCCATACTACAGAGGGGCCTGCTACTGGGGGGGGCTATACTACTGGGGGGGGGTCTGCTACTGGGGGGGCCATACTACTGGGGGGATCTGCACTATTGGGGGGCCATACTACAGAGGGGCCTGCTACTGGGGGGGGCTATACTACTGGGGGGGTCTGCACTACTGGGGGGGGTCTGCTACTGGGCAGGGCTATACTACTGGGGGGGCCATACTACAGAGGGGCCTGCTACTGGGGGGGGCTATACTACTGGGGGGGGTCTGCTACTGGGGGGGCCATACTACTGAGGGGCCTGCTACTGGGGGGGGCCATACTACTGGGGGGGCCTACTACAGGGGGGGCCATACTACAGGGGGGGCCCATACTACAGGGGGGGCTACTACTGGAGCAGCCTACTACTGGGGGGGCCTGCTACTGGGGCAGCCTACTACTCGGGGAGCCATACTACTGGGGGGGCATACTACTGGGTGGCATGCTAATGGGGGGCATACTACTGGGGGGGCCTGCTAATGGGGGACATACTACTGGGGGGGCCTACTAATGGGGGGCATACTACTGGGGAGCATTCAACTGGGGGCACTGCATAGTGGACCGTACTACTAAGGGGACTGCATAGGGGGCACCACTGCTGGGGGACATTGTGTAAGGGACACCGCTACTGTGGGCATTGTGTAAAAGGGTCACTACTGTGGGCATTGTGTAAAAGGGGCACTACTGTGTGTCGTAACATAAATAAGAGACACTACTTTATGGTGTAATGTGAATCAGGCCCTATGTGCGGTGTAATGCTAATAAGATTGTGCACTGTGACTCCTAGGGCCGTAGCCCACTTTGTAAACAAGTACTGTGACTCTGCTGGCCGTACCCCACTGGGTGGGTGCACTACTTTTCATTTCTGCCACTGCTGTGTGGCAATGTGTCATAGATGTGCTTTATACTGTGGTGTCTGTGTCGTTGTGCCGCTGCTTTGTCGCTTAGTAACCAGTCAGCTCACTGCAACCTTTGGCCAATAATGTTGAAAACAATATTATAAGCTGTGATATGGTCTAAATTGACTGGAAATTAATGTTATTGAGGTTAATAATACTCTAGGAAGAAAAAAAAGACCAATTTATGTGATTTTAGCTTTTTTTGTCAATTTTTGTAAAAAAATCCAAATCCAAATCCAAAGCCAGTCACCGCAGTTTGGCAAATCCATATCAAAATCCAAAGCCGGACGACGAATTAGAACCAAATCCAAATCCGGCAAAAATGGTCCGGCGCACATCCCTAACATATATACATACACACATACATACATATACACACACATACATACATACATACATACATATATACATACATACATACACACATAAATACATACATACATATACACATACATACACACACTCATACATATATACATACACCCATACACCTACATATATACATACACACATATACATACATATATACATACACACATACATATATACATACACCCATACATACATGCACCTACATACATACACACATATACATACATATATACATACACACATACATATATACACACATACATATATACATACATATATACATACACATACATATTTACACACACACATACACAGCTGACGTTTTAAGGCTTCAGCACATCTTTTCTTCAAGGTGCTGTATAGGGACATGAATCAGAAATTAAAATATAGTTCTATGGATTGTTTGAGGGAGGGGGCCCCAAAATGGTATCTTGCTTAGGGCCCCATGAGGTCTTAATCTGGCTCTGCTATTTAGGCTCACATTATTTACTGTAATACACAATCTCTGTAAGGATATAAGGGCCTGATTCAGCTTTGGGAATAGAGTGAGAATTAGCATTTAACTGTGTACCTGGACAAACCATGTTGGAATGCAAGGGGTGTAAATACATACATTTTTTTGTATGTAGGGTAAATACTGGCTGCTTTTGCATATAGGGCCTGATTCAGAGCCGCTCGTAAGCGGCCGCTCCGAGCGATGTTCGCACATCTGCGCATGCGTATGGGTCGTAATGCACATGCGCCAACCAGTCAGTGCGGTCGGAAAACGTGTGTTCGCAAAATTGCGAGTGCCTGCTAATTTGAGTGACAGGATGAGGCGTTTGTGGGTGGTAACAGGGGAAGGTGCTTGAAAACGGGGAGTGGAGATCCGAACGCAGGCGTGACAAACGGTCAAAACGGGAGTCTTAAGGGTGTGCATAATTAACAAAGCAGCATCATCGACCACGTCACTTGGTTGTTTCTTAGCCTGAACTGTTCGCATGATTGCAGTAGGAAAATCCAACCACAAGCACTGCGAGCAGTTCAGATGCCTTTCGATGTACTCGATCAATCTAATAAATAGCGGAGATGACGTATGATGCGAGCGGCCAGGGGGCGTCTTTACAAAATAGCGAGCGCATGTTTCGTTCGCTCGCTCAGACATAGAGGTGTCAACAGACCGCTCAATTTAAATAGCCGGCCCCTTTTTCTGAACGAGCGAGCGCAAATAGCATCCGGCTCTGAATCAGACCCATAGCCCACAAATACTGCACAGCTTTATTATTACACTGCAATTTAGATGTCAGTTTGGAAACACTCCTCCCAAATCTAAATCTCTCTGCACATTTTAAATCTGCCCCACCTGCAGTGCAGCATGGTTTCACCAAGATGATCAGTTGAGTACTAAATATCACTCTATTTCCAAAGCTGAATCAGGCCCTGAGTGTTTAGGGTCTTACAACTCCCCAGATAGTTGACACCAAAACAAGTGTAGCTAAAATGTATGAAGCAAATCACACAGCTTGTACTGTACATACAGTAAACATGTCCTAATATAGATTTTACTTGTACTGTACATACAGTAAACATGTCATAATACCAATTGTAATAACACTTGTAGTTAAAGATGTGCAATTTTATCGATTTTTATTGTTTTTTTAATCGATTTTTATTGATTTTTATCTGAATCCAAAAGCAAAACCAAAACACTTGAGGGTGGTTTTGCAAAACCAAAACCTAAGCATGAAGATTAATTCAGATTCAAAACCAAAACACAGGTCCACGCACATCTCTACTTGCAGTATATCATATTTAAACTTTTGCTACATCTGTTATTAGCATAGTCATTTGTCTGAATTTAGCTAAACAGTCTAGATTTGAGTGGAATTTTAGATCTTAAGATGTGTTTGACAAGTGGTGTCACTGGGGGGATGCGAGGGGGTGACACCAAAATCACAGTTCCTCTTCAGTGATCGAGAGCCAGGCATTGCACTGTGACATTAGTGTGCATGGTCCATCTTCCGATCACTGAGGAGGATCCGGCAATTCAGGGAATCTCTGGGGGCAGACTGGTGAGGTCACAACCTCTTTGTGAAAGCATGCGTCAGAGGCTGAGATTCATTAGGCACACCGAGTGCCAGTGACCCCAGTGATTCCACTGTGCATTTAAGATGGAGGCAGTGATCTGTTTTTGATCTTTCAAATCCCACCTTATGTAGTATGGCATCTAATTTTATATACCAGCACCGAACACTCTGTTTCAGACCATATAGCACCTTTTTAAGAAGGCACACTTCTCCTTCCTTGAACATTCCCTCAACAAAGTGTTCTGGTGGTTCCATAAACTGTAGATCTCTTTACTTAAGTCACCATTTAGGAATGCTGAATCAATATCTAGTTGCTATAACAGCATGTGTTGTAGAGCTGATACAGCCATGACCAACCATAGAGTGCTATAATTTGCCTCCAGGTGTATGTTTCACCATAGTCGATCCCTGACTTCTGAATATAACCCTTTGCAATCTGCAAGGCCTTGTAACATGCAATGCTCCCTTCAGCCTTCACTTTTCTACAAAATACCTATTTACTTTTATCAGTCTATCGATGACTTGGTCTTTGGAACGTGATCCATGTGTCTTTATCACTCAGTGATTCCATTTATTTTTCTACGACAGACTTCCATTCAGTCCAATCACTCGATTTTGCCTCACAAATATGTAAATGGTCACTGAATGCAATATTTGCAAATTCCTCATCACATCTTCTAGGTGGCTTGTTGATATTTGATCTAGCAGTTGTGGTAGACTCTGGTTCAGATTTATCTCCAGCTACTGGCATGTCCAGTGACGCATACTTGCTCTGCATGTCAAAAGCCAACTTTTCTGTTACTTGTACTGCCTTTTAAACACAACGTCCCTTGACTTGACAAGTTTTATTGCAATTGGATTCCATAATCTGTAGCCTTTACTTTCATGACAATAGCTAAGCATTATGCACTTTACTAATTTTAAATCCAGACTGCATCTTCTTTATTTTGGTATATGGACATAAGCAGTGCTTCCAAATGATCTCAAATGTTTCACACTTGGTTTTCTCTTTGACCCGGCTTTAATAATTGTTATGTCTTTCAGAAAATAATTTGTTTTTACTATATAATCAGGTGCTTATATGAAAATACCGTCCAATAAAAAATGTGTAAATGTGCTCACGCTCCCACTGAAGGGCAAGAAAAATCCAATAAAGTATAATTGCTTATACTTTAAAACAAAAATGATATTTCCATGGTGCTGAGCTAATTCTAAACCAATATATTGTGGCTGAGATGCATGAAATACAAGCACTAATGAAATATATAAAATAACATTGCATTTTATTAATGTCATATAGACAATAAGTGATCAGTTAAAATTGGATCCACCTAAAAGTATAAAGAACTTGTACAAAATTACTAGATAGTAATTAAATATCCAATAATAATTATATTGCAATTTAGAAATAGAGTGAGTCAATTCATAAAGACCAGAATATAACATGTAGTGACCAAATCTATCTTATAATAAAAAATCACAAAAAAATGAGCAGTGAATTAGTTTCATATGAAGAAAATGTCCATCCATAAAACAAAAGAGTTGTACAATTGAATCCCATTCACCATGTATAGAAAATGGAACTTACTGTATAGCTGAAAGATTTGTTTGCAGCAAAATTTCATACTGGTGCATGTAGAGGGAGGTCATCTGCAGTCAACTTAAGTTAATCGCTGGTATATGTTGTAAATATCAAACAACAGTCAATTCAAGCTGCAGTTCTTACCTAGAGCTGCCTCCTGTGGTGTTGGTCCATGGTATTACCACTCGCAGCTATGATCGGTATCTCTCATATGACTGGCTACTAGGAGAAGCAGTGTGCTTTACATTTACAGCTGTGGCTTGAAATTGTAAGACTCTCCATCCTGCCGTCAGTAAGTGGACCATCTGTGGCTGTAATCAGGCTTCCACTTTTGTGTATTTGGCGCTCAGGTGTGGTATAATAAATTCAGATTCTATCTTTTAGGTGCACCATGAAGAAATTCGCAGGTATATAGTCCTCTGACACGTTCTTGATCAAATAGTGTCATATTGTTGGAGTCAAACCCTTAAGTACCGGCTTCCTTGAATTGTCCATCCTTCCTATTTGTCGAATAATTATTAAACACCGGTGTAGTGCATTATGAGTTGACTGAAATTGTTTCATTGTTTTTCAAACATTCAATGTTTATATAAATACATCTTTTAAGAATTAATAATACATATATAAAAACATATAATTATGATAAATATATAAGCATGTCAAGGATTATTATTAAGAGGAGTGTACTGTATTTATCTGAAAAATATATAGAAAAAAATATAATCTAATTCCCCACCAGGATTCGAACCCCAAACCCAGTACTTACTAGGGTGATGCACTACCTGTATGCTAGATCTCCAAACTCTAGTATCTTATAATTAGTTTGGCCATTATATAGATGATTTATTCATTATTTGGGTTGGGGATGCACAAGACACACTGGAATTTATTTAGTGTTTGAATCCCGGTGGTTTGAATCCTGATGCCGGCATCCCAACTAGATTACCGACCGTTTGAGGTAAGTATACCTAACCTAACCCCTAACCCTACCCCTAACCCTCCCCAGTACCTAAACCTAACCTCCTCCTAGTGCATAAATCTAGCCATTTCTCCCTGGTGCCTAAACCTAACCATCCCCCCTTAGTGCCTAACCCTAACAACCCCTAGTGCCTGACCTTAACCACTAACCCTAACCCTTCCCCCAACCCCAGTACTTTCCTTGGGATTCCGGTGGTCAGGATGTCAGCACCAGTATTCTGATTAGTGTTGGGATTCCAGCGTCGGCATTCTGACCCCGGAATCCCTGCTGTTGGGATATTGAATGTATCCCTTGCCACCCACCCTTATGTTGTATATTATAAAGGACATTCACAGTTTAACAAACTAAGCACTTCAGTGACAGGGACTTTCACATTTGTGGCTGAGGTGGTTGGTTTGTTTGGGTCCCCACAAGAGAAGCTACAAATAGGGTTAAGGCAGCTAACAGTGTTGTTATTAATGATTGGCTTAAGGCAGCTAACAGTGCTGTTAATGATCTCTATAGAGGCAAGATGTCATCATTCTCATCCTATTCCTCACCCACAGCGGTGTTAACATGATCTTCACACAATACTAAGTAATCCTCACTGGAATCCACCATTACAGAAGTCTTTGTACTTTGATATAATTGTCAGTACAGATTTTCCTCATGGAATTTGTAGTTAATTTTAATGAACATCATATATTCCACATTTTGAGGAAATAGCCTCCTACGCTGATCGCTGACACAGTTTCTGGCTGTGCTGAAAACTATTTCTGAGTACACAATGGCGGGTGGGAAGCTGAAGTAAAGCAAAGCTAGTTTGTACAAATTGCCTTTTTTTCCTCTCAGTGGTCAAAGGGACTCTCTGACATGCCTATTTGTACACTGTCATTAAAATAACTCCACCATTCTATGGATTTTGGCCCTCATTCAGACCCACTCATGAGCGGCTGTCCGCTCGCAAGTGGGTCGATGGTCCGCACTGTGCATGCGCACGACGGAGGGAGCTCCGTCTTGCGCATGCGCGATACGTGCCGAGCGATGGACTTTCCTTCGCTCGGAGTGTCTCATCAAAGGGGGCGTGCTGTCGATGTTGACTGACAGCACGCCCCCTTTGGTGGGCGTGCCGGGGGCATGCCTGCCAGACGGAGGCGTTCCCAAGGGAACACCTACCATCTGAAGCCGGCCCCACTGACATCACTAGTGATGTCAGTGGGAGTGATTTTGGCTCTGATAGAGCCAAAATCACTCCTGGCCATGCGGTTGAAAAACTCAACCGCAGGCTTCTGCTCGCAGTTTCGATGGTCGCAATGGTCAAGACCATCGCGACCATCATCCTGCACGCTCGTATATGCTGTGGGCGGTGACCTACAGATATACGAGCATCCAGGAGGACGCTCCATATTAATGGAGGTGGGCCCTGATTCAGAGCAAGCGCTCTGGTCAGAGCGTCCGGCTCTGAATCAGGGCCTTTGACTGTATCAGATTGAGTTACAGTAGAGGTGTCAATAATTTTGGACAATTCTTTTCGGCCTAACCAGATGTCTAAATTTTGTGTTGATTCATTTGCATCACCAGTGAGTCTCTTGGGAAAGTCAGTTTTTACTCGCAGCAGTTGAAGAGAAACTGAAGGAGTAGATGTCATTGTGTCATGTGCCACTTGAGCTGACAACTTGCTCACCAGGAGCTCTTTGCATCTCAAGATCTGTGTCAGTTGGAAATAAATATATGACATATGACTTAAATGACAAACTGTAGTCAATATATTGACAACCCTTGGATCATGGCAAAGTGAATAAAGGACTTGGTCTACAAGTTTGACATACTAAGCGGAATCACTTCATATCAGCTTAACCTTCAGCTTCTCAAGCTGCTTTTCCAAAAGTCTAAAATGGGGAATAACCTGACTCAAGCGTCTAAACTCACTTCATAGGTGACTACTTCAAATGATTTCAGCACCTGCACAACACAGAAATTATTCTTCACTGTGCTGGACTAAGGTACATTCCCCCTCCTCTCCCAATGTCATGGCTTGTTGTGTAGGTTTGGATGGCCTGTTGCTGTTCCTCCATTTGCTGAAGAATACTACCTCTTTCTTCAGTTGGTGGCATGGCAAATTAAACTGTTCTTGCAGCCACTGCAATCTTTTACATGCAGCTGCTGAATGGTGAAAATTTCCCAAAAATGTTTGGGCCACAGACAGCATCTCCTGCATGCCCAGTAATTTTTTTTTATTTCTGCACCACCAAGTTGATTTTGTGAGCAAAACATGGGACGTATTTGAATTCACCCATCTGTAATGTCCTCACAATATTTGTGGCATTTTCAAAAATGATAACTCATGAACAGAGTCAAAGTGGGCTAAGCCATTTTGCTATGACACCGGTATGCCTCTTAGTGAACCAGTGATACAGAGAGTAACCTGTTTGTGAATGAGTTTTGTGTTGCCTACTGCTGCTGTTTTGTGTTGCCTACTGCTGCTGCTGAAGGCAATACATCCACCCAGTGGGCTGTCACAATCATATCATTTTTAGTTTAACAAGTCCGCTTGTCCACATATCTGTGGTTAAGTGGACAGTGGATACAATGGAATTTTGTAGGCCAAGAATTAGTTTTTTTTAGCATCCTGGTGCAGGCGAGGAATTGCTTTTCTGGTAAAATGGAACTGAGATGGAATTTGGTAGCAGTGACACATTATCACAATTAACTGTCTAAAACCAGATACATTAATGGCAAATATTGGATGCAGATCTAATACCAGCATAGCTGTAATGGCTTCAGTGACCCGCTGTGCAACTTAATAGAAGCTGTCATACTTGCTTACTCTTGCACAGGATTGTTTCACAGTTAATTGTTCTTTGAAACTACTAGTAGTCTTTTTGGTCCTTGTTTGGGATAAAGATTGACTTTCAGGAGCAGCAGCAGCATGCCTAGTGCTAAATGATTCTTCTTAGGAATCCTGGGTAGGGGAGAAGACAGTTAGCCTTAGAAAATGTGATGCAGGACTACCATTGAACATTAATGAGATTGATTATGAAGGTGCTGGTGGTGGAAGTTGCAGGTGATGGAATCTAGCTGAGAGAAGGGAGTTAGCTGATGCTGGACTGCTTGTTGTTATTATTTTAGCATAGGTTTGAGATTTTGCCAAACACTTTTATGAACTGAAAATTATTTAACAAAGAGGAGGTTCCTAGGTGGTTAACATCCCTACCTCTACTTACTTTGGCTTTACAAATGCAACAGTTGACTTGGCAATTGTTTTCAGGATTTGGGTAAAAATAATTGCACACATAAGAGATGGATTTTGTGGACTTATGCCCACATATGACCATGGCCTTCTTCTTATAATGGGTAAGAATTGCTTCCACTGGTGCCAGACCTACACAAACAACATCCTCATCATCAACATTTACATCAGCTACACAAATATTCCCCTCATGCTGTTGCACTTCCTTAGTAGCATTCTCAATTTCTCTGGCACCATCTTTACTTTTGCTGCTCATCTCCACATTGGCAGAGGGAGCATAAATGGTGGAAGGAGGATTATCTACGAGTACAGTATTTGAAATGTCAGACTCACACATTGCTCTCATGGACACATTTAGATTCTTAGGGATTTATGATGTTGCTGATTGCACAGTTTGTTCTTTAGATTTTTTTATGCACTGATTTGCCTGTTATACTTTTGACACCTCTTCTAGACTCTGAGTGAGAAGGTGTTGCATTGTCACATGAAGTTACAGAAGAAGATGCCTGATTGACAGCAGTAGCAGAACCACCACTCACAAATAAATGGCCAAGGCATGAGCCATGTGGTGTATGGCATGTTGGCAACTTTATATTTTTTGGAAGGAAACTTTCCCATTATTAGAAGTAATGTTTTATATTTAACAATGTAAAATATTGTTTTGATATTGTTTTGATTACAGATGCCCTGACTTAAACCCTCTATGTCCTTGAGCACTGGCTTTAGTAGATGTTGAAAGACTAGTATCTTCACGACTGGTGGCAGCAGCTGTAGCGCAAGTACTTGGTTGCTGCTCCTGCTCTTCTGTTGACTGATTGTGATCTATATTGTTTCACAGTGATGATATCAATGGTGGACTGCAATTACTATACATTATTATAATATGTTTACAGCACACTGCCCAGTAAACACACACATGTTTTATAAAAAAAAGATTATTTATGGTTTCTTCAAAACTTTGTCAACTACATAAAGTGCTGAATTATTACGGTGGACTGCACCCACTATACATTATTTTATAATGTTTATAGTGAACTACCCAGTGAACACACGTTTTAGAAAAAACAAGGTTTTTTTACTCTTTCTTTAAAATTTTGGCAAGAAATGACAATTACACATTGTGCTTATATGAATGGTGGACTATACCTACTATATGTTATTTTATAACGTTTACAGCACACCGAACACACACGTTTTAAAAAAACCTTTTTTCTGTTTTAACAATTGACAACACCTTTACACTTCGACTCACACAGCATTTATATTATTATTAATGCATTGGCATGACATGGGCCTGTACACACAAGTTTTACAAAAAAACCCTCTTTTTTTCTGTTTTAACAATTGGCAAAAACTTCACACAGCGACTCATAGCACTTATATTATTAATGCTGTGGCATGGCCTGGCCCTGAACACACACACATTTTTTATTTTTACATTTTCTTTTGTTTTTTTATATTACTTTTTTACACACTGCTGCAAATCACTGTGCTTATTTTATAGTAATGGTGGCACACACCACAACCTTTTGTGGGCACTAGTGTGCACCAATAAAGTATTAATGCTGCCCTTTATTAGGAACTCTGGGCTGCACTGTGGGCAGTTACAAAAAACACCAGTGTGCACCAAGGGTTAATGCTATCCCTGATTAGGATTCAGAAGCTCTGAGCTGCACTGTGGGCAGTTAAGTTACAGTACCAGTGTGACTGTGCACTTGTGCAGTGCTCCAATAAAAGGTTAATGCCAATGAATGCTGCCTGTATATTAGGAGGTACACTGGGGGCTGTGTGCACCAGTAAAAATAATCTAATGCTGTCCTGTATATTTGGAGCATTGGGGGCTCCTATGCACCAATAAAGGAATATAATGCTGACTGCCCTGTATAATACGCCCCATCAGTGAGTCAGCTAGGGCTAGGGTCAGACATGGGAAGGGTGAATATTTTCAATGTACGGAGGGGTGTGGCGTATCTGTCTCGGTAGGCGAGTTAATTACAGTATGTAATTTGTCATGGGAATTTATTGGAAAAGTGCACAGACCCCCATGTTTTGATTTTGGTTCTAAATCATTGTCGTGGTTTGGTTTTGGTTCTAAATCATCAAGTCTTTTGTTTCAGTTTTGGATTCCTTTAAAATTCATAAAAACCACTAAAATCATGTAATTTGGACTGTTAATAAGGATGTATTTTGCAGTAATTTTAGTTATGTTGATCTCTAAAGTACTACTTCCATTTATAGATGTGTATGGGCCTCTGTTTTGGTTTTGCCAAAACTACCCTCAAAGGTTTTGGTTTTAGTTTTGGATCTGGATTCTTTACAAATGGAAAGATAAGGAAAATATCCGCACAGACCACTCTATAGAAGATTATCCTTCCCTATTCCATATTAATATTCATATAGATATGATAAATTCAATGAGTAACTATTTTTGGATGGAGGTGCTCCCAGGAATATAATATAACCATGAAATGAACAGAAGAAGCAAAGTATTCCTATGTTGGGGCACTCACGGATTAATCATGATGAACTCCAGTGACCATACAAATAATAAAACATAACTTTTATTACGTCCTTAAAATAAAAAACAATGGTGAAATATAATTCTAAATATATAAAAAATAAGTGTTCTCCAGTAATAAGTATTATATGGTTTTCTTATAAATATACTATGTATCCACTATGGGTATGTTCATTCCACATAATGTTGTTCAATGCTGAATGTCTCACCAGTAAGCGTCTCGTTCCATGATTAAACCCTATATGAGATGGATATTGGTGGTTTATTGAAGAGACTGGTGCCAGACAGCACTCAATCAATTCACTAAAATCCAAATACCTCAATGTAATCTATTGGACTATAGTTCAAAAGGGTGGACACTGACACCTACAATGTTACAGTTCGATAGAAGGTGATTCAAAACAACCCAACTGGTAAATGGGTGTTCAGACCATGTGTGGTAGCTAAGCTGATGACAGTATGTCACTATCCTGCTGACTAAATCATTAAATAATCACTGCTCTCTATTCACTGAGCTGAGAGTCTGTTGTTGCAGGATAGTCTCCTAATGTATAATAATGTCTAACTACTGATTTATATATGAGTAATCCAGCAAAATATGTTGGCCCGGTTAGTAACAATATAACATGGTTCCTTCCAACTGCATCATTGGATATTTAGTGTTCTATTTTTTGAGCTCTAAACTCTCACAGTCTTCTAGTATACCCACAGTCTCCTGATACACCACAGTGCTGAATTATGGCACCTAAAGGGTGTTGGAATAATTTCAGCTGTGATATACAAGAGTTATTATTAATTGGTTTTATAGCTCAACTCGCAACACAGTAGCATTGTCCGTTTAGACTATCTCATGAATATTCACTGCTCTCATTACTGAGCTCTGCACCTCCGTAGTCTATTAGAACATGAGCAGTGTCCTGATCTGCCGCTCTATCTAGTGGTTCTTTACTAGCAACATAGTACATATTTCGTTCTGGCTACTTAATGAATATTCACTGCTCTCATTAGGGAGCTCTACACTTCCGTGGTCTGTTTGTACACGAGCCGTCTCCTAACACACCGCTCTGTCTAGCAGCTTCTAATAACTCTTACATAGAACGAGTTACTTGGTATTCGACATGGACAACATATTACAGTAAGAAACACATAATTAAAAAACCCAGGTCACGCTATGCATCGCGTGCCCATGTGATCTGACGCGCATTTCGCATGATCTGCTTTATCAAAGGAGCAACCCGACCACTCGGTTACTGCTCACTATATCCTGCACTTACTCCAATCATTATGGGAGTCCATGATTGACATGCATTTAGACCAATAGGACACTGTTTTCAAATAATCCATTCAAACTCATGATTGACACTGTTATGAGCCAATAGAATGTGCCTGTCAGTGTATTCATTCACTATTGCCTAGTCCATTATAACGATATGGCAAAGAAACATGGGGGAACCGTATCAAAAGAGAATTAAATTAAGGGGTATTATATTCTGATAAACATAAATCCTAATTGGTGTGGTATGTCAGGATATATATATATATATATATATATATATATATGTACATATACACATACATACATATATGTATCAAACTAAATCCAACCTAGATATAATAAAAATATGATAAATTATTATATATTATAGAGTGTTCTTTAATAAACAATATACAAATATTAATTTTAATAAACATTAATCCTAATTGGTGTGGTGTATTAGGATAAAAATTATATTAAACTAAATCTAACCTAAATATAACAAAATTATGATAGATTGTTATACATTGTAGAGTGTTCTTTAACAAACACTATACATATAACTAGTGAATTATTAAATATATTTAAATCATTATAATAATGTGATAAATTATGTAATGCTATACCTTATATATAAAATATACTAATGTGATGTAATGTTCTAATAACATATATCCTACTTAATAATATTATATTATAAACAAATATATAAAACAAAATATACGAACTGGTGATGTGATACCACTACAAAGTGAAAAATAGTCATAAAAAATATATGATGTGTTAGGTAATAGATAATAAATATGAAGTAGTTATAAAATAAATCGAATCAAATTTTTTTTATATATCAATAATCACTTTTCAAAAATATGTATATATATACACATACATATACATCCTTCAAGGTTAAATATATTGATGTAAAATTATGAAAACCATCTATTTGAAAAATACTCCGTAATTGATGTTATCATTTAGCCCTAATGGTTGTAATCCACCCAATAGGAATATCCAATGACTCTCTCTTTCCAAAACTTTCTGGGTGATACTACCACCCCTAATTCCCAAATGTATTCTTTCCACTCCAAAAACCCTCATTTTTTGGCTCACTCTGATGATGATCATAAAAGTGTCTCGAGACTGAGGTTAATTGTTTAAACTTCATCAAGTCTGACCTGGAGTTCCTGATATTCCCTGCATGTCCGAGTATCCTTTGCTTAAGGGGTCTGGATGTCATACCAATATACCTTTTATCACATGGACACATAATACAGTATATGACTCCAGCGGTATTGCAATTGATATAGTCTTGAATAACTCATTTAGTGTTATACTTATCTTTAAATTCTGTTGTCTTGATCATATAATTGCATGCTTTACAGCTACCGCATTTATATGAGCCTTTTACTACAACCTTTCTTTCTCTCTTATTCCTGAAATGACTACATACCAATTTATCTCTTAAGTTGGCGGACCTACGCCAACTAATATTGGCCCTTGATCCCAAGGCTTTAGACAGATCTTCAACCAAAGTCAGCACAGGCCAGTGTTTCTGTATCACTTGTTGTATCTGCTGCCATTCCATGCAGAAGTCCCCCACGAACCTAATCACTTCTGGTTCCTTGTTCTTAATTTGATTAGGATATAAAAGGGAATTTCTATTTTTCTGGTTGGCCTCATACCGTGCTTTTTTAATAGCCCTTTTACTGTAGCCTCTCTTCAATAATCGATTTTGTAGCTCTTCAGATCTAATGGAAAAAGTATGGGGATTGGAGCAGTTTCTCCTGAGATGTAGGAATTCCCCTTTAGGTATCCTTTCAGTACTGGTGGAAAGTGTGCACTAGACCTATGAAGTACACTATTCGTCGTGGTATGTTTTCTGTACAGATCAGTTGATAATTTCCCATCTTCCATTCTACGTATTTTTAAATCTAAGAAGGTGACCTCTTCTTTACTTACTTCATATGTAAGTTTAAGGTTCAAATCATTATCATTAAGAAGATTGATGAATGTAACAAACTTTTCTTGAGGTCCATCCCACACTATTAATAGATCGTCAATATATCTCATCCAAATCAATATATGGCGGGTGTATTCCTCATGTGTGTCATTGAAAACAGCTGTTTCCTCCCACCATCCTAAGTAGATATTGGCGTAGGAGGGGGCACAGGCGGCTCCCATGGCTGTGCCCCTGACCTGTATATAAAACCGATCATTGAATACAAAAAAATTTTTTGCTAATACAAAAGTTAACAATTCATTGAGGAAGTCCCCAAAATCCGTAGTTCTTTCTTGCTCCAAATAGTATCTTACTGACTGAATACCTCTTTCATGTAAAATGCTGGTATACAGTGACTCAACGTCACATGTTGCCAGAAGTACACCTTCATCTATATGGACTTCATCCAACTTACGTAATATGTCCATCGTATCTTGTGTATATGAAGGAAGGGTCGTCACATATTTTCTTAAATGTGTATCCAGGAATTTACTGGCTTGTTCAGTCAGATTTTTAATGCCAGACACTATCGGGCGACCCGGTGGTAGAATATCATTTTTGTGAATTTTGGGCAGCATATAAAACGTTGCAATGACTGGTTCTTCAACTTTCAAAAATGAGTATTCTGTTTTAGTCAGTATACCTTGTTGATAGGCTTCCTCAATCATGTTATCATATTGTTTTTTGAAATTCTCTAATGGGTTAAATATCAGATGTTTATAGCAATTGCTGTCATTTAATTGTCTCATTGCTTCTGATATGTATTGTTCTTTACTCCACAACACTACGTTACCCCCCTTGTCAGAGGGCTTAACCACCACATCTTCCCATTTCTGAATTTCTCTGAGAACTCTTTGTTCTTCTATATTGAGATTAGTGATTTGTTTATGGTATCGATTCTTATTTTTCCACATCTCATCGACATCTCTGGATACCAAATCTATAAATGTACCAACAACAAGGCATATATTTGTCTGCAGGAAAAAGGATCCTTTCTTTTTACACATTGGTCTTGATGTAGGCTCAGAACTCACTGAATCCTCATCAAGATTCTGTAAAATAGATAATGCTTCCATATCATCATTAGTCAATGTTATATTGTTAGTGTTGCATTGAGATTGATTGTCATTACTCACTGAGGTGGAGGAATACAATTTAGTAAGTAGAAGTTTCCTTCCAAACAATTGGAGATCTTTCTCCCATTTACATCTGTCAAAATGTTCTTCCGGGGAAAAGGTGAGTCCCCTACTCAGTACATTAATGTGTGTATCACTTAGATTCCTGTTCGTCAAGTTGACAATTCGTAATTTATCATCATCCATCTTCATCAAAGATTTTATTTCCTCCTTTGTGTACGCCTCTGATACCTGGGAGTTTCCACTACTTCCCAATCGATCTCGGTTTCTGATGTTTCCTCCTCCTGATCTTCCTCTTGGGGGCCTCTGATCTAGAGGAGAATTTTGAGGTAGATCTAAAAAATCCTTAGTTAAATGGGAAGGTAAGTTCTCTCTTAATCGGAATTAATGATCCGATTCCTCCGTCCCTGACGATTCTTGATCTGTGGAAATATAACCCTGTGATGGTTTTCTTACCAAATCATTAGTTTCTTTATTTCTCTTATTATACCTCCACCTAAAGACTTGGTTAAGAGCATAGTCCCTTTTATCTCGGACAAATTTATGTCTCTTCCTATCAGTAATTATGGACTCATAATCTGCTAGTTCTTTTTTATATTTCTCAAAAGTCTTCTGAAATATAACATCTTGTTCAAAGCCTTTAAATTATGAGTTAATTGTTCAATCTCTTCAGTGTAAATATCCAACATTAGGTTATCATGTTTTATTAGGACCAACATTAGATCTTGAGAACATTTTTTAAGGACCTCCTCCCATTCCACTTTAAGATTTTCTGTGGCTAATTCAAATGTAGGAAAGACCTTTGGTCTCAGACCCCTAGGACTGATTTTCTGCTTAATATAATTTTCAAATGTGGTCATTTCCCACCAAATTCTACTTTGTTTGAAAAGGCTTCTTTTTAATTGTAAAAGATCTTCATGCCATCCTAAACCAAGTTCTGAATCTTCATTTACATTCTCAGGAAAAATGGTACTCAACTCCGTGTTCCACTTTTCTCTCCTATTAGTCAATTCCACTGATAAGCTGAAGTTAGCCATTACACAGTACAGGATATACTCTAACACAATTAATTGTTAAAATAATATCAAGATTAGGTCACTGGTAATTATATCTCATAATCTGTCGTGCTGGATATTGGAAAACTGAGGAAAAGACCTCAGTATTATATACATGAAAAGATAAGGAAAATATCCACACAGACCACTCTATAGAAGATTATTCTTCCCTATTCCATATTAATATTCATATAGATATGATAAATTCAATGAGTAACTATTTTTGGATGGAGGTGCTCCCAGGAATATAATATAACCATGAAATGAACAGAAGAAGTGAAGTATTCCTATGTTGGGGCACTCACGGATTAATCATGATGAACTCCAGTGACCATACAAATAATAAAACATAACTTTTATTACGTCCTTAAAATAAAAAACAATGGCGAAATATAATTCTAAATATATAAAAATAAGTGTTCTCCAGTAATAAGTATTATGTGGTTTTCTTATAAATATACTATGTATCCACTATGGGTATGTTCATTCCACATAATGTTGTTCAATGCTGAATGTCTCACCAGTAAGCGTCTCGTTCCATGATTAAACCCTATATGAGATGGATATTGGTGGTTTATTGAAGAGACTGGTGCCAGACAGCACTCAATCAATTCACTAAAATCCAAATACCTCAATGTAATCTATTGGACTATAGTTCAAAAGGGTGGACACTGACACCTACAATGTTACAGTTCGATAGAAGGTGATTCAAAACAACCCAACTGGTAAATGGGTGTTCAGACCATGTGTGGTAGCTAAGCTGATGACAGTATGTCACTATCCTGCCGACTAAATCATTAAATAATCACTGCTCTCTATTCACTGAGCTGAGAGTCTGTTGTTGCAGGATAGTCTCCTAATGTATAATAATGTCTAACTACTGATTTATATATGAGTAATCCAGCAAAATATGTTGGCCCAGTTAGTAACAATATAACATGGTTCCTTCCAACTGCATCATTGGATATTTAGTGTTCCATTTTTTGAGCTCTAAACTCTCACAGTCTTCTAGTATACCCACAGTCTCCTGATACACCACAGTGCTGAATTATGGCACCTAAAGGGTGTTGGAATAATTTCAGCTGTGATATACAAGAGTTATTATTAATTGGTTTTATAGCTCAACTCGCAACACAGTAGCATTGTCCGTTTAGACTATCTCATGAATATTCACTGCTCTCATTACTGAGCTCTGCACCTCTGTAGTCTATTACAACATGAGCAGTGTCCTGATCTGCCGCTCTATCTAGTGGTTCTTTACTAGCAACATAGTAACATATTTCGTTCTGGCTACTTAATGAATATTCACTGCTCTCATAAGGGAGCTCTACACTTCCGTGGTCTGTTTGTACACGAGCCGTCACCTAACAGACCGCTCTGTCTAGCAGCTTCTAATAAATCTTACATAGAACGAGTTACTTGGTATTCGACATGGACAACATATTACAGTAAGAAACACATAATTAAAAAACCCAGGTAAACGCTATGCATCACGTGCCCGTGTGATCTGATGCACGTTTCGCATGATCTGCTTTATCAAAGGAGCAACCCGACCACTCGGTTACTGCTCACTATATCCTGCACTTACTCCAATCATTATGGGAGTCCATGATTGACATTCATTTAGACCAATAGGACGCTGTTTTCAAAAAATCCATTCAAACTCATGATTGACACTGTTATGAGCCAATAGAATGTGCCTGTCAGTGTATTCATTCACTATTGCCTAGTCCATTATAACGATATGGCAAAGAAACATGGGGGAACCGTATCAAAAGAGAATTAAATTAAGGGGTATTATATTCTGATAAACATAAATCCTAATTGGTGTGGTATGTCAGGATATATATATATATATATGTACATATACACATACATACATATATGTATCAAACTAAATCCAACCTAGATATAATAAAAATATGATAAATTATTATATATTATAGAGTGTTCTTTAATAAACAATATACAAATATTAATTTTAATAAACATTAATCCTAATTGGTGTGGTGTATTAGGATAAAAATATATTAAACTAAATCTAACCTAAATATAACAAAATTATGATAGATTGTTATACATTGTAGAGTGTTCTTTAATAAACACTATACATATAACTAGTGAATTATTAAATATATTTAAATCATTATAATAATGTGATAAATTATGTAATGCTATACCTTATATATAAAATATACTAATGTGATGTAATGTTCTAATAACATATATCCTACTTAATAATATTATATTATAAACAAATATATAAAACAAAATATACGAACTGGTGATGTGATACCACTACAAAGTGAAAAATAGTCATAAAAAATATATGATGTGTTAGGTAATAGATAATAAATATGAAGTAGTTATAAAATAAATCGAATCAAATTTTTTTTATATATCAATAATCACTTTTCAAAAATATGTATATATATACACATACATATACATCCTTCAAGGTTAAATATATTGATGTAAAATTATGAAAACCATCTATTTGAAAAATACTCCGTAATTGATGTTATCATTTAGCCCTAATGGTTGTAATCCACCCAATAGGAATATCCAATGACTCTCTCTTTCCAAAACTTTCTGGGTGATACTACCACCCCTAATTCCCAAATGTATTCTTTCCACTCCAAAAACCCTCATATTTTTTGGCTCACTCTGGTGATGATCATAAAAGTGTCTCGAGACTGAGGTTAATTGTTTAAACTTCATCAAGTCTGACCCGGAGTTCCTGATATTCCCTGCATGTTCGAGTATCCTTTGCTTAAGGGGTCTGGATGTCATACCAATATACCGTTTATCACATGGACACATAATACAGTATATGACTCCAGCGGTATTGCAATTGATATAGTATTGAATAACTCGTTTGGTGTTATACTTATCTTTAAATTCTGTTGTCTTGATCATATAATTGCATGCTTTACAGCTACCGCATTTATATGAGCCTTAGTGACATACTGTCATCATCTTAGCTACCACACATGGTCTGAACACCCATTTACCAGTTGGGTTGTTTTGAATCACCTTCTATCGAACTGTGACATTGTAGGTGTCAGTGTCCACCCATTTGAACTATAGTCCAATAGATTACATTGAGGTATTTGGATTTTAGTGAATTGATTGAGTGCTGTCTGGCACCAGTCTCTTCAATAAACCACCAATGTCCATCTCATATAGGGTTTAATCATGGAACGAGACGCTTACTGGTGAGACATTCAGCATTGAACAACATTATGTGGAATGAACATACCCATAGTGGATACATAGTATATTTATAAGAAAACCACATAATACTTATTACTGGAGAACACTTATTTTTTATATATTTAAAATTATATTTCACCATTGTTTTTTATTTTAAGGACGTAATAAAAGTTATGTTTTATTATTTGTATGGTCACTGGAGTTCATCATGATTAATCCGTGAGTGCCCCAACATAGGAATACTTCGCTTCTTCTGTTCATTTCTTTACAAATGGGTAAAAATATGGGCGCCTATAGAAGTCTAGGCGTAGTGAAGTCCATATCAGTGCAATGGTGTGTTAAACTTGCCATACGTCAATTAGTTGGAGCCTGCAGGAAAATAAGGGAACTCCTAATCTGGGAAGGGAAGGTGGGCAGGTAAAAATATTACAGTAGATCTATGTAACATGGTTGAGGAAATAAAACTGATGTTTCTGCTGAGTATTAGGGGATCTATTATTGAGCATGCTTAATTTAGCTGAGAGGTTTTGATAAAATGTCTTAGCGTATATATTTGGAGCATGTATGTTACAAAGTGCATGTTTAGTGCCATGAAGTGAGTGTACAGCTATGGTATAATGGCATTTTCAATAAGATAACCACTTTCCGTGATTTGGAATTATAAGGAGCTGCGACCATCACAAACCATTTTAACATGTTAAAATAGTGTATGGTGCATGTCCTGTGTTTTACAAGATTACATATCTGCTTTGGTGTGAAGACGAACGCACATCATTTTTGAAAGACAGAGCAGTTCAAGTTCAAAATGCTTTAGATACTCTACCGTATTTAATACATTGCTCTGAACTTGCCACCACCTTTCAATTCTATGTTATGCCACCCGGCAGCATTTTACTCTAAACTGCTATAGACATTGTATTGTACTCATTATGGGCAGTCCGTACTGTATACTGTCACGACATGGTGTAAAAACGCCTGGCCTAAAGACGCATGGGCAGTTTTTCATAAAGAGAGATCATTTTAGGTTCAGTACTCTGTTCAGTACTCTGCTCAACTTTATGCAGTGCTCCTCACTTTCCTAATCCTTTCATTTCTATGTTATGCCACATTACTTGGTGTAAAGACGCACGCTTACACAACAATTGCTATGGTTGGCTTGCATGGGCAAGTGGGTAAGTTGAGTGCTTTCTACAGCCAGCCGCTTGGGTACTTTAAGAGTGAACCTGAAATGATCTCTCTTTATGATAAACTGTCTGTGCGTCTTTAGTCCAGGTGTAATTAGTTCATCACCATGTAGCGACAGTATACAATACAGACATATGATAATGAGTACCATACAATTTCTATAGTGGTAAAATGCAGCTGGGTGGTATAACAAACTGTAGCATAGAATATCGAACTTGAAAAAATTATGTGCTTGCGTCTTCACACCAATGTACACACCAAATAATTTAATTCTTTATTTAAACCTATATTTAGAGTATAATGCAGGTGGGTGGCATAACATAGAGATGAAGGGATGTGGAAAGTGCAGATCAATGCATAAAGTTGAGCAGAGTACTTTAATATTGAACCTGAAATGATCTACTGTATGAAAAGCTAGCCGTGCGTTTTTAGGCCAGGCGTCTTTACACCATGTAGCGACAGTATACAGTACAGACGGCCCGTAATGATTACAATAAAATGTCTATAGCCATTTAGTATTGACAAAAAGTGATAATTTCAAGCACCTGGAGGAGGACTGTTTACACTGCCTGAACCTGATTGGCCAGCCTCTCACGGATTACCATCTACTGTTACAGTATTGTATTCAGTACTGTAGTTTTCATCTGTGGAGCATTCACCACCCAGCGGTTAAATTGTGTACTGCATGGCATGTAGTCTTTTGTGGCATACAGTATGCCATGCCATGCCATAACGCATATTGATATGCCGTGGCAGGGAAGCCAGAATGCCACGCTATGAGCAAAGACGTAGCAGGACCCCATGTAAAACTGCAATGGAATGGCACAAAGTGAATGATACTTGGTTCAAAATAAATAATACTAATAAAAGATCACTTATAGATCTGGAATATAAACTAATAGAGGAATCATGTGAATTTTCAAAAAGAATTACTATTTAACGGTGAATATTAACATGGAATGAACATTATAAAAACATTTTTTACACATGTAGCAGAGCACATCTGTATCTGCTCAGACAAGATGTGTTTCATGGAGAAATGCTAAATTAATATTATGTTTATACAGATAAAAGGATTTTTTTACCATTTGGATCCGATTTTGATTGCAGTCATGGCTCAGCAGGAAAAAAGTATACATCATCAGGGCCAACATTCACATATAAAGAGTGGGAAGGAAATTAGGGAAAAAGGAAGACATAAAAGGAAAGAAACAAAACAGGACAAGGGGAGGAAGGGAACATGATAGTAACAAATAAGACAATAATAAATATTATGTAGTAAACAGTTACCACCAGTAATAAATCACTATAAGACAGTAAAAAAGAAAATACAAAAATAAACAGTGTGCAATATATATGTAAGCAAACATAGATATGCAATAAACAGATGTATATACCAGTTGGTTATATGACCATGGAGAAGTTGCGCGAATGAGAATGATGTGGGCATCAAAAACAAAATGGCAGGCCCTAATCTGTATGGAGGATCACCCCAGAAAGATTCAAAGTTCAGGGAGAGTTAGGCTAAGGCTGAAGATGATTGATTCCTGCTATAGAAAGGTAGCAGCATCAGCTCTTTATGAAAAGGGCCATCATATAGGCGAAGTTTGGAAGACAAATATTACGTTTTACTAAGCTTTGTGATTTTGAAATATGAAAAGTTTCTTCCCTTCCCAGGATATGGCTCATGGCCAGCACCAAATTCAAATTGCCACCGCTCAATGACTGCCTATCCCTCAGCTGCACCCAGCTCGCGGTCAGTGCCAAATGTCACCCAGTGCTGGGAACAGACACACTTTCCCAGCTGATGTTTTCTGCTGGAGACACATCTCACTGGACTGCTGGACTTTCGGCACTGGGATCAAACACCTGGTTCCAGCATTGGACATTGCCCTGGCCGGTGGCGCCTCCCATTGCTGGGCCTGTCAGATGGCGCCCAGGGCAAGGTGCCTGACATGCAACCCCTCATTATGTCACTGGTGATATATACATATATATATATATATATATATATAAATATATGTATACCAACTCGCCCATTCATCAACCACATTTTTTAATTCAAATAAAATTAAAAAATTTAATTCACATAAAATTAATATAGTTTTTGACAACAACTATGTTTGAATTATTTAAAGTAAATAATATATGTTTAAAGTAATAATATACTTGGTCTGCATCAGTGGTGTAAGTAGGGGGTGTCGAGCGGGGCATGTGCCCTGGGTACTGGTGGATATGGCAGCAGTGTGGGGTGGTGCCATCCGCCACCGTTCAGGTCAGTCCGGTCCATGGCACTACACAGTAAATACATTCACTGACAGTGAGTATACTACTCGGCATTGGTATTTTGTTTTAGCAGCCATTAAGAGTCAGATTATTATTGGCTACTGCACCCAGGGCCAGCACTAGTTTTGCCTTCCGACTCCTGCAGTACTAAGTGGGAGGAGCGGAAGGCAATGGGTGCAGGAGCAGTGATTCGGGTAAGTATAGTTTTGTGTTCTGTGTGTCTATGTGTTTTATGTGTAAGGGGCACTACTACTGGTGGTACTGTACAAGGGGCACTATGAGGGGCACTGCATAAGGAGCACTACTGGGGCATTGTATAAGGGGCACTACTATTGGGGGCATTGCATACACTGCATAAAGGGCACTACTACTGGGGGCACTGTATAAATGGTACTGTATAAGGGGAACTACTGGGGGCACTGTATAAGGGACACTACATAAGGGGCACTACTACTGGGGACTGCATAAGGGGCACTACTACTGGGGACATTGCATAAGGGGCACTACTACTTGGTGCATTGCATAAGGGGCACTGCATAAACTACTACTGGGGGCATTGCATAAGGGGCACTACTACTGGGGGCACTGCATTAGGGGCACTACTACTGGGGGCATTGCATAAGGGGCACTACTACTTGGGGCATTGCATAAGGGGCACTACTACTGGGGTCACTGCATTAGGGGCACTACTACAGGGGGCATTGCATAAGGGACACTACTGGGGTCATTGCATAAGGGGCACTACTATTGTGGGCATTGCATACACTGCATAAAGGGCACTACTACTGGGGGCACTGTATAAGGGGCACTATATAAGGGACACTACTGGGGGCACTGTATAAGGGGCACTACATAAAGGGCACTACTGGGGGCACTGCATAAGGGGCACTACTACTGAGGACTGCATAAGGGGCACTACTACTGGGGGCACTGCATGAGGGGCACTACTACAAGGGGCATTGCATAAGGGGCACTGCTACTGGGGACATTGCATAAGGGACACTACTATTGGGGGCATTGCATAAGGGGCACTGCATAAAGGGCACTACTACTGGGGGCATTGCATAAGGGGCACTACTACTGGGGGCACTGGATTAGGGGTACTGCATAAGGGGCACTGCATAAAGGGCACTACTACTAGGGGCATTGCATAAGGGGCACAACTACTAGGGGCATAACATAGGGGGCACTACTACTGGGGGCATTGAATAAGGAGCACTACTACTTGGGGCATTAAGATGCATATGGAATGGAAAGGATTGGGGTTCAGAGACACACCCACAGCTTTCAATAAGACAAGATGAATTATTGATGGTGGGGTACTATATTGAAGGCACTACATTGCTCCACAACTAACCTCCCACACCCTGCAATGACACACACCTATACAGTTATGGGGTGGAGACACTCATCTCGGTTTTCAGACACACCCACAGCATTGACACTTTTTAGGGGTGGGGATATGGTTTGATCAAAAGGTTGACACAAAATTGGTTGACACTTAAATATTTTTTGTTATTATTTTTTTTGTTTAGGGTTTGGTCAAAAGGATGACGCATAAATTAATTTTTTTTATTAGTATTTTTTAGGGTTAGGGTTTGGTCAAAATGTCAACACAAAAATGCCCAACACAATAAATGGTCGACACATGATTTTTTCTTTTTAGGGTTAGGGTTAGGCACAAAGGGGAGGGTAAGGATGAACATTAGGGTTATGGAAATTTTTCTTTTTTACCATTTAGCCCTGTAGGACTTTTGGACCTGTTGACCTACTTGCATATTGGACTTTAGTGTGTCGACCTATTGTCCCTGTTGACCTTTTGTCCATGTTGACCTATTGACTGTCTGACAGCTGGTGTCTATCTAGACACTGTTGACCTTTTTACTGTCTACTGTATCTGTTAATCCACATCAGTACCCCAGAATTAGTGAATATTACTTTATCCCATCTCATTGAATGCTGTGGGTGCGTCTGACCTGTCTGAGACCCTGACACTGTGGGTGCATCTGAAACCTTTATAAATATATATATATAGAGGAATGAATCTAAAATAATCAGAATTACAAAATAATATCAGGCTGTGGTGGGATTTGAACCCTGGACCACGGCCATGTAAAGTGATCACTCTACCCACAACACTATAAGGGTTCAGCGCAGGACAGGGTTGGGTCCTGAGACACCTACAGAGGGTGGGGGAAGGTACACTGTAATCATACATTTTATTTGTGTGGTGTGGTATTGTGGGAGAAGCGTATTGCCAGCCCTGACTGTTGTAAATGGATCTGAGAAGCGCTGGGAGAAGGTTAAAATTGACCAGTACGTGCACTTTTGTAAATGAATCAGAATTTTGTAGTTGTGACGCACTCATGTGCACTCATTTAGCTGCTAATGTATCAGTTATATCATCATAACACCACGTTACACTACCGTACAGCACTGTATGTGTACTGATCTGTACGCTGTTCAACAAGCTTCTGTGATATTATTAAAAAGATTGGTTGTGCGAACATGCAAATACACTGCAGGGATCTCCATCGACTTCTACAGTATGAATCGACGGGTACAACTGGCCGACATGGTCAAAAGGTCAACAGAAAACTGGTCGACACCAAAATAGCCAAATCAGAATTTATTTATTAATTTTTTTTAGGGTTAGGGTTTGGTCAAAAGGTAGACACAAATATGGTCAACACATTTGTTTTGGGGGAGGATAGGGTTTGGTCAAAAGGTAGACACAAAAATGGTCAAGACAGGAAATGTTGGAACTTTTTTTTAGGGTTATGGTTTGGTCAAAAGGTCGACTCCAAAATGGTTGACACATTTTATTTATTTATTTTTTTGGGATAGGGTTTGGTCAAAAGGTTGACACAAAAATGGTCTACAATTAATAATTTTTTGTTATATTTTTTTGTTTAGGGTTTGGTCAAAAGGTTGACACATAAATGGTTGACACATGATTATTTTCCTATTAGTATTTTTTAGGGTTATGGTTGGTCAAAAGGTTGACACAAAAATGACACAAGATAACTTTTTTCTCTTTTGGATTAGACACCAAGGGGAGGGTTAGGGTGAAGATTAGGGTTATGGAAAAAAAAATACCATTTTTGTGTCGAGCTTTTGGCCCTGTCAGCCATTTGGACCTGTTAGCCTTCTTACATGTCGAACTTTAGTGCTTCGATCTATTGTCCTTGTCGACCTTTTTTACCTGTCAACCTATTGACTGTCTAACATCTGGTTTCTATCTAGACACTTTCAACCTTTTTAATGTCCACTGAAACCTGCTAGTCCACATCAGTACCCACACATTAGTGAATATTAATTCAATTGTCTCATTGAATGCTGTGGGTGTATCTGAGACCTCTGAGAGCCCCTGCACCCCATCATGCTGTGCGAGCATCTGACCCGTCTGAGCCCCTGACACTGAGGGTGTATCTGAAACCTGACACAAGCAACTGCACCCTATAACTGTATGGGTGTGTCATTGCAGGGTGCAGCGGAGTTGTGGAGCAATGTAGTGCCTTCAACACAGTACCCCACCATTACTGAACATTAAATCATTCAATGTCATTGAAAGCTGTGTGTGCATCTGACCCGTCTGAGCCCCTGACGCTGTGGGTGCATCTGATACCCGATTCGAGCGCCTGCACCCTATACTATAGGTGTGTCATTGCAGGATGTGGGGAGTTGTGGAGCTATGCATTGCCTTTGATAAAGTACCTCAACTTTATTGAACAGGAAATCACGTGGTCTTATTGAAAACTGAGGCTGCATTTGAGTCCCTGGACCCCAACACCTGTGGGTGCGTCTGAAACCTGACAAGTGCGGATGGACCCATTCCACCACTGTACTTTATAAAAAAAAGTATGAATCTAAAATAATCAGGATTACAAAATAGCATCGGGCTGTGGTGGGAGTTGAACCCTGGACCACTGGTGTTGAAAAAAAATGCTCTAACCACTAGGTCTTAAAGGTTTTCACGCCCATCTGCTGAATCCTTGTGCACTCCACCTACCCACTGCCATTATTCTTTTAAGCTCAGGGGGATAATGCAATGAGGGAAGCATAATAATAATAATGATGATAATAAAAAAAATGTGTCTACCTTTCTAAATATAGTACATGTAAACACAGTACCCCACCATTAGTGAATATTAATATATCCTGTCTCACTGAAAGCTGTGCGTGCGTCTCAATAATGTATTGGTTATACCGTTATAACTCCACGCCAATTACACTACTGTACAACACTGTATATATACTGATTTGCATCCTGTTCAACGAGCTTCTTCTATATTATTTAAAAAGATTGGTTGTGCGAACATGCAACATGCAAATACACTGCAGTAGTATCCTGAACGTGATTGGCCCACTTGTCAGGGATCTCCATCCACTTCTACAGTATGGTATTCAGTAGTGTAAATTTCATCAGTGGAGCACTCGCCACCCAGTGGTTAAGCATTACGTGACTTCTCTTATGTTGTAGAAGTCCGCAGTATGTCAAAGTAAAGCCATCAGAGACCTGAATGCCGCGCTATGAGCAACAAACTAGCTGGGCCCATCTGTACTTTCTAGTTTGCAAATACTGTACATATACTTAACATAGGATAAATTGTAGGTTATGTATAGTAATAAAGATGTACAGTATTTTGCAATAATTTTAGTTAAAGTATGTTGATCTCTGAAGTAGTACTTCCATTGAGAAGATGTCAGATTTTTATAAATGTTTTCTCTGCATTGGTTTACAATTTAAGCATGAAGTTTCTGAAAAGTTAATGTTTATTTTCATTTCTGAGCTCAGCCAAATTAAAGAATTCATCCAAAAATATACAACACATATATACTTTTATGTATTTCATTTTAAAATACTTAATTTTCATTAATATAAAAATTATAGAAGGATTCTCTGGGTTAGTAAAAAGACAACCAAGCAAAGCAGTAAATTGTTTCAGCTATGGCTTGTGTGACACAGTCAGGATAGGAGTCCCTCTCCTGGGGTAGATGGGCTCCCTCTTTACACACACAGCAGCTGTAGAAACAGGATACAAGTCAGGGGTTCTCATACAAACTGGTCAGTGCCAGTCTTTATTGTGCCAAATGAATATAAACATAAACAAAACATAAACATAAGTCCTAGCCCAGCTGGGCTCTAGCTACACAGCAGATTCCCTCTATAATAATGGTAGGGCCTATTGCCCTCACCATCAACAAAACATGTGCACAGTACTTACAAGGATTATCACCAAGTGTATCTCTCTGAACAGGCTAGTCTGCCTGCTCTCCCAGGTGTGAGACACTCAGCCACAAACAAACCCAGCTTATATTAGCCATTTCCAGCTGCAAGCCCTAATGAGCTTGTTACCAGGCTGAAAGGCCCAAAACCTGGAGTGGCCTGTGGATGGATCCCTCCCTCTCCTCACATCCACACCCTCAGGACCCAAACCGGCTTTTCTCTAAAGCCGACATTTCTAGTCTGTTTTTCCCAAACAGACTTCTCCTGGGGGGTTCAGAACACATATGACAGGAACCTGGGACATACATAGAAGCCATTCCACACTTCTCCAGTGCTTCTATCACACTTGAGACTTCTCCATTTCATATTTTAACCTGTAGCTATATAATGGCTCTGCTGTGTGGTGTAATGTGTATAACAGCTCTGCTGTGTGCCGTAATGTGTATAAGGGATCTACTGTCTGGAGTAATGTGTATAAGTACTCTGCTATATAGCATAATCTCTATAAGGGTTCTACTGTCTGTTGTAATTTGTATAATGGCTCTGCTATGTGGCATAATGTGTATAATGGCTCTGTTGTGTGGCATAATGTGCATAAGCGGCTCTACTGTGGTGTAAAATATAATGGGTACTACTGTGTAGTGTAATGTTAATGGACACTAATGTGTGGTGTAATGTAAATAACGGACACTACTGTGTGGTGTAATGTGACTTACGGACACTAATGTTAGGCGTAATGTGTAATGAGCCATGTATTTGCGCAGCTGCTCTGTCACTTTGTTTGGATAAGATACATTGAAGGACATATGGATAAAATATACCATGAGAAATGGAATCAATATGTCAAGCATAATGAGCACTTGTGAGGTGGTTGATTTATGAATAGTAAATCAGAATCTGTGGAGTTTGTTGCAAAGATCTACATTATAATTGGGACAAGGTCCAAGAACTGTCTATGAGACAGTCAATGAACTAATTTTCTTTATTGAATGTAGTCTTGGCACCTTAGGTGAAATTAAGATATACACCAAGGTTCAGATGCCACAACTCCAGATGAATATGATAACAAACATATAGGAGTGGTGATATTACAATGATGTAGTCAAAACTACAGTAAGAGCATCCTGTCATAAATAACATTAAATTGGAAGGCTGCAATTTAAATACTAAATAAATATAAACAATGAGAGTGGACACAAAAATGTATTGTTACTGTCTCACACTTATATCACTGAACACATTTTGCACTTTCTATTTCGCTGGCCTTAATATTTTAAAGGATGAATTAAAGGTTATATTTTATATAATTTCTTGGGTCGCCATAATAGAAAATCTTCATTTGATGATTTTATATATTAACAGTCTGTCAGTGACCCTTTGTTGGAATAATTTTTATTTTCTACTTTGTTTAACCAGCCAGCTCTCTGCAACCTTTGACCAATATAGGTGAAAAGCTGAAAACACTATTGTGAGCTGTAAGGTGGTCTGGAAGTTAATGTTATTGAGGTTAATAATACCTTAGGAACAAAAAAGAGCCAAATTATGTGATTTTAGCTTTTGTCAATTTATGTAAGAAAATTTTACAAAACCAAAACTGGATGACGAATTAGAACCAAAACCAAAAACAAATCCAGCAAAAATGGTCCTGCAGACATCCCTACTTAGAACATTTTACAAATGACAACATTTAAATTATTTGTTAATCAGTTTGTTAAAATTAAAAAAAGAGTTGACAAAAAACTTGCAAACTATCCTTTAAATTAAACTGCAAACAAGACAGGAACCAATAGCAACTGATTAACAATTTGTTTTATGAAAATAATACTACACAGTAACCATTTAACAAAAATGAAAATCGAATATAGAAAGCTATGTTTAGACAATAAACAATGCCAAAATATATAACCAATTAGAAGTGGGAGCATTAAATTATTACACAACATGTTGGCCACATTCAGTAATGGATACTATAGTGAATAATTTCATACCTAATAACATGCATACAATGTTAGGGGAGATCTGCACTATTAGACCAGATGTGAAAATATTGATGGCTTAAGAGAAATGCCTTGTGTGCAAGAGATGATCAAAGATGAAGGGGATAAAGTGTGAGAGGAAGATGGCATCTCCTTGGTATACCCTGATATACAGGAGTATTGATGTATGTACTGTTGTGCAAGGGGACAGTGTCTGTGTTCTTGTGATGGATGATTAAAAATGCACAGCAGGCAGATGAGTGCAGGTGAATATATTTTATTGACTAATACACAAAATGTGAAGTTGAATGTCAATAGTAGAACTATGGGTGTTGATAAAGTGAGTGGTCTGGTGTTAACGAGAGATGGCGTCCCGTGCCTCCATTAATCACGTTCTTACCTTCTTGGTAGCTCTCAGATAGCTGACCTCCTGGTCAGGCTTCATTATGGTGCTGTACCTATCTCCCATGTCCCTGGGAGTGTAGCTCTGGCTCTTCTTCTGGTGGGGGCTTGAAACAAAGAATGTAGCTGTACACTCTAAGTACTAAGAACATTGATAATAAAAATAATCCTGATAAACTCTACAATTAACATGAATTATAAGGGAAGTTCTTAGTACATATTTGGCCAAAGATGTTTGCCCAACCACCAAGCCAAGCCCGTTTGAAGCTTTGCAGAGAGGTGAGAAGTCCAAAAGTGAGAGGGAGTGAGTTTTTTCGTGGTGGGCTGCAGCAGAGGTGAAATTCTGGAGTTGGGATTGGGTAAGACTATCAGTCAGTAAGAGTGGTTGTGGTTGTTGGCAGAGCAAAGTGGATGGGTGTGAGTATTGAGGGGGATAAGGTCAGATATGTAGTGGGAGAAGATTGGGCGAGAAATATAAAAGTGAGAATGCATGGTCTGAATATAACTGAATTGTATTGTAATGGAAGAGCTGACAAAGTAGTGCCTGGCAGATGCAGAGTGGTTGGAGAGAAAGATGTGCCACACAGCAGCATTAAGGATGGATTTGGGTGGTGAGAGGCAAAAGTCAGGAAAAACAGAAAGGGAAGGTTTCAATAGTCCAGTCAACAGATGAACAAGTGAGCGGATTATGATCTTCATTGCCTGAAGGGCAAAAAATGGTCTAATCCTGGACAAGTGAATGTAACAAGAATGTGAGAGAACCTAAATGTGGGAGTTAAAAGAGAATGCAAAATTGAGGACAATTCCTACATGGGGAACTAATGGGAAAGGATAGTGGATGATGTTACCAGGAATAGTGAAAAAGATGGAAGAGAGAAGACTACAGTATGGAGGGAATGAAGACAGTGAGTTCAGTTTGACATGTTACGTATATGAAATTGCTAGGACATCCAGGAGGAAATGGCAGAAAGAAAGCTGGAAGCAAAAGATAGGAGGGACAGTCCCAGGAAGAAAGGCAGATCTGAGTTTCATTAGCATAGAGATGATATTTGAGGCCAAATGTGCTAAACATGGTAGGAAGTATAAAGATAGAAAAGTAGGTGACTAAGAACAGGGCCCTCAAGGACTCCAACAGGTAGAGTCATGAAAAGAAATAGAGTGTCACATTAGGAAATTGTTGTGAACTGGTTGTGGTTCAGTGGATGGGACTATGCGCAGGAAACTCAATAGGCATACTGTATATAACTCTATTGCATGAATCTATACAAGGTAGGACTGGGAAATAAACTAAAGATGATTGCCTGCAGGACTTATAGCAAGTCGAGATTAATGTAGCAAACTGAATGGAGCAGACACCTGTAATTGGAATCAGGCTGGTACAGACTAGGCACTGGGACTGGCTGGAATAAAGAAGGAGTCAGGTTAGAACAGACTCTGCATTTTGGCCAGACTGGAACCGACTGGAATGGAGTCTGAGTCAACAGGAAGCCAGCAGTGAACACAGAATACAGACTGCTGGAGCAAAGTGCTGGTTACACTGGCAGTGTAATTGAGCAGATAAGAATCTGTAGATCACCAATGCAGAGGAGCAGAGCTTCTGGAACAAGAATTGAGCTGAGGAGTCTGGAGCCAAGGGAGGCATCTGTAATGGAAACATTGCTCTGGCAACTTGCTGGGACAAGTGGAAGGGTGAGGATGGGAATAGGGAAGAGATGGAGAGAGGGGTTTGGATGAGGAGAGCATGGTGAGAGGCAATTTAATCTACAGTAAGGGGTATATTTATTAAAGTGCAGGTTTTTAGAAGTGGAGTTGTTGCCAAAGCAACCAATCAGATTCTACTTAACATTTATCTAGCACCTTTTAGAAGATAAAAGCTACAATCGTTACTATGGGCAACAAATACACTTCTAAAAACCTGCACTTTAGTAAATATAACCCTAAGTGTGTCCTATGACCCCCCTACTCTAAAAAACAAAAATCATGGTTTGTGATCTGATATGTACGGAGGAAATTGTATTATGTTCAATTTACTGTATTTTCAGTTAAGTACATTGCTATCATAAATTAATGACTTTTATGCAATAATTTTCTTATGGCATTCAAAGATTGTTCTAATTCATGGCATGTGTATAAGCCCACAGGGGCGGCCTAAGAAAGAAGGGGTCCCATGCTCTGTCTCCATGTGGGAAACCTCCTCTCTCATGGTGCAGTTGTGAGCAGACTCTGGCACCTGCATTTGCAGGTCTCCAGGATCATGGCGCCTGTGTCATGTTCCCAGTGATTTCTCTACTGCACATGGGCAAATCTTTGTGTCATTTGCCCGTGATTTCTACAGCACTGACACAGGACTCCAGAAGAGTAAGTACAATGTACAGTGTGCGGTGCGAACCCCCATGGACCCAGGGGCCTGTGTTTACTGCACACCCTGCACCCACTTTAGCTATGCCACTGTAAGTATGGTATATATACATTTATACTCCTGATGAATGCATGGTGCCAGTACTACTGTTTTTGAGCTGGACACATCTCAAGAAATTACTGGCCAAGAGTGTAAATGCCATAGGTGCAAGGGGTACAGCTAATATAGCGTCCATTACTGAAATAGACCACTTTAGGTACTTACTAAAGTTTTGTTATTTGACCCACATCTGCTTACTTCAACTCATCACTTTTTTGTGTACATCTTTATCATCACATTTTTGGAGCTCAAATGTACCAAATTCGAAATTGAGTCCTACAGTAATCAGTGTTTGTTTTTTCAAAATTGTATACCCTTTGCAGACTGTTGAGATGTGTGTGCAGCCTTGATGGTGAGCAGAGAACTGTACACACCAGCAATTAAATTGTAGGCAATGACCACTCAGGTAGCTTAACCAGGCTCTGTAGTTTTTTTTGTAGTAGTGGATGTAAAGCCATACTCACTGTTACAGATATCTGGTTCTAGATGAAGTGGAACCTGTATTGGAACAGGAGATCACCAGCCGGTGACTGTCCTCTCAGTTTGGATAGCGATGCACGACTCTGGAACGATGGATCAAGCGGTTAATATTGTGAGTCACCGGAGCTAAGAGAAAGAAGTCCATTCTCCACCATGTCTCTAATACACAGTGGCAAGATGGCACCATGCATGCACAGATACACTATCGGCGGCCATCTTGGTAAGGAAACAATGTATCCCTTGAGGAGCCATTTGATTGAAGACTGCACTTTAGTGCACCACACTACTAACACCCACCCTTGCTACAAGCATCTCCATGTTACATAAACCTTTAAATTAAGCTTTCATGTAGCAAGCTGTAAAAAAAGGTGAGGTTAGTCACACAAAAGAGCAGCATAGAATCAAGCAACTTGGGTTGGGTCTTCCTTTTTGGAACTTCAACAAAGTCCACTTTCCTGATAACATAGGCCGCAGCAACAGTCTCTTGACTAAATACTTTTAAATTTGATGATGCTTGCTGTCTTTGTACTTTGGATTCCTGTTTCTTGAAAATGTCTCTTTTCCTATAGTAGACTTCCATTCACACCAGTCAGTCTTTGACTTTAGCTCTCGGACCTCCTGAGTTACTCAAAATGCAATATTTATGAACTGTTCCTCATACCTTTTGGTTGGCTTGCACTAGCAGGTGACCTTTATTGTCGTTGAACTCCCACGGTGTTAGTTTCTGATTCAGAGTTGTCTCCAGCTGCTGGCATGTCCAATGACACATACTTGCTCTGCATGTCAAAATCTGGCTTTTCCACAACTTCTATTATTTCTTTAACTACAACATCGCTTGACTTGACAAGCTTTCTTGTGGTTGGATTCCACAATCTTGGCCTTAACTCTCCTGACAATTTACGAGCATTATGCACTTTATTGACTTTAAATCCATCTTGTGTCTGATTTCCTTTGGTATATGGACATAAGCAGTGCTTCCAAATGTTCTCAGATACTTTACACTTGGCTTTTTTTTTACAAGGCCTCAGTTAGTGTTATGTCCTTCAGGGCAACTGTTAGTGAATGGTTGTTTAAGTAGGCTGCTGCGGACATGGATTCCACCCAAAACTGTTTCTCTTAGTTTGCATCCTTCAGCATACACCCTGCTTTCTTCACTACTGTATGGCTTGCTCGTTCACTAATGCCATTTTACTCTGGACAATAAACAATGGCCACCTGATGCTCTATTCTATTTTTTATCAATAATTGCTCCACCTCTCTGCTGAGAAACTCCATTATCAGATCTCAGAATTTTGAGTCTGTAGTCTGCAAGTTTTCCTTTATGAAGTACACATGTCATTCTTGTGAAGTGATCAATAATTGTCACATTGTATCTACAGATGTGCCCACATCTGTCCTCTGTACGCTACAAGTTGCGCCACACATAATGCGGGAGCTCAGTAGCACCAAGTGTCTTTTGTGCATCTTTTTACCTTCAAATGCATCTTATTTGCACAACGATGTGAATAGATAGCACAAGCAGCTTCTGCTGATTGATATGATATGCAGCATGCCTGTGTTCTCTGTGCGAGAACGGGTGTATCTGAATGTGAAATGCTATGTTACAGTGTCAGCGGCTGTAACACTGTGATGTAGTGTTTAGCATGCAGATACACCCGCAGACACACAGAGAACATATGCACACTGCATATCATTTTAATCAGCAGAAGCTGGTTGTGCTATGTATTCACATTGATGTGCAAATAAGACGCATTTGAAGGTGAAAAGATGCTCTTCGCTACTGAGTCATGCCACGGCATGGCACGACTAGAAGGGCTGTTTAATGCATCTGGAGGCTAGATGTATGTGAACCCATCTGTATATCCACTAATAGACTTTACTGCCATTGATCCACACAAATCTTAATGTACTATTTCAAGTGGTGCTTAAACTCTACTGGTTGACCTTGGAAATGGTTGACAGCTTTGTTTTCCAAATATGCAGCTTTCACACATGGGGATTTCTGTGTTAGTCACCGACACTCCTGTGGCCATCCTGTTTTGCAGCTTTTGAACACTGTCATATCTGAGGTGACCAAATCTTCTATGCCAGAGTTCCAATGATTGTGACTCAGTTGTCATCATTGCATTATCCTGGACATACAATTTCTGGTGTCTTGTGCCTGTAGTGATGATTGGCCCACTTTTATTTCTCACAATGCACTTGCCTCTTGCAAATTGAACTCTGTGGTCTCTCTGCTCTCTGTTCTATGCTAATTGCAATAAGATTTGTTCCATTTATGGTACATATAATATTTCAGATTTATGTGACTTTGGTTCTATAACCAATCCTCTATCAAGATTTTAATTGTCCCAACTTTAGTGTTTGTCAACAATTGTTTACTGATTCTTTTGTTTGTAATACCATCACACTCATCTTAGTGAACCAGTCCTCATTGCAGCTGAAAAGTCTGGTAGCACCTGTATCAATATACTATGGATCTTTTCTATGGTTATCTGTTACACTCAGGGCTACCTGGTCTTTGTCATCACAATACTGGCTCTGCACTTGATCCAATTTTTCTCTGTTTGCAATTAATTGCCTTTTGACTTAGCTTGTGCCAATTATAACACTTGAACTTGAAATAATATGTTCTAAATTTTTCTCACTTTGCTTGTAAGGCATTTGTCTCAGCACTAGATTCACAGGGTACAAATTAAGTATATTCTTCTCTTAAGACCTTCATCTGATATGCCTCTTGCACTGCAATCCACATGTCTTTTTGTCTTTTGCTGACACTTTCCCATGTATTATGGGGTATGTATGTTGCTCCAAACTTAAGCCTATGCACCATATGGCAATGGGTCTTCCTTCTTCATCTTGGCTTGGACTGTCACTAGGATCTACTGTTACTTTCCACAGGCTCATCAGCTTAAGCTGCATTTTTATAGCAAATGTCTTTGTTGTGTAATTTTGTGCACCTTTAAGTTTAATGAAACCCATTATTGGTGTTATTCCTATGCTTGTGGTCCTTACAGCCATTATATTGTAACCCTCAATACTTCAAACAGAATTGGGCTACTCAATCAGGTATCAGTGCCTCCACCCAAACTATTATAGGTTGTTTGGGAAACCCTGTCAACTAAGAGTGTGTAGCTCCCTGGTCACATGCAATATTTAGTGTAGGTGTACAGTCATTCAAAATGCATATAATATAAAGCAATACTTATATTTTAGGTTTTACCACCAGAGTCGTCTTCTTCTTTTTCAGGAGATCACTTTCCGGGTACTTCCCCGAATATCCACAAGGTAAGTATTACTCAATCATAACAGTTACTACTTCAGAACTTTTATAGGATGAATAGATAAATAACATACAAGGATAGAATACACTTGCAATATAATATCACATAAAGTGTAAAAAAAAGTACTTTCATCATAACATATGTAGAGTCCCTTTGCTGTTTAAGTCCAGAAGTACTTTGTAAGGAATGTCTCTTCTTAAATGTCCCTTTATACCTTATAACAACTAATATGGAAATATAAAGAGTCTCAATTAGGCTCCCGCTATTTGTAGGAAAGTCTCGGATTTATCAAGGTATTTTCCAAGTAAGACTTGCTCATAGAATAAAAGACGCACCTTTCTTGTAATAAATTATAATCTCCTGTGGATATTGGTGCAGAGCCAGGGCAGAAGCTATGTGCTTAATGAGTATTTCACTATTTGTAGGCTGCGAGGGGTTAATACTGAATACTCAAGAATTTATTCCCCTGTTGCAAAGCTGAAAGATTTCAAGTATCTATGTTATTAGCTGTTGTTTGATATGTAAGCAATTCGAGCAGCTAAATAGTCATAAAACTTCTTCCTAAAATGGCTGTGCTTATACTTCCAATACTGTCATTAATACTCTGCTCCCTTTGTAGATTACTTCTCTCTAAAGTCTTGCTTAGGGATTTAAGAATAAAATTATGCTTCTTCCTTAGTCAGTGTTCGTTAAGTGGTCTCCTATAACTGTGGGACCAACTGAATATATATATCCTGAGGATAACGACACTCTGGACTATTTACTCCTCTTTACTAATGTGGATTATCCTAAGTGAGTGTGTATAATAAATTACTCACTTACAGTCCCTTCAGCGCGGCTGTGTATAGAAACAGCGTCTCACCCACACAGCTGTACCTCATAGCTGCTGCTGCTGTTCACTGACATGCCAGGACCCCGCCCCCAGCTCTCATTGGTCGCTGGCTAATCTCCTTTGAATGACATGCAGGGCGCTCTAATGTCCTCCTCCGCCGCTTCCTTATGTGGCTGCTGGTTGTGGGAGGTCCTCCTGACCCTCCCCCGTCCTCCGGAGCCGGACTTCACCCGTCCGCCTACTGCCTATGTAGCGGCAGTCCACGGCTCCACTTCAGACGCCCCACACTGGCCCCGCTACCGCCGACCAGAGCGGGATGCTCTTACAGGTCAGTGCGATGCGGTCTCTGGAGGGGGGAACAGCAGACTGACCCAGCGCGCCTGCACAGCCCCTATATCACCTCTTCTCTAGCGCCGCGCGATCACCTCCTTCCCGCTCACCGCGCGAGCCTCCGATCCTCGCGCTGCTTCTAGCAGCTTCTACCCCTCTCTCAGCTTCCCCCTTTTTACAATTCAGCCTATGCCTAATAAATAAAAAAAAAATCATACACTGCCCTTGCTCTGGCTCTACCCAGCCCCTCACAATCTCAATGCTATTTACAACATCATAACATTTACCTATTTATATACTATAGTATATTAACACTTTGTAAATCAGTATACATATATATACATTCATGTCAAATGCCCAAAGGTGCCAGACAGCACTCTTGCAGCAGTTATGTGTCATAAATGTTAACATGTGTTTGGCCTATATTACATATACATTTGCTCTGATGCTGTAAAATATGTATTTTTGTAACACCTTTTAGCTCAAAATGCACTGTTCTTGTCTCCTTGTGTGCTGCAGCATGTTTTTGTAACTTGCAAGTGGCAAAGATGGTGCTTCAGCACTTCTCTGGCATTTGTATCACACTTCCCACTGTACCCGGGACACTCCTTTATACACTCTCAAGGCTCTGATCCCTTTTCTCTCACTTATATATTGAGGTATTCCTTCTGTAGTGAAGTGTTCTGGGTGCCTGTCACAGCTGCCTGCTCTTGGAGCTTTCATGCAGTGCCTGGGACTTGTAGTGCTGTGGTTTCTCTGTGCTCGGGGTCTATTGTGCCTGAGCCCATAACTTGTTGGGAATATTTGTGTAGCCATGATGGTAAGCAGAGTACTGTACACACCAGAGGTAAAATTGTAGACAATGACCACTCAGGTAGTTTAACCAGGCCCTGTAGTTTATTTTGTTGTAGTGAATGTACAGCCATACTCACTGTTACAGATATCAGGTTCTGCATGAAGCAGAGCATGTAGTGGAACAGGGGTGCTTACTGATCTCCAGCTGGTGACTGTCTTATCATTATGGGTATCAGTGCAGGACTCTGGATCAACGGATCAAGCGGTAAATATAGCGGGTCTCTGGAGCTAAGAAGAGGATCTCCTTCCTCCACCATGTCGCTCATACATAGTGGTAAGATGGCAGCGTACATACACAGATACTCTATCGGCGGCCATCTTCATAAGTGAATGAAGTATGTCTTGAGGAGTTATTATATTGGAGACTGCGCAGTAGCGCACTCCACTGCTAAAACAGACTCGCCATTTCTCTTTGAAAGAAGTGGAATTGTGATGGCTACCATCACCAACTCATTAAAATATGTTAAATTATGCTTTCTGATATGCCATTGCTTTAGTCAACTGTTTACTCACTAATTGACCAGCTGATACAAGGCAAAATATAACTTATGCTTTTAAGCCCTATTCATCAATGATCCATTTCCAATCACAGTACTTAAGATGGCAAAATACTGTCACTGGGCTATGGGGCAGGACCGGCACAGGGTAGCAAAGAAGTATATGGGATAGATCCAACAGCAACACTTTCGCCTATGCCTGTTTTAAACTAGGTCAGCTTAATAATAGATATGGGCTATTGGTGCCCATATAAAATCTAGAATGCATCCCAGGTAAATAGATCTCTGTATTTTATTAAAAATTAATTTGTTTCAAAACTACATTTAAAATTTTGGCCAGAATTCAGTGATTAGTATGCATGTATATTTATGTATATTTATGTTGGTATATACTGTATATATTTTTACACCGATAGAAGAGATGTTTCAGCTTAAATTAGTGATATCCAAATTATGCAAAATGAGGTAACAATACCATTTACATCCTGAATAGGAAATGTATAGAGTAATTCCTGCTTTATAAATTACAGTATATATGAAATAATGTACCACCCCACTGTAAATTCTAAGGATCTTGTAAGTCACTGAGGAGTTTTGTGAACAAGGGCAAAAGCCCAAGCGTTTTGAACAAAGGTAACAGCTTTACAAGTTAATTAATATTTTTTTACTACATGCAAAAATGATTACTACATTAATTGTTATTTCTGCTAATTTATGTGCTTTAACCTAAAGAAAAATGAAAAGCAACACAATCACTGTGACATCTGTAAGGAGAGCTTGTCACAGAAATTAAGTTGTCCATCTTACATGCAATCAGTACCTCAGTGTGAAACCCATAAAGACTATACTTTATCTCTGTAGGAAGACACTCTTTAAGACAGGTAGGATTTATATATCTCTAGAGATAATGAAAAAATTACTATTTCACAGTGGTAATTATCAAAAACGTTATATACGTTAATTTGCTAGTTCAGTACTCTTCTGAATTCTAGATTATGCAAAGATGTAATAACTAAAATTATATTTATTTTTACTACTGTGCAGAATGTGAAAATTTTTTATACAGTGTATATATTAATGTACTTTAATTTGTTATGACATTATTTTAGACATTATAATTGTGCTATACTAATATGTTTGTTGTTCATGCAAAATATTATGAGATTTTCTTAGTAAGGTTAATCGTTTCATTAATCTCTCCAGCTTTGGTCACTTTTAGGTCATACACTGAAAGCTTCAATTGTAGTCATTAAAACACTGATAATTCAAGTTGTTTATCTACAAAATTAGCACTGTTTATAAGTGATTGTAGATTTCATAAACAGTTATGGTGAGTCTGACATATCTCAAAATGCATTTTATCGCATAAAAACACGATCCAATAATAACAATAATATTTGCACTAGATGTATGTCAGGTGTTCAGGCGTGTATACTTACACCTTACAATGTGGATCCATGGCATGTTGCATCAGGTGCATTCCTTTATGATTGCAATGTAGTTCTCTGAAAATACACTAAATTGAAAAAAATACAATTGGCTCCTAATTTATCAGATCTCAATCTTAATTCAATAACGTCCTATAATTTAAAGCTGAAGTGCATTGCTAAAATAAAAGGGTTTCAAAATTTTCCAACTAGGACTGAATTTTGGAATGAGCATTATTGTAAATATGGTCCATTTTAACCCTGTGTGACCTACCCTAAAAAAATACCCTGTCACTACTTTTAAAATTAATATAACATTATAGAGAAAGACCCTCTATTTACTACAGGTTGAGTCTCCCATATCCAAATATTCCGAAATACGGAATATTCCGAAATACGGAATAATTTTGGCATGACTGAGATAATGAAACCTTTGATTTTTGCTGGTTCAATGTACACAAACTTTGTCTGAGGCACAAATTATTAAAAATATTGTATAAAATTACCTTCGGGCTGTATGTATAAGGTGTATATGAAACAAAAATGAATTTCATGTATGTACACAAACTTTGCTTGAGCCACAATAATATTGAAAATATTGTATAAAATTACCTGCAGGCTGTGTGTATATGGTGTATATAACACATAAATTAATTCTGTGTGTATATTGGGGTCCCATTCCCAAGATATTTCATTATGATATGCAATTATTCCAAAATATGGAATATTCCGTTATCCAAAATACCCCTGGTCCCAAGCATTTTGGATATGGGAGACTCAACCTGTATTATTATATATGTTTTATTCCCCCATATAATTGGAGCACCAATCCATGTGTTCCATCTTTTATTTCTTAAATTGTGATTTTAAACTACAGATGTTCGCAGAGCCTTGTGTTTTGGTTTTGTTAAAACCACCCTCAATGGTTTTTGTTTTTATTTTGGATTTCTTTAAAAAATGTAAAAAAACTGCTAAAACCATGTAATTTGAACCTGTCTTTGTTCTTACAGTATTACTAAAATCAATAAAATTAATTTCCAGTCATTTCCAGTCAATTATGATCAACTTACAGCTCCCAATAATGTTTTCACCCATAGTGGAAGCAATATTGCTAAACTAAGCAACAGAGCAGCAACACAAACATATAGCATTTTAAAAAGAATATAGCACATCTAGAAAATACAGTGGCACTGCAGTGGCTGACAGGATGGCAGTTTAATATAAACTATACAATGCAATAGAATGTTTTCATTAATCGAGAGCTAGATCAAAGGCCTGAGACCAGCACAGGTTAAAGGATGTTGTAGTATTAGTGGAAGCCAGGTAAAGGATTGATTGATTGATTGATTGATTACAGAATATAACTATAATGAAAAACAAAGCAGAGACATTGAAAACACTATTAAAAAACAAGAATCCAAAATCCAAATGAGATTGATTATTCAGTATTCAAGGCAGTGTAACAGCCTACTCAAATTGAATAATGAATTACTAATTATATGATTTGATAACACTAGTCTATTCTGTAGAGAAGCTGCAGGACATGGGGCCTACACATCTGGATGAGAAGCTGGTGATAAATGGTATTGCAAGATACAAAAGTACATGAATGCTCCAGTAAAGTACAGTAATGTACAGTACACTGCCTGTCAAACACACACAATATTGGCAAAGCCCATAATGAAAAGTGGTGCACAATGGAATTGTCCTTGAGCTATCCCACCCACCCTTATGTTGTATTATAAATAGGACATGCATAGTTTAACAAACCAAGCAGTTCAGCAGCAGGGACTGCCACTTTTGTGGCTAAAGTGCTTGGTTTGTTTGCGCCCCAACAAAACATGCGAACAATGGGCTTAAGGTATCTAACAGTGCAGTTAATCATGTTTAAAAGTTGGAAGGTCTCATTATCATCCTCACCCCCATCAGTGTTGTTATTAATATAATAATCAAACAATATTAGCTCATCCCCACTAGAATCCACCGTTACAGAAGTCTCTGTACATTGCTGTAATGGTGGCAAAGGTCTTCCTCAGATAATTTGTAGTTCATGTTTATGACCATCAGTTTTTCTACATTTTTTGGAAGTAGCCTCCTGTGCAGATTGCTCACAAGGTTCCAGCAGGCTTTCCAAGTACTCACTGGATGGTGGGCAACTTAAGTAAAGTAAAGCTAGTTTGTACAAAGAGCTCCAAATTGCCTTTTTTATCCCATGTGCGACATGCTAATTTGTACATTGCCATTAAAGTAATCCTTCACCATTCTATTGAAGCTTACTGTAGTGGTGTCAATAATTTTGGCAATTATTTTAAGCCTGACCAGATGTCATAATGGTGTTTCACTTTGGTGCACTGAGTTGATTCAACCTCATCACCAGTGGGTCTCTTGGGAAAGGTCAGTTTTCTCCTGGCAGCAGCATTTTCAGGAGAACCTGAAGTAGAAGACATCATTGTCATGTGCCAGTTGAGCTGACAGCTTGCTCATACGGAGCTTTTTGTATCTTTTAAGATCTGTCAGTTGGAAAAAATACATTACATACAATGTAAACCTAGGATCAAGCAAGGTTGCTAAAATGCAGTGATCCAGTTGCAAAATGTTGCAAACCGTTTAGTCCTGATAAAGGAAAAAATTAACTTGATCTACAAGTCCATTATATTTAGCCGAATCACTTTCTTTCATCTCCTCCTTCAATTTCTCTAGCTGCTTATCCAGGACAGAATCACTTGACTGGCATTGACTGAACTCACTTCATTGGTTCCTATTTCAAATGGTGTCAGTATCTTGCATAAAACAGGGAGTACTCTCCACTGTGCTGGAGTATGGTACATTGGGCTTCATTCAGAGGTGGCCATACGGTCTACGACCGCACGGCCGCCTCAAAGTTTGTCCAGTGCGCATGCGCACGAGGGAGCCGGCTCCTTCGTGCGCATGTCAGAAACCCGCTACGACTGACAGTGCCGGTCGCAGCGGGTCTCTTTCCAAAGGGGGCGAGCTGTCGATGTTGATTGACATCTCGCCCCGTTTGGAAGGCGGGCCGGGGGGTTGCAGCCCAAATGGAGGCATTCCCTTGGGAATGCCTGCCGTTTGGGGGAGGCCCCACTGACATCCCTAGTGATGTCAGTGGAGAGCTTCTGGCTCTGACAGAGCCAGAAGCTCTCCGGGGCTTACGACAAGTGAGACCCTACCCTAGGGTCTCGTCGTAAGCCCCGATGGTCGCGATGGTCTATAACCATCGCGACCATCACCTTAGCGGTCATTAGCGCTGTGGGTGTAAACCCACAGCCTAACGACCGAAACAGAGGCGGCCGGTCAGGATGCAAGCGGCCGCCCAGTTTCTGAGCGACCGGTTGCATCCTCCGACTACCTCTGAATGAGGGCCATTGTCCCTCCTCTCCCATGGCTTGTACTATATAGTAGGTTTGATGGCTTTTTGCTGTTTCTCCAGTCACTGCTATTTGTATCCAGTGTACTGGAGATTTGCCAATTAGGACAATTGACAACAACTGCTGTGTCATTTTGGCTCTCCTAAGGAAACATTTTTGTTATACAAATTGCAACAAACATAAGTTAGTGTTATCTAAATTCCAGTTTGCCAATTAGGACAATTGACACTATTCTTTGTGTCCTACTTTGGCTCATTTGGGAAACTTCTGCTGGATATGTATTTTTGCTATATTTTTGCACTGAGTTTTATTTTTTAAGTAAAATAATTGGAGTCTGATCAACTCCTTTTATGATGACTAATTATTCTAAGGAATGTTTACATATTTTCTTGTTTAAAGACTTGTTTGTATGTATGCGTTATTTGGTACAACTTACAATACTGCACTTTGATTGTTGTTTTTATTGATGAAGTATTGTTATAAAATATATTTTTATTTTTGATTGATGTCCCAGCAAGGGTGTTTAAGCGCAGTTTTCTTGTTTGTTTTTGATTTCTCTAGTGAGGTTGGCAAATACCTCTTTTTCACTGCTGCATGATAACCTGATCTTTTTTTCAGGGTAGCACTGAATGTTTCTTTTTCTCCAGTTGCTGAAGCATATAAAGTATGGAATTCCACTTCTTGCTTTAGTAGGTGGAATGGAAAATGTAACTGTTGTTACAGCTGCTACAATCTTTTCAATGCAGAATGTCGAAAATGCCCAGAAATGATATAGGCCAAAGACAGTATGGCCTGCATGCACCTGTCATTTAAAAAAAAATATCTGAACCACCAAGATTATTGTGTGTGCAAAACATGGTTCATGTTCAAATTCACCCGGTTACAATGCTTGTATAATGTTACTTGCATTATTAGAAATCACAAATCCTGAGGAGAGTCTTAGTGGGGTAAGCCATTTTGCTATCACATCTGAGATTTTCCAACAGGTTGACACCGGTATGCCTCTTAGTGAAGTCGGTGATACAGAGAGTAGCCTGCCTGTCATGTATCTTGCATTTTGTGTTAGATGCTACTGCTGCTGAAGGCAGGTACAGACTACAGGCACTCTGCTCGACCGGGATACTGACAGACAGGGTGTGCCACGAGGCCAGGCCCCCGTGACACGCGGCACGCCCCTGTCTATCAGTAACTGGACTGAGCAGAGTTCGGGAAGGCGGAGCTGTTTGGCCAGGGTTTAATACCGGACCAGCCCATCTGGCCAGATGTGCAGTCCGTCCATGGCTGAAGGCGATTCACCCACCAAGTGGGCGTTCACAGTCGTGTAATCTTTCATTTGACCAGTACCATTTGTTCACATATCTGAAGTTAAGTGGATAATCGGCACAATGGCAGTTTCTAGGCCAAGAATTAGGTCTTTTTTAACTTCCTGGTACAGACTAGGAATTGCTGTTATGGTAAAATGGAATTGAGATGGAATTTGGTAGCGGAAATAGAGGACCTCAATTAACCATTTAAAACCAGATGCATTGATAGTGGATATTGGACGCAGTTCTAATGCTAGCATAGCTGTAATGGCTTCAGTGATCACAGTGAAACTATATGGCTGCTTTCATATTTGCTTCTTCTTGCAGATGCTTGTTTTGCAGTTAATTGTTGTTTGAAACTACTAATCTTCTTGGTCCCCTTCTGTGATGAAGACTCACCCACAGCAGCACATTAGCAGCCCTAGCATGCAGGGTTTTTTCTGGGGAATCCTGGATAGGGGAGGAATTAGCCTTCGCAAATTGGATGCAGGAGGACTACCTCCTATTATTAATGATGAAGGTGTTGGTGGTAGAGATTGCATGTTCTGAGAACTATTCATGCAGTTCTAGCTAATGCTGAACTGATTGTTATTATTTACAGGATTTTTTAGATTTTCCCACATAATTTGCATGAACCCGCTGCAAATTATGTAACAGGGAGGAGGTTCCTAGATGTTTAACACCCCTATCTCTACTGACATTGGTTTCACAAATGGTACAGATGGCTTGACAATTGTTGTCAGGATTTGGGTAAAAATAAATCCACACAAAAGAGGTGTTTTTTTTAATCTTATATCAGCCATTGACACAAACAACATCCTCCTCCTGACTTTTGTCAACTTCTTCTTGTCCAACACATTCATTATCAACATCCTCATTAGCATCAGATACACAAATATACTGCTCATCCTATTGCACTTCTACAGTAGAATCCTCAATTTCTATGTCACCATCTTTACTTTAACGTTACTAAATCTCACATTTGCAGAGCTTGTAGAATTGGTGGAAGGAGACATCTTGTGGACACACTTAGACCTCTTCTCACTCAGTGGTCTGTAAAGTTTATGAAAACACACTTTGTTCTTAAGCCTTAGTGTTGCATGTGAGATAACAGAAGATGCCTGACTGTGTTTGGCTCCAGCTTCTGCAATAGGCATTATAGGGCATGAAACAGCAGTAGCAGGACCACCACTCACAAAGAAAGGCTGTGGTCTGAGCTTTTCCTCGTCATTGCATTTGGTGTATGGCATGTTGGCAATTTATTTATTTTTTCAGCAGTCAATTTTCCCTTTATTGTTAGAGGTAATGTTTTTTTCTTTAACATTGTGAAATATTGTTTAGATTTCAGATGCCCTTTCTTAAACATTTTTTTCCCTTGACCACCTTTAGTAGATGTTGAAGTACTATCATGATTGGCAACAGCGGCAACACTAGATTTGGGTTGCTGCTCCTGCTTTTTTATAGACTGAGCCATGATTGGTCTTATTTTTGACACCAGCCAAGAAATGATTTATTTATACTTGAGAATTATTTTGGTGTGCAAGATGATATGGGGACATCACTGCACACACCATCGCTTACACTGGAAGGAAAACACACTACGCACTTTTTTTGCACTAATATCTTTGTGTTTTATGCATTTGGAGTTACAGAACTATGTGAAAATTGTTTTGCTGTGCAGAATATGGGGGACACCACTGCACACACCATCACACTGGAAGAAAAACACATTATTAAAAAGTTTTTGCACTAATATCTTTGTTTTTTACACACAAACAACAGTGACAATTTGTTCATGCACTTGGAGGAACAAGTCTGTGAGAATTGTTTTAGGGTGCCGATGAGGGGGAAATACCACTGTACACAGAACAGTAAAATACTCTGCGTCACTTATCAGAACACACACTTATTGAAATACACAAAATAATTTTTTAATTCAATTACAAAACACTGCAAGTTTTTTACTTTAGACGACAGGGGAAAAAAAATTAGATAAATATATATATATATATATATATATATATGTATGAACTAGCTGAAGTACCCAGGTTTAAATCTTCAAGTTATTAAGTTCTGCCCAGCGCACTCTGCTGTGAGGTCCGACTCGGACCCCAACCACTCCATTAGGCTTCCCAGACCAATTGCCACGGCTCTGTGAAGCATCCAAATCCATCCAGTGGAAGGCTCAAAACAGGCTCCCAGGTCACAGTTCTGCCCAGCGTATACCAACGGGAGGTCCGACCGGGACCCTAACCCCCCCTAGAACCTGGCCAGGATCCAATTGGACTACCTTGCGTTGCTTTCATCCCAATCGGTGTAGGGGTGTCCAAATGCATAACCAGACAGACAAACAAACAAACCAATCAATTTTATATATTAGACAACGGGCGCACAATAGTGAAGTCTGTAATAAAAATTTGAATGTCAATCTTTATATTTGAACACAAACATAAAATAAAGCTCAACAGAGCATAAAACTTATTTCTCACACTCCCACCATTTGATTCACAAAGATCCAGAGTTAATTGCAGCCGTAGTGGTTTAAGTCTTGCTGTCTGCTCACAATGGACAGTATTGTCAGCCCAGAACACACCCAACTGGGTTAATTTTCATCATCAGGGGTGATTGACTTTGGAGCTCTATGAGGCTTACAGACAATGCCGGGAGTGTGAGAGAAATTTATTTTATGTTCTGTTGAGCTTTATTTTATGTATGTGTTCAATTATAAGATTTATATTACAGACTTTACTATTGTGTGCACCTTGCTTGTATTTAGATTTATGGACTTGCCCTGGAGATATATATATATATATATATATATATATATATATATATTTATTTATTTACAGTTTCTTATATAGCGCAGCATATTCCGTTGCGCTTTACAATTGTCAACATTAATAGAACAAAACTTGGTAATAACAGACAGATATATAGGTAGGAAGGGATATATATATATATATATATATATATATATATATATATATATATATATATATGGAATAGTATTCCACAGTGATAGGTTTCCTAGAGAAAAAGGTGTACATGCATTTTAACAAACAAAAAAATAATACAAACAACATCACACACAGACAGTAGACTGTCTATTTGCACTGCAGTGTGTGTGTGCAGTGGCTGTGTGTGGCAAATTAAACAAACACACTGACAATGGGGATGTCTGTCCCTTTCCTTTACTTAAACTATTTGCAGTCCTACCTACTGCTCCAAGTTCTCATGACACCCTTATGGTGAGCTGATGGCTTGATGGTCTTCTGTGTCAATTGGCGCCTGATCACGTGGGGGTGAAGTTTTGTATGCAATCCAAAACATGTGTGATCTGATGCCAGGAAGATTACGGATCTGAATTTAGCAGGAAGACTAGGGGATCCCCTAACTTTGGGGGTGTTTGGTTTCCAAGGAAACATAACTGCTCATCTCTATTTTAAACATAATATTATATATTAACATAAACATATTTTATATTATTACTGAAATATTAGAAACCAAAAACATTATTTATGAAGATACTATTTATACAAATATTTCAGTTGCTAGTTAATTAAGAAATAGGGAGCAAAAACCCATCTTAATTTATAATCTATGGAGACAAAACTCAGTAAATACAGTTTACAACTCTTTATGCATATTTCAGTGCAGGCTATCCTTGTGTCTGTGATTCATATACTGGCAGATGAAAGTGTTGAGGTGACCTTCTTTCTTATCAAACCCTGCATGTGTCTATGCTTTGAAGATATTATGTTTGGAAGCTTTGGGCTCTCTGGTGACTTCTTCAGATTTAATTAGTCTGACCTTCTGTGATAATCCCTCCACTTCTGAATCATATTCAGCTTCTGCATTCATCGGCAAAAGACCAACTGCTACGCAAAGCACTTAGCATAATTCACAGTTTGGCTCTTGAAAACTGAACTTTTGTAAATAGGTAACCACTTTTAGCATTAAAATTTGGTTATGTTGGTGCCAAGGAAAAGTTTATCTAGGAGTTTAGACAAGTTCCACTGCTCCAAGTCAAATATTTCCTGTTATGTAAATGTGTTATTTGGTGAGTATTTCAATCTTTTTTCCTAATCAATGCTGAAATTGGTATCTGTCTCAAACTATAAACATTTATGTTTAGATGTTTCAGTACATTGCAGCAAATTGAGCAGTACTTTAATTTTAGTTGAATTTTTTTTCTTAAATAGATATGTACTTTAAAAATTGTATAAAAGCTGAAAACCCTTACACAATATGTTTTTTGGAAGCTTTGCATTGTGGATGTTTATGACAACTACACATATTGTAGGCAGCTGCAGAGCAAAAGATGGTGATATCATACCAGTCATGCAAAGATATGCATCCAAATCGTTAAACATTCAAGCATAGATTTTGTGCATCATATCCAAAGGGCAAAGCTGCTGAGGTCCACTGAAAAAACCTCTTTATAAGAGCATTAAATATTGATTTGTACAGATGTGAGTACATTGATGCCACAGTTCACGAGTTTGCAGAGTAAAACACAGGTTTGCAGAGGAGCAGAATTTTGCATTGGTCAACAGAATAAACATCTTGGTAAGTATGGAGTAAATGCACTAGTGCACCTAATAGTCTTGTCCTATACTGTACTTAACATTTTCCAGTTGTACTTTACTAGAAAAGAGCATTTCTAGGCACATAAAAGTGCAGCATGTAATAAAGGCAGTCCCAAAGTCCCCATGCTCATAATTTAAGCCATAAATGAGGCTATGGGCCGTATTCAATTGCAGGCGGAAAGCCGTTTTCAGCTAAAAGTTTCCGCCAATGATGTAATTTCGCTAGGCGAGAACTTATCCTCGTATTCAATTCCAAAGACTTTTCGCCGGTGCGAAAAGTCTGCACCTTGTAACCAGCGGAAAAGATTTGCCTCTAATACAGGCGGAAAAAAGTGCAGAATTGGGGGTTTGGAGTGCAAACTTGCGGAAACGACCCTGCAGCCTTAGGACAGTCCCCCAAAGGTAAACTGCATCAAAAAAAGTAAAAAAAAAACTTCAGATCACCCCAAAAAAGTACTTTCGTTTTGGGGGTGAAAAAGTTCAAAGTTGGGGGACAAACTTAAAAAGTAGCAAAATAGACTCCAGGGCTTCCCCCAAGTATGCTCCAGGTATTTTTTTAATTGCAGGTGTTTTCTAAAGGTGCATTTTTTATGTTTTTTTAAAACCTCACTTTAGCGATTTTTAAACATGCTTTTTATGTACCCCAAATTTGCTGGGACTACTTATTTTTGCAAAAAAAAACCCTTCTAAATGCTATTCTTCACCACCTGTGCAAAGACGCTAAATAGCAGCTATTGAGAGCATTTAAGCACAACAAATATCTTCAGCAGGGCTAATCGGGAGTATCCATAGTGATCCCCTATGTCAGTGCATCTTTTGGGGGGTGTCAGGCTGATTGCCCTAAATCTGACAGCCCTTTTGCGCCTGTTTGAGTTTCGCCGGGACGTGTTTTCGCGTCCTTTAGAATTGAATTGGGCAAAAAGCGGCTGCGCCCACGAAATGGGTTTTCTCCAAAAACACGCGGTGTCGGCGAAAAGTCTGGCAGGCGAAACTTAGCAGACTTTTCGCCGGCAATTGAACTCGGGCCTATGTCACAGTGCACCGGATGTTACTTACTGGGCCCGGCAGCCCTGGGGTCTCGGCCGGTTCCCCTGTGTCCTGGTGCAGCTGCAAGTGCAGGTGGCCGTGACTCCCTTAGAGGTGCACGCGTCAACCCGCAGTAAAACTTAAAGGGACAGGCGCCCCAAATGTGAAGTCATGTTTGGCGCAAGAATTGAGTTGCTCCCTATAAGAGTCTCTGACACTAGACAGGTGCCAGAGTATAGGCTCCATTACCATACCCTAGCATTCATACCTCAGTGATACCGTCTGCTTGTTCTGACCCCTGGCTTGTTCGTGACCTGACTTCGTCTTCTCCCTGGTACTGTGCTTGTTATTCTGGTTCTGACCTTGGCTCCATTCCTGACCCAATATTGCATGATCCCTGGTACCATCTTGTCCATTTGGTTCTGACTTGGCTTGTTGACCAAGTTTGAAATCCTTAATCGTTCTCCGCTCCAATCCAGAGTATGCCAGCACCTGTAATAGGAAACTTAGTCTGAGGGCTGCGACTTGCATGTCGGATGCAGCTAAGTCTAAAACTCCTTGCGGGGGTCCCTGGTGAATACCGCTGGCACGTCAGACTCCACGTCTCAGTTCTGGGTCCTGCCAATTCCAAAGTACAGGCTAGCATCTATTATGTATCTGTGAGTTGCAAAAGGCTAAACCAAGCAGTATTTTAGGAGAAAATCTAAAATGTTATTAAAAGGGTTGGTTATAAAGTGGTGGCTGGTTTGCTGTGACATTTTTAAATTTTTCAGTGTGCTTCTCCAATTGATGCACTTGTAGGTTGTGAACCTCGTAACCGACACCTAACAGAAATCTGTCCACACAAGTTAACATTCTACAGGAATGTGCCTCTGCTAATGAACATACTGCAGATATACAGTATGGCCAAGTTCCTTCTACATTAGATCCCACCCTACATCCACATACCCCCACTAATCAACAGACTATAGAAGTATGCTACCAATAATTTACACCATACAGAAATATAGCTATTAACCTGCACCATACACAAATATTTAACCACAAAAGTTTTTTACTATATCTGATTCTAAGATAGATTGCCTGCTTATGCGTGATATGCTGAGATGCTGAAACCAGCCACAAACTAACAATACATAAATATGAAAATTAGGAAGATATCTTTAAATTGTTTAAAAAATGTAGCTAAGTGCAAGCAAGTCAAACTTGTCAGACCATAATCAGGACTGTTCGACCATGTTTGAGCTGGTTCACATAGAGTATATGCAATTCAAACAATCAGTCTTAAACTGATAGATTTTATTTAACTGTCTTTGATATGACAACAAACATAGATGCTGGAACAGGAGGAGGGGCAAGGACTGACTTTCCCCGCAAACATTTGAGAGGCGCCAGTATACAGTATGTGCTGAGTCATGAGGAGCAGAGTTACCATGGGCTAGGCACTGATTTATTTCAACTTCCAGCTGCTCCACCTCCTCCCTCCCCACAGCCTTTCAACGCCTGCCTCCTCCCTCCCACCCCCTCCACTTAGCTCTGACCCCTACAGCAGCTAGTAATTGCGGGCTCACCCCTCCTCTGGGGCCAACCCTGTGCCCTTCTCCCCTCCAACTTTATATACTCCTCCCCTGTCACCCCTCAGTTCCCCTTTGTACTTTCTCTCCCCTTGGACCAAAATGCCCCCCACCCCCCATTAGCGGCATCCACAACCCCCCTCCTGGCACCCCCACCCTCCTGCCATAGTACCCCCACCCCTGATGACTATACCCCGCCCCCCCTCATTTGTGGCAAACATACACACATATATATTGGAATATATATGTAGAAATTAATAAATATATATATATATATATATATAGCCAAAATAATATAGGCAGCACTCATCAGACTTGTTTTAAAAGCAGGTTAACATCCTTTATTGGGTCGACATATTTCAGGGACAGCCCCCGTCCTCTTGGACAAGTGTACAACTGCATACTACAAACATACAAATATATATACCCACCCCACAATGTGCTTAATTACCTATTGCTTTCACCTGTGTTTCACCACCTCGAGGAGTACAGCATCACTCACATGTCGTGGGATGCTGACTACATCGGCCAGCGTCTCACAGCAATGCAAATAGAAAACCTTGTTAGGTTTTCAATCTATGTTCAAAGCCCTTAACTGCTGTGGAAAATAAAGTTTTATCTAAGGGGCTCAGTTTTGTTACAACTACTAAACTGGACCAATTTCAACGGAAATTGGACAGTTATAAATTAAACAGGACACTCCGCATTTAAGAGCACTTTGGCAAAACAGAGACAGACATAAACAGGAAAACAGATTCTGTCCCTATACAATTTAGGAAGGTTTTGCCCAGATCGAAATTTGAACCAATATTGAATAATCCATCCATTAACTCCTTTTCTAGATTGTTGGATCAACAAAGTACTAAGAATCAGATTCATCATTATGGTAGTAATTTAAAGAAAGAAGAGTGGGAGGCATTGAAAGCCCTTTCTAGTAGAACGGATATAATAATTCGCAATACCGACAAGGGAGGAGCAGTGGTACCTCAGGATCTTTTGGACTATCAACAGGAATGCCTAAAACAACTTTCAGATTCTGGAATATATGAATTACTAGCTAAAGATCCAACTAGCTAAAGATCCAACTATGGAATATAAAAAAGAATTAGAGATTATATTATCAACAGCCAGAGATGAGGGACAAATTATATCAAGCTTTAAGAGTAGAATTTCCTAAGGTTCTCCTTTTTTATAGGGTTGCATTTTTCAAGTTTGTTTATATCTTCGCTATATAGTTGATTTGTTGATTTTTTGGTTGGATACGGAAACAATTTTGAAACAGTTGTTAGACATACATAACAAATCTGATAATTTGGTGAAATTCATGTATGAGATCAGTGATACTCAGATACGTTTTCTCGATGTAAACATTAATTTAAATAATGGCATGTTGAAGACCTCTATTTATGTCAAAAGCACGAATAGGAACACCTTTTTATGCCATGACAGCTTCCATCCTTTGCCTCTTAGAAAAGGTCTTCCGTACTCTCAATTTTTGAGAGTGAGGAGAATTACCTCTGACCCATTAGAGACCGAAGAGGCTATGGATGATATGATGTCTAAATTTCTGCAAAGTGGATATAATAAAAAAGAATTTGTAAAATTGAAAACAAAAGTATTAATATCCCAGAAATAAAACATTAGCAAGTGTAGATCCAATGATTCAGAACAAATCAAAGACCCATATCAACTGGGTTAATTAATATACAGGTTGAGTCTCAAATATCCAAATACTCCGAAATACAGAATATTCCGAAATACGGAATTATTTTGGCTTGACTGAGATAATGAAACCTTTGCTTTTTGATGATACACAAACTTTGTCTAAGGCACAAATTATTAAAAAATATTGTATAAAATTACCTTCAGGCTGTGTGTATAAGGTGCATATAATACATAAATGAATTTCATTTCTGTGCACAAACTTTGCTTGAGCCACAAAATTATTGAAATTATTGTATAAAATTACCTGCAGGCTGTGTGTATAAGGTGTATATAACACTTAAATGCATTCTGTGTGTATATTTGGGCCCCATTCCCAAGATATTTCATTATGATATACAAATTTTACAAAATACGGAATATACCATTATTCAAAATATCCCTGGTCCCAAGCATTTTGGATATGGGAGACTCAACCTGTGCTACCAATAGTATCGAAACCACCAAAAAAGCTAAAAAATGGTGGCCAATTATCAATTTTGATATGGATTTACCAGCTTTAAAATATACTCAGCTCTTACCTAGCTATACTAGGGGGACCAATATCAAAGATAGAGTGGTCAAATTGGATATTTCTAATTTGACCAAAACACGATCTAAGCACTTTTTGAGCACAAGAAGGGGTTGCTATAAATGTCTGGGGTATGTCACCTGTAATACCCTATTGATGGGATGTACATTTGGACATCCTCACACAGGGAAGAGATATACCATCCAACATAATGTGACATGTACTACAACACATGTAATTTATATGATAACATGTCCCTGTGGGCTTGCATATATTGGCAAGACCCAGAGACAATTTAAAGAAAGGATGGCTCTCAACCGGAGTGCTATTAAGCAGGCTTATGAAAGAGGTCAAAGTGACCTGCTGGTGGCTAGACACTGTTTACAACAACAACACAATGTGGCCAGCATTAGAGCCATAATTATCGATCATGTGCCCATTAGCTAGGGGCTGTCTGGCAACTTTTAGCATGGGAGGCAAATGCATGCAGACAGCCCTGGCAGAGGAGTAGCATGTAGCCAGGGTGCCCAGAGCACGTGCGTGCTACGATGCCACCCCCTTCAAGTGTTCCAGGGAGGAGGCAGGTCCATATGGGATTAATGTAAAGTAAAAATAAAGATTAGGGGCAGCCCCCTGTAGTGGTGCCCATATGCAGTGCCCCTCTGTGCCCCAGGAGAGGACCCCCTTATGCCGGCCTCCAGTAGTGCTCCCAGTAGTGATCCCCCCTATGCAGTGACCCTTATACAGTGCCCCCAGTAGTGGTCCCCCCGTGCCCTCAGTAGTAAGCCCCTTATATAGTGCCCCCAGTAGTGGTCCCCCCTGTGCAGCGCCCCATGTGCCCCCAGAAGTAAGCCCCTTATATAGTGCTCCCAGTAGTGGTACTCCCTAAGCAGTGCCCCAGTAGTGGTAACCCCTATGCAGTGCTCCTTATATAGTGCCCCCAGTAGCAGTCCACCCCCCATGCAGTGCCCCCAATAGTGGTAACCCTTATGTAGTGCCCCTTAAATAGTGGCCCCAGTTGTAGTCTCCCCCCTATGCAGTACCCCCAGTGTTGCCCTTTATATAGAGCCCCCAGCAGTGGTCCTCCGATGCAGTGCCCCCAGTGGTAGTCCCCTCCCCCCCATGCAGTGCCCCTAGTAGTAATCCCCTCCCCTTGTAGTGCCCCTAGTAGTAGCCCCCCTTGTAGTGCCCCCAGTAGTGGTAGTCCCCCCTTGTAGTGCCCCAAGTAGTAGTCCCCCCTTGTAGTGCCCCCAGTAGTAGTAGTCCCCTCCCCTTGTAGTGCCCCTAGTAGTAGTCCCCACCTTGTAGTGTCCCTAGTAGTAGTCCCCCCGTGTAGTGCCCCCAGTAGTAGCAGTCCCCCCTTGTAGTGCCCCCAGTAGTGATCTCCCCCTTGTAGTGCCCCCAGTAGTAGTCCCCAACCCTTGTAGTGCCCCCAGTAGTGATCTCCCTCTTGTAGTGCCCCACCTTGTAGTTCCACCAGTAGTGGTCTCCCCCCCAGTAGACACACATATTAAAAAAAATAAACACTTAACTGAATCCTCGCTCCCGCCACCGCCATACGCTCCTCCCCAGGCCGGCCCACTCCGCATTATGGGAGAGACGTCATGAAATCATGACGTCTCTCCCATTACCTATTGCAGGAGCCGGAAGATGGAGCGGCTCCAGCAGTGGGCGCAGCGGTAGTCAGTGAGAGTCTGACAGACTCTCATTGGCTGCCACTCAAAACAAACACACAGCTGCCAGTGCCGGCGGCTGCGTGTTTGTCAGTCACTGTGTAGTGCTGACCAAATTCCGTCCGGCCAATGCTACACACGCGGTGCAGGCAGCTGTGTCACAGAGACACAGACTGCCCGCGGCCCCCGGCCCACATGGCGCTGTTGCCCGGGGGGCACTTGGCACCCTGCCCGTCGGCCCAGCCCTCATCTGCCATTAGCCCTAGAGGGGGAAATAGGGTGAAGATATTACTACAGAAAGAATGTAGATGGATATTTCACCTCAACACTCTAGCACCTAGGAGGTTAAATGAGACACTGGGGCTCCAGTGTTATCTCTATCTCCTTCTGTGGTCGCATAAATTACTAATTTAACAATACAATAATTTAATCTGATCCAATACGGTAAAGTTATTATGTGGCATGTAATGTATTATGGCTGATATTCTATAATTGGACTTGGTGTAATATGGCAGGAAATCGATTTATTCATTACCATAAAATAAAATACAATATTTAGTAAACTAAGGGAGATTTGCTAGATGGCAACAATATAGCGATGATGTCCTGTAATTAAATTAATTTCTAATATGTCTAATATATTTGATATATTTAATAGATTTATCTTATGGTTAATTGAGAACATTGATAGATATATCTCATGACTATGCAGTGTGTTAATAATTGTTGTTAATGTTATTGTTTTTGTTTGGACTGTGAAGTGTAATGTTACATGTTATTACGGGTTACTATGTATCTTATTGAGATTTGGCATCTATAGCAACAAATGTTGCACACTTCACCATGCTGCAGCTGTGATACGCTGCACGATGTAGTCAGCTTCCCGCGACGTGTGAGTGATGCTGTACTCCTCGAGGTGGTGAAACACAGGTGAAAGCAATAGGTAAATAAGCACATTGTGGGGTGGGTATATATATTTGTATGTTTGTAGTATGCAGTTGTATGCTTGTCCTAGAGGACGGGGGTTGTCCCCGAAACATGTCGACCCAATAAAGGATGTTAACCTGCTTTTAAAACAAGTCTAATGAGTGGCGCCTATATTATTTTGGCTATATGGATTCCTAACGTAAATGGATTCAAGGAAGCCACTGCAGCATCTAAAGTTTGTTTGCTACATTGCTATCCCACGGAGTGCCGGACTATACACTGCAACTAATATATATATATATATATATATATATATATATATGCTAAAATTAAATGATATTTTGCTCCCCCAATCTAAAAGTGTTGTGACGCCCCCCCCGTTGACAAACCATGGTCAACGCTGAACTTTGAATGCACACTTCAAATGGCAAATTCGGAACGCTGACCTCGATTATAAACTTAGACGAGCAAGTAATGCAGTTGCAATGGTGAAACTTGAATTTAAAGCAGAATGTACAAGGACAGAACTACCATCAAAAATCAATTTCTACAAAATTCAATCGAGGCATATTGAAGATTGTAGAACTATAAATGGAACGTTGATGACATGACACTGTTTTGTGGAATCATGCTTTCCCATTTTTACATTGGTCTCAAAAAATGTTAAATGTAAGCTTATGATAAATTCAACAGTTAATGAATAATTCTCCATCCAAATAATTTACACAACAGTCAAAGACATCAAAGCCCAACCATAATAGCCCTCCTGTGACGTCCTCTGTGCTGCTCACTATATACAGTACAGTAGTAGTTTTTCTAAATGGTATCTTTTCTGTATCCAAACTTCAAATAATGATTTTTTGTTTCCAATGCACTAAATAAAAGGTCATAAGAAAAAAAGAATTGTATATTACTGTTGAATATTATTGATTTATGTAAACTATGCACTTACACATTACCAGCTTAATAGTTGGGTGCTGTAAGTTCTCTTGCCCTTTTGATACATGTACAAAATACATTCTTAAACCCCCGGAGTTTGCACAATGTTATATGACAGAATCAAAACTGGAGAAGATGATCAGCATCCAGTCATATTTCTTGTACTGTTAATTTATAGTAGTGGCATTATAAGTCGTTAATAGGCTGCAGTCTTGTGTTTAGAAACTTCTGAGAAGGAATTTTTAAATTTTTTGCGTTTCTATTGTAGATGTTATAATGTTCATGGCCATCAAGTCATTGATATTCACATTGAAAGTACCTTTCAGCTCAGTCAAAGAATCAATTAGAATGTTATTTTCTCTGTTATCACCGTTTTACAGAACCTGATTGATTTATTACTTCCAACTTCTGGTCTACGGTGACTAATCAATGGTATAGTCATATAAACCCCCCTGTTTCTCTTTGGCCTTGGCTGTACAACATGTTTTCTTGCTAGGCAGCTGAGCTTGGCATTACTTGATCTATCTTATTGGGTATTGACTTTGATAAAATATAAGGTAGGCTGTAAGACTTGTTGCCCCAAAGCCAATCATCAGAGGCAGAAGCCCTGTACAGATTCTTATGCTGGTTACACAATGACTGACATATCGGCCATTCAATTTAACGGCCGATATATCGTGTGCACGTCAGCCAGTGTGTACAGACAATATGTCTGTAACGATGTTGTCCACAGATATATTGCGTCGGCTGTGTAACACAGCCGATAGCTGATATATATCGGCTCATCGTGCTGTGTGTACGGGCGGTCAGACAACCACCCGTACACTTGCTGCACAGGCCGCCGGGGAAGGGGGCGAGATGCAACCCCCTGTCAGCGGGACCCCCGGTCAAATGGCAATGATGGTTGTTGACTGTGTATGAACAACCATCATCTGCAGATATATCTTTCTGGTGTATACCCACCTTTACACAGAAATAAACTTAATTTAGGAACAACCCTATATATAAACTTTTACTCCTTAAAAGTAATTAAAATAATTCCCCATTTCTACTAAATACCAGTTGAATTCATATGCCATTAGATTGTATCTTCACAGCATGCCCGTACGTGCTCACTTCAGAAATATATCCTGTAAGTAAAGATGAGAAACCCATTTACTTCCATATTAGAATGACTTTGCTATCTGTCACACTCTATATTTTTTTATGGTCAAAGTGACCTATTTAGGCTTCCATCCAAAGGAAATCAAAAGGAAGATGTATCCCATTCACAGCCAGGGCTTAATTTCAATCAATATTCATTAAATGTGTAGTATTTATTCTCTGTGGATAAATGAACTGCCCTTTATTTATATTTAGCAACTTAACTTTGAATTGCTATATGGAGATGAGCAGATTGTTTACATCCACTTCCAATGTGTTTGTTGTACAATGACTTGGTCTTACTATGGAAGGAGAGGAGCAGCAACACCTACTTTACTTAAATTCATACAGATCTATTGAGCTGTAGGAGGAGAGGAGTACTGTGCTTGTACCCAGGGGCGTATCTAGGGGTCTGAGCGCCCCTGGCAAGCTAAGGGACAGCGCCCCTCCCCCCCTCTCTTGCATTTTCCCCTACCACACAGTAGGGTGGGGGGCGGCTTAAGAATGAACCCTGACTCCTCCCATCTCTACTTATGACTCCTCCTACTTTCATTCCTGCCCCCTCCCATTGTATTGTTATTTGTATAGTTTATATTGTAAACATTTTTTTGGCCCCGCACAACTCTTCACTTGTATAGTTAATTATTTTTTGTTGTTGCCCTCACCCCTTCTCTTATTTATAATTAATTATCCCCTATCACCCTTCTCATTCACTTACTGTTTATGTGTGTGTGTTTTGTTTAATACTGCTTTATTCCCTACTCCCTTTTACTTAAATTATACATATGCTCAAAAAAATTTGGGCCCCTCTTCACTTGTATACTTTTCTCATGTGTGTCCTCTCCCCTTCACCACATATATATATATATATATATATATATATATATACACACACATATTTATTTTATATATATATATATATATATATATATACTGTATATATATATATATATATACACATATACACATATACACATACATATATATATACATATATACACATATACACATACATATAATCACATATACACATACATATATATACATTATATATTTTTTACCATAATATAAATATATATATATATATATATATATATACACAGCATACGTACACACATGACACTTACAAAAACACACACACAGCATACATACATACACAACATACTTACAAACACACACTAACAAGAAACTGACCTTCTAACAAACAAACACACTCACCCACCCCACCCCCTACCCGGCCACCACTAACAAGAGACTGACCTGTTAACCTCTCAAGCCGCACCAAACAGCTCCTCGATCCCTTGCACTGGGAGTTGAGTCACTGGAGAGACTGGAAAGACAGTGAATGCACCACGCCGGGGGAGGCAGAGCTCACAGGCTCACAGCAGGGTGGTGGATAGATCCCCTTACATAGATGTACCTACTGAAGAGGATCTATACACAACCCTCACAACAGTCAGGACAGCCGGGTGCGCCGCTGATATACATCGCAGCGGGCATCCAGCAAACAGAAATTGCAGCGTCCAGTCTGTGCGGCCACCATACCTATCCTTTGTAGCGGGTGCCTAGCACACCATACCTGTCCACAGTGGAGTACATGTATTGCTATAGTGGCACTGCCAGGTGGCGCCCCCCTGCCTGGTGGCCGGAGCCCCTGGCAAGAGCCATCCTGGCCAAAGTATAGATACGCCCCTGCTTGTACCCTGAGCCCTATTTATCACCTCCAACATGGGAACTAGACTCACAAAGGAATCCCTTTTTGCAGACTATGGGCCTGCTTAATAAATGAACACTTAAGGCACCGCAACTGCTTTTTTGTATTCAGCAGCTGTGCTACAATATGCAAAAGCCGCAGGAGGTATCTTGTGTTAAATTACACCCACTGCCTGGTTCTGTGATATGTTGGCTGCATCCAAAGATGCAGCATCGGATCCTCTGCATGAACATCAGGTGACCATCAGACATCTAAGTAACCCTTAGGTTACTCAGGATGTCTGGAAAAACCACACTACCCTGAACAGTGAAACTGCATCTGAGGACGCAGCCACTAGTTTCAGCATGTCCAGAAAACGTGGCCGACACTCCCCTGTTTTCTTGAATTCTCACAACAGTTGCCACATTGCCATCCCCAAATGCTAGCATCATGTCAATCATGCTGCGGCTTACAGGGCACTTGCAGGACCTGATCTATGAATGTGCAGTACAGCTCCTGCATATGCACAGATAAAAAACAAAGGAGATTTGAGAGAGCATCGAAGTTCCATAAATCTCTGAATCAGGCCCATTATTTCATGTAGAACAGACTACAGCAGAGGTTCCCAAGCGTGATCCTCAAGGCTCCCCAACAGTTCAGGTTTTAGAGATATCCATGGTTCAGCACAGGTGGTAAAGTAAAATTAACTGAGGTACTAATTAAGTCACCTGTGCTCAGCCATGGATATCTCTAAAACCTAAAATGTTGGGGAGCCTTGAGGACTGTGTTTGGGAACACCTGGTTTATATTGCAATCCAAATCTTGTCAGTTCTTCTCATCTTTCTCTCATCTTTTTGGAAACTATGAACTCCTATATTTGTACAGTTTCAGTATTATGAACCTTACACATATTTCTACTTCAACCCCCTTAAGAATACAACATAGAGCATACATGGCAGATCATTTACTCAATAAAAAAATGTCAGAGCCGTGACTAGACTTTTTGGTGCCCTTTGCCAGAAAGAGCATTGGTGCCCCCCCTTATATTTCAAATAGGGACATAATGCACCTGAAAAAGGGCCATGGCCTCCTGGGGAAGGCCCAGGGAATAGATAGGAGAGGCCAGGAGATGCTGGGGATAAAAGAAGAGGAAGCTACAAGTGAGAATGATAATAAACAGGGAAATTGACAAGTCCAAACAGCACCCCCTGCCCTGCGGTGCCCTGTGCCATGGCACAGGTCGCACCACCCTAGTTACGGCCCTGATGGGAAATTAAGCATTTTCATAGAATCATCATACGTTGTCAATATAATTCAACTTATTTCTTCAAAAAATATTTAATATTTATTAAAAGGTGTATGTCTCCAAATCTGATAAGTAAAACTTATATCAGTAAATCAGAAAGTTTGGACCAGTTGTCCACTCATATGACTAGCTTTCCACTGGGGTTTTATTCTAGACCGTCAAGCATGTGGTTAAGCTTACTTTGTTGAAAAAGTTATTAATTATATAAATAACATGTATATTACAATTCTTAATATACTGCAGTACGGGACAGTTACAGTCATAGAAGCTACAGCTGATTTGGTGATCAGTGCTCCCACGATAAGTACAACTTTGTTTTAACTCTGTTACACAAAACCAAATATTAACTTTTGAGCAAAGCTATTCTATAAATGTAAGGCTGGGTACACACTGGAGCAACCACAATTAGTCCGATGTTCAGGGCGATTTGCCTTCACCTGGACATCTCATGATTGCTGGTATACATTAATGAACCACACAGTTTACACGATTTAATGAACAACAGGTCGATCACTCTTTCCATCCTTCATTGATATGTATGGCAACGCATGTGATATTGTGTGATGGGATGCGCAGCCCGGCCAACCACAGGATATCGCATGCGATTGCGGGAACGCACAAACTGGGCATACACACTGCACAAAATGCCCGAATTGTTATTCCGATTTGGTGAAATCAGCTAAATCGGGCTGATATCACTCCAGTGTGTACCCGGCTTTAGAAATCATCATACACATTATATCTTGTGTATATATATCTCTCTTTCTCAAGCAACATTTTACTTCCTATCACCTCTAGATTTCAGTCATCTCATTTCAGCCCTCTGAACTTTTGTCACCTTGAATCCTTATCATGCACTTGTTTCAAGTCTCTTACTGATTGTGACAGTAGGAGATAATGTTTACTGATATACAACACTGCTGAGTGGACTATTTGTTTGCTGTGACCTTCTCTGATTCAGGTTCTGTATAAGCTACACGAACAATGTATTGTATAATCATATATATATATATATATATATATATATATATATATATATATATATAATGGGTTGCATTCTCCCTGCATCCATTTAAACTGAGTGATCTGTTATGTGTTTTTTAATTAATCAACAATCATAAACAGAGAAGTGCTAGAGCTGCTAAATGACCAGCTAGTGATCTCCACTGGAATAATTTTTATAATTATCTTTTAAATTGAGCACATTTCATTTCTGATTTGTTGTTTTTCATTTCTTATGTGTCTTTTAAGACATTGCAGAAACTAAACAGTGATCAATCAGCATTCATGAGAGAATGTCTGTTTTCACAGGATTAGGTAAAAATTATGGAATTTGCAATTCATTAATTATATAAGGCTGGACCAGGCATTTATAAAAATGAAAAAAAATTGGCTATCAGCATCCATTCTCTATAGGGATGGAAATACAGCACGGCCAATTTAACAAGCTCCAAAAAATGTGGCTGGAGGGTGGGATCTTCTGATAACCTCCCAGAAGGCTACACACGCCTTCCCTCGCTCTCCTCAATAATGTTTCCATGGGCATTATTAACCATATGACTGTGTATGCACAGAGGGATTGTTTGGTCACAACCCAGAAGTATAGTGATGCAAACCTCTGCCAGAACAGCATTTTATTGCATATGATGTCCGGGTTTGGGGTTTCTTGTTAAATTGCCCCAAACACGCATCTCTTATTGATATGAATAGTGGCAAAAAGAAATTATATTTAGCAGGAAAAAATAGTGATTTCTGATTAATATCCCCTCTGTCTATTTAAATAAAACAATTGCTGGAGCAAAAGGAACACCAGTACTATGCACTTTTCAATATTGCCAAAGTAATGCAATTATGTTTCTATGAATAAAATATGCTTGTATTTAGTGAAATGACTGCTGTTTGCTCATTATCCTAGAAGCAACAACTCAGGCTGTTGAATTGGATTTAATCAATAACACAAAGTTTTATATAACGATTTTGAATTTTGCATGTAGAGAGTTCAGGATTACCTCTTGTTGTTGTTGTTTATTTACAGTAACAATGTTCAAGATACTCTAAATGACAATGCAGAAAGGGAGCTGTATCTGTAATGGCTCAAATTGTAGATGCGAGTGACGAGTAATGAAACAAACACTACAAAGAAGATGAAGATAAAGAAAAATCCAGATCCTTGAAAGGATTTCAAATGAAAAGACAAAAATCTTGAAAATTAAGTCAGTATCCTAGGATAGAGGTGAAGTGGTAAAGTTTTAATGCTATTGGGAGCACCGTGTGGATTTGACAACACATGATGTCACATGCACGTGTCATCACATGATACTGTGCACATGCATTATCACATGCTGGATGAGGAGCACTCTGCGCTGCCCCTATCCATAATAAAGGTAGAGCTGGCAGTCTCAAGGACCCGTCGCAACTCTCTCAGGAGGTCTAATCTCCGACATGCATTACTTGGCATGTGCAGCATCTCCACACTCTTTCCCTTAGGAGTCGTGTTAGACAAAAGTGTCCAGAGACTCTCCCCAGTATTGCTGCCATACAAGGCCCCCCAGGTGTCCCAGAAACCCTGTACCACCCCCACTTCTATAGTGGAGTAGTGGAGGACAATGTTACACATCACAAGGGTGCATGCTACTATTCCACCTGGTGTAATATAATGCCCAGCATATCCAATCACTCCGGGCTACAACCAGTACTCACTTATATTGTACCTGCTTAAAACTGTGCCGACAGTCACCTGTGTTTCACGTGTGGACTAACCTCCAACAGCACCTTTTCTGTGCACTTAATCCAGCAAGCACTATCAGTACTCCCAGGGCTTATATACGCTGCTAATATGTTACAGAGCCAGTCTCCTAACCCTAGTCTCTCTGCTAATACAAATGATTTAAGGTGAGTGACTTGTCCATTACAGTTCACACCATTTACACATCCTCCCTGCATGTCTGAGTGACAGTGTGAGTCACAAAGTGCATATAAGAGAATAGTGAGTCTAGAGCAGATTCTCCTTGGGCCCAGGGGCAGATTGGGTCACTGAGTGAATGGGACATTTTCCATTGGCCCAGACCCACTGTTTCACCAGTGCAATGCCAGTAAAAAAGGGAGACCAAAGAGGCCGTGCCCAGGCCCCCCTCTTATATATATATATATATATATATATATATATACATATAAAACAAGTAAATAGATGATTTTATTAGATACTATGAAGTATCTAATAAACAACACATAGTAGGGTTGGAACAGTGACTCATGTTTTATTACAAAATCAAGAATCTTCCTGCATTTCATTTAAAAAGGCAGTTAGCACATAGGAAATGTGGTTCAGACAGCAATTCTAATCCGGATTTAGATTTTATTCAAAACGTGTCAGAATCTATTTAAGTGTATATGTGTAACTTCAAAGATTACAGTATATAGCATTTTATATTGTTGCTACCTTAATCACAATATAATTTGTCCATGTTTAATTAATTGGCCCATGTGATACATTAACTCTCAATCCAATTCACACACAAACCGTTTATTAAACTACTCTTTTCCACTAAATCCCTCTTATGCCTTCCCATTCTTCCCATCCCCTCCTTTATCTCTGCCCTTGGCTTTGCCATTTCCTTCACATCCAACATTGATACCATCCACAAGGATATCTCATACCTCTAATATCCTCCTATCTCTCCCTTACCTTCCCATACATGCCCTACCACCTAGTACATATCCACTTGCCAGCTGGACCCATGGCCTCTCACTTCTTTCTCTACTCCTTTTCTTATGCCTAATAACATTTTGTCCATCTTTTCAATCTATCTGTTTCATCTAGCTCTGTCCCTTTCTCCCTCACACATGCACCTGTCACACCCATCCTTAAGAGGGATATAGTCAGAATACCGATGGCTGGGAAGCCGTCTGATGGAATCCAGGTGTTGAATTCCGATTTAGGACTAAAGATAGGCGTCTAAATACCTATCTTTAGCATGATGATGGAATCCCGACAGATGGCAGGGACAGGGTTAGCGTTAGCCATGGGGGGCGGGTTAGGTTTAGGCACCCCCCGGTGAGGGTTAGGCTAGGGGAAGGGTGGATTAGGATTAGGCACCCACTGGGAGGGTTAGGTTTAGGGTGCGGGAAGGGTGGGTTAGGTTTAGGTACCCCCGGGGGGACTTAGGGTTAGGCACTGCAAAGGAGGGTTAGGAATAGGTGGTGGAGAGGAGTAGGGATAGGGTACTTACCTTAGCTGTCGGGATTCTGCTTGATACCCAACCCCCTTAAGAAACCCTCACATGACCCCAATTCTCTTTTTAACTATTGATCCATCTCTCTACTCAATTTTGACTCAAAATTCCTAGAGAGGATAGTTTTTATCCAACTCTTTTATGTCTTCCCACTCTATGCTTGACTTTTTCAGAACTAGTTTCCATGCCCTCCACACTACATAATCCACCTTTATAAATGGTCACAATTACTTTTCACTGCCACTGGTCACTTCTCTATTTTTATCTGTCTAGTTCTCGCTGCTGCCTTTGACACTGTTGACCACTCTATTTACATGCAAACACTACAATCCCTAGGTCTTCAAGCCACAGCCCTTTCTTGGTTCTCATCCTACGTATCTAATCGCTCTTTCACTGTTCGCTTTTCTGATTCTGCCAAAAACAGACTACAATCCATTTTGTAATCAGCTGCGAGGCTGATTTTCCTTGGCAAATGTTCATTGTCTGCTGATCCACTCTGTCAGTCCCTGCATTGGTTAATGGTATTCTACCATACTTTAATATAAAATACTTACACTCACACATTAAGCTATTAACCAAACCACACCAACATACATCTCTTCACTTATCTCAAAATATCTTCCAACCCGACATCTCCGCTCTGCACAAGATCTGCGTCTCTCATCCCCGCGCATTACTTGTTCCCATGCACGGTTACAGGACTTTTCTCAGGCTGCGCCCACTCTGTGGAATGCCCTCCCACGCACAATTAGACTTTCCGTTAGTCTCCAAACATTCAAGCATTCCCTGAAAACTCACCTCTTCAGGCAAGCGTATCAGATTCCAGAACCACCCACATAACCTTCATAGCTTCCCTATCTAACTTCCTTCTTACAGTATACACATAGCAAATATTTTCTCTTTCTTCAATTTCACATCCTCCCAACTCTAGGCCACCTTTCCTGTGTGACTGGACCATACAGCTTCCCAATAACATCTGCAATCTGGCTGGACCAATTTGCAATATGTAGCACCTATTCTTGTGTATCAACATCTATTTTCCTTTAGGTTGTAAGCTTGCGAGCAGGGCCCTCTTACCATTTATGTCTGTCTGTTACTACCCAGTGTTGTTCTATTGATGTTGTTTCCATTTGTAAAGCACAACAGAATATGCTGCGCTATATAAGAAACTGTAATAATAATAATAATAATAATAATCTGTCTTGATCTGTCTGCTGTCTTGACACTGTCAATCACCCACTCCTCCTTCAAATTCTCCATTCTGTTTGTCACAGTGACTCTGTAAACTCATTCTTGAGTCCCTACCTCACTGACCACTGACCACTAACACTGCCGCCCATCTAATTTTCCTTTCAAACCATTCTGTGTCAGCCTTACCCCTCTGCGACCCTTAATTGCAACATTTTATGTAGGGGATGGCGCAAACCATTAACATTGTGATCACCAGTATTAAATTAACACTTAAACAGGATTAAGAATAATTGACCTATGTATTTTAAAATATCTAAGTTTAATAAAGATACATCATTATTTATTAAATTTATGGATGCCTGGCAAAGAAGATCTGATACCAATACTTAAAAGAGGAGCTAACCTTACATATTAGATTTATAATGCTGAAACAGTTTTGGGAACAATATTTGAAGGAATTGTAAAGGAAACTAATTCAAAAACATGTAATAATAATAAACTGATAACATGCGGTCCACAGTACCAGTTGTGCCAACCTAATCAGATTATAATAAGTGGTACAATGGATGTGATAAAAAAAAGTTTTACAATCATTTGATAGTGTTCGATATAACATATTAGTATTAGATAAAAATACTATAACAGAATCATTATAATTGGAACAAAATCTTTCTTTTTAATATTTTACATTATTCAGAATAGGATACAGTTGCTATTTAGTTACTACTGTACACTTGCCTTCCAACATAATAAGTCCTAGAAGAGGGACTACTCGCACGCTTAAGGTGCATGTCTGAAAAGGGGCATGGTCTAGCGGGAAGGGGGAGTTGCCTCACTGCACCCCCCGTTCCGTCACTCTGGGGGTATGGCCAGCAGTCCCACTGCCCCCAGAGACTCTCCCTGCACAGTATACATGCCATGTGCATGCACATGGAATCTATGCACCTGCTGGTGGGACGGCGGCACAGTCCTAGAAAAATAGGACTGTCCCGGCCAAAGCAGGACTGTTGGGAGGTATGTGTACATAAATCAGAATTGGGCCCTGTTCTTTTAAAAAATTTGATTAATGACTTCTAGAAGTTATAGAATATAATGTGTTTGTATTTGCAGATCACACTAAATTACAGTATGGAGGATAATACCTAATTGTAAAATAAATGTGAATGTGGGGTACAGTATAAACATAGCAGGTGTATATAGCAAATATATGTAACTGTGACTTAATGCAACTAAGCCATGATTACAGCCTGGTATGTCTCATTTTTAAATGGAGTACAATGAGGAAAGTTAGAAATGGGAAAACTTTTAGTTACTGTAAATTAAGCTGAAAAGCAGCATTCGGTAATAGACAGTTGTTGCAAAGGACAATAGAATCCAATGATGTATAGGAGGTGTGATAGATGTATGTGATGCAAACATGATGTTACTGCTATTATACACTTAGTGGCCACATTATTTTGACCACCAGGTTAGCACTTTGTTGGGCCATCTTTAGCCCTTAATACATCTTGACTTCTTCTAGGCATGGATACTATTAACTCTGTGTGTTTCATGGGGAAAATTAGCCCAAGCGTAAGGAACTGCATCTTTACAATCAGGGCCAGTGCTAGTGTGTTTGGCGCCCCCTGCAGACTATAAATTTGCGCCATCCTTCAAATAATAAAGGCAGTGGGTGACACTGGGCAGAGGTGGTAGGGGACACGAAGCGGGTGACACTGAGGAAAGGCAGTGGGTGATAGGCAGTGGGTGATGCTGAGGAGTGGCAGTGGTTGACACTGGGGAGAGGCAGCTGGTAACACTGGGGAGAGGCAGTGGGTGACACTGGGGAGAGGCAGTGGGTGACACTGGGGAGAGGCAGTGGGTTACAGGCAGTGGGTGACATAGAGAATGATGCGTAGAGGCAGTGGGTAACAGGGAGAGGGTGAAAGGCAGTGGGTGAGAGAGAGAGGGTGACAGGCAGTGGATTAGAGGGAGTGACAGAGAGAGGCAGTGGGTGATGTCAATAGAGGGTGAAAGGCAGTGGGTGACAGAGATTGTGACGGGGAGATAGTGACACAAAGGCGAATCAGAGGGTGAGGTAGTGGATGATGGGAAAAGATAATGGGAGGCAGTGAGGTAGTTGGTGACGGGAAGTTGCAGAGGGTGTCAGGATAGTGTGATGAGCAGAGGCAGTGGTAGATGCCAGGGAGAGGCAAAGGGTGACAGGGAGAGGCAATGGCGACACCAGGGAGTGGCAGTGGGTGACAGTAGGGAGAGGCAGTGGGCGACACCAGGGAATGAATGACAGAGAGGAGGCAGTAGATGACTTACAGTATGACAGTGAGAGGTAGTGGGTGATGTCAGGTAGAGGATGAAAGGCAGTGGGTGATGGAGAGAGGCAGTGGGTGATATGTAGGGGGCACTGGGCCAGATTGGAAGGGGGCAATGAGATGGTGGTGGGAGGGGGAACACTAGGCTGGAAAAGGGGGTACACTGGGCTGAATGAGGGGGGGCACTGTGACAAGACTGTCTGGGTATTCTTGCAGAGGGGCAATTAGATGGGGCAGAGGGTTAATTGGGGCGAATGGGGGAGACACTGGGCTGGCAGGGTGGGAATCACTGTGCTGAGGGGTCAGTCAGATAGTGGGGAACACTGGGCTGGATATGGGGTCATTTTGTGGATAGGGAGACTGGGTAGGATGGGGAGGGACAGTGATATAGAGGTGGGAGGTGGGAACACTAGGCTGAATGAGGGAGGATCACTGTGACTGGCTGGGGGGGATGGGATGGGTGCAGGTGGGGGGCAGTGGAATGGGTGCAGTGGGCTGGTTGGGGAGGGAAGGAGGAAAACACTGGGCTTGCAGTATTGGAGACACTGGGATGGGGGGTCAGTAATGGTGGGAATACTGGGTTGGAGAATGGGCAAACACTGTGTTCGGAAGCAGTAACCTGCTGCTGTTCCATTTCTGCCTGGCCTCGTACACTTGCTGCAGCCTCCTGAGCAGCCCTTCAGCTCCAGCTGCTGCTGCTGTCATCTGGGAGCATGTCCATGGCTGCCTTTCCCTGGTGGTGTGAAGCATGTGGCCCGGATTAGTGGGAGGGGAAGGACTGGTGCCATGCCCAGCACAGGCGTCTGTGTCAGGCAGCCGCAGTCAGTGAGTGGCTGGGCTGTGAGTATAGAAGGTGGAGCCTCACTCCAGCTCCATCTAAGCTCAGGGGCAGAGGCAGACACAGTTCACTGCCTGGATGCCATTCAGCTTGACAGCACAGGCTCAGCAGCAGGTCAGACGCAGCGGAGAGGGAAGGAAGAGAAAGGGGGTGGCTAAGGAGAACAAGATCAGCAACGCTGCTGATGGTTGTGAGGAGCCGCTTAGCCAGGCAGGCTCAGCCCACTGCCTAGCTGTGATGTAATTTTGGTTCAGCGCAGCGGGAGGATATGAGAGGGGAGGAAGGGGAGGGCTAGGAGAAGGAACAGCAAGAGTATGTATAAAGAGCTGCTCAGGCTCAGCTGCACTTTTCTGCAGCAGGCTGCTGCTGTCTGTCATATAATTTGACAGGTGCAGCAACAGCGGACTCAGCAGCAGCTACAGGGAGAGCGCCTCTTCAGCCTAGTGCCTCCATGCAGTGCAGGATCTGCTGAACGGGTTGCGCCAGCCCTGTTTATAATGTTGCCTCCACGATCCTGAAGAGATGTGACGATGCAAGAAGGATCCATGCTTTAGTGCTGTTGCCACCTTATCCTCACCCTAACATCTGCATGGTGTAATTAAAAGTGTGATTTGTCAGACCACATGACCCATTTCCAATCATTTCCAATTCCTATATTTCTGAGAAAACTGCAGGGGTTTCATCCTGTGTGCAGCTGATTAAATGGTGTGTGGACAGGACTAATTTTATGCTCTTGTTGCTTCAAATACAAAGGGCGAGATGCAGGAAGAGGAGAAATGCAGTCAAACCTCATATGCACCAAGCCTTGGTTGCAGTGGGTAATGCCATCTTCCTGATGGCGTTACCAATAGAAGCCTATGGGCTTCTCTCCGCAGAGTGCTAATAGAGGAATCCACTCGGATGCATGTGCAGAAGGACGCTGGAGGGGCTTCTTTCCCAATGCCCCAGGAGCTGCTGGACAACCCACAGCCTCTCCCAGCACAGTGGATGATGCATGCACAGTTATCCTTCACCACTGTTCAATGAAACCATCTGAGAGGATGACACCAAAATAGCAGAGCAACACTGCTATTTTAGTGTATAGTTAGTTAGCAACACTGCTATTTTAGTGTTAGTTTAGTGTAAACACCTCAGATGGTGTCACCTGGTGTGGCACACATCCCCCGCACCTCCCAGGTGATGCCACAGCTCTGCATAGCCCAGAGTTGCATTGTCATACCTTCAACGCCCCCTCACTAAACTTTGCCTACATGTCAACAGGCTGTTACCATGCAGTTACACTGCTTCAGTCACAAGTGTGGATACAACTGAATTGTGTATGACTCAACATTGCCCGTGGATGGGTGCACTTGGCTATGGAGCTTGCCTAGGGAATAAGCATGCAAGAGCTGTCAACAAAAAAGATTCTAAGATTATATATCCAGCCGGGTTGGGTATGAAATCCCGGCTGTAGGGATGCCGCTGGTCAGAATACAGACAGCGGCATCCCAACAGCCAGAATCCTGACATCCTTAGAGAATACCGTTGAGTATTTTTCTAACCCCTACCCTAACCCTCCCTCGCTGATTTCTAACCCCTACCCTAACCTCCCTCCTAGTGCCTAAACCTAACCTCCCCGCACCCTAATCCTAACACCCCCTCCCCGGTGCCTAAACCTAACCTACCCCTAGTGCCTAAACTTAACCTCCCCCTTCCCGCACCCTTATTCTAACACTCCCTTACCGGTGTCTAAACCTAACCTCCCCCCCCAGTGCTTAAACCTAACCCCCCCCTCCTCGCGCCGTAGTCCTAACACTCCCTCCCCGGTGCCTAACCTTAACCATCCCCTTAATGCCTAAGCCCACTACTTAACCCTAACCTCCCCCTAACACCCAGATACTTACCTTTGGGATGGAGTCGGTCAGGATACTGGTGCCGGGATCCTTACCTGTTGGGATTTCGGCACCGGTGTATTCAGACCGTCTGCATTCTGCACGCTGGGATGCCGACTACATCCCATCCTGCCATCCAACTAGTTGGATGGTTAGTACAAAAATCTGGCAATGCATGTGAGCAAATGACAATTGACCATTTTCTCCAAAACACTGGAAAATGGACAAAAATGGTTGTTCAAACAAATCGGTTAAATCATTTGCTCCCATACATTATCAGATTTTCGTTCCAACCAGCAAAACTAGTTGGATGGTTGGATGGATAACCTTAAGGTGTACGTATGGCCATCTTAACTTGTACATATCTGCTTGCTAATAGCTAGGGTTTATTTGTAGTCTATGGTTGGGAATTTCAAACTCTTTCCTCCCCACAGGCCTTACAGTACTTTTGGCTTTTGTATTATATTGACGAGGTGCTGTCCACAATTATTACATGTATAATATGCATATAAATACGTACAATATTCAAATGCATAAAATCAATGACACAATATCTGGACTTGATAAATGTAATGTAGCTGAATAACATCAATTAATTTGCTAATATTTTTTTCTTTTTCTTGTAGACTCTTTGCTTTGAAAATATGTAAATAGTATTAGTTATAAATATATAAATAAAACAACTGCTTAGCAAGGCATAGAGGAAGAGCAATTGAAACAGGCCAGCCAATAAATATAATAAAAATACTGACAATGCAGAGAAAATATCTCTATTGGTGTAGTCTGTAATACAAAAAAATATTGTCATGCATTCTGAAAACCACTGATCTTTTTTTTGTTGCCTATAGTTTGTCTTGCAGCTGAGCATTACAGATTTTGATTTCTTCAGGCTTTTTATTTTCACACTCAATAGTGTCAGTTTTTTTATAGCTGGGAAAAGTGTACAAAGAAATGCATATGCTGATTAACTTCTCCCTTCTTGGAGGGAGCTGAATGTCTGCACACAGCGGGGGGCGTGGCCGGGTAATGACGCAGTTTTGGGGGCGGATCCGGGGGCGGGGACATGTGATTGCATAATGGTGGCTCTGCCCCCTCTTCACAATGCCAAAAAATATTGGCATTGTTAAGCAGGGGGCGGAGCCACAATGACGCATCATCAAGACCCCCGCTGCAGGCGTTTCTTGTAGTAGTCGGGGGAGGGGGGGCAGGCGGCAGCCGGGAGGATTGCCTGCCTTTCCGGGGGGTCGGGAGCGGCACCCGATACTCGGGAGGCTTCCGACCAAATCGGGAGGGTAGGCAAGCCTGTGTAAAAGGGAAGCTGTAGAAAGAAAGGGTTTGACTGAACTACCCAAAAGTGGCACCAGAACGGTGACATCATGGAATATATCTTATGTTTGTTACACACTTGTCGATATAACGTTCCTTCAATAGAGCGATATAGCGATATATATCACGAGTGCATCGGCAGGTGTGTACATAACTACATATCATGTCGGTCCTGCAGCACAGTCAATGCCAATATTTCTTGCAAATAGGGGCATAATTAAGTATTTGAAGGCCCCATAGCAAAAGTTTGTAAGGCCTCTATGTACCATCTAATTGTGAAAAATGTATATAACACATGTAACTTTGACAAAGAAGATGGGCCCCCATCCTAAGCTCTGGGCCCTATAGCAGCTGCAGCCCTTGCACCTATGGTGATTACACCCATGGGGAACCCGACAATCACCCATACACTGGCTGCAGAGACTGCCAACACTGACATCACAACTGGGTGGGCAAATTTAAATGCACTCCCAGTTTTGATGTCAGACCACACTTTCATATCGTCAGCTCGGTCGGCGGATCGGTCTACTGACCGATCTGTCATTTAAGTGTGTACCCAGCATTAGAGGCTAACTTCTGCTCACAGCTTATGGAAATGCGAGCAGAGGGCCTGATTCAGAGCCGGATGGTCTGACAAGAGCGCTCGCTCTGAATCAGGGCCCTCCTATCTAATATTGGAGTGGCCTCCTGGCCGCTCGCATAGCTGTGGGTGACCACCCACAGCTTATGCGAGCGGCCAAAAAGATGGTTGCGATGGTCAAGACCATCGTGACCATCGGGCTTGCAACGAGACCCTGCGGTAGGGTCTCGCTGCCGCAAGCCCAGGAGTGCTTTTGGCTCTATCAGAGCCAAAAGCACTCCCACTGACATCACTAATGATGTCAGTGGGGCCGGTCCCAGACGCTAGGCGTTCCCATGGGAACGCCTCCGTCTGGGCAGCCACGCCCCCGGCACACCCACCATAGGGGGCTTGCTGTCACTCACCATCGACAGCACGCCCCCTTTGGTGCGAGACTCATAGCAACGGCTTGGCCATCGCTATTCGGGTCTCGCGCGTGCGCACGACGGAGCTCCCTCCGACGTGCGCATGCGCACTAGGGCACCGTCGACCCGCTTGCGAGCGCTCACCGCTCGCGAGCGTGTCTGAATCGAATCAGGTCCAGAGTTCAGTTTATTGTAATTGTGTACTCTCTTGAGGATTCCAGTGAGTTCAAACATTGTATTCAAGCTCTGATTAACTGATATTTTATTTACAGGCAAATCAAATTATGCAGAATATGTTATACACAGTAGTGATATATATATATATATATATATATATATAAGCACTAATCCACGGCACTCACCATTCCTAGATTTGGGGTTCAACATGGTATGTGACCACATTGTTTAAATAGAAACCACAGGGGCTCTGCACTCACCATAATAACTAGCAATAATAATAAACATAATAAATAGTTCATGAATTGATCAATACATTTAAGCTTGCAGCCCATCGTCACAGGACCCCACTTTACTGCAAGTCCCTACTCTATTGCTCAGAATTATAACATGGACATAGCCATCACATTAGTGTTAAACTCATGGTATGCTATCAAGGTTTAAAGCTCACAGCAACTTTGCTTTTAAATGTGAGACAGTTACCAAGCACACCTGTTGCAAAGCACCTAGGAAAACAGCTGACACAAGTTAATTAAGCTAGTTAAAAGGGGTGCATGAGAAAATGTGATCACAAAAATGATTAATTATAAAAATTAATCAAAATAAACAAAAAGCACTAATCCACGGCACTTCCTATTCCTAGATTTGGGGTGCAACATGGTATGTGACCACATTGTTTAAATAGAAATCACAGGGGCTCTGCACTCACCATAATAACTAATAATAATAATAAACATAGTAAACAGTGGGGTTTTAGTTCATGAATTGATCAATGCATTTAAGCTTGCAGCCCATCATCACGGGAACCCACTTTACTGCAAGTCCCTACTCTATTGCTCAGAATAATAAAATGTCATAATTCTGAGCAATAGAGTAGGGACTTGCAGTAAAGTGGGGTCCCGTGACGATGGGCTGCAAGCTTAAATGCATTGATCAATTCATGAACTAAAACCCCACTGTTTATTATGTTTATTATTATTATTAGTTATTATGGTGAGTGCAGAGCCCCTGTGATTTATATATATATATATATATATATATATGTATATATATATTATATCTATGCTTCCTATTAAATAAAACTTAATAAACATTTAACAAACTTAGACAATTAATAACATGGATTATATACTTGCAATCACGTGGTTACCCTAAAAGATCATTATTCATTTCTCCTTCCTCCTGCGCAAGCTTAAATTCCTCTGGACTCTAGACTGTCCTGTACTGTACTCCATCTGTCCTGACAGATCTCCTATACTCACCATACCTGACCTCTCTTACATTTCCCTCTGTTCTCTCTCTTTTCTCTCTGAGCTGTACTTCCAGTGCTATCTTTTATCCCAAATCTTTCAAATTAATTTTGCCATCTCCCACTCTGTCCAACATGGCAGATAATTACGGGTTTCCCTAAACCAGATTCTGAAGTGTTGTAAAAGTGTCAGCTGGACCAAGTTGGATATTTCTTCTCAAACAACCATAGTGTCATAAAATGTGGAATTTCTATTCATTAATATTCCTTTGTGCTTGATCTGTAAATATATCTGTTAAAATATCTGTAAATATAGCAGCTACATTGCCCCTATTGTCATTGCCCCTGGCTTGGACAATGGATGTTCTGGTTTTATGATTGCCCCAGGTCTGTTACACTTTGATTCTGATCTTAATTATATGTATCACCTACACACCTGTGCATACCTGTTCCCATTCCATTGTTTTATGCCATAAGCAGGAAAACTTGTTCTAACTGCCTTCCATTAGTGATATATTTGATGTATATTAATTCAAGTAAGTCCCTATTTTTATACATGTATACATACAAACACATATGTACTCCTTGCTACGAAATTTATATATATATATATATATATATATATATATAAATATATACAGTCTATCTAAAATAACAATGATGTTTTAATTCAGGCAATGTTTCTAATCCTAATATACTTAAAATATATTTAATTTTACAATTGATTAACAGCTGCAGTAACAACTCTAAGGGTGTTTAAGATGTGGTGATGGTAAATTCACTAAAAGCATGTAAAAAAGAATGCCTTTCTAACAGGTAATAGAATTGGTAGCTATAATTACAGTAATTAGTAGAGGGATATTTGGATGTGATGATCCAGGGGATTTAGGGGGTCATTCAGACCCACTCGCGAGCGGCAGTACGCTCGCAAGTGGGTCGATGTTCCCCACTGCGCATGCGCATGACGGAGGGAGCTCCGTCGTGCTCATGCGCAAGACCCGACAAGTGAAGGACTTTCCTTCGCTCGGAGTGTCTCATCAAAGGGGGCGTGCTGTCGATGGTGACTGACAGCACGCCCCCTTTGGTGGGCGTGCCGGGGGCATGCCTGCCAGACGGAGGCGTTTCCAAGGGAACGCCTACCGTCTGAAGCCGGCCCCACTGACATCACTAGTGATGTCAGTGGGAGTGATTTTGGCTCTGATAGAGCCAAAATCACTCCTGGCCTTGCGGTTGAGAAACCCAACCGCAGGCTTTCACTCGCAGTTCCGATGGTCGCGATGGTCAAGACCATCGCGACCATAATTTTGCACGCTCGTATATGCTGTGGGTGGTGACCCACAGCTATACGAGCATCCAGGAGGACGCTCCATATTAATGGAGGTGGGCCCTGATTCAGAGCGAGTGCTCTGGTCAGAGCGTCCGGCTCTGAATCAGGGCCTTATTCCATTGACATATATTGGGTTAGTAAAGTTTTTTCCCACTCTAGCCTGTATTCAATTAGTTTCGCGTACGTGATAAAGTTTTGCATGCCGGGCTTTTCGCCTACCTCACGTATTTTAGCCGCAGAAACTTATCGTGCACGGAAACTTAACCGTGATTCGCACTATTCAATTCCAAAACAAGCGAAAACGGAGACATGCGAAGTCAGAACAAGTTAAAAGTGTTGTCAGAATCGGGGAAATCAGCCTGAACCCCCCAAAAAGATGCAGAAACATTGGGGATCAATGTAGTATTGCCCGATCAGCCTTAATACAACTGTTTGCCACTATTAGCGTATTTGCACAAGTGGTGAAGAATAGCATAAAGCAGTATTTTTTAGAGAAAATAAGTAGTCCTCTCAAATTTGGGGTACCTGAAAATGGGTGCAAGCATATTTTAATGTCTCTAAAGTGCAGTTTTAATAATTGCAAATTTCCACACTCATAAAAGCATCTGCAATCCCAAAAACACTTGACCCCTTCTTAGTGCATCCCCGGAACCTTATTTCGCTAGTTTGCGAACTTGTGGGGGACAACTTTGTGCCCCCACTTTGTGCTTTTTTGCCCCCAAATTGAAAGTACTTTTTTGGGGTGTTCTTAAGTTTTTTTCTGGATTTTTATGACACAGTTGACCATTGGGGGGCTGTTCTAAGGGTTCTGAGTGGTTTCCCCACTTTTGTACCCCAAAACAAAAATGTTGCACATCTTTTCTCCTGCTATTCAGAGGCAAATCTTTTTCGCCTATTACATTGCATTGACTTTCCGCGTACGCGAAAAGCGGATGGAATTGAGGACCTGTTTCACTCCCACTCGCAAGGATGCGTTCGTTTGTTGCCAGCCAATTTTCATATTGTGCGCATGCATACGCATTGCAGTGCGCGTGTGCGAACCAGGTCGGGAAGAGATCTGCACATAGAATGCCCTGCAGAGTGAGTGACAGGAGAAGCAGTTTGTGGGTGGTGACAGGGGCTGGCCATTTAAAAACGGGGGAGTGGAGGTGCGAACACAGGCGTGCCTGAGCATCTCAAAGCTGTTTCAGAGGCGTACATAATTTAGAGACAGCGTCATAGTACACGTCACATGGCTGGTTTTTACATTGAAGTGTTCGCAGTGCTTGCGGTAGGGTATGGTCAGCCACAAGCGCTGCGATGGCATCCGATGGTACTTGATGGTACCGATGGTTGCATACACTTCCTGGAGGTGACATGCACAAGTGGGCATCTTAAGTCAGGCTGGTGGGTGTCTGCATACACAGAGTGATCGCACGTCAAGATATAGTGGGCGTGCTAATGCCTTGCCGTGCGATTGCCTGCCTTCCCAAATTTGCAAATGCATCGTGCGAGCAAACGCATCTAGCGAATGGGCCTGAATGAGGTCCTGAATATGGAGATAAGTTTCCGCCTGGCGAAAAGTCACAATCGGCTATACTTTTTTGCCGATCTCAACTTTTCGTTTCTAAATGAATACGGCCCTCTGTGAGTTAAATTGGCAAATGTTTCACTTTTTGTTTTGTCTTACCTTCTTTTGGATTAACACAGTTGAAATTTATGAAAGTATGAACCTAAGGGTTCTGTGACTTTTTTTCAACATTACTAACAGTGTAACTATGGCAATACAGTATAATAAAGGCAAAGCCTTGCTGTAATTTAAGACATAGTGTGAGGGAAAAGATGTGAGGGAACAGAAGAGATTAGCATCTCTTCCCTGGTATCCATTTTATGTTATACTCTCAACTAACTATTCAGTGAATTGTCTGTGGTTATTAATATTAAGAATAAATCATTCCAAAACTAATCTTCAAAATATATAAATCTCTGTATACAGGGCCTTTTCAGCAGAGGACTCTAATGCGATCGCAGCTGTGATTTCGCATGGAGTGCAGCTACGAAAATATGCTAATACCTGCCAAAGCTCAGCCGGCATAAAGACGCCCACTGCTGCTTTCTCATATCTGTCCAATGTCGCTCTTCTGCGTAAACATTGGTACCATCGATGCACATCGGTCAGTAATGCATCATTTACAGCAAGTCTGACTAGCTGCATACCCTGCATGTCTCCTCACATGCAAAGGGCTCTCATGCAGAGGATGCAATCGCAGTGGCTAATTTATGCATGCCCATGAAATGGCGTTTAAACGGACAGACATGCCTGCATTTTTCTGACCACACCCCGTCACCAGCCCCAAATGCTGCCTGTCACTCACTTTGCGATGGATTCCTCTACGTGTCTGTAATCACATTGTGCACGCACAGTACGGCTTATACGCTTGCACGATGGCAAACAATTGCATGATCTGCATCCGTAATAGCTATTGCGTCAGCCGCTGAATCAGGCCCATAGTATATATATATATATATATACTGATCAATATACCATTTTCACGTTTTTCTAAACTATCGGGATATTTGTCTGCTAAAAGGACAAAGCAGAAATAGCAATATGTTTACTTAAATCTCAGAAAGAGTTTTACCATTGCACACAGTATTAGTTATTATGAAATTCAAAATCATGGTGTAAATGAGAAGGATCCATTATTTTCATAGTGAGGGAAACGCTAGAACATGGGCCCTGTGACGGTCAGTCTAGCTTGCCACAACCTACTACAGAAGCGCAGCAAATATTAGGCTGCATGACCCCCCCCACCCCCTTAACTCCATCTTTGGGGCCTGGGATCTGTTTGTTTGGTTTTGACTTGGATGAAACACACAATAAAGTTATTTGCAAATTTGTTTCATTCCTTTCCACCTTAACCAAAGTTATAGTAGCCAGTGTATGGTTTGACCGGGACTAACCTGACATTTTCAAGTGGAGTGTCAGATCATGAGTACTACAGTATCTGTATACAAGCAATTGTGAGATAGATGGTGCCAGTCCCTACATTATGTACTCTCATTGGTATTTTGTGGTCTTTCATTGTTCCCATTTCCAATGTGCCTTTTATAGTATGAAGTTCCCTTTGACAATCTTGTTTTGACTATATATATATATCACAAAAAAGCAGCACTCCCAGACTTGTAAGGCAAACAAAACGCCGGTGCTTTTGCTATAAACGTTTCAGGGTCAATTCCCCATCATCTATTCCCCATGTCCTGATGATGGGGAATTGACCCCGAAATGTTGATAGTAAAAGCACCGGCTAATTTGTTGCCTTACAAGTCCGGGAGTGCTGCTTTTTTTGTGGTCTATGTTGAGGGGGCTAAGGTCCCCAGGGTGAGCACCCTGGCAAGTATTCTAAGTGTTCCTCACCATTCTGAGTGCCGGTATTGGGATTATATATATATATATATATATATATATATATATATAGCTTTTTTGTTTTTCATGGATTATTACAAATTTCAATAAATATCACATGACTTAATAACAAAATCAATAAAGGATACGCATATGATTCCCAGTGCAGGATAATAGCACACTCTGTTTTTATATGAAGATACCAGGGAGGAGCAGTGCATGGTCCAAAATGAAAAAAGAAGCAGCAAGGTTTACAATAATATGCTGAAACAAGAATTTTATTAGAGGGTCAGTTAACTTGTGAAGCAGGACCATGGCTAAACATGGATGATTGGTTCACTTCTATAGAAACTACACCAAGATTCTTCCTCCTGCCAATCAAAGTGTTCAGTTGTGACACAGCCCTGTTCCTGCCAGTGAATAGAATCTAGCTGTGAATTCATTCATTAACCTAATGGTGCATACACACGTCAGATCAGACAACGATAACAATATCATTGTCTGATCATCCTGCATGTACTGGATGATCGATATCGATCATCCAGCACACCACCAACCCCAAAATGACTAAACAACCAGCGATCAACGATTATGCAATCAACGATCATGGGTCCCTATAGTAACCTGGTCGGTATCGACCAGATTGGACTGCATGCACGGGAGATGGTCGTTATCGACCATCCGTGCCTGCGCATCGTCCGTCATTTGAGGGTTGGAAGGGGCCAAAAAAATGGACGATACAATGATAAACGATATCGTTTATATTGTCCTACAAAGTCTGACCGTGTGTATGCACCATTAGAATATGAAATGTTTAACTCATTGATCCATATTATTACATTATTTGTTGACATAAATTTGATACTAATAAGAACCATGCAAATAGATTATTAGACAATGAACAGATCCCTAATTTAATTTATATACCTTAAAATTATGTAAAAAGCTCAACAAAGATATAAAGATGTATCACAGATTTGTAATCCACTTTTTACAATGTAAAAAAAGCATTCAACCTAATGAAATATTGACAAGATACAATACTTAAAAAAAACTTCTTTCCTATATACAAAGAACAAATAATACTCCATAACAAACAACAATATCAACAAAGTAAGCATAGCTACATGCTACTTTTACTGTTTACAATTACTTTTTTATACATAACGACTTATACACAATCCCATATACCAGATAACCAAATATCATACTATAGTAGCTGGAGTATCTTTTTAGGAATCCAAATTATACTTACTTATCCAATACAACCTATATTTCTCATTCCAAATGCTGCAATAAAGTGCAGTGGTTAGATGGCTTCCTTTTATCCTACCAAAGGGATTACCTCACTTCCTCCCAACTCTGATTGGTTGTAGACAGATCTTAATGTTATAACTTAATGTAGGTGGCTCCCTACCTTTTACTTGGTTTCTATACAACAATGATGGTTTCCTCTACAATCTCTCACTTAAACTGGTGGGTGACGACTATTATTACAATCCAAAATGCACTGATTGCCAAAAACACCGGTATGCACAACAGCGTCCCGCCATCCGCATCGTCACCCCCAAACTGCAACTGGACCGATATATATATATATATATATATACACACACACACAGGAAAAATGAGTATTGCGCTATCGATTCCAATTTCAATAAATGTCCTTGTAATACAGTTAGACAGTCCACATGTTTTGGTGTTTTCATAGAGTGCAGCTTCCCATTAAGATTATATCACCACAAAATCTCCATTAGTAGATAGTTCTAGAAAAGAAATATAGGAGCGCACACTGTAGTAAAATTTTTTCATTTTATGTAATAAAAATAATAAAAAACGTACATTGAGGTAAATAATAATCAGCTCATGAAAAAGGCTGATAGCCTTGTGGATTGCCCGTCACTCCAGACACTGCCGTTCACCGCTATTCAACTCTAAGCCAAGCCCTGACTCAGAAGCCCAGCGGAGGTTCTTTTCAGCAGCCACCATCAGCGCAATAGATGTATCGTCATATTGTTTTAATTAATTAGATGAATTAAATAGTTTTTAAAAATTGTAATATTCATTACAGAATTGCTCCTTTGAATTAGGAAAATGATTCATTGTATGCTGATTGTATAAATAATTCATGACATTTCTTAAAATGCTCAGCCAATCGAGTTTTGAGTGAACTAGAAGTCCTTTCAACATGAAACTGACCACAACTGCATTCTAACAGGTAAATTATATTTTTGTGTGACAAGTGATGAAGTCTTTTATAGGGTATATTTCATGTTTTACTAAACACTTCAGCTGCTTACTTACATTTGTATCTTCTACAGGTGAGCCATTCTCCACATCTATGGAAATATATATATATATATATATATATATATATATATATATAATTGGGTTATTTAGGAGCAATTTCAACTGTTTTCTGAAGCTATTTTCCACGTGTTTATGTTGAATACAAAAATGGAAATTAAAGGCTAAATCACGCTGTGTTTTTATAGTTTTATTTTCTACATTTGCCGTTTTTTGCGAATATTTATTCTCTATATAATATCTCATATCTCTAAGTGCTTTATCAACTTTCATTTTTAATATAACCCTTTTTTATGAACCAATTTCTTATTACATTAGCTTGCACATTAAAAATTGTATTTTTAAAACAATTCCCTTTTAACCTCTTGAACTGTCCCAAAGGTAAATTAGCCAACAATATACTGTGGTGGCTTCTTCTAGCATCAATATATGAATTGGAAGAAGTAGGTTTTAGATGATTGCAATTTTCTTAAAACATTTTTAGATATATATATACACTAGCTAGAGATGAGTGGTTCGGATTGCATCCGAGTCAATTCAAGCAGCAGCTCGGGCTTTCCACCTGACTTGGATTCGACTTCGAGGCAAAACCTCATCCTTGCGGCATAGGATTATCACAGGTTTTGAATTCAATATAAGGTACCGTGGCAGAGACTCGGTACCATTTCCCTGTCAGGCATGCTGCTGTATGCTGCACTGTACTCTTCTGTATAGGCTGTGCTGTGTCCAGACACACAAGTGGCTGTGCTGCTCTTAGTCAGTGTGTACAGGGGGAGGCATGCTGCTGTATGCTGTGCTGTACTCTGCTGTATACAGTAGGTTGTGCTCTGTGGAGACTCTCACAATTGACTTGCTACTCTTAGTCAATGTGTAAGGGGGACATGCTGCTGTGTGCTGCACTGTAGTCTGCTGTATAGGCTGCGCTGTGTCTAGACTAAAAAGTGGCTGTGCTGCTCTGTATATTAGTCATTGTGTATAGGGGGGGTATGCTGCTGTTTGCTGCACTGTACTTTCCTGTATAGGCTGTGCTGTGTCCAGACACACAACAAGTGGCATTGCTGCTCTAATTCAATGTGTGTAGTGGGGCATGCTGCTTTATGCTGCGCTGTACTGTGCTGTAAATTGGCTGTGCTGTGTCCATCTAAAGACGTTCACATGCATATATAAGCAATGTGACTCCACGCAGTTTGAATTGAGCTGTGACCTCAAAAAAAAAAAAAATATATATATATATATATATATATACACATATGTATATATAGTTAAGTTCTATTGTTTGTACGGTTTGGTGCACTTTAACCTAGTGCACTTTGTTCACATGCATATATAAGCCCTGTGACACCACGCTTTTGAATTGATCTGCAATCTCAAAAAAATATATATGTATAGTTTTGTTCTATTGTTTGTACTGTTTGGTGTGCTTTACCCTAGTGCGCTTTGTTCACGTGCATATATAGCCCTGTGACTCCACGCAGTTTAAATTGAGGTGCAATCTCAAAAAATGTAAATAAAAAAATATATATAGTTAAGGTCTATTGTTTGTACTGTTTGATGCACTTTACCCTACTGCATTATGTTCACATGTATATATAATCCCTGTGACTCCATGCAGTTTGAATTGAGCTGCGCCCTCAAAAATTAAAAAAAGAAAAATATTATAGTTAAGTTCTATTGTTTGTACTGCTTGGTGCGCTTTACCCTAGTGGACTTTGTTCAAATGCATATATAAGCCCTGATACTCCATGCAGAACCTAGCTAAAAAAAATCTGAACCACAGAAGAGCTCCACTGGGGAAAGGACTGATGTGAATGAGTAAATTTCTTTGTAAATGCCATTCCTCTTCCCTAATAAATTTGCTTTGGAATCCAAAACTTAACTTTACTATGAATCAACCCTTCTTTTCCCTGCCTTCAACAACATACATACTCCTTCTCCCTCAGGTCTCTTGATTAATAAAAAACATTTGTTTACTGATGTGCCATGAAGGTATTTGAACTGCCACATGTTTGTGCGTCCCACTGCTGTCCCTTAGCTTAGTCAGCCAGTTAGCTGGAAATTAATGTTATTGAGGTTAATAATACTCTAGAAACAAAAAAGGCTCAAATTATGTGATTTTAGCTCTTCTTGTAAATTTTTGGAAAAAATCCAAAACCAAAACCAGTCATGGCATTTTGTCAAAACCAAAGCCGGACGTCAAATTAGAACCAAAACCAGCAAAAAAGTTCCGGTGCACATTTCTAATAATAACTATAAAGGGCAAATAGTCTGAAAATGTAGCACAGACTAAGGCCCCCATTTATCAATATACTTGCAGTGAAGTGGTAATTAACATTTGTACTCACCGTGCTGTTTGATTTTTCCTTCCTTTTATTTAACATGATAAAAATTGAGCGGTAATGTTATTTGTCCTGTCAGTGCTGCTTTTAACACTCAAGCAGCGCTGAAGAAAGATGATAAGCAGCGTGTGTTTAAAGACTGTGCATGCACCGTCTGTAGCTCTTAGCCTACACATGCGCAGTCGATACTTCTGGATGCCGTGGACATTTTGAGGCTGCATTCTGGACGTTGTTAGAGCTGGTTCGTCTTCTCCTCAACCAAGGTAAGTGGTATGTTTGTATTCTAATCCAAGTGTGTCCCCAAGTACAAATACAAGTCCCCAAGTACAAGACGGCCACCAATCCCGGAGCTATCGAGATGGTCTGGGTAACAAATGGCTGTGTGTTTTAGGGAGAAGATCAAGGATAAATAGTGACCATGTGTTCTGCAGGGTGTCAGGTCAGGGGATCAGGATGAGCAGTGGCTAGGGAGAAGGTCAGGTTGATTAGCATCCATGTGCTCTAGCATGCTGGGCTTACTTCCGGGTGCTGGGGGGGAGAGCACTGGCCAGACACCGCCAGCCCACTGTTTATCAGCGGGTAAAAGATGACGAATGGAATTAAGGTAAATGAGCGCTATTTTACACATATTGCTCGTTGATAAATACAGTCACCAGTCATCTGCTACGAGGGGGGCACAGTGCTGATAGCGCTGCTTAAAAACAGTGCTATCAGCAATAATAAATACAGAAAGCTGTTATTTATCACTGAAAATTAATTTTAATGACTAAAACTCATTTATAAATGGGGGCCTAAGTGTTGCCTGCTTCCTGCAGGTATGTACACTGACCTCCTGCTTGGCTGGCACAACTTCTCAAAAGTCTCACACAGTCTTCTGGCCCTCCCTGATTCTTACAGGTATGGACATTGGCTACCCAGCCTGCTTGACTGGCTCAGCCCCACCTGGGCTCTGTACAAAGATGTCTGTACAACAATGAGAAAGTCACCATAGTCATCAAATTTGGTAGGGAAACTAATTAGGACATGGGAAGCAGGTTTCTGCTTCTGAGGGAACATGGATCTTTATAATGTGAAAATTACTTAAGAAGTGGGCAGATAAGAGATAGGGAGATGTACAATAAACTTTACAGGAAGCAGCTTTATAACGCACCAATGAAAAAACGCCAAATTCCTAAATGGACATATGTTGAATGGACTGTGGGTAATATTGGCATTTCGGATTCTTAAATCTTTCTGCAGGTATGGATCTGAAGAGCCGTACCTGAAGAAGGATTTAAGAATCAGAAACGTATTGCACGGATATCATGCTACAGACTTGAAGGGACACACAATTTATGCCATCAGTGGTGGCGTTTAACCACCATTTGCCCAGGACTTGTTTTATAACCCACCGCAACTTCAAACAAGGATGAGAGGCTAAGTGGATACCCTGTCTTTACTACATGTGTTTTTTATCTATTGTGTTTGAAAACATTTTTTCTTGTTACATATGTATGTCTACTGTGCAAATAAATAATTGTTTAATTCTTATTATAACCTTATTGTCTCATCCCGTTCATATGGCTAAGGCTAATTACAGTGATTGTTTTTAAAGCTGTTACATTTTGAGCCCATTGTTTTATCCTGCTTATTCGGGTAAGGGCAATAATAGCAATTGTCCAAAAGTTGTTGTATATTGAGAGCATCTTCCTAAGAGGTCAGTGCCAATAATGTGAAAATGGACAGACAAATATATAACAAGACAAAACTGTAATATATGATTACCTTGTGATACACTAACGATAACCTAGCAATAAAACATTTGTCTTTTAATTTTCACTCCAAGGGAAGGAGTGAGGCTCTGGGAACTAACCCTATCTGAAGATGTAGTTCACCATATTAGCGAATGGGTCTTTTCACCTGCTTTAGGGAATCATGAATAGATACCTTAATAACAATATAATATCTGTGAATTTTATGGACTTCACACAATTTATATAAAAAAGGGTGAAATTTACACAGGCAATTATCTGAATCCTGCTGATGCTGATTCATATATTACTGTAGGCTATGAGAACTCACCACAGTAAATGCTTAAATAAGCTGCATATATTTGGGATAAATCAAGAGGTTAAAAGAAATTGTTCTGAAAATACTATTTTCCGTGAATAAGCTAATTTAATTAAAAATCAGTTAATAGAAAAGTTATGACAAAAAGAAAATTAATGTATGTTGAAATATTAGAGAGAGAATGTCTATTAGTGACAAAAAATGCAAATGTAGAAAGAAAATATAAAACATTTAAATTCCTTTTAACATAAACATGTGGAACATATTTTTAGAAAACATTGAAAATTACTACTAAATGACCTGATCCTCATGACTTTATGTTCTAAACAAATATTTCCTAAATGAAAGCACCTAAAGACAAAACTATGTGAAAGTGTATTTAATGAGGGAAGAGAAAACATCAGTACACAAGGTTTCTATAGAAGTAGAGAATATTTGTCTTGTAGATGTTGTTACAGTGACAAAAATAAGCAGGTGAAGTTTTTGGTTTGGTTTTTAGGATTTTTCATTCACTTAACTGACAATTTTTTCTCCCAAAAATGGTCAGAAAGAGTTTTTATAAATTAAAAAAAAAATTCTAAATATATTTAACTATTTTCTTTAAAAATATATTTTGCACCCCATCGTGTCCATAGGCCACCATTATAAAATCACTTCCCACTACCCAGTAGAAATAGCCCCCCAGTGGCTAAAGATCCCCTGCATTATCACCCTCACTACCCTACTAGTAATAGATCCCAGTGGTAGTGCTTACATCTCCATCCTCAGTGCCAATGGCCCCCCACTGTACACGAGTTCCCCTCAACCATGAGTCACTGTATTTGCAATTGTATATTTTTTTGTATATCACCCATCAGGCAAGAAAAACCTTTTTGTGGGGCATAACCCACCCTATGCCCCCAATGCCAAAAGATGATCCCCTCTCAATACCACCCCTCCCCCTATGGCATAGCCATTCCCCCTTACCTTATTGCAGAGCGCAGCAGAGAGTGGGTCTGATCGTCAGTCTCCCCTGCTGCAGCTGATCTCTACACAGAGATTAGGATATTTGTGTTTGGGGGGGAACGATTTTACCCTTCTTGCACTTTTGGTTTAGGTGCATGTGCCCTGGAGTGCTGTTCTCATGGCATTCTGGGGCATGATTTTGGGAGTGTTATTGGCGGTCACTCACCACAACAGTACTGCCGGCGGTTCAGAGAATAAGGAGGAGATCCGTTGTGCAGAACGGATTTCCTTTATAACAGACAGGGGATGCAGCAGAATTGCATTGATGCATGCAATGCGACTGTGACTGTCAACTGATGCCCAGCTGGCCTCAGTTGTGACCCATGCATTAGTGCCAAGTATGTGGTTAAAGCTTGATTAGAGGAGCATATCAGAATTATTAATAGGAATTCAATTTGTACAATAGCTGAAATTAAATACATACCTACTGTAAAGTAAAGGATTATTTAACATGGTTTAAACCATGATTTTGAAATTACAGTAAATGGTTTTTCCAATAATATAATTTCACTAGCTGATGTACCCAATTTCACCCATTCATCTTAACTTGACTTATATGCTTAGCTTACAAAGGTGTGTTGGTTGGGACATGTCAAGGAGTTACTCCGCAGAGCTGGTATAGTTATCCCCCTTGCTGTCATGGGACATTATGGAGAACTCCTCCCAGTGGTCCATCACGTGACTCAAAATTAGTTCACGCACCTCCCTAGCCATTAGCTGAGTGTCATACATGAGAAAGGAGGGGGGACTGGAAAAGGCAGACTCTGTCTCCTGTGATGGCAACAATGGTGTGAGGCACCATCTCCCATTTAACATTCAAAAACACATGCCATGTTCGAGAAAATGAAAAATTCAAATACAAAGCAAGTGAAGCATCCAAATGGAAAAAATCTAGTCTAGTATTTAATCCTTAGCAGTGGTGACTCCAGAGATGGGGCTGCAACACAGTCCAATATTCATATAGGGAGAGCCATACCAACTGCTGCCAAACATCACTCTCAGTTGGTGTGGCTTCCTTATTGGAATATTGGACTGAGCTGTAGCCCCACCTCTGAAGCCGCCACTCAACCCAGACAAGGAGCTTACAGTCCCACAGCACTTGGGTTGCTTTGTCACCCAATCACCTTGGTTGTGAGGAAACATTTTACCACTTTTCATCCCCTTAAGGGATTAACTTAGTGGGTACCTACATCATGGAAGAAATATACTCCCCAATTTTCATGTTTCTAGGACCAGGGGGGATGGGTGTTGTTGGGTCAGTTAGTCAGGACATTGCAAAGTTGGAGGAAACATTTTAGCACTTTTCACCCCCTTAGGAGTTGAATTTGGAAAAATCCCTGCTTAGTGGGTACCTACATCATGAAAAACATTTACTCCCCGATTTTCATGTTTCTTGGTCCAGGAGTTTGGGCTCGGCATTGATGAATCAGTGAGTAAGCCAGTCAGTCAGGATATTTGATTTTATATGTATAGACTAGCTAATGTACCCGGTTTCAGCTAGGTAGACCTTAGATATGTACTGTTTCCATTTCCATCTCACCACTCCAGTAACACATTAATACTTCATGTCTATAGTAATGCATCCCCTCCCTCACTGCTATAGTAAGACATTACCCTCCCTCACCTCTGTAGTAACACATTCCCCTCCCTCACCCATTTTGTAACACATTCAGCATTCCCCTCCCTCACCTGTGTACAAATATAACAGGTGTGAGTGAGGGATTATAATTCTACACAGGTGAGGGAGGGGAATGTCGAAAGTGTTACAAAATGGGTGAGAGAGGAAAATGTGTTATAACAGCAGTGAGAGGGGAATGTGTTACTATAGAGGTGAAGGAGGGAAATGTGTTACTACATAAATAAGGGAGGAGAATGTCTTACTATAGAGGGGGGAGTGAATGTGTTACTACACAGATGAGGGGGGGAATGTGTTACTATACAGGTGAGGGAAGGGAATGTCAAATATGTTACTATGGGGTGAGGGAAGGGAATGTGTTACAACACTGGCGAGGGAGGGCAATGTGTTACTACAGGGATGAGCGGGGTAATGTGTTACTCCAGAGGTGAGGGAGGGAAATAAGTTACTATAGGTGTAAGTGAGGGTAATGTGTTACTACAGGTGTGAGTGAGGGATTGTAGTAACACATTCCCTTCCCTCACTATTCAAATAGGGAACCCATTTGACAGCACTTGAGAAGACTGTTGGTGTTTCAGTTTTGAACTGTGCTGCAGACTGCGTACACACCTATAGATTTATCTGTCAAATCTGTCTGGTGGGAAGAAATATCTGATAATGTAGGAGAGCAAATAACAATAGAAATTTGATCCCAAACACTGGAAAATTGACCAGATTTTCCTTCCAACCAGACAGATTGGACAGATAAATCAATAGGTGTGTACGCAGCCGGTGTCTATTTATCAAGCAGTGAAAAGCATGGAGAAGTGGACAAGTGGAGAAGTTGCCCATAGCAACCAATCAGCTTTCAAGTAGCATTTATCAAGTACAGTCTATCAAGTAATAGATAGGAGCTGATTGGTTTCTATGGGCAACTTCTCCACTGGTTTACTACTCCACGCTTTTCACTGCTTGATAAATAGACCCCATAGTCAGGCAGGACATTGCACAGGGGGAGGAAACATTTTGTCCCTTTTCATCCCCTTAAGAGTAAAATTTAGAAAAATCCCTTCTTAGTGGGTACCTATGTCATGGAAGGCATATACTCTCCAATTTTCATGTTTATAGGTCCAGGGGTTTGGGCTTGGCATTGATGAGTCAGTGAGTCAGTCAGGACATTTGATTTTATATATATAAATTATAGGGAATACAGGGCCTGATTCAGACCTGCTCGCAAGCGGGTCGATGTTGGCCCAGTGCACATGCGCACGACGGAGGCGGCTCCATCATGCGCATGCATGAGACCCGGATAGCGATGGGCAAGCCGTCGCTTCGGGTCTTGCTACAAAGGGGGTGTGCTGTCGATGTTGAGTGACAGCACGCCCCCTTTGGTGGGTGTGACGGGGGCGTGGCTGCCCAGACGGAGGCATTCCCATTGGAACGCCTACCGTCTTTGGCCGGCCCCACTGACATCACAAGTGATGTCAGTGGGAGTGCTCTCGGCTCTGATAGAGCCGAAAGCACTCCAGGGCTTGCGGCAACGAGACCCTACCACAAGGGTCTTGTCGCAAGCCCGAAGGTCGCGATGGTCTTGACCATCGTGACCATCTTCCTGGCCACTCGCTATAGCTGTGGGTGACCAGGAGGCCGCTCTAAAAATTAAGAGGGACGGCCCTGATTCAGAGCGAGCTCTCTATCAGAGCGTCCGGCTCTGAATTAGGGCCACTGTGTGCATTGGTTAAACCCTCTTTGAGATATCCACCATTTTAGCATGTACATTTACCATTGGTTTTGTTATTCTCTTCCACATATGTGTTTCCATGTAATGTGACCTGAGTTTGTTTTGGAAAGCAAACATTTCTATTATTTGAACACTTAAGGGCAAATCTATAAATATTGAACATATGCACACTTTATACAATATATCAATGGTTCCCAAACTTTCATGAACCACAGTGCCCTAGAGTGCCAGCATATTTTTCATGGTGTCCCTAGGTCAAAAGTTTCTTATTGAGAAATTAAGCAAAAATTATTAAATGAAGTAAATAGTACTGTAGACTGTACCTGTCATCCTTAGGTGCTGTTATGTGGTGGTGCACAGGGTTGCACTTCTGTTTGTCCATCTATTTTATGATTGACAGACACCAGCACTGTTTTTTTTTTGCAATTCACATTGCCCATAAATAATTTGGTTCGTCCAAGAGGCCGCCTCGCAAAGAAAAAAACACGCCCTGATTCAGAGCGGGCGCTCGTTCAGAGCGTCCGGCTCTGAATCAGGCCCTAAGTTCGGGAACCACTGCAATGTACAGTAATGTAACAGATTTTATTGAAGCCACGCATAAGCAAATTGTGTAGTCATTTTCAGTCACATGATAAAAATAACTTAAACAGAAACCTAATAGCTGTGTCACATTACTCCTAAGCAACTTTATATGAAATTACAGTATGAAGCTATATCTCTTCACAAAACTTACGTAAAATATAAAAACACATTAAATTGTCCAATCACATTATACCACTGGTTATCAATTTGTGGATTTGGCTTTCTCTCGGAGTTGCTATGAAAACAGAGCTAAAATTGTTTTAATTTAATTTGCTATATATAAACTTAGATTATTATTGTATATGTGTGGATTGTCTATATTAGATTTATTATTATTATTATTATTATTATCCTTTATTTATATGGCACCACAATGTTCCGCAGCGCCTTACATAGTACATAGAACTAATAAGTGAACAAGAAACAAGTAACTTACAGTACATTACAGTGCAGGACAAGGACACGATTTATATACATTGCTGCAATAGCGATTAAAGCACTCCTAATAAGCAGCCAGGAGTTGGCAGTCAAGTGTTAGGTGCCCTTATGGGGAGTAAAGAGTAGAAGAAAATGTAAAGAGAAGCACATTAGTGAAGAGGTCCCTGCTCATGAGAGCTTACATTCTAAAAGACAGGCATGACACAGAAAGGGTAGATAAGGAGGAAAGAGCATGAGGTGGGTTAGGATGAGTGCTGGAAGGCCTTGATGAAGTAGTGGGTTTTGAGAGCCTGTTTGAAGGTTTGTAGAGAGGTGGAGAGTATGATAGGGAGAGGGAGAGCATTCCAAAGGTAGGGAGCAGCACGGGCAAAATCTTGGATGCGGGAATGGGAGGAAGTAATCAGTTGGCAAGAGAGGCGGCATGCATTTGTTGAGAAAAGTGGACGGGCGGGAGTGTGAGGGGGAGAAGGTCAGACATATATGCAGGAGAGGATTTGGTGAGGGCTTTGTAGTTGAGTGTAAGAACCTTGAATTGGCATCTGAAGGGGAAGGGGAGCCAGTGTAGGGCTTGAAGGAGAGTGGAAGCAGATGTAGAACATCTGGAGAGGAAGATGAGTCGAGCAGCATTGAGAACAGATTGTAGTGGGGAGAGGTGAGAGACTGGGAGGCCAGATAGGAGAAGGATACAGTAGACCAATCTGGAGATGACCAGTGAGTGGATGAGGGTTTTAGTGGCATCCTGGGTGAGGAAGGGTCTAATTCTGGAGATATTTTTTTGGTGGAAATGGCAGGACTGTGAGAGGTGCTGAATGTGTGGTTTAAAGGAGAGGGTGGAGTCTAGGATAACTCCAAGACAACGCAGTTTGGGGCTAGAGGAGATAGTTGTGCCATCAATAGATAATGAAATTGTGGGAAGTGATGTAGTGGAAGAGGTTGGGAAGATGATCAGCTCAGTCTTAGACATGTTAAGTTTAAGAAAGCACTGGGACATCCATGAAGAGACAGCAGAGAGACAGTTGGAGATATGGGTAAGGAGCGCAGGGGAGAGCTCAGGGGTGGAAAGGTAAATTTGAGTATCATCAGCATAGAGATGACATTGGAGGTCAAAGGAGTTTATGAGTTCACCTAAAGAGGACATATATAGGGAGAAAAGGAGAGGTCCAAGAACAGAACCTTGGGGAACTCCTACTGTTAGTGGAAGTGGGGGGGAAAGGGGGAGTCATGAGAGGACACAGAGAAGAAACGATCAGAGAAGTAGGAGGAAAGCCAGGAGAGGGCAGTGCCATATAAACAGAGAGTAAAGGATTTGCAAGAGGAGAGGGTGGTCTACAGTGTCAAATTCAGCAGAGAGGTCAAGGAGAATGAGCAGAGAGTAGTGGCCCTTGGATTTGGCAGCAAGGAGGTCATTGCTGACTTTCGTGAGGGCAGTTTCAGTGGAGTGGAGAGAACAGAAACCAGATTGAAATAATTCAAGGAGGGAGTGGGAGGAAAGAAAGGTGGTAAGGCGGTTGTAGACAATTTGCTCAAGGAGTTTGGAAGCAAAAGGGAGAAGAGCGAGGAGTCGATAGTTGGAAAGTATGTTAGGATCAAGGGTAGGTTTTCTTAAGAATGGGGAAGACAAGGGCATGTTTGAATGCAGAAGGGACAGTGCCAGATGATAGGGAGAGATTAAGGAGGTGAGCAAGAAGGGAACAGGCAGAAGGAGACAGGTAGGAGAGGAGATGGGAAGGGATAGGGTCAAGAGGGGAGGTGGAAGGAGGGGAGAACCGGATGAGGGCCATAACTTCCTCTCCAGAAACAGGGGAGAAGGATGTCAGAGTTGGTGAGACAGAAGGGGAGGGGTGGTTAGGGAAAGGAGGGGGAGGAGTGCTGAGGGTCTGGTGGGATATGATGTCTTCACGTATGGAGTCAATTTTAAATGTAAAGTAGGTGGCAAAGTCAAGGGCAGAGAGTGAGGAGGGGAGGCGAGGAAGGGAAGGGCAGAGGAGGGAGTTGAAAGTGTCAAAGAGACGCCGGGGGTTTGAGGACTGGGAGGAGATGAGGTTCTTGAAATATGTTTGTTTGGAGAGAGACAGGGCAGCACTGTAGGAAGAGAGAATAAATTTGAAATGGAGGAAGTCATCCTTTGAGCGTGATTTTCTCCACTGACGCTCGGCAATCCTTGAACACTTTTGCAGGTATCTGGTGAATTTGGAATGCCAGGATTGTGGTGTGGATCTGTGAGGGTGAGTAGTTATTGCCAGAGCAACAGAGTCAAGAGAAGAAGTAAGGGAGGAATTGTACAGCGAAGTAGCTTGTTCAGGACAGGAGAGAGAAAGGATAGGGAAGAGAAGAGAGTCCAGCAGGGAGGAAAAAGCAACAGTGTCAATAGCCTCAATATTACGCTTAGTAATGGTAGCCTTAGGAGGTAAAGGAGGGGAAGGAGAGAGGGATAGGTTAAAAGAGAGAAGGTGATGGTCAGAGAGGGGGAATGGGGAATTGGAGTAATCAGAAATATCACAACAGTGAGTAAAGAGTGGGTCAAGTGAGTGCCCACTCACATGGGAGGATGATGAGGTCCATTGCGCGAGACCAAATGAAGAGGTGAGGGTAAGGAGTTTAGCTGCAGAGGATTCCGTTGGAATGTCAATAGGAATATTAAAATCACCTGGGATAATGGAGGGAAGATCTGAGGAGAGAAAGTGAAGGAGCCAGGATTTATTAATGCATCTGTTTTTTAAATTATTGTTATGAATAATAATAATAATAATAATAATATTTTTTAGCAAACAGAATACATATTCATGCGCAATGTCTGGTATATATACAGATTGCTTCATAAACTGTGATGGTTGTATGAGTATGAGTAGGTGCAGTTTTAAAAATGTGCCACCTGCTGTTTGAAATCAGTATTGCATGTTTGACAAAGGAAGCTAGCCTGATAATTTAACTCAAGATAATTTAAATACCATGTCTGTAACTCTTGTAGATATACCTTCAGTTAAACAGAGCAAATTAGTAGAGAAGCAAATGTTTAATGAAATATATTACTGTATTTACTGATAATTGAAAATCACTGATTGCTTTTGTTTATAACCAACCCTTTCTTTCTAAATCTCAATGACACCTAAAAATGTCAGGCTCTGTTACCTATTATACGTAATTATCTTGTGAGTACTATTGGTCAGGATGGTTAGATGGAAACTTTGGCTCCAATATGACTTGCAAGAATATTGGAAAATATTATCACCATCTGTACAGAATTGTTTCTGGTACTGTTCCAAAAATGCTTGCAATAATTGCATTGTCTGCACATTCTTAGGAAAGAAATCTCATAGTGCTTCAAACCAGTACCTGTGCTAAATCATATATTTGCAATGGTACCTTGCTGAGACACAAGACCACCTATAACAGTTGTCTCATTTCCCTCTGTATCCTTTAACAGATAAAAGCCTAGTATTTTCTTGTCATTTGTTCAAAGCACTTATTCACGCAGCAAGTATTTTCTTTATGATTACTAAGGCATGCTCTGGATTTGTTAACTTTACAACTCAAAAAATAATAGCTAGCAATTTAATTGCATTCACTACAAGAGAAGGATCATGGGAAATGTATAATAGCTTTTATTTTCTCTGTTATCTGGAAACCTTTCAGGAATTCAAGATACAAAATTATGAAGAGAATGTTTCCCTTCCTGCTCTAATCGGTGAATGGACAGTTTGAGATAAGCAAATAATCTTAGCATTAAAACAAAGTGGAGGCAAATTACGGAAATATAATTTCAAAGAGAAATTATTGCAACTAGTATTTTTTATTTGCAAATTAGTTTGATTTATATATGTTTTGTAGTGGGTGAAGGTATGCTTCATGACCAGCACTCATTTTTTTGACCCCCCCCCACCCATGAGGTACAGGCCAGTTGGCTCGAGAATCTTTCTTACCTATATGGTGGTTTTTCTGCAACAGGGAACCTCTGAAGAATTTGAGCCTTCCTGGGCAGACATTGTCTTCAGTCAGTATTCACTATTCATGTAGGAGATTACATGAATATGCCTGTTTTTTTTAGAAATATAACCAATGTCATTATCATATAGCTGAGGTTCAACAAGATAATATGTACATAGGGCCAGATTCAGACTTGTATGCAAACCCAGTTGTTTGTGTACAAGTTTGATGTTTAATGATCAGCACATGTACCAGTCACTGGCTGCGATGGCATTCACAGTTCCCCGTAAGCCACAGCAGGGTCGATATGCTGCGGCCATGTGGGGGCAGAGTGTTTGCAGCGCCTGACAGTATCCTTGAAAATGGGGAGTGTTGGGCCAGTTTTCAAGGTGTGCTGTGGCCAGTAGCTGCATCTTTCAACACAGCTTAACTGGCCATGGCAGAGTGAAAACACTGGCCATCCTGCATAACCAGATGGCTGATGTTTTCACAGACTGCATGCAGCGGCAGATCACAGAAGCATGCAGGAGGCAACTATTTACACAAGGCGTAGAAACAATGCTATTAGTGTACATCTCTGAAACATCCCCATAGTTTTGGTGCAGGGCAAAATGCAAATTTCCCTGATCAAACAATTGTATATTATTAAACTGTTTGCAAATTTGGTACCATTTGTAATAGTAATAAGTTTCTTTTTTGTTGTTGTTTTGAATTGTGTCACCCAGTATTTTTTACTAATCCTGCCAGTTGTGGATAATCTCCAACTCCCATTTTCCCCAGCCTCATCCAATCACCCCATGGTGATGGGGATCCAGGGGCTCTAGTAAGTTGCTTAGGGGAGCATGGGGTCTGACCCAATGGAAATTTTCCATGCTCCTGGTGGCCCAATAGACCTCTGGCTGATATCCTAGGTGTGAAACTTCCAATCATACACACAGTACATATAATTTAATTCCAGCCACTTGCTATACCTTCATACAGTACAAAAAGATTTATACATAGCTCACAGGGGCGGCTCAAGGGCCCGACTGACAGGACACTCGCCCGGAGTGCTGTGGCCTGGGGGCACAGTTGCACACGCTGTACTAGCCTTGGGCACCACAGTCTGCCTAACTCAATTAATCTTTTTTACCAGGCTTCCCCCCTGCTGCTCTACCCCCATGTGTTCCGCATTCAGCAGGGAGAAGCCTCCATCTGTAGTGCCCTGGCAGCAATCAGAAGCGGCTGCTGATCAAGCATGTGGGTGGGGTCTGTGCTGCAATTGTCGTGCCCCCTTCCCCCAGACTGAACTGAGGCTGCAGTGCAGGATTTCCCAGTGCTGGCATCATGCTGTGCTCACTCTCTGTATGCAGCTGTGCCGGGTGCCCAGGAAGAAGAGGAAGAGCCAAGGAGGAGCAGGCAGTGCATATTCACTCAGCAGGAGAACACCAAATCACCTAAAAGTAATAGGAGCAGTCAGGCTGTCAAAGAAGAAGGTAAATTGGTGGGAGCCAGGGAATGGGTTGGCTGTTGAGATGACACAGGAGGCTGGAATAGCAGGGGGCTGGAAGTGATACAGAGAGCAGTAGGCTTGATCGACACAGGGATAAGAAGGCTTAAAAGACACAGGGATGGAGGGGACACAGAGATCAGGAGGTTAGAGTAACATAGGGGACACAAAGCTGGATTGACACAGGGGGCATGTGGCTGAAATGACACAGGGAGCAGGAGTGACACGGGGAACAGAAGGCTGGAGTGACATAGTGGAAGGATGCTGGAAAGGCACAAGGGGCTGGAGGGGACACAGGAAGCAAGAGGCTGAAAAGTCAAGGGGAAGAAATCTGTAGGTGACAGGGGGCATGAGGCTTGAGTGACACAGGAAGCATTTGGATGGAAAGACACAGCGGGCTGGAGGGGACCCAGGTTGCAGAAGGTTGGGGTGACACAGGGAGCATGAGGCTGGAGTGACACAGGGGTAAGGAGGCATGAGAGACATAGGGAGGAGGGGACACAGAGAGCAGGAGGCTGGAGTGACACAGGTGGCTTTGGACACTGGGAAGAATTACTGTAGCAATATTGACTGCAGGGTGCCATTCCCCAGCACTCTGCTAGACAAAAGCAAGGGTTGTGAGGCAGCAACGGTGCCAGCCACAGAGCCCTGCACTTTGTGCAGCGGTACCACTTGTTACAGCCCTGATGCTTATTGTTCTTTATACACAACATTGCTGGTCATATTATCCTGTATGTATCACAGCACAGCTTTCATATTATCCTACATGTATCACATATCCCTCAGAGTCGCATATGTATGACACATTCTTCGTAGTCCTATAGTTATATGTAGGGAACAGGGGGTGGACATATTTATTTATTTATTAACAGTTTCTTATATAGCGCAGCATATTCTGTTGCGCTTTACAATTGGAAACATTGATAGAACAAAACTGGGTAATAACAGACAGATATATAGGTAGGAAGGCCCTGCTCGTAAGCTTACAATCTATAGTAATTTAAACTTTATTAAAAGTACAGAAGACAGACAAAACAGATTGTACGTATAATAATAGTAAAAAGAAAAACAACAGCAAATTAAAAAACATTTAACTCACTCAATTAGTACAATTTCTGATAATTCCAACAAGAGTAGAACAACTATACTGTACAAACCATTTTACCAATAAAATGGCAACAGGTTTTATCAGTTAAGGTAAATATTTACAATAAAGCAAAAAGAGTGCACATGAGTTATTCTGATAATCAGAATGTATATGATGCCTATGAATTTAAGAGCAGGTTCCATAGGGCACATAGGAAAACGTACTTGCTATTTTCTGCTGCCTGGATGCAAAAGGAGAGAAAAGTTTGGGCTTATAAAAGCCATTACTGCTCTCCGTGTTTTGTTATTATTCATGATGATGGCATCATTGCACAAGCATGGATGCCCTGTACGTCGTTCATGTGAGTTGGTTTCACCAAACACGAATGGCTATATAAATTGGGTATGTTTCATCAATGTATTTGCAGAACCAATGCATTGTCATATGTGCAGTGCTCATTCATGATATCCCAATCCTAATATAAACAAATATGCTATTAAACCCATGTTATAGTGGTAGAAATTGATATATTTATCAATAATGGCTGAATAAAGCTTGCAGGGCACAGATGGGGTGAGCTGCCACCAGTTTGTACAGTTTGGACTAGACTAGGCCACTAGTAGCACCAAGAAGTCAGGTTCATAGTTCTTGCACTCAGATGGTTAGGTATAGTGTTATGTTGTTGTTGTTGTATCTTAACTGAAAGGTTTGTATAGGAATATGGGGCAGATGTATCAAACCTTCAAGAGAGATAAAGTGGAGAAGTTGCCTATTGCAGCCAAACAGCTTATAACTGTTATTTATCTAGCACAGTTTAAAATATTAAACAAGCTGATTGGTTTCTATGGTCCATGTCTCATTCACCTATTATCTTTGATCCCAGGCAAACTACAATTTAACAATCTGTTTATCTTTGTTAACCTGCTGTAAGAAATATGTACTGTATACTTTAAGCCCTTGATGCATAATAAATGATCTGCTATTGCTTATGTATGATAATGAAATTAATCTATTTGAAAAGCAAGTTTTATATTAAATATTTGAACTCAATGTTCTACTAATGGTTATGATAGCACTTCAAGAAATGTATTGGAAGTTTAGTGGAGTATATGGATGATACTAACAGTTTTCTACAAAGGTTTATTTAATTTTCTTTACTAAATAAATGTAAAACTTGTTTCATGTTTTTATATTATGTTTTTACTATTATAACTTGATCATGAAATTGATATATAAAATGGATTTTAGTGTCCTCTGCAACTAACCTGTGAAAACTCTGTCACACATCACTGTCGGTCAAAGTCAGGGTCATTTTACTAAAGAGAAATTATGAAATGTAAGAAAAAAAATTGTCAGGACTATTTCCATTTATTGAGAATTTATTCAGAATCGTTCACTGTGATGCTTAAAAAATGCTTTTAAGTGTGTTTTATAAATTTGAATTTATTTTTAATAAGAAATTTCTTCGAAGTATTACCAAACATTTTTGTTTGATAAAATATTAGAATTTAAAATACAGGAAGAAATAGTTATGAACAGAATAACCTATGTTGGCCAGTACGTCAATATCGTCATAGTCAAGTTAAATTTCTGCATCTCAGGTGTGTGGTCATTGCGCACAATTCAATTCAAGGCGATGTTGAGGGAGCTCCCAGAGCTATTCAATTCAGCGCGCTGTGAAGTCGGAGAATGCCAGTACTCGCGACTTAATCTCGGTATTTAGACTCGAGAACCGGCAATCTCCGACTAAAGTGCCGGCTGCACGGCTGTTAGCACCCCGGAAAACAGCAGCGCGGCCGGCACTTCTGTAAGATTTCTCCTCGCATCCCAGGAGGGTGCGATAACAAAATTCTTTCGCTCGCCCAAACATTGTGTTGAATTGAATAGCTTTGGGAGCTCCCTCCCGGGGCTATTCAGCATCGCATTGAATTGAATCGCCCCACTGTGGTTAAGGAAGTGAAATGCCAAAAAGCACAAGTGAAATGCTTACTAAGCATGCCCTACTATAATGTTTGGCCAGCTTGGCTCACTTATTAAAGAAAACTTAATTTTTTTTCTCCCAATGTACAATAACCTTAATTTCAAGAAGGCTATTTGTTTGCGCAGGCCACCATTTTCTATTCTGCCTACACACCATATTGTATTCCACTACTCTTGTACCAACAAATGTTCAACCTTCAAAAACAGTGACTGTCAGTTATGTTAGAGATCTAACCTGATAGGCAAGTCTCCCAACTCCAAAAAAAGAAGAGAAATTCTGCACAGAACCTATTTTGAATTTACTAATACAAATCAACCATCTATTATTAGTATGTAAATTATACCATCAAAACTTGTTGTTGGTGCTCCCAAAACCCAATGAACTGTATGTAAGAAGAAAGAAGAAGAGAAGTAGGGCTAGTCACTGTGGCACTCTTAAATAACATATATAGTTTAATATTTAACTTTTAATATGCATCAATAAAAGTGTATGGTACCATCTACTTAAACAATGTTGTTGAAGTTTTATATGATCATTGTGCATTAACAAGTAAAGGTTAGAGGAAATCCTCCGGCTAAATATTTATAAAATCTCCATATCAATGGGTGTAAATGGGTTAAGTTGGAAGTAATTAACAATACACATAAATGATGAACATAAGCATGATTATGGTGCTATGACAGTGCATGCAGATCCCAAATGTCCTTTTGAACCTACAGCACCTGGTATTCCCTAGAGGTCTCCCATCCAGGTACTGACCAGGCCTATCACAGTTTAGCTTCCAAGATCAGACGAGATTGGGCAATCTAGTGATGTATGGCTGTAGGGATAGTTAAGTAGGGAAAGGTAAATTACCGCAGCACAAGTCTGAGCAAGAACATAATCATAAATGTAGGACTATTTTATTGATGCATATTAAAAGTTAAGTCTCCCAACTATACAATTTTGTACTTTGAGGGTGTCGTCCTCAGCTTAAATGAGTAAATGCATCCACTTTGAAGCCATCTTAATTGTATTTATGTATTTAAAAACCTGGCAGTGTGGCCTGCTAACTGCTAGATAATATGTCTTGTTCCATGATTCCAGTTTCATGGTTATTCAGAGATTGATTGGCATTAATAACCAGACTTTCCCTTTTAATTATAATTTTCACTATCTTAACTCAGGGCTGAAACTAGGTCACTGAGAGCTGGGGCACCACCCAGGGTGCAAGGCCCTGGGAGGGCATTGCCACAGCAATTTGTCATTGCCTCACAGTGCCTGGATCCCCACTTTTTGAACTATATCTAGCCACAGCCAAATGGAGCAAACACTTCCTGCATTATGTCCTGTGACTGCTGCACATGGTACATACACTGCAAAGCAGGATGGCTGTGCTCCAGATTCTGGTCCTTCTCTCTGTGTACAGTGTGTAGCTAAGGGCAGTCTCCTATTCCAGGTCCTGTGTGACTGACTTCAAAAAATTAAGTAAGAAAATAGTGTAACGTGGGAGCTAATTTGTATAGGGGGGCATGTTTGAGAACAGTTGGTGAACAGGGAAATGTTTGATACAAGTGATTGCGAATGTTTAGGAACAGCTTGTGGGTAGGAAGAATATTATAACAAGGTTGGAGGCATTCTTGATACAAGCTGGTGGGCATGTTTGAAACATGTCGGGTAGCATATCTGAAATATGCTTGTAGGCAGGGTTTTTTTTTTACATGTGTTCAGTTGCATATTTCAGAAAAATTGTTGTGAGCATGATAAAGAAAAACAGGGGGGCAGGGGACATGTTTGAGAAATGTAGGGGGCATGTTTGAGAAAAGCTGCTGGAAAGGGAGGCATGTTTGAAAAAATATGATGGTCAGAAGGTATTTTTGGAAAAACTGCAGGGCAGGGGGTAACTTTGAGAAAAGTTGATGAGTAAAGGGACATGTGTGTTGTAAGCTGGTGGACACATGTATCTTGGCATGTTTGAGAAGAGTAGGTGAGCAGGGGGGCATGTTTGAGGAAATTTGCTGTGCATATGAGCATATTTGAGAATCATTAGTGTGCAGGGATGAATATTTGATATGTTGGCATGTACGGGGTATGACTGGGAAACATTGGTGTGCTGAGAGGAAAGTTGGGGGTCATGTTTAAGAAAAGCAGTTGGGCAGAGGGACATGTCTGAGAAATTTTTGGCATGTTTGAGAAAAGCTTGTGGGCAAGAAGTAATGTTTGTAAAATGATGATGTGCAGGAGAGCATGTATGAGAAATGCTGCTGAGCAAGTCGGCATGTGTATAGTAAGCTGGTACTCACAAGGGCATGTGTGTAATAAGCCAGTGAGCAAGGGGCATGTGTGTGGTAATCTGGTGGTCACAGGTGCACGTGTATGATAAGCTAGTGATAAGGGTGTACATGTGTGAGAAAAGCAGGTGACCATGTATGACATGGTCAAGGCTGGTGGGCACAGGGGCATTTGTGACAAGCACATTCCATGACATTTGAGAGTTCTGTTAACTAAAACAAAATATATAACAACAATTTTTCATGTACCAAGCACTTTAGGAAACTAACAATCTACACAGTTCAACTAGTCATGTGTCCCATTTTTTTCATTAATCAATCCCATTTAATTGCATATAATTAAATGGGATTGAAATAACCATATGGGTCCATAAATAGGATTTTGTGTCTTCACAATGACACCTGTACATTTATCCTGAATTCCAATTTTTTTTCTTCAAAATCAGTTATTCAGTAGATGAACTTTGTAGAATAATTTCTCATATCTACTTTACTTTAAATTTTTTAAATGATTTGCAATTCTCTTTATGGCAAGCAAAACATGTTTGTTCCCCAAATCTTTTCACATACAATAAAAGACCAAAACGTTTTTTTTTATTTATTTTATGGATAAGTTTTTAACAATATTTAAAATGACATGCTTTGTTTTATTTAAACAATAATAATTAATATTCCAGGAAATAAGAAAAATTGGCCCATATTTAGCAAAAAGTTTATCTCTGTGATAGAAAATCAGTTATTGCCACCAGAGACATAACTGGACAATTAATCTATGCCAATTTTGAAACACAGAATTGGTAAGTCCCTTAGCGCACCAACCTTATAAGCAGATAATAACCACTAAATAGGGTATCCCTTTACCCCAACATCAATTAAGTATATAGAGAATGATATAGTGATCACAGCACTAATGGTTTGGTTTAAAAATGGTAATCAACAGTATTAAAATGGTAAAAAAAACAGGTTTAATAATACCTTTCCAAAATTTACATAAAACATACAAAGTGCAAAATGGCATAAAATTACTTACAACAAGGTAAACTAAAATAAATCCAAACATAACAATTAGCTCCAGTAGGAGCAATGAACAAAAGCAAGAAGCAATAGATAGTTCCTACCATGTGGTATCTGTGAGTGTCACTATAGGTTTTTAGGCAGAGGCTCCATATAAAACCCTGTCTCCAGACACTCACAGGCTTAGCTCTTTCTTGTCCTTTAGGATAAGTAACTGCACCTCCAATTTCCAACGCATTTCGAGCTTGATGCTCTTTGACAAAGAGCATGAAGCTCGAAATGCGTCAACCATAATATATTGTGGTAAACTTCCTGCCCCATTTAGCGAACCTGTATATAAATAAGAACAGGTGAGAAAAGTCCTTTCTCTGGAGCAAATGTCAGCGGAAGTGTTTTCTCATTTTACTAAATAGATCCCTGAAGACTGTGGGCCAAATGTAATACGATGAGAGTTTTAGAAAATGTGAGAGTTTAGCAGTAAACTCTCACATTGTTCGAGTTTTATCTTCAAAATAGGAAAAAATCTGGATGAGATTTTAAATCGTGAGAGTTTTTTGAGTCTGAAAAACATGTACGTTTGCTCTTTTGCTTTGTTCTTGGACTCTATTACATTGGCTGAGTTTAAAAAGTTTAAGAAAACTCTGACATTTTCTAAACTCTCACCCTATTACATTTGGCCTTGTATTGGAAGATCTTTTATGACATAAAAATATTTATGAAAGCTCTACTTAAATAGCACAAATAATATATTCTTAAATGCTAGAGCCTCAGAAATGTGAAGAGCACTACCAGGCAGTTGAAAGAAATGTATACAAATGATACAGTATATCAGCTGCACTGAGGAACAAGATTTGTTAAATTCTATTTATTCATTAACTAATGAAAAAAATCTGAGAACATTAACTTTAGAGAACATTTTAACGTTATCAACTTTGCTGAAGTGATTTAAAAATAAATACAAATAAAATACTGTATATTTCCTGACAAACCAGCTGCCTAAAACAACACATCATATTACTTTGCAATAATAAAGGTCATTGCTACTGTAATTTAAACTCCATCAATAAGTTAAGGTGTGCATTTTCTCCACTGCATACCCCTTAGGCAGCACAAAATTGAAATACAATTCTATTTTTAAACATGCCCAGTGGTGCACGTTTTCCTGGCTTTACATACTCGCGCGGTCTCTCTTCCTCTATTTATCTCTCCCTTTCTCTCTCTATCAAAGTGATAACAGAAGGTAGAGTAATAGGAAGCAACTGAAATGAAAAATCAGTCATTTCTGATACGAAGAATATGTCAAGAGGGTTTGTAGAACACTGCTTGATTGAATTGGATGCTTCTTGTACTGATCATAAATAAATGCTATCTTTGGGTAACATAGACATCCATCTTTTATTTTAACTATATACCCTTTTCAAACATTATTTTCATTATTCATCTTACGAGCAGCACAAAGTTTTGTGAGCATCAAATATCTGTGTCTCAGCCTTTTGATAAAGGATAAAAGCAATACACCTTCCTTTTTACACCTCTATTGACAAGAGACTTTTAGACATTTTACTTTCAACCACAAGAACCCCCTTAATTCACTGTTTCCATGACAACAATCACTGGACAGTATAGTCTATTACTTTGATCAGTAAGCTTTTAAAAAGGACTGCTGTACTTTATTGTGCTTTTTTAAATATAGTATTTGATTACATAGAAGTGCATTATATATACATTTACAGTTACACATGATGAAGTAGATTCAATTAGCTATGAGGACCTGTCAGAGCAGAAGCGATGTGCGGCTACACACATATTGGGTAATTATGGAAGGGAAACCTCACTTGTTCTTTGCTTCCATTAGGACTCAGGCAAAAACAAGCAAGTTATCCATCCTGCATAAACAGCGAATTACTGGTGTGCGTGTTTCTGTCAGAACCTTTGGAGTAATTGAATCTATCCGTCAGGATATGGCTATCTGTGACTTCTTCAGAGAACTAAAACTTTTTCAGTGTAAGGGTACCTCACCTGACTAGAAACAGAAGCACATAGTCCACATGCGGTATATTACTGGGACACAGATATATCAAGTTAATTGCTTAATGTTAAGATTCATAGTGACAGATTCATTTAGCTGCAGTGCTTACTGTATGCTTATAGCCTTGACCTGTAATGCCCAGAGCTATTCAATGATAAGCCCATTTGCTCATGCAGTTAGTACATGCATTAATCTATAGATTCTGGGTTGAGTGCCCAGAGCTGAAAACTCTACTTACTGTGGATTTCTGTTTACACCTCAGGAGGGTGCGAATAGAAATCCACGGTAGGTGCAGCCTTCGGGGTTATCATGGGCTGCAATAGAATAGCCCAGGGCATTCCTACAAGCCCATGGTAGGCACTGTGGCTATTTGAATCTGCCCCATAAAATGTTGACATCAGAAATCCAAATTTCACAAACACAGATGAGTGAATTAGACACTTGGCTCAAGATTAGAACAAACTCCTGAGGAATCCTCCATTTCTCATTGCTTGTCAAATCATGCACAAAATTAATGCTAAAATGTAACTGCCTAGTTTGGTCGTCTACTGCAGGGCTCGACAAATCCCGGGGGCCAGGTCGCCATGGCTACCAGATTTTGCTGCCTGGCTACTAGATTTTGCAGTGATGGAGGAAGCAGCTCCTCATCACCTCCGGCGGAGATTCGTGCCTATAGTGTTGCTGTGTTCATATCATTCACAGGAGTGCATGTGCTGAGTGTTGCCTGTGGTGACTGCTGTGCCTCTGTCTGTCCTGCCCTGCACTGAAGACTCCTCTCCATCCAAGCCTGCTCTGATCCCTGCTGTGTCCCAGTCTACGCTGATCCTCCTGTACGTCCCGGCTGTCTACTGTCTCCGGCTGCATAGAGCTCTCCAGTAGTAGGGTCTATGCATGGTGGAGCAGCTTCAGAGGGATAGTGGTGTGACCACAAGGGGAGGGGGGGTATTGTTGTACTTTCTGGTACCATTATTTTATGTGAAATGTGGTCAGTTATTACTGGAGGGTGGGGGATGGAGCATGGGAGCTGTGCAGAGCAGTGAGGAGGCCTCCATTTTACTGTATCCATTCAACTGTGACCATTTTGTGGACTAGTATAGTGTGTATAACAGTTGCATAACTCACAAAGCTGTGCTCCTCACTCACTCCTGTAATTTTTTTTTGGGGGGGAACGGTGGTCTGGCTCCTACACTTTCATCTTTTAGAAACATTTGTCAAGCCCTGGTCTACTGTATTAAATGATACTTAGGACAATGGGTAATGACAGGTCAAATAACCAATGTCACTAGAATTCTAAAACTATTTATAATATGATAAAGTAAAGAATAAACTATAATTCATGAAATATGAGGGGGGGAGTGGGTGACAATTTAATAATGCCTGAAACTATTTCTGGTATGATTTAATTAGAATATAATTTTTATAGGCACAATATATTTTATATAGTATTTTATGCAAACATTCCCAGTACACAGGAAATTCACAATGTGATGCAAGTCAAGTGTTGTGAAATGTAGAGCCCTTTTTTTCTCATTTTAATATTCTTTATAGGCAAACTGAAATCTCATTTTTGCAATGTGCTTTGTAAGGAATGATGTCATTCTGTATAAATAATCAGACAGCCTGCGCTCGTCCATAATCACTGCCATTTTGCTTTGCAAACACATGTGTTTTGGTAAAAATCTAATTGCATTACACAAATCATGGCTTAAGGTGATTTTTCCAATTTGCATAAAACAGTTTTATACTTTGTTTATGACCTCCTCATTGTGTACAGAAGTAAAGAATAGTTAAGAACCAGCATACTCATAGTGACAGTTCATATCATGGGATACAAATATCATCCCCAGATAATTTGGGATCGGTAATATATACAGCCGGACGCATGTGAAGCGGTTCAAATCCCGACATTGGAAAACCGGCAGTGAAGATACCGACAGGTAAGTATTTTCTGTATTCACTAACCTAACCACCCCCTTAGCTCTAACCCACCATTAGGGGTGCCTAACCCTAACCTCCCCCCAAGTGCCTAAACCTAAACCCCCCTTCCCCGCAGTCTACACCTAAGTTTCCCGGGGGGGTGCTTAACCCTAACCTCCCCCCTGGGGGTGCCTAACCCTAAACCCCCCTTCCCCTAGCCTAGCCCTAACCCTCCTGGGAGGGGCACCTGACCCTGTCCCCCTATTTAAACCTGCCCCCCAATGGCTGTGTGCACCCACCGCCCGGCTTACTCGATCGGTTTGCCGAGTGTCGGGCTCCCGTCATAGGTAAAATAACAAGGATCGGGATCTTGACACCTGTCATTAGACCCCTGCCAGGATTAGACAGTCGGGAAGCTGGCAGTTGGCATTTCGACTGTCTGCTTCCTTTCTGCATCCCGATATTTCCCACAGAGCAAACCAGTACAAATACTGTAAGTGCCAGAGGCAAGGATAGATTGGAATTTATAGTGACCCTGAAAAAAATAATGTGGCAAACATGTAGGCGGGACCAAATAAACTGTAGGCAGCGCCCAACACAAAAGTACAGTAGATGGAGTTTGAAAATCAGCCTTGGCAACAATAATGGTAAGGCAAACTTTTTCCTAAACCCTCCAAGGATGTGCGGGAACTTGCAGTTCCACTGCAGTTGGACAGACACCAGTTGACATTAAAATGTTGACATGGTTTAAAAAATGTCGACACTCACCATGTTCACATCTAAAATATAAACAATCCCAGAATGCTGATGGTTAGGCACCATTGGGAGGGTTAGGGGTTAGAGTTAGGTTGCAGGGGGGGTTAGGGATTAGGATTAGGGATAAAATATACACTGGAACAATGCTCCGACAGTCATCTATGCCGGAAGTGCTAGTCCAAATGAGCGGTCAAACCCTGAAGCACCTGTACCCCATAGCCTGTTCTAGATCCAGATTAATTTTTAGGTCTGTGCAAATTGTCATGGCTGATAATGCTTGAGACTCCTGGGAGGAGGCAGGCCTACTAGGCACAATAAACTGGGGTGGCTTTAGGAATGACCTTTTCATGAAATCTCAATAGCATGGAATAAAAGTAACTAGAATTTATTCACAGGAGAAATATAACAGCAACGTCTCACATAAAGTCTCAACAACACTGAGGTTCACATAAGCAATAACAAGTATAGGAGAAAACCCCCCATATAGTCTTTAACACAGAATAGTTAATATGGTAGGGAACCCCGAGTCCAGTATGAGGCTAACACCTCAGGATGGTATAGAGGAGCTTCACCTGGGTGGAACCTTATAGTGATGGAGATCCAGAGCAGAGTGATCCCTGTGATGCAGTGAAAGACGGAGCAGAGTTGAGCCCTGTGATGCTGTGAAGTTGAAGCATGGTTGAGCCCTGTGATGCAGTGAGGTCCGAGCAGGGTTGAGCCCTGTGATGCGATGAGGTTGGAGCAGGGTTAAGCCCTGTGATGCAATAAGGTTGGAGCAGGGTTAAGCCCTGTGATGCGGTGAGGTCAGAGCAGGGTTGAGCCCTCTGATGCAGTGAGATCGGAGCAGGGTTGAGCCCTGTGATGCAATGAGGTTGAAGCAGGGTTGAGCCCTGTGAAGCAGTGTAGTTCCAGAACAGGGTTGAGTCCTGCGGTGTAACTAGAATCCGAAACGGGGTTGAGCCCCGTGATGCAATGAAGGTTGAAGCAGGGTTGAGCCCCACGATGCGGTGATGATAACTGTAACGGTGCAGTTGACAACTGTAACGAAGATGAGTTCGATGTCCACAGAAGTGAGAGGCAACAGGTAAAGTAAATAGTGCAGCAAAAGGTGAAACCACAGCAGTGGTGCAGAAAGCAATACTTAGGCAATGGCTATGCTGAGCTCTGTAGTGTGGCTGGTAACTGGCATCAGAAGTTAAACTGGTACATGAGCGGAGATATAGCAAAGTTCACAGCAACCCACAGGCACAGCAGGGATCTGGCAGGAGTCCAAGAAAGACCTGAAAGTAACGTTGCACAGACACTGAGACACAGTTAGTAACAGGCTTTATACTAGAGGTCTGTGATCCATAGGAATTTCAGAACATGTTACCCAAATGGAATCAGGTTTGAAATAATGAGCAATCTAGGACTCCCACAACCTGACAACACCTTGGAAACAGGCGATCACTTTAACTCTCTATTCCCTGTAAGTGAAGAATGCCAGCAAGCAGGATAGCTCCTCCAATGACCACAAAGGAACTTTGGAAAAAGTAATCTTTATGTACTGAAATAGTCGCAGTCCTGACACATGGCCATGGAGACTCAGACGACAAAGCTGGAGATACCGCTGCCACGAGGTTCAGGTAAGTTATGACTGCTTATCCACAAGGCACGTTAGGTTGACATTTTTTAATGTCAACATGCCATTCATATGATGATATGTCAACCATGTGATATGGTTCCATATGATCCATATCCACATTTCATCCATATCCATACGATGAATGACAACATGGTCACTGTTGACATGCTGCATATCAAAATGTTGAGATTCTCATGTCAACCTGATGCATATCGATATGAGTAACTTACCACACTCTACTAGTCATGCACGAGAAACACAAACCTGTAGATCCCCAGCCTGCTCACCTGACAATGAACTTTTAGGACCAGAACTCATACTATACAGAGTGTGTGATGCCTAGGACCCTTGCTCACCAGCTCCTCAACTGTTGTAGCTGCCAATTATATAGGGAGGAGCAGACTAGGTGGTTTTTATCAAGCACATTGATGAGTATTCTGGGTACTGGGTGAAAACAAATTCATGTTTAAAACCGGCAAACTGTTACCAAAAATAAACACATAAAGTGGCCCCCTGATCCACAGGTCCACAAGGAAATCTCCGACTGGAGCCTATAGCAAATCTGTTCCTTGCCACAGGGCATTTAACTCCTTTTACAAGACTACAGAAATGTAACATTTGATGATGCTTGCTAATTGGCTTTAATATTTTCCTTGGATTATTATTGTACTTTTTCATAAGTAAAATGTATTACTGTAGCTCATCTCTAAACAAACTAAGAAAATGTTCAAAAGCAAAGCCTGCATCCCTATGGAAATCGAAAGTTAAATAAGACATTTTATTTTTGAGTGATAACATTAATCTAGCACTATATATCCAAAGGAATTGTGTATAAATGTATTTTGTTGCACTGCACATACAAACAGTGAATTACGATAACAATGCTCAGAATGTTTTAGGTAATTAAGTGATAAGAAATATAAGCAAAAGAGGTGGATACGGGCACAGGTGTGGGAGGCCAGTAAGTTGTCATGATCATGCATACATATTTTAAAGTTAACAAATAAATGGGCCCAACTTTAAAAGAGTAAAGGACAATCTAGCATTGTTAATGTAAGGATTAGAAGGATATTGTAAATTGGCACATGCTAGTTGGTACTCATTGTGTGATATTGTCTGTTCAATAAATTATGATTTGTGTTTGTAACCAAACTATTGTCTCTCGATGCCTATACCCCCTCCTTACCTTTCTGAACTAAGAAAGAGAACCAAGAGACTCAGGATTTGGTAAGAGAAGAGACCTCACACCACTCACTTTGCCCAATCTCTTGGGGTGTTACAAAGACACTTTCACCTGGCAAATACTCGACAATGCCTGGAAGGCTTCACTGAAGTCAGAAAGGCTGTTGCTGGGTCCCCATTGCCGGCAATGGGGACCCAGCAACAGCCTTTCCAGCTTCTATAGATGGCTTAAGTGATACAACGACAAACAGTGGTAATCCTAGTTACTGCTTTGTGTTAAATATTGATTGTTGGACATAACCCTTTTAGTGAGTACTAAAGGGGTTATGTCTCATTGTTAAATGGGGCTCTTAATGTCATGCAACTTTTTGTCTTAAACAGGGGATGTTACTATATTTTTTTGTACAGCAGTAGTGAGTTTTGTGTATACATAATGAAACAGACAGAGGAATTCCAATAATAATTCCAATTCCAAATTTTTTTTAGGGCAAACTCACTCAATAAATGTTCTATCTGAATTCTCCTAACCTCTATAACCCTATACTCCTACTCTTCTACTTGTGCTTCCAGAATCACACTGTATAACCTGAAATACATGTTGAAATCACACCCCTTAAATCAGTATGATTGCTACATTCTCTAGTTGTACAATATTACCGCGTTAACTTAAATCGAAATGGATTTTTGACCTTGAATGGCACAGCAGTTAGCATTCATTATATTTCACAGCACAGAAGACATGGGTTCCATTTTATCACAGTTGTCTGTATTGAGTTTGTATGATAAATGTATAGCACTATTTCAAAAGTTAAAGCTTTCAAAGCTTTTGGGGAGTTTTGTCAGATATAGAACAGGAATGTGAAGAAGGCTGATCAATGAAAACATACTCTAGCTTTTGTGTGGTAATGCAGTGCATATCTAGAAGTGCAAGTAGAGATTATTTATTCTAGGCACTATGTGGGCTCGCCGAAGGTGCATTTCTGAATAAATTGGGAGTGGCCATGCATTACAGGGGTGTGGTCATGTGTGGTGGATTGTGTCTGCATGACTAGTCCCCATTTCTTACTCTGTGGTTATGCCCAGCACTCCAATTGTAAGTGTAGCTCACTTCAAGTTCACTTCTAACAAACATGCACAAATGCCTGTATGCCCTGGACTGCAGGTGCTACTAGTGTCTGACAAGGAAACACAGTTACAGTAATCTGTTTGCAGTTTGCTCTAGATTGCAGTTGCTAGTTTGTGTCTAGCAAGCAAACAAATACACAGTGACAAAGATGCCTGCTGTCTGTTACACACTTCCCACCCACTCCATCTACCACCGCCATCTACCAACTCTAATGGCATCAATTGAAGAACAACTATAGCCCTCTTCCTCTTCATACACTCTCCTGTGTAAAATTGTGCCTGATCACGAGCAATCCAATACACAATCTGATATTTACAGTAATATTAAGTTTTGACTTATTTTGATAACCGAACTTGGCAGGAACATCGGAGCCGGGACATGGTTCTACTCAGAAACTCCAAGTTTGGATGTTTTTGGATTTCTGCAAAACTGAACCCCTCATCTCTACTAAATAAAAATGACAACCTTGTTAATAGCCTTGCCCCCAATAACGCCTATACTCAACAAGTAACACACACAAAAACACACACTTTAATATTACTATGCAATTTGCATATATGACAACCAACACTAGTTCTCAATTAAGTCAATGACTATGGCCATTGATATGTTAGTGCACTTATAGAATTATTGGACCTGGGTCTTACTATGCTGACTGAGATCCCCTAGGATCACTATTAACATTTTACTTTGTTTGCATTGTGAGATATGTGCCTCACTAAAAGCATTTCCTTTACTCAGGTGCAGCAAGTACTGTGTGCCTTTACTTGGTATATGATTGTGACTACACTACGGATAAATGTTCTTCGTAAAAACTCTCATTATAACTAAGCTATGGCAAGCCTTATCATATTATGCACAAATGCCTTTTTCTTGACAAGTCCCCTGGCTTGGGTGACTCCTTTGTTGACTGTCTCGCTTCCTCTTTCACAAACTGGCTTCTGGTTCTGCGCTGTGACTTTTCCGCTGCCTCTCTTGTACTCTGAAAGACCCATTGCCTATCTCACACTGACCTACTGACTCATTTAGCTTTTGGTCTTGAGCTCTCCTTCTTTCCTACATACTTTTCTACCTATACTTCTTGGTTTATGTGTGTATAATTTGGGGGCGGTGGCACTCATATTACTCAGTGCTGGTATTGCCATGACAACTGGAGATTGCTTCCTGCACAACATAGGGCACAGAGTTAATCCCATCACTTCCAATTCCATTTAACAAGGGGTAATAAGATTTACACTGGCGTACAGGCGAGTCTTGTGCAAATATGCAACATATTACACTCAAAACAGCATTTAAATAGAACTGCTCATTCATCTTTTAGTGTAAGGGCTCAATATGTATCAGTAGTGTTCATTCCAAATGGTTTACATTGTTTTTCCTTTTGGTGTTGTGTGTGAATATTCCTGGTGATCCACTTCAGGGAAATAGCTATTTAAAATGGTAAAAAAATTTAAATAAAGGGTGTGGGATTGTTTTGTGTTAAATTAATTATTTCTAAAGTCAGTGCATGTGCTTTTTTTATTAGGTACATTTATGGAGCTACAGTTTCAGTGAACCCTGGTTGCCTAGTCACAGGCTACCAGCTGGGACATGTAGTTCACAAACATACTTAGCCGGCTATTATGCAATATATCTAATTTCTCTTGCACCCACTGTACAGATGTCTTAGGATAAGATCTAGCACTATTCCACACAGAGATGGTTCTACCAGGCAATTTCAGGCTGGGGCTGGTATCACATTAGCATTGGGGGAATGCATAAATGTGGTATACCTACTATAAGGAGACCGGCCCAGCCTTGTGCTGTTTGTGGCTTTTGTAGGTGTAACCCACACTGGAACCAGCCCAAGTTCTAACATTTCTTGCTATTGGTTATTCATTTATGAGGGCCACACTGTTAGTTTACTATATTTCCAATGGAATTTCATAGTGTTCTCAAAACCGCTAAAAACAAACATTTAGTAAATTCCCTACACAATAACATGATGTTTTCTGAACATGAATGGTGTTGGATTTGCCAGCTGTATATATATATATATATATATATATATATATACATTCAGGTGCATACATATTGGGACATTGACAGAATTTTCATATTTTGGCCACTATTCACCACCACAATGGCTTTGAAATGAAACAAACACGATTTGCTTTAACGGCAGACTTTCAGATTTAATTTGAGGGTAATTACATCCAAATCAGGTGAACGGTGTAGGAATTACGACAGTTTCTATATGTGCCTCCCACTTTTTAAGGGGCCAAAAGTAATGGGACTATCAACTCAAAACCTATTTCATGGACAGTTATGGGCTATTCCCTCATTATTTCATTATCAATTAAGCAGGTAAAAGGTCTGAAGTTGATTCTAGGTATGACATTTGCATTTCGAATCAGTTGCTGATGACTCTCAATATGAGATCCAAAGAGCTGTCACTAACAGTGAAGCAAGCCATCATTAGACTGAAAAATCAAAACAAACCCATCAGAGAGATAGCAAAAACATTAGGTGTGGCCAAATCAACTGTTTGGAACATTCTTAAAAAGAAAGAACACACCGGAGAGCTCAGCAACACCAAAAGACCCGGAAGACCACGGAAAGCAACGGTGGATGACAGAAGAATTATTTCCCTGGTGAAGAAAAACCCCTTCACAACAGTTGACCAAATCAAGAACACTCTCCAGGAGGTAGGTGTATATGTGTCAAAGTCAACAATCAAGAGAATACTTCACAAGAGTGAATATAGAGGGTTCACCACAAGATGTAAACCGTTGGTGAGCCACAAAAACAGGAAGACCAGATTAGAGTTTGCCAAACAACATCTAAAAAAGCCATTACAGTTCTGGAACAACATCCTATGGACAGATGAGACAAAGATCAACTTGTACCAGAGTGATGGGAAGAGAAGAGAAGGAAAGGAACTGCTCATGATCCAAAACATACCACCTCATCAGTGAAGCATGGTGGTGGTAGTGTCATGGCGTGGGCATGTATGGCTGCCAATGGAACTGGTTCCCTTGTATTTATTGATGATGTGACTGCTGACAAAAGCAGCAGAATTAATTCTGAAGTGTTTCAGGCAATATTATATGTTCATATTCAGTCAAATGCTTCAGAACTTATTGGACGGCGCTTCACAGTGCAGATGGACAATGACCCGAAGCATACTGCAAAAGCAACCAAGGAGTTTTTTAAGGCTAAAAAGTGGAATGTTATGCAATGGCCAAGTCAATCCCCTGACTTGAACCAAATTGAGCATGCATTTCACTTGATGAAGACAAAACTGAAGGGAAAATGCCCTAAGAACAAGCAGGAACTGAAGACATTTGCAGTAGAGACCTGGCAGAGCATCACCAGGGATGAAACCCAGCGCCTGGTGATGTCTATGCGTTCCAGACTTCAGGCTGTAATTGCCTGCAAAGGATTTGCAACAAAGTATTAAAAAGTGAAAGTTAGATTTAGGATTGTTTAGTTTGTCCTATTACTTTTGGCCTCTTAAAAAGTGGGAGGCACATATAGAAACCGTTGTAATTCCTACACCGTTCACCTGATTTGGATGTAATTACCCTCAAACTAAATCTGAAAGTCTGCAGTTAAAGCACATCTTGTTTGTTTCATTTCAAAGCCATTGTGGTGGTGAATAGAGGCCAAAATATGAAAATTCTGTCAATGTCCCAATATTTATGCACCTGACTGTATATATATATATGTATATATATATATATATATATATATATATATATGACAATTGGTAGGATTGCCATAATATCTCTTTAATCTGGAACAGGTGAAGTCCATGCTTGAATTTAGCCAGCTATAAAACATGTGCAATTCATATGTGTTACTGATTAAAAGGATATTATAGCAAGCCTAATTATAGGTTATTTCATTTATGTGCTCAGTTACAGAATATGTGATTTCCCCTACTCCCAATTATTTTCCATTTTCTCGTGTCACTGTTCATAGCCTAGAATACTGTAACACAATGGATTAAACATGATTTGTTCCAATGTCTATGTAATTGCTTCAGATAAAATAATTAGCTTTCTCACTGTCCCTCATATCGAGTGCTTTTTTTTGCTAGCAGCTAATATACATGAAACTCTATATAAAGTGTTTTCAAAACTTTAAATGCTAAGCCTCACCAAGTTCCTCACTGTTTTGTAGGTCCCACTGCAGGTTTTCATGCCGTGCATCATCTTAAAAGCTGTTTAATTTCTGCTGTGACAACTCATTTGGGACCATAGGAGGGAATTTAATAAATCAGAATTGAATAAGTTACAGCAATTTAGGTAATTCTTACAAAATAAAGTAAGTAACACATAAAACTCAAGTGAAAGGCTCTAACATGTAGCAATGTAGGACTGCAGGGGTTTGTGACAAAATAACATAACTGCAAAAGAAACAGCTTGCCCATTAAAGAATAATATCCACCCATGTGAAGAACTTGATGGAAATTGAAAAAAGCTTCATAATATTGCTAGTATCAGCAGGCTCTAAGTGCCTTACAGTTTCAGTTATGTATCTCTATGTATACAATAAAGGCGCATACAGTGATTCAAAGTATAGAACATTCAGTGATTTAAAACAAATCTTGCACCTCCGCAGTAGCTGCCTATATTGGCGCTGTGCCGTTGTAAGGAAGAGTGAGCCCTCTTTTTTTTTTGTGACTTTCAAGGTCTTAATAACCCATTTAACATTATAATTTTATCAGACAAATAAGATTTACAGTTCATTATACTATTACTTTTATTGCATGTAACTGTCATTATGTGGTGTAACAGAAGAGATTAGGACTCATGCATTGTTACCTTTTACATTAAGCGAACCAATGGAAGGCCTCCAGCCTGTGAATCCTTGAATTAAGGAATTGTATAAATAAACATACACAAACACAATATAGGCATGCTCTAAAGTGAAATTAATGGGCTTATTTATGAATGTATAACAGCTGTTTTTTTTTTAAAGCAATTTTAAGTACATTTCCTATTTATCAAATGTCTACTGCAGAAAATATTATATATATCACAGAAGCTATAGGTAAATTTTTGCTGGTGAAGGATCTGTGGATCCCTCCCAGGCAGGCTGGACAGAGCACTGAGCCATGTACACCAGTGATGTGCGGTCAGGTGAGGCAGAGCCTTTCCTGTCATACTTAGGTATACTCCACTGATATTACTGTATAGGAAAAAATGTAAAGAAAATATTATAAATATCTTCTTTGTATTATCCTAATAATTTTTATAGTCAAAACTCTGGAGTAAAAAGTGTATATCAGGTGAGGCACTGCCTCCCTTGTCTACCTTTTCCACACATCCCTGATCAAAACACACCATATTTCTAGCGCTATATACTGCTGCACCTTTGTATAATGCCCACATGAACCCTCAGGTTCATATATGTATCTGTAAATCTGGCTCTAATACTAGCCAGTGCCTCCCCAGCCATTTACCGCACTGCACGTCATTGATGTACACGCATGCTCATTAAAGACACACCGAGTAAAAACCTGGAAGTTAATTATTTTTTCTGTTGCTTTCAGCAAACAGCAAAAGAATGTGAATAGTGGCAATAAGTGGTGATAAGTAACAGGCCATTTTTGCAAAAGTATATAAATCAGCCGGTAAGCTTTGCAAATAATTACTGTACATAACTATAGTGGTGGCAACTGTTCAGGGGTGTCATCAGGATCCAGGTACCTTACGGTTTGTACCTGATGCTAGAAGAGACTGATTGCAATCAATGTTTAAATAGACAAGTTTGCAGCCAAGACAGCTGGATGATCAGTAGGTCTGGGAGTGATGCAGAATTAAGCTGGATACAGAGACCTTTGTAATGTGCAATACGGCAAAGTGATGCAGTGATATATAGCATCGCCAGACAGCCAAACAGCCATACTGCTGTATGACAATGCAATATATCATTACATGCTTAACGTAACTACCTTAACATGTAATGAACATCAGACACTACAGAACATCAGACAGGCAGATATGACCACTGAATTCATCAAATAATGAATTGGGTAGAATTGGGGGTACACACTATACGATGGTCATTGCGATCCATTGCGGATCGCAATATTGAACAACATATTGTATAGTGTGTACCCAGCGTTAGAAATTATTAGATATGCAAATAGTTGTCAGATAACTTACTGTACTAACAAGGGGAGACAGGACTGTAGAAAAGGTTTTCAAATTACAAAAAGTGATAGACTGTGTGCCTAAGTTGTTACTGTTGGAATAATCTAATGCTGTCCTTTGAATGATAGGAGTCCCAATCCTAATAAGATGAAAATTAAATGAGGCAACCTAGGCCTAAGGCATACTGGCTGTGGGAGAGTTGGCCGCAATGCCTATAGATTATTATAGATTGTCAACTGTGGAGCAGGGCCCTCATACCTCTTTGTCTGGCTGCCACTGGCTGTTATTACCCAGTCCCCTTTTATTACTGTTTTTGTTCCCAGTTGTAAAATGCAACTTAATATGATAGCACTAAATAAATAACTGTTAATACATAAATGACACCAAAAATCAGAGGCAAAAATGCATTTACTAAAACATTCACAATTGCATGTACTGTATATGCAAAGTTGCACATATAACACGATGCGTGCGGGCATGCACCAGTAGCCTATGTGCCAGATTTACATCACATACATGCCCCCTCTTGCGGGTGGCCAGGACCACCTCCTGATTTTTACGAGCCTCCCGGCCATTCCAGGTGAGTAGGCATGTATGCATTGACCACCTGCAAATAATATGGGTTTCATGGCCATATATGTTTGTGTGCCAATTTGCAGCTGTGTTTGCAATTGCGCGAACAAGCCCTTATTGTACTCGGAATACCAGAGATTACCCCTTCTATCCCCTATCCCACCTCTCCATGTGCAACTGGGCATAAGTGTCAGGACAACACAAATCTGCAAATCTTTCAATCCATATTTTGAAAGATTACACACCTGTCCTGCATGCTAGAATTGTGGTATCTACGAAATTACTACACATTGGTCCTTATATTCTTTTTGATATCTCTTCATGTGTCACAACTGAGTGGACATTGACTAGGGACTACATTCAGAAGGGGGTATATCTACCGACTGTACTTGAACATAAGACGATATCTCTGTACTTAAACAACAAGGGATGTATAATTATCATTAATGAAAATAATGGTGCAAATGAAAGCAAATAAAGGTTAATATGAATAATTAATTTCTAAAAAAAAAACAGTAAAGGCTTAAATTGATAGCCAACACCTAAATTAATTCAGTACAAATAGAGATGAAAAAGCACTTGTGCAGTGTGGCCTACACTGGATCAATTTAGTTCAGAGATTCAAGAAGTAAAGTCTGTTTTCTCTCTTATTGTGATGTCTCTATTAGATAGCAGCATCTGAACTCTTGATATTCCAATAGGGATGATCCACGCTCAGTCAGGGCCGGACTAAGGTCCGTGGAGGCCCTGACTGAGGGTGGATCATTCCTATTGGAATATCAAGAGTTCAGATGCTGCTATCTAATAGACAACATTATTAAAGTGATATATTGGCAATGTTAGAAAATAATAAAAATAATAATAAAAAAAAAAAATATATATATATATACAGTATATATATATATATATTTATATAGTGTTCACTCTAGCTCTGGCGCGAGGCAGGGCGCTGGAGCTAGAGAGGGCACGTTCGCGTGCGAGAAGGTGGCGTGGTCATTGAAAAGGGGGCGTGTCTATAAGACTCGTCCCCTTTTCGTCACTCTTGGGGGCGTGCCCGGCACTTGCGGACACGCCGGGCAGCCCCCAAGCCCTGCAGACAGGGAGAATAGATGCCGGGCGCATGCGCCCAGCGTCTATTCTCCGGCAGTGACCGGGCCACCGCACATTTCTTCACCCGCGGGACACTGCGACCCGCGGGTGAAGACAGGCTTTTTGCCCTCCTTCTGGAGGGCAGGGCGCTTTTTGCCTTCCAGAAAGAGGGAAGGGTGCCACGCCCCGCTAAAACAGCCTAGCAGGAACGCTATATATATACACACACACAAACACTGTAGCTATATATGCATACATACAGTGTGTAATATATATATATATATATATATATATATCCAAAGCACATGGTTCGGCAATCTTTGAAAATAGGATTACTTGGATGGTTGCCTGCACACGATAATTCATGATGACTCCGCAAATGTACGGCACTCCCCGCTAGCAAAAAAAAATCACTCTGCAGTCAAAACTGAATGTGGTCAACGTTTCAATGCCTCAAATCACAGCAATTGTCCTGATAAAAATGCTATGATTTGAAGCATTGAAACGTTGACCACATTCAGCTTTGACTGCAGAATGATTTTTCTTTCACCAGCGGGGAGTGCCGCACGTTTGGGGAGTCATTATAGATATATATATATATATATATATATATATATATACACAATATCTAGTCTCATATTTCCACCAAACCTAAAACCAACTTTGGTTGGACTGGGGACATACAGTTTATGATAATCTAACTTGTGATGTCTGCCTCATACATGGCGAAATGCAGAGGAAGAATGCCGTCTTGGGCGTGAGTCTGCCCTGTACTTTCAGCCCTCGGCTCTGGTCCTGACTCCTGAGCAGTCACAGTCTCGTGAGATGATGACGTCATATCTCGCGAGACCAGGGCTGGTCCGAGCCTAATTGTTTGGGTAAGCGAACATAGAATTTAGCGTCCCTTTGTGGACCCCAACCATATATATATTATATATATATATATATATATATATACAGTCAGGTGCATAAATATTGGGACATTGACAGAATTTTCATATTTTGGCCTCTATTCACCACCACAATGGCTTTGAAATGAAACAAACAAGATGTGCTTTAACTGCAGACTTTCACATTTAATTTGAGGGTAATTACATCCAAATCAGTTGAACGGTGTAGGAATTACAACGGTTTCTATATGTGCCTTCCACTTTTTAAGGGGCCAAAAGTAATGGGACAAACTAAACAATCCTAAATCAAACTTTCACTTTCTAATACTTTGTTGCAAATCCTTTGCAGGCAAAGGAACGCATAGACATCACCAGACGCTGGGTTTCATCCCTGGTGATGCTCTGCCAGACCTCTACTGCAAATGTCTTCAGTTCCTGCTTGTTCTTGGGGCATTTTCCTTTCAGTTTTGACTTCATCAAGTGAAATGCATGCTCAATCGGATTCAGGTCAGGGGATTGACTTGGCCATTGCATAATATTCCACTTTTTAGCCTTAAAAAACTCTTTGGTTGCTTTTGCAGTATGCTTCGGGTCATTGTCCATCTGCACTGTGAAGCGTCGTGCAATGAGTTCTGAAGCATTTGACTGAATATGAGCATATAATATTGCCCGAAACACTTCAGAATTCATTCTGCTGCATTTGTCAGCATTCACATCATCAATAAATACAAGGGAACCAGTTCCATTGGCAGCCATACATGCCCACACCATGACACTACTACCACCATGCTTCACTGATGAGGTGGTATGTTTTGGATCTTGAGCAGTTCCTTTCCTTCTCCATACTCTTCTCTTCCCATCACTCTGGTACAAGTTGATCTTTGTACCAGAACTGTAATGGCTTTTTTAGATGTTGTTTGGCAAACTCTAATCTGGTCTTCCTGTTTTTGAGGCTCACCAATGGTTTACATCTTGTGGTGAACCCTCTATATTCACTCCTGTGAAGTATTCTCTTGATTGTTGACTTTGACAGATATACACCTACCTCCTGGAGAGTGTTCTTGATTTGGCTAACTGTTTTGAAGGGGTTTTTCTTCACGAGGGAAATAATTCTTCTGTCATCCACCACAGTTGTTTTCCGTGGTCTTCCGGGTTTTTTGGTGTTGCTGAGCTCTCCGGTGCGTTCTTTCTTTTTAAGAATGTTCCAAACAGTTGATTTGGTCACATCTAATGTTTTTGCTATCTCTCTGATGGGTTTGTTTTGATTTTTCAGCCTAATGATGGCTTGCTTCACTGATAGTGACAGCTCTTTGGATCTCATATTGAGAGTCGACAGCAACTGATTCCAAATGCAAATGTCATAGCTAGAATCAACTCCAGACCTTTTACCTGCTTAATTGATAATGAAATAACGAGGGAATAGCCCACACCTGTCCATGAAATAGCTTTTGAGTTGATAGTCCCATTACTTTTGGCCCCTTAAAAAGTGGGAGGCACATATAGAAACCATTGTAATTCCTACACCGTTCACCTAATTTGGATGTAATTACCTTCAAATTAATTCTGAAAGTCTGCAGTTAAAGCAGATCTTGATTGTTTTATTTCAAAGCCATTGTGGTGGTGAATAGTGGCCAAAATATGAAAATTCTGTCAATGTCCCAATATTTATGCACCTGACTGTATATATATATATATATATATATATATATACATATATATATATATATATATATATATATATACTCAAGACAATGGGCCTGATTCAGAGGCGTTCGCTATTTGTGAGCACTCACTCTGAATCAGGGCGGATTTACAAAAAAAAAAAAATCCGCCTCCAGGCCACTCGCTTAGCTGTGGGTGATAACCCACAGCTTTTTTGAGCAGCCTGGCGATGGTCATGATTATCACGACCATCGGGCTTGCGGCAAGACACTTGTGGTAGGGTCTCGGTTCCCACAAACCCGAGTGAACTTCCTGCTTTAATAGAGCAGGAAGTTCACTACTGACATCATGAATGATGTCAATAGGGCTGCCCACAGACGGCCGGCATTCCTTTGGGCCACCCCCCCTCCCTGCCTACAAAACGGGGCGAGCTGTCGATCAACATCAACAGCCACCCCATTTTGTAGCGAGTCCCGGAGCGAGTGAAGGTCTCACTCGCTCAGGGGCTCGCGTGTACACTGGCCGACCATCATCCCACTTGCGAGTGCTATGCACTCGCGAGCTGGTTTGAATCAGGCCCCATATACGGGTGGCACTCCCGACTTACGCATCCAAAAAAAAGCACACACTTCAACTGCAATTTGCGATATCAACGTTTCAGAGGTTAACTCTTTTATCAAGAGTTTATCAAGTGTCTTGATAAAAGAGTTTACCTCTGAAACGTTGATGTCGCAAATTGCAGTTGAAGTGTCTGCTTTTGTTTGAATGTGGAAGCTGGGAGTGCCATCCGTATATTGTGTTGAGTGTATTTATCATATGGGAAAGGCACCGGGCAATGCTGTTTATTGTAACTTGGAATGACGAGGACAAGGCCTTATATATATATATATATATATATATATCCAGTTTCAGCCCGGCACTCCCCTCCAATATCCACAGACAGCTTGTTCCTGGTGCCCTCCACTGGGATACGAATCCCCCACAATATAGAAATGAAGAACTGGCGTCACTCTGGAGACTTTTGTAGAAGTATTGAAAATCTTAGTGCTTTTAATCAATTAATGATTAAAAGCAGTAAGTTTTTCACTACTTCTACAAAAGTCTCCAGAGTGACGCCAGTTCTTCATTTATATATATATCCGAACCCCCTCGAGCCCCCCCTATCCGAGCTGGATCCGAGTCAGGGTCGAGTTTTCCCGCCTGACTCAGATGTGAAATCGAGGCAAAACGTCATCATCCCGCTGTCGGATCTCGCGGGTTTTGGATTCTATAAAAGGTCCTCGCGTCGGCGTCATCTTTTACTCCAGCTGTAGACAGTCTAGAGGAAAGGTGGGAGTTTTGCTGCTGTTGTCCATAGGGGCTGTGCCCACTCCACAGTCCATAGGGGCTGGCTAGGCTGTGTTGTGCTGCTGTTGTCCATAGGGGCTGTGTCAACTCCAAAGTCCATGGGGCTGGCTGGGCTGTGTTGTGCAGTCTGTTCTCCATAGGGGCTGTGTCCACTCCAAAGTCCATAGGGGCTGGCTGGGCTGTGTCGTGCAATCTGTTGTCCTTAGGGGCTGTGTTCACTCCAAAGTCCACAGAAGCTGGCTGGGCTGTGTTGTGCAGTGTCCCATAAAGGCTGTAGTCCTAAAGGGGTGCTGTAGTGTTGTCCAGGGGGTGCTCTGTTCATCAGGGGTGCTTCCCTCAAGTGCAAGAAAAACAATTCCATCTTGCAACTCTTTTTATTCTTTGCATTATGTACTATTTGGGGCCTAGTGTTTCAAACTGCCATCCTGTCTCCCACTGCAGTGCCACTCCTAGATGGGCCACGTGTTTGTGCCGCCCACTTGTGTCGCTTAGTATAGTCATCCAGCTACCTTGGTGCAACCTTTTGGCCTAAAAACAATATTGTGAGGTATGAGGTGTTCAGAATAGACTGGAAATTAGTGGAAATGAATGTTATTGAGGTTAATAATAGGAACAAAAATCCCTCAAATTCTGTGAGTTTAGCCGTTTTTATGCTTTCTTCCAAAAAAATACAGATCCAAAACACAAAACCAGAACCCAAAGCACGGAAAGGTGGTTTTGGCAAAACCAATCCAGATCCAAAACCAAAGAACAAAAAACTCAAAAAGTGGCCGGTGCACACCCCTAATATATATATATATATATATATATATATATATATGATGCACTAACTTAGAGGTGAAGTATTGACCAGCATTATAGGCTATCCATGAACTGGCTGACATGTATTGTATCATCACAGAGCCAGCACGTGACGCTGGGAATTATGGTCCCCTGATACATCATCCTGTGACTTATGGTCCCCTCACACAACTTTCACATCATGCTGGGACTTGTGTTCCTCTCACACCCCCTGGCACATCATGCTGGGACTTATGGTACCACAACTCCTGAATGGTAGCTCTCCCAGAAATCTGACTGAACCCTCTCCGGCGCAGGCAGAAAAGATACTGTCTCCCCACATTAAATGGAGCAGAGGGCTCAGGGTCACTCACTTGTAGGTGAGAGCTGCTGCGCTGAAAGGCATCATCCGGGACATAGCAGTTTCCCCCGGCTTATCAGGTCACAGATAATCTGCCACCATGACCCAGAAGCCAGGTAGAACTGCGGCACCACAAGTCTCCTTCCTCCTGCCCAGCGGCTGCTGCTGCAACGCCCCAGCGGTGGTAACAGAGAGAGGCATTGACACATGGACTGGAGTGTCTGTTACTTACGCTCAGCTCCTGAGCTCCACCCATTGGTAGTTCCATCAACGCTGCTCGCAGCACGTCTGTGCTACCTAAAGTATATACAGTCAGGTGCATAAATATTGGGACATTGACAGAATTTTCATATTTTGGCCTCTATTCACCACCACAATGGCTTTGAAATGAAACAAATAAGATATGTTTTAACTGCAGACTTTCAGATTTAATTTGAGGGTAATTACATCCAATCAGGTGAACGGTGTAGGAATTACAACAGTTTCAATCTGTGCCTCCCACTTTTTAAGGGGCCAAAAGTAATGGGACTATCAACTCAAAAGCTAACTCATGGACAGGTGTGGGCTATTCCCTCGTTATTTCATTATCAATTAAGCAGGTAAAAGGTCTGGAGTTGATTCTAGGTGTGACATTTGCATTTGGAATCAGTTGCTGTCGACTCTCAATATGAGATGCAAAGAGCTGTCACTATCAGTGAAGCAAGCCATCATTAGGCTGAAAAATCAAAACAAACCCATCAGAGAGATAACAAAAACATTAGGTGTGGCCAAATCAACTGTTTGGAACATTCTTAAAAAGAAAGAACGCAGCGGAGAGCTCAGCAACACCATAAGACACAGAAGACCACGGAAAACAACTGTGGTGGATGACAGAAGAATTATTTCCCTGGTGAAGAAAAACCCCTTCACAACAGTTTGCCAAATCAAGAACACTCTCCAGGAGGTAGATGTATATGTGTCAAAGTCAGCAATCAAGAGAAGACTTCACAAGAGTGAATATAGAGGGTTCACCACAAGATGTAAACCATTGGTGAGCCACAAAAACAGGAAGACCAGATTAGAGTTTGCCAAACAACATCTAAAAAAATCCATTACAGTTCTGGAACAACATCCTATGGACATATGAGACAAAGATCAACTTGTAACAGAGTGATGGGAAGAGAAGAGTATGGAGAAGGAAAGGAACTGCTCATGATCCAAAATATACCACCTCATCAGTGAAGCATGGTGGTGGTAATGTCATGGCATGGGCATGTATGGCTGCCAATGGAACTGGTTCCCTTGTATTTATTGATGATGTGACTGCTGACAAAAGCAGCAGAATGAATTCTGAAGTGTTTCGGGCAATATTATATGCTCATATTCAGTCAAATGCTTCAGAACTCATTGGACGGTGCATCACAGTGCAGATGGACAATGACCCAAAGCATACTGCAAAAGCAACCAAGGAGTTTATAAGGCTAAAAAGTGGAATGTTATGCAATGGCCAAGTCAATCCCCTGACCTGAATCCGATTGAGCATGCAAAATTTCACTTGATGAAGACAAAACTGAAGGGAAAATGCCCCAAGAACAAGCAGGAACTGAAGACATTTGCAGTAGAGGCCTGGCAGAGCATCACCAGGGATGAAACCCAGCGTCTGATGATGTCTATGCATTCCAGACTTCAGGCTGTAATTGCCTGCAAAGAATTTGCAACAAAGTATTAAAAAGTTAAAGTTAGATTTAGGATTGTTTAGTTTGTCCCATTACTTTTGGCCCCTTAAAAAATGAGAGGCACATATAGAAACCATTGTAATTCCTACACCGTTCACCTGATGTGGATGTAATTACCCTCAAATTAAATCTGAAAGTCTGCAGTTAAAGCACATCTTGTTTGTTTCATTTCAAAGCCATTGTGGTGGTGAATAGAGGCCAAAATATGAAAATTCTGTCAATGTCCCAATATTTATGCACCTGACTGTATGTCCGGAGCTTTTCTGTGCCTGTGGTCACTGGTTTTTTTGGATGTCGCGTGCTGCGCGCTCACGCTCAGCTGCGTAACCCGCAGTGAAGCTCCTCGGCGGCTGCTGTAAGGGAACAACTGAGCAGCCGCTGAGAAGAACCGAAGTGTAGCTACTGTGCTCCGTTTTTTCTCTTACTAATTGTGGGGTCCCTCTATGTGTGGGAGCCCCGGGACGACCGACACTTCCGCCCCACCTATAATCCGGCCCTGCCCTCAGTGCACATGGGAATAGAAAGTGCAGTGCATTAGTAAATATGATGAATTCATTACACCAGAAACAAAGAAGTAATTTGCAGTTAAGCTTGATGTAGCGGTTATTCATTGCAAGTCCTGAAGTGAAGGCTGTCACAAATCTTGTTTTCTATTGCTTTTCATCTGTGTACAACAGACTTCCTTGGGGGTTTGATATGAGCCTGGACATTTTTAGGGGTATATTTACTAAAGTACAGATTTTTAGAAATGGAGTTGTTGCCTATAGCAACCAATCAGATTCTACTTCTTTTTCTAGCACCTTCTAGAAGATAATGGATAGAATCTGGTTGCTATGGGCAACGACTGCACTTCTAAAAACCTGCACTTTAGTAAATATACTCCTAAGTATCGGAACAGGTATGGGATCCCGGCTGCCGCATGACCGGCAGTTCGATTCCCGGCAGCAGCAGCCCGACAGCGCTGGAAATCCTGATCGTCCCTAAGGTAAGTATAAACTAACCTCACCTAACCCCCTAACCCTCCTTAGGGGTGCCTAACCCTAACCTACCCCCAAGTGCCTAACCCTAATCCCCACTCTAAGTGCCTAACCCTAACCCCCCCTTCCCCGCTGCCTAAACCTAAGTCCCCTGGGGGGGGTGCCTAACCCTAAGTCCCCCCTGGGGGTGCCTAACCCTAACCCTCCCTCCCCATTGCCTAACCCTAACCCTCCCTCACGGCACCTGTCTCCCTGCATTGGGGAAATGACAGGCATCTAAATTTAGACGCACGGCATTTCGCCATTGCCAGGATATGACAGTCGGAAAGCCGGCTGCCGGTATTAAGGCAGCCGGTTTCCCGATTGTATACCTTAGTATCTACATACAAAAGGGCAAATTTAATTAACTGTAAACTAGTTTGTGCAATTTTTTGGCAAAAAGATGTGTCTGCAACTACATGAGATTCTGCTACTTAATTAGGAAATAGCTTTAAGCTAACGTGGGTTTCAGTGGGATAAATTAAGACTTTTAGTTTCAGCCTAAAGAGTTGGTGATAACTTTTCAAAAGTCCTTATTTTATTTAATGTAAAAATGCCAGAAGAAAGCACAGTGTTTAATAGTAAAATATTGCTATTAGAAACAAGCAATTTTTCTGGTTATTTTTTTCAGAGAAGAAGAGAAATGGGTTTAATAATTTGAGACATATACTGTATGTTGATGCTTTGTTTTGATGAAAAAGTTTTTTATTTGAACTTGCAGACGGTAATTTCAAGTTTTTGTCCCTTATATTTTACTACTTGTCTATACAAACTTAGAAATCACAAGATACATTTAGATGTACCCCATAATACTGTAAACACTTTTATTGGCTAAAGTACACATTTCGGTTATCATTTTTCATTCATTAATTAAAGTTGTAAAATGCAACCCTGTAATACCTTATAACTAGAGATGTGCGCTGACCCTCATGTTTCGGTTTTGGATCTGGATCTCCCCTGGTTTTGGATCTGGATTGTTTTTTTCCAAAACCTCACCTCTATGGTTTGTTTTTCGGTTTTGGTTTTGGATCTGGATTTTTTCTTAAAAAATCATAAAAACAGCTAAAATCACATAAAATTGGTCTTTTTTTGTTCCTACAGTATTATTAACCTCAATGACATTTATTTCCACTTGTTTTCAGTCAATTTTGATGACCTCACAGCTCACAATATTGATTTTCTTCATCCAGTTTAGGCTCAAAATTTGCACCAAGATAGCTGGCTGACTAAGCTAAGCTCTAGCAGTGGGTGGGACAAACACATGGCAGTTCAACTTCAAACATGGCACATCAGGAAACACTTTTATTATTCAAGAGAGGCCTGAGGGAGTTGGAGTATGTATGTAGTTGAAGGCAGGGCAGGGACAGGAAGGGTTGATTGGTAGTAAATTTAATTTTGTTTTTTGATTCCGAAGAAAATTTATGAGGTAGAAGGGGAGGGAAGGGGGCATTTACAAAAAAAAGTGATACATTCACATCAGTCCTTGCCACAGAAGAATCCTTGAGCATGGCTGCTGCTGCTGGGAGTTGATTTTCTCATTTCAGAAGGGGACCAGGAAGAGTGCTTTTCAAAAACAAATAAACAATTGACTTAAATAATGCTTTGCAAACCTTCTATAAAGGCATTTCACAACCTGTACAGGGACATAAAAAAACATAGTTATTTAGTGGCCTCAAAGCACCACTTAACCAGCACAGATATGTGGACAAGTATAAGATCTATGATTTAAGGGCAGGGGTAACCAACCCTGGTCCTCGACAGCTACCAACAATGCATGTTTTCCAGGTCTCCTCACAGAATCAAAACTATAATAATTAACTCCACCTGTGGATCTTTCTAAATGTTTTGGTGAGTAATGAATACACCTGTGCACCAGCTAGGTTGTCTGGAAAACGTGAGCTCTCGAGGACCGAGGTTGGCTACCCCTGATTTAAGGCCTTACGTTGTGTCTTTCTTGGGAATCCTGCACCTGCTTCTGCGGCTAGGAGTGGATTTTCATCCCAGAAGGGGACCTTGAAGAGTGCTTCCAAAAATAATTGACTTAAATAATTCTTTGCAAACCTTCTGTAAAGGCATTTCCCAACCTGTACAGGGACATTAAAGAGAACAGAGTTAGTGGCCTTCAAACTGCAGTTGTTCCCACTGTCCACTTAACCATATGAGATATGTGAACATGCGGAACAGAGTATTAAATGCAACATTTCAGATTTAATGTTTAAGTCTTATGTTGTGTTTTTCTTGGGGGGAATACTTTCTTGAGTGCCATGCCTGCTTGCTGGGAGTGGATTTTTTTCATCCCAGAAGGGGACCAGGTACAGTAAGCGTGCTTTCCATAAAGAAAACAAATTGCCTTAAATAATCCTTTGCAAACCTTCTGTTCTGTAAAGGACGTTCCCTACCTATACAGGGACATTAATAAAAACAGAGTTAGTTAGTGGCCTTCAATTGGTGTTGTTCCCACTGTCCACTTAACCATATTACTTAGATATATGAACAAGTGGAACAGAGCATTAAATGCAACATTTCAGTTTAAGGTTCAAGTTTTATGTTGTGTCTGGAGATCATTTAGAAAGCAGAATAAGAGCTCCACAACAAGCAGCAGATGACTAAACTCGCACACAAAGGTTTAATAGAAATAGATACAACACCAGATCAGATTTCTACCCTGGAGGATCTGTCTGATTCATCATGTTGCCCCCAAGACCAAGATTGTGCAAATTCTGCCAAAAGAGAGACTGACACCACACCTAAAAATAAGAGTCACCTTCTAGATGTGAATTGTCTCATTTGCATGGGGAAAATCCAACCTTCAAATGAGATGGATCTCAGCCAGTGGAAAACATTGAAATCACCATTAAAAAGTCACAATGGAAGACTAAGGTGTGGAGAATCTTTCTTCACAGTCAGGAGAGACCTCAGAGAACATGAAATAAGATGCTCCAGGTGCTGAACTTCAAGGGATTTCTCCATCATGTTCTGCAGTGTGGAAAGGTTTCAGTCACATGTTTTCTATAAAGCAGTTCAAAGTTACAGCCTTCAAAGTGTCTTGCTATAACATCCACCTTTGCCAAGAATTACCAAAGATTATCACAAGCAAAGGATTCATCTGTCCGGAATCTGTCTGGGAATTAATGGATCGTATCTAGCCTGAGTGCACTAAGACATCCAGTTTTTCTGTGTTCTCTAGCCAACTTTATTCCTCCCTGAATCATAAACTGAAATATGGAATAGTGAGCACAGACAACATGGAGGCCTTTGTTATTCTGCTGCCTGCATGCCAACCAATACCTCCCAGACTACACCCACTGGGGGGACCAGGTCTTGATAATGACCATCCCCATCTGTTGCTACGCCTTCTTCCAAACCATCCATCCTGGACTTCCTGTCCGAAAAGGCTGAGCAGGGTAAAGAAAGAGGAGCTAGATGTCCCCGATTCATTTTTTTTTCATCTATGATAGATGATGTGGAGAGAGAAGAGCTTCAGATGTTGGAACAGGGGCTCCCACCTATTTGGCTTCCATCCAGAGAGCAGAGCTCTGTTCCTCAGGAAGTGTCTATGCCTGAGCTGATAGGTAGTCTCTGTCTGTTGGTAAACACCCTTCAGGAGATGGCAACCCATAATAACAACAACTATAATAATGTTTCCACTGATAACCAGCCTGATCCCTTAACAGCAACATACCCCATATGACCAATTCATAACATGACACCCAGTTTGCAGGCTCCTCTTCCTTATGACACTAATCCAATCGCCATGGTTGATCAATCAGCCATATGTGTGGTCCACCCAATTTTTGGCCTTCTACATTCTAACATCATAATAACACACTATAACACACTAGACTTATAATCTTTGCTTTTGTTTATGTTTTTGAATAGAACAGTTTTAGAATTTAGGATGTCCAATCTGTATAGGTTTGTAAATAAATATAGGCTTTAGTTTTTACAGCATATTACTTTATAAGCTGTCAGGATAACATTTCTGCTATGTTTAAGATAAAAAAAGAACTTTTTGTAACCCAATAACTTAAAAAAAAGAAAGTTTCATTGCAATATTCATGTTTTTTTTTTTTTTTAAATAGATTTTTTTATTACTGGTTTTGTTTACAAAATGCAATAAAAATATTTATCAAAGTTAAAAAAAAATTGATTTTATTATTTCACTGATGGTGTGGCTAACACCATCAGTGAAAAAAATAGTTTTTTTCACACTGGTGGTAAATCCCTGAAAGAGGTAGCAGCCCCTAGACAGATGGCAGCACAACACCCCTGCACAGCTATGCAGATGACAGTGACATCCAGGTGAGGCTGACATGCACACAAAAAAATGGTTTATTCATTTTTGGCAGCAGTCCTTGACAAACAGCAGCGCAGCACCCCTGTGCAGCTATGCCGATGACAGTGACAGACAGGTGTGGCTGACACGTACACAAAAAATTGTTTATCTTTTGGGCAGCAGCCCTTGACAGACAGCAACACAGCAACCCTGTGCAGCTATGCCGATGACCGTGACAGCCAGGTGTGGCTGATGCACACAAAAAAAAATATTTATTTTTTGAGCAGCACCCCTTGACAGACAGCAACACAGCACTCCTGCACAGCTACGCCGATGATAGTGACAGGCAGTTGTGGCTGACACGCACAAAAAAACCAAAGATTTTTTATTTTGGGCAACAGCCCTTGACATACAGCAGCACAGCACCCCTGCGCAGCTACACCGATGACAGTGACAGCTAGATGTGGCTGACACACATGCAAAAAAATGGTTTATTTATTTTTGGCAGCAGCCCTTGACATACAGCAGCACAGCACCCCTGCTCAGCTATGCTGATGATAGTGACAGCCAGTTGTGGCTGACACGCACACAAAAAATGGTTTATTTATTTTTGGGGCAGCAGCCCTTGACAGACAGCAACACAGCACCCCTGCGCAGCTACGCCGATGACAGTGACAGCCAGGTATGGCTGACACGCACACAAAAAAAAAAATATTTATTTTTTGAGCAGCAGCCCTTGACAGACAGCAACACAGCACCCCTGCACAGCTACGCCGATGATAGTGACTGGCAGTTGTGGCTGACACGCACACAAAAAAAATTGTTTATTTATTTTTTGGGTAGCAGCCATTGACATACAGCAGCACAGCACCCCTGCGCAGCTACGCTGATGACAGTGACAGCCAGGTGTGGCTGACATGCACACAAAAAAAATTGCTTATTTATTTTTTGAGCAGCAGCCCTTGACAGACAGCAGCACAGCACCCCTGCTCAGCTACGCCGATGACAGTGACAGCCAGGTGTGGCTGACATGCACACAAAAAAATTGTTAATTTATTCTTTGGGCAGCAGCCCTTGACAGACAGCAGCACAGCACCCCTGCTCAGCTATGCCGATGACAGGTATGGCTAACATGCCACACAAAAAAAATCGTTTATATATTTTTTTTAACACTGGTATGAACCCCTGAAAGAGGCAGCAGCCCCATAACAGACAGCAACACAGCACCCCTGCACTGATGACAAGTGTGGCTTACACTATTTTTTTTTTTTTTTTTCACACCGGGGGTGAGTGAAGAGCACCCCTGAAGTACAGAGCACCCTCTGGACAACACAGCACTACAGCCAGCCTGCCCCTATGGACAGGACAACAGCCAGCCCCTATGGACAGGACAACGACAGCCAGCCAGCCCCTATGGACATGACAACAGCCAGCCAGCCCCTCTATAGACAACAGCCAGGCAGCCCCTCTATAGACAACAGCCAGCCCTTATGGACAACAGTAGCCAACCCTATGCACAGCGTCAGCGTGCAGTTAATATTATAATTATAGCAAGTTAACAATAGCACAGATCCCAGCTCCCTCCCTCTTCACTCTCCACAGCCAGAATGAAAAATGGCGGCGATCGCAGGACCTTTATAGAATCCAAAACCCGCAAGAATCCGACAGCAGCATGATGATGTTTTGCCTCGTTTTCAGATCCGAGTCAGGCGGGAAAACCAGAGCCGACTTGTATCTGCCTCGGATCCCCGAAGTTCGGGTGGGTTCGGTTCTCAGGGAACCAAACCCGCTCATCTCTACTACTACTCTGCTACTACTCTAATACTTTGTGTATGGCCACTAACAGCCTCTTACACTGTCTTTGTGCTCATTTGCTATCTTGTTTGACACCTTTTTGGGGTTTAAGAAGATTTCCCCACTTTTTCATGCACTTCCACACTTCAGAGTTAACCATGATACCAGCCTCATACCCACGGCTTGCCGTTTCTAATTGAATTGCTCAAACAGTTTCGAATTTGTTGACAAAAATATCACATGATATGCGTGGAATATTAATGCATGACATCACATTAGAAGAACTTTTTCCTAGTGTTGTTTACAATAAATACAGTAAAATGTGTTTCAAATATTTAAGAATTTGCAGGTGCTTGCTTATTTATGATGAATTATGAATGATGAATGTATGTGTTTAAAATCTCTGTGGGAGATTCAATTCAGTGCAATTCGAATAGCGCCGAGAAGGAGTCCCCGGAGCTAGTCCAATGACTGTACTCTGCCCTGCACTTAGTCGGGAGATGACAGTTACTGCACCTTAACTCGGGTATTTACACGCCTTAAGTCGGATATTTAGTAACCGTCACTCTATGCTGGCCACGATGCTGTTAGTGCACAAGCTAAGCCAGAAAGGAGGGTGCGCGTTGAGAGTTTACAGTGCAGTCCATTGAATAGCTCCAGGAACTCCCTCCCGGAGCTGTTCAACATCGCACAGAATTGAATCTCCCCAATGATTAAAACAAATTTCTTGTTTAGATTTGCTGAGCAGCAATTATCACTCCAAGTCAGCTGAGGACGATGTAATTCAGAAGAAGTACTGGCTTGCTTTCAACTCCGAATTTAGAAGATCTGCAAATGCGCATGATCTGTACTCAGGGGCGGATTGGCCGTAGACCTCAACGGGATTTTTCCCAGTGGGCTGGTCTGTTTTTGGGCCGATTAAATTAATTATCAAATTTTTTTCAATTTTTTTCTTTTTTTATACATGACCCGGCCAGCACTAATCTGGAGCTAGTTTAAACTGACGTTGATTTGTTGATGGTGGCTGGCCCCTCCTTCCCCAGGCACCAGCCACCAATTGCTGTGCTTCATGATCAACCCAACCCACCTCTTCCTGATCCCCTGCTCACCACTATTGCTGGTGGATGCCTCGCTGTGCCTATCACAGTCGGACCATCACCCTGTAGAGCATCCCAGCCACCATTCCCTTCTGGACTCGTGCCCACAGCCCGCCCATTTGCCCCATGGCAAGTGCAGCCTGCAGCAGTAGCACCCAGCAGTATTCAGGATCCACTTATCTGATGCTCCCCTTGCCTTGCGGCCAGGGCAGCCTGCAGCATAGATCCGCTGCTCCCCTTACAGCTGCAGCCACCGTGTCTTCACCCCCTCCAGCTTTGCAGATTCAGCAGTACACAGGCCAGTCAGCGGCCCTCACCCTCAGCACCAGGTCCACAAGGTAATGTGCATGGTCAGCCAGGGCAGGAGATTAGGGTTAGAGTGGAGGTCATGGCTACCAGAGCTCAGAGCATCACCCTGGCTCTATCAGCATCGGCTAGGACACACTGACCAAGGGCCACTTTCACATTGACCAGGCACTCACACACTCATACTGACCAGGGGCCACTCTCACATTGACAAGGTACTCACACACTGTCACACTGATCAGGGGCCACTCTCACACTGACAAGGCACTCAAACACTGTCACACTGACCAGGGGCCACTCTCACACTGACAAGGCACTCACACACACCAGGGGCCACTCGCATACTGTCACACAGCCCAGGGGTCACTCACATACTGACACACTGACCATGGTCCACTCACATCCTGTCATACTGATCAGGAGGAGGTGGTGCTTGGTGGCACAGAGAAGAGATGGCATTGGGTGCAAATGGGGGATTGACACTGGGGGCACACTGAAGAGAGGCACTGGAGGTATATCCATTAGCTCCCGGAGTGGTGGGCTTGACCCCAGCATGATGAAAACAAGGGGAGTGGCTTGCAGGCATAGCATTTCACATGTGGCCACACCCCTTCCTGCAAGGCCACACCCACTTTTTCAGGCGAGCGCCTTCGACGCGCGCACATGGGACCACTTTCAGGATTTTTTTCCAGGGCCACTTTAAACCTCCAATCCGCCCCTGTCTGTACTACACATGTGCAGATCTCCTTCTGTGAGCTTGCTTGTAGTGCCAGGACTCCACCTCCTGATTGACAGGCAGTGACCATTTGGGAGTGGAATGAGGGGTGGTGTCAGGCAGTGTCCCAGAAAATGGGGGCATGTCTGCCCCATCTTCTGGGAATGCTGAAGCCAATGGTTGCGTCCTTGTACACAGGTTCACTGGCTTCAGCAGTGTAAAACCACTAGCCCTCCTGAGTAACCTGAAGGTTACTCAGATGACTGATGGTCAAGCAAGTGATCCGATGGCCGCATCCTCATATGCAGTTGTGGGTCACAGTAGTCGGCAGGAGACTTCTTCTGCAGCATTAGCATACTATTGCACAGCAGCTGGGTCCAAAGACGCAGATACTGTGAAAAGCGCACAACTCTGAATCAGGCCCTATGGCCTATGGGCCTTATTCACTACCGTACGCAACTGCGAATATGCACAAAATCTGCCAATTGTTTCACACTGCGCATGTGTATGCATCGCAGTGCAAGTGCGCAAACCGGCCGCATGTGATGGGGAGTGCGATCGCAGCGGTTACACAGACCCATTGCAGAATGATGACAAAAAGTGCAATTTGTGGGTGGTAATGGGGGGGGTGGATGGCCGAACACAGGTGTGCCAGTGTGTTTCAACGCTGTTGCAGGGGCGTGCATAAATTATCCACTGTAATCCCATATGCAGTCTGAGGTCTCATAGTGTGCGTGGTTGTTAGCAATTTCTGAGTAAGGTCAGGATAAGTGTGCTAGAGATTGCCATGGTACTCGATTGTACCGACGGTTTCGCTATTTTGCTAAGTATTACGGATGTGTGCAATGTAAAGTGGGCGTTCTTACGTAGTGCTGAGTTTGCACTGTGATCGCAATGGATTAGCATACTATAGCAGTTTAACTGCGTGTGTACGCAATATTGTGATCTGTAGTGAATCAGGCCCTATGGGCCTGATTCAGAGCCGGACGCTCTTTGAGAGCACTGAATCAGGGCGTCTCTGTTTTGTTTTAAAGATGGCCTCCTGGCCGCTCGCTAAGCTGTGGGCGACTACCCACAGCTTTAGCGTGTGGCCAGGTGATGGGTGCTACCATCGGGGCTTGCGACAAGACCCTTGTCGTAGGGTCTCATTCCCGCAAGCCCCAGTGAGCTTTCGGCTCTAATAGAGCCGGAATCTCACCCACTGACATCACTCGTGATGTCAGTGGGGCAGCCCCCAAACGGCAGGCGTTCCTTCCATTTGGCCAGCCACCCTCCTGCCCGCCTCCAAAATGGGGCAAGCTGTCAATCACAATCGACAGCTGCCCCGCTTTGGTGCAAGACCCGTAGTGACGGAGCGCCCGTCGCTGGCCGGGTCTCGCGCATGTTCACACCGGAGCCGGCTCCGGCATACGCATGCGCTGTGGGGGACCATCAACCCACAGATGGTCGATATCGTTATCGACCATCGCCTGTGCATGCAGTCGTTGATCGCGGGTCATTATATTGTAGTGTTTGGTGCATGTGCTGGATGTTTGATATCGAACATCCAACACATGCAGGATGATCAGACAACAATATCTGATTGTTGTCTGATTGTCCCGTGTGTACGGGCCATTACAGCCGAGGGGTTGACTTAGCGGTCACTCTCCTCGGCAGGTCTATTTTTAGTGACAGCTGCGGTAGCCAGCTCCTGCTTTGCAGCGGTAGCACGTGAAGCAGGGGTGGCATTAACTCCATGGTATGTGTAGTATTAGTAAATAGACCCCATATTCTCTTGATGATACTGAACTGTAGTAAGCAGAGACTGGTAATAGATGACCACAGCAAAGTGCCTGTAGTACCGGTATCAGCCTGCAAGAGATGATGATACTGGAATGCTTCACAGTACTGTTAGATGGATGCACCATCCAGTGTAGAGTGAATGCTGAATGCGTATGAAGGGCAAAACATCCAAGATGCTTGAGATGATTTGCGACTGAATGGATGCAGGAATCACTTATACACAGGTAACTAATGTTAGAGTCAGTATGCACTAGAATGCAGGACAATGGAAGATGAGACAGATGCTAATGTACTTTTTAAGTGCAGCATACTGTAAGCTGAGTCAGATGCAGAAACTGTAACAGAGCTGGAACCCTCTGCAGCCAGGAGACTCTACTGAGCTGAACACAGGAGATGGTTTAAATAGGGTGCTCCCAGCACTTGTTTTATCAAGCAGGAATCCAGTTGGCAGATAGTAATTATATGGACAAATCCCAGATGACCACTTCTATGCTTCACCACCACATGAACTGACAGGAGCATGAATGCCAGGCATGCAGCTGTAGTGCCAGAACAGGTCTCTGGAATGCCAGAAGCGACCAAGAATGACATGGAGGGCAGTGATGCAACACTGCCGGACTGGTAACTGTAGCTAAGACCTGTTGTGTGACACTGTGTGTTTATTATTGAAAAGAAGCTTCATTTGTAATGATTTAAAACAAGAGATTGAGGGTATCTCCTAGTCTTTAAACTCTGGCATAAGACAACATGCTCAGAGCTGGGTTGAGATTTTAAAGTGGCTTTGGAAAATTCAAAAGAGGCCTCATGTTACCAGTAGAAATAAATACTCAGATATCCGATACACTGAATAAACTGACAGAACCAGAATAATTGTAGTCTTTATCTCTGGCTGCGTCCTTTAACTTAGAGCTGGACATGGTTATGGTATTTAGTTGTACCCAGGTCTAATGTAATATCCTGAGGACTGCAGACATCGCCGGGATCCGTGCGAGACTACACAATGCTTTAAAAGTAGTAGTCATTTAAAAGGCAAAACCTGGTTGATTTTGCCTTTTAAATGGCATACAATCGGGAAGCCGGCTGCCGGCTTCCCGACAGCCGGCTTCCCGACTGCTTTATCCCGGCGTGGGATAAATGACCGGCGTCTATATCTAGACGCCTGTCATTTCCCCGGTGCCCGGAGACCTGCACCCGACATCCCGGTTGAGGGCATGCCGGGCGCCGCGACGGGCAGCCGCACACGGGGGGGTTTAGGTTCAGGGCACCCGGGGGGGACTTAGGGTTAGGCACCCCCCCGGGAGGGTTAGGTGTAGGCTAGGGGGAGAGAGGGTTAGGGTTAGGCACCCCAGGGGGGACTTAGGGTTAGGCACCCCCCCGGGGGACTTAGGTTTAGGCAGCGGGGAAGGGGGGGTTAGGGTTAGACACTTAGAGGGGGGATTAGGGTTAGGCACCCCTAAGGAGAGTTAGCGTTAGGGGGGTTAGGTTAGATTAGTTGATACTTACCTTACCACGATCAGGATTTCCAGCACTGTCAGGCTTCCGCTACCGGGCTCTGCTGTTTTGTCGGGCTGCCGCTGCCGGGATTCGAACTCCTGGCCATGCGGCAGCCGGGATATCATACCGATTCCTTTTAAATGACTGCTGCTTTAAAGCATTGGGCAGTCTCGCACGGAACTCGCCAATGTCTGCTGTCCGCAGACTACTACATTTACCCCTTAGACATAATATACAGTATAAAATTAGCAGAAGATCTGTAACATTATTTTCTTCATGCCTTCTCTAACTTGTTGCTCTACTTTTATTGTCTGCAACTAAAATACTTTCTTATTAAAATTAAAATACTTTGAGCAACTTGTTTTATATGGGGTAAAAAAAAAAACAGAAACTTACAGTTCTTTTTCCTTCCTCACAGCAATTTCCACTGCTATACAGCAGGGAGCTTAAGAGGCGAGGAAAAGATTAACCCAGGTCTATGCAGCACATACTGTACAAGAAGGCAGCTTATCCCTTGGGAGATGTCGGTCACCAAGATTCTTAATAAATCCTGATTGAATAAGGAACTTATATCTGTAAACAGCTAATGAGAGAAAAAATATATAGTGTAGTAAATTGTTATACAAAAATAGACACCCGAATGTAAAAACAGGCAACGATGGTGCTGTATACACAACAGTTCCACAGGAGGAAATATTCACATGCAGCGTTTAGGTTATTGTGCTTAATAGACTTGTACAAAATGGTTTAGCTAAGTGGAAAGCTGTACTATAAGGATCCAATCCAAATGCCCAAAACTGTGGATCACCCTGCAAGAGTGATACAGGTGGAGTCTCCCATATCCAAAATGCTTGGGACCAGGGGTATTTTGGTTATCGGCAGAGCCGGATTTAGACCTCATGGGGCCCTAGGCAAGATACTAGTTTGGGGCCCCCTCCATATAGCACTATATGTGAGTTCCGGATTCATGCCCTTACATAATTTTTTTGTTTTCCCTCCTTATATTCAACTTTTTAAAGCTTTAAACATTACAGACATTAAAACATTAAGGCCTGAAATCAATTAGAAGCGAAAAGTCCGTTGCCGGACTCCTCGCCGTCATTGCTGGTTTTATGTGCGAAAAAGTATTGCGCCCGTCCCCACGTATCCCCGTATCCAATTCCAAATCAGCGAAAACGGGACCAGGCGAAACTCAAAAAGGCGAAAAGTCCTGTTTTTGGAGAAATCAGCCTGACCCCCCCAAAAGATGCTCTGACATTGGGGTTCACTATGGGTACCCCGATTAGCCCTGCTGAAGGGATTTGGGGTCTTTGAATGGTCTCAATAGGTGCGATTTAGCATCTTTGGGACAGGGGTGAAGAATAGCATTTAGTAACATTTTGTTGGTAAAATAAGTAGTTCCATCAAATCTGGGGTACATGAAAATGGGTGCAAGGATATTTTTAAGTTGCTAAAGTCCAGCATTAAAAAGCACCAAAAAACGCACCTTCAGCAAACACATGGAATCAAAAATACACCTCCCCCATACTTGCAGAACCCCCCAAAGGCTAGTTCGCTAGTTTTTTTAATTTGTACCTCACTTTGATTTTTGTCGCCCATGTTTTTAAAATGCTTTTTTGGGGTGTCCTTTGTGGGGTGTTTTGATGGAGTTAGTGTCAGCAGTGGGGGGTCCAAGGGTGCAGGGTTGGTCCCGCAACATTGCACCCCAAAACCCCAATTCTGCACTTTTTTCCACCGGGTATTCATAGGCTAAACTTTTTCGCCCATTGTATTGCGTTATCTCACGTCTGCGGAAAGACGCTACAATTGAATACGGGGTTGAGTTGAAACCGGCGAAAATGACGTCATCGGCAAATAAGTATCACCAAAACAGACTTTTTACTTCTAATTGAATGCGGCCCTATAATGGAAAATGAAAACACAGTGAAAAAATTATTTATATATATATATATAATCTCAATGGGAATGATCCACTCCCTATATAAATATTGACATTGTAAGAGCTGTGCATATATCCAGTAGGTGTCACTAGGTCAAGTCTTGACCAAGTGATCCCTACTGGATATATAGTTTTTACAATGTCACTAGAAGAGAAAAGAAATATATATATATATATATATATATATAAAACTATTCCTATTGACATAGATGCACATTTATATATATATATATATATATATATATATATACACACACACATATATGTACACACATATATATGTATACATACACACACATATATATATATATATATACACACACACGCACATATAGGGGGTCATTCAGACCCGGTCGTTAGCGCCGATGCGCTCGGACCTGGTCGATGGCCCCCCACAGAGCATGCGCACGACGGCACCAGCGCCGTCATGCGCATGCGTGAGACCCGCTACGACCGACAGCGCCGGTCGCAGTGGGTCTTGATCCAAAGGGGGCGAGCTGTCGATATTGATTGACAGCTCGCCCCGTTTGGAAGGCGGGTCGGGGGGGGTGGCAGCCCAAACGGGGGCGTTCCCATGGGAACGCCTACCGTTTGGGGGCGGCCCCACTGACATCACCAGTGATGTCAGTGGAGAGCTTCCGGCTCAGACAGAGCCGAAAGCTCTCCGGGGCTTACGACAAGGGAGACCCTACCCTAGGGTCTCGTCGTAAGCACCGATGGTCGCGATGGTCTTGACCATCGCGACCATCACCTTAGGCGGTCGTAAGGCTGTTGGTGTTAACCCACAGCCTTACCACCGCAAAGGAGGACGTCTTGAAAATTCAAGACATCCTCCCCTCATTCAGACTGACCGCACGCTCTGTGCGACCGGCTCTGAATGAGGTCCATAGTGTGTATATGGCAGCTCATAAGGGTAATTAATGCAGGTAGGTCTCTACCTGGCCTTAGGTGCAGCACTGCTGCTGTTTGCTGCTGGTGGGCGGCGGAGGGCCTGGAAGGCTGGTAGAGTGGCTGCTGGGGCGGGCCGTGGCAGGACTAGCTGGATGAAGATGATGGATCAGCTAGGAGGGACAGGCCGGTGACAGTGGCGGAACAGGAGAGTGGTGGGCCCAGGTGCAAAAATATGCTTTGGGCCCCCAACCCCACCAAGCAAAAGAAAAACTGTGTAGGAGATTACAAATGTCATTTATCCATATTTTTATTAGCACTGTATTATTTTCTACCATTTTAGTTCCTTCCATTTCACACTGACCTCCTTGCGGCACAATCTTACTCCCTCTCTGCTCACTGCCCCCTCCCCCCGCAGCTCTCACTGCCCATTCATGCTGTAACTCACTGCCCTCCCACAGCACTCACTGCCCAATTGCAGAACTCACTCCCCCCTTCACAACACTCCACCCCTCACAGCTTACTAACCCTTTGCAGCACTCACTGTCCTCAGTTCACTGTCCCCTCTTGCAGCATTCACTGCCCCCCACAGCTTATGACCTCACCCATAGCACACACAAACCCCATCATAGTTCACTTACCCCTAATAGCCCCCTGTCCCCCTTGCAGTTTATAACCCCCCTAATAGCACACACTGACCCCCCTCATAGCACACACTAACCCCTTCATAGCCCGCTGTCCCTCCTTGCAGTTTATAGACCCCCCCATAGCACACACTAATCCCATCATATTTTACTTAGCCATCATAGCCCGCTGTCCCTCCTTGCAGTTTATAGCCCCCTTAATAGAATACACTGACCCCATCATAGCTCACTTACCCCTCATAGCTTGCAGTCCCCCTAATAGCGCACACTGATCCCTTTCACAGCTTACCCTCATAGCTCACTAACCCTCCCTTGCAACACTCATTGTCCCAATCACAGTACTCACAGGCACCTCCCCCCAGGCAGTGCCAGCACACTCACCTGCTTCCCTGGACTGCCAGTAGTTCCATCTTTGGGAAGGGAGATGCTGTCCTCCTTCGGCCAGATCGCCCACTACCCTCCTCTCTTCTCTGGCCGGACCGCAGCGGTGTGCTCCTTCTTTATTAGGGCCCCCTGCCGGCCGTGAGTCCTACAACGTGCTGTAATGAGTCAGCAGTACGTACTGCTGATAACGCTGCCAGCTGCGGATGGCAGGCCCCTTCACTGCCGTGGGCCTCGGGGCGCTGCACCGCCGGTAATTCCGCCCCTGGCCGGTGAGTTGCAGTGTGCCGCGCACAGGTGGCCGGCTGCACACTCTGTCTTTCCCCCTTCTAGAGAGCACCGACAGCCGCGCGGTGGAGGCGTTACCGCGTGATGTACTCTGGGAGCACTGTGATCGGGTCATTTCTTTAGGGTCCCACCGGGCCCTAGGCAAGCGCCTAGGATGCCTAGCGGGAAATCCGGGCCTGGTTATCGGAATATTCCATATTTTGGAATATTTGCATACCATAATGAGATATTTTGGGAATGGGACCCAAATCTAACCACAGAATGCATTTATGTATTATATACACCTTATACACATAGCCTGCAAGTCATTTTATACAATATTTTTAATAATTTTGTGGCTCAAACAAAGTTTGTGTACATACATGAAATTCATTTATGTTTCATATACACCTTATACGCACAGACTGAAGGTAATTTTAAACAATACTTTTAATAATTTTGTGCTTTAAACAAAGTTTTTGTACATCGAACCATTAAAAAATAAAGGTTTCACTATCTCAGTCATGCTCAAAAAAATCTGTTTTTCTGAATATTTGGATATGGGAGACTCAACCAGTATCACAGCTTGCACTAGCTGCTGATTTGAACCTGATAATGGTGATGCATTTTAGCTCTAACGCTGATCCATTGGTGTAACGATGTGCCCAAGAAGCTTGCTCGTATGTAGTCTCATCCTGGGATTAGTTTTAAACTGCTTTGTATAAGAAATTCAACCTAGTTTGCATAGTGTGACACAGTCAGATTAGGGGTCCCTCTCCTGGGTAGAGGTCTCCTTCCTTACACACACACACAGCAGCAGGGAAGCAGCACACCAGTCTGGATGCGAGTACAAGCTGGTCGGCGCCAGTCTTTATTGTACAGTGTCAGAAATAACATAAAGAAAAACATAAACATAAATCCTAGCCCTGTCGGGGCACTAACTTCACAGGTGGTTCCCTCACTACCAGAACCTGGCAGGGCCTAATGCCCTCACCAGCAAAAAAGGCACAGCACAACACTCACAGTTAGGTTTTCAAGTGTCTCTGAGCAAACTCCCTGCCTGCTCTCCCAGGTGAGACACTCAGCCCTAAACACACTAGGCTTATATTGGCCACTCTCAGGTGGAAACCCTAACAAGCCTGTTACCAGGCTGCGAGAACCAAAACCTGGAGTGGCCGTGGGTGGAGCCCTCCCTCTCCTCTCGCCCACAACCCCCAGGTCCCAAACCGGCTTTTCAAAAAGCCGAGACTCAAGCCTGCTACACTGCAGACTTTCTCCTGGGGGTTTAGAACACATAAGATAGGAATGTGGGACAAATGTACCTGCCACAGGCCACTTTACCAGTGATCCTATCACAATAGTTTAAGGTCAAGTACAGTATGTCCGGCTGGTGATAATGGGCCCGATTCAGCAAGAATCACAGATGCAATCACGGCTGCAATCGCGTATGCTGGTCTGCTGCGAAAGTATGCTAATATGTGCAATCGCAAAGGACTCGCATGGACAACATGCAGACGCCCACTTCCCCTCTTGCATATCGGTAAAACCTTGCAATCCAGCCAAAACATCGGTAACATCGAAGTACATCGGAGCCGCTCGCACATTTACAGCAGGTCAGACCTCACTTATAAATGTCTAACTTCCTGTACGCAGTGAGCACTCAAGCTGCGTATGCATATACATGCGCAGTACGCAGCAATCAGTCCTCTGCGTATGCAATCTCATCAGCGATCCTTGCTAAATCAGGCCCTATGTTAGAAAATACCAATAGAGTGATGATAAGACCTATAGATTTTCTTTTGAAGGTCTGCACCTATAGCAGCCATTTTTGCCATAAAGCTAGACATGCCACCTGACCTTCAATTCCAAGTATTAAAGGCTTATTACCACAAGTTATTGCCAAGTTTGATGGATATGATGATAATGGAATGGGTATGATATCCCGGTGGCTGAATAGCCGCCGGGTGAAATACCGACACCGGAAGCCTGATGAGCTGAGATCCTGACAGGAGAAGCTAAGTAGGCTAAACCTACCCCTGTCCTCCCCTAACCCTAACCCTCCCTTGGTGGTGCCTAACTCTAAAACTCCTGGGGTGGTGCCTAACCCTAAGTCTCCTGGGAGTGCCTAAACCTAACCTCCCCTCTCTACACCCTAAACATAACCCTCATGGAGGGTGCCTAACACCCCCTCCCTGCAGCCTAACCCTAACACTCCTGGGGGGTGCCTAACCCTAAGTCCCCACTGGGGTGCCTAGACCTAACCCTCACCCCCCGTGGCCAACGCTAATCTGTCCCCACTTACCTTCATTGGGGATGGCGGCTGTCAGCATCAGGCTAAAGATAGGCGTTGGTATTTGGACGCCTATCTTTGATTGAGAGTGGGGCGTTCGACGTCGGGATTCCAATGGCCGGCATCCTGGCCGTTGGTATATTGACTACATCCCATCCTAACATCCAAAGTTTTTGACACATATTGCTCTGCTCGTTGAGAGGTTAAAATTTTTAATATGAATTTTAATTTATTAGCATACAGTAGATCTCACATGTTGATTACCTTTCACAATAAGTGGGGAATTCAGTTAGACCCGATAATTTTTGGGGCAAATAAAATGGCATTTTAACACTTGAATTGCCTTTGGGCATTTCAATTACATCCCGTTTTATTCCCCTGAAAAATTATCTGTTTTTGAGCAAATACATATTGGATCCATGATGAGTTCCCGGATCCTATGTGTTATTGTCGGCGCCTGTCCGAAAACAGATAGTTATCTGGGAATTTATTTCGGATACTGCTGAGCTTCTGAAAAGAAATGCCCAGTAAGCAGCTGTCAGCAGCTCAGCACATGCTGCTGTGTGGTGAGCTGCAGTGGGACCAGGGAGACTGTTACCACTGAGCAGCAGCAGCAGTCTCCTCTTCCTGGGCGGGGGGGAGCGATCACACTGGTCACGCCCACCCCCCCCCCCTGGATCACAGCACCCTCCCTCATCAGTGCCGCAGCACAATGGCAAATAGTTTTTCTTTTCTTTTTTCTAAGGGGGTGTCGCCACGCCTCCCATGATTAGACCACACTCCGATAAGTGCGACTTTGGGGTAAAGTACTGCGGCTAATTGAATTTCCCCTACAGTTGGTTATTTTGGGTTGGGTACGAAATATCGACAGTCATAATATTAGCATGAGAATGTGAACATGGTCATAATGTCTACATTAACCATGTCGACATTCATCATGTAGACAATGATGAAATGTCGAAATGTTAGAATGACGACATTTCGTCCTGGTGGCGCAAGGTTGACTTACCTTCCACTGGCAGCTCCAACTGCTTATTCCATCATGTGACTGCCCATTCTATCACAAAGTTCTGATCCTCTGGTAATCCGGTAAGTATTTCTATACTATCCCTAATCCTCCCTAGTGGCTAACCCTAACCTCCCCCTGCAGCCTAAACCTAACCCTAATGGTTGACAATCTGTCGGCATTTTGGTGTCATCCCCTCGGAGGCATAGCAAGGCCACTGTGGTATCGACATTATGAATGTCAACATTGTTGCTGTTGACCTTTTGACTACAGTTATTTCCCATTTGTAATAACCAATGACTTTAACAACTTGCATTGCCTGTTAAACAAGTAAAGTGAATTATATGCAAAACAGTTGCTGTATAGTTTTTATTCCATGGCAGGATGCATGACGCATCGCATTCGGTATGTGATGCATCCCGCCACCCTTTGCTTGTGTGCCGGCATTAGCAATGCCGGTATGCATGACGAACACCGCAAATGGCCGCTCTCTCGTTAAGAGTGGCCCTATGCGATGGAGGTACTTTCGGGTCTATGAGGGACACACTACGGCGCGTGCAGGGGGTATCCGATTTGCCCACTTCATCAGGAGATGGCGTCACTCACCGCAACTAATCCCCAGAGTGCATCGCATTCCGGGGCTTGGTGCATATGAGAAATGCGGTCTCCCTTTGCTGCATCCCACCCCAAATATGTTACTGTTTGTAAACAGTAACATAATTCCCATTTGATGTTAGCTTAAATAGTAATCAATATACAGTATACAGCCAAATCATCAAGATTTTCTTGCTGATGAGTAGACCAAGACAAGTCTGCTACGCTGGTGTGCCCCTAGCCATAGCTGTCAAGAGTGTGGACGGGCCCGTGTACTGAGGGGGTGTGGCCAAGTCTGGAAGGTGTGGCTATGCTGAATTGCCAGCAGCTGACCTGGGCTTTGGTAAACATTCAAAAACCAAAATGACCACTGCACCAGATCTCGTTTTGTCTCTTATTCCAATGTAAACAGAAAAAAACCCTATTCAGAATAATATGAGTCCCATATAATTGTATATTGATAATATATTTTGGGGTTGCAGCCTCCTTACAACTGATGACGACATTCAAAACCAAAAAGAAGATAGAAGTTGTCTTGTTTGTGGCGCACTTTTTTTTATAACTTAACTCTTATTAAAAAATAACTTTTATTGATTACAAATAAAATGTTAATCAAAATACAGCAAAATATTAAAAACTCACATATATACAACAAACATTGGTGATGACAATACTAATAAACTATGGGGGTCATTCAGACCCGTCCGCGAGCAAAGGACGCTCGCAAACGGGTCGATGTTGCCCCACTGCGCATGCGCACGACGGAGGGAGCTCCGTCGTGCACATGCGCGAGACCCGGATAGCGACGGGCTCTCCGTCGCTCTGGGTCTCGCACCAAAGGGGGCGTGCTGTCGATGTTGATTGACAGCACGCCCCCTTTGGTGGGCGTGCCGGGGGCGTGACTGCCAGACGGAGGCGTTCCCATGGGAACGCCTACCGTCTGAGTCCGGCCCCACTGACATCAGTAATGATGTCAGTGGGAGTGATTTTGGCTCTGGTAGAGTCAAAATCACTCCTGGGCTTGCGGCAGCGAGACCCTACCGCAGGGTCTCGTCGCAAGCCCGATGGTCGCGATGGTCTTTGACCATCGCGACCATCTTTTTGGCCGCTCGCATAAGCTGTGGGTGGTCACTCACAGCTATGCGAGCGGCCAGGAGGCCGCTCCAAATTTAGCTGGGACGGCCCTGATTCAGAGCGAGCGCTCTGGTCAGAGCGTTCAGCTCTGAATCAGGCCCTATGTGTTTAAAAATAAAATGTCTTGCTCTGTGTTTATTCCCACTCTTTGTATTAATCAATATATACTGATATTTATCTGGTAGTTATATTCCTATAATTTTCTTGCAATATTTGCTTTCTCTATAATCAATTAATTTATTTATTTAAGATTTATTAGAATAACAAAGCAAGTATTTACACTATAATTATAAAAATAAGATTAATTGCCAATATAGGAGTTCACGTATATTTTTCAATTATTGTCACCCTCTATTGGGAAAACTACATACATTTAACTGCTGGTAGTGTAAGTATATTACCGGTATTATCTTTAATTGACTGTAACATCATTCTATATCCCGATTATAGAGTTCAGGTTTAATATGCCATCATTGCAACAAGGTTCTTATATTAATGTATAAATAGTATTCTGTTGTTGGTGCTGCTAATACTTAAGTATTATAATTTATATGTAAGTTAGCAAAACAACCACAATCTTTTTCAAGTATGATGTTGTAGTGAGTAATCATATATTGGATATCGATAAGGTGATACTCTGCATCAGTATCCCACATTAACCTATTACGAATCAACCTGCGTATTAGTTATAGTAAGTGTAGCGCTGTTGCAATTTGCGGGTGTATCCCGCTAATGCAGCTTAGCGCACAGGTATGTGCCATTCAAATTAGATAGTGCAGTAACGCTACCTGGCTTGTAGTGACACACTGACTGTCACAAGCCTCCGTTGATTGTAATAAGTATATCGCTATTACCACTTGTGGCTGTATCCCGCTATTGCCACTCAGCGCACCAGTACATATACAGTACAACACACATTAATACATTTGTAATTATTGTCACATGGGCAAATAAATTGCACACAGCGAGGTGAACGCCGACACGCGTTTTGCTGGACTAATGCTTTCTAAACATTACCTGCTCCCCCTCCCCTCTCGGCACCCCTGCCCCTAGTAGTTAATGCAGCGCAATTCCCATTGACAGGTATTTTAAAACAACCATTAGTTGTTTTAAAATACCTAAAACGAAGAAAATACAATTGCTTGCTGGATCAGTATAACCTTTACTAAAATGAAGAAAATACTGGATCAGTATAACCATTCTGAGATTACTGTATTGTAAATGCATTAAGGGATTACCAATTTCAAAGTGTTTAGGAAAGTATTTTTTTAATTAATTGCTTATTGTTATTTTCCACACACTAGTTGACCCTCAAACATGAGCTCTCCTAATAGTGTATTGGAGAACAGTACTCCTTCTTTCCTTCTACAGTACTCCTTCTTTCCTTCTACAGTACTCCTTCTTTCCTTTCAGTAGTCTGAAACTCACAGTCACATCACATACTGTACTGTGATCACACTCAATGTGATTGATGAGAGCAATCGGCTAGTATTAAAGTTGAAGGCAATCTCAAAGATTTGTCATGTAAATGAAGACAACTTGAAATTAATACAATGTTGGTGTTAAATTCTTTGTCCACATGAATAATTGCTGACTGCTGACTTACTTTTTTTTCAAATTTAACAAACGTACTGAGCTTGAGAATCTAGGTCTGTTATTATTGAATATCTGACATTATGTAATCTTTCAAAATAGTCTCCAGGTGATTCCTCTTTGTTTTATTTTCAAAAATGTATTTTGGACCAATTTGTTTGTGCAGGAAATGCAGGCATCCCTTACTGCAATAAAATATCAATTTATACTGTAAGTGCCTATATTATTTCCTGTTCACTCTGTCAGAAGCCATCATATTGTATTAAGACCCCCATACATCAGAGATTGATTGCAGCAATCGTGCAATTTGCAATCGATTGTGTATAAAAATCTTTCCCTTTTTCAATCGATTGTGGCAATTCTACAATCTGCAATTGATTGAAAAAGGGAAGGATTTTTATACACAATCGATTGCAAATTGAACGATTGCTGATGTATGGGGGCCTTTAGTCTTAAGAGAAGCTGATTATTGTTGTCCACTGCCCACCCCCCAACTAGGATTGCCACACTTAAACACAATCTCAATTTCCTTTGACACAATTTTCCTTAAACACAATCTCAATTTGACTGACAGTTCTGGTTCCCAAATAATGTCAGCTAATACAGTAGCTACTGTACATATAATAGGTCAGTAGATGACCATGGTACATATATTATTTGAGGACAACCTCCCCTTGGTTAAGTAGATTCTTTTAGGTGGTATAATTTGGACATCTCTGAATTACTATCACTGGTAAGGTTCTACTTTTTTGAAGGGTCAAAATAGAAGGGAGGGATTGCAGATAAATCTGATAAAGTAGTCTAAGTGGAATACAAATGAACTATTGCTGTTATGTTAAGCAGTGTTTCCCAATCCAGTCCTCACGGACCCCTAAAAGTGCATGTTTTGCAAATCTGCTCAATATCACAAATGAAATAATTAGCTCCATCTGTGGATCTTTTAAAATGTGTCAGCCAGTAATGACTACACCTATGCGCCAACAAGGAGATCTGTAAAATACTGTATGCACTGTTAGGGATCTCTGAGGACTGGATATGGGTAATGTAATGTACTGTATGAGGCAGATTCAGCAAAGGATGAGATGCGTTGGGTACGGGATGCTGGCGCTAGGGATCCCAGTGGTCAGAATCCTGACGCTGACATCCTGCCAGGGTTAGCATACCGACACTTGTTGGTTGGTATGCTAACCCTCCCCCTCTCCCTACTCTAACCCTCCCTCCCCCGTGCCTGACCCTAACCTTACCCCTAGTGCCTAAATCTAACCTCCCTCTTCCAGCACCCTAACCCTCCTCCTAGTGCCTAACCCCTAAACCTAACCCTAACACTCCCCTCAACCCTGCTTCTTACCTTCTGGTCGGGATGCCAGTGCCGGGATTGTGACTGGCGTCGGGATTCTGGTGCCGGTAATGTAAGCACCAGCAATAAGTTGTAAATACTAAACAGAAAGTACTATCCCTTTTGATATATAAAATTATATGTGTTTCATTAGAAAAAGATACAACTTTGGCTAGAGATATAACAATTCTGTACTCTAGTGAAAGATTATTTAGAAACTCTACCTTCTAGTACAACTAAATGCAAAAAATATTCTAGAATCCCAGTCCAGCGCTGTCTTGTTTAATAAAGGAAAGATTCTTCAGCTGGAAATTTGCTCTTTGTTTCTGGAAATTTCCAGCTGAAGGAGTCGGGCCCTGGGAACGGGAAGCCCTTATCCAGGAGCCGGCTTTTCTGCAGAGACTGGCCCAGCGTCGCGGTTAATTACACTCACGGCTCCGTGTCTGTATCGCTGAAGCAGCTGAATATCACTCAGTTCTCGATTTAAAGATATGCACCATTGATGAACAAAGGTTGAACTCAATTGAGCCCTGAAAAGCACTTCAAATTGGACACTGTTTTTTGATGTAAGAATCTTTCCTTTATTAAACAAGACAGCGCTGGACTGGGATTCTAGAATATTTTTTGCATTTTGTTGGTCTAGAGACTGGTAGGGAGTCTCTTTAGATACCAGTGTCTGCGGCGTCAATTGCGCAGGTTCAGAAGTATATTTTCTGTTTACTTCTAGTACAACTGATGAGACACAGTGAGAAACAAACATCCGACACATACACAGCGGACAGGATTTAAATTCACTTTATTTATTTAAGCACTTCTCTATTAAATCTTTAAATATTTTCGCCTTTCCAAATAACAGTGGATATAACATCCTTTTAATAGCTGTGAAATCAAAAGTTGTGTTTTAAGAATTTGATCATATATCTAATAGTTAAATATAACTAGTGGTACTCCCAGAGTGCAATCAGTCTCATAATTTTTTAGAATGTGGACATAATGAGCCTGATTCTGAGTTGTATGCAACTGCATCCATGTGTGTGTCTTTTGCGGGTGTTGTGTATATGACTTTATTCTAATACTGTTACAAGCCTTTCCCAGTCCTGAATGTGCAGGGACTGGTTGCATCTTCAGACACAACCATTGGTCACACCTTCGAAACCTGCACATGACCCATGGTAGGTGCAGAATCTCTATCAGAGTATGGCCTCCCATGTGAGCAATTAAACGTCTGAGTTCACAATGAGTTATGCCATATGCCCACGACATTCCCATAGCATGATCAAAAGATGGACCATCTCTGTACATATGCATAGCCAGCTCCCAGTCACCAACCAGAAACACCCAATACATTTCCAATGCATTTCACACACCATGCATCTCAATTGCTACTATGACTCTGTGGGTACACATTGCATGTGACTCAGAACAAGGCGTAAAGGCTCAACTGTGACCCAAGAGTCTCTCAATTCACACAAGCAAATCCTGACTAGGAGAACAACTGGGAATCCAACTAGTATGTTTCTACATATATCAGCTAGCATAGGTGGAGCACAGTAGGTTGCTATCACCAGAGATAGGGCAGCTATCATCACAGAAGTCAGCAGAGAAAGTGAATACTGGTATCGGTTATAATTAGAGATGAGCGACACGTCATATTCCCATTATCGGATCTTGCATGTCTTAGCTCACATTTTAAAGTTCCTCCCCGAGTTTGATTGCCATTTCATGAGTGAGATCCGATGGAGTAGGCAGTGTAGGCAGAGCTCTCAGTGAAAGTTAGTTAGTTAGCATGCAGCAGCTACTGTAGTGCACAGTCATTGTTCCTTCAAGTCTGTATAGGCAGGGGCATTGTCTGTGTGGAGGAGGGAGCATTTCATTGTGTGACACTGAATACAGCAGTGCGTAGTCACAGGTCCCTTCAAGTCTGTGCAGGGCAGGGTGTGTCTGTGTGGAGTGGAGTAAGGGAGCCTGGTGTGTTCAGGGCAGTGGGCACACTGTCTGTAAAAAAAAAATTTTTTTTTTTCCAACTTGTGTGCAATCAACCAACACACGAAGGCTGTGCTACCTTGTTTAATGGTCAACGGGTTCAGTCAAGGGCCACTGCCATAATATTTGTGCAGTGCAACGGTGTTGTCTGCTGTACCTCCAAAAAGATGATGAAAATATTTTTTTTATTAAAAAGTACTGTGTGTGTGTGTTCAGCCAACACAGGAAGGCTGTGCTACCTTGTCTAACAGTCAGTGGGTCCATGCAAGGGCCACCCATGTAATATTTGTGCAGTGCGTTGATGTGGATCACAATGATACATTTTTTGTTAAGAAGCCACGCATGCCAATGACATCACACTGTCTCCACTTCGGATCATGAACCATTTTAACCCTTCGTCATAATTTTTTTTTACTTTTCCCAGAATTCTGGTACAGGCTGATCTTAGTCTCATCTGTCCAAAGAATGATGTTCCAGAACAAGGCTTGTTTTTTAAGTTTTGTTTTTTTGGCAAAGTCTAATATGGCCTTACTATTCTTGAGACTTATGAATGGTTTGCACCTTGAACTCTCTGTATTTCCTCTTGTGAAGACTTCTCTTTATGGTAGACTTGGATAATGACATTCCTACCTCCTGGAGAGTGTTCTTCATTTGGCTGAATTTTATGAAGCATTTTTTCTTTACCACGGAAAGGTTCATGCGATCATCCACCACTGTTGTCTTCCGTTGACATACGGGCCAAGCTGACCAGTGTGTTGTTTTTTTGTCATAATGTACCAAACTGTTGATTTGCCCACTCATAAGGTTCCCGCTATCTCTCTGAAGATTTTTTTTTTGCAGCCTAACTCATGGCCTGTTTCATTTACATTGAGAGCTCCTTTGACAGCATTTTGTGGGTTCACAGCAACAGCTTCCATCTGCCACACTTGGAATCAACTACATAACTTTTTACTGCTTGATAGATAAAGAAATAAGCAAGGAATAGCCCTCACCTGTCCATGAAACAGCTTTTGAGTCAATTATCCAATCACTTTTGATCCCTTGAAAAAGAGGGAGCTACATATTAAACAGCTGTAATTCTTAAACCCTTCCTCAAATTTGGATGAGAATATCCCCAAATTAAAGTTGATAGTTTGCACTTTAAAGCCATATCTATAATATAACTGTAACTTGAATATGTTTTGGTAAACAGCTAAAATAACAACAATTGTGTCAGTGCCCATATATATATATGGATCTAACTGTATAAATAAATACATGAGTTTATATATGGTTTGTGCTACACCTTAATGGACAGAAATTAATTATGGATGGATGCAGACTAGATAATCAGATAATTTTTTATGCAGATTTTTTATGTTTAAATATTTGTGCCCTTTAATTGATTATTGGTAATAAACTTTGTTTCTTAGGTTTGATCATAGACACAGTATTTATATTATTTTATTTGTACTATTTTTTTATTCTATGTATACTTTGTTATGTTTAAATATTTGTGCCCTTTAATTGACTGTTGGTAATAAATTGTATTTCTTAAGTTTGTTCCTAGACACAGTATTTATATTATTTTATTTTTACTATTTGTTTAATTTATGTATACTTTGTTATGTTCAAATATTTGTGCCCTTTAATTGACTGTTGTTAATAAGTTGTGTTTCTTAGGTTTGTTCCTAGACACAGTATTTATATTTTATTTTTACAATTTTTTATCTTTTACAGTATGTATACTTTTTTTACTTTCGTGTAGACCTTAGCACTGTTTCTTTGTTCACTATATAATGGTGTTATGCATTATGGAAAGGAAAATCTTACAAGAATCCTCACCACCACCACCCCCCTACCCCCCCCAAAAAAATAAAAATAATATGGAATAGTAATACAAAACACTCTTAGGGGTAAATTTACTAAAGTGAGAGTTTTTAGAAGTGTGTTTTAAAAGAGATGTTGCTCATAGCAACCAATCAGATTCTACTTAGCATTTAACTAGCACCTTCTAGAAGATAATAGCTAGAATCTGATTGGTTGCTATGGGCAACATCTCTTCTAAAACTCACTTCTAAAAACTCTCACTTTAGTAAATTTACCCCTTAGAGTACAGCGTACATAGCACAGCTAGAGAAAGCCGACATATACTCATAACTGTGAAATGGGGAAATAAATACACCATGCAGCGGCACTCTTTGAAAAACATGAAAGCAGTATGCATATGTTAAACTGCTGTTTTGCTCAAACATTTTCCTCAGGGTGCATAACAATATAAAACAATAACCAGTTTAAATGCCGTATGTGGAAAAGAGGCCCTAGACTGTACACCCTGAATATATAGTTTTAATGGGAGGTGCTACCTGTTGAGACTATTGTTGCAGACATAAAAGGAAAAGTTACAAGTACACAACTACAACACTACTAATTATATATAAATAATACATTTTGCAATAACATTTAGCAATAAATAGAGGTTATGGGCCTACCTACCGCATCCAGGTAACCTCTTTAGGGTAGGTCCCTAACATACTAGGGTTAAAATCCACAGCGCAGGACACCACCAAGCCAGCTCAGCGATCCGTAATGAATCAGGGCCACAATACAGATGTATTTATGTTAGGGGTGAGCGGGTTCGGATTTCTGAAATCCGAACCCCCCCGAGCCCCCCCGATCCGAGTCCGATCCGAGTCAGGCTCGACTTTTCCCGCCTGACTCGGATCTGAAATCGAGGCAAAACGTCATCATCCCGCCTTCCGAGTCTCGCGGGTTTTGGATCCTATATAAGGTACCCGCGTCGGCGCCATTTTCTCACTCGGCTGTGGACAGTGAAGAGGGAGGGTGGGAGTTAGGGCTGTGTAGTGTAGTGTAGTGTAGTGCTGCTGTTGTCCACTACTTCAAAGTCAATAGGGGCTGGCTGTGTTGTGCTGTGCTGCTGTTGTTAATAGGGGCTGTGTCCACTACTTCAAAGTCCATAGGGGCTGGCTGGACTGTGTTGTGCAGTCAGTTCTCCATAGGGGCTGTGTCCACTCCAAAGTCCTGTGCAGTGTCCCAGTCCTAAAGGGGTGCTGTAGTGTTGTCCAGGGGGTGCTCTGTCCATCAGGGGTGCTCCCCCCAAGTGCTAAAAAAATAATATATTTTCTGTGTTTGTGAATTGTGTGCGCAGTAGCCGCACGTGCATCAACAAAGTAGTGCCAAGAGTGCGCCTGTGTCATAAGTAAAGGGCCGGCTGGCTTGACCGTTAAAGGGTGCTGTAACCCCCAAAGTACACTCCAGTCCAAACCAAAAAAAAAATTATTTTCTGTGTTTGTGAATTGTGTGCGCAGTAGCCGCACGAGCATCAACAAAGTAGTGCCAAGCGTGCGCCTGTGTCATAAGTAAAGGGCCGGCTGGCTTGACCAATAAAGGGTGCTGTAACCCCCGAAAGTACACTCCAGTCCAAACCAAAAAAAAAATTATTTTCTGTGTTTGTGAATTGTGTGCGCAGTAGCCGCACGTGCATCAACAAAGTAGTGCCAAGCGTGCGCCTGTGTCATAAGTAAAGGGCCGGCTGGCTTGACCGTTAAGGGTGCTGTAACCCCCGAAAGTACACTCCAGACCAAACAAAATAAAAAATTATTTTCTGTGTTTGTGAATTGTGTGCGCAGTAGCCGCACGTGCATCAACAAAGTAGTGCCAAGCGTGCGCCTGTGTCATAAGTAAAGGGCCGGCTGGCTTGACCGTTAAAGGGTGCTGTAACCCCCAAAGTACACTCCAGTCCAAACCAAAAAAAAAAATATTTTCTGTGTTTGTGAATTGTGTGCGCAGTAGCCGCACGTGCATCAACAAAGTAGTGCCAAGCGTGCGCCTGTGTCATAAGTAAAGGGCCGGCTGGCTTGACCGTTAAAGGGTGCTGTAACCCCCGAAAGTACACTCCAGTCCAAACCAAAAAAAAAATTATTTTCTGTGTTTGTGAATTGTGTGCGCAGTAGCCGCACGTGCATCAACAAAGTAGTGCCAAGCGTGCGCCTGTGTCATAAGTAAAGGGCCGGCTGGCTTGACCGTTAAGGGTGCTGTAACCCCCGAAAGTACACTCCAGTCCAAACCCCCAAAAAAATTATTTTCTGTGTTTGTGAATTGTGTGCGCAGTAGCAGCACGTGCATCAACAAAGTAGTGCCAAGCGTGCGCCTGTGTCATAAGTAAAGGGCCGGCTGGCTTGACCGTTAAGGGTGCTGTAACCCCCGAAAGTACACTCCAGTCCAAACCCCAAAAAAAATTATTTTCTGTGTTTGTGAATTGTGTGCGCAGTAGCAGCACGTGCATCAACAAAGTAGTGCCAAGCGTGCGCCTGTGTCATAAGTAAAGGGCCGGCTGACTTGACCGTTAAAGGGTGCTGTAACCCCCAAAGTACACTCCAGTCCAAACCAAAAAAAAAATTATTTTCTGTGTTTAGCCGCACGTATATATCAAATCGATATAACATAAATGGAGGACCAAACTTTCTCCGATAAAAATAAAATAGAGAAAGATCAAGAACCACTTCCTCCTAGTGCTGAAGCTGCTGCCACTAGTCATGACATAGACGATAACATGCCATCAACGTCGTCTGCCAAGGCCGATGCCCAATGTCATAGCCTCTACTATGACATTGGGCATACACATACAATCCCAAATGGCAAAGTTCAGGAAAATGACCTTGAAAAAGACATTTAAATCAGCTGAAGAGAAACGTAAACTTGCCAATATGCCATTTACGACACGGAGTGGCAAGGAACGGCTAAGGTCGATCCCTAGTATGTTCATGACTAGTGGTTCAGCTTCACATGACGATGGAAGCCCTCCTCCCACTAAAAAAATCAAAAGAGTTAAGCTGGCAAAAGCACAGCGAAGAACTGTGCGTTCTAAGAAGATATCACAAATCCCCAAGGAGAGTCCAAGTGTGGTGGTGGTTGCGATGCCTGACCTTCCCAGCACTGGACGGGAAGAGGTGGCTCTTTCCACCATTTGCACGCCCCCTGCAAGTGCTGAAAGGAGCACCCACAGTCCACTTGCTGATATGCAAATTGAAGATGTCACTGTTGAAGTACAACAGGATGAGGATACTGGTGTAGCTGGCGCTGAGGAGGAAGTTGGCGAGGAGGATTCTGATGGTGATGTGGTTTGTTTAAATCAGGCTCCGGGGGAGACAGTTGTTGTCCGTGGGATGAAAAAGCCCATCACGGTCATGCCTGGGCAGAAGACCAAACATTCCACCTCTTTGGTCTGGCAATATTTCTATCCAAATCCGGACAACAACTGTCTTGCCATATGTACCATATGTAAAGGTGAAATAAGTAGGGGTAGGGACGTCAACCACCTAGGAACATCCTCCCTTATACGGCACCTGCAGCGCGTTCATAAAAAGTTACTGTCAAGTTCAGAAACTTTGGCTAAGACCATAAGCAGTCCAGGGACACCTAAATCCCGTTGTCCTGTTGTATCCAAGCGCCTGCAAACCACACCGTCAACTCCCTCCTCGTCAATTTCCTCCTTAGTCAGGATCGGAAGTAGTCCTGCAGGCCATGTCACTGGCATGACTGACTCTCCTATCCGGGATTCCTCCGGAGGATCCTGCATTGCTACGCCTACTGCTGCCGCTGCTGCTGTTGCTGCTGCTGGGAGTCGTTCATCATCCCAGAGAGGAAGCAGGAACACCACTACTTTTACTAAACAATTGACGCTCCAACAGTCCTTAGCGAGGAGGATGAAGTACGACAGCAGTCATCCTGAAGCAAAACGTATAACTGAGGCCTTGACTGCTATGTTGGTGTTAGACGTGCGTCCGGTATCCGCCATTAGTGCAGTGGGATTTAGACAATTGATGGAGGTAGTGTGTCCCCGGTTCCAAATCCCGTCTAGATTCCACTTCACTAGGCAGGCGATACCGAGACTGTACAGAAACGTCAGAAAAAGTGTCCTCAGTGTCCTGAAAAATGCCGTTGTACACAATGTCCACTTAACCACGGACATGTGGACAAGTGGAACAGGGCAGACTAAGGACTATATGACTGTGACAGCCCACTGGGTAGATGTATCACCTTACGCAGCAACAACAGCAGCGTCACCAGTAGCAGCATCTCAGAAATGCCAGCTCGTTACAAGGCAGGCTACGCTGTGTATCACCAGTTTCAGTAAGAGGCACACCGCCGACAACCTCTTAGAGAAACTGAGGGAAATCATCACCCAGTGGCTTACCCCACTTAGACTCTCCTGGGGATTTGTGATATCTGACAATGCCACCAATATTGTGCGGGCATTACATCTGGGCAAATTCCAGCACGTCCCATGTTTTGCTCACACAATAAACTTGGTGGTGCAGAATTTTCTGAAAAGCGACAGGGGCGTGCAGGAGACGCTTTGGGTGGTGGCCCGAAAAATTTCTGGCCACTTTCGCCATTCAGTGACTGCGTGCCGAAGACTGGAGCACCAGCAAACACTCTTGAACCTGCCCCGCCATCACCTGAAGCAAGAGGTTGTGACGCGGTGGAACTCAACCCTCTATATGCTTCAGAGGATGGAGGAGCAGCAAAAGGCCATACAAGCCTATACATCCACCTATGACATAGGCAAAGGAGGGGGTATGCACCTGACTCAAGCGCAGTGGAGAATGATTTCCGTGTTGTGCAAGGTTCTCCAGCCCTTCGATCTTGCCACACGTGAAGTCAGTTCAGACACTGCCAGCTTGAGTCAGGTCATTCCCCTCATCAGGCTTTTGCAGAAGCAGCTGGAGAAAGTGAAGGAGGAGCTAAGACGGAGCGATTCCGCTCGGCATGTGGGACTTGTGGATGAAGCCCTTCATTCGCTTTGCCAGGATTCCAGGGTGGTCAATCTGTTGAAATCAGACCACTACATTTTGGCCACCGTGCTCGATCCTAGGTTTAAAGCCTATGTGGTCTCTCTCTTTCCTGCCGACACAAGCCTGCAGAGGTGCAAAGACCTGCTGGTGAACACACTGTCAGCTGAAGCGGAACGTGACACGTCAACGGCTCCTTCTTCATTTTCTCCCGCAACTGGGGCTGCCAGGAAAAAACTTAGGTATCCTAAGCAACCCGCTGGCGGTGATGCAGGGCGGGCAGGACCAAGTTTGGACATCTGGTCCGGACTGAAGGACCTGGCAACAATTTCTGACATGTCTACTGTCACTGCATATGATACTGTCACCATTGACAGAATGGTGGAGGATTACATCGGTGACAGCATCCAAGTAGGCATGTCAGACAGTCCATACCTGTACTGGCAGGAATAAGAGGCAATTTGGAGGCCCCTGTACAAACTGGCTCTATTTTACCTGAGTTGCCCCCCCTCCAGTGTGTACTCCGAAAGAGTGTTTAGTGCAGCCGGGAACCTTGTCAGCGAAAGGCGTAGGAGGTTGCTTCCACAGAATGTGGAGAAGATGATGTTCATCAAAATGAATTATCAGCTCTTCCAGGGAGACCAGCCTCCAGAAGGTACAGAGGGACCTGTGGTGGTGGATTCAAGTGGGGACGAGTTAATACTTTGTGAGGATGAGGATGTACACACTGAAGAGGGTGAGGAATCGGTGGATGAGGAGGATGAGGATGACATCTTGCCTCCGTAGAGCCAGTTTGTGCAGGGACACATTAATTGCCAGCTTGTTTTGTGGGGGCCCAAACGAACCAATCATTTCAGCCACAGTTGTGTGGCAGACCCTGGCGCTGAAATGATTGATTTGTTAAAGTGTGCATGTCCTGTTTATACCACATAAGGGTGGGTGGGAGGGCCAAAGGACAATTCCATCTTGCACCTCTTTTTTTTCTTTGCATTATGTACAGTTTGTGGCCTAGTTTTTCTAACTGCCATCCTGTCTGCCACTGCAGTGTCACTCCTAGATGGGTCACGTGTTTGTGCCGCCCACTCGTGTCGCTTAGCATAGTCATCCAGCTACCTCGGTGCAACCTTTTGGACATAAAAACACTATTGTGAGGTGTGAGGTGTTCAGAATAGACTGGAAATGAGTGGAAATTAAGGTTATTGAGGTTAATAATAGCATAGGAGCAGAAAAACCTACAAATTCTGTGATTTTAGCTGTTTTTATGCTTTTTTTAAAAAAAATACAGATCCAAAACACAAAACCCAGAACCCAAAACACGGAAGGGTGGTTTTGGCAAAACCAATCCAGATCCAAAACACGAAGAAAGATCCAGATCCAAAACCAAAACACAAAACACGAAAAGTGGCCGGTGCACACCCCTAATTTATGTACATTACATATGACAAACAAGCACTAGCAAAAAATTATATAACATATAACAGTAAGCAATTAAAGCATTAAATGCCACAGTGAGTAATTATAATCAGAGCAATGAGCATGTGCATTCCAGTGTTTACATAATCCATAAACTGCCTGAGACAAAAGAGATATTGTTTAAAAATGCAACACACGTTTGGTACCTCACAAATCAGCACCCACAATGACCTAGCTCATTGCACTATGGTAGTACATATATATATATTAATTTATGTATGCATATGAATATAACTTTTTGTTCTGAGGAAAATGTACATACAATTGTAGGAAAAGAGGTATGTGTTGCTCTTGGTATAAATCTCTGAGTGCTACCGAAACCCAGAATGTATATAAGTGGACGTGAAGCCACATGCAGAGGGAGACCAGATCTGGATATCTACATATGCAGTGAGTGCCAGATCCTCAGTATATATGTATATGTACAGTCATCTTTCATGGGCAAACATCATCATTCCTGGACAAAAGTCCATGGAAGATGATGTTTGTCCATGAAAGATGACGTTTTGCCTCTTTCTGAGACCCAGTATTTGGAGGGAAAAATGCAAACTGGGCGTGCAAACTCGACCTTATCCGAGCCTGCACATCCCTATATATATATATATATATATATATTTATACATATACATATACATATATATATATAGCAGTACATATGAGACCAGAAGCACACACTTCAAAAATGCAGCGATGCGGAGTGCAAGCACATAATATGTTACGCAATAAGCAAAAGAGTCAGCACATCCGTATTAATCCATAGAAATTTTTTTCTATGGATTAATACGGATGTGCTGACTCTTTTGTTTATATATATATATATATATAATATATATATCAATCCAGAGGGCTGCACTCAAAGTCATATCCATAATAAGTGGGGTGCTCCACTAAAGACACTGAGGTCCAGTAATAACGAAAGAAATAGATGGGCACTCACCATACAGTGAAAAGAGTATATTTGGTTACTCACAAGTCACATAATATCAGTCGACGTTTCGATCCACAGAGGACCTTTGTCAAGACAACACAATTGTCACAGAGCTACCAAAAAGGAGACCCATAATCCACAGCCCATTGTGTATATACCTAACCCTCTTAAACATAATAAATCAAGCCTGTACAATAAAATATATATATATAAACAAAAAAACAATCAGTCTATACAAATCCTACAAGGAGCTAATCTTCCTAGTAGTACAGTGTAATTACAAAAAACATACTATAAAAATAAGAATATAATAGAGGAGTGCCAACATCGCTACCTTTACCGCAGAAAAAATAGGGCTTCACCGCAAAAAGATGTTGTATGGGTGATACTCATTCAGGCCACGTGGAGCCACAGTGTCAAGCCTGAATATCCATTGAGCATCACACTTTTTTAACATGAGCTCTCTGTCACCACCATGAGTGGGATTTGGAATGTGATCTATTAGCATGCATTTCAATACAGCTGCCAAGTGTCCCACAGAGGCAAAATGTTTGGCTACTGGCTTGTCCGAGCTCTTGGACTGTAGAGCTGCTCGTATTGTATAGTGGTGATTTGCCATGCAGTCTCTAAAGGATCTAGTTGTCATCCCTACATAATAGAGACCGCAAGGACACATCAGTATGTACACAACAAAATCAAGGGTACAATGTAATCAATGACGAACACATTCATTTTATTTATTTATATATATATATATATATATATATATATAAAATACTGTGATCTGGCACTCCGTGGATTGGTCTGAACTATTGCTGTGCCGGGTGACATTCAGTGGGAAGAGTGTGACACCCTATCCTCACATAAACAGAAAACAAGGGCACGGCGGCACGCCGGGCTTGTAGACAAAGATTATTTAGTCAGTTGAAGGTGCAATGTATCAACGTTTTAATGCGTTTTTGTCAAGCATAAATATTAACCTTAAACGTTAATATTTATGCTTGACAAAAATGCATTAAAGTATTGAAACTTTGCACCTTCAACTGACTAAGTAATCAGTGTCCACAAGCCCGTAGCGCCACCGTATCCCTGTTATATATATATATATATATATAAAATTTATGTGTGTGTCTTATATCTTCTTCAAACGTCAGTGTACTACAGAGCAAATTAAACTTCACACAATATATTTAAGAATGAAATTTAGTGTGAGCAAATATACTGTGAAATACACTGATCATAAATCTATATATTTATTATGTATAAAGGCCTGGAGAGAGAAAAAGGAGCATATTTCTGTATATATATATGTTTGGCTTGAAAAAGCATTATTCATTCCATTCAGCAGTCTTACTTTGGAAATCAGAAGTTTCCTGGCTACTCCCCAGGCCAGACCAGCCAAGATGTGACCCCAATACACTCTATTTATGCTCTTATTAGTGAAGCCAACATCCTAAATAAAAGAACACTTCCCCTTTTACTAGAGGAAATAAGGACTGCAGGTGGGTATAGTTTTTCCTCTGCTGCTATGTGAAAACTCATCCTATTAATACTTCCAAAATGTAGTAACATTGTAAAAACTGGCTTTAAGTCATCCATCCGTCCAAAACCTCTGACTTGAAAAAGTGGTTGAAAACTTTTGTACTAACTATGTTGCTTACATTGAAACACTAGATTATGTACGAGTATTATTATGATTACTAAACATATTATGAAGCTTTACAAGTCAAATGATGATTGATACTTACTCATACAGACAACCTTCCTCCTCATGTCTGTTGTACTTAGATGCACATATATGGGCAGTACAGATGGTGTAATGGTTGGCATTACTGCTTCACAGCACTGAGGTCGTGGGTTTGATTCCCTCTGTGGCCCTGACTGTGTGGAGTTTGGATATTCTCCCTGTGCTTGTGTGGGTTTCTTCCGGGTACTCCGGTTTCCTCCCACACTTTAAAAATATACAGGTAGGTTAATTGGCTCCCAACAAAATATTAACCCTAGTGTGTATGTGTGCATTCATGTGGTAGGGAACATAGATTGTAAGCTCCACTGGGGCAGTGACTGATGTAAATGGCCAAATATGAAAATATACATGTGATCTTGCTGTCTTTATGCATCGTTTGAATGTCTTTCTGAAATTTAAACTGATATTGTTGAAAGGTCTTGTTTAATTTCATGTGCTCAGTCTTTGTATGTGAAACTATGAATTCTCACTTCAAAATAGAGCATATTGAGATTTATACTTGAAATGAGAATTATTGCTGGCTCTATATGTTTTAAACAGTTGTTTTTGATCACACTGTATCTGTTCAATTTTCTTTAGCACAACCAGTTGTACTTTTTGTAATGTTATACAAAAAAGTAATAAAATTTAAATAAATCATAAACTTTTTTACAACAGACAGACAAAAAACACAAAGAACTGCAGGCCAGAAATAAATAAATTAACAGGGTATTAACATAAATAATATAGTAAAGTTAAAAATAGCATATATTTATAAAAATCAACCTATGTTATACAAAATAAAAATGTTTACTGTAAAGCTTACAGGCTGGATCCAATTAGCTGTGCTAATTATCACAAGCCTGTAGCCGTGCCCAGGGCTATTCATTTGCAGCCCCCAGCATCCCATAGGTTGCACCTAACGGGGATTACTGTTCATACCCCCCCCCCCCCCCGAGGCTCAAACAGAAATCCATGTTAAGAAGGGCTTTCTGCTCTTACAGCAGCTGTGAATGTGTTAACCCATACAGTAGTTTTGGGTACTTATCCCGGAATCTATAGGTTAATGCGTGTTAGACGCAGATTTACTGAGTGAGGAAAAGGACTTGTAATTGAATAGCTCCGGGTGTTAAAGTAGGAAAATACAACCCTTATTCTTGCGTGGTAAGGCATCAAGTCTAATTGAATCCGACCTTATGTTTAGAAATGTAAGCTATTGTATGCAAACTGAGTTGCTGAAAAAAAGAATCAAATTAATTTACCGTAATATATTTTAAAGATCACTTCTAGTTCATCATTAAAGATTAACTTAGTTGCTCCTTCCTCTTAGTGGAGCCTTGGCACTCGATGGCATGGGCTGGGATATGCAGGGGCACATAAATATAAGCTAAGTACAGTAAGGTAGTGTTCTTGTAATTTCAACTTCACTAGACTTGTAGGCTTTCCCAGACATGCATTTTTGGAGGTGTATTTCTTACAGGCACTGGAGGCTAGTGAACAACATGGAATGATGATGATGATGATGATGAATATCAATAGCATTATCTAGCTGCTTCTAATTCTTATTGCAAGTTGACCCCTATTTACATTATGTAATTGATGTTTCCATTTGGACTACTGAAGAAGAGAAGTTCCTCATTTCATTTTTCAAAGGCTAAACAACAGATATGGAGGTGTTTGCATTTAATTACATTTTAGATTGAAAAATTTACTTTTGGATTTACTGTATTGTATATTATTATATTGTATATGTCCAACTCAATATAGAGTGCCTACTTATTTGTGTATGTGTTTATATGCATACATTTGGAGGGCAAATGCTTCTACTACTAAATGAGTCCCATAAAAAGCAGCTGCACTAAATTGAAGATTAATACTGAAGTCATTAAATCATTTTGACAAGTAATGAGGTAATGCAAATTCCAAAAGGCTGCAAAGTTCTGAAGATGAGAGGTAATAACTACACCATCAACACAAAAAGTACAATACAGATTTTTTTTTTTGTGTATATCCATACAGTACATTTGGCTGATTACTACTGTATCATATGTGTGCTCAAAGTAAAAGTTGTGTGCCCATGCAATATAGCAGTGGTGTGCTTTTACACTAATACGAAAAAAAATCTGGTAATGTCATTACTGGAACATCATCAGGCTGATCCTATGGAATGGGTATGTAATACCGGCAGTTGGGATGCCTCCTGTCAAAATACAGACAGCGGCATCCCAATGGTCTGTATCCTGACAGGGGTTGGGTAAGTATACTAACCCTCCCCCTTCCACGCCTAACCCTCACTTTTTGTAGCCTAACACTAACCCTCCCCACCCCGCACCCTAACCCTCCCTGTTAGTGCCTAAACCTACAGTAACCTACAGTAAGTTGCCCCCTTCATGCCTAAACCTAACCATCCCCCCTTAGTGCCTAATCCTAACTCCCCAGTGGTGCCTAACCCTAACCTCCCCCCCAAAACCTAACCCTAACACCCCCCCCCACGGCTAACAGCTAAGACACCTCCGGCTTACCTCGTTTGGGATGGTGTCTGTCTGTATTCCAGCGTTGGGATTAAGACAGGTGTCGGTATTTCGGGACCTATCTTAAGTCCCGTGTCGGGCTTCCACCATCGGGATTTAGACCGGTGGCATCCCGTCCGTCGGTCTGTTAACTACATCCCAATCCTATGTGAACAGGTGTGCAGGCAGTGGGGTTTCCTCAGCAAGGCCAGCTTCAAATGGGCTAAGACACACAGCCACTCTGCCTGTTACCTTAGAGACAGCATGCGGCCAATTTGCACTGGTACAGCTACTGCCTTTCCACCCGCCCCACCTCCATTTCTCTTCTCCAGTGGTGTAGCCAGTTGTTCTCCTTTCATTTTCAAGATCGGGGGTGGTGGTGTGGGTATTGGGACCAGATTCCTTCCTCTGTGTGATCATTATTCCAGTCTCCACCAGAGGGGACTGACTCATCCTTGTGTCAGTTCTGTGACCATAGACAGGAGTGCTGTGTGTCTTCTCCAGACAGGGAGTGACAGCCTCTATATGCCAGTGCTGTGCTTACAGTAAAAGGAACAATGCATGCTTTCTGGATTACTGACAGTTATGTATTCTAAGTGGATGTAGTCGGCATCCCAAAAGTTAGAATACCGGTGGCGTGATCATGATGAATCCAAATGCCCTCAACTTCTAACAATAAGTATCAGAGTTTTAGTCTACGGGAGGGGGGTTAGGTTTAGGCTGCGGGGGGCGGGTTATGGTTATGCTGCGGATGGTTAAGGTTAGGGTTAGGTAGCGAGAGGGGTGGGTTAGGGATAGGCTGTGGGAGGGGAGGGTTAGGGTTAGGCTGCGGGAGGGGAGGGTTAGGGTTAGGCTGGGGGAGGGGAGGGTTAGGATTAGGGTAAGGGTTAGCATAAAACTTCTTACTGAAATTCACCGGCAATTTCACTGTCGTATCCCGCTGCCAGCATTCTGACTGTCGGGATTACAACTGTGGATACCATACTCAAATATGCTTTTATATATATATATATATATATATAAGAAATCTGAACCATTATGCTTTAGAAATGATACCAACATACTCGGGGTCGGTGCAAGGTTTATAGGTGCCCTAGGCAAAGCTTCTCCCTACTGCCCCTGGCACACTAACATGCACACTTGACTTTTTAAAATGTATTATTATTATTATTATTATTATTATTATTATTATTATTATTCTCTTATATAGCACAGCATATTCCAATATTTATTATTTCTGTGTCTATTTCACGAACAAAAACCCAGATCACAGGAGCAATGGATCAATGCTCAGCTCCTGGCAACAGAGCTGTGTTCCACTGCCAGCATTGAGTAGTCTATGGATCCAACGGTAAGAGTGGGTGGTGATCCTTGCGTATGCTGGGTCCAAATTACTACTATAAAATTATTTTTTAATTATTTTAGGAATGCTAAAATGTATTATAGATTGCAGCAGCAAGCTGTCTCACTTTGCAGCCCAGCACACAGAAGCATGTGCTGGGCTGTTCAGCTGACAGGGAGGAGGGGGGTGGCGTCAGACCTAGGCCCTTCGTCGGGTCCCTCCAGCAAGCCTGGGCCTGGGTAATTAGTACCCGCTCCCCGCCCCTCTCCTCACCCCTGATGGCACCAAGAGGAGCCCATTGTTACTCAGGATTGGGTCAGTACTCTTAAACTGGGTACACACCTCAAAGATATATCTGTGGAATTTACTGATCTGCCATCACTGCCATCTGGCCGGGAGGGGTCCCACTGCCGGGGGTCACATTGCAACCCCCTTCCCGGTGGCCGGTGCAACAAGTCCATCGTCTGACCACCCGTACACACCACCCGTACACACAGCACAAAGTGCAGATATATCTGCAGATAGACATGATATGTCTGAGAACTAATTAATTCACAGACATATCGTCTGTACACACTGGCCGATACACACAAAATATATCGGCCGTTCAATTGGAACAGGGGCCTGATACTTATTTCAAGCCCCCGTCCTAGAGGTCTGGGCCTGATGAGGAGAAGTCTGGGATTTAAGAAAATGGGAGAGATAAAACTCATTGTTTCACATTCTGTTTTTCCATGCGGTTTGGCCTGCGGTTTATGGGTTTTCAGACTGCTACACTTCAGACGCGGTTTGAGATTTTAGCCTCCAAACTGCAGATTTCATACAGATGTTTGGATCTGAAAACCACATCTAATGTGCGATGATTTGCAAACCACATAGTATACCGCAACTTATAAAACCCTCCCATTAATCCTTATTACTTTGTGGTCAAAATTGCTGCCAAAATGTGTACTAGAATATCCTTTATTCATAAATGAGTAAAGAATCAATATGCTGTCACATTAGTATGTACAGTAAAATGTGCATTTGAAATAATATAGGCCAACAAATTAGCATTTTACATCGATAATGTCCTGTTATTATTTAATCCTAAAAAATATAAAATTCCACAATGTAACGTATGAATGTGACGGAAAAAGCATGTTTAAATAAAATGACTGACCTTCTGTTGAGTTACATTTGGATAGCAGTGTGTAATCAAGCAAAATGTGCAAACAATATATTAATGTCACTTCCGATAGAGAGGTTGACGTTTGTTTGTAATTGCAGAAGACAGCTGTGATATGAGAGTCTCAGAGGAGGAAAACCTCATCACTCATTCTCTCTTGCTATAAACTTCACTGAGCTGAATCCATTTTAACTGAACAAACAAAAGAAAAAAGACTTATTAAAAGACCAAATGAAATGTGACTTCGCATTAGTCACTTTGACTGTTATTTCTATTCAGGACTGAATAGGAAACTATACAATATCTATCTATCTATCTATCTATCTATCTATCTATCTATCTATCTATCTATCTATCGGCGATGAGTGAATTTGTTGCAAAATTTAGCATCTATGGAATTTCGCTGGGGAATAGACCATTTTGTAAAGGTGCAACATTTTAGATATGATGAGGTCAATTTATTAAGCGGTGGTTTTGTTGCTGGGGTTTTGAAACCCTGCACATCGCCAGCAGATTAAAGCAAAAAAACATTGAATTTACTATTCAGCAATTTTGATTGGGTCTTGTAAACCACTGTCTATGTCCTTCTGTTTTGCAACAATTTTGTGGGGTTTTTTCATAGGTTTTGGATAAAACTGCCACAAGGAGGCAGATGTTGCTGTTATGTGTCGACGTATGGAGACCATATGGATAGCTGTCATAAACAAATGAGGACAGTACTAAGGGCCTGATTCAGCAAGGAACGCAGATGCTAAGACGCATGCACTCGGCCGATTGTTGTGTACTGCGCATGCGTATGCATCGCAGTGCGCAAACCCGCCATTGAGATCGGGACTGCGATCGCAGAGGCTACGCAGACCCATCACAGAGTGATTGACAGGAAGTGCCATTTGTGGATGGTAATGGGGGAGTGGTCAGCTGAACGCAGGCGTGCCAGTGCGTTTCAATACCATTGCAGGGGTGTGCATAAATTAGCCACTGAGATGCCCTACGCGGCCTGAGGCCTGATAGCGTGCAAGTTAGCAATTTCTGAGTAAGGGCTTGTTCAAGTGTGCATGAGGCTTTGATGGTTCTCGATTGTACCGATGGTTGCGCTATTCTCATAGACATTACGGATGTGTGTAAGGTAAAGCGTGCTGAGTTTGCATTGTGATCGCAGTGGATTCGGCTTGCTACCACAGTTGAAATGCGTGCGTACGCAGTATTGCAATCCGTAGTGAATCAGGTCCCAAGCTTGTGGTTCGGGCTCCTCATTTTTTCATTTTAAGAAGATGTTGGATGCCTACTTGGACAAGAGGATCTGTCCAGATATTGTAGGTGAGTATGTATGAGTGTGTATGTGTGTAATAAACTTATACTTTCACGGTGTGTGTGTTGTCTTTATTTTAACATTTATATTACAAGTGAACTAGAGGTACCAATGGGCCCTTAATGCCCCGCATGCTGGTACTTGTGGTTCACCAAGTACCAGTATGTGGGGAGGCTTGCTGGAACCTGTAGTTCAACTGTAAAAGACAATGTTTTATCTTTTTTCACAAACACTTTACACTATCAACCTGGCATCCAGCGGCAAGGAGCTATCAGCCCAGGCCTGGGGTGCCCTGGAGAGGGGGACCTCTTTATTGGGGGGTCCCCACCTCCCCAGGTTCCCTGGCTTGGGCTGACTAGTGGTCAGATGTAATTCTTTGGCTGGGGGACCTGGTGGCATTACACCTCCGCTAGAGAGAGTCCGCTGCTGGTTATGGAAAATACAGTGGACCTCTACTCATTTTGTCTCCTGTATTTTCAAAACAAGGACCGGTTCGCTGAGCCCAGTGCTGGTTATGCTAAATACAGGGAACCCCTATGTCTTTTGTCCCCTGTATTTTCACAACCAGGGCTAAGTCCGGGACTGGTTGAGCTTTTAGGGGGGACCTCACCTTATTTTTTTTAATAAATGTCAAACTTTACAAGCATTTCTCACAAAGATGCATGCATCTGATATTGCCTCTTTATATAGCGTTGCCTACCTGTATAGTGCTGTCCACCTAATAGACCTGTCCGTACATGCCCCAACGGAGTAACAATTGAATTGCTTTGTCAGGCACCATCTAGTGGCCACCGGCATGCAACACACCATAAAGTTGAGGAACAGTGTTAGCCTGAACATTGTCACAGCCACAAAAAGTCCAGGTCAAGTGCTCAAACAGGTCACTTTTTTTGGTAGTTTCTGCTCGCCAGCTCGCAGCTGTGCACGGCCGAATGGAGCAACAATTTAATTGCTCCATCGGGCGCCATCTGGTGGCCATTCGCGTACAACACACTTGAATTCCCATAGAGGTGAGGAGCAGGGTTAGCCTTTTATACATTTAGATAATGGTGAGCTCTCATATCATTGTTTATAACTGATAAGTTGTGAGGGCAAAACTCAGTCAACTATATATATTCCAATCAGACCCTCATGTTTTAAGCCATACCAAATACAGTTATGAAACAAAAAAATATGTAAATTTTTTAAAATGTTCCTACTATTTCTACATTTATCTAAATATCTGGTTTAAAGCACAGGTGAAGTAAAGTTTGCAATGACTCAGTGGAGCTCCTGTTACTAGCCGTGTCAATTACGCTTCCTACAGTATTTTGATGGGGAAGAGATTAGGCAATCTACAGGGCTGCACCCTTGTTTTCAGTTTGCTACACATCTATATATGAAATTGTGGTCAGCTAGGCCAATATTTATTATGTATAGAACTTCATTTAGTTTAAAACCTGACAGTATTTCAAAAGTCAGTTAGAAAAATTTAACAGCCAAACCATCAGTGATATACATATTGGCCTGAACTCCACCCCACCAACATTGTTCCTATACACATATGTACCCATCCTGAATTGCTGGTCATTTTATTTCTGTATTTCTTTTAGAATTTATTTTTATTACTTTTCTCTTTTGTTTTTAATAGGACAGATCTTAAAGAGTCATTAGTAGGGAGATGTATCAAGCCTTCTAGAGAGTGGAGAAGTGGACCAGATGAGACGTTACACGTAGCAGCCAATCAGCTTCTACAGTACATATAATTTTATAGAATGTACTTGATAAATGATACTGTACCTCAAAGCTGATTGGTTGCTATGGGCAACGTCTCCACTTCTCCACTCTTTAGAAGCTTGAGCTACATTGACAGATTCACTGCAAGTATAATCCAATAGTAAATTTTGTTCTCCAGTTAATTTTATGTCTTTATTTCATTGATTTATTACACCTGCTGGTAGCAGGGTAGTAGATAACTAAAGTGCTTATCTTTCTAGGATTATACAGTCATTTAAAATAAATGTTTGGCAATATTCTTTAGGAACTCAATAGGGAACGTTTCTGTTAAATTCCCCTGGCCCTCCAGTATTTAATTACATTTTTATATATATAGTACATTGCCTAAAAGTGGATACTTTGCTTCCTATGCAGTGTAGCAGTGCAGGACACTTTCTTTATGAATCATATCAAAAACATAATCCAGATGTCTACCACATATCAAATTGTGACACAGGATTTATAGTCTTTTACAAAATGAAGCAAAGCTGTTTCATTTCACACAGATTAGAAGTTAATTCAGGTCAAATAAGGATTAATTATGATATGTAAACCAGCACTAGACATGAGTGTACTAGTGGAGAACGCTTTAAAATTAGTTGTTTTTATTGCAAATCTACCAAGTCTGATGTCTAGAGACCTCTGCTGCATTTTTAATTCCCAATAGGGTTCCCCATGGGGATGATAAATTAAGAATGATGAAAGTGGGAACTGTATTTAAATTCATGTAAAGCTTCAGAGTTTTTATTTAAAACACAAAATAAAAAATGATATACAGATTGTGAGCATCTGTTGGGGCATCACTGAACCTCAGCAATAACTGAGCATAAAATGTTTTCCATGTATTTTACAAATATAATGAAGCATATTATATTTTTAGCAGTGTACTGGATCAAAATAAAGGTATAGAAAAAAAAATGAATGTTCAACTATTTACTGATCATACTCTGTAAACAGAATATATATCACATTGGGTCTGATCCAGAGCTGCACACTATTCTAATTGCTGCTGCGTCTTTGGACGCTGCAATGATGAGAAAATAGTCTAATGATGCAGGAGGTGTCTGAGGACTAAAGATGCCCCCTGACAGCATCGAAAATCCGAGTGCTGCAATTGTCGCAGCCATCCGAGTAAGCCTAATCTAGCCTCGGCACTGCCAGAAAATGGAGGCAACCCCTCCCCCATTTTCAGGTATGCTGGCTGACCCCGCCCATTCTCCATCCCCCCAAATGGCTGCAGCATGTTAATCATGCTGCAGCTTAAGGGCAATGCATGCGCAGTTCTCTAACAATCGAACTTGTATGTAAATCATCAGGTTGCTTATCTCCCACATTGCTCCTCAATACACTAGGACAGACTGCACCCAGCTTTCAGAGTGCCGCTACTCGGCAACCTCCTGCCTTCTCTTCAAGACACTTTTCACTGCTGCCAGCTGCATGCAATTGTATGTAAGATGGCCACCTGCTAGCTAGACTATCACGGGACCAAACACGTTGTTGCCAGATCATCTGCCTGGTGAATAGAATCACTTTGTATAAGTCCGGGATTATACTGTACATATCACTGGGACTTCTTGTTCCACATACTTGATGCACATATATCTTTATATCCACTTTACCACACCTGATTTATGGAGCTCTAATGTTATATTTACAAAGGTCAATGCCCAGTACTCCTCCAGATCACATCACAACAGCCCCAGGTACCTTTTCTAAAGTGGTAATATGTAATGCATAGTGGACAGCACTTCGCTTCATTTGTTCTGCTGCTATCCCGGAGTGCCATCCGCTATGCATTTTATATATAAAATCAATGTACAAGAAAACAACTTATTTTCTTATATGTAACTATATTTATTTATGCATATAAGCACCATTCCTCTGTGAGGTCTGTAATTTTGCCATCACCATGCTGCTACCCACAATCTTCCACCACAATTAATTTCCCCCCTCATTGCCTTTCTTTCATGCGATAATTAACACCATGCTGTCCTCCACTCAGCCCTTAAACTAGTACTTTGCAATCTAGCCTGTCCGCTTTTTTGTCAGCATTCCCACATTGCTATGCCTCAGTGTACCTCATCAAAATCCCCCTCTTCAATCATTCCTTTTCTTCTGACAATTTTATCTTCAACTTCCTCAACCTCAACTCTATCATTAAAATCATCTGTTACTATTGTATTATTTAGGGATCCTTCATTTCCCCACACATCTTGACTCAAGTGGTGGATGTCTATCTTTTCCCTGATCCCACATCCCTCTTGCTAGATAAAATTGCCACCTAGTACCCTCCCCTCTTTTCTCCTTTGATGTTCCATACCTCATCCTATGGGACTTCAACTCCTTATTAACAATTCCACAGATGTTGCTACCTCCAAACTACTCCCTCTTCCTCTCCTGTGGTTACTCTCTTGATTTTGTCTCTAACAAATCTCCCTTCCCTCTCTTAACCATCAGCTCCTGTCCTTTAGTATTTCATTTTTCCTATCACTTCCTCCTCCAAACCTAGCTGAGTGCCCTAGACTTGTCACTGATCTTACTGTACTCCTTTTTTCCATTATACCCTTTCTTGACCTATCCTTCTATCAGCGCTGTTTTCTAGAAAAATAGGTTCAGGAGCTCCTGGCGGGGGTGGGGTTGTGATATATGGAGCTGTGAAAAAGTGGGTGGGACTACAGCAGGGGTGGGGATTCAATTGTTCAAAAAAATAGTCACAGTTTGGGCTGTGGGGGGTGGGTGTTATTATAATGTGTCAATCATATAATATATACAACTATATAATTACAGAGGTGTAGTTAAAAAATTCACATACCAACAGAAAATCTAAATCCATACTAAATATATAAGGAAAGATACTTCAATTCTACATATAAAAGCCAGATCCACATAAAATAAACATTGAAAAAGCCAGATCCAAATAATACAAACATTGAAAATGTATGATCAACATTAAATACATTGAATAAGTATGATCCACATAAAATAAACATGGTCTGTTCACTCAAGCTACCACTGATCATGAGCCACCAGCCTTGAGTAGGAGGGAGGCAAAGGCACAATTGGGGGAAGCGGTGGGATCACAGTGGGCGGTATGCAGCAAAGGGAGAAATGTGGTTAAACCCCCAAAATGCTGCTTTGACTGCATTTCTCATATGCACCAAGCCCCGGAATGTGATGCATTTCTGGGCTTGGATGTGGTGGGTAACGCCATTTTCTGATCTTCTGATGGCGTTACCCCATAGAAGCCTATGGGCTTCTCTCCACAGAGTGCTGTGAGAGGGATCCAATCCGATCCCTCCCAGTACCCCCCGTGGCACGTGCATCCTTCTGCACATGCGCAGAAGGATGCCAGAGGGACTTTGGGACAATAGAGCTAGAAGTCCCTCATTCGCAAAGGACAACTCTTACCGAGAGAACTGTGCTTTGCGATTTTCTTCATTTATACCAGTGTAACTAACGTAACTAATGCCGACATGCATGAGAAGGGTGGTGGGATGCATTATATCCTGAATGCAATGCATCATGCATTCCATCCAGTGAGAGGTGAGGAGGGGATCAAAGGCACACATGGGTATAGAGGTGGGAGCAGAGGCAAACATGGATATGGGAGGGTCAGAGAAGGTCCACATGGTTAGTGGGGGTCAAAGGTACACATGGGAAAAGGGGTCAGAGGCACACATGGATAAGAGGGAGTCAGAGGCACACATGGGGAGTCAGAGGCACACATGGGTATGGTGGGGGTCAGAGGCACATATGGGTATGGGGGGTCAGAGGCACAAATAGGTAGTTGGGGTCAGAGGCACACATTGGAAGGTGAAGGGGAAACAAAAACTATTTGTCATCTATCAGGCTGCTTAGGGTCCTGACAGGCTCCTGTCAGGAACCTAAGCAGCCAGTCAGATGCCTGCAAGATGGCTGCCATCCAAGTCAGTATCAGGGATGTTACAAATACCAAAGACTTCTCTGAGTAAGCCCCCTAGAACCCAGCTAGCAAGATCTTCCACCACTAACAGCCACCCATTGTTCCCTTAGAACTAAAGATGTTCACCGGTACTTAGGTGGCCTCCTGGACTTAATACTCAGGATAGTAGCTACTTACACGAGTGTCTGATGGGATCCAGTGATAAGGTGAGGAATGTGGAACCAGAAGTGTCAATGAGGCTACCAGAGACCCGATGGTATGGCTGGAGAGTCAGTGATGCAGCTTGAGTGCCTATGTGCAGAAAGGTTTGGCTTTGAGAGCCAATGATGTGGCTTAGGAGCCGATGGTGCGGCTTTGAGCCAGTAGGAGAAATAAATGAATTGATGGTGTGGCTTTGAGAGATGATAGTGCGGCTAAGGTGCCAATGGTGCGGCTTTTAGCTGATAGTAGAAGTAGAGGAATAGATGTTGTGGCTTTGGGAGTCAATGATGTAGCTGAGGTGCCGATGGTGTGGCTTGGGATCCAGAACACAAGTTGGTGTACTTGAGATGTGGCTTTGTGAGCCAATGGTGCGGCTTGGGAGCCGGTACACAAGTTGATGTACTAGAGATGCGGCTTGAGAGCCGGGACACAAGTTGGTGTACTTGCAATGTGGCTTTGAGAGCTGATGGTGCAGCTAGGGAGCCAGTACACAAAGTTGGTGTACTTGAGATGCAGCTTTGAGAGCTGATGGTGCGGCTTGGGAGCCGGTACACAAGTTGGTGCACTTGAGATGCGGCTTTGAGAGCTGATGGTGCGGCTTGGTAGCTGGTACACAAGTTGGTGTATTTGAAATGTGGCTTTGTGAGCCAATGGTGCGGCCTGGGAGCCAGTACACAAATTGATGTACTTGAGATGTGGCTTTGAGAGCTGATGGTGTGGCTAGGGAGCTGGTACACAAGTTGGTGTTCTTGAGATACAGCTTTGAGAGCCGATGGCAGCATGGAAGCTGCTGGTGCGGCTGGGAATCCAATGGAGTGGCTTGGGAGATGGTGGCAACATGGAAGCTCCTGTTGTGGCTGGGAAGCTGATGCAGTGGCTGGTGAGCCGGCAGCAGCACAGAAGCTGCTGATGCGGCTGGGAAGCTGATACAGTGGCTGGTGAGCCAGTGGCAGCACTGAAGCTGCTGGTGTGGCTGGGAAGCTGATGCAGTGGCTGGTGAGCCGGTGGCAGCATGTAAGCTGCTGGTGCGGCTAGGAAGCTGATGTAGTGGCTGGTGAGCCAGTGGCAGCATGGAAGCTGCTGGTGTGGCTGGGAAGCCGATAACCAATGGCTAGGCAATACCTCTAGAGAACCAGGACACAATATAGCAAGAAAGCACAGAATGCTGACCATGCAGCAGAGCCGAGAGAACCAAAAGGAATGCTATAGTCAGCAAGGTGGCAAAAGGCCAGCGTGCACAAATAGGAGGAGGAACCAATCACGCTGTGCTATGGATAACACGACCTCGTGTGGAGTTCAGATCACCTAGCAACTGAGGGAACCGGAACAACAGCGTCATGAGAAGGTAAACTGCTAGAGGGAGACAAGTCGTGACTGCGATTTGTATCAGGGACATGCAGCAGACGGCAGCCAAATAGAATTAGTTCCCCCAGCACCAGCTGCGCTGTTCTATGCTGCATGCAGCATAGGTTATATTAAGAATAAAATGTATCATGCGGTTCCGGAACGCCATTCCGGATTACATAATTTTTCACATAAACTTCCGGAACGGCGTTCCAGAGAATTATGGTGCAAATATAGCCCTGCCTTCTATATCTCCTTTAATTCAGCAATAGACTCCACTGCCCCAACTGTTTCTCTTACTCTCCGTCAGTCCACACTCTAACCTTGGTGCTACAAACTCATCTGCTACCTCCAAAATGCTCTCTCACTGCTAAGCAGAACTAGGGAAAGTTGGTCTCTCACTTTCACGTCATTCACTTCATTCAGTAGGGCAGCACAGATGGTGTAATGGTTAGCGTTACTGCCTCACAGCACTGAGGTCGTGGGTTCATTTCCCACCATGGCCCTAACTGTGCGGAATTTGTATATTCTCCCTGTGCTTGTGTGGGTTTCCTCCGGGTACTCCGGTTTCTTCCCAAACTCCAAAAATATACTGGTAGGTTAATTGGCTCCCAGCAAAAATTAACCCTAGTGTGTATGTGTGTGAGCGTGTGTTAGGGAATATAGATTGTAAGCTCCACTGGGGCAGGGACTGATGTGAATGGCCAAATATTCTCTGTATAGCACTGCGGAATATGTGTGCGCTATATAAATAACTGGTAATAATAATTCACTTCAAATTTATCTTCTCCTATTTCAGCTCTGCCCTATGTTTCTCCACTCAATCAAATCACTTATTGCATCCCATTCTGCCATTTTCTGCCACCTCTTTGCTACTTTGAAAACCCTTCTCTAGCTTCCTTCTTTCCTTACCCTCCACCCAGTGGCGTCCCTCTACATGGTGACACCCAGTGCACGTGGCGAAGGCACAGCGTCATCAAGAGGGGGCATGGCCTCACAGGTAGGGGCATGGCCTCATAGCTACAATCCCTGATTTAGACCAGGGGTCCTGGAGATGTTGACTGCCCCTGGGGACAAGAGTGTGTGCAGTGCCAGCTCCCTCACTGTGTCATGAGCCAAGTAATGCACATAATGCTACAGTGCAGCACGCGGCTCCTGTCACTGAGGAGGAGTTGGCACTTTGGTATCACCCGTCGGCCTCCACCCTCTCTATCCTTGACTTTGGCACTCAGTTCAAAGGCAGATTAATTTATCATAAGCCACCATGAAGAACATATTTATCTTTTTTCCCTCAGCTATCTCTTTTCACACTGAAGTACCTGTAGAACTATTACTCAACTATCCATTTTCTCCTCTAATCCCTCTATTCTATTCTCAGCCAATCTTTGTCTTTGACTTTTTTATTCATCCATTACTCTGTATTGATTTCCACTTAAGTATTTGTTCCACATATACTGTTGTCTCCCTAGAATGTTTTTTTTTCCAGAGTTCCTTTTTTATTCTCCCTGAGCCACCTCTCACTTTAATCTATTAACTATTTTTATCCTCCCAGTTTCACTTCTAACTTTCTGCTGACTTTGTTTTTCCACCCAACATTTCTAATTACACACACTTTCTTACAATTTAAAAGGTACATAGCAGTCCGATGTTCCGATGCTTATACTTTTGCATCAAACATCATCACCACATTGTTATGATTACCAGAGAACATGCTGTGTGCTCCCTAATTGTACAACAAGGTGCATTGGTCTGCCCCTGCAATATTTCCTTGCTGTAACAGTTGAATCATATTGTAGAGCATCTGTTACAAACAGGCAATTTACTGGAGGTAAAATAAAAAATAAAAAGAAGGCAAAAAATATAAGAATGTTAGACAGGTGATTCTTCTGACTGTGCCCCCATTAATCTGTGTCCAATCCTTACATGCATTTTCGTGGCTTAAACACATTTTTCCGCACACTAACCATTATATGTGCGGCACAGTCAATAACTTAATTGAAAGCTCTTAATTAGATATTTCATGAATATAATTGTTTCATAATGTTGATCAACCAGTACATGGAAACAGTGCCTGATGTTTGGGGAGATTAAACCATCATTATTAAGTGATGCATTTTCTAGGCATATGAACTGAATCAGGTTGGTCAGATCTAGATTATCATGTGTGTTTACAAAGTTATCTGAAAATATTGTGTGTTAAAAGTTCTTTTGATTTAAACTCATTGTATGTGCGAGTACCTGAAGTCTCTGATTTTGTACAAATTAATGAACAAAAGATACACATTAAAATGTGAGTTTATTTATGGAAAAGGGAAAACTGAGGACAGACCATTATTTATGGAAAATAATGGAAAAAGTTGCAAACAATAGGGCTCGCCTAGAAATGTGTATGAAGTATTGTATTCTATCAAGGGCAAATGTCAAAATGATGGCAGGAAAATAAAGAAATAATGTAAAATAAAGCAGAAACATATTAAATGCTTATAATAGCATAAAAACGTCAGTTTTCCCAGTTGTATTTGTGTGTGTTATTTATGGAATTATCCTGCATGGTTATACATTTTTGCAATTTAAAATACTTTACCATTCAATAGAAACTAAGGGGTAAATTTACTAAAGTTAGAGTTTTTAGAAGTGGAGATGTTGCCCATAGCAGCCAATCAGATTCTAGCTATTATCTTCTAGAAGCTACTAGTTAGATGTTAAGTAGAATCTATTTGGTTGCTATTGGCAACATCTCCACTTCTAAAAACACTCACTTTAGTAAATTTACCCCATTGCGTTTTATTAATGACATTCAATTGCGCAAGTTTTTAATCAGCAATTTTTTTTAAGGCAAAACTAAACTTGTTAGGTTGGAAAATGTGTAATTGCAGTCCATTAAAGAAACCACCATAGCTTAAAAATGTAAACCTACTAAAACACAGTGTGAAATAATATATTATATAAATAATCTATGTTAAATTTAAGTATGTTGTGCTAATCAGAAAATAATTAAATAATTATTTTTTGCATTAGTTTTTTAACAAACAAATGGCGTTTCTTTTTTATATTGTATTATGTAATATATATATATATATATATATATATATATATATATATATACAGTATATACACTATGTAGATAAATGAGATTGGACACCCTAGCCCAAGCGAAATGCATGCGGTTTCGACGAGAACACTTCGTAGGATGGCCCATGTACTTGCAATTCTATGGAAACAACAAATGTTTTTGTCAGGACGACAGTGCCATCTGTCATGTTTTCAGGGCGACACTCAACTGGTATACAGAAAATTCGGTAACATTCAGAGTCCAGATCTTAACCCCACTGAGAACCTCTGGGACGAAATGGAGCGACGGGTGTGTTCTAGGCTGACTCAACCTTCTTCAGTGTCACAGTTGGTCACTGTACTTAAGGTGGAATGGCAAAACATACCACCTACTGATGTCCAAGAACTTGTGGACAGTTTACCAAGAAGGGTATCTGCAGTAATCGCTGCCTGTGGCGGACCTACAAAGTACTTATGTCAATAAAATCTTGTTGATCTATTTTCTGTCCGTGTCCATTCACTATTGTTTACATAGTGTATATGTCTGTGTGTGGTACTCTATAACAAAAAGACATACAAATCTAAGCTTATGACGCTACTATAACACTAAATATATTTATGTTGTTCAGATCTGAACCTAGCAAACTAGTATCTACAAAAAAGTTGTTGCTCTTTATTCTTCATCACAGTATTATTAAGAGATGAGCGGTTCTCAGAGAACCGGATCTGCCCGAACATAGTGAATCTGAGCAGGACCCGAGTCAGTCTAAAACGAGCCAAAATGTCATCAATCCCATGTCAGATTCATTGCATATATTAACCTGCCATTTGCTGCTGAGTCTCCGTGCAGGGAGATCGGGCTGGCGGGCTGTGTGTGCTGTGCTGTCCATACAGTAGTGTGCTGTCCATCCAGGGGTGCGCTGTCCATCCAGGGGTGTGCTGTCCATCCAGTGTGCTGTCCATCCAGGGGTGTGCTGTCCATTCAGTGTGCTGTTCATCCAGGGGTGTGCTGTCCATCCAGTGTGCTGTCCATCCAGGGGTGTGCTGTCCATCCAGTGTGCTGTCCATCAAGTGTGCTGTCCATCCAGGGGTGTGCTGTCCATCCAGTGTATGCTGTCCATCCAGGGGTGTGCTATCCATCCAGTGTGATGTCCATCCAGGGGTGTTCTGTGCTATCCATCCAGGGGTGTGCTGTCCATTCAGTGTGCTGTCCATCTAAGGGTGTGTTTCCATCCAGGGGTGTGCTGTGCTGTTCATCCAGGGGTGTGCTGTCCATTCAGTGTGCTGTTCATCCAGGGGTGTGCTGTCCATCCAGTGTGCTGTCCATCCAGGGGAGTGTTGTCCATACAGTGTGCTGTCCATCAAGTGTGCTGTCCATCCAGGGGTGTGCTGTCCATCCAGTGTATGCGGTCCACCCAGGGGTGTGCTGTCCATCCAGTGTGATGTCCATCCAGGGGTGTTCTGTGCTGTCCATTCAGGGGTGTGCTGTCCATCCAGTGTGCTGTCCATCAAGTGTGCTGTCCATCCAGGGGTGTGATGTCCATCCAGGGGCTTTAAAAAAAATTCAATAAAAATAAATATAAAAATAAAGAAATACATTTTTTTTTTAAAAGTAGAGTTTTTTTTGTGCTGTACCCCAGTGTATCCATTTAAGCATTGTGATGCTGCAGGTCGTACCCCAGTGTAAGCACTGTGACACTCAAGGCTGTATCCCAATGTATCTGTATAAGCACTGTGATGCTGCAGGCTGTACCCCAGTGTATCTGTCTAAGCACTGTGATGCTGCAGGCTGTACCCCCGTGTCTCTGTATAAGCATTGTGACACTGCAGGTTGTACCCCAGTGCATGCTTCCAAACCCCAGCGTATCCGTATATGCACTGCGATGCTGCAGGCCGTACCCCAGTGTATCCATATAAGTACTGTGATGCTGCAGGGTGTACCCCAGTGTGTCTGTATAAGCACTGTGACACTGTAGGCCGTACACTAGTGTATGCTTCCATACCCCAGTGTATCCTTATAAGCACTGTGATGCTGCAGGTGTCAGGACTGTGACTATTTCAGTACTTAAAGATAAAATACATTTGCCAAATTTCCACTGTGGTCATTGGAGGAGCTATCCTGGTTGCCAGCGTTCTCCACATACAGGGGATAGAGAGTTAAAATGATCATCTGTCTCAAAGGTGTTGTCAGGTTGTGGGATTTCTGATTGCTTATTATTTCAAACCTGATTCCATTTGGGTCACATGTTCTGAACTTCCTATGGATCACAGACCTCTAGTATAAAGCCTGTTACTAACTGTGTCTCAGTGTCTGTGCAACGTTACTTTCAGGTCTTTCTTGGACTCCTGCCAGATCCCTGCTGTGCCTGTGGTTTGCTGTGGACTTTGCTATATTTCTGCCCGTGTTCCGGTTAAACTTCTGATACTGGTTACCAGCCGCACTACAATGGCATTGCCATTGCCTAAGTATTGCTATTCTGCTCCATTGCTGTGGTTGTATCCCCTGCTGGATTATTTACTCTGCCTGTTGTCTTCTACTTCAATGGACATTGAACTCACCTTTACTACAGTTGTCAACTGCACCGTTACAGTTATCGTTGCCAGACCCTTAGTGCATTGTGGGGCTCAACCCCGCTCCGGATCCCCGTCACACCGCAGAGCTCAACCCTGCTCCAGACCCTCACTACATCGTGGGGCTCAACCCTGCTCCGGACCTTTACCGCATTGCAGGGATCAACCCTGTCCCGGATCTTCACTACATCACAGGGCTCAACCCTGCTCCGGATCTTCACTACATCACAGGGCTCAACCCTGTCCCAGATCTTCACTGCATTGCAGGGCTCAACCCTGTCATGGATCTACACTGCATCACAGGGCTCAACCCTGCTCTGACTTTTAGTAAATCACAGGGCTCAACTCTATTCTGGATTTTCATCACGTCTCAGGGCTCAACCCTGTTCTGGAACTGCACTACATTGCAGGGCTTAACCCTGTTCTGGATTTTTATCATGCTACAGGGCTCAAACCTAGTAAGTTCCATTATACCATCCTAAGGTCTTGCCTCATATTGGACTCGGGGTTCCCTACCACATTTGTATCAGAGACTTTATTTCCATATAGGGGTTTACTCCTATATTGATTACTGCCTATCTGAACTTCTGTGTTGTTGAGACTTTATGTGAAACGTTGCTATAATATTCTGCCTGTGAATAAATTCTATTTACTTTTATTCCATGTTACTGAGATTTCATGAAAAGCTCATTCCTAAAACCACCTCAGTTTATAGTGCCCAGTAGGCCTGACTCCTTCCAGGAGTCTCAAGTGTTGGCAGCCATGACAGCAGGCCATAACCCTGTGTATCCATATAAGCACTGTGATGCTGCAGGCCGTACCCTAGTGTATCTGTATAAGCACTGTGATGCTGCAGGCCATACCCCAGTGTATCTGTATAATCACTGTGATGTTGCAGGCCATACACCAGTATATGCTTCCGTAACCCAGTGTATCTATATAAACACTGTGACGCAGGCCGTACCCCAGTGTATCCGTATAAGCACTGTGACACTGCAGGCCATACCCCAGTGTATGTTTCCATACCCCAGTCTATCCATATAAGCACTGTGACGCTGTAGGCCGTACCCCAGTGTATCCATATAAGCACTGTGCGTTTGTGCCATGTGTTTGTGCTGGTACTCTAATGCTTACTTTTTTTTGTTTGTTTCATACTATATTTATTTTGGGGGTGTGCACCGCCCACCTTTCGTGTTTTGTGTTTTGGTTTTGGATCTGGATCTTTCTTCGTGTTTTGGATCTGGATTGGTTTTGCCAAAACCACCCTTCCGTGTTTTGGGTTCTGGGTTTTGTGTTTTGGATCTGTATTTTTTTGAAAAAAAGCATAAAAACAGCTAAAATCACAGAATTTGTAGGTTTTTCTGCTCCTATGCTATTATTAACCTCAATAACCGTAATTTCCACTCACTTCCAGTCTATTCTGAACACCTCACACCTCACAATAGTGTTTTTATGTCCAAAAGGTTGCACCAAGGTAGCTGGATGACTATGCTAAGCGACACGAGTGGGCGGCACAAACACGTGACCCATCTAGGAGTGATACTGCAGTGGCAGACAGGATGGCAGTTAGAAAAACTAGGCCCCAAACTGTACATAATGCAAAGAAAAAAAAGAGGTGCAAGATGGAATTGTCCTTGGGCCCTCCCACCCACCCTTATGTTGTATAAACAGGACATGCACACTTTAACAAACCAATCATTTCAGCGCCAGGGTCTGCCACACAACTGTGGCTGAAATGATTGGTTCGTTTGGGTCCCCACAAAACAAGCTGGCAATTAATGTGTCCCTGCACAAACTGGCTCTACGGAGGCAAGATGTCATCCTCATCCTCCTCATCCACCGATTCCTCACCCTCTTCAGTGTGTACATCCTCATCCTCACAAAGTATTAACTCGTCCCCACTTGAATCCACCACCACAGGTCCCTCTGTACATTCTGGAGGCTGGTCTCCCTGGAAGAGCTGATAATTCATTTTGATGAACATCATCTTCTCCACATTCTGTGGAAGCAACCTCCTACGCCTTTCGCTGACAAGGTTCCCGGCTGCACTAAACACTCTTTCGGAGTACACACTGGAGGGGGGGCAACTCAGGTAAAATAGAGCCAGTTTGTACAGGGGCCTCCAAATTGCCTCTTTTTCCTGCCAGTACAGGTATGGACTGTCTGACATGCCTACTTGGATGCAGTCACCGATGTAATCCTCCACCATTCTGTCAATGGTGACAGTATCATATGCAGTGACAGTAGACATGTCAGAAATTGTTGCCAGGTCCTTCAGTCCGGACCAGATGTCCAAACTTGGTCCTGCCTGCCCTGCATCACCGCCAGCGGGTTGCTTAGGATACCTAAGTTTTTTCCTGGCAGCCCCAGTTGTGGGAGAAATTGAAGAAGGAGCTGTTGACGTGTCACGTTCCGCTTCAGCTGACAGTGTGTTCACCAGCAGGTCTTTGCACCTCTGCAGGCTTGTGTCGGCCGGAAAGAGAGACACCACATAGGCTTTAAACCTAGGATCGAGCACGGTGGCCAAAATGTAGTGGTCTGATTTCAACAGATTGACCACCCTGGAATCCTGGCAAAGCGAATGAAGGGCTTCATCCACAAGTCCCACATGCCGAGCGGAATCGCTCCGTCTTAGCTCCTCCTTCACTTTCTCCAGCTGCTTCTGCAAAAGCCTGATGAGGGGAATGACCTGACTCAAGCTGGCAGTGTCTGAACTGACTTCACGTGTGGCAAGTTCGAAGGGCTGGAGAACCTTGCACAACACGGAAATCATTCTCCACTGCGCTTGAGTCAGGTGCATACCCCCTCCTTTGCCTATGTCATAGGTGGATGTATAGGCTTGTATGGCCTTTTGCTGCTCCTCCATCCTCTGAAGCATATAGAGGGTTGAGTTCCACCGCGTCACAACCTCTTGCTTCAGGTGATGGCGGGGCAGGTTCAAGAGTGTTTGCTGGCACTCCAGTCTTCGGCACGCAGTCGCTGAATGGCGAAAGTGGGCAGAAATTTTTCGGGCCACCCAAAGCGTCTCCTGCACGCCCCTGTCGCTTTTCAGAAAATTCTGCACCACCAAGTTTATTGTGTGAGCAAAACATGGGACGTGCTGGAATTTGCCCAGATGTAATGCCCACACAATATTGGTGGCATTGTCAGATATCACAAATCCCCAGGAGAGTCTAAGTGGGGTAAGCCACTGGGCGATGATTTCCCTCAGTTTCTCTAAGAGGTTGTCGGCGGTGTGCCTCTTACTGAAACTGGTGATACACAGCGTAGCCTGCCTTGTAACGAGCTGGCGTTTCTGAGATGCTGCTACTGGTGACGCTGCTGCTGTTGCTGCGTAAGGTGATACATCTACCCAGTGGGCTGTCACAGTCATATAGTCCTTAGTCTGCCCTGTTCCACTTGTCCACATGTCCGTGGTTAAGTGGACATTGTGTACAACGGCATTTTTCAGGACACTGAGGACACTTTTTCTGACGTTTCTGTACTGTCTCGGTATCGCCTGCCTAGTGAAGTGGAATCTAGACGGGATTTGGAACCGGGGACACACTACCTCCATCAATTGTCTAAATCCCACTGCACTAATGGCGGATACCGGATGCACGTCTAGCACCAACATAGCAGTCAAGGCCTCAGTTATACGTTTTGCTTCAGGATGACTGCTGTCGTACTTCATCCTCCTCGCTAAGGACTGTTGGAGGGTCAATTGTTTAGTAAAAGTATTGGTGTTCCTACTTCCTCTCTGGGATGATGAACGACTCCCAGCAGCAGCAACAGCAGCAGCGGCAGCAGTAGGCGTAGCAATGCAGGATCCTCCGGAGGAATCCCGGATAGGAGAGTCAGTCATGCCAGTGACATGGCCTGCAGGACTACTTCCGATCCTGACTAAGGAGGAAATTGACGAGGAGGGAGTTGACGGTGTGGTTTGCAGGCGCTTGGATACAACAGGACAACGGGATTTAGGTGTCCCTGGACTGCTTACGGTCTTAGCCAAAGTTTCTGAACTTGACAGTAACTTTTTATGAACGCGCTGCAGGTGCCGTATAAGGGAGGATGTTCCTAGGTGGTTGACGTCCCTACCCCTACTTATTTCACCTTTACATATGGTACATATGGCAAGACAGTTGTTGTCCGGATTTGGATAGAAATATTGCCAGACCAAAGAGGTGGAATGTTTGGTCTTCTGCCCAGGCATGACCATGATGGGCTTTTTCATCCCACGGACAACAACTGTCTCCCCCGGAGCCTGATTTAAACAAACCACATCACCATCAGAATCCTCCTCGCCAACTTCCTCCTCAGCGCCAGCTACACCAGTATCCTCATCCTGTTGTACTTCAACAGTGACATCTTCAATTTGCATATCAGCAAGTGGACTGTGGGTGCTCCTTTCAGCACTTGCAGGGGGCGTGCAAATGGTGGAAAGAGCCACCTCTTCCCATCCAGTGCTGGGAAGGTCAGGCATCGCAACCACCACCACACTTGGACTCTCCTTGGGGATTTGTGATATCTTCTTAGAAAGCACAGTTCTTCGCTGTGCTTTTGCCAGCTTAACTCTTTTGATTTTTTTAGTGGGAGGAGGGCTTCCATCGTCATCTGAAGCTGAACCACTAGTCATGAACATACTAGGGATCGACCTTAGCCGTTCCTTGCCACTCCGTGTCGTAAATGGCATATTGGCAAGTTTACGTTTCTCTTCAGCTGATTTAAATGTTTTTTTCAACGTCATTTTCCTGAACTTTGTCATTTGGGATTGTATGTGCCCTCTATTAAGACATTGGGCATCGGCCTTGGCAGACGACGTTGATGGCATGTTATCGTCTATGTCATGACTAGTGGCAGCAGCTTCAGCACAAGGAGGAAGTGGTTCTTGATCTTTCTCAATTTTATTTTTATCGGAGAAAGTTTGGTCCCCCATTTATGTTATATCAATTTGATATATACGTGCGGCTAAACACAGAAAATATTTCTTAATTTTTGCTGGAGAGTAGTGCACTTTGTGGGTTACACCGGCTCTTTACTTAAGGGACACAGGCGCACGCTTGGCGCTGCTCCTTTGTTGATGCACGTGCTGCTACTGCGCACACAATTCACAAACACAGAAAATAATTTTTTTTTTGTTTGGACTGGAGTGTACTTTGGGGGTAACAGCACCCTTTAACGGTCAAGCCAGCCGGCCCTTTACTTATGACACAGGCGCACGCTTGGCACTACTTTATTGATGCACGTGCGGCTACTGCGCACACAATTCACAAACACAGAAAATATATATTTTTTTGGTTTGGACTGGAGTGTACTTTGGGGGTAACAGCACCCTTTAACGGTCAAGCCAGCCGCCCTTTACTTATGACACAGGCGCACGCTTGGCACTACTTTGTTGATGCACGTGCGGCTACTGCGCACACAATTCACAAACACAGAAAATATATATATTTTTGGTTTGGACTGGAGTGTACTTTGGGGGTTACAGCACCCTTTAACGGTCAAGCCAGCCGGCCCTTTACTTATGACACAGGCGCACGCTTGCCACTACTTTGTTGATGCATGTGCGGCTACTGCGCACACAATTCACAAACACACAAAAAATATAATTTTTTTGGTTTGAACTGGAGTGTACTTTGGGGGTTACAGCACCCTTTAACGGTCAAGCCAGCCAGCCCTTTACTTATGACACAGGCGCACGCTTGGCACTACTTTGTTGATGCACGTGTGGCTACTGCGCACACAATTCACAAACACACAAAAAATATAATTTTTTTGGTTTGAACTGGAGTGTACTTTGGGGGCTACAGCACCCTTTAACGGTCAAGCCAGCCGCCCTTTACTTATGACACAGGCGCACGCTTGGCACTACTTTGTTGATGCACGTGCAGCTACTGCGCACACAATTCACAAACACAGAAAATATATATATTTTTGGTTTGGACTGGAGTGTACTTTGGGGGTTACAGCACCCTTTAACGGTCAAGCCAGCTGGCCCTTTACTTATGACACAGGCGCACGCTTGCCACTACTTTGTTGATGCATGTGCGGCTACTGCGCACACAATTCACAAACACACAAAAAATATAATTTTTTTGGTTTGCACTGGAGTGTTCTTTGGGGGTTACAGCACCCTTTAACGGTCAAGCCAGCCGGCCCTTTACTTATGACACAGGCGCACGCTTGGCACTACTTTGTTGATGCACGTGCGGCTACTGCGCACACAATTCACAAACACAGAAAATAATTTTTTTTTTGGTTTGGACTAGAGTGTACTTTCGGGGGTTACAGCACCCTTTAACGGTCAAGCCAGCCGGCCCTTTACTTATGACACAGGCGCACGCTTGGCACTACTTTGTTGATGCATGTGCGGCTACTGCGCACACAATTCACAAACACAGAAAATATATATTTTTTTGATTTGGACTGGAGTGTACTTTGGGGGTTACAGCACCCTTTAACGGTCAAGCCAGCCGGCCCTTTACTTATGACACAGGCGCACGCTTGGCACTACTTTATTGATGCACGTGTGGCTACTGCGCACACAATTCACAAACACACAAAAAATATTATTTTTTTGTTTTGAACTGGAGTGTACTTTGGGGGTTACAGCACCCTTTAACGGTCAAGCCAGCCGGCCCTTTACTTATGACACAGGCGCACGCTTGGCACTACTTTGTTGATGCACGTGCGGCTACTGCGCACACAATTCACAAACACAGAAAATAATTTTTTTTTTGGTTTGGACTGGAGTGTACTTTGGGGGTTACAGCACCCTTTAACGGTCAAGCCAGCTGGCCCTTTACTTATGACACAGGCGCACGCTTGGCACTACTTTGTTGATGCACGTGCGGCTACTGCGCACACAATTCACAAACACAGAAAATAATTTTTTTTTTGGTTTGGACTGGAGTGTACTTTCGTGGGTTACAGCACCCTTAACGGTCAAGCCAGCTGGCCCTTTACTTATGACACAGGCGCACGCTTGGCACTACTTTGTTGATGCACGTGCGGCTACTGCGCACACAATTCACAAACACAGAAAATAATTTTTTTTTTAAGTTTGGACTGGAGTGTACTTTGGGGGTTACAGCACTCTTTAACGGTCAAGCCAGCCGGCCCTTTACTTATGACACAGGCGCACGCTTGGCACTACTTTGTTGATGCACGTGCGGCTACTGCGCACACAATTCACAAACACAGAAAATATATTATTTTTTTAGCACTTGGCGGGAGCACCCCTGATGGACAGAGCACCCCCTGGACAACACTACAGCACCCCTTTAGGACTGGGACACTGCACAGGACTTTGGAGTGGACACAGCCCCTATGGAGAACTGTCTGCACAACACAGTCCAGCCAGCCCCTATGGACTTTGAAGTAGTGGACACAGCCCCTATTAACAACAGCAGCACAGCACAACACAGCCAGCCCCTATGGACTTTGAAGTAGTGGACAACAGCAGCACTACACTACACTACACAGCCCTAACTCCCACCCTCCCTCTTCACTGTCCACAGCCGAGTGAGAAAATGGCGCCGACGCGGGTACCTTATATAGGATCCAAAACCCGCGAGACTCGGAAGGCGGGATGATGACGTTTTGCCTCGATTTCAGATCCGAGTCAGGCGGGAAAAGTCGAGCCTGACTCGGATCTGCCTCGGATCGGGGGGGCTCGGGGGGGTTCGGATTTCAGAAATCCGAACCCGCTCACCCCTAATTTATTTCAACTAAAATCACTAATAGGTATATTTTCAAAATACTCTCATGATATTTTTCAACTTTGATATGTAGATACCAACCTTGGCTTGGCAATCCTTGATTATAACAGCCATGTTTGGTCAGATGCAACTCAAGCATCAAATGGAGAGGCTATTTTGTGATGGTATTTGGAGATGTTCTCCCTCCCCTCTCATACGTAATCTCAGAAGCACAATGATAAGAGATATTTAGTACCAGACTTTAAATCCCTCGGCCCCCTTCCTGTTCAGAGATTTTGTTTTGTGTGCACATTAATAGTTCATGCAACCGTTCAAGAATCTAAATGGGCAGGTGTAACACCGGCATTACTCCCATCGTTGGGAGGACCCTAGGACAATTCCATCTTGCACCTCTTTTCTTTGCATTAAGCGCTGTTTGGGGCATTACTGACTCTCTTTTTGTGTAGATGACAAAGATTATTGTTATAGTTTTTTAGACTGCCATTCTGTCTGTCCCTGCAATGTCATTCTCTTTCCTAGATGTGCCATGTTGGTAATTGAACTGCCACAGCCACTGAAGTCTTCAACATGCGGTTGCTGAATGCCAAAAATTTCCAGAAATTTTAATTTCCACACACAGCATCTCCTGCATGCCCCTTTCATTAAAAAAAAAAAAAAAGCGTAACCACCAAAGAGCTCAACTGGGGCAAGGACTGATGTGAATTATTAAAATATTTTTTTATAAATGCCTCCCCTCCTCCCTAATGAATTTGTTTCAGAATTCAAAACTTAAATGAAATTTACTACGAATCAACCCTTCCTTTCCCAGCATTCAACTACATAAATACTCCATCTCCCTCAGGCCTCTTGATTAATGAAAACATTTGTTTCCTGATGTATCATGTTGGAAGTTGAACTGCCGCGTGTTTGTGCCACCCACTGCTGCCACTTAGCTTAGTCAACCAGCTAGCTCAGAGCAACTTTTTGGCCTAAACTGGATGAAAACAATATTGCGAGCTGTGAGGTGGTCAAAATTGACTGGAAACGAGTGGATATCAAAAAAACAAAAAATTATGTGATTTTAGCAGTTTTGATCAATTTTTGAAAAAATACAGATCCAAAACTAAAACACGTGAGGGTGGTTTTGCAAAACTAAATTCAAAACACGAAAGTTAATCCAGATCCAAAACCAAAACCAAATCACATCTCTAGTATTATTATTATCCTTTATTTATACCAGTGGTTCCCAAACTTTTTTGAATCACTGCGTCCTAGAGTATCAGCATTGTTTTCAGGGTAACCCTAAGTTTAAGTTTGTTATTGAGAAATAAAAATGTAGTAAAATAGTACAGTGCAGTAAATTGTGGTTACCTGTCATCCTTGGGTTCAGTTATGGTGGTGGATTGGTTTGCACTTCTGTTTATTCACATATTTACATTCCATTGACCATAAATAATTTGATTTGGTGCTGGACCACCAATCTGAGGCACCCCTGCAAGTGTCTCAAGGCACCCCATGGTGCAACGGTGCACAGTTTGGGAACCACTGATTTATATGACAACACAAGGGTTCCGCAGCACCTAACAAAGTACATAAACAGTTGAGCAGAACAAGGAAACAGCAACATACAGTAGACATTGTAGGACAAGTACATATAAACATTGCTGCAACAGTAGCAGGGTGGCAAAAGTAAAGGGTTAATTGCTGTTGTAAGGAGTATGGAGTAGATAACAGTATAAGCCAATACAAGAAATGCACATGGGGGAAGAGGGCCCTTGTCATGAGAGCTTACATTCTACAGGGTAGGGGCAGACAGACAGGGGTGACGCAGATAGGGTAGACAGTGAGCATGGGACAGAGGGTTAGGATGAGAGATGGTTGGCTTCCAACAACTCATTATGTGAGGAAGTCACTTAGAGTAAGAGCGTTATGCCACTGACATTCTACTTTACATGAGAGTTTTTGTAGGTGTCTTGTTACTGTGGAATGCCACGCTTGTCATTTCAGTTTATGTGAAGTTGGATTGGTAGCTGGAGCCTCTTCATTGAGGCCGATTTCTAGAGTTTTGGTAAATGTGTGATACAGCAATCTCAGGAGTGAGGTAAGGTAACTGTGCTTAACTCTGAGAATGAGAAATGTGATTTAGTTGGACAGGCACAGAAAAAAAATCTCCTTTGATATCAGGACTTTGATTAACAAATCATTAAATAACAGTACAAATAGAAAACATGTAACTAATGTGCACAAGAGGATATAACTGTGGGTCCTGCAGTGCTCAGTCTACGTGTGTAAGGTTGCATTATTACACTATTTTTGTTGCTTTTGGTATTTACATTTTGATATATACACAGAAACTCAATTAGAGTTGGGTGTACATCTGTTTTAGTTGTGTAAAATATGCATTTTCATATTGTACATGCACACCATATAAACATCTATATGCAGATTTTAGCCTGATCAATTGAGGAAGATACAGGAAGCGTATAGATGGATGAGCAAAAGATGTGTGCAGTAAAGCTGGGTACACACTGGTAGATATATATCGCCCGTTCCATTAAACAGGCTATATATCTACAGTGCATTGCCAGGTGTGCACAGCGGATCTCTCTGTGAACATAGTTATTCTCAGATATATTTGATCTACTGTGCAGCACAGCAGATGGGCGATATATCTGAAAGTCACTGTACATTATATTGGTCATCTTCTGGTGTGCACAGGCGACCCTCTGATCACCCATACACATACTGCCATGAACTGGTGGTGATTGACAGCTCAACTGGTGGGCAAGTTGAGATATCGAGCCTGGCATATTGGGCAGATGATTAGTATGTTTGTATACACTTACCAATTGTCAGAAAGGTCGGCAGGTCGGCCCGCTGACCTAGAGTGTACTCAGCTTAGGAGATGCATATAAACCTGTCAGGAAGTTTATCTCCTGTGGGTGCTGAAAGGCGCAAATGCAATGGCACACGATGATGATGATGATCAGCAGCACAATGTATCCACATCTATTTGGCTGATTGTGGAGTGACCCCACCAGTTGATAGTATTTCATTACTTGGTGCGGTTGCTTTACTATATAAAGTTGTAGCCATCTATTCACAATATCTTATTGTTGTATTACCATTTGGAGGCAGGAAAAAAGAATCCAATTTTATCGTTGTACAGTAAGCAACAGTTGTTTGAAATTAATTGCATTTAATTTGCCTTTATATTTGTGTTTTGTATTTGTGTCTGTATATAATTATATTGTCCTGTATCAGGGGCAATCACATGATTTCTGAATGATTGATTTAGGAACAAAATAAAGAAATACTGCCATGAAGCAGACACTATTTTGAAGTTACATTGTTTCAAATACAAGCGTTGCTTATTCACTCAATCTTATCTAGTGAGATTAATAGTATATTTAAATGAGTAATAAAAAGTTTCACACTATAAAATATAATTTTACCTGCAGTGAAGTTAGCTGCATCCACTATATAATGTATATTTCAGGTATGTTCAGGACTGCAGTAAGCATGCAAGATATGTACAGTACATTGGCCGATAATTAGCCTGCAAATAAATGCTACTCTTTTATGTTTCCACAGTTACCTAGTGTGTTTCAGCCCTCAGAATAAATGCTGTAAACTTACAAACATTTAATCTCAGTCAATATTACACATACGCTTGCTTGGTGGAGGACTGTTACTCTGCAACATAAAAGCAACCTAGCTTTTGTAAGGGTTACTGACATGTCTGGAGGACACACATGACTGAGACAGACTCACTGACAGGAAGACAGAAGCACAAGCAGGACTGAGGGATAGAGATGAGCGGTTTTGGCTCATATCTTCCCGCCAAGTTCGGATCTTAGAACGAGGCACAAAGTAATCTTTCACGAACAAAACGTTATCTTTGTCCAAGAAAGATGCTTTTACCTCGTTCTGAGATTCAAAAATGGCGGGAAGATCCGAGCCAAATCAAACTGCTCATCTCTGTACTTTGACATGTTATGATGAATTCTAAAATATGAACAAGAATGAATACTATATCAACAAGAAAATAAACTTGTTAATTTCTTTATTTGAAACTGCTTCTTAAAGATTAAATTGACTAATTGTGTTAAAATAACAAACAGCTTACTTGCCATATGAGAAAATGTTGTAAATGAAGTCATCTGACTTTGCTATTCCCACTTATTTATTTCCTATTGCAATAACGTGATATAAATTAGTAAATTAATTAAAAAAACTTTCCACCTATAACTTAAACTTAGTGGAAGCAGACATTTTGATAGGGGTAGACTGGCAAGGAGAGCAGGGGGGCATGTAGGTGCAGCCTTTGCCATCTCACAGTGAGTGCTTCAGCATGCAGACAGAACATTACAGTTTGGACAGCTTTGCCCATTGCATTTAGTGCTTGTTGCCTTTATTATGATGGATTAAATGACTTACATATCACATAAAGGCCAGCTACGCATGCATCTCTGTAACTAAATGTATAACTGGATAATTTGACTTGATTGCATTTTATTTATCTTTATTGAAAGAGTCATAAAAATGGCAGCATCAATAACAAACAAAAATACAAAAAACAGAATAGAATAGAAAATATACAGACAAATATTAGGCGGTCCAATCACCAATATCATAATATAATTTATATAAAGTGTGATATAAAAAGCATACACAGGGTACAGTATACATGGTTTGCAATAAGTAAGATATGCATGGAAATGGGGGAACAATGTAATGATAAACCACCCCTTTCGCAAAGGCACTAGAATGGTGGCTAGTGTTTCTAAGTTGTACCAAGATGTTAACTTAACTGCTTGTCGTATATAACTTCACGAGTAGCAGGAGGAAAGTCACAAGATATGGGAGCCAAATCTCTAAATATTTCCCAGCTCTTACCTCCACATTGAGGGAACAGTCTATCTAATCCATGTGGAATAGACATGTTAACCTGGGAAACATCAACAAAATGGGAAATCCTGAACTTTAGTACTGGACCACATGCAGTGTAAGAGATCGGCGTCAGGCTGAGAACATTTAAAAACACTTTGAGTCTGAGGAGGCCCCTGTGAGGCATCTCAACCTTGTGGTGTAATATGATGAAGTAACTTATAATGCATTTCAGCATATGAGGAGGATGCTAATTGTTTGCATACGCTAGAGTCAATAATGTCATGCAAGTTCATATCTTGAAAAACACCCTGCCACTTAGCCATGCAACTATGTAAAGTATCCAAATAAAGTTGTCTTCTCGTATGAAAATAAAGGATGGGGCACCAATAATTTGTGATATACACAGAGTACATCCAGAGAGCATACTGTATTTTATTGGACAGTGATAAATTAGATAAAACCTGATTTACATACTTGAAATATGAGAATATGGGGAAATGGATGTGTGGGTAACATTCCTTAAGGTGAGAAAGAGGAAGGAACAAATAGCAATCACCATCCAAGAATTGACAAACCAATCATAATCACCGGAGATGCCAAGAATGTATCACACCACTAGTGACACCATCTTGAAATTCAGGGTCAGACATAATGGGTAAGAGCAGGGAGTAAGAAGTTGATATATGAAGGGCGAGATGTAATAGGGTGTGAGTTTTGAAAAAGTGCTAGTATAGAGCTATACTTGCAAATTTTTAGGACTCTCCCTATGTAATAGGATGTGAGAACATGCAAACTTGAATGTTTCTCACACCTCCGCAACTTGCAATGGCAAAACACGCATACAGATTTTTTGCCATTGTGAGCATGGAACTTGGGCAATGTAATAAATTGGGAGTGTTTCACTCACACACTGTTACTGTGTGAAAACTCATGAAAAACAGGTGTGAAAACTAATAAAAAACAGACCTGCTTCAGGACAATGAGTCTAGCCTGAGTAGGTCCAGGTAACACAGAAAGATGTACAGATCCGTGAGATCTGCTCATCTTTCTGTGTGTCAGAAAAAAATAAAAATTGCGCATCCACAAGTATAACCAGCCCCGGGCTCTGTAGAACCTGTCCTGATTCTTAAAATACAGGGGAAAAAATGTGTAGGAGTCCCCTGTATTTTAAAAACCAGCACTGGGCTATACTGAGCCTGCCCTGGTTCTTAAAATACAGGAGACAAAATTTGTAGGTGTCCCCTGTATTCTAAGAACCAGCTCAGGGCTGAGCTGAGCCAGTTCTGGTTGTGGAAATACAGGGGAATAAATTAGTAGAGGTCCCTTGTATTTTCCATAACTAGCACCATACTCTTTCTAGCGAGTGGGGGGGGGGTAATTCCACAGCCAGGGGACCTGGCCAAAGCATTACCCCTGACCACAAGTCAGCCAAGGCTGGGGATCCCTATGGGGTGGGGACCTCCAATAAAGGGGCCCTTCTCTACAGGGCACCCCAGGCCTGGGCTGATAGTCCAGGGCTATCCCCTGCACCCCTGGGTGGTGGGTGCCGGGTTGACTGTGTTAAATGTGTGGTGTAAAAAATAGATTTAATAATATTGTCTTTTTCTGGCAATCTACAGGTCCCAGCAAGCCTCTCCTGCATGCTGGTACATGGACTACCTGTAGTTCACCTGCAAAAGAAATATTAAAATAAAGACAAGCCACACACACTGTGACAGTAAAGTTTTATTAAAGCACACATGCACACTCACATTTACACTCACACTCACATTCATGCATACTCACCTAGTATCCTTGTAGCCAATCATGGCCCCTTTATCCATGTAAAAATCCATGGATACCTGTAAAAAAAATCAATACTCACCTATTCCTTTGTGTAGTTCTTGTTCTTTTCGGTCCATGTAGGCACCCAGATGGATGAAAAAAAATGGTCCCGAATTCAGCACAGACAAAATGAAGGGTATGTGTCTATACATACTAGGGGTGTGCACCGGCCACTTTTCGTGTTTTGTGTTTTGGTTTTGGATCTGGATCTTTCTTCGTGTTTTGGATCTGGATTGGTTTTGCCAAAACCACCCTTCCGTGTTTTGGGTTCTGGGTTTTGTGTTTTGGATCTGTTTTTTTTTAAAAAAAAGCATAAAAACAGCTAAAATCACAGAATTTGTAGGTTTTTCTGCTCCTATGCTATTATTAACCTCAATAACCTTAATTTCCACTCATTTCCAGTCTATTCTGAATACCTCACACCTCACAATAGTGTTTTTATGTCCAAAAGGTTGCACCGAGGTAGCTGGATGACTATGCTAAGCGACACGAGTGGGCGGCACAAACACGTGACCCATCTAGGCGTGAAACTGCAGTGGCAGACAGGATGGCATTGAAAAACTAGGACCCAAACTGTACATAATGCAAAGAAAAAAAAGAGGTGCAAGATGGAATTGTCCCTCCCACCCACCCTTATGTTGTATAAACAGGACATGCACACTTTAACAAACCAATCATTTCAGCGCCAGGGTCTGCCACACAACTGTGGCTGAAATGATTGGTTCGTTTGGGCCCCCACAAAACAAGCTGGCAATTAATGTGTCCCTGCACAAACTGGCTCTACGGAGGCAAGATGTCATCCTCATCCTCCTCATCCACCGATTCCTCACCCTCTTCAGTGTGTACATCCTCATCCTCACAGAGTATTAATTCGTCCCTGCTGGAACCACAGGTCCCTCTGTACGTTCTGGAGGCTGGTCTCCCTGGAAGAGTTGATACTTCATTTTATGAACATCATCTTCTCCACATTTTGTGGAAGCAACCTCCTACGCCTTTCGCTGACAAGGTTCCCGGCTGCACTAAACACTCTTTCGGAGTACACACTGGAGGGGGGGCAACTCAGGTAAAATAGAGCCAGTTTGTACAGGGACCTCCAAATTGCTTCTTTTTCCTGCCAGTACAGGTACGGACTGTCTGACATGCCTACTTGGATGCTGTCACCGATGTAATCCTTTAACAGACAGACGCACGCTTGTCGCTGCTGCTTTGAGGATTCAAGTGCGGCTACAGCCCACACAATTCACAAAGACAGAAAAAAAAAAAGAATATTTTTATTGTTTGTGGAGCACACTTTGAGGGTTACACCACCCTTTAACAGACAGACGCACGCTTGTCGCTGCTGCTTTGAGGATGCAAGTGCGGCTACAGCCCACACAATTCACAAAGACAGAAAAAAGAAGAATATTTTTATTGTTTGTGTAGCACACTTTGAGGGTGTCACCACCCTTTAACAGACAGACGCACGCTTGTCGCTGCTGCTTTAAGGATGCAGGTGCGGCTACAGCCCACACATTTCACAAAGACCAAAAAAAAAAGAACAATATTTTAATTGTTTGTGTAGCACACTTTGAGGGTGTCACCACCCTTTAACAGACAGACGCACGCTTGTCGCTGCTGCTTTAAGGATGCAGGTGCGGCTACAGCCCACACAATTCACAAAGACAGAAAAAAGAACAATATTTTAATTGTTTGTGTAGCACACTTTGAGGGTGTCACCACCCTTTAACAGACAGATGCACGCTTGTCGCTGCTGCTTTAAGGATGCAGGTGCGGCTACAGCCCACACAATTCACAAAGACAGAAAAAAGAAGAATATTTTTATTGTTTGTGTAGCACACTTTGAGGGTGTCACCACCCTTTAACAGACAGACGCACGCTTGTCGCTGCTGCTTTGAGGATGCAAATGCGGCTACATCACACACAACTCACAAACACATTAAAAAAATAGTTTTTTATTTTTTGGAGCACTTCGAGAGTTACACCACCCTTTAACAGACAGACGCACGCTTGTCGCTGCTGCTTTAAGGATGCAGGTGCGGCTACAGCCCACACAATTCACAAAGACAGAAAAAAGAAGAAGAATATTTTTATTGTTTGTGTAGCACACTTTGAGGGTGTCACCACCCTTTAACAGACAGACGCACGCTTGTCGCTGCTGCTTTGAGGATGCAAGTGCGGCTACATCGCACACAAGTCACAAACACATTAAAAAAATAGTTTTTATTTTTTGGAGCACTTTGAGAGTTACACCACCCTTTAACAGACAGACGCACGCTTGTCGCTGCTGCTTTAAGGATGCAGGTGCGGCTACAGCCCAAACATTTCACAAAGACCGAAAAAAAAGAACAATATTTTAATTGTTTGTGTAGCACACTGTGAGGGTGTCACCACCCTTTAACAGACAGACGCACGCTTGTCGCTGCTGCTTTAAGGATGCAGGTGCGGCTACAGCCCACACAATTCACAAAGACAGAAAAAAGAAGAAGAATATTTTGATTGTTTGTGTAGCACACTTTGAGGGTGTCACCACCCTTTAACAGACAGATGCACGCTTGTCGCTGCTGCTTTGAGGATGCAAGTATGCCTACATCGCACACAAGTCACAAACACATTAAAAAATTTTTTTTGATTTTTTGGAGCACTTTGAGAGTTACAACACCCTTTAACAGACAGACGCACGCTTGTCGCTGCTGCTTTGAGGATGCAAGTGCGGCTACAGCCCACACAATTCACAAAGACAGAAAAAAAAACAACAATATTTTAATTGTTTGTGTAGCACACTTTGAGGGTGTCACCACCCTTTAACAGACAGACGCACGCTTGTCGCTGCTGCTTTAAGGATGCAGGTGCGGCTACAGCCCACACATTTCACAAAGACAGAAAAAAAAGAACAATATTTTAATTGTTTGTGTAGCACACTTTGAGGGTGTCACCACCCTTTAACAGACAGACGCACGCTTGTCGCTGCTGCTTTGAGGATGCAGGTGGAATCTAGACGGGATTTGGAACCGAGGACACACTACCTCCATCAATTGTCTAAATCCCACTGCACTAATGGCGGATACCGGACGCACGTCTAACACCAACATAGCAGTCAAGGCCTCAGTTATATGTTTTGCTTCAGGATGACTGCTGTCGTACTTCATCCTCATCGCTAGGGACTGTTGGAGGATCAATTGTTTAGTAAAAGTAGTGATGTTCCTACTTCCTCTCTGGGATGATGAACAACTCCCAGCAGCAGCAACAGCACTAGGAGGAAGTGGTTCTTGATCTTTCCCTATTTTATTTTTATCGGAGAAAGTTTGGTCCTCCATTTATGTTATATTGATATATATACGTGCGGCTAAAGCGCACACAAACACAGAAAATATTTTTTTATTTTTGCTGGAGAGTAGTGCACTTTGTGGGTTACACCACCCTTTAAGAAATGAGCCAGCCGGCTCTTTACTTATGGGACACAGGCGCACGCTTGGCGCTGCTCCTTTGTTGATGCACGTGCAGCCACAGTGCACACAAGTCACAAACACAGAAAATATATATTTTTTTGGTTTGGAGTGTACTTTGGGGGTTACAGAACCCTTTAACGGTCAAGCCAGCCGGCCCTTTACTTATGACACAGGCGCACGCTTGGCACTACTTTGTTGATGCACGTGCGGCTACTGCGCACACAATTCACAAACACAGAAAATAATTTTTTTTTTGGTTTGGACTGGAGTGTACTTTCAGGGGTTACAGCACCCTTTAACGGTCTAGCCAGCCGGCCCTTTACTTATGACACAGGCGCACGCTTGGCACTACTTTGTTGATGCATGTGCGGCTACTGCGCACACAATTCACAAACACAGAAAATAATTTTTTTTTTGGTTTGGACTGGAGTGTACTTTCGGGGGTTACAGCACCCTTTAACGGTCTAGCCAGCCGGCCCTTTACTTATGACACAGGCGCACGCTTGGCACTACTTTGTTGATGCACGTGCGGCTACTGCGCACACAATTCACAAACACAGAAAATTATTTTTTTTTTGGTTTGGACTGGAGTGTACTTTGGGGGTTACAGCACCCTTTAACGGTCAAGCCAGCCGGCCCTTTACTTATGACACAGGCGCACGCTTGGCACTACTTTGTTGATGCACGTGCGGCTACTGCGCACACAATTCACAAACACAGAAAATATTTTTTTTTTTGGTTTGGACTGGACTGTACTTTCGGGGGTTACAGCACCCTTTAATGGTCAAGCCAGACGGCCCTTTACTTATGACACAGGCGCACACTTGGCACTACTTTGTTGATGCACGTGCGGCTACTGCGCACACAATTCACAAACACAGAAAATCATTTTTTTTTGGTTTGGACTGGAGTGTACTTTGGGGGTTACAGCACCCTTTAACGGTCAAGCCAGCCGGCCCTTTACTTATGACACAGGCGCACGCTTGGCACTACTTTGTTGATGCACGTGCGGCTACTGCGCACACAATTCACAAACACAGAAAATAATTTTTTTTTTGGTTTGGACTGGAGTGTACTTTCGGGGGTTACAGCACCCTTAACGGTCAAGCCAGCCGGCCCTTTACTTATGACACAGGCGCACGCTTGGCACTACTTTGTTGATGCACGTGCGGCTACTGCGCACACAATTCACAAACACAGAAAATTATTATTTTTTTGGTTTGGACTGGAGTGTACTTTCGGGGGTTACAGCACCCTTAACAGTCAAGCCAGCCGGCCCTTTACTTATGACACAGGCGCACGCTTGGCACTACTTTGTTGATGCACGTGCGGCTACTGCGCACACAATTCACAAACACAGAAAATAATTTTTTTTTTGGTTTGGACTGGAGTGTACTTTGGGGGTTACAGCACCCTTTAACGGTCAAGCCAGCCGGCCCTTTACTTATGACACAGGCGCACGCTTGGCTCTACTTTGTTGATGCACATGCGGCTACTGCGCACACAATTCACAAACACAGAAAATAATTTTTTTTTTGGTTTGGACTAGAGTGTACTTTGGGGGTTACAGCACCCTTTAACGGTCTAGCCTGCCGGCCCTTTACTTATGACACAGGCGCACGCTTGGCACTACTTTGTTGATGCACGTGCGGCTACTGCGCACACAATTCACAAACACAGAAAATATTTTTTTTTTTGGTTTGGACTGGAGTGTACTTTCGGGGGTTACAGCACCCTTAACGGTCAAGCCAGCCGGCCCTTTACTTATGACACAGGCGCACGCTTGGCACTACTTTGTTGATGCACGTGCGGCTACTGCGCACACAATTCACAAACACAGAAAATAATTTTTTTTTTGGTTTGGACTGGAGTGTACTTTTGGGGGTTACAGCACCCTTAACGGTCAAGCCAGCCGGCCCTTTACTTATGACACAGGCGCACGCTTGGCACTACTTTGTTGATGCACGTGCGGCTACTGCGCACACAATTCACAAACACAGAAAATAATTTTTTTTTTGGTTTGGACTGGAGTGTACTTTGGGGGTTACAGCACCCTTTAACGGTCAAGCCAGCCGGCCCTTTACTTATGACACAGGCGCACGCTTGGCACTACTTTGTGGATGCACGTGCGGCTACTGCGCACACAATTCACAAACACAGAAAATCATTTTTTTTTTGGTTTGGACTGGAGTGTACTTTGGGGGTTACAGCACCCTTTAACGGTCAAGCCAGCCGGCCCTTTACTTATGACACAGGCACACGCTTGGCACTACTTTGTTGATGCACGTGCGGCTACTGCGCACACAATTCACAAACACAGAATATATATTATTTTTTTACCACTTGGGGGGAGCACCCCTGATGGACAGAGCACCCCCTGGACAACACTACAGCACCCCTTTAGGACTGGGACACTGCACAGGACTTTGGAGTGGACACAGCCCCTATGGAGAACTGACTGCACAACACAGTCCAGCCAGCCCCTATGGACTTTGAAGTAGTGGACACAGCCCCTATTAACAACAGCAGCACAGCACAACACAGCCAGCACCTATGGACTTTGAAGTAGTGGACAACAGCAGCACTACACTACACTACACTACACAGCCCTAACTCCCACCCTCCCTCTTCACTGTCCACAGCCGAGTGAGAAAATGGCGCCGACGCGGGTACTTTATATAGGATCCAAAACCCGCGAGACTCGGAAGGCGGGATGATGACGTTTTGCCTCGATTTCAGATCCGAGTCAGACGGGAAAAGTCGAGCCTGATTCGGATCGGACTCGGATCGGGGGGGCTCGGGGGGGTTCGGTTTTCAGAAATCCGAACCCGCTCACCCCTAATACATACCCTTCCTCCACATGAATGACAGGGACCCACATGTATCCTATTATTACAGGAGTTGCCCGTCAATCAGTGGGAGCCTTCCTAGGAGATGCCCGCTGATTGGCTGTGTGCGGTTACACTTTCCCCCATAGACTTCAATTGTGTGAATCTCCATTGAAGTCTATGCTGGGAACCGCTACATTGCAGTCAAGGATGTAACCACAAGGTTCACCTCAATTAACCTTGCAGTTCGTTTAATAATCAGTACTGTATATTAAGAACCAGAACAGGGGTGGGGATGCACATAATTTTTAATTTTTTTTAATGTGTACTTTTTTTTACAACACAAATGCCTTCATGGATCTTACTGATCTGTGAAGGCTTCTGTATAACTCAGACCTTTTAATGCTAGTCACATTAAAAGTCTGAGTTTTCATGTAATAGTCTTGAACTCACAAGTTCGCAGGCTATTACATTTGGTGAGTTTTGAGACAAACTCGGACCTTTACATATGTGAGAAGGTCCAAGTTTGTCTCATACAAAAAACTTACACCCTAGTTCATCTCGCCCGATGTCTTCTCCTAAAGAGTCGCCAAGGACAACATGTTGTAGCAATCAGTCGGTTATCTACAAGATTAGGGAGAAGTCTATTAGGATGGAATAAGCATATATAGATCCCCAATCCATAGCTGTAATTAGCCACTAGTGCATAATCTTTAATAGAGGTCAATTCACCCCCCCCTCCCCCCGCAAGTTGTAAAGGTTGCTGCAATTCAAAGAGAGAAATTCAAGGGCGTTTATTAGCACAGATAAATTTGCTCAAAGCTGAGGTAAACAATTGGTGGTCACTCTTTTTAAGAATAAAAGGCAGAATTTGTTGAAGATGTTCCCACTTATGAAAATTGACCAACATTTGGCAGATAAAATAAGGGAAGTTAGCTGAGTACAATCTAGATCGATGTGATGGAATGTGCAAACCTAATTATGTGATGTGGTCTCCCACCCATTTAAAAGAGAAGGAATCAGCCCACCCTGAATATCTGAAGGGCCAAGGTCTCAGTTTTTGAAAGATTAACCTGGAAGCCTAAGACCAAGTGAAAGGCATTTATTATATCCAATGAGACGGGAACTGCTCTTAAGGACTCACTAAAGTACAGTAACAAATCATCTGCAAATGCAGACACTTTAATATCATGTGGGATAATTTCTGGATATTAATAGCTTAGCATCCAGTAATAGGTGGGTAGTAAATAATTCCCCCTTTATGCAGCTAGATCATCTACCAGTACCATCTGGTCCACAAAAGCACACACCAACAAATTATTGAACTGCGCTTGTAAGGAATGTATACATAATAAAACACTTGTTGCAATATGGTAGCACCTGCCTGAATAATGTACCAAGGACAAGGCTTCTCTTAATATTTAAGTTAAGTAAAGGTACACAAAAGTTTCTTGAAACACCACGAAAACCGGAAGTGATGTCAGATCCACTTCTGGTGACGCAACTATCAACATAGTTAAAAGGAGCCTTTGGAGAGGATACTGCACACCAGCCTTGATAAAGAGCATTCAAGCTTGAAACACATCGGCGGTTTTGAGGTGCAGTTACTCATCCTGTCAAGGACTTAAACGGACTCTGCCTGTGAGTGTCCAAAAACAGGGTGTTGTCCGGAGCCCCTGCTTTTTAGACCTGGAGTGACACTCACAGCAACCTTATGGTAGGAACTATCCATATATTTTATGCTCCTTGCTTGAGCCAATTTTACAGGTTTTTATGCTTACTCAATTTGTAAGTAATGTATGCACTTTATGTTTTATGGAAAAAGTATATTTGCTTTCATATTAATTCTTGTTTTTATATTAAATCTTTTATGTTACACCGTCAGCACTGAGATCACTTTCATTTCTTGTATACATTGCTAATTAGCAGCTATTGAGAGGATTTAAGTACCCCAAATACTTTCAGCAGGACTATTAGGGGATATCTATAGTGATCCCCAATGTCAGTGCAACTTTTAGGGGGTGTCAGGCTGATTTCCCCAAATCTGACAGCACTTTTTGCCTGTTTGCGTTTTGCCGGGTCCGTTTTTGCCGATTTCTAATTGAATACAGGGATAAGTGGGAATGAGTGCGATACTTTTTCACATGGCAAAAAGTTCGACATGCGAAAAGTACGGGACTTTTCGCACCTAATTGAATATGCCCCATAGACGTAATGGTGGCTTCTCGGATACATAGACATGACTGTGCCTCAGGAAGATCAACTTCAAAATCTAAAATGCTCTACTCAACTTCAGAGATACACTGGGAATGCTGATTGACAGTCAGAGCAGAGTTCAGAGATTCTTTTAAAAAAGCAAATTTCTGTTGTAGCAATTGAGACACTATGGCCCTCATTCAGAGCCGTACGCTCTGAGCAGAGCGCACGCTCTGAATGAGGGCCGGGCTCCATTTTCATGGAGCGTCCTCCTGGACGCTCGTATAGCTGTGGGTCACCACCCACAGGCTATACGAGCGTGCTTTTTGATGGCCGCGTTGGTCGAGACCATCGCGACCATCGAAATTGCGACCATCAGAGCCAAAATCACTCCCACTGACATCACTAGTGATGTCAGTGGGCCGGCTTCTGATGGGAGGCGTTCCCGTGGGAACGCCCCCGTCAGGGAGGCACGCCCCCGGCACGCCCACCAAAGGGGGCGTGCTGTCAATCAACATTGACAGCACGCCCCCTTTGATCGGACACAACGAGCGAAGGACTTTCCTTTGCTCGTCGCGTCTGTCGCATGCGCATGACGGAGCTCCCTCCGTCGTGCGCATGCTCAGTGCATAACATCGACCCACTTGCGAGCGGACAGCCGCTCGCGAGTGGGTCTGAATCAGGCCCTATATCGGCTATTTCTTGCAATGAAAACAAAGGAGGCACCCCAACAGGGGCAGTTGCGGGCATCTGCTGTAGTGGACTACCACCACAACCCATTGGAGATGAGGGTGATGATCCTGCCACCTGAGTCAGCCTCTCCCGTCTCTTACCAGCCCGGCTGCCTTTGGGGGCCCTGGGTTGCTTAGCCACAAACATTTCCATAGTGGCTGATAATAGCGAGCATTAGCAAGGATCCAGATACCATGTAATACATGTTTAAAGCAGGGTCGAATAGAAGTGAAGAGAATGATATGGCATGGACTGGAGACCCAGCAATTAGCTGGTGTGGAGGCAGATGGAATGGTATGATATAGGAGGGGGCAGAAGCAGGTGACAGTCAGACCAGCCAACTAGCTAGAGACAGAAAACAAGGTAAGTAGATGTTGAGAAGAAGGGGCCCACCTTTATCTGTTGTGTAGGGAGAGATGGGAGCACAGTCCACTTGAAGCCGCTGATGGACTTGTGCAGGGCCTCCAGGCCATTTACAAGAAGGGCGCTGAGTCAGTGGTAACCGCCGCACAGTTCAGAGAGACTGCCATGGGCACCGAGGTGTCACAGGCATCCCACAGCTGAACCACTTTGGTAAACTGTGACAGGTGCACAGAGTGCAGCAGAGAGCTCTAGGAGGAAGTGGCCATCCTTCAGTCCACCCACCGGAAGTCCCTATTTTAATTAGGGGTGAGCGGATTCGGTTCTACTCGGTTCCGTTCGGATAAAAAAAACAAATCTTATTGGCTATCCAAAACTCGTGACAGCTGATACCCAATAAGATTTGGTTTTTAAATCGGAAAGGAACCGAGTAGAACCGAATCTGCTCACCCCTAATTTTAATCATCTTCTCTTGTCATGTCATGCCATATCTTGTCTTGTATTTTGCTATGTGGGTCAATATGAAAATACCCAGCAACACAGATCTCAAGACAGTATTCAGATGTTGGTTACTTTGCACTGCATCTGTGTAGGTACAGCAGGGTTTCATTTTGAATGTGTCCTATTTAGCTTGGCTTAGTGGTTTCAAGTTTTGAGCAATACATCTGTTTTACAATTACATTATTACACAGTATTAGGATGTGGAATGGATAGGGTCAGCTCATAGCTACAAATTGGCAGTAAATTGTTAACCTATAAACTCAAAATTCTATTGAATGTTACCTGTACAAAGTGCACTAACATGTTTGTAGTAGAGTTTTCAATTGACCTGGATTTAAATTCTTTTTTTTTTAAATAGTGTATCTCCATCACACACACACACACACACACACATATATATATATATATATATATACATACATATATACATACATCTATCTTATAAATCAGAATGTCTGTTTGTTTTAGTGATTGCGATCAACTCAGCAAACACTGATCTGATTGTTATGTGGTTTTCTCCATTGTGTAGGTAATTTCCCCAGGCAGGATTTAGGCTAAGGATCATCACAATCGGTCATCAATGAGGGCTGTGGGCGGGGATTAGTGGGAAGGTGTCCCCTGCACTGCTCTTGGCAAGTCTAAACTATTTTCTGCCCTATGCTTCAAAGAGGAGCTTTTGCTATGAGCAGTGAGAGAAGTCTAGAGCTTACAGTAAAGAGGGCAGCTACCACATGAGGAGACCCAATACAAAAGTGCTGGTGTACCTGATGTTTAAGGACTCGTTATATGAGTTGATCGGTGGAGCTCGCTGCCATCTGTGGAGGCTGCAGCACTGTCCTCAGTGATGAGAATACTGGCTTGCAGTCACTGAACAGAACAGAGGGGACACTCAGTACATGTCCCTAGAGATGGTTCCTGTGCAGGAGGTGCGGCTCAGTACAACGGAGCTGGGGTACAAGTGGCAAAGATTACCAGAGTGCAGCCCACTGAGGGAGGGAGCGGGCTGCCTAGGGAGAGACGGATCACAAACTTCCACCCAAGTGAAGCCGGGTACTGCAACTAATATATATATATATATTATATTTAAGATTTCACTAGCGCCTGGGATTTATTTTTTGTGTATTTTTAAACAATCTAAAATTCAATAAAAAACTTGCAATTGTTTTCATTTTTCTACCAATTTGACGAACCAGTAAATAATATATATCTCTATTCATGAGAATGCAGCCTATTACTTCGCCCCAAGCCAAGTGACACTGTATAATTCCCAAGTGTATTTTAACACCAATTAATGAATCCATGCTCGGTTGGTAAATAAGGTGAAGAAGCAGAAAAAGATTGGTTTGAACTAGATTTTATTAAAAAAGAAAAATAAATAAATGTTTAATAACTAGTGAGAAATTCCTACAAAATTTTCCTGTAAAGTTTTGTTGTTCATTGGCAAATAAAATGTTAACAATTCTGTATATGTAATGTATACCCCAATATATTATGGTCAATACTGTTAAGAGATCATTTACTGGCAACAGCTGTAGGATGATGAAAAGCATATGTGTTACACTGTGAGTTTTTCCACACGTGAGTATCATTAATCAGTAAGCATCTGTTCAACCTACAAATGCATACAGGCCCCACAGTACATACATCAAGCCAGCTGAGCAATAAGATACGTCGATGTATATCATTAGCACATTTTGAAGTCTAACTGTTTTAACATCATTCCCAAGGCATAACAATATATGAAATATGTGCTAGTGACATTGTCAGAAACATTATGGAAGCTTTCATGTGGGAAGTGTGCTATTCTCAGGTCATGTGCAGTTCATATTCGGTAAGAATAGAAGCAGACAGAATGCGTGCCATACTGTATTCTATGATAACCATTCGGATATTAATCTGTCCCCCTTTTATTTCTATGCAGAAAGCTGTACACAGTGCCCTGAATTCCACTATTTACAATGAATAATTCTTGTTCCCATGCAAATCATAAAACATTTTAGTGATTGTATGTATTCTAGAAGTTAACTTGCCTAAGTGTGGAAGGCTGTGCTGGGATCAAGTGTTTGATCCAAGCATCAGCAGAGTTACAGGGGCAGGCAGAGGGGATGTGTCCTCTGCGGGACACATCTGTTGCGGCGCTGGGACAGTGATGTCCCTAGTGTCGGTGCAGACGCCGCGGGCACCTGGTGAAGGGACCGCCTGGTCCCTTTCATCAGTGCCGGCGGTACTGTGGCGCCGGGAGAAGTTTCGCTCTTGGCGCAAGCTCAGCGGAGCTTGGCGCCCGGCAGCCAAGAAGCGTTGGGTAGCCGGTGCTGGGACAGAGTGCCAGGTAGCAGGTAGGCCCTCCATGAGGGCCACCATATACCCCCTCCCTAGACCACCAGGGTTGTCGGGCACTAGGCCCGTGGGGCATTGTCGGGCACTAGGCTCGTGCACAAATAGGCGGTCACAAGGCCCGGGGCACAATAGCGGGCATTAGGCCCGTTAAAGGATTGGCCCTTAATCAGGTGTGAGTGGCCTGGGTACTAGGCCCAGGTCACTAAATAATAAAGTAGGTGGGCAACTGCCTGAGCCCCATAAAAAGTGGTCTGGGCATTAGACTACCAGAGCCCACCGTTAGGCAGGCATCTAGGCCTGAGCTACAATATAGAAAAAGGGGATGCTGGGCAGTAGCCCCAAGTCCCTCGTGTACCCTGCAGTAGGCAGGCATAAGCCCTGAGCCGCTGGTAAGACCCTGAGCATTAGGCCCAGGGCCCTGAGCCCATTAGGTGTGCCACTCATATAGAAAGGTAGCCCCGTATAGATGATTAGAGGTGTGAGCAGTAGTGGAGAGCTGTACGGCTCCCACCAGTGAGGTAGTGTTTTCCCCAGTCACTGAGAAGAGGAGCTGGCCAGCTCTGGAAAGGTAGGAAGCAGGCATTTAAAGAGACAGCACCGTGTTTTGCTCTTGTATACTTATAGTCTGTGTTTGGTGTTCCGCGCAGGGCAAAAGTTTAGTTATTGTTATATCTGTCGCACTACACACACTGTAGGTTGAGGGTGAAGCCGTTTTAGTATGTGTAGTTGCGTGACATAGGTTTAGGCCCTGCACGGCTGTGTTGTGTATCTCCTTACAGGGACCTGTAGGCGAGTGAGCAGAAGAAGAGCATGAGTGGACACGGTGAGAAATATCTGTGTGTACTGTCTCTCCCTGTTTGTTTGTCACTACCTATCCTTCCTTCCTTCTGGGCGGACGGTGAACCTTGCAACCCGGTGCAAGGACGGATCTTCACCTGGTGCGTGAGTACCAATAGGTGAAAATTCAGGATCTGAGGCCAAAAGTGCCAATGATGATCTTCACTTAAAACCTGAATTTATTCCTCGGTTCGGTAGGGCGCGTCGGTCAACGTGAGGAAGGATGGTACTCACCTCGTCTCCTTCCCCCTAGGTCATCGTGTCCGTGTTCTATTTGGAGGTTCCAGGACCATCTGTTCAACACACGGCCTTGGGTCAATCTTTCCTTTCAGCTACGACATGAGTGACCAGATCATACTGTGTATCTAGCTGCTCTGTGTCCTGCTACACTTTCACTCATAGTTCTCAGTTTAAGAAAGCTGTCATGCACAATAAGCATACAGCCACTGAATACATCAGACTCTGAAGAATAAAAGCTGCTCCCCAGCAGAAAGGGGGCTGTGGTTGATTGGGGAAGTCCCTGATAAAATTGTTCATCTGTTACCTTGGGGTGCACCACCAACAGAGTGATGGCATACACATTAATATATTTTGGATGTTGGTTTTCCATATGTTTTGGTATATGAGATAGTCTTGTGCAGGATCGACCTCTCTCCCCCACTTAACTTGCATAATCAATTGGGGAAGTGCCTGAGGTGGGGCACCTTGGGCACCCAGAACTCTTAACAACTGATAATAAATTAGAGATGTGCGGGTCCAGATTTCTGAAATCTGAACACTCCTGAATTTAAGGGTTCCGAGTAGAAACACGTCAAGGTTCGGATTCATTTTGAACCGAATCCCGATTCTGATCTGTTTCCGGGCCAGAACTCGGATTTAAAAACTGAACTCGGGTTTTGGATTCGGACATTTTATTTTATTTTATTTTTTTTTTATCGTGTTTTATTGATTTTTTTATCGATTTTTATCAAAACCAAAAAACTTGAGAGTAGTTTTGCAAAAGCAAAACCAAAAAACGAAGTTTAATCCAAATCCAAACCCAAAACAAACACGGGGGTCCTCGCACATCTCTGTAATAAATTCTGACATTATTTAAACATAATTTATGTAAATAATAATTACAGGAATTTCTTAATATTTTACAATGCAAATATTATTTACAGGAATATATAAATATATTAATAGTCTAAAAAACTTTAAAACATTCAAAGCACTTTCTACTGATACTGGTAAATATGCATATTCAATGCAAGCAATATGATAATTCGGGTAAATGTAATAGCTTGCGATTTTGTCTTTTTTTTCGCACTTTTCCGGAACTCTCAAATGTAATAGAGTGTGAGAACAGGCTTTTTCGCATGTTTCGCATCTTAGCAAATTCGCACTTTTGAATTTCGCATCCAGATGTTTTCCAATGTTAACAATACAACTCACCAAATGTAAAAGAGTGCGAGCTAGGAATTTGTAAGGCAAACTTTACTAAAGTTTGCAAAAACTTTAGACCAGGTTCAGATATGAGGGTTTTAAGTCAATTTCCTTTTAAAAAAAAGCTGTGCCAAATTAACCCATGTGAACTCCATAAAACTTAATCCTAGATACACCACACCTTCAGCCATTCCACCTGTGAGGGTTGGAGTAATGGAGTTTGTACAGTCTTCATTTGAGCTGTATGCTTGTGGCCTGCTTTCTATGGAGGCGCTGTGCAGGAGGAGGGCGCAGGAGCATCACCAGATTCAGGTCCCTATTCTGCTTCAGGTGAGGATATGAACTAAGGATGGACCTGGACTCCATCTCTAATCATGAGGTGGTTCAGTTATTTAGATTGAACCACACAAACCTCATGGCCCTATATGAGCAGATGAGAGATGCTTTGGAGCCTTTGGCTGGTAGCAACTATGCAGTGCCTGGGCTGCATAAATTAGTGTGTGCCCTGCATTTTTTTTGACACTGGCTCATTTCAGTCAGTGAGCGCTAGAGTGCTGGGTATTACACAAGCCACTTTCTCTAGGCATTTATCTCAAGTGTTATCTGCCCTGAAGAAGTTGTGGCGAACATATATCTCATTCCCTCGTTGTGTCAGGACCTTAAGGTAGCTTTCTATCAGCTCTCAGCATAATGCACTGGGAGCCATAGACTGCACCCACATTAGGATCAGGTCACTGCACTTGAGGGGGTATGTCTATGTAAATAGACATGGCTACCACTCCCTCAAGATTCTCAGTGTGGTTGCAGGTTAACCATGGTCTTGCCATGATGCCTATATCCTGCGCCAGTCAGCCCTGTCGGATAGGTTTCATGAAGGACACATGCCAGAGGGCTGGCTATTTGTCATGTTATTTCTATAATTTATAATGTTTTACATTTAAGTTTGAATAGCTCTGTTTTTTTGTGTGTTTAAAGGTTTAAAACACCGTCTTTCATCATTTAGGTGACTCAGGATATGGGAGTCAGACTTGGCTCATGACACCTCTGTTGCGACCACGATGACCTTCACAGCACCGGTACAACAATGCACACATTGCTACAAAGTCAATAATAGAGCATACCTTTGGTGTTTTGAAAAGCATGTTTCATTGTTTGCACCGTGTTATCTGAGGACCCATCATTCCGGATTGTTATGAATATCTAAAAGGCATATCCCTCTATCAGTGAACAGGATTAACATCCAGTGGACAGTCCTAATATTTCCACATTTTGGCTTTCCCAGTGTCCATCACGAAGGTATTGTGTAGGAACAGGCAGACTTTGGAGTTTTAGGGTTGTGGGTGAGATCATCTGCTTTTTATATTTATATTGTCACATCAGTACCATGAGTTAAAATACTTATATGTCTAATATGAAGTATAGTGACATTTTATCATATTAAATATTGAATTTCTATGCCATACATGTATATTATTACTATTTTACATATGTAATTTATGTTCAGCGCTATTACTTGTTTTGTGATTTTTATACATGTCAGGGAGTGACTATCCCTTCTTTATAGTAGCTGCTTGGTTGAACCACTCATTCCAGCGCCTGTCTAGTATCGTATTGGTATCCATTCTTTTATACTGTAACATGTTTTACTTTTTCTTTTTGTCTGCTGAACCGACTTTACCTCTATCTATGGCTTTAAGCACACCACCACGTGTGTGCAGACTGTGCCAGGGTGGTGTGGTAGGTGATGGACTAAGTGAAGTTGTAAACACACTACTAATAGTGGATGTTGATGTTGCCTTTATTAGGCTCCTATGCCCTACTAACTCTCTGTGAAGGTTTATAAGTACCTCAGAGTGTGCCCAAATAGCCTGAGTGAGGTCAAGCAGCCTTAAATCAATATTGTTAGCCATTCTAATTCGTGTACCCTCCGCCACTCTGTTAGCACATAATATTTTTTTTAAATATGATTAATGGAATCCATTTGTTGTGCTTGTCTCTCCATAAAGAAGACCTGCTTAGTTCTAAACCTATCAAGGGACAAAGCTATTTCCTCTACAGAAGGGGGTTGTTGAGGTGTAGGTGTAGGCTGAGGTGATGTGCGGTTGAGTTGCTGGTTGTTGTTAGTAACAATTTCTGTATTTCCATCCACAGCCATGCCAGGATCTACTGTGACTAAGACAATGTCATGATCATCATCTTCTTCCTGACGATGGAGTTGTGGAGTTGGAGGATTTGGACGTGATAGACCTAAAAAAAGGTACTCTGTACAATCTAGGTGACAACATACTTGTAGGTGAAGTTGTACAGCAGCAGCATATTGTACAGTAATAGAGCAGTACTAACACCCCTAAAAATTATGCTAATTCAAATATGTAATATCAGTATTGTTATGGTACTCACCAATAGGGGCTGGATATGGAGGTCTATCTGTATCCTCAATCTGCATTCCGTGTAGGATCTCTGTTGGAATGATCTGTTTGAACTCTTGTTCATAAGATGTGTAGTGTATGGGGATGTGACGCCCACCACCGGTCTTGCGGGACTGCTTAACTTCATCAGCCTTTTTGCCCTTTAACACACGTTTGATGTCATTGAAACGTTTTTTTAACATTGTAAACGTCACGTCTGCAGCTACTGATAGCATTAACAGTTCTGTGATGCCAACCCACATTTGTTTCTTTCTGGCCAGGGGGGTAGAGTGTGCGCGTTCTCCCAGGAGATCTGTGAACACTGGTACCAAAGCATGTACCAGTGCAGAATTTTCATCATAGGTGAAGCATATTTTGCGCACACAGCGCATCCTACCAGGCAATGGACCAGCAGACTCAGCCTCCTCCTCTTCATCCTCCCCCTCATCTCCATTTTCCTCCTCCACCTGTGTGTGTTCATCCTCCTCCTGCGCTTCCTGGTCAGACAAACCTTCCTCCTCCTGATGACTGTGACTCTGCCTGACAATCACCTCTGGATCCTCCTCCTCCTCCGGCCTCTACTGAGCTCCCCCAGCTCTCCTGCTGCCATGCTGCATCACTGTGTCTGCAGACCACACCTCTCCTCTCATTGATTCAGCTCCTCACTCCCTATCAATGCACAAAATGGTGGCTCAGGGATTTATATAGTGTGTGTGATACCTAAGTCATGGGACTTGGCACTACTAATGGGTGATTCTCTTTGTGTCAGTATGCTTGCTGAAATGAAAACCACATTCCGGTTGGTCTAAATTTTGCGCCTTTTCCGGGGAGTTTCATCATGAGACGTCGCAAGCGAGCAGCGTATGGGGCTGACATATCGCGATCTATTACATACATGAAATGAGAGTGATATTTACAATAAAAAAACATGCGATTAGGTGCAAAACCATAAGTGTGAATAAACTCACATCCTATTACATTTGGCCCAGTGTGTCTGTAGGGTCAGAACATAGTAAAAAATATATTTTTGTTTTACACCTGCTTTCATAGACAAATTTGTTCTTTTCACTAATTAAGGACTTAGAATTTCCTTTCCAAGTGTATTAATGACTGGTTAAAAGTCTATTTTAATCATTTATGAGGAGGAAAGTTCTTGTGCTATCTTAATGGACTTGCAAAAAAACAGTTTTGCAGCATGTATAAACTTACATATAGAACTCCAAGAAAACTATAAGATCAAAACCAGTTTTTGCCTTTAATTAAAACCAACCAAATGGCAGCACTACAAATCTCAGCTGAATCATCTGCATTTTCTGCCCATGAGACTGCCAAGGTTTTGGTTGAATGAACTCTAATACCCTGAGGAGTAGAGATGAGCAAAGCCATTTGTCAAATTTTGAGTTTCCATGTAATACAATGTTTTCTGGTTGGTGAATGTCATGCTAAAATTCTTTTTTTTTTATAATTTGGATGATACGTGTTGGTTTCAACAAAATTGTATTTTAAAATATAGGTTTACGAAAAATTGTGTATAATAAAAACAGCAATTATTATTCAACCGATGTAACCTCAATGTTACAAGGACCTTGAAAAAGGCCACAAGGTGGTCGAAACATGTTGGCATAGGAGATATATAGTGGACCTTACCTAGGACGCAGGCTGACAATTTATATGGCGAATTGCCCGGGATTTACCATCTCTATCCACCGATGTTGTGACACATCCAGTCTCAAATCCTTCTGGAGTCCATCTTAACATGCACTTTATATGCACTATATGTATGCACTTTTTTTATCAGTTACGTCTTAAGAGAGGAGGGGGCCCGTGTGCATTCTCTGTGCAGGGCCCCCTCCTCTCTCCTCGGTGGCCGGCCACGGCAGAATCAGTAGACTCTGGGCACTAGAGTGTGCCCAGAGTCTACTGCACATGTGCAGAACACTGGAAAAATGGCCACGGCGGCCATTTTATGGTGTTCTGTGAAGCGCTGACACCCGACACGGGACCACGGACAGGTGAGTTTTAAATTATATGGGTGCAGGGTGTGCAGTGCGGGGCCCGTGTGCCCTGCATACCCTTCACCCATTACAGATATACCCCTGCCCCTAATCATAGTCCTCCATCTAGTGCCTAACTCTAACCACTCCTTATCACGCAGCCTAACCCTAATCCTCCCAGCAGTGCCTATGTCTAACTATTGGCATCATCAGAATGTCGACGTTACACATGGTAAAAATTCAAATGTCGACATTCTGAGGATGTCGACGTACAGTAGTGTCTGTCAGTAGTTTAAACAATGTCTACATTCTAATGTCAACTTTGTGGTGGCAATGTTATGAATGTCGACATGGTTACTGTTGACCTTCTTACCAGATACTATTCTGTATGCTTATTTAGGAATGAGATCACATGGAATATTAAACTGTACTTCAATTAGTAAAAAATGTTGTACGAGCTCATAGCTGTCACTTTTTGCCTTTTTTCTTGCAATCCACAAAGATTTTGCAAACAATGTAATTTAATTAACATTAATGGTTCTTATTATCGTAGATCACAAATATATTTACTGTTATATTCAAACTTCACTCCTCTGCTTTCTATTGCGGACAAAAGTTAGTTGTTACTATTATTTATCATGTTTTTTTGCCTTCTGTCACCCCAAACATCTCACCATGGATTTTGGAAGAGTATGTGAAAAAAAATCTTGTCTATAACTATGCACTGGGTCAGTGTTTGTGGTTTCTCTATTATTGACAGCAAAACCATCCTTTTTGCACCTTGACATACATAAAGATATTGCCATGGAGATTAGTTTGAATTACTTGTCAGAAATTCTTTTTACACTGTAATGTATTGCCTTGGCTTGTTTGCTTTACACTCTCACTGTGGTCCTGATAATGACTTGCTATTAATTCTGGTAACACAGAATTGAGTCATCAATAAACTTCCTGCAATATACTTGCCAACAATTACTCCAGCAGCCAAGTTTAAGGTTTTCCAATGAAGAAAAAAAGATTATTATTTGACACATTATTTATTACACAAGGCAGTATGCTGATACTGTATGTTATGTTATTAACTGTCAAAAATCAATAGCTGCTTTGAACAGTTGCTTTGAACCTGTCTGGAGCCTCATTTGTTTTAGTCCTATACAATACATTTAAAACATTATTTAAGGAGTTGATTTAACAGTATAGGAAATTAATTATGTCTTCTTTATTGAGGCGTAAAGAAAGAATTTGCACAATTTTTTTTTTACTATTGGGTTTGGTTGGCCAAGACAATCACCCTTGTCAACTACTGTAGTATGCTTTAATATAGTTTCTATCTATGAGAACAAGGAAATATCCTGATTAAAAACTGAAAACAAATGTTGAATGAAACAGCACTGCAGCGCTTGTGAAGACTAGAGAGGAGAGAGAAGGCAGAAGGAAAAAGAAGAGGAGGAAAGAGAGCCAGAGCTAAAGTAAGTATTGTAGGATGGAGGGTGGAAATCACTGAATGGTATTTATTAAAATAAATGGTGTGCTAGTGGAGACTGATTGAAGTTTATCGTACTTGTAAAAAAAAGGCTCAAATGACAAAATAAAGAATATTAGTGAGTGGGGCAGAGAGGATCGGGCACAAATAACACCGGCCTGCAAAATTGGGGTAATTGAAAACTGTCTGCAATTTGATAGCTGATTCTTATGGTTATTGGCATGCTATATAAGTATAACTACATTATCAAATTTCTCTATCACGCAAGGATTTTTCACAAAGTGAATGTGAAAATATGGGGAAATAAAATAATAACAAAAATTCTGGTTGTACCATATTTATTTGTAAAAAACATTAAAAATAGTTTTATCCACAAAATTATTGTTAGAAATCCATTTTTATGTTGTAAAAAAAAAACATTAAAATTAGTTTTATTCCCAAATTTTAATATTTTTTACAATGTCAGAAATCCATTCTGACATGGTAAAAAATATAAAAAAACAGGTTTATGCACATTTACAAGTCCTTATATTGCCTTTTCCTTTTTCACTCAAAGTTCTTTTTGGTACTTTTTGTTTTGTAGACAGCTTGTGACTCTTCTCTGTGCAGCATTCAACAGTAGTCTGCAAACATGTTGACGTTCCACCTACCCTGGTATCTGCATTCTATCTCCTTGATAACTTCATGAAATTTTCCCTCTGATCTTCACTTACAGCACCAAGATTTTAAAGGAAATAGTCAAAATGAGAATTCAGGAAGTACACCTTTAAACTCACTGAGCAACCCAAGTCTTTGTATTTCATCAGCATGTCTTTCACAATACACTTAAAGTTAGGGTCCTTATCCTACAAATGTCTTTATTACTTATTTGAAAGCTTCCCAGGCCTCTTTTTCAACTATTTCCATTTTTGTTTCAAACACTTAATTATGACTCATGGCACCTATTATAATCACTGAATAGCCAACCCCACTCCTCTCCCTATTTTCCCTTCTTTGTTCTTGGGATGTTCTTTCTTTCCCTTCTGCTCTACGGGAGGTTTCTGTCCTCCCTGAGCTTGCCTTACCCCTCGTTCTTACTATCATCAAATGATAGTAAAAAATGTTCTCAAAACACTAATGAAATTTTAGTTTTAAAGCTTAATACAGTAATTCTGGAAATACTGAAAATTATTTTTTTTAATTTGCAGATAGAACTTTTTAAGGGGTGAAAAGGAGAACAAGGAAAACCAGGCCCAAATGAAGAAATATACAGGGTTTGGATGCAGAGAGAACCAAGCCAAAGTGCAAAGATATTGGAGCAAGATAGAGAGTACAAAAACAACTAAGCCCACATTATGAAATAATTATGAGGGGGGGGACTGGGCAGGTAATTGATAACATGTGCTGTAGATGATTATTACATAGCACAGTTGTAACATACAGTACTGTGCCACATATTTGATGGCCATTTTTTAAGAAACAGCAAAGGTTTGTTCTCCAGGTTTATAATTACTTTGCAAGGAAAATAACAGAAATAAACAGAAATAAAAGCAAAGATCTATACAACCCCAGAACTACTTCTAATAGGGAAGGAGAGGGGGTGCGTGTTCAAACACCTTCTGAAGATGGTGAAGTTTCCTGCTGTCAAGCTCTGAAAATGTAGTAATTTTGAAGCTCGATGAATTTAGGTCCCAATACTATTGTACGGGGACAGCGTGCCAGTCAGGACTGAAAGGTAAGCAAGAGATATGAGTGATATCTCTTACATTACCTTTATAATGAATGGCCATGATACTTAATTTCTACAAAAGTAGGTGAAAATATTAATTATCACCTACTTTTGTGGACAGGTGATTCATTTTGATCTCCTTTCATTTCACGGTTTTCATTAAAAAATACTTATGGCATAATAAGCAAAAATGCATTTTCGAAAAATAAAATAAATATTTAAAAATTGGAATAGACAAAGAAGAACAAATAAATTCTAAAATAAAATATAAGTAAGTTTTACAATTTGTCTTATTACAACGCGTTTCGTGGATAGGTCCGCTTTCTCAGGCAGATAGGTCCTGCTGTCCAGCAATGTAGTAGTTAATTAATTCATATGCATCCCCCAATTTTATAAATTATTTAAAAGCATTATATGTCGGTATAGGCACTGTGCACAGCATTGTTCTTTAGACACAATTTCCCTTTTTCTATACAATTTGCTATACCTATTTTAATATTTCGCTGAACTATATGTTTGTTTGGTCCATAATACTATTTTAATTGAACTTTCAAGAAAAGTTAAATTTGAGTTATGCGCACCATGACAAGACAATCTTCTCCATCCCTTGGTTCATATATATATCCCCGAGGATAATGAATGGCTGACGGTGTTTGCCAGGTATACCTACATTGAAACCAAGTGGTAATCAGGCTGATTATGGTACGATTGGTACATGTTACAGACATGATTAAAACTTTTATAAGCACTATGGAGTGCCCCCTTTGTTCTATATATTGACAGATACTACACCCTGTGGGATTCCAGGAGACCTTGGGAAAGGGGAGCAGCGGCTTTAACATAGGAGCCTAGTGCAGATATCACAGCCTATACTAGGATAAAGAGTGCTGAACTAATTTTATTGTTTGTTCAATTTCACTGAATATATTACAAGCAAAGTGGTAAAGTGAGCACCTGCTTAGGTTGTATATATATATATATATATATAAATATATATATATATTTGTATATATACACATCCTCAAATTAACAAGCTGAACCTGTGCTTGGCTGGCTTTTAAAACCCTGGTCTTCCCAGCAAACTGGCAATTGCTGGGAAGGCAATCCTGTGTGTGACGATACCGGGCCTACTTTATAACTCTGTGCTACACAGCCAGTTTACCCAGTACCTATAAAAGGTTCAAATATCACCCAGACAAATATCCAATTTATCAAAACTTGGTTTACTTAACAAAATGGTGGAGCAAATACATTATTTAAATAATAATCCGCAACAAAACTCACTACAGTCTGGCACAGACAACATGCAGGGTATAATGAAAAACACCTCACCAGTATCCTAGTCACTCAAAGGTGTTGCTGTCTATCCAAGCTGCTCCTGGGATGCAGACCCTCTATTCCTTGAGGCTGTCAACAAGGCAGCAGTCATAGGTCACTTTTACTCTGCTGTTGGCGGACACACAAATTCCCAAGAGGTAGATCAGGACAAAGGCAGTACTCCAGGGACCGATTGTCCCTTTTCTATCACGAGATCAAAATCTCAACAACAGCCTCACTTTAGTTATCCTGAGTAAAGAATGAATCCTTGCTGTTTTTTACAAGATGTCTTTTAAAGGAGTTACAGGACCTGCCTGATTGGTCTTTTTCTGTGTTTACCTCTTCACATGTAAACCTGCAGACAAAGGGATGGCAGCTGAGTCACTTTTGATCTAATCATGGACAGGTATTGTTCTGTTGTTAAATAGCAGTAATTATTTAAATAAGAGATGCATACCTTGTTCCTAGCGGCCTACTGGCAAATTTTCACCTGGAAGGCAAGCACACAACAGTGGCTCTTGAGTAGAGGCCCAACCATAAGCAGTCGTTTTATGTATAGAACACAGGCTGTCTTTTCGTCCTGGAGAAAATGGGTGGTCCCTGGCCAAAAGTCTTGTTTTTGAATTGCCAATTAAAATGATAATTCTACTAGCAATAATCCCCATTGGTTAAGCCTATTTATTAAGCATCTATAGAGAGTAGACACCATTCTGGTAATGACATCTTCAGACAGCATTACCAAAACAGAAGCAATAAAAAATAAATTTTGATTCTTGAAATAAACCAATTTTTAAGTACTGAAAATTGTAATTGTGTTATTGAATAATAAATAAAGTAATTGATAACGCAGACTGCACTGCAGCTCCCCCGAGTCTTTCACTTAAACTTCTTGCTGCAACAACAACATTTTATATAATATGTTATATATTATAGCACCAGCTAGGGAAGGGAGGGGTTATTTAGTAGTACACTGTAATGTGTAGGCGATAGCGCAGTCAAGTTGTCAATTATCACCTTACCTAACTAGCTTCTTTCCTCATTCTCTTCTTGTGCGCTTCAAGAGATTCACTCAGTCCGAAAGTTCTGTCATACAGAAAATATGGTGAAGTGGGATGTAGGAAACTGGGCGTGAGTCTTACAGATTGATGCATTAATCCTTATTTTCAAATCATATCCATTTCACATTTCTCTTAATTTTTTGTCCAGGAGCCTCCTCACCTCTCCTTCATCTGACTGTTAGTTCCACATTTATTTGCTTTTCCAATTCTTCTTTTTCGCATAGCACTCTAACACCCCTCTTTCCTCATAGTGACTCCCTCCATCCGACTTGCTTGCACTCATCATTTTTCCCCTTTTTTATCATAAGTGATCTCCATTCATAATAATCATTAACCTTCTCATCCTCAGTAAATGACATAATCATTAATCACTAAGGTCATTATCACACCTTCATCAACATTAACAAGCCCATGATCAACTAACACCCAGCACTGTATTTAAGCCTCTTATAATCATAACTCCGTCATCACCAAAAAACTCCTTATAATTATTAACACATTCAGTCTTTTTATAATAACTTATTAACTCCCTTGTCCCCTCATAATTAACCCCCCATATTATTAATTTCATTTATATTAATTAACTACCACACTCTTTAGCTCCCTCAGTGATATCAAAAGAACCCATACATTATTAACTTTTATTAAAGTCTTAAGATTATTAAGCCCCTCACCTCATAATTAATCCACAATTATCATACCTAAACCCCTCAACATTAACTTCCCACAATAACATTAATTCCTCATTCTACCCCAATTCACCTATGTCACAGTCAGAGGGTAACTAATTACATCAGAACCCTCTCTCCACCTATCCTTCTGTGCCCCTCATTACCTCACTGTAATTCCAGATCAGCCAGCAGAATACTGGCATACTTTCCCCCTACATAGGGTTTGCACACGGCAGATACATTCAGCATAAAATGCTGGCATAGTTGTTCAAAGGCACATTGTGACAATGTTTATGCTCAGTGGCAACAACAGGATGAGTGATTGATGCTGGCACTAATGGCAGTGGACTGAATACCCATACATTTTGAGGATAACCATAGACACACAACTGGAGACCACCACTCTATATCCATCCAAGAATCAATAAACCTCTCCACCTCTTGGAATTTTGTCTTCGTATGTAGCTGTTGAGATTGGAGTAACTTTCAATGCTATAAGAGGAACTTATTCTGTTGGATTCCATTGCTATTTGGAGCTTACCTTATTGACATGTTGATACCTACTCTATCCTCCAGTGGTTTGTTCCCACCCAGTGCTACACATTCACACTCCCTCTTTGTATTCTGTTTTGTGTTGTGGCATTTGACTCGTGTGTACTGTGGCAGTATAGGTGGGGTGCTCGGAGCTCAGTGATGTTTATTTATTTTACTTACAGTATACAAATAAAGGTTAAATTGACTTGACTTCCCATGTAGCCAATTCTTATGCTGGGCATACACAGCCAGATAAAATGTCTGTCAGACCGACAGACATTTTATCTGGCCGACTGCCAGCCACAAATGTTGCCGGCATACACTGTGAGAGAAATCTCACAGTGTATAGCCCAACATCCACGCTCCGCCCCCGGGGGAGGAGACATTTCCCTGTTCCTTCCGTAGGAAGGAACACAGGAAATGTCTGTCTGTCGGCCACGCTGGGCATACACTGCCCGATGCGGCCGACAGTTACCGGGTAAATATCGCATCGGACGGGCATGCTGGACAATCCCGACCGAGCAATATTTAACCCTCGGTCGCCCGCACACACGCTACAATTATCGGGGCGATCCGCCGATATCAGGCGGATCGCCCCGATAATTGTAGTGTGTATGGCCAGCATTAGCAATTGGGTCTTGTAGTTAACAGATCAGAACATATAGTTGTGCATGCAGACAGCACCCAATTTCAATGTTCTGTTCAGGAGAACCAGGGACATATAGCCATTTCCCTTTAGAGCTTAATATGTTTACTGTTACTGTTTGCCCTCAGGACTTCTGCATAGAGATTTTGGTGTTTACCATGAAGTAAGAGTATTTTGGATTTGAAGGCAAGTAACTCATAGTTAGGAATCAGACAACAAACTAGAAAATCTTCATACAGAGAAAAGTTCAGAATAGGTTGGATGTGGTGTAGGTGAAATGTGAAAGGTTGGTACACAGACAGGACCTGTGCAAGGTTTCTCGGAACCCTAGGCCAGTGGTTCTCATAATTGGTCCTCAGAACCCCACACAGTTCATGTTTTCTAAGTCACCTAGCAGGTGCTCAGGTGTATTCATTACTCACTGACACATTTTAAAAGATCCACAGGTGGAGATAATTATTTCCTTTGTGATTCTGTGAGGAGACCTGGAAAACATGCACTGAGGACCGATTTTGAGAACCTCTACCCTAGGCAAAACTTCAGCATATTGCCTCCCCCACCACCACCACTAATACCCACTTTTCAGCCTCTCAAGTGAAAGTGTGGAGGTGGTGTCTTAGCAGTTACATAGCCACCACTGTCAAAAAGAGAAGTGTGATGAAATAAGCAGAATAAGAACAGATGCACTGGGCAGTTGGTCTGGACAGAAAAGTGGGGACATTTCCAGGGTTTGAACCTTACTAGCTAGGCATATGAGCAACTGACAACTTTGTGACAGGAATGATATCAGCTATGTCTGGGAAAGGAGATATATAAAAAATTTATTGGAAAGTTAGAAGCCCTGGGGTAAATTTATTAAGAATAGTGTCATCTGGTCCGAGATTGCCTGAGTTTAAACACACAGCATCGTTGAAGCATGGGAGACTTTTGACAGCTGAAACACTCAACTTTACCAAGAATCTTGTTTTACTGAATCATATTTTTTGATGGTGTATATGATTGTGTTTTATCCCCATGTTCCCTGTGTTTCCCATAGTCAAATCCACCTGAACATGCAACCTGCACACGTCAGTGAAATATGTACAGGTTGCGTGTTTCTATAATATTATGCAAATAAATTGTTAAAATGTTTAATAAAAACAACATGGGGTCGCCACCCCCAGCATAACCAGCACCAGGCTCTTTGAGAAAACAAACGTAGGGGTCCTACATATGCTGGTAGTAAGAATAAAGGGAAAAATGGTGTCAGGGTCCCCCATATTTTTACTACCTGATCCGAGCTCCACTAGCCGTGGTGCAATGCCACAGTCAGGGCACCCAAAGCATTAACACCCCAAACTATTTAGCTCAGGCTGGGGACCCCCCAATAAAGGGGTCACCGCTCTCTTGAGTACCCCAAGCCTGGACTGAAGGTTGATGTTCCGCACTCCTGGCTGGTGGGTGCGGAGTTCAAGGGGTAAATAATGTTGCTATAAATAATATTTTCTTTTACAGGGGGATAGTGGTGCCAGCAAGCCTCCCCTGCATGCCAGTACTTGTGGAACTTCAAGTACCAGCATGCAGGGAATAAAGGGCCCACTGATGCTGCTGACCCACCTGTACAATGAATATTAAACAAAAGACAGGACACACACACCATAAGATTTAGTCTTTTATTACACATTCACTAACTGATTCCCCACTCACTCACCTGCACTCAAACTACATACTTACCTTGTCCCTAGTGCTGGTCTGTCCCCTTTTCCAGCAGAATCCAATAGCCCTACCTGTTCAAAAAAATACATACTCACCAACCTCTTGGTTCAGGTCCTCTTCTTTCCATGTAAGCATACACAAACAAATAAAGGACACCAGACTCCATGGACATAGTACTGTCTTCTAAGGACGGTACTTTGCAAATGATGCTGCAATTCCTGTGTTGTATTCCTGTCTATGGAAAGTACTTGCAAGTCTGGCCGGTGGTGAATTTATTTCTATTTGTGATTTCACCCGTGTTTTGCAGAGAGAATCATGATTTTACATGTTTTCCTTTCCGAGTTTAAAAAAATTCCCCAACACACCCATGAATGCATCCTTGGACCAACTCATTTTGTAGTAAATTTACTCCCTGGTGAGATGTAGGGAGATGATGGAGGTCACAGGCATGGGAGGATAATGGAGAGTCAGTGTGTAAGGGTGGACATAAGGCAGCAATGGTGCACAGTGCAGGACATCACTTGTGACAACAGGACTCGGTACCGTGCACGCGCAAACACAGCACTCGGGGTGACGAAATTTCACAGCCACAGCAGTGCCCCAACAGGTCAGGCTCCAGCTGCTGGGGAGTAAGTGCTCAGTGATGCCAACGCTGTCACACTCACCTGAGTCCAAATGGCGCTGCTAAGGAGCTCGCTACTATTCACGGGTCTCCTTCCCGGAGAGCTGTGGGAATGGATTAGACTAATGACATCCTCTGAGTACGGTGTGAAGCTGTGCAGTTGGGACTTCATCTACACAGTCATCATAACATGCAGGGGATCCCGTTGGAATTGGCTGTCACCAGAGAAAGAGCGGAGGAGCCCTGGGTACAGGGGAGAGTGGCAGTTCACAGTGTGGAGCACATGGGGCTACCATCTCACAGATGTCCCCTCTGGCCAATTGAAAGAGAGAGGGGAGGGCGCACTTGTGTTTTCAGACTGAGTGCATGTGGTAATGGAGGATGAGGAAAATCTCAGATCTGTTCTGTCATCACCTGGTGCCACTCCTTTACTGACCCCTGGTCTAGAAGAAGAGAGGTATCCTCCATTGTCTCCCAGGTAGTTTAAGCAGTCCACCCCCTCATGTCCCGGCACCCATAGGCAGCTACCTAAAGCTTTGTAATAAAGGTGCTGTCCCTGTACACAGGTAAACCACAAAGATACATGCACCCAGTTATCATCAATTTAAACCTATAACAGACTATAATTATGTTTTAGAGCGCCTATTAAATAATTGGTGTGTAACTATCAGGGATCATCAATGGTTGAAGTTACTTAGCATGAACTTAGAGATGCATTTATTCAGCAAATTGAGGAGAATAAGTAACAAACTGGCATTTACACACATAAATAGTCCTAAAGGACTGAACCATACAGTTTCCTCCCCAAAGTGGCTTCACAGGAACTTTTAAACTACTGTAGTTTTCCAGGAATGTACTTAAAAAGGTGTATATTGAGTCTTTCTGGATGTACTTTTATGAAACCAAATGGGGCAAGGCATGGCTGACCCCTGGTCTACTAGCACTCTATGCTAGTAGACCCCCCAATCACAAATCCAGCTATATTTATAATTATTACATTTATTAACCAAAAAAGATATTTCATAATTTTTAATTAAGCAAATTATTTCACAGAAGACAAATAAAGTGATACCATGGAGTACAGACACATTTTATCCCCAGAAAAAAAATATACACACTGTCTACCACAGGAAAAAAAATACACGCACTTTGTCTGACACAGAAAAAAAACACACACATTGTCCACCATAGGAAATAAAAAACACACATTGTCTGCCTCAGGAAATAAAACATAAACATTGTCCACCACAGGACATCTGTGCAGTGGGCGGGGAGATGATCTGTCTGGGGGAGGGGGGTCTGCTATACTAAGTGCGGGGGAAATGATGATCTGTCTGTGGGGACGGGGGGGGGTTGATCTGTCTGTGGGGAGGGGGGTATTCTGTGTTAAGGGGAGATGATCTGTGTGTGAGAAAGAGGGGCTATTCTGGGCTAGGGCAGGAGGACGCCACTGAGCAGACGCAGGATGATGGCGCTCGGGAGATGCAGGAGGATGGCACGGTGGGTGGATGGTGCCGGAGAGAATTGGGGGTGGCACTGGAGAGGCGCAGGGAGATAGCACTGAAGAAACACATGAGAGGGGATAGGCTGGAGACACACTAAGGTGATGGTGCTGGAGACACACATACAGTATAGGATGGTAGGACTGCTGATACTATTAGAAGAAAACACTGGGGCACAGTAATCTTCAGTAAGGTAACAATTCTAATGAAACCATATTATTGATGCAAATTGTACCAAAGGAGCAAATATATTTTATTAATATAAAATTGTTTGATATGGTAAACCCACATTTATTATCTGGTTGAACCTCTGTTGCATGATAATGACATTGGTTTTATTGCGACACATACAGGCGGCTTCCAGACCATGGGATCTCGTGCATGAATAGTAAATACCAACTCAAGACACTGCCTGTCCAGGGAGGATCAATTTCTTCAGAGATTCCCCATGGCAGAGAAATCATATAGGTAAGAAAATGCTCATTCACATGCTCGCTGTGCTTATTCACTGGAGAGAGGGACTGTGGGCATGGCTATCAGCTACTGGAGCGGTAGGCATGCCCCCAGTATGACTATGACTGAAACAGTGGGAGTGGCTTGCTGGCATGGTGTTTCGCATTAGGCCACACCCCTTTCCACAAAGCCACGCCCACTTTTTCGACACACGCCTTCGGCGTGCACACCGAGGACCGCTTTCACATTTTTTTCCAGGGCCACTTTCATTTCCCAATCCGCCCCTGCAGCCAAGTCTGAAGGCTGCGACCTGTATGCTGGACGCAGCTAAGTCCAAACTTCCTTTGGGGTCCCTAGTGAATACTGCTGGCACTTTAGACTCCGCGCCTTAGTACTAGGTCTTGCCAATCCTGAAGTATAGGCTAGCATCCACTATCCATCCACTATCCATCCTTGAGTTGCGATATCCAGTCTCTCCCTTGCCCACAGTTCAACATGGTACTGGCATGCATCAGCAGGCACAGTGACTCAGTCACTGGCTACATCTGCAGTGTGCGTGGGAATGTGGCTGCATGACCTATGATTTCATGCCGGCACCTATACCTGTAGGTCATGCCCCTCCTGGGCCACGTCTGAGCTGCCCGGAAGACCCAGCACTCCCCAGGCCATACATTTGCATAATGGCAGGCCCAGTTATGATGGCTGTAATGTGGTCACAGACTCCGATGGATGTGGTGGGTATAGCACCCCCAGATCGTTCCTGGGCTTCAGCAGCCATACTGCACGCCATATCGTGTGTGCCTCCCTGTTTGGCCGCTCCACTGCAATGACCTTTGAGCTGGCCCTGGGGTAAGCGGACATAGAGAAATTGGCAGTTTTGAAATAAAAAAATCAATACTGAAGCAGCAGATATTAATATACTTAAGGTAGATGTAGCTTACTGTATAGAGATAACAGTAAAACTATAAATTTGATTTGTGTCTGATTTGCCAAATTCAGTTATCAAATTTATTCAAATTAATTCTGCAAATGGATTTAGTAATTCATTGGTTAAACAATTGTTCACTGCAGAAGATTCCTATCTAATGAGGTCATCCCATTCTCAGATCCATTGCAGCAGTGTATGTCTGTAATCAGACTAAACTGGGAACTATAAAGGGTATTTGTTAATATTTTTGTTTTGAGATTTCATTGCTCTATTTTGATATTTTCTTGTTGTAAACACATTATCTTTCTTAGTTTATTAATAAAGTTTAATTAGCTATAAGTTTAATTTCCCTTTTTAATAATAATAATCAAAATCTATTATCACACAGCTGTTCTAGGTCCTCCTGCTCAGCAAGTTTGGCAAATTAATTTTATGTCTGAACGATAAAAATGCGCACTCCCGCGGCCGACAAATTGGGTCTTTTGTCTCTCCAACATGTTGGTCAATTATCATTTATCGCTGACAGATATTAGAAATATCTGTTGCTGTAAACGACGAATGATTTTTTAATAAAAATGATTAGAAACATTTAAAAAATTCCACGCCCAGAATGATGTCATGCAATATCATTCGTCGTTTGCAAAAATCTGTCATGTACATTCAGGGGTTGGCTGGCAACTTTTAGCCTGGGGGGCAAGTACAGAGCACTGGCCCATAGGTGATGGCCCATCCTTAAATGGTGTCCCCAGCTCCAGAAGCCCCCATTTGTTTATCCATCCTCAGCAGACACCTTGTGTCCCCAGACAATCCAAACAGCCCCCTTCTGTGTCCCCAGCAGACCCCCTTCTGTGTCCCCAGCAGCACCCTTCTAAGTACGCAGCCAGCCCCAGCAGACCCCCTTCTGTGTCCCCAGCCCCAGCAGCCCCCCTTCTATGTGCCCAACCAGCCCCAGGCGCAACCCTTCTATGTGCCCAGCCAGCCCACCTTCAGTTTCCCCAGCCAGCACCAGCTGGCCCCCTTCAATATCCCCACTGCCAGCCAGCGCCAGTCTTTTATGTCCTCACTCCCCAGCCAGCCCCCTTCTATGTCCCCCACTCCCCAGCCAGCCCCAGCCTTTTATGTCCCCCACTCCCCAGCCAGCCCCAGCCTTTTATGTCCCCCACTGCCCAGCCAGCTCCAGCCTTCTATGTCCCCCACTCCCCTGCCAACCTCAGCCTTTTATGCCTCCACTCCCCAGCCAGCCCCCTTCTATGTCCCCCCACTCCCAAGCCAGCACCAGCCCCCGGCCTTTTCTGTTCCCACTCCCCAGCCAGGATCCTTCGAATGTCCCCACTCCCCAGCCAACCCCCTCCTCCTCTTACCTTGTTCCGCACGCGGCTCCTCTGCTCTGTCCTGTCTCTAGAGCGGCTGTCCTGTCTCTAGAGCGGCGCGACGTGACGTCAGGGCGTCACGCACGCCAGTGCTTTCACAATTAAAAAAAAAACTTTATTGCACAGTAGCTGCACGGCCAGGACATGGGCGTGTCGGCAGCTGTGAGTGCCGCTCCGCCCACACCACGCGCCCTGTCTGGAAGCCTTGAATGCTTCCATTCTCTCCCCCCCCCCACAGAGAGCAGTCTTCAGGTGTGATACGGCCACCTATGTGCGGCAGTATCACAGTCTTGTTTTACTACATTTTTGTGGAGGAGGCGGCCCAGGACGCTAGGTGACGGTGCGGCCCAGGGGGCACATGGCACCCTGCCCCCGGCCCAGCCCGCCTCTGTGTACATTACAGATATCTGTCACCGCAGCCCCAGGAATTTTCAAAAGATAACTCTTTTGTCTTTTGTCTTTCAGAAAGATCTACTAATGGATAGGCCCATTTATGCTTTGTAGATTCAACACCTGTTGTACTGCTTTAATACCAAAGTTCCGGGTCTGAACTGGAGGTTGGAACAGGGTTCAAATCCAGATCAGACCCGGAACTTCCCCGCCGCCAACCCTGGATATTCCAGACCCGGCTCTTCCGGCATTGAAGTGGACACTTGGAGATGACGTCATCTACAAGCAGCACTGAAGCTGGCCAATCAACCGGCATGCAACATGATCCAGGTCAACTTGACCCGGATCACGCCGTTAACACTGCAGGGTGGCACAGGAACGACCAGTGGCCAATCCTGCAAAATATCCGAGTTAGATCCCCGGGTGGATCCATTTACACCGACAATCCCGGGTTGATGCGCATCAACCCGGGATTTTTAGCTCGGTGTAAAAGAGGTATAACTGAGCTGGAGTAGAGGGAGGTTTTATTTTAAAAAATTGTTATGTTGCAAATCCTGGTAGCACTTCAATTTATAAGAATAATAAATGACCAAAAGATATGCTTTTAATATCAATAAAATTTTCTCAGTTATTATATACAGTACAATAGTGTTGGTCTGAATTCATGTCCCTTGGTGTGACACTTACAAATCAGTTTTAATTAACAGCATTTTCTACCTACAGGTAAATTGATGCATTTCCTTATACAGACTTAATTATCATGAGTTATGTACATGTGCATTGAAAGAATATGATAGGGGGCAAGATTTAACATACTGACTGTATATATATATATGTATATATGTATATATATATATATATATATATCCAGTTGCCTCTCCACCATCTCTTCCGCCCTGCCGAGTAAGACAATTACCTCCCCATGTAGATAATATTCTCTCCCCCCCTGTTTACAAGTCCAGTCTTTGTGGTGCATGGTGGTCCTCATGTAGGACCTGTGAACTTGGAGCATGAGAACTTACAGTGTCTGTGGACTCCTCTGGATCAATGTTCACTCTGACAGTATCATGGGGTTTAAACAATTGTGCTACCTCGGACAAGTCATCCACACAATCCTCTGTATCTACGGGTGCAGGCACTGACACCAAAGTTTCTGTAGTAGATTTTACTCCATCAAGCGCAGGTAATCCGTTATGCTCCTGTAGTTGATCCAGGTGCCTGTGCCATAGTACACCTGGCTCAATTTCCACTACAGTATGTATAACATTGTGTACCTTTGCGATTACCCACTCTGCTCACCATGTTAGTTACGTCAGTGTTCGTAAATACGTGCATCTTTTACCCGGGATTGAGCACTGGGGACTAATTTTTGAAAAGTAGTCCGGTCTCCGGGGACGCACTGTGCTGTGGCCAATCCCTGACAGCTGGATGCAGCACAGCGTGTCCCCGGGGCCCGGCCACCCTGCCGAAAAAGACACAACACTGTTTGTTATAGCAGCCAATAAGAGTCAGACAGACTCTCATTGGCTGCTGCTGTGGAAGCCATGCTGGGATCAAGTGTCTGATCCCAGCATCAGCACAGCTGCAGGGGCAGGCAGAGGAGATGTGTCCCCTGCGAGTCACATCTGTGGCCAATGGTGGGACAGTGTGTTTGTTCCCAGCGCCAGGTAAGGAGCAGCGGCGGGTAACTGGTGAAGCAGCAGCGTCGGCGGTAAAGTGGTAGCTGGAGAAGCTTGGCTCCGGGCGCAAGCTAAGCGGAGCTCGCAAGCTAAGCGGAGCCAATTGCGGGAAAGTTCAGTCCGACAGTGGAGGGGGAGGAGTGAAGACCTCCCAAAGAAAAGAGCGTCCTGGCAACAGTTCCAGCAGCTACACAAAGGCCTGAAGACAGTGTGATCAAGGAGGAAGAAAGGAAGGCCAGGATGGGCCAGCAGCAGAAGAATGAAGCTGAGTACCGGAGAGGAATGCAGGAGTGGAAAGAAAACGAGCTAATAAAGCTCTCCCCCATGCATCCTCTTCCACCGTACCGGTAGGCGGCCTTGGGCCACCGGTATTTAACCGCTCCCTAGACCACCAGGGTTGTCGGGCACTAGGACTGTGTGATAAATTCAGGCAATAGGCCTGTGGGTATATAGGCGAGCACAAGGCCTGGGCTACATAGGGGGCATTAGGCCCAATTGAAGGTATCTGCCCCCCAAATAGGTGTGAGTGACCTGGGCACTAAAGGGTAAATAAGTGGGCCACTACTGGGGGCAATGCATAGGGGGTCAACTACTGGGGGCACTGCATAGGGGGGTTACTACAGGGGGCAATGCATAGGGGGACTACTAGGGGCAATGCTTAGGGGGACTACTACTGGGGGCACTGCATAGGGGGCAATTACTACTGGGGGCAATGCATAGGGGGACTACTAGGGGCAATGCATAGGGGGCCAACTACTGGGGGCTCTGCATAGGGGGGAATGTCCCTTTCTGAAAGGCCACCTGCCTGTCGTAATGTGAAAACTAGGGGATTGCAGCAGATATCATGAATATATGCCATGGTCCCTTGAACATACATCCTGGTAGTTCTTAATATTTCCATAGCACCTCCAAAAATAGTTTTCTGGGATATACCACACATATTAAGTTATTATCTAATGCCTTATTCACTATGGGTTTTATGTACATACAAGTCGTGTGTTGGATTATGGAGGCATTAGACATGCGTTTAAGGGGCATGTGGGGAGGTCTGATGCTGTTGGCGGTATCAGATGGGCATTCTAAGGGGGTATGTTGGGATGTGTGGTGGCATATGTGGGGAGGTCTGAGGGACATATGGGGAACTCTAAAGCATAAATTATGATGGGACACAGAAATGGTCAGATAGGACCCCATTTTTTTTAAATGGAGGGTCCCTGGGACCCACTTATTTTGTTACTCAGTGCGATCATTGTTACATGCCCACACAGTCTTTCCTACTTGAGACTGCTTCAATTGTTGCTTACGAATCAGTCTGCAAATATCTGGTTTGGTCAAATCCAGTCTAGACCTGAGGTTCCTACCCAGGAATAACATAGCTGGGGTTTGGTTGGTGGTGGCATGAACAGCATTCCTGTATACAAACAAGAAATTGGAAAGCTCGTGCTGTAATGTTCTCTTGTCTGTGCACATGGTGCGGCAAGCTTGCTTTAAAGTTTCTATGAAATGTTCAGCCAATCCAATTGTAGACCGGTGATAAGGGATGGAGGTAATCTACTGAATTCAATTTTTCTTCTTGAAGATCTGAAACTCTTCAGCAGTAAACTGAGGCCTGTTATCACTGACCAACTGCTCTGGTACCCATGTTCTGGCAAAAAACTTCTCAACACTTCCAACATGTGTGCATTTGTAGTAGAAGTGACTGTAAAAACTTCAGACAATTTGGAACAGGCATCCACCATCACCAGAAACATGGACCCCAGGAATGGCCCCGCAAAGTCCATGTGAAATGGTTGCCATGCAGTGGATGGCCACTCCCAAGGGTGCAACGGTGCTGGTGTGGTCATATATTAGACAGATTGGCACCCAGACCACTCTCTGGCCAGATTCTCCAATTGCTGATCCAACCCTGGCATGATGATCCGCAACCCCCATAGGAGGCAGCCAGAATCAAGTGTCAACTCATGCCTCCAAAGAAAGAATGGGACCAGCTGCCAGCGCAGTGGCACAACCAGGGCCGGATTAAGGCCCACATGGGCCTGGAGCTGAAAATTATCAAGGGCCTATACTGAGAAGGGGAAGAGCTGTGATCAGTGCTGTGTGGGTGTGGTCAGTCACCTTGGTGTATACACCCCCTAAACTATAACCACAATGTCTCCCTAACTACATAGAACTAGAAAGATTGCAAAATGTTTTTTTTTTTGGGGGGGGGGGGGAACTAGAAAAACTATTTAAATACTTAAAATTTATGGCCAGTTAGGCAGCTGGTAATCATTCTGTCATGTTGATGGGCCTATTTTTATGTGGAGGCCTGGAGCTGTAGCTCCATCTGCCCCATTGTTAATCTGGCCCTGGGCACAACCCACCCTTTTTGTGTAGCTGTGAGTACTTCAGCTAGGATGAGGTCTTGAGCAGTCTCATGTCTGATCAAATTGGCAATGTCCACCTAAACACTGGGCCCAGAGCTGCATCTGCAGTGACAGGAATACCCTTCCGAGGGTTAAAGATAGACAAAAAAGGTTGGTGATCAGTTATAAGCATGAATTTCTTTCCATACAAATACTGATTGAACCGTTTTACACCCCAAACCAGGCTTAAGGCTTCCCTGTCAATCAGTGCATAGTTACGTTCAGCCTTGGATAATGCCCAAGATGCAAATGCAATTGGGCGCTTCTAGCCATCCGGCATAGTATGTGACATAACAGCTCCAATGCAATAAGCTGAGGCATCACAGGCCACTCTAACAGGAAGCGAAGGGTCATAGTGGGATTGATGTAATCAAGTCTTTTACCTGTGTAAAAGCTCATTCACAGTCATTTGATCATAGCCATTTTTGACCCTGCTGGAGCAACCGGTGTAATGGATGAAAAACTGTTGCTAAGTTAGGCAAGAATCTGTGGTAATAGTTAATGACCCCCAAGAAGTAGCAAAGCTGAGAAACGTCTTTTGGCGGGGGAGCCTTTAACACAGCTTCCACATATCGTATTGTATTAATAAATTACATTGTAACCCACATACCAGTTTGATCTATAGACACACAAGCATCAAATACACCATCCAGGGGTTGAGCGCGGTAACCACTCCCTTCTGGTTGGAAAACAACTGCAGCTTGGTTAAGGACTGTCTTAAGGGACAAATGTGGAGCAGTTGTGATGCTTAGGCTTTTGATGGCCGACCAGTTTAAATACATTTTTTGCAGCCATTCCTGGTCCCACAATACTGGGCCACCATTTTGTATGATGTATAAGTCCAGATTCTCCTGCTGGCCATTATATTGTACAAGTACAGGCAACACCCCACATGGAATGACTTTCTCCCCAGTATATGTTTTAAGCAGCATTGAAGTTTTGTTTAATTTGACAATTTTAAAATGAAGTTGGTACTCTTGCTGGGACATTACAGAGATTGCTGATCCTGTGTCCAGTTCCATTTTAATAGGTTGATCATTTACTCATCGAGTGACCCATATTGCTTGTTTGTCACTGCCTTTTACTGCAGACACTTCCAAACTGCCCAGATCATTGTCACTGTCTGGATCCACCTTGTAGTCTTCCAAAGCATATGTATTTCGTACTTTAGTGCGATTTGGTCTCCCACCAGTGACCTCAGGGTGATATGCCTGTGACTGGCAAACCTGTTTAATGTGCCCTTTTTTGTTGCATTTCCTACACAGTTCATGTTTAAACCTACAGTCTCTGGGTGAATGTGTACCTGCATCACAGCGGTAGCATACATCTAATGGGGAGCCATGTGCGGGCAAAGGTGTTGTTGTTGCCACCATTTTGTGAACTTGAGATGCTGACTTGCCTCCTATCTGCAATTCCATAACATCTTTAGCTGCAGCTTCTATAGACAGTGCCACCTGTACTGCACATTTAAACATAAGATTTGTCTCTGTTAATAAACATTTTTGCACACTCTCACTAGAAATCCCACACACCAAATGATCTCTCAGGGCATCGTTCAGGCCATCTCCAAACTGACAGTGCTCAGACAGTCTTTTTTAGTTCAGCCACATATGCAGCCACTAACTCTCCCTCTTCCTGGTTCCATTTATGGAATCGGAACCATTCTGCTATCAGGAGAGGCTTTGGGGACAGACGCTCTTGTAAAATCTTAACAATAGCTATAAAAGACTTTGCAGCAGGTCTCTCAGGGTTGTTAAATGAAGAGCAGACCATAGGCTTTTCCCCCATAGCACTTAATAGGACTGGTACTTGTTTCTCCTCAGCAACATTATTTTCCACAAAATACTGTTCCAGTCTTTCTGTATACAGGAGCCAGTTATCCTCTTCTATGTTAAAGTAACTTAATGTGCCTATGTGCATAGTTATGACAACGGGCTCTTACCAGAGCTTGCAGCTAAACAGAGTGGAAGGTGATTCTCTCACAAATGCTGCCACTCCACTTCCCTTCTGGTCTGAGAGACGTGGTCTGGGTTCCTAAGCCACTCGTCGCCAATTGTAGTGTCTGTGTATGTGCTCATTCATACAGACATACAAGAGCCGTAGTCAGCAGGCTTTCAACACCTTTACTGAACTGAGGACAAAACATCAAGCAACAACATTTTGCAGCAGTGCTGTCAAGCAATGCAATGAATATAACACAGTGGTAAGACACGGTACTGCGGGCATTAAACAACAATGAATCTGGCAGAGCAAGATTCAAATATAACAATAATACTAATAATAACAATAATAATAATAATACTTTCACGGTATGTGTGTCCTGTGCTTATTTTAACATTTATTTTTCAGGAGAACTAGAGGTACCAATGGGCCCTTAATGCCCCAGATTCTTATGTTTGTGGATCCCCAAGTACCAGCATGCAAGGGAAGCTTGCTGGGACCTCTAGTTCTACTATGAAAGACCGGAGATGTGGAAAATAGAGCAGAGGATTTACCCATGTGCTCATACCCCTTTCAGACATACTAAGATTCCTGGGATTTTGGCCTGCCTAGGCCAAATTCCCGGGATCTCATGTATCTCACGTTCCCGGGTAGATGACACTGCAATTGACAAGGGAATTTCCCAGGACTTAAGTCCTGGGAATTTACCCTGCTCATGTCTGAATGATGCTACCCGGGAATTTACTCCCGGTATTCACCAAGCAGCTTGTGATTGGCCCAGGCACGGCACCAGCGGCCCGCTCCCCTCTATTCACCGGCATCCACCTGTTGTCACCATCGGCAGCACTGACAGCAGCAGCCCTGTGACCTCAGCACAATCAGGGAGACTCTGCTCTGTCATGACAGTTGTTGCTTATGGGAGAGGGGCTGGGGAAAGAGAGAGGGAGTAGGGCCAGATATTTTTAGTGACTTGTCCCTCTGTCACTTTTCCCACCTTTCTCTTTGCCACTTTTACCAACTGTCCCTATACACCTTTCTCCAACTGTCCCTCCGCACATTTCACCAGATGTTCCTGTGTAAAACAATAAAAAACCCTGCTTATGTCTGAAAGGGGTCTGCCCGGGAATTTCCGGGGTCTTAGCTGTAGTGTGAAAGGGGGGTTTTGACCAAATAACCAGGATTTTGCACAGGAGAAATTCTGAGAAGGAAATTTCCCAGGTCGTATGTCTGAAAGGTGTATTACAGTATAGGGGGGGAGCTAGTAGGCTGCAGGCCCAACTTAGATGTCTCAATCTCTCACAATGAAAATTAGAAAATTAGGTATGACCCGCTCCTGTGGGTGTATAATAGTTATGGGGGATAAAACTGTGCAGTGTGAAATATCATTGGTGCAAAATAATATAAACCTTTAACCTATAATAACCAGGGCACAATGTAGGTGATAATGATTTTTATTTCTCGAATCACAGTGGGTTGTGAAATGTCCACTTAGAAATCTTAAAGTCTGTAGTGACAATGTATGTACCACCTTGCATACTCCCACTACTTGTCTCCCTCCCCCCTTCAATTTATATCCCACCCCAATGTGGTTTTGATCTTTATAGAGCACTGTGACTCGAGAAATAAAAATCATTATCACCTACATTGTGCTCAATATTAATATGTAACACTGATATTTCACACTACACAGTTTTATCCACCATAATTATAATACACCCACAGGCGTGTGTCATATCCAATCTTCTATGTAAAAGACAATATTATTTCATCTACTTTTACACAGTCAACCCAGGCCTGGAGTGCCTTGAAGAGGAAAGGGACAGTTCCTCTGGGAGAAACAGCCTCTAACAGTTATGTATGAGATAGAGGGGCCTATTCATCATCGGAGGCCGTATGGCCTACGATGATGAAGTATTGGACTCGCTGCGAGGGATACTTAAGTATCCAACTCGCAGTGGGGGAAACGTGGCACCGGAGCAAATCATTATTGCTTCGGTGAGGGTACAGCTACTCCGAAAAGCAGTTGTCCCCGTGGTTAGTATCGTAGCTACAGAAGTAGCTGTGTTACTTACCTGCTCCCTGTCATCCCAGCTACGCATGCATGACCACAAGTCTCACATACACAAAGCCGCTGGGGAGGTAGTGAGGAGGCGGTGGAGGGATCTTCGCATCCCCGGAACTCCTTACCATAGGAAGGAGTAGGGATCTGAGAACAAGCGCTGTCTGAAAATTGCGCTTGTTCTTGGAAACTTTCAGTTTTTGGAGTTTGATTAAAATCAGGGGGTCCTATCGTTTCTGCATGGTTAACAGGCCATTCCACATGGTTACCGGGCTATTTATCGTATTATGAACAGGCCCCACAGAGTGAGATCTTAAGAGAGAAAGAGAGAGATACAGTCTGAACTAGAGAGACATACTAAGAAAGAGGCAGCTGCTGTGAGAGAGACAAGCTGAGTGAGAGACAGAGCCAGGACAAGAGACTCCTGTGAGACAGGAGGTTATTGAGAGTGATAAGCAAAGAGAAAGTTACAGACTAAAAGCTGAGAAACAGCTCTGAGAGATTAGCAGAGTACTGAGTGATAAACAGTCGAAAGCTGGGTACACACCTACTGGCTGGTTGGAATGAAAATCTGGTAAGGAATGGGAGTAAATGATGATCAGCAATTTGCTCCTAGATGCCAGAAAACAGATGAAAATGGTCGTTAGACAAGTTTGTTAAATGTTTGATCTAAACAATTTGTTCAAACAACAGTTTTGGTCCATTTTCTGGCAATTGGGAGCTGTGAAAAAGTCACACTACATAGCCTGCTGTTGCACGCATTTAGCTGCAAGAGTAGATGCGTTTGAGATGCGCGTAGTTGCTTAAAGTTGCGGATGTTCTGCAGACTGCAGCAGACACATATCCACAGTGCAAAAAATATCAAATTACCCCAGAAAAAAAGGACTTGCATACGAAAGGCCTATGTATTTTAGTTGTGTAGTTTGGATTTCGGTGTTACAGAATCATTTCTACTGTGTAGTGTTATTGGGTATTTTACTAATATTTTGCAGCCAAATGTGATATTAGATGAATATTTGGTAAAACATTTCCAAAAAGTTTGTCTCATCCCTAACAGCATACGAACACTGTGTTTCCTAAGATAATGTCTGGCATTCTCCTGAAGAGCTTAACACAACAGCCATTTTCAGTCCCAATAGAAGGATTGCCATGTCCTGCCATTCCATTTTCAACAAGATCAGACCATCACAGACATTTTTACAGCAATTAATATAAGGCACATCTATAACTTGACAAGTGTGAAATGTATGCAGCTCTTACTATCATTCCCAAGACAGAAGAAAACTTGCGAGGAAATTAAGTGACATCTTCCATGTTAAAAAGAAATGTTCGTTCTCAATGCTCATTAAAATCTTTATAATCAGTTTGTCATTTGGGATGTGTTCCGTATGCCATATAGCGCAAAGCCTGATGCAAAGCAGCTCAACCCTCCGAAGTATAAATGCAAAATTCAGATTAGAATAAATTATTAGTAATTTGCTAATGCTATTTTTAATTAATTAGTTCACATCAGTGTATTTTCAAATGTAATATATGTTTTAACATAGCTTTTCAGATGTTTCATGTTTTAAATTCCAGTACAGTAATTAGATGAATGTGAAAATGATTATGGGAAACCTATGTAATTATTTTTTGCATGATACTGTATGTGTATGGCACTGTTGATTAGAGCTGAGTAAATGGTAATAAAGCATATATTATGAGTTTCTTCCTTATTAATTTTTCATTAAAAATACTGTAGTTCTATTTTAAACAAACCATCTGTGTTTTTTTAAGATCTCAAAAAATGCAGTCTCAGGGTATTTAAAGATTGCCCTCTGGTTACTTCTGTAACATAAGAGGACACTATCATCTAATTTTTATGTAATTGGTGCGTACATTATATTTAAAACATTGTTTTATTATGGAACACTGTAGATGTTATCTATTTTATTTGAATTGAATTTGTATGCTATACTGAAAATCAAATCAATCATTATTTTAGAGGTTCTATTTGTACTTTTTAAAAACATGAAACCCCCCCCCCCCAAAAAAAAATAAACAAAATGAAAAAAAACAAAAAAACACAATGTTCCTTCTAAAAGGTTGTAATAATAGACTGCACAACTATTAGTAAAGATATCTAAGGGGTAGATTTACTAAAGATTCTAAAGCAGACAAGTGGAGGCATTGCCCATAGCAACCAATCAAATGCTGTCTGTCATTTTCTAGGATTCAATAGAGAAATTATGACTATAATCTGATTGGTTGCTACCACCACTTTTAATTTTTAGAAGCTTTAATAAATCTACCTCTAAATATTACATAGTTTATTTACCTGTTAACACAGGTAAATGGTAACTCTTTCAAGGCATAACTCTGTTCAATCATTAGGCTTTCAAAGGTAACTCTGTTCAATCATTATTTTAGCTAAGTGCAAAAATTACACTGTATCTATGGAAACAGTTACTAGGCTGTTTTTTTCTAACTTATCAACTAGCACCTACTTTAGCAATGATCAACAGTTAATTTCAGACAGAAGCCTTATTTCAAGTTTTCTGAGTTTTTACAGGAAGCTTTAGTAACCAGTGCAAGGACTTTATTTTGAAAATATAGGGGAGAAGCCAGAAATTTGTGGGCATCATAGAAAAATGTAAATGCTTCTAGAGAGACATAAAGTAGTGCCCTTGATAATGTTATGTCTCATTGTAGTGCATAGTTTTTATTTTATACCCCTTAGCAGTGTCCTACACATTGTAGCACCTCCAGTTCACAATATGCTATATTGTTGTGCCATCAGTTCACATTATGCCACACAGTGCCCCAGTTTACATTATAGCACACTGTCCCCAGTACATATAATGACACATTGTATTGCCACATTGTAGTGCCCCATATTCATAGTATGCCATATTGTATTGTCCCACTTCATATTATATGTAACATTGTAGTGCCCCCAATTCATTTTTTGCCACATTATAGTGCCCCAGTTCATATTATGCCACACTACAGTGTTTCCAGTTAATATTGTGCCAAATTACAATGCTCAAGTTCATATAATGCAACATTACAGTGCCCCTAGTATAATGTCCACTACACACACTCTTTACCATATTATACCACACTATTGTGCCCCCAGTTCATTTTATGTCACACTAGAGAACTTCCAGTTCATATTGTACCACATTACAATGGTCCATTTCATATTAAGCCACATTACAGTGTCCCCAGTATAATGTCCACTACACACACTTATCTTACCACATTATGCAACACTACTGTGCCCCCAGGTCATATAATGCACACTATAGCACTATAGAGCCTTGAGTTCATAATGTACCACATTAAGGACCTCATTCAGAGCACAGAGCGTGCGGTCGGTCTGAATGAGGGGAGGACGTCTTGAATTTTCAAGACGTCCTCCTTTGCGGTGGTAAGGCTGTGGGTTAACACCCACAGCCTTACGACCGCCTAAGGTGATGGTCGCGATGGTCAAGACCATCGCAACCATCGGGGCTTACGACGAGACCCTAGGGTAGGGTCTCCCTTGTCGTAAGCCTCGGAGAGTTTCTGGCTCTGTCTGAGCCGGAAGCTCTCCACTGACATCACTAGTGATGTCAGTGGGGCCGCCCCCAAACGGTAGGCGTTCCCATGGGAACGCCCCCGTTTGGGCTGCCACCCCCCCGACCCGCCTTCCAAACGGGGCGAGCTGTCAATCAATATCGACAGCTCGCCCCCTTTGGATCAAGACCCACTACGACCGGCGCTGTCGGTCGTAGCGGGTCTCACGCATGCGCACGATGGCGCCGGTGCCGTATGCTCTGTGGGGGGCCATCGACCCGGTCCGAGCGCATCGGCGCTAATGACCGGGTCTGAATGACCCCCTAATTGCCCAAGTTCTCATTATATCACATTGTAGTGCCCCAAGTTAATACTGTATTATGCTACAATTTAGTGCCCCACTACACGTTGAGAATCTGGTACTACCACAAGCAGTTAGACTTAAATTAACTATTACTGGTGTAAAAAAGCTTTGTGTGTCTTCATTTTAACTGGATTGGATATGTCTGTCACATTCTTACATGAGAACAAACAATTGCTAAAAATAAAATATGTGCACCCTGTCTCCCAAAGTCTATTTTGATCTATTGTTTTTTCTGATAAGTAAATGTGAGGATAACATGGTTATTTTTAGCTCTTTTTGCCCCATAAAACTGACTAATCTGCCCATACAAGAAAAAGAAAAAGGTGTGGAACTGCGCTAATACAAAATATATTAAATAAGTTTGTATAACACTGGTAGGGCAGTAAGTGTCAAGACACATTCTTAATAATAATATAAATTTAATATCAAATATTAAAAAACAAACACAATATATTAAATATTTATTTATTTTTCCTTAACAGATCATTCCACGTGTGTAGCACTTCAAAAATAGTTAATCACACTGAAAAAAGAGTAAAAAAAATATATAGCTCTGCGGTGTCCTTCCCACAGGTAGACAGATGCCCCAGCTAATAGAACCAGTCCCAGGCTCTGTAAACATCCATGTATTCACCCCGGTGTGTATAACTCTTGTGTTATGCAGCACTAAGATGGCTCTTATCCAAATAGCAAATTTTAGCAATACAACCGCCCACCAAATTTCCAGCAGATATCAGGAAAAGTTGGCACAATTCAAAGGGTAAAATAAGTATCTGTGAATCAATGTGTATCATCTTACTATAGTAGGTTTGCCTCCATTTGAGTAGGCTTTATTTAAGCCTCCTCAACTTTATGTACTGCCCTGTTCTTCCCGATACCTCCACCCAGAGCTGTAACTAGACTTTTTGGTGCCCTGTGCCAGAAAGAGCATTGGCGCCCCCCTCATTTTTCAAAGGGACATAATGCACCCAAAAAGGGCCATGGCTTCATGGGGAAGGGCCAGGGAAGAGATAGGAGAGGCCAGGAGATGCTAATTTCTAAAAATCATCTAGGCCATTGTTGTTCAAACTTGGCCCTCATATGACATTTCCCAGACCACCTGTGGATCTTTGGAATGTGTCACTTTCTCCCAAGCCAACTTCTCCGCAACTTGCGATGTCACAGAAGTAGTCGGACAGGAATGAATGCACTACATCTTTTAAAATGTTTAAGTTAGTTATGAATACACTTTTGCACCAGCTACTGTAGGTGGTTTGTAAAATATGAACTCTTAGGGATCCTTAGTACTGAGGAGCTCATTCAGACCCGAATGTTAAGCTGCGCTCTCATGCAGCTAAAAGGGGCTTGGTATGCAAATGATGCGATCGCACTGTCTGGTGAATGAATGCCCTCTATGCCTTAGAGAGCGACGGCGGAGAGCGACTGCGGTAATTGGTGACATCGAGAGCCATCGGAGCTGCACGCAGCGCTTGAGGTAGACCCTACCCCACCGCAAGCACTGCGATCACTGCAGACTGAAATACAACCAAGTGACATGTGCAATGACTCTTCTTTGCTAAGTATGCACACCCATAAAACCTTGTTTGGATGGCCAGACATGCCTGCATTTGCAGCACCACTCCCCCATTCACAAGCACCTTCCCCTGTTAACACCCACAAACGGCGCTGTCACTCAAAGTTGCGTCCAGTCTGTGTACTACAAGCGCACGATTCCCGGCCACAGTGACTGGTTCGCGCATGCATACTTTAAAGCATACACATGCGCAAATGTGCGATAATCGCCCATAGCATGCGTTCGTAGCTTAGTGAACGGGTGTGAATCAGGCTCTGAGTTTGAAAAACACTGATCTACTGTATGCAAACAATGGGTGAAACATGCACCCTTGTATTACATATAAAAAAGCACAGCACAAAACAATAGCAAACATACAACAATACTAGGGAGTTCACCGCAATGCAAACCAGACTTCTATACTTCACCAGCTAAATTACTACAATGCACAAGATCGGATGTCGAGCAATGCCCTTTCATCTTCTACCTTTATGGTAGGGACTACCTCTTCCCTGTGAATGTGTCTGCATGTAGGCTTCCCCCAGTCTCCATCATACTACTAGGAAAACTGCAGAGTGTCAATCCAGCATGTCTGCTACGCAGAATGCGACTCACTGGGATGCCTTCTACCTACATATGGATGTAGTGTCCAGGAGGCATATTATAGTACACAAACAAAGAAATGATGAAGCAAAGGATCTGCGCCTTCTCATTGAAGTCATGGGGAAAAAGTTACTGCTTATTAAAGAAAACAGAGGGTTCCAGAAATTCTTGTGGTGACTTTAAGAAAGGTAAGGTCCTTTTTGGGTGCAGGTTGTATCAATTGAAAATTCAGTACCACTTCTTATAAATGGCTTCAAGTTAATTTAAAAGTTAATAACAAAAGGTTCAAATAGCCTGACTGTGAATGGGAAAACAATGTCTTGCCTGAAGCACATGACCCTACTGAGGTGCAAGCAGAAATCTGACTAAGCTAGTGCCTAAATACAGGTTTGGGCTTTAGTGCATTGCTTTAACAGCATCATGGCTGGCACTAAAGTTGGAGAATGCAGGATACCGCAACTAAACACCAGGCATTAGGCACCATAACCTGCATCGCCCAACAAAGTACAGGGTGTGATGGGGACAATTGAATAGCTCCAGGAACTCATTCACAGCACTATTCAACATCTCACTGAATTGAATTGCCCCCATTGTATTGGATTATTAGCATATAATCAAGAGTGCCCTATTCTAAATCTTTTCATTTCAAAGGGTGTCTGCTCTGTGTATGCAAGTCATACCTCACCCAAAAGGTTGAAAACACAAGCGTTCCTTCTTTCATCCTCTTTGGTTTATGAAAAATACAAAATACACAAAATATAGTGAAGATCATTGGTCATAAAACTAAATGAAGTATATTCAGGAAGCCATGTTTACTGGTGGGTTTGACCTCAAAATTTACATTTGAGGTCAAACCTGATGGGATGCAAGCTGTCGCTTTGTAAATATAGCCTAATATATGGATATTATTGTACAGATGCATACTCATACACTTGTAATACCCGGCAGAGCCGCCCCCGTATTTAAGCCCCGCCTCCTGGTGACATCATCTGTCAATCACCAGGAGGACAGGAGGAAGCAGGCTGAAAAGGGGGCGTGGCCTCGCAGGGAAAAGGGGACATGGCCTCGCGGGAGCGCGAAAAAGTGTCCTTGGAGGGAGAAGAAGGAGTGTGGCCATCTTAGGCTGGGGCCGCGGGACGGGAGGAGGGAGGTCCCGCGGTTCCCTGAGGTTCAGGGGAGGGAGCATGGCTGCTGCCATGAGCCACATCTCATATGTACAGGGGAATGCCCCTGTAATGCAGAAAGGGGCCCCCTGCAAGAAGCCCCTAGGCTATAAGGGGTCTTGAAACCCCTGGATACAGACAAGGGGGGGAGTCACCCTTCCCCACAGTCCTGCAAGGGAGCTGCTATATGAGGAGCAGCACTGTTGATAATGAGACCCCCTTACTACAAGAGGATTGGGGAGTGCTGCAGAGGTAGCAGCTGGAAGCAGAGTGCCTGTTAGAGTGAGGAAGTCACTGCAGAGGAAGTGCTGCCTGATGCCACAGTGGAGGATGAGAGATCTCCTGTGAAGAGACAGCCCATGTGATGAGAGGGTGAGTGTCTGTGATGCATAGTGCTGGATCCCTGGTTGATAGCCCCTGGAGAAGTGCCCCATAGTGAGGGAGGGCTCAGTGCAAGAAGGCAGTGTGGCTAGAGGGGAGTCCTATGGAAGAATCCTGTGTAACCATGTGCTGAAATAGAGAAGCCCAGCAGTGAAAGGGTTAATGATCTGCATGAAGTTGCCAGCATGTCAGAAGAAAGGTCCCTGGATAGTGGGACTTGTACTAAAGGCAGAGTCCTGGGATATACAGGACGTTAGTATGCCTGAAGAAGGTGTATGCGGGGTGATGGAAGGAGAGAGGGTCCCTGTGCAATGGGATGTGCCGCACGTTAGCAGTCTCTCGTGAGGATAGAGATGAGTGCGATGAACTTCGAATCTGGAGTCCCCTGTATGCTGTATGAAGTTTTGTTGGGCTGACATGCGTAGAACTACTGAGCCCAGCAACACCGGGTATGTGCTACTATTTCACTGCTGTGTCATATGTTTAAGTCTGCGCTGGAGGTGTTCATTTGGAGTGGAACGTAACTAATCTTCTGTAACCATTAAGCGTAAAATACAGCATTTACCATCTGCTGCAAGAATTGTGCTGGAGGAAGTTGTCGAAGTAGAGCTTGTAACCGTTACGCTTACTGTGCTGGAGGATATGGAGGAGTGTAAATAAAGTTTTCCTGTTATTGCCTCATGAGATGGTTTGGCGCCCAACTTGGGGCATATGGCAACAATTTGAGGAGGCGGAGTTAGCACACGTGTGGGACCTCGAGACTTTGTGCAGTGCACCCAGCCGGAGCAACATCCTTGGGGGCACTTTTTTTTTGGCCATCTCAAAGTGTCCGCAGACACCACGGGACATAGGGGAATGAAGTCCCCACTTAATTTGGGAAGTTTGTTTATTGTGAGGGGCCCATGAAAGCCACCTGTCTCTTTTGACCCAGGCAGGGGGAGACAAGGGCAGGCGAGGGCAGGTTCTCTGTGTTTGAAAAATTGCCATGCGTTTGCAGTAACCTAGCGGTTCAGCTAGGAAGGACACCTGTGACTCACATTGTTAGTTTAAGAGGGGGAGCGGGTCATATTTTGCATTGTGGGTGATGTCCTAATATCTGGATTGCCTCAGAACGTTTTACATGCTCCTGTGATTTCTATATTGATATGCTATGTTTCTGTTGTGCATTTTTTCTTAAGTGTTTTCAATATGTCATGCATGTTTTTCTATTGTATGCCCGTGTGAGTCAGATGTGAACGGGTATGAATGTGCGCATGTGTGCGTGCCAGTTTAGCTACAGTAGGCATAGTGGAAATGCCTAGTTTTAGAGGGGGAGTAATGTAATACCTGGCAGAGCCAGGCTTAAGCTCCGCCCCCGTATTTAAGCCCTGCCTCCTGGGGACATCATCTGTCATTCACCAGGAGGACAGGAGGAAGCAGGATGAAAAGGGGGCATGGCCTCGCGGGGAAAAGGGGGCGTGGCCTCGCGGGAGCGTGAAAAAGTGTCCTTGGCGGGAGAAGAAGGAGTGTGGCCATCTTAGGCTGGGGCCACGGGACGGGAGGAGGGAGGTCCCGCGGTTCCCTGAGGTTCAGGGGAGGGAGCATGGTTGCTGCCATGAGCCACATCTCATATGTACAGGGGAATGCCCCTGTAATGCAGAAAGGGGCCCCCTGCAAGAAGCCCCTAGGCTATAAGAGGTCTTGAAGCCCCTGGATACAGACAAGGGGGGGAGTCACCCTTCCCCACAGTCCTGCAAGGGAGCTGCTATATGAGGAGCAGCACTGTTGATAATGAGACCCCCTTATTACAAGAGGATTGGGGAGTGCTGCAGAGGTAGCAGCTGGAAGCAGAGTGCCTGTTAGAGTGAGGAAGTCACTGCAGAGGAAGTGCTGCCTGATGCCACAGTGGAGGATGAGAGATCTCCTTTGAAGAGACAGCCCATGTGATGAGAGGGTGAGTGTCTGTGATGCATAGTGCTGGATCCCTGGTTGATAGCCCCTGGAGAAGTGCCCCATAGTGAGGGAGGGCTCAGTGCAAGAAGGCAGTGTGGCTAGAGGGGAGTCCTATGGAAGAATCCTGTGTAACCATGTGCTGAAATAGAGAAGCCCAGCAGTGAAAGGGTTAATGATCTGCATGAAGTTGCCAGCATGTCAGATGAAAGGTCCCTGGATAGTGGGACTTGTACTAAAGGCAGAGTCCTGGGATATACAGGACGTTAGTATGCCTGAAGAAGGTGTATGCGGGGTGATGGAAGGAGAGAGGGTCCCTGTGCAATGGGATGTGCCGCACGTTAGCAGTCTCTCGTGAGGATAGAGATAAGTGCGATGAACTTCGAATCTGGTGTCCCCTGTATGCTGTATGAAGTTTTGTTAGGCTGACCTGCGTAGAACTACTGAGCCCAGCAACACCGGGTATGTGCTACTATTTCACTGCTGTGTCATATGTTTAAGTCTGCACTGGAGGTGTTCATTTGGAGTGGAACGTAACTAATCTTCTGTAACCATTAAGCGTAAAATACAGCATTTACCATCTGCTGCAAGAATTGTGCTGGAGGAAGTTGTCGAAGTAGAGCTTGTAACCGTTACGCTTACTGTGCTGGAGGATATGGAGGAGTGTAAATAAAGTTTTCCTGTTATTGCCTCATGAGATGGTCTGGCACCCAACATTTCTTTATTGCACTGCACCTGTTGTCCACATGTGTTCCCTCCATCAGGTACTTTGTGCTAAGCACCCGAGTATTCGGGGGCCCTGCTGGTCATGGATGCCATACCCACGCCATAGCCGGAGCAAAGAAGAGTCACCGTGAAGAGGGGTGAGACAGTATTCAGGTACTCCATGTAAGTGTACCTCAGTACCAGTAGGGTTTCACACACTTATCCTTTTTACACCATATAGCGCAAGATGATTGCTGCGACTTAAATGTTCAACCACGGGTAGCGATTCTTGTACTTTAATTTTGTATCTGATTCACATCATAGCCATATATAAATTTTCTTATAGTGTACTAAGTACTTATGATTACTATTTGTCTCGCAAAAGAATTGGTATAAAGTCACAGATTATGCATGATATTGCATTACAGAAGACCACTCATATGAGTGTGAACCACACCTATCGTACCTCCATCTTTTACCTTTTTACTAAGATTAGCACTTTTTACCCAGATTAGTGACCAATGGGTACACTCATCATCTCTTAATTTTTACAAAAGTGGGCGAAAATTAACATTTTCCCCTGCTTGTGTAAAAATTAAGGTTCAGGGCTATTCATTAAGCATGTAACGCAAGAGATATCACTGATATCTCCTGGCTACAATTCTGCCCCGATAATTTCCACAGTACTTTAGTATGGGGGCATAGAAATTATGGGTGTAAGGTGGCCGCAGGGGGTTGGGAGAGAAGGGGCCAGATCGGTCATCCGTGGTGGCCATGGGGTGTATGGGAAAGATGGGCTGATCAGACACCTGCGGTGGCCATGGAGGTGGTGGGAGGAGGGGATGTATCAGACAATGGCGGATGTGGGGGGGCTGGATTGGACACTAGAGGCCGCTTGGGGGGGTGTAAGACAGTACGGGAATAGAGAGGGGGCAGATGCAGTGAGGAAATCCTTATGGATACCTCACCTGTAGGGGGAAAAGTATCACTTTTCCGAAAAGCTGTCTCCGCAAAAAGAGCAGCTTTTGGGAAGTGATACTTTTGTTAGTGTATCATGTGAGTTTAAAACATATTTATCACTATTGATAATTATGTACTGATGATTAGGCCCCCAAGTCACACACAGAAGCTGCATGAAATGCCATCATTAGTATACAGAGTACCCTTGCATTGTACTTATGTTGCTTCAGTGATGTAAATAAGACACATATTTTGTGAAAAGACTCTGGTGGAATGCTTGGTGGCTAAATTGCAAAATCTGTATTGAGCCAAACGGAGCTCAATTTAAGGAGAGGTCATTGTGGACACATCCATGTGTGTAAATAGTTAACAGATTTAGCTTTGGAAACATTATTGTTAGACTGTGATAGTAACAATATTTACATAATATCCACATACTGGGTTGTATGATAAATACAACCAAGGAAATCCATATGATAAATATATATCACTAATATGGTGGTCCTCATGTTCTGAGATTTGCCGATCTGTTCTAGTTTTAAGGAGGGGATGCCTCTGACACTGACCCCCAAATAACCTGGACAATTTAAAAAGGTTGATATTTATTATAGGTTATCAAAGCAAAGTAATGTGCATTTTCAGTTTAACAATTGTCACAACATATGAATATAAATATATAAAATTTTCTCCAGTATTTATATATTATTGAATAAATGACCTTAAGAACAGTAGAAGTAAAAGCATATTATAAATATGTCTAATAAATCACTATACAACACTAATATTTCCTCTACTGTAATCACTGGGTTAGCAATCCAGATCATAACCTTTTCTTGTTTGTCAGTAAAGTGTTTATGTAGCAGTACTTTGATGTTTATTGATTGGCGCTTATAAAGTGCCTTGTTATTACTATGGGCGTATCTATCAATCCACTTTTATCTAAGCTGCAATATATCACATGCAGTTTGAGTTTTCAGCCTTCTAACTGAGGGTGAGTAAATCCAGTGGTTTGGTTCTGAAAGCCGCATGCGATGTGTAGTGAGTTGCACATAGCATACAAAACCATTACTTAGCACGTCCCCCACCACTCTCTATTCAGTGGTAACAGTTATTTCCACTTTTTAAGGCTGTAAAGTGCTCAGTCAGATTGCATGTTCCCATCTCATTTTCTAAAAAAAAAAAACATGCCGAGTACCTTAAATGAGGCTTTCAGCATTTTCTATAACCTGCATTATGCTGTGCTGCTATTTTAAGTAATTCCATAGTTTTGTGCAGTTTACTGTAAGAGAACAAAGAAAAAAACAGCTTGATTCGAAAAGAGTATGTTTTGCTGTCTTGATTTCGCTTGTTTATTTTTCAAAAGCACATTGTGAACTAATGCAATGTGATTATTCTACCAGTGTTAAAGCAATAACAGCTGACAAGAATCTTTGCTAGATCAAACACAAGAAGATGGACTGCATTTTAATATTATTAATCTAGTCAAAAAAATGGAAATCAAAAGTGTAAAATGTAATGACAAGTAAAGCAAGCCTATTGTCGTAGCTGCAAATGAGAAAAACATACAGTACTTTAGCCAGTGCCAAGCCACTCTACATCCTAGGGACCACCATACTTTACAGAAAGAGAACTAATAACTGAAATACAATACAGAGAGCATCTTAGTGACAACTATTTAATGCAGAGACTACCCTGGTGACTGGTGTACAATACAGAGGTTATCTTAGTGACCACCATACAATACAGTGAGCATCTGAATGGCCTATATACAATAGACATAGTACTCCAGTGACCATCTACAATACAGAGAGCATCCATTCACTGCCTTACAATGCAGAGATAATCCTAGTAACTGCATACAACACAGAAATCATCCTAATGACTTATATATAATGCATATAGCAATCTAGGGACCACCATACAATACAGAGAACATCATAGTGACAGCCATATAGTACGGAGACCAATCTAGTGACTGTCATACAAAGTTACAACTTTAGAATACAGAAAGTATCCTAGTGACCGCCGTACATTATAGAAAGCACCCTATTGACAATTATACAATACACAGAACACCTTAGTGTCATACAATACATAGAGCATGTTAGTGAATGCCACACAATACACATAGCATCTTATTGGCCATCATACAAAACAAAGAGCTTTCTAGTTACAAATCCAAAGTTACTTACCTGCAAAAGCTGCCACATATTCTCTATATTTCAAACATATGTCATCATATCCTTCTTTCCTCCTATATAATATATTTGTCTGCAGGCACCTTCATTCACACCAAGGGTGTCACTGAAGTCCAGTCATACAATGTTTATTTATCTCTTGGGTGGTGGAGATGCCCTACTCCTCCACCCTTCTCTGTCCTTCTCCTCTTATTTAATCTTTTATTGTTCTGTATACTACAGGTGTACTACTACAGCTCAGTGTAAAGGCATTGCAGTGCATATACTCCCCAGTTACATTATGAAGATACTTCAGTACCAAGTGCTGATAGAGACACTGCAGGGCATTACCCCTCCCCTTGGGGCATTAGCCCTCCTCAACTTCATTTTTCAGAGCACAGCAGAGAGTGTGTCAGGGGAGAATGATAATCAGTTTCCCTGCTGCATCTGATATCTGCATTCACACAGATCAGCCTAACAGTTCAACAGAAACATATATCCCAGATAGGTATCATAAAAGTTCAATAAAGTTTAATACGATCTCTCCTAAATAACAATCAAACATGATGAAGAAGAAAGAATTGCTCATGAGATCTGTAATGTGCCAAGCAATGACCTTATTCGCGTCAACATAAGTAGAGGCATCACCGGGTCTGGTGACACCCAGTACACACACTGGATGCCCCCCAAGCTCCGGAGGAGTGCCTAGTCAAAAAGGGAGCATGGCCTAAACAAATGGGCTGTGGACTTGTGGGGGATCCCGATAACATCACTCCGGGGGCAGCCCAGCATCACCGGGCTCCGGAGGAGTGCCTGGTCAAAAAGTGGGCATGGCCTAAATAAAGGAGGCATAGCCTTGAGGCCGATCCCGATAACATCATTCTGGGGGCAGCGCAGGATCTCCGGTCTCCAGAGGAGTGCCTGGCCATAAAGTCGGCATGGCCTAAATAAAGGGGGCACGGCCATGTGGGGGATCCCGATAACATCACTCCGGTGGCAGCCCAGCACCACTGGAGATGCTGGGCTGCCCCCCGGAGACTGGGCCATCTGTCGGATCCTCTTCTATGACAGGAGCCGGGTGCTGCAGGAGAATGTCACACTGCAGCACTCGGCTCTTGTCACTGCAGGGTAATTGGCATTTTGGTGTCACCCCCTCCGAGGGTGACACCCGGGTGCAGCCCACACCCCCCTCATGACACCACTGACATAAGGACTGTATCAGAGAAGTGGCTTGATTGACTGTGAATTAATGAGGTTTATACTAAACCTTCGTTTCCCATAGGAAAAGGCTATTTCCTATTCTGTTGATATAATCTTCCAGTTCCACTTTTGCATTGCCATTCTGCAGCACTGCATTCCACATTGCATTAGTAAATTTACTTTTCATGGAGTTAATAGTCTATTAATAGATCTGGCACCATGACTGTGAGCTCATTCTGCTATATGATTAAATTGGTGTAGAAGTGGGAACAAACACTGCTAACATGCAACAATTTGCAGATGTGAAATGGAGGAATGCACATGCAGAATGAAGAAAATATATTGTAGAACAGTTTTGAAAATATTGCTCATCTATAACAAAGTAATTCCACTTCTTTTGTTACTTTAACTGTGAAGAACCCTCTTCTTTGCTGCATTTAGTGTAACAATATTTTCCTTTGTTAGGCAATTTAGCAGTATTCAAACCTGTACTGACAAGATTATGTTTTCTATTCAATCTACATATTTCATTTTGAAAACGTATTACTACATTGATGGCTTTTACAGCCTCCACCTGACATATGTTATTGCAATCTCGAGAGTCTACAATTACTTTTAACTCCATATTACTGAAAACATCACTTCTAAAGAACCAGTCAATGGGGATCTTCTAATAATATTTTACTGTTAAGATGCATACCCATAAATTTATCCTAAGCTTGCTGTATTAAATTTACTTGATTGCTAACCAGTATGTATATCTTGCATAAAAATCATGCTTTTGATATATCAGCATACATAGGTTTGTGATACAGTGGGGCATATTCAATTAGGTGCGAGAATAGCAAAAATCCCGTACCTGCTGGGGTTTTCCTCTAGGTGCTGGATTTTTGCTATTCAATTAGGAGTTTGCAATCTCAACCGAGTTTTACAGTGAAAAGAGAGACATCTCTCCCAAGTTTATCTTTAGTAAATTTGCGAGTTGTAAAAAATGCCTAAACTCACCCAAGATTGCAATCACGACCAAGCTTGAATCTTAGTAAATTTACCCTTAAGTGTATTGCTTAGACCAGTGTTTCCCAACATCGGTCCTCAAGGCACATTAACAGTCCAGGTTTTAGTGATATCCATGCTTGAGTACAAATGGTTTAATCAAAATAACTGAGGTACTAATTAAAACGCCTATGCTCAAGTATGGCTAACCTTAAAACCTGAACTGTTAGTGGATCTTGAAGACTGTGGTTGGGAACCCCCATCTTAGACCAGTGGCTCTTAATAATTTTCCACCTGGGTACCCCTTGGTAGTCCAGTTGTATAATTTGTGCCTCCAACATTTGCAAAGAATAACATTTGAATAAACATAATTACTGTTAGATTAAATATTTAGGTTCCACTATACTGTATATAAAAACAATAAATGTGCTATTAAAAAGGAAAGACACAAGCATAGAATGAATTGTACTCCTATATTTTTCTCATATTACAATGTAAGAAAAAGTTAATTGTAAAGTGCAATGATATATGCTGGTGCTATCTAAATAAATGCCAATACATACATAAATTGACAGTAAAAGTATCATCCACATATGATTTCTAAAGTATTTTTCTACAGTTCCGTCATGTATAACAATTATATGGATACAAGTATAGACTTTTTCTTCTTTCAACTTTGATGAATACATTTTAAAATTTTTATATTTCTGAATACATTAGAAACTGGTAAAACATATATTAACATGTAATATCATAGGCGATGTAAAGTGCAGACATTAGGTACGCTGTGTCAGGAATCATCTGAATTTCATTAAATACAGATACAGTAATCTCCTTTGTGCAGGAAACACCAGTGACCTTGTTGCTGTATTTACCTTTCTGTTATCAGGGTCAGACAGGGCCGGATTAAGGTCTGTGGGGGCCCCTGGGCAACAAACATGTGGAGGCCCTATTAAATATGGACAAAATGGGGGTATGCGCAATTTGGACCGTGTTGCTCGTAAGCAGTACATTGACAAGCAGTGATAAGCTTAGCTTAGCGCTGTTTGTTAAATAGTGAAAGGAGGACGTAACCCCTTTAGTGAGTGCTAAAGGGGTTATGTCTCATTGTGACATGGGGTCCATGGGCTCCACATGAAAAAAAAATCACAGACACACACAATTGAAAAAAAACACACAATATATACCAACAGGGGAAAAAAAACACATAGAGGCACCCACATGAAATATCACTCACCAGTTGCGCAATCTTATCCACAGTACACCAGACATACTGCCCTTGATTCACACATTACACTACTTAGTAGTGTCCCTTATTCATGTTATGACACACAGCAGTGCCCCTTTTACACAATGACCACAGTAGTGTCCCCCCTGACAGCCTTTAAAAAAATTATCATCTTGATGTACCCTCCCCCAGCCCTCCTTTACAGAAATAATTACCTGGATGTCCCACCCCCTGACAGCCTTTACAGAAGTTATTACCTGGATGTCCCCATCCCCTGACAGCCTCTACAGAAATTATCACCTGGATGTCCCCACCCCCAGGCAACCCTTGCAGAAATTGTCACATGGATGACACAACCCCAGCCCGCCTTTACAGAAATTATCAGCCTGATGTCCCCAGCCTGCCTTTACAGAAGTAATCACTTGGATGTCCAAATCCCCAGCCCACCTTTACAGAAATTAGCACCAGGATGATCCCACCCTCAGCCCACCTTTACAGAAGTGATCACCTGGATGTTACCAACCTCAGCCCACCTTTATAGAAATTATCACCTGGATTTCCTCAGTCCACCTTTACAAAAATTATTACCTGGATGTCCCCAGCCCACCTTTACAGAAGTTATAACCTGGATGTCCAAACCCCCAGCCCATCCTTACAGAAATGATCACCAGGATGACCCCAGCCTACACTTAAAGAAATTATCAACTGGATGTCCCCACCACCAGCCCATCCTTACAGAAATGATCACCAGGATTTCTCCAGCCTATGCTTAAAGAAATTATCACCTGGATGTCCCCACCACCAGCCCATCCTTACAGAAATGATCACCTGGATGTCCCCACCACCAGCCCATCCTTACAGAAATGATCACCTGGATGTCCCCACCACCAGCCCATCCTTACAGAAATTATCACATGGATGTCCCCACCGACAGCCCACATTGACAGAAATGATTACCTGGATGTACCCACCCCCAGCCTACTCTTACAGAAATGATTACATGGATGTCCCCACCTCAAGCCTGCCTTTACAGAAATTATTATGCATGCTTCTGAACATCACATTATTATTTTCTATCTAACTTCCTAAAATGTCCAACATGCTATTACAATAGTAAGATTGTTTCTTCTAGAGGACTTGAATGTTGGCATACCTAGGTTGCATTTGGGTCTTTGTGTGCACAAGTTGGGGCCCTTACTCTGTGTATTGCAACACTGTTAGATAGAAACTTTCATCAAATTCTGTCAGTGGGAAGAGGACCAAGTGCTCACATACTGGCAAACTAGGGTCAGCTGCAGATCTGTACAGGGATGTCCCAGTCATCAAATTCTCTCTTTCCCTTTCACAATGGCAGATTGCTATTACACAAAAGAGCTTTATCTCAACCAGAGTGGAACTCAGCAGAGTTCTGTCTTCCCCTCCAAAAGGGGATTTAATCATGAGGTCAATATTAACAATGTCGACATTCATAATGTCAACATCACAATGTAGACAGTTATGATTTTGCCATCGTTAAAATGTCGACAGGTAATATGTCAACACTGTCAGAATGTTGACATGTGATATGTTAACATTGTCAGAATATCGACAATGTCGATTAGGGTTAGGCTGCTGGACAGTTAGGGTTAGGCACAGGGGGATGTTAAGGCTAACCTATGGGGGGAATGTTAAGGTTAGGCACTATGAGAGTGTCAGGGGTAGGGGTAGGGTTTAGAGTAAGGGATATTGCAGGTACACTGACACCCTCATAACAGTCAAACTCTTGAAGATGCAACTGGAACCACTGCAGCCATCAGGGACAGGTAAGTCACTGCTGGGCCACCAGGGACGAGATGTTTACATTCTAACATGTCAACATCAGTGATATATAAATAAAGTAAGTAATGGCTACTGACTGCAGAGACTGCAGCCAGTAGGACTCCAGAGACTCCTTATAAATCCCTAAATAATATACAATAAACAGATGAGTCCCACTCCGGCGCGGTCACAATTCCACACACTTAAAAGGGATCAATTTCTTACATTAAAATAAAAGAAGTCCATCAGATGATTCTTTAACTCTTTATCCACAATTTTCTTTCCTCCTTCTCAATCTTTCAATAGGAAACACCAAAAGCCTTTTTCCTCAATAGTCCTCACAAAGAAAAAAGAAGAACATAGTGCAATAACATATGATGCACAAAAAATGAATTGTAATAAATCATCACACTCACATGAAGATAAAATCATAAGGCATATAGCACCACACATGGTGCATAATAAACTTGGGAGTTATGCTGGACATGTATACCAAGGGCATAAGGATGTAAATCAGCCAAAACCGGGGGTCCAAGACACCAACCCAAATTTCTGCTCAGTCCACCTGGTCACCAGTCCAAAAAGTCCTTCCACTTCACCCGCTTAACGCGTTTCAGACAGTAATGTCCTTCTTCAGAAGCGTGGTGATCACACATCTTACCAGGGCTTAAATACCCCCCTTAATGGGCAATGTAACAACATGTATTCCCGCACTTTAAACGGGCCACTCCTTCCCCGGAAGTAACGCGAGTGATGTCTTCCGGATATCCTGCCTTCCATTTAGACCGGAAGTTGTCATTGACATGCGTCGTACATAGGTCCTGATTCAGAGCCGAACGCTCTGACCAGAGCGCTCGCTCTGAATCAGTGCCCTCCTTCCTGAAAATGGAGCGGCCTCCTGGCCACTCGCATAGCTGTGGGTGACCACCCACAGCATATGCGAGCGGCCAAAAAGATGGTCTTGCGACGAGACCCTGCAGTAGGGTCTCACTGTCGCAAGCCCAGGAGTGATTTTGGCTCTATCAGAGCCAAAATCACTCAAACTGACATCATTACTGATGTCAGTGGGGCCGGCTTCAGACTGTAGGCGTTCCCATGGGAATGCCTCTGTCTGGCAGCCACGCCCCTGGCATGCCCACCAAAGGGGGCGTGCTGTCAATCAACATCGACAGCACGCCCCCTTTGGTGCGAGACCTGGAGCGACGGAGAGCCCGTCGCTATCCGGGTCTCGCGCATGCGCATGACAGAGCTCCCTCCATCGTGCACATGCGCAGTGTGGCAACATCAACCCGCTTGCGAGCATCCTGCGCTCGCGAGCGGGACTGAATGACCCCCATAGTTCCGACGTCATGACACACTGCCAGTTCGCGGCTGATGACAGAATGTTTATCAGATGGGCGCCGCACATCCACAAATGCGTTCCAAAGTCCAGGAAGTGTTCCATTCCAAATGGATTTAAATTGTAAAGTCCCGGATACAGTGCAATATGAAAGGATATATAAAAATAGAAGAAAATACATATATAAAAATCTAAAATCTAATATGAATCATAAGCAGCAGAGGAGCAACAAAAATGAGAGAATTACCAATAAATAATCCTATACATAAAAAACAGACCCTGGATTATAATTGCAAAGTCCCAGATAAGGTGCACTATGAAAGGATATATACAAAAGAGAAGAGAATACACATATAAAAAAAATCTAAAATCTGATATAAATAATAAGCAGCAGAGGAACAATAAATATGAGAGAATTACCAATAAATAATCCTAAATATAAAAAACCATATGCAAATATAAAAACCACTTCAAATTCTCCATTGAAACCACCAGGTACCAGGGTTTTGAGTTTATAGATCCATCTCATCTCAGATTTTGAGAGTCTCACTTCTAAATCTTTAAATTTCCATGTAGGATATAACTGTTGGATCCCCCAAAATGATTTCAAATGGCAAGGATTTGACCCATGAATAAGTTTAAACGTGCAGACACAGTGTGGGTCTAAAAAAAACCTTTTTGATATTGTACAGATGTTCTGACAGTCTTATTTTTAGATTGCGACTGGTTTTGCCAATATATACAAGGCCACACCTACATTCCAGTCCGTAAATCATGTTCTTAGAATTAGATGTAATAAATTATTTTATCGGGTATTCAACCCCCTTGGCATAAAATAATGAATAAGTTTAAAATGTACAGACACTGGGCCTAATTCAGAGCCAGACGCTCTATCAGAGCGCTCGCTCTGAATCAGTGCCCTCCCTCTCTTTTTTTAGAGCGGCCTCCTGGCCGCTCGCATAGCTGTGGGTTACCACCCACAGCTATAGCGAGCGGCCAAAAAGATGGTCGTGATGGTCAAGACCATCGAGACCATCGGGCTTGCGACGAGACTCTTGTGGTAGGGTATCATCTGCCGCAAGCCCTGGAGTGCTTTTGCCTCTATCAGAGCCAAAAGCCCTCCCACTGACATCATTTGTGATGACAGTGGGGCCGGCCCCAGATGGTAGGCATTCCCATGGGAACACCTCCGTCTGGGCAACGTTCGGGAGCGGGTCTGAATCAGGCCCACAGTGTGGGTCTCCAAACCCTTTTTGATATTGTAAAGATGTTCTGACAATCTTATTTTTAGATTGCGACTGGTTTTGCCAATATATACAAGGCCACACCTACATTCCAGTCCGTAAATCATGTTCTTAGAATTAGATGTAATAAATTCTTTTATCGGGTATTCAACCCCCTTGGCATAAAAGTGTTTTACTTAAGATGGGCCCATTACTGTTCTGCACATATTACACATCTCACATCTGTGTAAACCTAAACTCCTAATACTAACTCTTGGATTAACATCCAGAGAACTTTTCACCAGTTTATCCTTCAATGAAGGAGCTTTTTTATATATAAATGATGGTTTATTAGGTATCTTATCACCAATAATAGGGTCTTGTTTCAGGATCTTCCAATGTTTTCTAAACACTGCTTCTATTTCTTTATACTGGGAATTAAAATGACTTAAGAAGGACCATTCAAATCTATTGACCTTCAAATCTTCCTTCTTATTAACTAAAAGGTCAACTCTATCTATAGCCTTAAGTCTATCCTGAGCTTTCTTTAGGGATTCTTCATTATAACCTTTATTTAAAAGCGATCTGTCATTTAGTTTAATTGTACATCACAAACTTCTTGTTCAGTACAATTCCATTTCACTCTTACATATTGACTGAATGGAATCCCTTCAAGCCAGTTATCGTGGTGCTGACTATCCCTCATAATATAATTATTGGAGTCAATGCTCTTTCTATATGTTTTAGTATGTAACTTGCCATCTTTTAAATAGATATTTAGATCTAAGAAAACAATTTCCTGTTTACTTATAGAGATGGTCAACTTAATGTTGGAATCATTCTCATTGAGAGAACTGCAGAATATTGCTAATTCTTCATCCGTACCTCTTCATATAAATAAAACATCATCTATAAAACGTTGCCATGATACCTGGCCCGCCTCCAGCTGATCGTTATGCCAAACCGACTGATCCTCCCAGAAGGCCATAAAAAGGTTGGCATAGCTGGGGGCGAACCTGGTACCCATGGCTGTACATATAACTTGCAAATAAAAACATCCATTAAAATAGAAATAATTATTAGTTAAAATGAATAAAATACTCTTTAAAATAAAATCTTTAACAAGTGTAGATATATCAGACAAATCTAGAAAGTGGAATATTGCTCTCAGACCCAAATCTCTCTGAATAATAGTGTATAAAGTGGAGACACTAATCAAAATATAATGTTCCTCCCACTCCATACCATTCAATTTATTTAAAACATCGCTTGTATCCCTAAGATATGCCATAGTCTTTTTTAACTAATGGTTGTAGATATGAATCCACAACAGCAGACAAGTTTGAAGTGATGTTATTAGTCCAAGCAACGATAGGTCTGCTGGGGGAGGGGGGTGCAGGGGGTCCTTATGGATTTTCAGCAAAATATATAGTGTTGGGACTGAGGGGTATTTTAAGTTTATAAAATCACACTCTGATTTTGTTAATACCCCATTCTCCATGGCTCTACTTGTGAGAGAAAGAAGTTCTTTAGTAATTCTACTTTTTGGATAATTTTTAAGTTTTTTATATGTATTTTTTTCAAGCTGTCCATTGATTTCAGCCAAGTAATGTTCCTTATCCATAAGGACCACAGCTCCCCCCTTGTCTGCCAGTTTTATTATTAAATCTGCATCATCTTCCAAGGCTATTAGTGCTAAACACTCATTCCTAGTTAAATTACATTTCTTAACCTATTTCTTCTGAATAACAATTTTCTCAGTCTCAGTAGTCACTAATCTACTAAAACAGTCAATGAAACTATCTTTTTGGTGAGCTGGATAGAACGATGACTTCGGTTTCAATGAGGATCCAGAGGGACCACTGGTCTCCTCATTTGTCCCATCCTCACTCGCCTTGGACAAGAAGAATTTTTCACTTTTAATTTTCTAGTGAATTTCTGCAGATCAATATATAAATCAAAGGGATTAATCTGACTTGTTGGAGCATATTTAAGACCCTTTTTCAGAATATTTTCTTCATCTGGGTTTAATTCTCATTTACCTTCTAATCCTTCTTTCTTATTGTGTCAAATATATCTACATCTTTCTTTTTATCTTTTCTAAGATTCCTTCTTTTCCTTTTCTTCTGGATATTTCTACCCCTTTTTCCCCTCCTCTTTTTACCAATATCTATTTTTTTCCATTTGGTTCCTAGATCTGAATCTAAAAAAGGCATGTCAGATTCATCTCTATCCTCCAATGATTGATATCTATTACTTAATCTTAATGGAACTCTCTTCTGTTCAAAATCATTCCAACGATTGGAAGTAGAATTTTTTCTCCAATCATTTCTATTTTTCCCTTCCTGGAAGGAACTATTCTTATTATAAACATAAATATTCCTTCTCTTGGGATATTCCCATTGTTGCTCATATCTATGATTAAAATGTCTCTCGTTAGGCTCCCAATTATCTCTCTCTTTGTTTTCATGTTCTTTAAACATAATGTTCCTTCTTTTTGAAAAATTCCTTTTAGGAGTGAGGAATTTATTGGATATGATGTCTCTCTGTTTCTCAACCGATAAAGCATCTACCTCATTTAAGTCTTTAATATCCCTATTGTATTTCCTTTGTTTTTTATCTTTTAATTCCCTATTGTCTTTATTTAATTTTCTCATAATCTCAATCTCAGCCTCTTTGAAATCTTCAAGATCTCTAAACAGCTCTGTCAAAATCTGGAGGGCATTCATTTCTTCATTTAAAACCTCTAGATTCCTCCTCCACTCTTTTGAAATGAGATCAATCAATTGCAAAGAGCAGTTATTTAAAATTGTATCCCAATCATTTTTAAAATTTTCATTAGCTGTTGTAAAGGAAGGTGGTTTAAAGATTCTCAATCCCTTCAGTATAATTTGATCTACCTGATAACGCTCAAGGGTAAATACCTCCCACCATAAGCGATTCTCTTTCAAAACAGCTTTTTCTAGTTTTTGTAATACTAAAGATAAATCCTCATCACATACATTTTCATTATCTTTGTCCTTAATACCACCAAACATATCATTCAACAGCTATTTTCTATTTTCTCTATAAGAGAACATATCTGCAGCAATCAAGAACTCAATAAGGAAAATACACAAAGATACATAAAGTAAGTAAGTTATGAATCTGCACAGAGACTGCAGCCAGTAGGATGCCAGAGACTCCTTATAAATCCCTATATAATATACAACAAACAGATAAGAGTCCCACTCCAGCACGGTCACAATTCCACACACTTAAAAGGGATCAATTTCTTACATTAAAATAAAAGTAAGTCCATCAGATGATTCTTTAACTCTCTATACACAATTTTCTTTCCTCCTTCTCAATCTTTCAATAGGGAACACCAAAAGCCTTTTTCCTCAATAGTCCTCACAAAGAAAAAAGAAGAACATAGTGCAATAACGTATGATGCAGAAAAAATTAATTTTAATAAATCATCAAACTCACATGAAGATAAAATCATAAGGCATATAGCACCACACAGGGTGCATAATAAACTTGGGAGCTATGCTGGACACAGATATCAAGGGCATAAGGATGTAAATCAGCCAAAACTGGGGGTTCCGGACACCAACCCAAATTTCTGCTCAGTCCACCTGGTCACCAGTCCAAAAAGTCCTCCCTCTTCACCCGCTTAATGCATTTCAGACAGCAATGTCCTTCATCAGAAGCGTGGTGATCACACATCTTACCAGGGCTAAATACCCCCCTTAATGGGCAATGTAGCAACATGGATTCCCACACTTTTCACAGGCCACTCCTTCCCCAGAAGTAATGTGAGTGATGTCTTCTGGATATCCTGCCTTCCATTTCGACCAGAAATGGGGATATTAAAGACTTAAATGAGGTAGATGCCTTATCAGTTGAGAAACAGAGAGACATCATATCCAATAAATTCCTCACTCCTAAAAGGATTTTTTTTCAAAAAGAAGGAACATTATGTTTAAAGAACATGAAAAAGAAGAGAGAGATAATTGGGAGCCTAATGAGAGACATTTTAATCATAGATGTGAGCAACAATGGGAATATCCCAAGAGAAGGAATAATTATATTTATAATAAGAATGGTTCCTTCCAGGAAGGGAAAAATAGAAATGATTGGAGAAAAAATTCTACTTCCAATCGTTGGAATGAGTTTAAACAGAAGAGAGTCCCATTAAGATTAAGTAATAGATATCAATCATTGGAGGATAGAGATGAATATGACATGCCTTTTTTAGATTCAGATCTAGGAACCAAATGGAAAAAATAGATATTGGTAAAAAGAGGAGGGGAAAAAGGGCTAGAAATATCCAGAGAAAAAGGAAAAGAAGGAATCTTAGAAAAGATAAAAGAAAGATGTAGATATATTTGACACAATAAGAAAGAAGGAGGAAACAAGAATTTTTAACCTCAGTAAATGGGTATTAAACCCAGATGAAGAAAATGTTCTGTAAAAAGGGTCTTAAATATGCCCCAACAAGTCAGATGAATCCCTTTGATTTATATATTGATCTGCAGAAATTCACTAGAAAATGAATAGTGAAAAAATTATTTTTGTCCAAGGCGAATGAGGATGGGACAAATGAGGAGACCAGTGGTCCCTCTGGGTCCTCATTCAAACCGAAGTCATCGTTCTATCCAGCTCACCAAAAGGGTAGTTTAATTGACTGTTTTAGTAGATTAGTGACTACTGAGACTGAGAAAATTGTTATTCAGAAGAAGAAATAGGTTAAGAAATGTAATTTAACTAGGAATGAGTGTTTAGCACTAATAGCCTTGAAAGATGATGCAGATTTAATAATAAAACCGGCAGACAAGGGGGGAGCTGTGGTCCTTATGGATAAGGAACATTACTTGGCTGAAATCAATGGACAGCTTGAAAAAAATACATATAAAAAACTTAAAAATGATCCAACAAGTAGAATTACTAAATAACTTCTTTCTCTCACAAGTAGAGCAATGGAGAATGGGGTATTAACAAAATCAGAGTGTAATTTTATAAATTTAATTTACCCCTCAGTCCCAACACTATATATTTTGCTGAAAATCCATAAGGACCCCTGCACCACCCTGGCAGACCTATCATTGCTGGGACTAATAGCATCACTTCAAACTTGTCTGCTGTTGTGGATTCATATCTACAACCATTATTTAAAAAGACTAAGGCATATCTTAGGGATACACGCAATGTTTTTTCTAAATAAATTGAATGGTATGGAGTGGGAGGAACATTATACTTTGATTAGTGCAGATGTCTCCACTTTATACACTATTATTCAGAGAGATTTGGGTCTGAGAGCAGTATCCCACTTTTTAGATTTGTCTGATATAGCTACACTAGTTAAAGATTTTATTTTAGAGAATATTTTATTCATTTTAACTAATAATTATTTTAATGGATGTGTTTATTTGCAAGCTATCAGTACAGCCATAGGTACAAGGTTCGCCCCGAGCTATGCCAACCTTTTTATGGCCTTCTGGGAGGATCAGTCAGTTTGGCATAATGATCAGCTGGGGGCTGGCCTGGTATCATGGCAACGTTTTATAGATGATATTTTATTTATATGGAGAGGTACAGATGAAGAGTTAGCAATATTCTGCAGGTCTCTCAATGAGATTAATCCCAACATTAAGTTGACCTTCTCTAAAAGTAAACAGGAAATTGTTTTCTTAGATCTAAATATCTATGTAAAAGATGACAAGTTACATACTAAAACATATAGAAAGAGCATTGACTCCAATAGTTATATTATGAGGGATAGTCAGCACCACGATAACTGGCTTAAAGGGATTCCATTCAGTCAATATGTAAGAGTGAAACGGAATTGTACTGAACAAGAAGTTTGTGATGTACAATTAAACGAAATGACAGATCGCTTTTTAGATAAAGGTTATAATGAAGAATCCCTTAAGAAAGCTCAGGATAGACTTAAGACTATATATAGAGTTGACCTTTTAGTTAATAAAAAGAAGGAAGAGTTGAAGGTTAATAGATTTGAATGGTCCTTCTTAATTCCCAGTATAAAGAAATAGAAGCAGTGTTTAGAAAACATTGGAAGATCCTGAAACAAGACCCCATTATTGGTGATAAGATACATAATAAACCATCATTTATATATAAAAAGCTCCTTCATTGAAGGATAAACTGGTGAAAAGTTCTCTGGATGTTAATCCAAGAGTTAGTATTAGGAGTTTAGGTTTACACAGATGTGGGATGTGTAATATGTGCAGAACAGTAATGGGCCCATCTTAAGTAAAACACTTTTATGCCAAGGGGGTTGAATGCCCGAAAAAAAAAAATTTATTACATCTAATTCTAAGAACATGATTTATGGACTGGAATGTAGATGTGGCCTTGTATATATTGGCAAAACCAGTCGCAATCTAAAAATAAGATTGTCAGAACATCTTTACAATATCAAAAAGGGTTTGGAGACCCACACTGTGGGCCTGATTCAGACCCGCTCCCGAACATTGCCCAGACGGAGGTGTTCCCATGGGAATGCCTACCATCTGGGGCCGGCCCCACTGACATCACAAATGATGTCAGTGGGAGTGCTTTTGGCTCTGATAGAGGCAAAAGCACTCCAGGGCTTGCGGCAGATGATACCCTACCACAAGAGTCTCGTCGCAAGCCCGATGGTCTCGATGGTCTTGACCATCACGACCATCTTTTTGGCCGCTCGCTATAGCTGTGGGTGGTAACCCACAGCTATGCGAGCGGCCAGGAGGCCGCTCTAAAAAAAGAGAGGGAGGGCACTGATTCAGAGCGAGCGCTCTGATAGAGCGTCTGGCTCTGAATTAGGCCCAGTGTCTGTACATTTTAAACTTATTCATGGGTCAAATCCTTGCCATTTGAAATCATTTTGGGGGATCCAACAGTTATATCCTACATGGAAAATTAAAGATTTAGAAGTGAGACTCTCAAAATCTGAGATGAGGTGGATCTATAAACTCAAAACCCTGGTACCTGGTGGTTTGAATGGAGAATTTGAACTGAAGTGGTTTTTGTTATATTTGCATATGGTTTTTTATATTTAGGATCATTTATTGGTGATTCTCTCATATTTATTGTTCCTCTGTTGCTTATTATTTATATCGGATTTTAGATTTTTTTATATGTGTATTCTCTTCTCTTTCGTATTATCCTTTCATAGTGCACCTTATCTGGGACTTTGCAATTATAATCCAGGGTCTGTTTTTTATGTATAGGATTATTTATTGGTAATTCTCTCATTTTTATTGCTCCTCTGCTGCTTATGATTCATATTGGATTTTAGATTTTCATATATGTGTTTTCTTCTCTTTTTATATATCCTTTCATATTGCACTGTATCTGGGACTTTACAATTAAAATCCATTTGGATTGGAACACTTCCTGGACTTTGCAACGCATTTGTGGATGTGTGGCATCCATCTGGTAAACATCCTGTCATCAGCCACGAACCGGAAGTGCGTCATGACGTCGGAACTATGTACTAGGCATGTCAATGATGACTTCCGGTCTAATTGGAAGGCAGGATATCCAGAAGACATCACTCACGTTACTTCCGGGGAAGGAGTGGCCTGTGAAAAGTGTGGGAATCCACATTTTTACATTGCCCATTAAGGGGGGTAATTAAGCCCTGGTAAGATGTGTGATCACCATGCTTCTGATGAAGGATATTACTGTCTGAAATGCATTAAGCGGGTGAAGTGGAAGGACTTTTTGGACTGGTGACCAGGTGGACTGAGCAGAAATATAGGTTGGTGTCCGGGACCCCCAGTTTTGGCTGATTTACATCCTTATGCCGTTGGAATCCATGTCCAGCATAGCTCCCAAGTTTATTATGCACCCTGTGTGGTGCTATATGCCTTATGATTTTATCTTTATGTGAGTGTGATTGATTTATTAAAATTAATTTTTTGTGCATCATATGTTATTGCACTATGTTCTTCTTTTTTAGGAAAGAAAATTGTGGATAAAGAGTTAAAGAATCATCTGATGGACATATTTTTATTTTTATGTCAACATCAGTGCCTACATGAATGAATGTTGACATGGGCAATGTCGACATTATGACCATGTTGACATTCTCATGTTGACATTAATATTGTTGACATTATCACTGTCAACTGATCATACCACACCCTCCAAAAGATGGACACAGTTGACACTGGAACAGTGAGTGGTGTTTGGTTGAGGCACTATAGGTTCAGCAACAGTTGGTCTCTTGCAGCTTGTCTTAACTGAAGCTGAGGGCAACTGAGGGGTAAATTTACTAAGGTGCCGATTTTCATTCAATGTCATCCGAGATCAATCTCGGATAACATCGTCCGTATTCAAGTCTTGTTTTTTTAAATAAGGTTACCGAATTTACTAAGCTATTGAGTTTGTCTCATTTGTGTTATTCAATGGTGTATTCATTCGCAATCATTTATATTTTTCATTAGTGTTTTGTGTTTGTATTTGACAAACTCTATCGAACATGGCAGGATTTGGCATTGGTTCATATTGTCAGGTTGTGGCCTAGGATCAGCCGTTGCTCATCTCAGTGCCGGCTTCCCCTGACCTCCTGAGCAGTCAGACGCCAGGCGCATCAGCGGGTGATGTGCTGAGGATTATACCTGGGGTCTGCTAGGACATACATGTGTTATGGTTTCTGCGGTTACCTTCATGGACGCAGCTATGACAGTCTAAATCCTGATTAGCCCTTTACCCAATGGTAGCATTGGTTGCTCAAGCTGACACTATCCTCCAATGAACTGCTACCTTAGAGTATTTAACCGTGCTCTGGACAACAGGAAGTTGCCTGTACAACCTTGTTACTTCCAGTGAAGACTTGCTGTTGCAGCATTCCAGGTCCCAATCTCCGTTGCTTCTAGTGACTTGTTCCTAGTGTTTATCCATGGTGTGTTTACTCAGTATGTCTACTGAGTACAATCTCGTAGAGTCATCTCCTGTGCCAGTTCTGCATCTGAAGCCACAGCGTGTGTACTTAGTACGTCATCGAAGTACCATTTCATCATACCATTCTCCTGTGCCAGTTCTGCGTCTGAAGCCACAGTGCATGTACTTAGGGCTCGATTCAGACCCACTCACTTGATGCGTTCGCACGCACCCAGCATATGCAAGTCCGGCACACACCCAGCATGGCAGGTGATTCCACGGCAAGGCATTAGCACGCCCACTATGTTTTGGCGTGCGATCACTCTGTGTATGCAGATGCCCACCAACCTGTCTTAAGACGCCCACTTGCGCACGTCATCTCCAGGATGTGTAAGCAACCATCGGTACATCAAGTACCGTCAGAAGCGAATGCAGTGCTTGTGGTTGACTATACATTACCGCGAATTGGTGTGTTGGAAAATGGTATTTTACAAGTTATGTGCTGTACTGTGTGTGAAAGTTGGCTTGTGTTTATTCTTGTGCTGTCATTTATAAGTCTGTCATTTTTTGCTGTCCTTGTCATTTTTATTTGTAACACCCTCTAAGGGATGGTATTTGTAAAAACACCCCTCTCAGTGTTAGAGCTTGCTTCCTGTTGTAGATATTACATGCCTGAGACCCTGGGATCAGTTTTCAGGTAAAGGAGGGGCTGGAGAGATAGACACGCAGGGGTGGGAAGACTGGGTGTGTAGCTGGCAGAGCAGAGGGAGGAGGGGGAGAGAACAAAGGGTGTTGAGAAGAAGAATTTGGGAGAGCGCAGACATCTTTGGGAAGCTTCAGAGCTGGAAGCAGAAATGTAGCCCTCGTGCTCCCCTGGCAGGGGGAGATTGGCGGGGCCGTGGTGACTGCCACGATGCCCATCTAACGCCAAAGGAGAAATAGGTCTGGAGTGAGACCACTGAGATAAAGTCTGTGAGAGTCCACAGAGAAAGAGCTGGAAGGTTGCAGTGTGAGCCGCCCAGTGAAGTGTTTAGCACCCCTGAGAGGGGTAAAAGACGCAAGTATATGTGTTGAAGAGATGGGGAAGAGGAATTTCCCAGGAGCTTTTACTGTTAAGGTACCAGAGGAGTCCCTTATGCATAAAAGCCCCCCAGCAGCCATTAAAGGGGGGGGGTCACTGTGGTAGCAGTGTGGCTATAGGAGCCATTCCCGTAGGATAGGGATGGGCGGCAGCTGAGAGTGTGATAGCTGCAATAGAAAAGTCTGTATATTGCTGTCCCATGTGAAAGAGAAGGGGAGCAGAGAGAGGCAGACTGGGTATGAGACACTCTGTATATTGTCTTAGAAGAGACAAAGGAGAGGCAGAGTGCAAAAGAAGTTATGTGAGATGTGTGTGAAGCTGTGGAACTACAGGCACCAGCCAGCATAGGGCCAGGTGGACCTGTATGTATGAAGTGGAGAACTACAGGCACCAGCCAGCATAGGGCTAGGTGGACCTGCACGTATAATGTAGAGAACTACAGGCACCAGCCAGCATAGGGCTAGGTGGACCTGCATGTATGAAGTGGAGAACTACAGGCACCAGCCAGCGAAGGGCTAGGTGGGACCTGCATGTATGAAGTGGAGAACTACAAGCACCAGCCTGCAAAGGGCCAGGTGGACCTGTGTGTGTAAAATGCAAAACATTAATTGTGACTGTGCTTAAAGACTGTGCAGGTGAAGAAGAGTGTGATGTAATGTAACCATATCCATAAGATTGTCCTATACCATCTGACATGCCAAGTATATGAGCTGGAGGGAGAGGAGAAGCTGCTGTAACCATATTCTTGTCCTGTAAAGTCATGTGCAGGAGGAGAGAAATAAAGTGGTATATTTTTATAAGAGAAGGTCTGGCGCCCAAGTTATTCAAAAGAACTGTTGCTGCATGTGTCTATCTATACCTGTATCTATATGTGTGACTGTTATAAAGCCTGCATGGGCAGGGACCCCCTTCTCAGGTATTGCCCACACCCTGGAGAGCTAGCCTGAGGCAATAGGAGGTGTATCACTCCAAATACATCTTTGTATCACACCGCACACTGAAGGGGGGTTACAAAATGGCGCCCAACGTGGGGCTCGAGCACAGTAAGATGGAAGAAGTGCTCACAGGATACAGAGACTAAATGCAGTAAATCCAGCCGGAGCAAACCCCTTGGTAGACACCGTGTCTGATCTTCTCTGGGTGTCCCAGCGAGACCAAGCGTTCAGGAGGCGGAGATTGACCCCATTGTTTAAAGTTACCAGTGTAACTCCGCTGTAGGACAAAGTGTCAAGTACAAAATGGTGGTAGTGCCAAAGTGTTTCAGAGACTGTTTAAAAGCAGAAGCACATGTGTGAAGTTTTGTTGAGACTTGTAGTGCCGTTCATCCCATCTGCGTGGGAAGTGAGGAGAGCGAGCTCAGCGGAATTGTTGTGTGTTCCTCCAGAAGTTGGGGGGAGCACATGTAAAAAGTTGCCCAGCATTAGAGAAGAGCTGGGGGGAGTGCACCCTGCACCCGCAAAAGTTTGGGGGTATTGGGAGGGGCCACGAGAGCCACCTGTCTCCTTTTGACCCGAGGAGGGGAGGAGACTCAACGGGCAGGCCTGGCAGGTACTTCGTTGTATGACATTAAAATTGTCATTTATAACTCATGTATGAACAAACATGTTTGAGGACACCCGTGACTCTTGTGTTATTATACACATTGGGGGTAGTGGGATATATTGTTGGAAATGTGAATTTTTTTTGCATACTGTTCACTGTTAATGTTTTTTTCCATGCAAATGTGATCTAATGTGATTTTCACCACTGAGATTTTTTTTTTATTATGTGGGGTGACATACGAAATTGCAAGGTTTTACATGTGTGCACCAGTGTAAGTCGGGTGTGCCTGCATGTGCAAGTGATTAGCCAGGTATACCAAAATAATGTATATATTTTAAAGCATACCTACCTAATGGGGGGAGAATGTAACACCCTCTAAGGGATGGTATTTGTAAAAACACCCCTCTCAGTGTTAGAGCTTGCTTCCTGTTGTAGATATTACATGCCTGAGACCCTGGGATCAGTTTTCAGGTAAAGGAGGGGCTGGAGAGATAGACACGCAGGGGTGGGAAGACTGGGTGTGTAGCTGGCAGAGCAGAGGGAGGAGGGGGAGAGAACAAAGGGTGTTGAGAAGAAGAATTTGGGAGAGCGCAGACTTCTTTGGGAAGCTTCAGAGCTGGAAGCAGAAATGTAGCCCTCGTGCTCCCCTGGCAGGGGGAGATTGGCGGGGCCGTGGTGACTGCCACGATGCCCATCTAACGCCAAAGGAGAAATAGGTCTGGAGTGAGACCACTGAGATAAAGTCTGTGAGAGTCCACAGAGAAAGAGCTGGAAGGTTGCAGTGTGAGCCGCCCAGTGAAGTGTTCAGCACCCCTGAGAGGGGTAAAAGACGCAAGTATATGTGTTGAAGAGATGGGGAAGAGGAATTTCCCAGGAGCTTTTACTGTTAAGGTACCAGAGGAGTCCCTTATGCATAAAAGCCCCCCAGCAGCCATTAAAGGGGGGGGTCACTGTGGTAGCAGTGTGGCTATAGGAGCCATTCCCGTAGGATAGGGATGGGTGGCAGCTGAGAGTGTGATAGCTGCAATAGAAAAGTCTGTATATTGCTGTCCCATGTGAAAGAGAAGGGGAGCAGAGAGAGGCAGACTGGGTATGAGACACTCTGTATATTGTCTTAGAAGAGACAAAGGAGAGGCAGAGTGCAAAAGAAGTTATGTGAGATGTGTGTGAAGCTGTGGAACTACAGGCACCAGCCAGCATAGGGCCAGGTGAACCTGTATGTATGAAGTGGAGAACTACAGGCACCAGCCAGCATAGGGCTAGGTGGACCTGCACGTATAATGTAGAGAACTACAGGCACCAGCCAGCATAGGGCTAGGTGGACCTGCATGTATGAAGTGGAGAACTACAGGCACCAGCCAGCGAAGGGTTAGGTGGGACCTGCATGTATGAAGTGGAGAACTACAAGCACCAGTCAGCAAAGGGCCAGGTGGACCTGTGTGTGTAAAATGCAAAACATTAATTGTGACTGTGCTTAAAGACTGTGCAGGTGAAGAAGAGTGTGATGTAATGTAACCATATCCATAAGATTGTCCTATACCATCTGACATGCCAAGTATATGAGCTGGAGGGAGAGGAGAAGCTGCTGTAACCATATTCTTGTCCTGTAAAGTCATGTGCAGGAGGAGAGAAATAAAGTGGTATATTTTTGTAAGAGAAGGTCTGGCGCCCAAGTTATTCAAAAGAACTGTTGCTGCATGTGTCTATCTATACCTGTATCTATATGTGTGACTGTTATAAAGCCTGCATGGGCAGGGACCCCCTTCTCAGGTATTGCCCACACCCTGGAGAGCTAGCCTGAGGCAATAGGAGGTGTATCACTCCAAATACATCTTTGTATCACACCGCACACTGAAGGGGGGTTACATATTTAAAGTCTATTTTCACTGTGTGTGTGTCTGTGGGGTGTGTGCTGTGTGTTGTGTGGTGGAAGGCAAGGTGTGTGTTTGTCTTGTTTGTCTTTTTTTGTGTGTTTAGTGTTTTGTCAGTATGTCAGACATTGAGAAGAGTCAGGTGGGGGAGTTTGAGGAGGTGGCAGCTCAGGACCCAACCTATTCTGTGAATGAGAGTGAGATGGTGCCTTGTCAGCACACACAGACCGGGTCCAGCCTCAATGTGCACTTTATGTTTGCGGAAAACATGGCCCCGATGAGTGAGCTGAAAAGGCATCACCACCAGCTGTTTGGCCGTGAGGCTGCCAAGGTCTCCTCCCGAAGGAAGAACATTTTGTGGCAGGTGGCCTTCACAGCCATAAATGCAGAGGGGTCAGCGTGCCGCATATTTGACAACTGCCACAAGCTCTTCTATGTCAGGGACAAGATCTCCAAAGAGGCGAAGGTGGCATGAAAAACAGGAGGTGGGTCTCCTTATTTGGCCACCTACCTGGAGTATGATAAGCCCCTGAAGATCCTCATACCATTTGAGGTGGTCCGTGCGACACATGTTAGGGATTCAGATGCCCCAAGGAGGCCTGGTAAGTACTCACCCAATTTTTTGGTGGTGTAGAGTATGTTACATGTTTATCACATTGCTGTTTTACTGGACGCTTTGTTAGGGTGTCATGAGGCATCATATTCTAAGCTTAATATTGTTTTTTTCATAGGGTTTTCACTACTCAGCATGTGCACATTAAAATGTGATGTTTGTAGATATATCTCCAGGCCAACACAGAAAAATAGGCCCATCATTTGTATAAACCTAGCATGATTGTATTTGCAACAACAACTGGCCACACATTTTGCTTAAAATCAAAATAATAGTTCTAATTAACACCAAAATGTATTTGCTTGTGTTAACTCAAATATCTTGCAAGACATTGGTGCTGATATTGTGTGATCTTTACTTGGCTACATGCCATTGCCCTCACCTCCTCAAATGCATATGAAAAGTAGGTACTTTAAGATTTTATGTCCCTGAGCCAGGAGGCCTTACTCTTGCCCTGCTCAACACAAATACATGTATGTGGTTTGTTTATTTATTTAGCAAGCATCTTGAAATTTCTAGGTATAGTTTTAGGTGCATTTTTACTTTATTTCAGCCAGTGGAATAAGTTCATTCCAGTCGCCCGGAGGCAAGTTACAGTTGTGCTCCCCCCCTGAGAAAAGGGAAAATAAATAAGGTGCATATATATCTATCAATATATATATGTACACATGCGAATAGCGGCGATAACAAAATATTATTATCAGGACTATGACCAAATAACTAATAAATACACCACTTTGGGGCCAAATATTAATTTATATATAAATACATTCAGTTTATATATCCCTCACACAGCTCTCCTCCTTTACTCAGATCTCACCCCCCACACACGCACACACACACAGCTGACTCAGATCTCCCCCTCACACACACACACACACACACACACACACACACACACACACACACACACACACACACACACACACACATACACACACACACAGCTGACTCAGATCTCCCCATACAGATTTCTTCCCCCTCACTCAGCTCCACAGCTCACACACACACAGCACTCCATCTCACACAGACCCCCCCCCCACACTCAAAACCCCATCTCACACAGACCCCACACAAACACAAACACACACACACACACACACACACAGCTGTCCCTAATCACTCAGATTCCCCCCCCACAGCTTCTTGCTCTTTAAATTTATGGTGAGTTTAACATGACATAACAGAGTGAAAAAAAAAATGCTCTTTAAATATATAATTTTCTTCAGCACCTACCAGTCCCCACACCATAGGGCTTGTACTTTCTATGTTTTTCAGTCACAGTAGCCACTGCTCAGCCTCTCCCATCTCCCGTCCGGTCCCCAGTGACAGCCGCTGGCAGCGCAAACTCCCGTCCACTCTCCAGTGTCCCCACAGTGACAGCTGCTGCGCAGCCCTTACGCACTGTCTTCCTCATGGCTCCTCAGTCGGGCAGGCTCAGCCTCAGGGACGGTCGCGCCACCAGAGCAGTCCAGACAGGTCAGGAGGAGGAGCACCGTTGATGCTGATCGAGGCTCAGCTACATGGCTCCTCTGTTTCAGCATAGGCACAGCACTGAGTGCAGGTACAGCAGGACAAGTAATGGGTGACAATGAAGGAGTTGCCCCCTTCAGGGCTGGCGCCCGTCGGCAACTGACTCCATTATTTCTGACAGTTCAGCCTCTGATTTCAGCATAGCTTGTATCATTCAATATCACAACACAATGCATATTCTAGGCCGACAACACCTGTGCCATGTGATGTGCTTTGTTAACAACCAGTTCTCCATGTCCATAAACCCCTTATTATTTGCCTATACCAATAAATTATATTTTGGACATGCTGGGACATGTACTTTTGCACCATTTGGGAGTGTACTGGATATTTACGGGTGCCTTACTTATTACAGGCTTGTCTACCCTCCCGATTTGGTCGGGTGCCTCCCAAATATCAGGTGGCGCAACCCGACCCCCCAGAAAGGCAGACAAGCCTCCCAGCTATCGCCTGCCCCCCCCCCAACTACTACAAGAAACCCCCACAGCAGGGGGCCTGATGAGGTGATTCGCGCTGAATCGCGTCACCGTGGCTTTGCTTCACAATGCCAATATTTTCAGCATTGTGAAGAGGGGGCAGAGCCACGATGACGCGATCGAGGGGCTCCGCCCCCCCAAACAGCATCATTACCCGGCCACGCCCCCCTGTGTGTAGACATTCAGTTCCCTCCCAGAAGGAGCGAGCTGAATGTCGACAAGTATGACTTATTACAAACATGCATTCTATGGAAAGGTTTACTTTAATGTTGTAGTGTAGCAAATGTGTTTTTACATGTCAAATAGTTGGGTCATCCATTTTATAATTACAACCAGAATATGTTATGTTTGCAGCAAACATTCTATAGTCCAACAGCCATTATTTATGTGAGCAATTTTGAGCATGAATACTGTTTAAACATTTTAACTAGGGGTGAGCGGGTTCGGATTTCTGAAATCCGAACCCCCCCGAGTCCCCCCGATCCGAGTCCGATCTGAGTCAGGCTCGACTTTTCCCGCCTGACTCGGATCTGAAATCGAGGCAAAACGTCATCATCCCGCCTTCCGAGTCTCGCGGGTTTTGGATCCTATATAAGGTACCCGCGTCGGCGCCATTTTCTCACTCGGCTGTGGACAGTGAAGAGGGAGGGTGGGAGTTAGGGCTGTGTAGTGTAGTGTAGTGTAGTGCTGCTGTTGTCCACTACTTCAAAGTCCATAGGGGCTGGCTGTGTTGTGCTGTGCTGCTGTTGTTAATAGGGGCTGTGTCCACTACTTCAAAGTCCATAGGGGCTGGCTGGACTGTGTTGTGCAGTCAGTTCTCCATAGGGGCTGTGTCCACTCCAAAGTCCTGTGCAGTGTCCCAGTCCTAAAGGAGTGCTGTAGTGTTGTCCAGGGGGTGCTCTGTCCATCAGGGGTGCTCCCCCCAAGTGCTAAAAAAATAATATATTTTCTGTGTTTGTGAATTGTGTGCGCAGTAGCCGCACGTGCATCAACAAAGTAGTGCCAAGCGTGCGCCTGTGTCATAAGTAAAGGGCCGGCTGGCTTGACCGTTAAAGGGTGCTGTAACCCCCGAAAGTACACTCCAGTCCAAACCAAAAAAAAATTATTTTCTGTGTTTGTGAATTGTGTGCGCAGTAGCCGCACGTGCATCAACAAAGTAGTGCCAAGCGTGCGCCTGTGTCATAAGTAAAGGGCCGGCTGGCTTGACCGTTAAGGGTGCTGTAACCCCCGAAAGTACACTCCAGTCCAAACCAAAAAAAAATTATTTTCTGTGTTTGTGAATTGTGTGCGCAGTAGCCGCACGTGCATCAACAAAGTAGTGCCAAGCGTGCGCCTGTGTCATAAGTAAAGGGCCGGCTGGCTTGACCGTTAAAGGGTGCTGTAACCCCCGAAAGTACACTCCAGTCCAAACCAAAAAAAAATTATTTTCTGTGTTTGTGAATTGTGTGCGCAGTAGCCGCACGTGCATCAACAAAGTAGTGCCAAGCGTGCGCCTGTGTCATAAGTAAAGGGCCGGCTGGCTTGACCGTTAAGGGTGCTGTAAACCCCGAAAGTACACTCCAGTCCAAACCAAAAAAAAATTATTTTCTGTGTTTGTGAATTGTGTGCGCAGTAGCCGCATGTGCATCAACAAAGTAGTGCCAAGAGTGCGCCTGTGTCATAAGTAAAGGGCCGGCTGGCTAGACCGTTAAAGGGTGCTGTAACCCCCGAAAGTACACTCCAGTCCAAACCCAAAAAAAATTATTTTCTGTGTTTGTGAATTGTGTGCGCAGTAGCCGCACGTGCATCAACAAAGTAGTGCCAAGCGTGCGCCTGTGTCATAAGTAAAGGGCCGGCTGGCTTGACCGTTAAAGGGTGCTGTAACCCCCGAAAGTACACTCCAGTCCAAACCAAAAAAAAATTATTTTCTGTGTTTGTGAATTGTGTGCGCAGTAGCCGCACGTGCATCAACAAAGTAGTGCCAAGCGTGCGCCTGTGTCATAAGTAAAGGGCCGGCTGGCTTGACCGTTAAAGGGTGCTGTAACCCCCAAAGTACACTCCAGTCCAAACCAAAAAAAAAATAATTTTCTGTGTTTGTGAATTGTGTGCGCAGTAGCCGCACGTGCATCAACAAAGTAGTGCCAAGCGTGCGCCTGTGTCATAAGTAAAGGGCCGGCTGGCTTGACCGTTAAAGGGTGCTGTAACCCCCGAAAGTACACTCCAGTCCAAACCAAAAAAAAATTATTTTCTGTGTTTGTGAATTGTGTGCGCAGTAGCCGCACGTGCATCAACAAAGTAGTGCCAAGCGTGCGCCTGTGTCATAAGTAAAGGGCCAGCTGGCTTGACCGTTAAAGGGTGCTGTAACCCCCGAAAGTACACTCCAGTCCAAACCAAAAAAAAATTATTTTCTGTGTTTGTGAATTGTGTGCGCAGTAGCCGCACGTGCATCAACAAAGTAGTGCCAAGCGTGCGCCTGTGTCATAAGTAAAGGGCCGGCTGGCTTGACCGTTAAGGGTGCTGTAACCCCCGAAAGTACACTCCAGTCCAAACCAAAAAAAAATTATTTTCTGTGTTTGTGAATTGTGTGCGCAGTAGCCGCACGTGCATCAACAAAGTAGTGCCAAGAGTGCGCCTGTGTCATAAGTAAAGGGCCGGCTGGCTTGACCGTTAAAGGGTGCTGTAACCCCCGAAAGTACACTCCAGTCCAAACCAAAAAAAAATTATTTTCTGTGTTTGTGAATTGTGTGCGCAGTAGCCGCACATGCATCAACAAAGTAGTGCCAAGCGTGCGCCTGTGTCATAAGTAAAGGGCCGGCTGGCTTGACCGTTAAAGGGTGCTGTAACCCCCGAAAGTACACTCCAGTCCAAACCAAAAAAAAATTATTTTCTGTGTTTGTGAATTGTGTGCGCAGTAGCCGCACGTGCATCAACAAAGTAGTGCCAAGCGTGCGCCTGTGTCATAAGTAAAGGGCCAGCTGGCTTGACCGTTAAAGGGTGCTGTAACCCCCGAAAGTACACTCCAGTCCAAACCAAAAAAAAATTATTTTCTGTGTTTGTGAATTGTGTGCGCAGTAGCCGCACGTGCATCAACAAAGTAGTGCCAAGCGTGCGCCTGTGTCATAAGTAAAGGGCCGGCTGGCTTGACCGTTAAGGGTGCTGTAACCCCCGAAAGTACACTCCAGTCCAAACCAAAAAAAAATTATTTTCTGTGTTTGTGAATTGTGTGCGCAGTAGCCGCACGTGCATCAACAAAGTAGTGCCAAGAGTGCGCCTGTGTCATAAGTAAAGGGCCGGCTGGCTTGACCGTTAAAGGGTGCTGTAACCCCCGAAAGTACACTCCAGTCCAAACCAAAAAAAAATTATTTTCTGTGTTTGTGAATTGTGTGCGCAGTAGCCGCACGTGCATCAACAAAGTAGTGCCAAGCGTGCGCCTGTGTCATAAGTAAAGGGCCGGCTGGCTTGACCGTTAAAGGGTGCTGTAACCCCCGAAAGTACACTCCAGTCCAAACCAAAAAAAAATTATTTTCTGTGTTTGTGAATTGTGTGCGCAGTAGCCGCACGTGCATCAACAAAGTAGTGCCAAGCGTGCGCCTGTGTCATAAGTAAAGGGCCGGCTGGCTTGACCGTTAAAGGGTGCTGTAACCCCCAAAGTACACTCCAGTCCAAACCAAAAAAAAATTATTTTCTGTGTTTGTGAATTGTGTGCGCAGTAGCCGCACGTGCATCAACAAAGTAGTGCCAAGCGTGCGCCTGTGTCATAAGTAAAGGGCCGGCTGGCTTGACCGTTAAAGGGTGCTGTAACCCCCGAAAGTACACTCCAGTCCAAACCAAAAAAAAAATATTTTCTGTGTTTGTGAATTGTGTGCGCAGTAGCCGCACGTGCATCAACAAAGTAGTGCCAAGCGTGCGCCTGTGTCATAAGTAAAGGGCCGGCTGGCTTGACCGTTAAGGGTGCTGTAACCCCTGAAAGTACACTCCAGTCCAAACCAAAAAAAAATTATTTTCTGTGTTTGTGAATTGTGTGCGCAGTAGCCGCACGTGCATCAACAAAGTAGTGCCAAGAGTGCGCCTGTGTCATAAGTAAAGAGCCGGCTGGCTTGACCGTTAAAGGGTGCTGTAACCCACAAAGTACACTCCAGTCCAAACCAAAAAAAAAATTATTTTCTGTGTTTAGCCGCACGTTTATATCAAATCGATATAACATAAATGGAGGACCAAACTTTCTCCGATAAAAATAAAATAGAGAAAGATCAAGAACCACTTCCTCCTAGTGCTGAAGCTGCTGCCACTAGTCATGACATAGACGATAACATGCCATCAACGTCGTCTGCCAAGGCCGATGCCCAATGTCATAGTAGAGGGCACATACAATCCCAAATGGCAAAGTTCAGGAAAATGACCTTGAAAAAGACATTTAAATCAGCTGAAGAGAAACGTAAACTTGCCAATATGCCATTTACAACACGGAGTGGCAAGGAACGGCTAAGGTCGATCCCTAGTATGTTCATGACTAGTGGTTCAGCTTCACATGACGATGGAAGCCCTCCTCCCACTAAAAAAATCAAAAGAGTTAAGCTGGCAAAAGCACAGCGAAGAACTGTGCTTTCTAAGAAGATATCACAAATCCCCAAGGAGAGTCCAAGTGTGGTGGTGGTTGCGATGCCTGACCTTCCCAGCACTGGACGGGAAGAGGTGGCTCTTTCCACCATTTGCACGCCCCCTGCAAGTGCTGAAAGGAGCACCCACAGTCCACTTGCTGATATGCAAATTGAAGATGTCACTGTTGAAGTACAACAGGATGAGGATACTGGTGTAGCTGGCGCTGAGGAGGAAGTTGGCGAGGAGGATTCTGATGGTGATGTGGTTTGTTTAAATCAGGCTCCGGGGGAGACAGTTGTTGTCCGTGGGATGAAAAAGCCCATCACGGTCATGCCTGGGCAGAAGACCAAACATTCCACCTCTTTGGTCTGGCAATATTTCTATCCAAATCCGGACAACAACTGTCTTGCCATATGTACCATATGTAAAGGTGAAATAAGTAGGGGTAGGGACGTCAACCACCTAGGAACATCCTCCCTTATACGGCACCTGCAGCGCGTTCATAAAAAGTTACTGTCAAGTTCAGAAACTTTGGCTAAGACCATAAGCAGTCCAGGGACACCTAAATCCCGTTGTCCTGTTGTATCCAAGCGCCTGCAAACCACACCGTCAACTCCCTCCTCGTCAATTTCCTCCTTAGTCAGGATCGGAAGTAGTCCTGCAGGCCATGTCACTGGCATGACTGACTCTCCTATCCGGGATTCCTCCGGAGGATCCTGCATTGGTACGCCTACTGCTGCCGCTGCTGCTGTTGCTGCTGCTGGGAGTCGTTCATCATCCCAGAGAGGAAGTAGGAACACCACTACTTTTACTAAACAATTGACCCTCCAACAGTCCTTAGCGATGAGGATGAAGTACGACAGCAGTCATCCTGAAGCAAAACGTATAACTGAGGCCTTGACTGCTATGTTGGTGTTAGACGTGCGTCCGGTATCCGCCATTAGTGCAGTGGGATTTAGACAATTGATGGAGGTAGTGTGTCCCCGGTTCCAAATCCCGTCTAGATTCCACTTCACTAGGCAGGCGATACCGAGACTGTACAGAAACGTCAGAAAAAGTGTCCTCAGTGTCCTGAAAAATGCCGTTGTACACAATGTCCACTTAACCACGGACATGTGGACAAGTGGAACAGGGCAGACTAAGGACTATATGACTGTGACAGCCCACTGGGTAGATGTATCACCTTACGCAGCAACAGCAGCAGCGTCACCAGTAGCAGCATCTCAGAAACGCCAGCTCGTTACAAGGCAGGCTACGCTGTGTATCACCGGTTTCAGTAAGAGGCACACCGCCGACAACCTCTTAGAGAAACTGAGGGAAATCATCGCCCAGTGGCTTACCCCACTTAGACTCTCCTGGGGATTTGTGATATCTGAAAACGCCACCAATATTGTGCGGGCATTACATCTGGGCAAATTCCAGCACGTCCCATGTTTTGCTCACACAATAAACTTGGTGGTGCAGAATTTTCTGAAAAGCGACAGGGGCGTGCAGGAGACGCTTTGGGTGGCCCGAAAAATTTCTGGCCACTTTCGCCATTCAGTGACTGCGTGCCGAAGACTGGAGCGCCAGCAAACACTCTTGAACCTGCCCCGCCATCACCTGAAGCAAGAGGTTGTGACGCGGTGGAACTCAACCCTCTATATGCTTCAGAGGATGGAGGAGCAGCAAAAGGCCATACAAGCCTATACATCCACCTATGACATAGGCAAAGGAGGGGGTATGCACCTGACTCAAGCGCAGTGGAGAATGATTTCCGTGTTGTGCAAGGTTCTCCAGCCCTTCGAACTTGCCACACGTGAAGTCAGTTCAGACACAGCCAGCTTGAGTCAGGTCATTCCCCTCATCAGGCTTTTGCAGAAGCAGCTGGAGAAAGTGAAGGAGGAGCTAAGACGGAGCGATTCCGCTCGGCATGTGGGACTTGTGGATGAAGCCCTTCATTCGCTTTGCCAGGATTCCAGGGTGGTCAATCTGTTGAAATCAGACCACTACATTTTGGCCACCGTGCTTGATCCTAGGTTTAAAGCCTATGTGGTGTCTCTCTTTCCGGCCGACACAAGCCTGCAGAGGTGCAAAGACCTGCTGGTGAACACACTGTCAGCTGAAGCGGAACGTGACACGTCAACGGCTCCTTCTTCATTTTCTCCCGCAACTGGGGCTGCCAGGAAAAAACTTAGGTATCCTAAGCAACCCGCTGGCGGTGATGCAGGGCAGGCAGGACCAAGTTTGGACATCTGGTCCGGACTGAAGGACCTGGCAACAATTTCTGACATGTCTACTGTCACTGCATATGATACTGTCACCATTGACAGAATGGTGGAGGATTACATCGGTGACAGCATCCAAGTAGGCATGTCAGACAGTCCATACCTGTACTGGCAGGAAAAAGAGGCAATTTGGAGGCCCCTGTACAAGCTGGCTCTATTTTACCTGAGTTGCCCCCCCTCCAGTGTGTACTCCGAAAGAGTGTTTAGTGCAGCCGGGAACCTTGTCAGCGAAAGGCGTAGGAGGTTGCTTCCACAGAATGTGGAGAAGATGATGTTCATCAAAATGAATTATCAGCTCTTCCAGGGAGACCAGCCTCCAGAAGGTACAGAGGGACCTGTGGTGGTGGATTCAAGTGGGGACGAGTTAATACTTTGTGAGGATGAGGATGTACACACTGAAGAGGGTGAGGAATCGGTGGATGAGGAGGATGAGGATGACATCTTGCCTCCGTAGAGCCAGTTTGTGCAGGGACACATTAATTGCCAGCTTGTTTTGTGGGGGCCCAAACGAACCAATCATTTCAGCCACAGTTGTGTGGCAGACCCTGGCGCTGAAATGATTGATTTGTTAAAGTGTGCATGTCCTGTTTATACAACATAAGGGTGGGTGGGAGGGCCCAAGGACAATTCCATCTTGCACTTCTTTTTTTTCTTTGCATTATGTACAGTTTGGGGCCTAGTTTTTCTAACTGCCATCCTGTCTGCCACTGCAGTGTCACTCCTAGATGGGTCACGTGTTTGTGCCGCCCACTCGTGTCGCTTAGCATAGTCATCCAGCTACCTCGGTGCAACCTTTTGGACATGAAAACACTATTGTGAGGTGTGAGGTGTTCAGAATAGACTGGAAATGAGTGGAAATTAAGGTTATTGAGGTTAATAATAGCATAGGAGCAGAGAAACCAACAAATTCAGTGATTTTAGCTGTTTTTATGCTTTTTAAAAAAAAATACAGATCCAAAACACAAAACCCAGAACCCAAAACACGGAAGGGTGGTTTTGGCAAAACCAATCCAGATCCAAAACACGAAGAAAGATCCAGATCCAAAACCAAAACACAAAACACGAAAAGTGGCCGGTGCACACCCCTAATTTTAACATTAGTATATTGTAAAATAAAAGAACTTTACATTCTTTTCCTGACATCATGTGTTATGTGTGCATAAATTAACTTAACAAGTGTTTTTTTTTTGAGGCCATAAAATATAAGCGAATAAAAAACATATAAAACATATTATTTACATTTTACAGTGCAGAAGAGGTCTTCCGCAACCTGCAGCTGAGAACAAAGGTCTAATTGTGCTTAACCTCTCTTTAGGACCTTCATCACGTAGGACACCACCATGAAGGCTGTCCGTGGTGTTAGCATTGCCACCACAGCAGTTGCTGGGGGCTCCAGAATGCCCAGGTCTTTCATCTCCTCATCTTGTAGGTGATTTACATTCCTATAAAGGTGACACAACACAACATACACATTACACAAATTTGGCACTTACACATACAGATGTGCCCACATACATCTATCCTGCATGCACTACAAGTCATGCCACACATAACACGGAAGCTCAGTGTGACTCTGTAGCGCCGAGCATCTTTTCGTGCATCTATTTACCTTCAAATGCGTCTTATTCACACAGCAGTGCAAATAGATAGCACAAGCAGCTTCTGCTGATTAAAATTATATATATATTCTGTGTGTGACTGCGGGTGTATCTGCACGCTAAACACTACATTACAGTCCGCTGACACATTTTGCATGCAGATACACCTGCACTCGCTCACAGAACATAGGCATGCAGCATATAATTTTAAACAGCAGAAGCTGATTGTGCTAACTAGGGGTGTGCACCGGCCACTTTTCGTGTTTTGTGTTTTGGTTTTGGATCTGGATCTTTCTTCGTGTTTTGGATCTGGATTGGTTTTGCCAAAACCACCCTTCCGTGTTTTGGGTTCTGGGTTTTGTGTTTTGGATCTGTATTTTTTTTAAAAAAAAGCATAAAAACAGCTAAAATCACAGAATTTGTGGGTTTTTCTGCTTCTATGCTATTATTAACCTCAATAACCTTCATTTCCACTCATATTCTGAACACCTCACACCTCACAATATTGTTTTTATGGCCAAAAACTTGCACCGAGGTAGCTGGATGACTATGCTAAGTGACACGAGTAGGGGTGAGCGGGTTCGGATTTCTGAAATCCGAACCCCCCCGAGCCCCCCCGATCCGAGTCCGATCCGAGTCAGGCTTGACTTTTCCCGCCTGACTCGGATCTGAAATCCAGGCAAAACGTCATCATCCCGCCTTCCGAGTCTCGCGGGTTTTGGATCCTATATAAGGTACCCGCGTCGGCGCCATTTTCTCACTCGGCTGTGGACAGTGAAGAGGGAGGGTGGGAGTTAGGGCTGTGTAGTGTAGTGTAGTGCTGCTGTTGTCTACTACTTCAAAGTCCATAGGGGCTGGCTGTGTTGTGCTGTGCTGCTGTTGTTAATAGGGGCTGTGTCCACTACTTCAAAGTCCATAGGGGCTGGCTGGACTGTGTTGTGCAGTCAGTTCTCCATAGGGGCTGTGTCCATTCCAAAGTCCTGTGCAGTGTCCCAGTCCTAAAGGAGTGCTGTAGTGTTGTCCAGGGGGTGCTCTGTCCATCAGGGGTGCTCCCCCCAAGTGCTAAAAAAATAATATATTTTCTGTGTTTGTGAATTGTGTGCGCAGTAGCCGCACGTGCATCAACAAAGTAGTGCCAAGCGTGCGCCTGTGTCATAAGTAAAGGGCCGGCTGGCTTGACCGTTAAAGGGTGCTGTAACCCCCGAAAGTACACTCCAGTCCAAACCAAAAAAAAAATTATTTTCTGTGTTTGTGAATTGTGTGCGCAGTAGCCGCACGTGCATCAACAAAGTACTGCCAAGCGTGCGCCTGTGTCATAAGTAAAGGGCCGGCTGGCTTGACCGTTAAGGGTGCTGTAACCCCCGAAAGTACACTCCAGTCCAAACCAAAAAAAAAATTATTTTCTGTGTTTGTGAATTGTGTGCGCAGTAGCCGCACGTGCATCAACAAAGTAGTGCCAAGCGTGCGCCTGTGTCATAAGTAAAGGGCCGGCTGGCTTGACCATTAAGGGTGCTGTAACCCCCGAAAGTACACTCCAGTCCAAACCAAAAAAAAAATTATTTTCTGTGTTTGTGAATTGTGTGCGCAGTAGCCGCACGTGCATCAACAAAGTAGTGCCAAGCGTGCGCCTGTGTCATAAGTAAAGGGCCGGCTGGCTTGACCGTTAAAGGGTGCTGTAACCCCCAAAGTACACTCCAGTCCAAACCAAAAAAAAAAATTATTTTCTGTGTTTGTGAATTGTGTGTGCAGTAGCCGCACGTGCATCAACAAAGTAGTGCCAAACGTGCGCCTGTGTCATAAGTAAAGGGCCGGCTGGCTTGACCGTTAAGGGTGCTGTAACCCCCGAAAGTACACTCCAGTCCAAACCAAAAAAAAAATTATTTTCTGTGTTTGTGAATTGTGTGCGCAGTAGCCGCACGTGCATCAACAAAGTAGTGCCAAGCGTGCGCCTGTGTCATAAGTAAAGGGCCGGCTGGCTTGACCGTTAAGGGTGCTGTAACCCCCGAAAGTACACTCCAGTCCAAACCAAAAAAAAAATTATTTTCTGTGTTTGTGAATTGTGTGCGCAGTAGCCGCACGTGCATCAACAAAGTAGTGCCAAGCGTGCGCCTGTGTCATAAGTAAAGGGCCGGCTGGCTTGACCGTTAAGGGTGCTGTAACCCCCGAAAGTACACTCCAGTCCAAACCTAAAAAAAATTATTTTCTGTGTTTGTGAATTGTGTGCGCAGTAGCCGCACGTGCATCAACAAAGTAGTGCCAAGCGTGCGCCTGTGTCATAAGTAAAGGGCCGGCTGGCTTGACCGTTAAGGGTGCTGTAACCCCCGAAAGTACACTCCAGTCCAAACCCAAAAAAAATTATTTTCTGTGTTTGTGAATTGTGTGCGCAGTAGCCGCACGTGCATCAACAAAGTAGTGCCAAGCGTGCGCCTGTGTCATAAGTAAAGGGCCGGCTGGCTTGACCGTTAAAGGGTGCTGTAACCCCCGAAAGTACACTCCAGTCCAAACCTAAAAAAAAATTATTTTCTGTGTTTGTGAATTGTGTGCGCAGTAGCCGCACGTGCATCAACAAAGTAGTGCCAAGCGTGCGCCTGTGTCATAAGTAAAGGGCCGGCTGGCTTGACCGTTAAGGGTGCTGTAACCCCCGAAAGTACACTCCAGTCCAAACCAAAAAAAAAATTATTTTCTGTGTTTGTGAATTGTGTGCACTGTGGCTGCACGTGCATCAACAAAGGAGCAGCGCCAAGCGTGCGCCTGTGTCCCATAATTAAAGAGCTGGCTGGCTCATTTCTTAAAGGGTGGTGTAACCCACAAAGTGCACTACTCTCCAGCAAAAATAAAATAATATTTTCTGTGTTTGTGTGCGCTTTAGCCGCACGTATATATATCAATATAACATAAATGGAGGACCAAACTTTCTCCGATAAAAATAAAATAGGGAAAGATCAAGAACCTCTTCCTCCTAGTGCTGTTGCTGCTGCTGGGAGTTGTTCATCATCCCAGAGAGGAAGTAGGAACATCACTACTTTTACTAAACAATTGACCCTCCAACAGTCCCTAGCGATGAGGATGAAGTACGACAGCAGTCATCCTGAAGCAAAACGTATAACTGAGGCCTTGACTGCTATGTTGGTGTTAGACGTGCGTCCGGTATCCGACATTAGTGCAGTGGGATTTAGACAATTGATGGAGGTAGTGTGTCCTCGGTTCCAAATCCCGTCTAGATTCCACCTGCATCCTCAAAGCAGCAGCGACAAGCGTGCGTCTGTCTGTTAAAGGGTGGTGACACCCTCAAAGTGTGCTACACAAACAATTAAAATATTGTTCTTTTTTTTTCTGTCTTTGTGAAATGTGTGGGCTGTAGCCGCACCTGCATCCTTAAAGCAGCAGCGACAAGCGTGCGTCTGTCTGTTAAAGGGTGGTGACACCCTCAAAGTGTGCTACACAAACAATTAAAATATTGTTCTTTTTTCTGTCTTTGTGAATTGTGTGGGCTGTAGCCGCACCTGCATCCTTAAAGCAGCAGCGACAAGCGTGCGTCTGTCTGTTAAAGGGTGGTGACACCCTCAAAGTGTGCTACACAAACAATTAAAATATTGTTCTTTTTTCTGTCTTTGTGAATTGTGTGGGCTGTAGCCGCACCTGCATCCTTAAAGCAGCAGCGACAAGCGTGCGTCTGTCTGTTAAAGGGTGGTGACACCCTCAAAGTGTGCTACACAAACAATTAAAATATTGTTCTTTTTTTTTTGGTCTTTGTGAAATGTGTGGGCTGTAGCTGCACCTGCATCCTTAAAGCAGCAGCGACAAGCGTGCGTCTGTCTGTTAAAGGGTGGTGACACCCTCAAAGTGTTCTACACAAACAATTAAAATATTGTTCTTTTTTCTGTCTTTGTGAATTGTGTGGGCTGTAGCCGCACCTGCATCCTTAAAGCAGCAGCGACAAGCGTGCGTCTGTCTGTTAAAGGGTGGTGTAACTCTCAAAGTGTTCCAAAAAATAAAAAACTATTTTTTTAATGTGTTTGTGACTTGTGTGCGATGTAGCCACACTTGCATCCTCAAAGCAGCAGCGACAAGCGTGCATCTGTCTGTTAAAGGGTGGTGACACCCTCAAAGTGTGCTACACAAACAATTAAAATATTGTTCTTTTTTTTTTGGTCTTTGTGAAATGTGTGGGCTGTAGCCGCACCTGCATCCTTAAAGCAGCAGCGACAAGCGTGCGTCTGTCTGTTAAAGGGTGGTGTAACTCTCAAAGTGCTCCAAAAAATAAAAAACTATTTTTTTAATGTGTTTGTGACTTGTGTGCGATGTAGCCGCACCTGCATCCTTAAAGCAGCAGCGACAAGCGTGCGTCTGTCTGTTAAAGGGTGGTGTAACCCTCAAAGTGTGCTCCACAAACAATAAAAATATTCTTTTTTTTTTTCTGTCTTTGTGAATTGTGTGGGCTGTAGCCGCACTTGAATCCTCAAAGCAGCAGCGACAAGCGTGCGTCTGTCTGTTAAAGGATTACATCGGTGACAGCTTCCAAGTAGGCATGTCAGACAGTCCGTACCTGTACTGGCAGGAAAAAGAGGCAATTTGGAGGTCCCTGTACAAACTGGCTCTATTTTACCTGAGTTGCCCCCCTCCAGTGTGTACTCCGAAAGAGTGTTTAGTGCAGCCGGGAACCTTGTCAGGAGGTTGCTTCCACAAAATGTGGAGAAGATGATGTTCATAAAATGAATTATCAACTCTTCCAGGGAGACCAGCCTCCAGAACGTACAGAGGGACCTGTGGTTCCAGCAGGGACGAATTAATACTCTGTGAGGATGAGGATGTACACACTGAAGAGGGTGAGGAATCGGTGGATGAGGAGGATGAGGATGACATCTTGCCTACGTAGAGCCAGTTTGTGCAGGGACACATTAATTGCCAGCTTGTTTTGTGGGGGCCCAAACGAACCAATCATTTCAGCCACAGTTGTGTGGCAGACCCTGGCGCTGAAATGATTGATTTGTTAAAGTGTGCATGTCCTGTTTATACAACATAAGGGTGGGTGGGAGGGCCCAAGGACAATTCCATCTTGCACTTCTTTTTTTTCTTTGCATTATGTACAGTTTGGGGCCTAGTTTTTCTAACTGCCATCCTGTCTGCCACTGCAGTGTCACTCCTAGATGGGTCACGTGTTTGTGCCGCCCACTCGTGTCGCTTAGCATAGTCATCCAGCTACCTCGGTGCAACCTTTTGGACATGAAAACACTATTGTGAGGTGTGAGGTGTTCAGAATAGACTGGAAATGAGTGGAAATTAAGGTTATTGAGGTTAATAATAGCATAGGAGCAGAGAAACCAACAAATTCTGTGATTTTAGCTGTTTTTATGCTTTTTTAAAAAAAAATACAGATCCAAAACACAAAACCCAGAACCCAAAACACGGAAGGGTGGTTTTGGCAAAACCAATCTAGATCCAAAACACGAAGAAAGATCCAGATCCAAAACCAAAACACAAAACACGAAAAGTGGCCGGTGCACACCCCTAGTTACAAGCAAGTGTAAACAGGTTCACACACGTTACATTTGCCTAAGGGGTAATCCAGTAATGACGCAAGTTGAGCTAAAATGTAATATGTTTTCTGGGTCCAAACCAACACCCAAAGGAATCCTGTACAATCAGTTGGCTTCGTAATATCGGCATAAGCAGCTTGCCCCCCAAATAGGAACATGTAAAATGTAGTAATATCTAATTTTGACAACACCAAAAAAGGGAAATGAAATTGTTACTGTTAGGTGTTTCTTGTGCCTGTTTTCCTTAAAAATACAACACACAATCTTAGTGACAAAAATTGTAAATCCTTGCTGGAAGAGTCTACTTATGTCAGTGTAAACAATCTCTGATTTTGAAACAACGAATGAGACAGAACGTTAAGTTGAAAATATTAATTTATTTACATTTTGGAAAAAAAACAAAAAAAACTAGTTCCTAAGGAGGACCGACATATGGTCAAGGACCACCAGCAGACCGATGATGTGTTCCCGCATACGGCCCACACAGCCGGCTAATTCAGCCCTACGCCTCTGTTCCTCTGTGGGTTAGAAAAGTGTGGGGATTAATACATCAATAATGAAACCACATTAAAAAATAAGCCAAAACAAGCAAACCAAAAATGAAAATATTTGTCAACAAAGCATAATTACACCGTTAAAACTCAGCCCCCCAAAATGGTCTAGCCCAAAAATACAAGTCCAAAAAACAGATTCCGACAGGTGTGATATGTGTATGGTGAAATCAGCAGTAACAGGTAAAGGCAACCCGAAAATTCCACAAAAGTCTACCAAAAAACACAAAAAAAGGGAACGACACATGATTACATACAAACAGTTTGTGGCGCCAAAAAAACAAAATCAAAAACATACTGTTCGAAAAAACGGCAGCTCCAGAAGGCACTCCCTCGTCCTCCTCGGAGGTGCCTCCATTCCCCAAAGATCTTGGCGGGGTGATTTCTGATTCCAGGGAGGGGGTAGTTCGAAGAGGGGTGGTTGGAGGAGAGGGGGAATTGGGATGGAGGGGAAGGAGCCCCGAAATATCCGCCACAGGGTCTTGGCAGGCTGGGGAGGAGGGGGAAATAGGGGAATTTGGGGTTGTGGAGGGTTGGGGAGAGTGGGCTTGAGCGCCGTCTTGGATGACGATGACGCCGTAGTCTTCGCTGTGCCCCTAAAAGATGTGAAACAAATTGGGGTTAGTTTCAACCAAAATCCGAGAAAGACACTATTTTATGACTAAAAAAATCTGAAAACATGGCCATGCAGATATGAGTACAATGAATAAATAGGACATACATGAAAACATGGCCATGCAGATATGAGTACAATGAATATATAGGACATACATGAAAACATGCACACGCAGATATGAGTACAATGAATAAATAGGACATACATGAAAACATGGCCATGCAGATATGAGTACAATGAATAAATAGGACATACATGAAAACATGGCCATGCAGATATGAGTACAATGAATATATAGGACATACATGAAAACATGCACACGCAGATATGAGTACAATGAATAAATAGGCCATACATGAAAACATGCACACGCAGATATGAGTCCAATGAATAAATAGGACATACATGAAAACATGCACACGCAGTTAGGGCCACAAAGATAAACATGAAAACCACAGTCCCTAAAACTTACTTTCAGCGATCTGCATGCGAAAGCATGCCAGCAAGCGGGGCGTCCGCCGTTGCAGGTCCGACCACCTGCGCTCCAGCTGGCCGATCTGGCGGCGTGAGCCGAAGGAGCGCCGGCGGCCATGTACCTCCGCATATGCGGAACGCTTTTCGCGATTGGTGATGGGTGGAGGCTGGCTGGTGATCCGCCTATCCATCACCTCCGTTAGCACCAGCAGCTCGCGCCTGGTGAATGCCGAGGCTCTCATGATGGCAATGGTGTATTTGTTAAAAATCATTTTTAATAAAGACCCGAAAATAATTTTGATTGGCTAATGTATTTGGGTAATTAACAGGACCAATTCTATTGGTTAGTGTATGAGTCATGTGTTCGACAGGGCCACAAATCTCTTGAGAGTTATGATAGGCTTGATGCAGTGACATGCGTAAGCAAATTTAAATAAAGAAATGAACCCCGGGAAATATGCGGGGATAAAAACAAATAGAACAATTGTTTAATTGGGGCTAACATGTATTTTGACAAATAAAAGCGAATGTTTAAGCCGTACGTATTCTGCGGGTAAACACAAACACGGACAAGATTAAAGTTTATTGCATTGTGTTAAAAAAAAAAAAAAAAAAAACTATTAAGGTAATTGATATATTGATTGGCATGATACGATTGAAAGAGGTAGGCATAATAAACGAGCAGCTAATCGAAATCTGACAGTCCCACTTCCAGTTTGTACTTGTGCGTGCGTTCCCTTCAAGCCATTTCGGGGATGTACGCCTTCTATTTGGCACGCTCGTTAGTTAGAGGAGGGGTCGGTTGAGTTTGGGGAGGATGTTTGTCTGCGTTCGAAAATACGAGCGAGTGCTTGAATTTACATATTTTTTTACGTACGCCGAACGTACGAACGGCCACTTGCGTCCGGGTCTGAATGAGGGCCAATGTACTGTTTGGGGCCTAGTTTTTCAAACTGCCATCCTGTCTGCCACTGCAGTGTCACTCCTAGATGGACCACGTGTTTGTGCCGCCCACTCGTATCTCTTAGCATAGTCATCCAGCTACCTCGGTGCAACCTTTTGGATATAAAAACACTATTGTGAGGTGTGAGGTGTTCAGAATAGACTGGAAATGAGTGGAAATTAAGGTTATTGAGGTTAATAATAGCATAGGAGCAGAAAAACACACAAATTATGTGATTTTAGCTGTTTTTATGCTTTTTTAAAAAAAAAAATACAGATCCAAAACACAAAACCCAGAACCCAAAACACGGAAGGGTGGTTTTGGCAAAACCAATCCAGATCCAAAACACGAAGAAAGATCCAGATCCAAAACCAAAACACAAAACACGAAAAGTGGCCGGTGCACACCCCTAGACACGAGTGGGCGGCACAAACACGTGGCCCATCTAGGAGTGACACTGCAGTGGCAGACAGGATGGCAGTTTGAAAAACTAGGCCCCAAACAGTACATACTGCAAAGAAAAAAAAGAGGTGCAAGATGGATTTGTCCTTGGGCCCTCCCATGCACCCTTATGTTGTATAAATAGGACATGCACACTTAACAAACCAATCATTTCAGCGCCAGGGTCTGCCACATGACTGTGGCTGAAATGATTGGTTCGTTTGGGCCCCCACAAAACAAGCTGGCAATTAATGTGTCCCTGCACAAACTGGTTCTACGGAGGCAAGATGTCGTCCTCATCCTCCTCATCCACCGATTCCTTGGATAAAACAGGACAACGGGATTTAGGTGTCCCTGGACTGCTTACGGTCTGAGCCAAAGTTTCTTAACTTGACAGTAACTTTTTATGAACGCGCTGCAGGTGCCGTATAAGGGAGGATGTTCCTAGGTGGTTAACGTCCCTACCCCTACTTATTTCACCTTTACATATGGTACATATGGCAAGACAGTTGTTGTCCGGATTTGGATAGAAATATTGCCAGACCAAAGAGGTGGAATGTTTGGTCTTCTGCCCAGGCATGACCGTGATGGGCTTTTTCATCCCACGGACAACAACTGTCTCCCCCGGAGCCTGATTTAAACAAACCACATCACCATCAGAATCCTCCTCGCCAACTTCCTCCTCAGCGCCAGCTACACCAGTATCCTCATCCTGTTGTACTTCAACAGTGACATCTTCAATTTGCATATCAGCAAGTGGACTGTGGGTGCTCCTTTCAGCACTTGCAGGGGGTGTGCAAATGGTGGAAAGAGCCACCTCTTCCCGTCCAGTGCTGGGAAGGTCAAGCATCGCAACCGCCACCACACTTGGACTCTCCTTGGGGATTTGTGATATCTTCTTAGAAAGCACAGTTCTTCGCTGTGCTTTTGCTAGCTTAACTCGTTTGATTTGTTTAGCGGGAGGAGGGCTTCCATCGTCATGTGAAGCTGAACCACTAGTCATGAACATAGGGAAAGACCTTAGCCGTTCCTTGCCACTCCGTGTCGTAAATGGCTTATTGGCAAGTTTACGTTTCTCTTCAGATGATTTAAATGTTTTTTTCAAGGTCATTTTCCTGAACTTTGTCATTTGGGATTGTATGTGCCCTCTACTATGACATTGGGCATCGGCCTTGGCAGACGACGTTGATGGCATGTTATCGTCTATGTCATGACTAGTGGCAGCAGCTTCAGCACTAGGAGGAAGTGGTTCTTGATCTTTCCCTATTTTATTTTTATCGGAGAAAGTTTGGTCCTCCAATTATGTTATATTGATATATACGTGCGGCTAAGGCGCACACAAACACAGAAAATATTTTTTTTCTTTTTGTTGGAGACTAGTGCACTTTGTGGGTTACACCACCCTTTAAGAAATGAGCCAACCGGCCCTTTACTTATGGGACACAGGCGCACGCTTGGCACTACTTTGTTGATGCACGTGCGGCTACTGCGCACACAATTCACAAACACAGAAAATATTTTTTTATTTGGTTTGGACTGGAGTGTACTTTGGGGGTTACAGTACCCTTTAACGGTCAAGCCAGGCGGCCCTTTACTTATGACACAGGCGCACGCTTGGCACTACTTTGTTGATGCACGTGCGGCTACTGCGCACACAATTCACAAATACAGAAAATATTTTTTTATTTGGTTTGGAGTGTACTTTGGGGTTACAGCACCCTTTAACGGTCAAGACAGCGGGCCCTTTACTTATGACACAGGCGCACGCTTGGCACTACTTTGATGATGCACGTGCGGCTACTGAGCACACAATTCACAAACACAGAAAAACATTTTTTATTTGGTTTGGAGTGTACTTTGGGGGTTACAGCACCCTTTAACGGTCAAGCCAGCCCGCCCTTTACTTATGACACAGGCGCACGCTTGGCACTACTTTGATCATGCACGTGCGGCTACTGCGCACACAATTCACAAACACAGAAAAAAATGTTTTATTTGGTTTGGAGTGTACTTTGGGGGTTACAGCACCCTTTAACGGTCAAGCCAGCCGGCCCTTTACTTATGACACAGGCGCACGCTTGGCACTACTTTGTTGATGCACGTGCGGATACTGCGCACACAATTCACAAACACAGAAAATATTTTTTTATTTGGTTTGGAGTGTACTTTGGGGTTTACAGCACACTTTAACGGTCAAGCCAGCCGGCCCTTTACTTATGACACAGGCGCACGCTTGGCACTACTTTGTTGATGCACGTGCGGCTACTGCGCACACAATTCACAAACACAGAAAATATTTTTTTATTTGGTTTGGACTGGAGTGTACTTTGGGGGTTGCAGCACCCTTTAACGGTCAAGCCAGGCGGCCCTTTACTTATGACACAGGCGCACGCTTGGCACTACTTTGTTGATGCACGTGCGGCTACTGCGCACACAATTCACAAACACAGAAAAAATATTTTTTTTTTAGCACTTGGGGGAGCAGCCCTGACGAACAGAGCACCCCCTGGACAACACTACAGCACCCCTTTAGGACTGGGACACTGCACAGGACTTTGGAGTGGACACAGCCCCTATGGACAACTGACTGCACAACACAGTCCAGCCAGCCCCTATGGACTTTGAAGTAGTGGACACAGCCCCTATTAACAACAGCAGCACAGCACAACACAGCCAGCCCCTATGGACTTTGAAGTAGTGGACACAGCCCCTATGGACAACAGCAGCACAGCGCAGCACAGCGCAGCACAGCACAGCACAACACTACTCTGCACTACACTACACAGCCCAGCCAGCCCTAACTCCCACCCTCCCTCTTCACTGTCCACAGCCGAGTGAGAAAATGGCGCCGACGCGGGTACCTTATATAGGATCCAAAACCCGCGAGACTCGGAAGGCGGGATGATGACGTTTTGCCTCGATTTCAGAATCCGAGTCAGGCAGGAAAAGTCGAGCCTGACTCGGATCGGACTCGGATCGGGGGGGCTCGGGGGGGTTCGGATTTCAGAAATCCGAACCCGCTCACCCCTAGTGCTAACTATTCGCATCGTGCAAATAAGATGCATTTGAAGGTAAAGAGACGTAACGAAAAGACGCTCTGTGCTACCGAGTCACGCCAAGGCATGGCGCAACTAGAAGGGCTGTTTAACGCGTCAGGAGGCTAGATGTATGTGGACACATCTGTAGGGCTATATTTACTAAAGTGAGAGTTTTTAGACCTGGAGATGTTGCCCATAGCAAACAATCAGATTCTAGAACAGGGGTAGAATCTGATTGGTTGCTATGGCCTACATCTCCACTTATAAAAACTCTTACTTTAGTTAATTTTCAACATAATGTTAGAATTGTATGGTGTAATTTACTTTAAATATTGGATTTATATAGTGTACATTCTTCCATAAACATTCACATTACCTATTAGATTATACAAGTTCTTAGTAATTTCAATAATGAAAAATTTACTAATACAGTACTTTGAGTAATGGCTTCAGAACTGAAAAGCGCAGGCGTGGCCCATAGCAACCCACCAAATTCTGTGTATATTTTTTTATCAAGACAAAAAAAACATGCTAGACCGATTTGTTTTAGGTGGTATGGACAACATCACCACTTTACATTTCTAGAGCCTTCACTAAATGTAGTGACTAAACAATCAAGCACATAACCCAAAAAATAATAATAATATTTACTGATTGTACACACAACTGTAATTTCTTCACAGAGGAGGATATCCAGCAGCCAGGCCTGACACAGCAAGTGGAAGAGCCTGAAACAGAGGAGACATTTACATTACATTTATCGGAAATTCCAGCCGTGCTGCCACACCACCTAGGCAGCTGACTCCTGCACCTTAATGCAGCCCAAAACCTCTGCATCCAACTCAGGAGCAACAGTTTTGGGCCAACTGGGACACCCAGCAAACCATGAATCAAGACATGCTGAAGAAGCAGGTTGAAAATATGTGCAGTTTGGCACACAACACCAATAAAATCTACAGGTGTGGCACACGGCAAAACCAACATAAAATATTGTGACATTATACGCACCAGCTCTGGGGTCCCAACCCCAATTGTACCTCACCACAAAGGCGCTTGTAAAAGGGTCATTGAAAGGTTTTAGTTCCTTTTTAGCCTACTAATACCATATCCTTGAAGCAAATATTCTATTTTTCTTAATTAATAACTAATTATAAACCCTTTAATAACCTACTCTCATGGCTTTACCCAAGATTATATACCTTTAAATCATTGGCTAATTCATTCAAGAATGAGTACACATAGGTATGAAATATTTTAATATGTTTTAACAATATGTGTTTGTGTGTGTGTGTGTGTGTGTGTGTGTGTGTGTGTGTGTGTGTGTGTGTGTGTGTGTGTGAGGGGATTGTAAAAGGGTAGAATATTCTTCATGCATTTTCAGCAAAATCCAAGACTTATTAATACATTGGGGAATACACTCTATCTCAAGAAAATACTTAGAGAGAGAGAGAGGGAGAGAGAGAGAGAGAGAGAGAGAGAGAGAGAGAGAGGGAGAGAGATGTGATAGTATAGAGAGAATCTAGTGTGTGGGTGCTATGGGGTATGTGAGAGATTGAAGGTTACATGGTACATGGATTACATAACTAATATATATTCATGGGAATAAACACCATATAAGGGATGATACATATTGTATCTACCATCTTGTCTGTTCCTCTGGCCTCCATCTTGTCCTGCTCCTATACTCACCATACCTCCCTCTTTCTTACTGTAACATATTTATAAAGCTAATCTTATCTAACTGTGCTCTTCTCATGGCATGTTTCAGAGTGACATAGCCTGTGTGTATACTCTTTGATCTATACATTAATGTATGCATACATCACTCTTTTCAAATGAATCCCCTTATTCCATTCTTTTGAGACACCACCTTTTTAAATAATCTAAATTAACATTCAATCTATTGGAACCTAGAAACCTAATTTAGGTCAATACTTGATGATAATTGCCTTCACCACTTTGCATATTAAATTGCCATGAGGTCTTGCCAATGGTCTTAGCATATTTGGACTTCAACAAATAACTTAATCAAAGTGAACCTCTTGTAAAGAATAAATGGATCTATTGTCTGACCTTCAACGTAGATCAAAGGAAAACCTGCTCTGATTAACAAACAGTAACTATTCTCACTTCAGTTTCTAATCTCAATATCTAGTCTAAGCAAGACAACCTGTTTCTCCAAAGTTACACAATGACTGAAGCTGGCTTCCTAAGTGTCACAACTCTCGGGTGGATTGTGGATGCAACCCGTATGCAGGGAATTGGCTAGACCTATTCCTGAGATGCGGAGTCTAATGTGCTGGTGGTATTCACCAGGGACCCTCACAAGAAGGTATGGGCTTGGCTGCGTCCGACACACAGGTTGTGGCCCTCAGGTTAGGTCTTCCTATACAGGTGCTGGTGTACTTTAGACAGAGTGCAGGAGATTAGCGTAGTGGACAAGCCGAGTCAGAACCAATACAGACGAGATGGTACCAAGGGACAGGCATAAGCAGGTCACAGGGAATACCAAATTTCAGAACCAGATATCAACTCTGAACCAGGGATCAGACAGAATCGGGGTCACGAACGGAGCCAAGGAGTATGGTAATGAGCCTATACTCACTTCCTGTGACATCACTAAAAGGGGCGTGCTTGGCCCTTTAAATCCCTAGCAAGTCGGCGCACGCACCTGTAGGAGGCCATGCACACCTGCATCAGAGAGAGGAACAAACAGCGGGGACCAGCGGCAGAACCCCCCGCCCGCTGTCCCCGTGCAGACCAGTGCCGCAGGACCCGGTAAGTGAGTGTCGGCGTCCGGCGCACTGTGACATTACCCCCTCCTCTAGGGGTGTGCACCAAACACCCCACAAATGGTTTGCCAGGGGACTTCAGATGGAATTTCTGAAGAAATTGAGGTGCATGACTATCTGAGGCCTTGATCCAACAGCGCTCTTCCAGACCATATCCTTTCCAGTCTACCAAGAATTGGACTGTACCTCGAGATATTCTAGAATCCAAAATCTGTTTTACTTCATACTCCTCCTGATGATCTACTGGAAAAGCTGCGGGAGGGTCATTGTGCTTTGAATATCGATTCAGGACTAATGGTTTCAAGAGAGAGACATGAAAAACATTTGGTATTTTAAGAGTGTCAGGAAGTTTTAAGTGATATGCCACTGGGTTTATCACATGCAGAATCTGGAATGGCCCAATAAATCTAGGAGCAAATTTCATTGGAGGCACCTTCAGTCGCAAATGTTTGGTTGACAGCCAAACTTGGTTGCCTGCACATAGTAAAGGCATCCCCTTCCTTCTCCTGTCTGCAAACGTCTTGTTTGCAGACAAATGCATATGCTCTACACAAGTTCTTTTTTACTTCCTTACAAACGCTGAGGATACGTTTAACCGTATCATGAACTACTGGAAGAGAAACCGAAGACAACGCTGGTAATTCTGGTAACACAGGATGAAATCCATACTGTATAAAAAATGGAGAGTGACCTGCTGCCTTATGAAGCAAATTATTATGAGCAAACTCGGCCCATGGCAATAAGGAGACCAAGTCATCCTGATTGGCTGATACATACATTTAAATGAACTCTTCCAGATCTTGATTCACCCGCTCTGTCTGGCTATTACTTTGAGGATGGTATGCTGATGAAAAGCTCAAATTCACTCCAAAACATCTGCACAATGCCCTCCAGAATTTAGAAGTAAACTGCACCCCACAATGTGATATAATGTCTTTAGGAAATCCGTGCAACCTGAAAATCTACCTTACGACCACCTCTGCAAGTTTTGGGGCCAAAGGTAAACCTTTTAATGAAATGAAAAGAGCAGTTTTGGAAAACCTGTCCACCACTACCCAGATAGTGTTGATATCTTGGCATAACAACAAATTGGCAACAAAGTCCATAGAAATATGCATCCAGGGATGGTTGGGTACTGATTACGGATGCAGATATCCCGAGGGTGTGTGGAGTGGGACTTTATGTTGAGCACAAATAGTGCAAGATGCCACAAAATCTTTGACATCTTGATGGACAGTAGACCAATAATTCCTAACAATTAACTCCAGAGTTTTCTTCACCCCAGAATGGCCTGTAAAGCACGAACCATGTGCCCAATGTAACAGCTTTGCATGGAGTCTAGGTGCTACAAATTGCTTTCCTGGTGGTATCCTGACCGTAGTGGTTATCGCTAAGAAGCAAGTTGAGTTTAAAATTTGCTTCTTCTCCCAAACTTCGTCTTCCTCAGCGGAAATGAATGCCTGGGACAAGGCATCCGCTTTAATATTTTTGCTGCCTGGATGATAGGTGATTACCAGATTGAAACCAACAACCATCTGCACTGCCGATAGTTTAGACAGTGAGCGGTCCTGAGGTATATAAGATTCTTGTGGTCTGTGTAGACCGTCACAGGAAATTTTGCCCCCTCCAGCAGGTATCGCCACTCCTGTAGGGCCAACCTGAAGGCTAACAGTTCTTTATCCCCAACGGCATAGTTTTTCTCTGGGGTTGAAAACTTGCGGGAAAAGAAGCCACAAAAATACCATTTCCCATCCTCATCCTTCTGCAAAAGTACTGCACCCACTCCAACTGTGGAAGCATCCACCTCCAGGGAAAAAATCTCAGAATAGGTGCGGAGATAAAACCCTGCTTCAATTGGTTGAATGCTTCCTCTGCTTCCAGTGACCACACCCAGGTATCCTGACCCTTCTTGGTGAGAGCGGTAATTGGAGCAGCAACAGACGGGTAACTCCTGATGAACTGCCGATAAAAGTTACAGAAGCCAAGGAAATGCTGTATTGCTTTTAATCCCACCAGTCAGGGCCAGTTAGCAATGGTGGAAAGCTTCTCAGGATCCATTTTAAGTTTAGAACCCGAAATAATGTAACCCAGGAACGGCAACTCTTTTTGCTCGAAGGAGCATTTTTCCAGTTTGCAAAAAAGTCGATTAGCCCGTAGTCGTGACAGTACTTCGCATACATGTTCACGATGACTCACTAAGTCTATGGAAACGATTAGGGTATCGTCCAGATACACCACGACATACTTGTATAAAAGGTCTCGGAGAATGTTGTTCATGTACTTTTGGAAAACTGCTGGGGCGTTGCTTAATCCAAATGACATAACCAAGTATTCATAATGTCCATCACACGTGTTGAAGGCCGTCTTCCACTCATCCCCCTCTCGGATTCTGATTAAGTTATAGACCACACGGAGGTCTAACTTGGAAAAAATCCTTGCAGCTTTTATGCGGTCAAAAAGTTCAGAGATTAGTGGTAGCGGGTACTGATCCTTTACAGTGATGGCATTTAGGCCCCGATAGTCTATACATGGTCTCAATCCCCCATCTTTCATTTTAACAAAAAACAACCCTGCTCCTGGAGGCAATTTTGATTCTCTGATGAATCCGCGCTCCAGGTTCTCCCAGGTACTCGGACACTGCCTGGATTTCAGGAAGCGAAAGGGTGAACACTCTTCCACGAGGAGGCATCTTTCCTGGAAGTAAATCTATAACACAATCCCACTCCCTATGGGCATGAAGTATTTTGGCGGCTTTCTTGCTGAACACATCCTCAAAGGACCGGTATGGAGCAGGAAGTGAACTTTCTGGGGAGATGGTTGAACTCTAAATGACACGTGGTGGTTTGATGGATGGTAAGCATGACTGATGGTACTGCATTCCCCAGGAGAGAATTTGAAGTTCATTCCAATCCAAAATAGGTACATGCCTGCGTAGCCACGGAAGACCCAGAATGATTAGGTTTTCTGCTGTCGGGAGTATGAAAAATAAAATCAATTCCTTATGAAGCGCTTCAACTTGCATGATAACTTCTGTAGTCCTGGAGCGAATGGTAGCCATAGGAAGCTTGTTTCCGTCCACTCTGATGATGCAGAGTGGTGCTTCCAATGGCACACTTTGAATGCCTAACTCCTGGACTTTCTTTGCAGAGATGAAATTACCATCGGCACCAGAATCTAAAAAGACCTTAATGACATCAGGTGGTTTGTCTGACACTAGCATAATGTCAATAGTAAACTGGGAGGATACTCTCCCTTTTGGGGTGTGCTGAAATGCACCTAATCTGACCACCCCTTGATCAATTAAGCCTTCTCATTTTCCAGATGTTTAAGGCATCCTGAGAGAAGATGTCCCGGTTCTCCGCAATATAAACATAGCTTGTTCCGGAATCTTCTTTCTCTTTCTGCAGCGGGTAAACGTGACTTCCCGATCTGCATTGGTTCTTCTGGAACCTCAGCCGGAGTTGTGAAACAAGGAGCAAGTTTGAAACTGAAGTGTCTGGATTGTTCTTGCTCTCGCGCTCTTTCTCTGTGGTGGAGAACTAACCAAATACACAGAGAAATCAAATTGTCCAATGCAGTAGGTAATTCCCTGGATGACAATACGTCTTTGATTTGCTCTGACAGACCTTGCATAAATGCTGCTGTCAAGACCTTGTTGTTCCACCCCAATTCCGAGGCAAGGGTTCAGAATCGCACGGCGTATTGCCTCACAGTCTGATTGCCTTATTTCAATTGTTGAATGGCCGAACTTGTAGAGGACACTCGTCCAGGCTCAATAAAGACTTTCCAAAGAGCTGCTATGAACTCAGTACTACTATTTACCAGAGAATCATTTCTCTCCCATAATGAAGATGCCCAGGCCAATGTCTGTCCAGACAGTAGCAACACAATATAAGCCACTTTCGTCCTCTTGGAGGAAAAGTTTGCAGCCTGGACTTCGAACTGAATGGAACATTGATTCAAAAATCCTCGACAGCCTTTGGGATCCCCATCATACTTGGTGGGATTCGGAATTCGTAGTGGCGCCTAAGCACCTGCAGCTTGTACGGACACCACAGGAGAAGGAGCGGGTTGCACCGGAGGAGGCTGAACAGGTCACTCCTGTTGCATAATCATCTGAAGGCACTGCATAATTTGGGCCTGGTCTTCTTCCTGTTTTTCGACTCTAGCAAGGAGGTTTTCCAATAAATCTCGAGGTGAAAATTTACCAGCGGCATCCATATTTCTTTTGGGCCAGAGTATTCTGTCACAACTCTCGGGTGGATTGTGGATGCAACCCATATGCAGGGAATTGGCTAGACCTATTCCTGAGGTGCGGAGTCTAATGTGCTGGCGGTATTCACCAGGGACCCTCACAAGAAGGTATGGGCTTGGCTGCATCCGACACACAAGTCGCAGCCCTCAGGTTAGGTTTCCCTATTCAGGTGCTGGTGTACTATAGAAAAAGTGCAGGAGATTAGCATAGTCGACAAGCTGGGTCAGAAACAATACAGATGAGTCGGTACCAGGGGGCAGACATAAGCGGGTCACGAACGGAGCCAAGGTCAAATGTTAATCATGATATGCACAGATGCTGGAGTATGGTAATGAGCCTATACTCTGGCACTGGAGTGTTCACAGAGTCCCCCTTATATAGGCAGCTATCCTAGTCACTTACTTTGACATCACTTAAAGGGGCGTGCATGGCCCTTTAAATCCCTAGCAGGTTTCCGCGCACCGGTAGGGATCCGCGCCCGCCTGCATCAGAGAGAGGAACAAGCAGCGGGGACCAGCGGTAGATGCTGGGAACCCCCCGCCCACTGTCCCCACAAAGACCAGTGCTGCCGGACCCGGTAAGTGTGTGCCGGCGTCCGGCGCACTGTGACACTAAGTAGCCATAGTTGGAAATCTTAGTTTAGGTACACATCAGAATTATGTTCAAAAGATGCAATGGTCTCCCCAATTTCCTCCACCCCAGAGCAAATAACACTGAGCATACGAGGGGTGCACAACAAGCCTCTGGATGTGCATAAGTAATCCAGTTCAAATAATCTCTGACTAAATTTCTTGTGAAATTTTGGGTCATCGATAAACAACCCCACACACTGAAGAAGTATGGTTGTTCACTTCCTTCATGAACTCGTTATGGAGCTAAACAGAGACAACTGCAGAGCCATGATCTTCTATGACTGAAGAGTTGTCTTTGATTGCAGGAGAGTTTTGACTCACTGCAAGCTACTTTTGTCGAGGAAGCAACATCCTGAACCACAGTGTTTGAGAGGTTTGCAGAATTTCAGCATTGGAGACCGTCCCTGGAAGACGAGGATCACTACAACTGACCTGTGTCCACCATCACCGAGAACAACATTGCTACCATGCATGCCATAGTTGAGGTGGGCACCAGGGTGACCAAGGCCCAGTTAGAGAAGGAAATAGGCATCTCATCAGGATCCATCCACTTGATACTCCATGAAAAGTTTGGCCTGAGCAAGGTTTCTGCAAGCTGAGGGCCTCATCAGTTGCCTCAAGAGCAGAATGAGGCTCAGGTGACTTGGAGACACAACATGCTGCTTAGGTTTGATGATTCTGTTTCGGTGACCAAGACGGTTCATGTAGCTACCGTACCACTTGTGCAACAGCACACCATCACTGGGTACTAATGCCTGCAACAAGTGCTGAAAGCCATGTCCAGTTGTTGTCCAAGAACTCATCCTCATGGTCCTTCTCCTTCATGACAATGTACCTGCCCACAAATCCAGAAAGGTGGTGGATTTTCTGGTGAATGTTCACTTTGTTTGCAAATATATATACATATATATAGGAAACATGTGAACAGCAGCACTCATGGGACTGTCAAAGAAAGACTACATGAGTCTTCCTTTGACAGTCCCGTGAGTGCCGCTGTTCACATGTTTCCCGTACTTAAGGTATCCGCACCTTGGAAGACACCTGGGCGAGTATCAACTTTATTTGTGGAGTGCCAGTATAAATTAACTTTACATATATATATATATATATATATATATATATATATATATATGGAAAATAGATTGATTGCAGAGCGACTAGTTTGCTAAGGTGCACTAATAAAATGAGTGTGGCACGGATCAGTACTGGAATCAATTATTAAAACCCGTGGTGTGAATCAAAAAAGTGCTGGTGCATATGCATAAATAATTAACAATTTATTTAGAGACTTAAGAAGAAAATTTAAAAAATATAAGATAAACAAATAGGTAAAATCAGCGGAAGTATTTGTAGCTGTAAATATTTCATTCATTTATAAGAAAACCTTTTTTCAGCAAGTAAAATGAATAAATAGATAGCAGCTTATCTGAGTGAGATGGATAGAAGGTAGTATGTCATAAATTCAAGAGGCAAGGTATAGTCTATAGTGACTGTACCTTGCCTCTTGAATTATTTGTTTTAAAGTATTTTATTTTTGTTTATTGATTTTATTTATATTGTTTATCTTATATTTTTTAAATTGTCTTCTTATGTCTCTAAATAAATTGTTAATTATTTATGCATATGCACCAGCACTTTTTTGATTCACACCATGGGTTTTAATAATTGATCACAGTACTGATCTGTGCCACACTCATTTTATTAGTGCACCTAAGCAAACTAGTCACTCTGCAGTCAACCTATTTTCCACTTGTTGCCACATTCTTACACACTTTACTGTTTACACACGTTATACACACTTCACTGCATTCATTTTGGTATATATATTTATCTTTTTGCACCCGGAAACCTATTGGACACCTTCCGCATGCCCAATGCCATCCGCTCCGGGACAAAGGGAAACCGGAAAGAACATCAGTGACAGCCTTCATTTTTCCAGCAGGCTGCCCCTTCAAGTCCAGACACCCTTAGGCAGCTGTCTAAAGCTGCCTAATGGTAGCACCGACCCTGCTCCCATCACCCGCTGCGGGGGGGAGCCGGAAGGCGGAGTCATGAGTGAGCTCCAGCTGGCTCCCTCCATGGACGCAGCAGCCAATGAGAGAGTGTCTGTCTCTCATTGGCTGCTGGTGGCTATGTGCTTGTTACTGTGTAGTGCTGACCACTCTCACTGCGGCCTGCACTACACTTGTGGGGCCCGAGGGATCACTATCTGCAGGTGCAGCGGCGGCTATGGGCCCCTGCTCCACAGAGGGCCCTGGTGCAAGCCACCGACTGCACCACTGCTAGTTCTGCCACTGAGCCCAGCACATGCTGCTGTGTACTGAGCTGCACTGGGAGACTGCTTGCGGCTGCTAAGCAGCAGCCACAGCAGTCTTCTATGCCTGTAGGGGGTGCGATCACACTGATCGTGCCCCCCACTGTCTATGTGCTGGGCTGAGGGGCTCACAGCGCCGTCCTCCCCAGCGTGCAGCACTGCTTCGGGGGCATGACCACGCCTCCCTCAATTAGGCCACGCCCCTTTACCCGGGCCCGGCGCGGTTATCGGCATGCCTGGCTCCAGTTTCTCCCCACACTAAAAATACGTACTGGTAGGTTAATTGGCTTCTGGCAAAATTAATCCTAATGCATGTGTATGTGTTTGTATGGTAGAGAATATAGATTATAAGTGTCACTGGGGCAGGGACTATGGTATGTGAATGGTTAAATATTGGGGTATGTGAATGGTTAAATATTCTCTGTAAAACACTTTGTAATATATATTTACTATATAAACAACTGTTAATAACAAAATAAAATATTTTTTTTTATTTGATTCAGTTAATCCAAAAATGTAAATTATACTGTATATATTTTTTCATTTGAATGCATAGTGCCTTTTCGCCTTTCACTGGTTACATTTTACTGACAATAGCTTGCTGTCCCTAAATTTCCATAACTTAATATGACCTGTTTTGATTTTATTGCTGATCGTTCCATATCCACCAGGCCCATCTTAACAAAAATATGTGAGGCCACATATTTTGAAGCGCATTGCCAACAGAAATTTACTATAGCACGTGCATGAGATCATTGGCCAACATGAAGGAAATATGTACCTGTGGCAAGTGCCGGGTGAATTTGATGTAAATACCTGGTACTTACAGCAATTTGAGCTTTTTCACCAGAGGAAACCACTTCAATATATTGTAGAGAAACACATAGGGGCATATTCAATTAGACGCGAAAAGTCCCGTACTTTTTGCCGACATTGTTGGTTTTCCATGCGAAAAAGTATCGCGCGCGTCCCCGTGTATCCCCGTATTCAATTAGAAGTCGCTGAAAACGGCACCCGGTGAAACACAAACAGGCGAAAAGTGCTGTCAGATTTGGGGAAATCAGCCTGACGCCCCCCAAAATATGACATTGGGGATCACTATAGATACCCCCGAATAGGTCTGCTGAAGGTATTTGGGGTACTTAAATTATCTCATTAGCTGCTAAATAGCGTATTTGCAAAAGTGGTGAAGAATAGCATTTACCAGTTTTTTTGGTTGAAAATAACTAGTCCCAGCAAATTTGGGTACATGAAAATGGGTGCCAGCATGGTTAAAAATCACAAAAGTGATGTTTTAAGAAACGTGAAAAACGCACCTTCAGCAAGCACCTGCAATCAAAAATTCTCCCCCATACTTACAGACCCCCCCAAGTCTATTTCGCTAGTTTTTAAGTTTGTACCCCAACTTTGTACTTTTTCAACCCCTTTTTCAAAGTCAATTTTTGTGGTGTTCTTTTAATTTATTTAGGATTTTTTTGACGCAGTTTACCTTTAGGGACCTGTCCTAAGGGTGAAGGGTGGTTTCCCCACCTTTGCACCCCAAACCCGCAATTCTGCACTTTTTTTCGACAGCTATTCATAGGCGAAAATTTTCCGACGGGTATATTGCATTGCGTTTCCACACTGGCGAAAAGTCGCCACAATTGAATAAGAGGATAAGTTTCCACTGGCGAAATGACGTCACCAGCGAAACTTTTTCGCCGAAAACGACTTTTCGCCGCTAATTGAATACGGCCCATAAAGTCAGTTTGTTCAAAAATAATGCTAAATAATTAGATGGCATGTATGTACTCTATATTGTGATGAGTTTTGGAAACTATAGGGGATATATTTACCTAAGTGAGAGTTTTTAGAAATGGAGATGTTGCCCATAGCAACCAATCAGATTCTACTTATCAATAAACTAGCACATTCTAGAACACAGTTTCTCAAACTCGGTCCTCAGGACCCCAAACAGTGCATGTTTTCCAGGTCTCCTCACAGAATCACAAGTGAAATAATTATCACTACCTGTGGATCTTTTAAAATGTGTCAGTATTAATGAATACACCTGTGCACCTGCTGGGTGACCTGGAATATGTGCACTGTGTAGGGTCCTGAGGACAGAGGGGGTCATTCAGGGAGGGAGCTCCGTCGTGCGCATGCGCGAGACCCGGACAGCGACAGCCAAGCTGTCGTTCCGGGTCTCGCACCAAAGGGGGCGTGCTGTTGATGGTGACTGACAGCACGCCCCGTTTGGTGGGCGTGCTGGGGGCGTGGCTGCCAGACGGAGGCGTTCCCATGGGAACGCCTACTGTCTGGGTCCAGCCCCACTGACATCACTAGTGATGTCAGTGGGAGTGATTTTGGCTCTGATAGAGCCAAAATCACTCCAGGGCTTGCGGTCACCGAGACCCTACCACAGGGTCTCGTCACAAGCCCGAAGGTCGCGATGGTCTTGACCATCGCGACCATCTTTTTGACCGCTCGCATATGCTGTGGTTGGTCCCACAGCTATGCGAGCGGTCAGGAGGCCACTCCATTTTTAGGTAGGAGGGCACTGATTCAGAGCGAGCGCTCTGGTCAGAGCGTCCGGCTGTGAATCAGGCCCAGAGTTTGAAAACCACTGTTCTAGAATATAATAGCTAGAATCTGATTGGTTGCTATAGGCAACATCTCTATTTATAAAAACTCTCACTTTAGTAAATGTACCCCCCAAGACTTGGATCTATGGGCCTGATTCACTACATATCGCAACGCGATTACGCACACAATCGTCTGATTGTTGCGTTCTACACATGCGTATGCATTACAGTGCTCTAACTGGCCACTGCGATCGGGACTGCAATCACAGTGACTACACAAACCCATAGCAGAGTGATTGACAGGAAGTACCGTTTGTGGGAGGTGACGGGGGGGTGGTCGGGGAAACGCAGGCATGCTAGTGCAGTTGAACACCATTGCAGGGGCGTGCATAAATTAACCACTGCGATGCCATACGCAGCTTGAGTATGCACAGCGTGCGATAAGGTTAGCGACTTCTGAGTAAGGTCTGACCTTGTGCAAGTGTGCCTGAGGCTCTGATTGTACTCGATGTTGACCTTTTGGATAAGTGGAAGACAGACAGTGTTTGTATTTACTGTGACTAATCCGCTATCAAGATTTTCAGACACACAGGGTAGCCAGGTCAGGAACATAAAATAGGCAGAGTAGGAACAAGGATTTCAGAAACATATGATAGCATCATGCATTACCACTAACTCCACTATTTCTGAATGAGAGAATCAGAGAAAAGAGATCAACCCCTAATCCAGCCACCTCCTGTTCCTACCATCCTAGTTCTTGTGCCATTCTTGAGCCCACTGTTACCAAAAAACAACGGATGCAAATAAGTGGTGTTCACAGACAACTAACAGTGCCAGGACAATATCTGTGTTATGGTGCACACACACATAACGATTTTTTGAACGATTTGTCGTTAACGTTAAGTCGTTCAAAAAATTGTTCAGTTTATGAGTTATAATGATGAACGAAAATCACAAATGCGTGCTCCCATTTGTAGTTTGTAGTTTTCGTTCATCGTCCCTTCTGACTGTCCAACATGACGATTTTCGTTCAGAAAGTCGTTCATGTTTGACAGAATGAAGTTAAATGAACGATGAACGATGGCCACTCCCTGAACTGATATTGTATTTCAACTTCATTTTACATCTAATTTCGTTCATCATTCAGGAAATCATTAAAAAAATCATTCATTACATATTTCAAGGGAAAAAGTGAACGAAAATCAACGAAAATCGTTGGTAACAAAAATTGTTACGTGTGTATGCACTATTAGAGCAATAATTATGCTAATACAGAGCATATGCAATACCTGAGTTCCCTTCATAACAAAATATCTCCTTTTTCCATCTCCATCAGCAGCTGAAGACGTAGGGCACCCCTGTGTGTGGGACGGACCTTAAACCCCATAGGACAGTAGTACATACAGCTGCACAGATAGTGGAGGGTTAAATGGTTTCTATATTTAGCCAATGGCAGAGTTATAGGGCAGGCTTACTGGTTGGAGTTGCAGGCTTCTTAGGCCAACTTCAGCAGGAAATCTGCCTCTCAGATATTTCAGCGTCTGGATAAGATCTGTGAAATCTGTGCTGTGTGTTTCTGTGCTCTGAATTGTCCTTCTTCTCCTGCCTTCTATCGATTGCTTATTCCTTTTCCCTCTTCTTCTCTTTCCTCATCTCACATTTTCTCTCGCGGGATGCTCTAACATAGTGCAATACTTACCGCCAGTCACCGCATTCCTACTGATCGCATTGGAGATTGGGATTGGAGTGTTGAACAATTGGTGAGGTATCCTGTTGCCTGAGTTGAAGGGGAGACACCTGGGGACACCCTACTCTTTGGGCTATTGACAATCTACATGCTCCTTCTCCAATGGGTCCACACTCAGCCAAACATAAGGGGTGCAGCTACCTAGATTAAGGAAGTCTCCCAGAATAGTCCATGACTAGCTTTTTCTATGAGGGCTGATTGAAAAATAATGAGACTGATTTTTTTATTCAGAATCAGATGATTCCACAGGATCTGAACATTTATCTTTTTCAAAGTAGCGTCCTTCACATTCAATACATTTTTTGCAGTGTTTCACCAATGATTCAAAGATGTGTTGGGTGACATCACTTTTAGTGTTGCAGCTGTGGCATTTTTCTCTTCATCATCTGTCACAGGTCGCTAAGTCCGGGCTATATGGAGGGTATTCCATTTCATTGGTGTTATAGGTGTTGGGTATATAAGGTAAGAAATGTCTGTTATATGCATAACTGATGACAATTTGAATAATAAACCAAAACATTGCAAAGCATTGCTGTTGTTTCTTTTACATCAAGTCCTGGAGTGCCTCCAACTAGGGATCATCTATCTATTATTACTGGTAGACCACCTAGGCTCAAGTCTACAGGAAGGGTGAGTGCCGGTATTGTGACTTATATTGCAGCTGTGCTGGCACTCCCAATCTCTGTTTGATAACAGCGCCGATGCCCTCCAAGTAACTGCTGTGTGCAGATACAAATATACAAACGTGGCTGGTGGCACTCACGGCGACTCCTAAATGATGTAAAACAACTCTCGGTTGTAGATCAACTTTTCATTAACTTTAATTCATTTAGTCAGGATAACAAACAGTAAAACATTACAAACCTTTATAGACCACCTCGTGACGACGCCGTCTTACCACCCGGAAGCGGAAACTGACGTCAGGCAATGAACTCGTGCAACCGTCACCATTGATACCACACTACAACAATAACAAAAAGCAATGATGGACATTATATAAGAACAATACAAAACTCTAAAAATGCTCCAAATAGTAGAAATAAAAGGAGCGCACTCTCAAGTAAGAATCTAAGAATAAATAGCATGAGGGGACCAATCTAATGATCAATAGTCAAGGGGTGACATAAAACACTTCCCACCTTGAGTATATCTAATATAAACATTCAGAATAATAGTTCACAAAATATATAGATTATTACGCTTAATACCACATCTTACTGCTGCTAATGCATTAATAGCGGAGCTACCAATCCGATATAAGTGGTAATCCAAATTTGATCAAACAAAGTGCCACCATAAGATGACGCTAAGTGGATATTAAGCAAGAAAAAACAACTGACTCACTAATAACATACGTGTATAATGAAAAACACAAATTACATAAAGCACTGTAGACCCATATTTTCGTTAGTGTATTTAAACGGAAGATCCATTGAGCTTCCTTACGCAATAACTCTTTGCCTCGGTCCCCTCCTCTCGTGAGGGGGGGACATGGTCAATGATTTTGTACCGCAGTGTGGCTAAACTATGATTTGCTTCCACAAAGTGGCGAGCCACCGGCTGTTCACTGCTTCCCTTAGACTGGGCACTGCGGATGGCACTTCTGTGGAGTGCCATTCTTTCTTTGAACATGCGTTCTGTTTTGCCCACATAATTCTTACTACATGGGCAACTGAGGTAAATCACAAACCTCGGGGTACATGTCAAATAATGGCGTATGAAATACTTTTCCCAGTAGAGGGGTGATTAAATGAATTACTGGTGGTTAAATACTGGCAGGTTAAACAATCAATACATTTAAAACATCCCTTTTTGGAAATACTGAATGACTTGGTCTTTAATGGATTTGTATCAGAAACATTGTTTTTTACCTAAATAAATCCCTCAGATTTTTACCCCTTGAAAAACTTTGCATGATAGTTGTATCAGCAAAGCCTTTTAGCTCGGGTCAGAGGTCACTATAGACCAATGTTTCTTTAATTCCTTATGGACGACAGAACTGGCAGGGCTGTAGTGATTGATCCAAGGAATTCTTTGATCTTTATTGGTTTTAGTGGAATTATGTTGTTGTAACAAATTTGCCCTAGAAGTTGACATAGTTCTTTGTTTTTGGATCATTAACAATTCTACTGGATAACCCCTAAAGAAAAAATTTTGGACCATGTTATCCAGTTGAGCCTCCAACTTGGACCTGTCACTTATTGTCCTACAGGCCTTTAAGAACTGGGAAAAAGGCAAACCCTGTTTAGAGCCTGGTGGGTGAAAACTGTTATAATGTAACATGTTGTTTCTGTCAGTCGGTTTTGTAAATAAATCAGTCACTAATTTATTATTATGTATACTGATAGTCACATCCAAATAGTTAATCTTTTCTGTACTACATTCATAAGTGAATTTGATAGGATGAGATATTAAATTATGTTGTTCAAAAACATTTTGCAAACACTGTAGCGAGCCCACCCATAAAATGATAACGTTGTCAATGTACCGTTTGTATAGTACAATATGCCTATAAATTGAAGGATCTGTAAAAAATATTTGGTTCTCCACCTCAAACATATAGCAGTTTGCCAGGGAAGGTGCCACTGCCGATCCCATGGCACATCCTGCTGTTTTCTGGAAGAAAGAGCCATCAAACAAAAAATAATTTTTACTCAACATGAATTCTAACAATTGAATGAAAAAAAATCGATGTTGGGTCCATTATAGGCATGGTGATTAGTTAGTCGTTGTTTAACAGCACGTAATCCCTCATGATGGGGGATGCTCATGTATAAGTTTTTTTGACATCTGCTGTACATAAGATTAAATCCAATGGTAAATTAGGGATCTGATCCAATAACTTAAGTAATGTGGTAGTGTCCATCAAAAAGGAGATATGGCTCTGTACTATCAGCTGAAGACAAGTGTCCAAGTACACAGCAATTGGATGGATTAAAGAGCCCTGGGCTGAGATAATTGGTCTGTCCGGGGGTTTGCATAATGACTTGTGTACTTTGGGTACGGTATATAAGATCGGGACCCTGGGATGTGAGGAAGATAGCACCTCTTTTACAGATGTTGTAATAATATTAATCTCTGCAGCTGCTTGTAAAGCTAGATCCAGCTTTTTTTTAAAGGAACTAGTGGGGTCCCCACTTAATTTATTATATGTAGTTCCATCAGCCAACAGTGAATAGATTTCTCGTTTGTAGTCCTCCAAATTTTTGATGGTAATAGAGCCCCCCTTGTCAGATGGTCTGGAGATAATCGACAAATCTTTGCATAGGTTTTCCAAAGCTCTTCTTTCAGCGGTGGTCAAATTACATTGACCAATTACGGCTGCTCACTTTTTAATAGTATCTGAGTCTTTCAATAAACAAGAAAATGTTTTGATCGAATGATTATTTGACAACGGATCAAATTTAGAAGGTGGTTGGAGTGCTTTTAGTTTCGGTGGAATAACTTCCCTCTCTATAATAGACGAAATGGTAGTTTTACCAAAATGTTCCTTCAATCAGAGTTTACGACCCAACTTATAGTTTTGAACTTGCCATTTAAATGGATCATGTCTTGTGGTAGGCACAAATGATAATCCTAGATTCAAAACCTTCCATTCTGTAGTTGTTAAATCTCTGTCAGAAAGGTTGAATACTAGGTCCTCCTGGGCAATGGGGGTCTGCACTGACCTCCTCTGCCTTTGGTTCTGCCCCGCTCTCCTTGTATATTTTTGCTTACGTGCGCCGGAGTTGTTCTTGTGGACATCCCTAAAGGGGTCCTCGTTTGATTGCCTGGAGTGCTGGAAATATCAGAGTCACTGTGTACATTTGATTCGGCTGATGATGCAGAATCTCTGATGAACCATTGGTGTTTTCTTCTATATACCGTGGGGCGCTGGCGTTCCCTCTGTCCAGTTAACCAACTATAAACTTGTTGAGTGGCATAATCAGATTCCACTTTGGCCAATTTAGATTTCTTAAATTGGATGACGTCTTTAGTGTATTTCTCCACCTGGTTCTCAAGTTTCTCCAACCAATTAATCGAAGTATCCTTTATCAAGTCTGCTTTGTGGGTACTTTCAAATTTAATAAATTTGTCTTTTGACAAAGTGAATTCCCTTGTGCTTTCCTCAATAACAAGTAACAAAAGATTGAATGAGCACTTGTTTAAGATTGCTACCCATTTATAGCATAAGGTAACGTTATGTCTTCCTATAGTCGGGACGTTGTGGATTCTAAAGCCCTGAGGTATCATTTTGGACTTGGAATAGTCTGATAGGGTAATGGCATGATGCAGTTATAATCCACTTCTCTTTTCTTGTTCTTTAACCAATCCCTGTATAACTCCTCATTAGAGGGGGTATCTTTATCTTGAAGTGCCTCCTTAGAGAGGATAACGTCAGCCTCAGCCTCCGAAAAACTAAATGTGTCTCTTTTAATAAGCTGAATGCTTGTGGTTACTCCTTCCCCGCTGGCCATGCTGTATACTTCTTAGATTCCACTGGTGTAAGTTAAAAATGAAGAACCTGGCTCTGTCAAAACCAGGACTCAGGACTCCTGAGGTGAAATCAATATTTATAATGGCTGGGTGCACTATATCCAAGATTACTGTGTGCACTATATCCAAATTGCAGCTGTGCTGGCACTCCCAATCTCCTTTTGATAACAGCACCGGTGCCCTTCAAGTAACTGCTGTGTGCAGATACAAATATACAAATGTGGCTGGCGGCACTCACGGCGACTCCTAAATGATGTAAAACAACGCTAATTTTTTTCTACTATTTGGAGCGTTTTTAGGGTTTTGTATTGTTCTTATACAATGTCCGTCATTGCTTTTTGTTATTGTTGCAGTTTGGTATCTATGGTGATGGGTGCTTCCGCTTCTGGGTGGTAGGACGGCGTTGTCACGAGGTGGTCTATAAAGGTATGTAATGTTTTAATGCTTGTTATCCTGATGAAATGAATTAGTTCATGAAACGTTGATCTACAACCGAGGGTTGTTTTACATCATTAGGAGTCGCCGTGAGTGGCCCCAGCCACATTTGGTTATATATATATATATATATATATATATATATATAGTATTGACACACATACCTGTCACTCGTTCTGTCCCCCCCAAATAGCAGGTTTTTTTAAACTATAAAATAATTGTTTTCAAAAATGTTCCCAAAATTTTATTTTTTTTTAATTATCATATTATGTAATTACAATAGTTGCTATTTAACGTGATTTTACATGTTTGTTACAAAAATATTGACAATTTAAGCATGAGGGATATTAATTTTAATAAGGTGTTGGTTATTGACCCTTTAAGTTTGGTTTTGATAGGCAGCCAATGACTGGTTTGGGGGGAGTGGTTAAGGTGTATTTTATGGGGAGAAGTAGTGTGATCTGCCTCTCTGTTTCAGTTTTTCCCACCCTCACTCCCCTTTTTGTTTGAATGTGTGATTGTTGTTTTGAGTGGCGGAAAAGAATGGCACTTGGAGCTAGTTGTTAATGTTAATAGTTAGGTTTAGTGGGTGCGCTCTCCTTGAAGTGGAGTAAGGCGACAAAATTGTCCTGGACAGGAAATGGCTGTACCACCCGGACGGGTGATTGAAGGTAAAGGAGAGTTGACCACCAATGCTTGGCTTGTGTGTGTGTTTGTTTGAGCTGTTTGGTTGTTATTGTCCTGTGCATTCTTTTTATGCCGTAACCATTATTATGATTAACTTATAGTCTAAAATTTAATGACTTGTCAAAAATAAATTAACAAAAATGTTAAATGCCAACAGTTGTCTGCATCTTTATTTTAAGAGTTAAGTTATATTGTATTTAAGATGGTTATTATATGGTAACACCATAATACACGTTAGTGAGTTTATGAATCAGGTTTAAATAGCTATTTTTAACATATGGCCTGATTCAGCAACTGCGATAGCGGCTGCGAATACCCACGCAGTCTCACTGCAATGATATGCTAATCCATTGCGATCGCTATGCCATCGCAGCACAACATAAGGACACCCATCTTACCTTACACACATCCGTAATACTTAGCAAGACTGCAAAACCATCGGTAACATCGAGTACAATCGGAGCCTCACTTGCACAAGGTCTGACCTTACACAGGAATTGCTAACCTCATCGCACGCAGTGAAAGCCCAGTTTGCATATGGCATCGCAGTAGATAGTTTTTGCACACCTGCAACGGCGTTCAAACGCACTGTCACGCCAGCATTTCGCCGACCACCCCCATCACCTCCCACAAACGGTACTTCCTGTAAATCACTCTGTGATGGGTCTGCATAGTCACTGTGATGACAGTCCCGATCACAGTGGCTGGTTCGCACACGTGCACTGTGATGCATGCGCAGAATGCAATAAACGGTCGATAGCATGCATAATCGCAGTTGCATACCTTACTGAATCAGGTCCATAATTTGCTAATATAAAAAGAATCTACAATTTTTGGGGACATTTTTTGAAAAAATATAAGCTGGTTAAATGGGAGACAGGTTATATCAAACAATTTCTAATTTTAAGAGGAGAGGAGACACATACAGTAGCATGACATCTAAGAATACTCTGTGGGACCATTTGCTTAAATACAGTGCTCTAGACCTTAATGGGAGAAAATACATCCCCATTTTGAGCATTTGCAAGGTGATGCATTAGCAAAAAAAAGTAAGCTTGGTCCTATCTCCATCTGGCATTAACATATAAAGTTGCAGAGCTTACAAAACTTAAGGTGTGTACACACCTGACAGATGTATCTGCAGGTCAAGTGATCTGTAAATACGGTATATCTGTAGATGGTCGCTCATACACACTGTACGACCATTAACTGAGTCCCACTGGCCGGGGCGCAGGTCGGGGGCCGACCCCCCCACGTGGATGCTGCTGCATGTGTATGAGCGGTCTGCAGACTGCCTATACACAATTGCCAGTGGACAGATATGTCTGCAGACATATCTGTCCATTTGCTGTGTAGCACAGCCAATGCGATATGTTTGTGAACGACGTCGTTCACAGACATATCGTCTGTACACACTGGCCGATCAATATCGGCCAGTGTTTACCAAGCATTACACAGGAACACATTTATAACCACAGGGTAAACTCAACTCCAATTGATGGAATGCTGTCCCGTTCTCAGTGCTGTGGGGATCTGGGGAACATCAAAATGGCTAAAAAAATATCTGCTCTTAACTCTGCACTACATAAGAGTACAGTTTGAATATAAAATAAAGGTTTTCCTTCCATTTGTCACACACATCCAGTCAGGTTCTTATTAGAGATGAGCAGTTCGAATTTGACTCGATTTGATCAAATCTGAAATCGAGGCAAAATGTCATCTTTCCACCACGGGAATCCAAGATGTCCATGAAAAATTCCTTTTTGGCTTTTTTCAGATCCTGTGATAAGTTGGTGGAAAGAACCGAGTCAGATTCAAGTCCCTATCTTTTCCTTGTAGCTAAATTTCTATGGACATTATCTCAGAGTTACCTCCATCATCTGGTTATAATACAATACTAATAGTTGCAGACAGATTTACCAAGCAAAGTTATTTTTTTCCTCCGCTTTGTTTCTTTTTCAAAGAAATTTCCCACCCCTATGGTTGCCCAGAAGATATCCAAACTGACCAAGGTGTTTCATTTACTGCATGGTTTTTGGAAAGTTTTTGTGATATGATCCAAATGAAGAAAGGGATTTACTGCATGTTCTGATTAACTGTTAAGCTTGTCTAATGTGTATAATAAGGATCTGTACGTATTTCAGTATTATTTTTATCATTTATTTATATGTCGTCACAAGTGTTTTGCAGCGCCTTGCAAAGTACATAAATAAATAAGTAACCAGCGAATTACAATACAATACAATGCAGGACACGGACATGGATAATAAACATAGCGAATTATTATTATTTATTTGGGACCTTTACACCCACATAAGCAGCCAAGTGTTAGTTGCTCTAGTGGGGAGTAAGAGATAAATTAAAATACAATAGGGAGAAGTACAAGAGGGTAAAGGGCCCTGCTCGAAAGAGCTTACATTCTAAGTATGTGGAGTGTGGATCTATACTGTAGCTTCAGCACAACCCAGCATATTTTATTTCAGAATGCATTGGTCATTTTACAGGTTTAAAACTTAACAACTTGTCATCTCTCTAAAATAATTAAAGAGTATGTCTCATATTTGAACTTCAGTTAATTGACCATGGGTTATATTTCACTTGTAATCAATTTAATCTGAACTGAACAGCTCAGGCTTTGATTTCATGTAGTGCGGCATACATTTTTACAAAACATGCCTAATGAGAAGAACTCTTGGCAGAAGCACACGTTTTGATGATCGCTACTGTTGGGACCTTCATTTATTCTTTTGACTTTTTGAGAATTTGAATTCTAGCCCAATGGAGAATGGAAAAAATTATAATGTGTACTCAGGGCTGCCATCAGAAATTCTGGGGCCTGGTACTAACAAACTAGACAGGGCAGGCTGGCTGGCTGAACTGGGAGGGGTGCAGGAAAGGCTGAGTGGGCATTGGGAGGGGGCGCAGGGAAGACAGGCTGGTTGGCTGGACTCGGAGGAGGGAACAATGGCAGACTGGCTGGACTGGGGGAGGGTCAATGCAGGAAAGGCAGGCTGGCTCTACTGGGGAGGGGCAAGGCAAGCTGGCTGAACTGGGGGGCACAGGAAAGGCTGGCTGGACTTGGGGAGGGGGCACAGGGAAGACAGGCTGGTTGGCTGGACTAGGAGGGGGGTGCAGGGAAGACTAGCTGGACTGGGGGAGGGGCAAGGCAGGGAAGGCTGGCTGGCTGGACAATAGAAGGGGGGGCACAGGGCAGGCATTCTCTTGTCCTGAGAGAGATTGGGCCCGGCTAGCTGCGGTGAGGAATGCACCGAGTGGCAGACAGGGAGAAAGAAAGAGCATCAGCGCTGTGGAATTCAACTATGGAGTCGGACTGGAGCCGTCCGCCAGCATCCGCCCCGCTGCAGTATTTGAACTACGCAGCTGGCCGCGAGCCAATCACAGCTCGAGGAACAGCAGCCAATCAGGAGCGGACGCTCCTGATTGGCTGATAAGGAGCTGCTGCTAATGATTGGCTGCCATTCCATTAGCTGATCACAGCTCACGGTCGGCTAGAGTACGTACTACATAGTTGAAATGCCACAGTGCTGATGCTTTCTCCCTGGCCCCTGCCAGCCGCATGGTGCATTCTTCACCGCTCTGTCTCCGGGCCTGGTACTAGAGTTACGGCAGTCCCCCCCTGATGGTGGCCCTTTGTGTAATTAAATCTCCAGAAACGTAAATCTTACTCTTAACGTCATGTCTTTATTGTAATTTATTGACTTATAACAGTAACCAGCCATCTGTCTGTGTATGTATGAGTTATTTGAACAGTCAGTCAGTCATGTAAATCTTAACTTGGTATGGGTCAATATTTTAGTCTGCTAAGTACATAACAAAATGCCATGGTATTTATTAAAAATGCAGAGCTCACTATTTGTAAAATTAGTCCCTGTAACTTCAGGAAATCATGCACTTAAGTAATCACATTTAACATGCCAAAACACACACAAAACTGGTTGCTGTTACAAAGTTACATAACAAATTTATATTAAAAAGAATATGGAAATCGTGGGATGTAGTTACGAGATCAGAGGCCACGATGTCACCGGTCTCAATCCCGATGCTGGAAGCCTGACAAGGGACTTAAAATAGGCATCGAAATACTGATGCCTATCTAAATCCCAAGGCCGGAATCCACGAGGACGACAGCCTGAATGAAGGTAAGCAGGGGGCGCCCTTAGAGTTAGCCACAGGGGGGCTTATGTTTAGGTAGCATAGCGTGACTAGCGTTAGGTTTTTTGGCGGGGTTATAGTTAAGCACCCCTAGAGGGGAGGGTTTGGGTCAGACACCACTTGGGGGTTAGGGTTAGGCACTAAGGGGTGAGAGTTAGGGCTAGCCATGAAGGGGGGAACTTAGGTTTAGGCACTAATGGGGAGGGTTAGGGTACTGAGTGGGTAGGGTTAGGCATGAGGGGGGAAACAGGTTTAGGCACTAAAGGGGAGGGTTAGGGATAAGGTGCAGGGTGGGGAGGGTTAGTGTTAGGCTACAAGAAGGGAGGGTTGGGGGAGAAGGGGGTAGGGAAAGTATACTTACCCGACCCCTGTTGGGATACCTACCATCGGGATGCCGCTGTCGGTATTTTGACTAGAAGCATCCCGGCTGCCAGCATTACATACTGATTCCAAAAATCGCCCTGCTGGCAGTTATTAAAATTTCTACAGCAAAAAGAAGAGGGAGGGAAGGAGCAGGTGTACACTATAAGCACTAAGAATACAAATGATCAAAATATCTATAATAGACTGCAATAATTAACATGGTTTTAAATGTAAGATTTTTTAGTACATGTTTGGCCAAAGATGTTTGCCCACCTACCACGTCACGGTGAACCTTATAGAGGTGGGTCCCTAACATCTGACACACTAATTAATTTATCTAGGACTTACCAATCATAGGCCCTGATTCAGAGCCGCTCGTTAGCGGCAGTACGCTCGTTCCGAGCGATGTTCGCACAACTGCGCATGCGTACGGTTTTTATTACGCATGCACGAACCAGTCAGTGCGGCCGAAAATCGTTTGTACGCTATATAGCGAGTGCCTGCTAATATGAGTGACAGAATGAGGCATATGTGGGTGGTAACATGGGAAGGTGTTTGAAAACAGGGAGTGGAGATCAGAACGCAGGCGTGCTTAAAGGTCAAAACGGGCGTTTTATGGGTGTGCATAATTAAAACAGCAGCGTCATCGACCACGTCAGTTGGGTGTCTTTTAGCCAGAAGTGCTCGCAATATAGCGGTTGAAAAAACCAACCCCAAGAATAGCGAGCAGTTCATACGCTGGTCGATGTACTCGATTAATCTAATAAATAGCGGACATGACGTATGGTGCGAGCGGCCAGGGGGCGTTTTTATCAAATAAACAAGCGTATGTTTTGCTCGCTCGTTCAGACTTAGAGGTGTGAACAGACTGCAATATACGTACGGATCATTTGAATAGCCACCCCTTGTTTTTGAACGAACGACCGCAAATAGCGAACGGCTCTGAATCAGGGCCATAGAGCCCATTAGATGTGTGTACTGCAGTGCAAGGACCCATACCAGTTAAAATCACCTGAGGCAGGCAGGAAGAGTGCTAGCCCAAAGAAAGGGGTCTCACCTTCAGAATGTACCTTAAATACACACATACAGGAAATGGGAGGGGCTGGGCTGCACATCCTAATATTAAACATGATAATAGATGCTACCATGCTGAGACCAATAGTTCTACAGCAAAAAGGAGAGGGGGGGAGGAGCAGGTGCACACTATAAGCACTAAGAATACAAATGATCAAAATATCTATAATAGACTGCAATAATTAACATGGTTACATTTAAAACCATGTTAATTATTGCAGTCTATTATAGATATTTTGATCATTTGTATTCTTAGTGCTTATAGTGTGCACCTGCTCCTCCTCCCCCCCCCTCTCCTTTTTGCTGTAGAACTATTGGTCTCAGCATGGTAGCAGTTATTAAAATTTCCCTGACCATGACTCATTTTAATAGGACCATTTTGCTGAAATATTTAAGCACTGTACAAGTTTCTCTACTGCACAGATACCACTTTATCAGCCTACTCCATTGAGCTTTTGGTAAGAACTATAAGGTAATTCCTGTAAAACAAAACATACAATACAAAAACATGTGTATGTTCACTGTTACCACAAAGTACAGTACTAACAATAAACATAAAAACATAAACATAAAAAAACTGAAAAAAAGCATCAACTAATATTCTGTTATTGTCCATGGCATCTTCACATCACACATGGACTACCCTTTAGATAAGAAGTGACTTATCCTAATCCCAGGAGCGCTGAGAAAGGATGGGAGTGGGTACTAATTACCAGGGCCTGGGTTGCTGGAGGGGCCCAGCGTGCCCTCCCTCTTATATCAAAGCAGCACAGAACACATGCCTGTGGGGGGGAGCGATCACTCAGAAAGGAACTATGGGCCTGATTCAGAGCTCCTCGCTGCTGGCGAGCGCTCACTCTGAATCAGGGTGTGTTTTTTTTTTCTCCAGCCCGCTCACAAAGCTGTGGGTCAGCTTGTGCGAGTGGCCTGGAGGCTGTTGCAATTATCACGACCATCGGGCTTGCGAAGAGACCCTGTGGTAGGGTCTCAGCTCCCGCAATCCCGAGTGGACTCCTGCTCTAATAGAGCAGGAAGTCCACTACTGACATCACTAGTGATGTCAGTAGGGCCGCCCGCAAACGCCAGGCATTCCTAAGGGAACGCCTGCAATTGTGCAGCCAACCCCCATACCACCTACAAAATGGGGCGAGCTGTCACTCACCATCGAAAGCCGCCCCATCTTGTAGCGAGACCCGTAGCAACGGAGCTGCCATTGCTGGATGGGTCTCGTGCATATGCACGCCGGAGGTGGTGCGTGTGCAGTGGGGGACCATTAACCCATTTGCGAGCGATGTGCGCTTGCGAGCGGGTCTGAATCAGGCCCTATGTCATCAGAGAACAGGAATTGCTGGCAGTCAAGTTAGCCCTGGATGAGTGGTGTTATACACCGACCACGGTAACCTGCTGTTCCTAAAAAGTATCCAATGCATCAGTTCAAATTTAACATGTTGGGCAATATTCTTTTCACACTTTAATTTCTCTCTGACCTATATCTCTCAATCAGAAAGCCGATGCTCTGTCACGCTCCTTATCTTCAGATAGCAATATGGAAGTCCTCAGAGAAACCCCGTTCCTCGACTCAATGGTCTTTGCAACCATTCAGGTACAACCTCCTCTTGGGAAAACCTTAGTGGCTCCGGAGTTATGGAAACAACTATTGTCTTGGACTCATTCATTCCGCTTTGATGGCCACACAGGTATTCGTAAAATGTTAGAGTTTCTGCAGTGCTCCTATTGGTGGACTGCCATGTAATCAGGCCTAGTTCATTGCTGCTTGCACTCAGTGTGCTCAACACAAATCATCTAGACAAGCCCCTGCTGGAGATCTGGTGCCTCTTCCCATTCTACTTATCCTTGGACCCATCTGTCCATGGATTTTGTGACAAACTTGCCGGTGTCCAATGGCTACAACACCATCTGGGTGGTGGTCAACCGTTTCTCTAAGATGGTCCGAAACTACCCTCCGTTTCTGAATTGGCTCAGTTATTCATACATCACAAATTTTGCCTGCACGGACTCCTGGCTGAAATTGTATCAGACCGTGGAGTACAGTTTGTGGCCAAATTTTGGAGAGCTCTCTGTTCTACTCTACAAGTTAAACTAAATTTATCTACAGCCTATCACCCTCAAAGTATTGGATCTACAGAGAGGGTAAACCAGGATCTGGAGACCTTTCTAAGGATCTACATGTCATCCTCCCAACATAATTGGTCTGACTCTCTGCCTTGGGCAGAGTTCTTGCATAATTCTTCTTAGCACTCCTCATCCAGTCAGTCAACATTCTATGTGGTTTATGGTGTCCATCCTAGAGTTCCTGAGTTCAAAGACCTGCCAATTTTTGATGTTCCTGCAGTTGATTCAACACAATGGAATTTCGCTCAGATCTGGACCCAAGTTCATGCTACTCTCCTCAAGACCTCTCAACGATATAAAAAAGGGGCAGATAGAAGATATAGAACTGTTCCCAAGATGCAAACGGGGGATCAGGTCTGGGTTTCCACCCGTAACCTATGCCTCAGGGTTCCGTCCATGAAGTTTACACCCCAGTTCATCAGCCCTTTTTCCATCATTGAGGTCATTAACCGTGTGGATTACTGACTAAAACTCCCTTCTTACCTCAAGATTCCTAATTCATTCCACATTTCCCTACTAAAACCTCTCATTCTCAATAAATTCCTCAAAGTTCTACCTTCACCTCCTAAGTTTCTCACTGAGAAAGGGGTAGAATGCGAACTGAATCAAGTCATGGACTCTCATTTCCTATATGGACATTTACAGTACCTGCTGGATTGAAAGGGTTATGGCCCAGAGGAACAATGCTGGATTAATTCGGAGGATGTTCACACTCCTAGCCTCATTCGCAAGTTCCATGCATCTAATCCAGAGAAGCCTAGGAAGTGTCCAGAGGCCAACCGTAAAAGAGGGGGTGCTGTCACGACCAGATTTGTTGTACCTGGTGGTTCGCCGTCTCTGCCTGTGCGGGTGCTTTGGCGCAGTCCTACTGGTGGGGGTGCTGGTGTCTGGAGATTGGCACGAGGTGCATGTGGTTGTTCCAAGGCTACATGCCATCTGGTGACAGATGAGACTGGCAGCGCTGCCACACTGGGGACTGCTGGGCGCTGCCATTTTGATTTTGGGCATGTGACCTGAATAGGCCAATCAGGTTGGAGCTTCTGGTATGTGACTCTCAGCAGCCTATCATGCACTTTCCCATGGTACTTAAGGATGTTCAGAACACCCTCTAATTGCCAGTGCAACGTATACACAGCTCAAGCTGTGTGAGAGTTCTCTGTGCTCCTTAGCTCAGTGTGATTATTGCAGTCCCAGCAGTGCTTTGTTTACTGCTCGGTCTCCACCTCAGGCTGACCCTGGATTCCCACATCTACCCTGCTATACCCTATCACTCACCCCACGGTTTGTGATCCCATCAGCTCTCTGGACTCAGAGCCCAATCCAGAACTTCAGACCTCTGGGGGTCATTCAGACCTGCTTGTGAGCGCAGGACGCTCGCAAGCGGGTCGATGTTGCCCCACTGCACATGCGCATGACGGAGGGAGCTCCGTCATGCGCATGCGCGAGACCCGGATAGCGACGGGCTCTCCGTCGCTCTGGGTCTCGCACCAAAGGGGGCATGCTGTCGATGTTGATTGACAGCACGCCCCCTTTGGTGGGCGTGCTGGGGGCGTGGCTGCCAGACAGAGGTGTTCCCATGGGAACGCCTACCGTCTGACGCCAGCCCCACTGACATTACTAGTGATGTCAGTGGGAGTGATTTTAGCTCTGATAGAGCTAAAATCACTCCAGGGCTTGCGGCAGCGAGACCCTACTGCAGGGTCTCCGTCGCAAGCCCGATGGTCGTGATGGTCTTGACCATCACGACAATCATCATGGACGCTCGCTATAGCTGTGGGTAGTAGCATCCATAGGCCGCTCCATTTTCATGTAGGAGGGCCCTGATTCAGAGCGAGCGCTCTGGTCAGGGCGTCCGCCTCTGAAACAGGCCCTCTGTTCCTCTGGTCACATCTCCATTGGACTTTGTTTTCTCTGCCTAAACACCTGTTTCCAGCTTCATTAATTGGACTTTGTTTCCCTGCCAGTCACTTGTTATTCAGCCACACATCACTTGGATTTGTTTATTTTCGGCCAGTTTATATACTTATCACCATTTCATGAATCATAATACTCCTATCAGGGCCGGATTAAGGTCTGTGGGGGCCCCTGGGCAACAAACTGGTGGGGGCCCCTTTCAATAAAATGATCAAAGTAATATATTGGCGATGTTATAAAAAAAGTAAAATGTCTTTGCATGTATATGTATATGTGTGTGTATATATATATATATATATATATATATATAAAATGCAAATGCAATAAACACAATTCAAGTGCAAATATATATATATATATATATATATATGAACGTGAAGAAAACAGCGGCACTCACGGGACTTGGTAAAGAAAGACTCAGGTACACACGAGGTGTATGGGATTCGACGTTTCAGTCGGTGAGGACTTTTATCAAGAAAATATATATAGGTGCGTGAAGTATATATATATATATATATATATATATATGTTTTAAAAGCAAATATTATATATATATATATATATCCAAGGAGGCTAAAGAAATAGCCAAATGAGGGCACTCACCGCAGTAAAGAATAATGATTCAATCGGATTTATTCAAAAAATTATAATCCACCATCAATATAGTCGACGTTTCGACCCCTAAGGGTCATTATCAAGACACATCAGCACTGACAAATATCCAGCATGTTGACAAAAAGCATACTGGTTATACCCCATGAGCTCACTTATAAAGCCTGGAGGATCAGCATTAGTTCAATTACACTAATTATAATGAAATTCACCTGAAGTACTGCATCACACTCTACAACAATGTAGGCACACACCCATTAGCTGAGAGGGCAGGAACAAAGAACACCTCCCCATTGGCATTAGGAGCGCTGTCGCAATAGCAGCTAATGACACACCACATGTGATACCACAAGGCTGCATCGTCAGACACTCATATGGCTGTGTAACTAGGCAACCAATCAAGCTTGTGGGTCAAGTGGCTTGCATGCGTGTCACATATCCGGAAGAGTCTGCACGCCCTGTAGCCACGCTCATATAATAGTACCACTTGGCAATACATCTTGGTAGCCAATCGAATAACAGCACATCCATGACAACCATCATCATGGATCCGTAGCTGAATAAACTATAAAGGGGGGTATCCACTAGACGACAAAGTTGAACGACTGAACGATAACGATAAAATCGTTTGATAATCATTTGAACATCGTTTAAACATTGTTTGAACATCGTTTAAAAGTTTGGTCTTTTAGACATCTATCATCGTTCAAACATGCTGGTCAACCCGACGACATCGTCAGGTTCAGCATGTCTGCAGATGACAGACCGTGCCCACACTGAAAGACACATCACCCAGCGTGGGCACCCTGCAGTGCAGTAAACGACTGAATGATAACGACATCGCCATTGCCATCGCTCAGTCTCTTCACCGTCGGGTAGTGGACACCCTCCTTAAGGCTAACGAATCAGGCAACTTACATAAGTATCGCATCACCAAAACTATCAGCGCACACTGAGGCTCAATTAGTGTTATACTGTTGCTAAGCAACATATCAAACTGGCCAACCAGGTGACTGCCAAACCTAAAAATACCAATGGGTGTCCTGCCATCTAGTTATTAAGGGAACATGTGCACTAAACCATAATATATCATAAATATTTTTCTACACAGCAGCTGCATAATTAAACTATTGATCCATGAAACCAGACTTAAGGGGCTCATATAGTGTGTACCATAGTTTTCACAAACCCGCGTTTCAACACAATATTATAAAAAATACAACATAAAATTAAACACCAATATAATAAAAAAAGAAAATATACACTAAAGTGAAAATAATAAAAAATAAATAATAAAAAAATTAAAGAATTCCACAGTCTATAAAACATACACAAAAGAGAAAATATCAAAAATCAAAAAAATATAGCTTAATAGCATAACCAAAATTAAAATGAAAATCAGCATAGCAACAAACCATGAATACATTGTGTTACATATTAGTATTCAATATAAATATACTGGCAAGAAGGAAATTAAAGCTTCAGGGAAAAAAAACATAATTTTAGGAATATTTTCAACGGATTATTCTCATTTAAACTGCAGGGAACTGTCGTGTTCAGATTAGAAATCCATCGTGCTTCCCGTTTTCGAAGTATTAATTCCCAATCACCACCTCTAATCAATTTTGGGACATGATCAATTAGCATACATCGCAAGGACGAGACCTGATGTCCAAGGTTCAAAAAATGTTTAGCGACTGGTTTATCACTTGTTCTAGACTCTAGGGCAACTCGAATGGAAGTCCGATGATTGGCCATCCTTTCTCGAAAGCGCCTGGTGGTCATTCCAATATAATATAGACCACACGGACATGTGAGGAAATACACTACATGATCCATTGTACAAAGGAGTTTATGTCTAATTTTAATATTTTTCCCACTGTGTGGATGGGGAAACGTATCACCACTTATCATTGCCCGACAAGTGATGCAAGAACCACATTTAAAACATCCAGCCTTCATGGTATTAAGCCAGGACCTGGTCATCGTTTGTAGTTGCATCATAGGGCACATCAAAATTTGCCTTAGATTAGGCCCCCTTCTGTAGGCTTCCATTGGCGGTGGACATTTCAACATCTTTAGTGCTGGATCAGTAGTGACCAAAGGCCAGTATTTCCTATAAATCTGTCCAGAGGCTGACGATAGATGATTGAAAGTGGTTACATGTACCAACCGGTCTGGATTCTTTGTCACACGATTAGAGACTGATGGCATTGAAAATCATCGATAGGCCTTTTCAAATACACTGATTGATAGTGTTTGCTGAGTACCCTAGTTCGAGAAAACGCAGCCTCATTTCATCAACTTGTTGTTTTGCCTTAACTTCTGAAGAGTTAATCCGCAATACTTGCAAAAACTGCGACACAGGAAGACTCTCTTTAAGGGACACAGGATGTTGACTATTAGCCCTTAGAATCGTGTTTCAATCAGTCATTTTTCTAAACAGTGTAAAACCAAGTTGGTCATTTTCCTTGAATATCCATAAGTCCAAAAAATCAATAGAATACATGTTAATATTGGAGGTAAACTTGACTGGTTCTGCCAGATAATTGAGATGTTCAATCATTAAATCAAATTCAGACCTAGTGCCAGACCAAATGATAAAGATAGCATCGATAATTCGTAAATATTTAACCAATTTATCACTAAAGCAATTGATGATATATTTCTCTTCAAAAGCCGCCATGTATAGATTAGCGTAAGAAGGCGCTAAATTAATGAGATCAAAAATTCAATAGATGGTTTAGTTTGTTTCGCTAATACCAAACAGTCACAGATTATATTAATACCATGTATGTGTGGAATTATAGTATACAGCGACTGTACATCTAAGGTTGCAAGCCACATATGGGGCACAATTGATGTCACTGCTTTCACCTTTTCAAGAAAATCTGAGGTGTTTCGGATATAGCTGCCAACATTTTTCACAAGAGGCTGGAGGAACTGGTCAACAAATAATGCCAAGGGTTGTAATAATGAGCCCTTCGCTGAAATGATGGGGCAACCCGGGGGTGTCCTCCAGCCTCTTGTGAATCTTTGGCAATGTATATAGAATGGGTGTGATGGGGTGATCCACCCTCAGAAAATAAGCAGTCTTGTTATCAATCCACTCACCCATGACACCCATCTCAATCAGAGCATCAATCTTGGATTTAATGGACATGGTAGGATTAGAATCCAATTTGATGTAGGTCTTATTATCAGAGAGTTGATGCTGTATTTCATGATTGTATTGACACCAATCCTGTATAACCACTGCCCCACCTTTATCGGCAGGGTGTATTGTAATCAATTGTTACGTAAAGATGTCAATGCCTTCTTTTGTGCAGTAGTCAGATTATAATACTTAGGCTTTGAAGTATGTAATTTTTTCATATCACACTCTGTCATTCTACCGAATGATTTAATACTAAGAGTATAAGAAACTGGGTCAAAAGTGCTCGATTTTGTACATTTATTCATAGCACCATCAAAACCCTGTGAATCTCCAAAATGTTCACGTAAGCGCAGTTTTCGATTAAATCGGTAATTATCGATGACCCAGTCAAAAGAATTGTGACTGGTAGTGGGAATAAATGATAACCCAAGGGCCAGGACAGTTTTTTCGTCTTCAGTGATATTGTGTGTAGACAGATTAAATACTAACTCAGAATTTGGGGCTTTCTGCCCCTTCATTTTGTCCCGCCCCCCACCCCTCCTCTGGTGATTCCTGATCCTCCTCCTCTTTGAAAAGGTGGGTATGTGGGGGATCTGTGTTCTACAAAAACACCTCTCGTATCATCGGATGTTTCACCCTCAGATGATGATGGTGCAGAAGATAAATCGGTACGAAATAATCGATTATATCTACGTGATCTGAGTGGATGACAACCTCAATAATCACCGCTGTCACCAACTAGCCAGCGGTAGACAGTATGTTTTGTATAGTCAGAGTTAACAGTCTATAACTTCTTTCTTTTGAATTGTAATAATTCCTGATGGTAAGACTCAATTTGATTTTTGATCTTCTCAATCCATGGCTCAGTCTTATCACTTATTAGTTTTTTTATAATATTGGCCTTTTGAAGGTTTCAATATCTATGCAAAATTTTTTAAGTTCACTGCTCACCTCCTCCACTACTAAAAGGATGAGGTCAGCAGAGCACTTATTGAGGACCCCACACCACTTAGCACAAACGGCTGGATTTGTCCTACCTATCGTTGGAACATTATGGATGCAAAACCCCCTCGGTATTTTCTTATTTCTGTGATACTTACTTAAGAACTCACCATGAAGTAGAAGATCCGTCTCATATATATATATAAGTCGTATATATTTATGATACAAGTCAGAGGAAGTTTCAGCTGGTAAACTCAATTTGTTCAATATAAATCTTATCAGCGTCATCGTCTGTTAAAGATATAAGTGTATTCTCAGCAAGTGCAAGTAAATCATCATCCAAAACATTAAATCCAGTTTGTGTCATAGTGAAGCTAATGCTTATAAAGAGAATCAATCATATGAATAACATAGATGACCATTAAATCATAGGAACTGGCACAAGGTATGAACCATATGGAACACAATGCATAAAATAAAAAACATCAGATAAAAGATTGTCATAAAATGGCAAATGTATTCAGGTGTATATGTAGAAATTGTGGTAGAATTCCTGCACATGAATGTATTATATGGTGTTATGAAATGGATGGAGAAGGAGTATTTTATACCAGCACTGAGAGTCGGGTAAAACGGGTGGCCACCCACAATGATGCAGATTTAGTATATCCGGTTGAGAGTTATAACCCAATTGCTAGGGCCAGTGCATATGGAAAAATTATATGTTTGATGAATTAGCCACTACGGCTGCTGACAATGATTCCTTTTGTGTAGCCCCTCCTATGCATGTTGGAGCAGCTTATAAGACTTGTTTCATATGTATCCCCATATCAGTGAGAGAATTAAATGACATAAGCATATTGGATGATAAAAGTCTTAAGTTTGAAGCTATAACCTTTGATTTGATAGGAACAACGCATCCCCAAGAGGACGCACGAAGGTTCCATCTCACAAAATACAAAATCGAGTTACAGCCCAGTATATTTGAGAAACACTGTTGGAATATTACGGGTAAAACTAGAATACCACTAGTTCTAGGGAATACTGAGAATTGCATACTGATTGTTGAAGCCAGCTACATATATTCAGATCTATATATGCCAAAAGGCATATTCTTTGTATGTGGTGATATAGCATACTCTTACTTGCCTGCGAATGCTACTGGTGTATGTTATTTAGGTAGATTGACTTTTGTAGCTGCTCACTCCATTACAAAGACTGACGATTTTATTAGGGACAAGAGATCTCTGTCCCCTAACTGCAGATCTGATTTAGCTTTATTATCACCATCTCAATATATAGCTTTAGCCGCCTCTCTGGTAGGAGTCCCAGGCCTTAGCTTGTACAATACCTGAGTAATTAACAGTATTGCCTGTGGGCTAGCCAAGACAATAAATGCCACTAGTACTGCTATCGCCTATATAAATGAAGAACTAAGGGAAGTTAGAGAAGGAATGCTGCAAAATAGAGTGGCTATTGATTACTTATTACTGAAGGCTGGGAATGGCTGGGAGCAATTTAAGGGAATGTGTTGTTTTAATATCTCTGATAATTACAACCCAATAGAAAAGAAAATTCAGGATCTACAGGATATACAAAAACATTTAAATCAAGGAAATGAGTGGGACCCTTTTGGATGGTTAGGACAAGGTATGTCAAGGTGGCTTACACGTATCCTTTACTATATGGGTTACTTTCTTGCAATTGCCTTTGTCATCTATCTGGGAGTCAGGTGCGTTCCAGTGATTCTACGCCGCTGTTCCAAAATAGGAAGGCCCAAAAGAAAGAAAGTAGTCCAGGCAATGAAACCTGTAACTACATATTCTCCAGTAGATACTTAAATACAAATATTAGTATTGAGGCATATTTTCGCTTTTCCCCTTTTCTGCTTATTTCTTGCACGCACACATACCTGGAACTTAGTCTAAAGGTAGCACCTCCTCTGAGAACCATTAGGGTGAATGAATGTCCACTGTCGCTTCTATTCTTTTACTATAACCTGAGGGAGATGGAGTGCCCCTCACTATCTCAATGACTCGGGAGTGAATCAGGCGTAGGCACTCAGGTATAGTACTATCTCATATGATACTCTAATTTCCTTTTTCTATCTCACAAAGAAAGAAGAAGTATTTTAAATTTTGATAATTATGGTGTTAAGATAATTAACAACAGGGAGGACTGTTAAGTTTGTAATAAAATACTTCTGTATTGCGTTTAAAATAATTATGAAGTTAAGTGAATTTATGTGAATGCATTAAACTATCTTCAGCTGATTATTGCAGTGACCACAAAAGCTTTGGAATGGGTTAACCAAATAATAAGAAGTGATTTTATCCCTATATTGGACTATGAGTTATAAGGACACATTGGAAGTATGAGATATGGAGATGTTAATAGAAACTTATCCTGAAACTTTATTGATTATGTAACCTGATGAAAAGGACTAAATGATCATGCCACCCGGAATCAAGATGGACAATGGATCTGTTGACTAGAGACTGTGATGAACTATAATGAACCACTTTATACCCCTTAAAGTGAAAACTTGACATTTTCCCAGTCACGTATACCAGTAACCTTCCCCTGGACTTGCTTTATTTGCCCAATCCCCTGAACACCCCTTGTGATCTCTTCACCTCCTTGTCACCTCCCTGTCACTCCCCCTAATAACCTCCCCCTGATAACAGATTAAAAAATCATGTTTCAGTAATATGATGTATTGCAATGTAATTATGTACGCCTTTTTCATTAATCATTGTTATTGGAGTGCATAAAATGTATTGTAACCTAGTGAAATATAGGATATCTCAATGATAACTCAGTGTGCATGGTCCACGTCTGTGCGCACAATCTTGTGACTGGTCCAGCTGAATAAATCTAACTTTGTTTCACTACAAGCTGTCTTGATGAAGATTTAACATTATCAATTGCCAAAGATTCACAAGAGGCTGGAGGACCCCCCAGGTCACCCCATCATTTCAGCGAGGAGCTCATTAATACAACCCTTGGCATTATTTGTTGACCAGTTCCTCCAGCCTCTTGTGAAAAATGTCGGCAGCTATATCCGAGACACCTCAGATTTTCTTGAAAAGGTGAAAACAGTGACATCAATTGTGCCCCATATGCGGCTTGCAACCTTAGATGTACAGTTGCTGTATACTATAATTCCACACAGACATGGAATTAATATAATCCGTGACTGTTTGGTATTAGCGAAACAAACTAAACCACCTATTGAATTTTTGATCTCATTGATTGAGCTGATTCTTGGACAAAATTACTTTATGTATGGGTCCGATTATTATGCCCAAGTAACCGGCACAGCCATGGGTTCTAATTTAGCGCCTTCTTACTCTAATCTATACATGGCGGCTTTTGAAGAGAAATATATCATCAATTGCTTTAGTGATAAATTGGTTAAATATTTATGATTTATCGATGATATCTTTATCATTTGGTCTGGCACTAGGTCTGAATTTGATTTAATGATTGAACACCTCAATTATCTGGCAGAACCAGTCATTTACCTCCAATATTGACATGTATTCTATTGATTTTTTGGATGTATCGATATTCAAGGACAATGACCAACTTGGTTTTACACTGTTTAGAAAAATGACTGATCGAAACACGATTCTAAGGTCTAATAGTCAACATCCTGTGTCCCTTAAATAGAGTCTTCTCTTGTCGCAGTTTTTGTGAGAATTGCAGATTAACTCTTCAGATGTTAAAGCAAAACAACGAGTTGATGAAATGAGGCTGCGTTTTCTCAAACGAGGGTACTCACCAAACACTATCAATTGGTGTATTGAAAAGGCCTATCAATGATTTTCAATGCCATCAGTCTTTAATCGTGTGACGAAGAATCCAGACCGGTTGGTACATGTAACCACTTTCGATCATCTATTGTCAGCCTCTGGACAGATTTATAGGAAATATTGGCCATTGGTCACTACTGATCCAGCACTAAAGATGTTGAAATGTCCACCGACAATGGAAGCCTACAGAAGGGGGCCTAATCTAAGGCAAATTTTGTTGTGCCCTATGATGCAACCACAAATGATGACCAGGTCCGTCCTGGCTTAATACCATGAAGGCTGGATGTTTTACATATGGTTCTTGCATCACTTGTCGGGCAATGATAAGTGGTGATACGTTTCCCCATCCACACAGTGGGAAAAATATTAAAATTAGACATAAACTCCTTTGTACAATGGATCATGTAGTGTATTTCCTCACATGTCCGTGTGGTCTATATTATATTGGAATGACCACCAGGCCCTTTTGAGAAAGGATGGCCAATCATTGGACTTCCATTCGAGTTGCCCTAGAGTCTAGAACAAGTGATAAACCAGTCGCTAAACATTTTTTTAACCTTGGACATCAAGTCTCATCCTTGCGATGTATGCTAATTGATCATGTCCCAAAATTGATTAGAGGTGGTGATCGGGAATTAATACTTCGAAAACGGGAAGCACGATGGATTTCTAATCTGAACATGACAGTTCCCTGCGGTTTAAATGAGAATAATCTGTTGAAAATATTCCTAAAATTATGTTTTTTTTCCCTGAAGTTTTCATTTCCTTCTTGCCAGTATATTTATATTGAATACTAATATGTAACACAATGTATTCATGGTTTGCTGCTATGCTGATTTTCATTTTAATTTTGGTTATGCTATTAAGCTATATATTTTTTTATTTTTTTATTTTTGATATTTTCTCTTTTGTGTATGTTTTATAGACTGTGGAATTCTTTAATCTTTTTATTTTTATTATTTTCACTTTAGTGTATATTTTCTTTTTTCATTATATTGGTGTTTAATTTTATGTTGTCTTTTTTTTATAATATTGTGTTGAAACGCGGGTTTGTGAAAACTATGGTACACACTATATGAGCCCCTTAAGTCTGGTTTCATGGATCAATAGTTTACTTATGCAGCTGCTGTGTAGATAAATATTTATGGTATATTATGGTTTATTGCACATGTTCCCTGAATAACTAGATGGCATGACACCCATTGCTATTTTTAGGTTTGGCAGTCACCTGGTTGGCCAGTTTGATATGTTGCTTAGCAACAGTATAACACTAATTGAGCCTCAGTGTGCGCTGATAGTTTTGGTGATGCGATACTTATGTAAGTTGCCTGACTCGTTAGCCTTAAGGAGGGTATCCACTACCCGATGGTGAAGAGACTGAGCGATGGCGATGTCGTTATCGTTCAGTCGTTTACTGCACTGCGGGGTGACCACGCTGGGCGATGTGTCATTCAGTGCAGGCACAGTCGGTCATCTGCAGACATGCTGAGCCTGACGATGTCGTCGGGTTGACCAGCATGTTTGAACGATGATAAATGCCTAAAAGATGCCTAAAAGACCAAACTTTTAAACGATGTTCAAACGATGTTTAAACGATGTTCAAATGATTATCGAACAATTTTATCATTATCATTCAGTCGTTCAATTTTGTCGTCTAGTGGATACCCCCCTTTATAGTTTATTCAGCTACAGATCCATGAAGATGGTTGTCATGGATGTGCTGTTATTCGATTGGCTACCAAGATGTATTGCCAAGTGGTACTATTATATGAGCGTGGCTACAGCGCGTGGAGACTCTTCCGGATATGTGACACGCATGCAAGCCGCTTGACCCGCAAGCTTGATTGGTTGCCTAGTTAAACAGCCATATGAGTGTCTGATGTGCGCAGACACTTCTGGGTTCGGTGTTTTTCCTAACGACGAAGCCTTGTGGTATCACATGTGGTGTGTCATTAGCTGCTATTGCGACAGCGCTCCTAATGCCAATGGGGAGGTGTTCTTTGTTCCTGCCCTCTCAGCTAATGGGTGTGTGCCTACATTGTTGTAGAGTGTGATACAGTACTTCAGGTGAATTTCATTATAATTAGTGTAATTGAACTAATGCTGATCCTCCAGGCTTTATAAGTGAGCTCATGGGGTATAACCAGTATGCTTTTTGTCAACATGCTGGATATTTGTCAGTGCTGATGTGTCTTGAAAATGACCCAACTATATTGATGGTGGAATATCATTTGGCTATTTTTTTTAGCCTCCTTGGATATTTATTGGAGTACCTGTTTGACCTTTCTCTCTAGTGGAGCACCCTGCTGAATGACTTTACTAAGGGATGTGAGTGCTGTATTTCTCAAATTCTTTATATATATATAAATATAAAACTGGTTTCAAATGCAAATATATATATATATACACATACACATGCAGTATATATATATATATATATATAGATATATATATATACATACATACTGTGCATCTGTGCATGCAGTGTATATATATATATATATATATATGCATACACATGCAGTATATATATATATATATATATATATATATATACATATATATATGTAAAGTCAATTTATACTGGCACTCCACACATGATTTACATTACGACTATTGTCATGGTCATTATTTGAAGCTGTCCAGTCTCATGAGTGCCGTCTTCACATATCTGCATATATATATATATATATATATATATATACAGTTAGGTGCATAAATATTGGGACATTGACAGAATTTTCATATTTTGACCTCTTTTCACCACCACAATGGCTTTGAAATGAAACAAACAAGATGTACTTTAACTGCAGAGTTTCAGATTTAATTTGAGGGTAATTACATCCAAATCAGGTGAATGGTGTAGGAATTACAACAGTTTCTATATGTGCCTCCCAATTTTTAAGGGGCCAAAATAATAGGACAAACTAAACAATCCTAAATCTAACTTTCACTTTTTAATACTTTGTTGCAAATCCTTTGCAGGCAACTACAGCCTGAAGTCTGGAACGCATAGACATCACCAGACGCTGGGTTTCATCCCTGGTGATGCTCTGCCAGGCCTCTACTGCAAATGTCTTCACTTCCTGCTTGTTCTTGGGGCATTTTCCCTTCAGTTTTGTCTTCATCAAGTGAAATGCATGCTCAATCGGATTCAGGTCATGGGATTGACTTGGCCATTGCATAACATTGCACTTTTTAGCCTTAAAAAACTCTTTGGTTGCTTTTGCATTATGCTTCGGTTCATTATCCATCTGCACTGTGAAGCGCCGTCCAATAAGTTCTGAAGCATTTGACTGAAAATGAGCATATAATATTGCCCGAAACACTTCAGATTTCATTCTGCTGCTTTTGTCAGCAGTCACATCATCAATAAATACAGCCATATGAGTGGCAATAAATACAAGTGAACCAGTTCCATTGGCAGCCATACATGCCCATGCCATGACACTACCACCACCATGCTTCACTGATGAGGTCGTATGTTTTGGATCATGAGCAGTTCCTTTCCTTCTCCATACTCTTCTCTTCCCATCACTCTGGAACAAGTTGATCTTTGTCTCATCTGTCCATAGGATGTTGTTTCAGAACTGTAATGGCTTTTTTAGATGTTGTTTGGCAAACTCTAATCTGTTCTTCCTGTTTTTGTGGCTCACCAATGGTTTACATCTTGTGGTGAACCCTCTATACTCACTCTTGTGAAGTCTTCTCTTGATTGTTGACTTTGACACTTATACACCCACCTCCTGGAGACTGTTCTTGATTTGGCCAACTGTTGTGAAGGGGTTTTTCTTCACCAGGGAAATAATTCTTCTGTCATCCACCACAGTTGTTTTCCGTGGTCTTCCGGGTCTTTTGGTGTTGCTGAGCTCTGCGGTGCATTCTTTCTTTTTAAGAATGTTCCAAACAGTTGATTTGGCCACACCTAATGTTTTTGCTATCTCTCTGATGGGTTTGTTTTGATTTTTCAGCCTAATGATGGCTTGCTTCACTGATAGTGACAGCTCTTTCTATCTCATATTTAGAGTCGACAGTAACTGATTCCAAATGCAAATGTCACACCTAGAATCAACTCCAGACCTTTTACCTGCTTAATTGATAATGAAATAACGAGGGAATAGCCAACACCTGTCCATGAAATAGCTTTTGAGTTGATAGTTCCATTACTTTTGGCCCCTTAAAAAGTGGGAGGCACATATAGAAACCGTTGTAATTCCTACACCTACACCATTCACCTGATTTGGATGTAATTACCCTCAAATTAAATCTGAAAGTCTGCAGTTAAAGCATTTCTTGTTTGTTTCATTTCAAAGCCATTGTGGTGGTGAATAGAGGCCAAAATATGAAAATTCTGTCAATGTCCCAATATTTATGCACCTGACTGTTTATATATATATATATATATATATATACATGCAGTACATATATTTATATATACAGTAATATATATATATATATATACACACACACACACATTTCTATACATGCACACAGACTCACTGCGCTCTACTCCAAGCCCGGTGAAATGCTGAGGCTGAGTTAGCAATCAGCATCCAAGCCAGCTGCTCTGCCTCACACCATCTCTATCAGACACGCACTGCAGGGAGCCTGGGCTCCAGTCACAGTCTCGCGAGATTTGGCATCATAATCTCACGAGACTATAACTGCAGGGAAGCTCCTCGGCGGCTGCTGTAAGTGAACAGCTGAGCTGCCGAGGACTGTAACGGAGACAGGTAAATGCTGTGCTCCATTTTTTTAGTTATTAGTAGGTGCCTGGGGCTTAGTACTGTGTGTGGAGGCCCCCTATGTGTGGGGGCCCCAGGACGAACGCCCCCTACGCCCCCCCTATAATCCGGCCCTGACTCCTATTAAACACGGTGCATGTTAATACTGCAAACCCATTCCAGTTTTCTCTCCTGCATCCACCCCGGGTTCAAAAAATAATCCAAACCTGACACATGCCCTCTGCTTACCAGCACAAGGCTTTTAAAGTGCAGTGGTTCTGGGAAGGACCTATAGCAGGTACTAGTGTAGGAAAGGCCCAAATTAGATATCCCCTGACACTAAGGGGTGTATTTTCTAAAGAGCAGGTTTTTAGAAGTGGCGTTGTTGCCCATAGCAACAAATCAGATTCTACTTATTTATCTAGCACCTTCTAGAAGATAATAGTTATAAACTAATTGGTTGCTATGGGCAACAACTCCACTTCTAAAAACCCACACTTTAGTAAATATACCCCCCCACAGCGTGTTTGCATAACTGAGTTCTTACATCTGTATCAAGATATAATTTGAGGGCATAGGAGAGGAGAGAGTACCTTGCTAATTTTCACATGTTTTTTTTTATCTTTCAAATATTGTATATATATTTGTGAATAATGCATTTGAAATATAAATATAGAGGGGAAGTTCCAGCGCTCAGCCATGGTTAAATGATGGTTCTACAGTTAGTATGAATGCAAATATAACACACTAAACAGTATATATATCCATATCCAGAATGCTTGGGACCAGGGGTATTTTGGATAACGGAATATTCCGTATTTTGGAATAATTACATACCATATTGAAATATTTTGGGAATAGGACCCAAATATACAAACAGAATGCATTTATGTGTTATATACACCTTATACACACATTTTATACAATATTTTCAATAATTTTGTGGCTCAAACAAAGTTTGTGTACATACATAAAATTAATTTGTTTCATATACACCTTATACACAGAGCCTGTTGTACAATATTTTTAATAATTTGTGCCTTAGACAAAAGTTTGTGTACACTGAACCATCAAAATTAAAAGGTTTCATGATCTGAGTCGTGCCAAAAAAATTCTGTATTTCGCAATATTCCGTATTTCGGAATATTTGGATAGGGGAGACTCAACCTGTAATACAGACTGTATCAAATTTGTGCTCAACAAGAAAAACAGTCAAAAGATTTTGAAACCAAAAATACTAGAGTTAAGAAAATTAAAGTTGGGAGAAAGCAGCGTTAATAGGAGTAAGTTAATAAATAACAATTGGTTTTGTTTGGTTAGTCGTTAATTGTTTTGTGTTGCTGTCTGTTAATCCACAGATAGGTTGGGTGTTGTCCAACCACTGTTTGGTTTTTGTAGTGTTCGATATCAATCAGTAATAGTCACTGTGCAAGTCAGCAAAATAAATTTAAGTCCCAATGGTAGTAGGGCCTTAAGGTGCGGCGTCCCGTAACCCCAGGTACCCTACTTACCCACAGTAGTCTTCCAATAAGTTGATCCTTATCCCTCCTCACCTCTCCTCGACCGGAGCCCTGGGAGTGGAAGCGGGGGGGGTGGTTACAGCTAGTCCTGGCTTCACCTCGGTTCCATATGTTGGAGTGTGTGGACGTATCATGCTCCGGCTTCATTCCTTGGCAGACTCGTTGGTCAGCTCAGTGACCACGATACTTTCGGGTTGTAGTTTCGCGATACTGGATGACTTTAGTCTGGTGTTTACAGACGGGTCTGTGTGCACCTTTCAGTAGAGGTTCAATGCAGCTTCCACTCCTGGGGCTCCGGTCGAGGAGAGGTGAGGAAATTCACCCCAGTACAAATGCAGTGAAAACATTATGCTCAGATTAACTGACATAGAAAAACAAGGAAATGTAGTTTTGGTCACAAAGTTACAACATACTGCTGTTAATAGAAGGTTAAAAAAACAATATTAATGTTGCCAGGTTTTGATTGATCTTACAGATTTGTGAAGAATGATAGCACAGAGCATAATCAAGACACTCTATTTTCAGTCACATATAAGGCGCTGTGAGTTTATCAGTTTCTGATCATGCTGTTTATATCTAACACTCCCTATTATTAATTCCAGCTGGCTGTGTTGAGTGTAAATGTGCTTCTTCGCATCTGTCTAGAAAGTGATAATTTGAATTCCTAAAGTATTTTCAATCCTTGCTGAATGAGACAGCCAAGGGACTTGTCGGGAACAGCGAAAGTGACTGTCTGCCCACAGATTTAATGATACATATTTTAGCGGTTTTGTTAAGTTAGGTGTAACACACATCTCTGTGTACTGTAATCACCTGGTAGGCATAAAGAGCAATCTTCTTTTGCCTTCCTTTTCTTTGAATTGCCCACAAGGATTATGTGTGTGAATATATTGATAGTATCATTCAATGAAATTTGTCACCCTCCTGGTATCTGTAATATGTGTACTGGTTGATCCTTTGCAGCTACTAGAAGAATGCAATTAAATTAGTGTTCTAGGCAATATTGTTAGTAGAAAAGAAAATTAGCTTTGATTTATTTTCTATCTGCACTTGGGCACATGAAACAATAAAAATATTACCAACATATTATACCATACAATGCAATAGCATTATGAACAGTGTTATATTTTGGTTTGTGTAATCCCCCTTTACCCTCTAAACTGGGACACCAGGTTACTAATTCCTATGTAATCTCTTTTTACCCACCCTTAAACTCATGTTAAGTGGTGTACCTCCTATTACTATTCCAGTGCCTCCACCCAAGCTAAATTGTATGGCTTGCTTGGGAAAACCTATTATTTCTGAGTATGATGCATAGTGTACGAAAATGCATAAATATAATCTGGGTTTAACACAACTTTGTTAAAACCACCTGTCTTTTCTTTTCTTATAGGCTACTCCATACATATGAACTCCGTGCTCCACCCTCTCCAAGTAAGTAATAGATAAACAATATTAGATCAGGTTAACTTTTATATAAGACAGGTCAGATATACACATTTGCTTTACATAACTTCAGTATATTATATATGTGTCTACAGACAGAAATTAAAATGTTACATTAACAATTACCATTAGCTTAACAGTGAATGAGAAGCAAAAACCTTAGCAAACCATCCTAGTATATAGGCAGTATAGTCCATTCAGAATTATGTGTCATTACACCAGAGTCCCGGACCTATTCTTTCTCATGACAACATAGTTAAAGGAATTTCCCTTGTACTTTAGAATAAGTTTCCTTTAGTTACTCTCCTATATGTTGGTTATTCTAATAGAAGTCCTTTGTACTCTCTTAGTAGATATATATATATATATATATATATATATATATATATACATACAATGGAAGGTGGCACTCGTCAAGACACACCAGGTCACAGCCGGTAGATGATATCAACGTTTCGAGATCTTTATTGTCTCGTCATCAGGATAAAAAAGTACAAACACACTGACCTTAAATACCTTCACCATCACCTCGTGCACTGACGGACAGCGATACCCCCGGAAGACGCTCTAAAATGACGTCATCCACAGGAGTCACGTTGCCCAGACAACCAGAATTAATGACATAACAAAAAAGACACTCAAATTATACAAAACATAAAAACAGGAATCGGAGTGCAAAAATGGCAAAACATTATAGAAATTACAACATAAACCTCCTCATATTAAATACTCTGATAAGACACACGCCCGGGAGCACATTAGGCTATCCCAGCTAAGGTCACATTTCGACTCTTGCACTAGCCTATAACACTGAATGAACATGAACAGACCCAACATTATATACTAATGGAAACAATGTAATCCCATACTCTCGTTCAAACCTCTGGGTGATAAAGTGCCTAATTTGTGAATCCAACGGGATTCACAACGCAACAGTTTACCTGAACGGTCACCCCGTCTAATAGAGTCTGGAATGTGATCAATGAGAATAAATCGAAAAGTGGACAGACCATGACCCACATGCAAAAAATGTCTGGCCACGGGCTGATCACTACGTCCACTCTCTATAGCCAATTTAATGGCCGAGCGATGTATGGCCATCCTTTCTCTGATCATTCTCTCAGTTTTACCCACATAACTGAGTCCGCAAGGACAGGTTATGAGGTATATTACAAATCTTGTTAGACAAGTCAATCGATGCTTGATCGCAAGACTTTGACCACTTAAAGGATGTCTAAAAGTGGACCTGACATTCATATATCTACAGGTTAGACAATTATGGCATCTAAAACAACCCGGTTTGAGGGACAGAAAATTGAGGGGCAGATTTTGTTTAACATTTAAGTTCGTAATATCAGTGCGCATGTTTATATCCTTAATATTGCGCCCTCTCGTATAGCATGGCATAATGCGCTTATCATGTAACCGTAAAGTACTGTCAGATTGCACAATGGGCCACAAGCTCTTAGTCACCCTATTAATCATAGGGCTCAAAGGATTGAAATGATTGACCCAGGGCATACAAGATTTCTCCTTTGTATGTTGTTTTTTCACAAGTAATCTCTCCCTAGGTATGGCCAGAGCATGATTTTTATCCCTAAGTAGTCTGTCTAATTGATAGCCCCGCTCTAAAAAAATTTTGACCATCATATCCATCTGGTAATCTGCATCATCAATGTTACTACAAATACGTCTAACTCGTATAAACTGGGAATAACGAAGCCCGTATTTGCACGAGTTGGGATGACAACTGCTAGCATGCAGGAGCGTATTACGATCCGTGGGTTTCTGAAAAAGGGACGTAGTAAAAGTACCTTCATTAAATGAGACTGCAACATCCAAAAAGTTAACTTTGTGCATATCGACACAAAAGGTAAATTTAATAGGACTATTTGTCACATTATGTTGTGCAATAAACTCTGTAAAATAATCCCTAGTACCTAACCATACCAGAAAAATATCGTCAATATAGCGACAATACAACCTGATCTGGTCACGAATCACCTGCCTACTGAAAAAGATCTCCTTTTCAGCAACAAACATATATGCATTGGCGTACGATGGGGCCACATTGGACCCCATCGCACATCTGGAGACTTGCAGAAAAAACCTGCCATCATGAAGAAAGTAATTGTGAGTGAGGGTCATTTCTAGTAACTTGATAAACAAATCTATGCAAGGACCCTTATAATGTTCATTACCCTCAATAAGAGATCTTACTGCTGCTAAACCCTCATCATTGGGAATGATAGTGTAAAGATTACAAATATCAATACTACACAATAGACAGTTAACAGGTACATCCCTAACAGCAGCCAAATGATTCAAAAATGCAGTAGTGTCAGAAATAAAACCCAGACTATTACTAAGGCAGGGCTGCAGCAAAGCATCCAAATAAGTAGACACTGCCTGAAATAAAGAGCCCCTGGCCGCTATGATAGGTCGACCAGGAAGACAACTGATGGACAGCTGTCTATCAATCTCAGCTTTATAAGCAAGAGTGTCTTGAACAACAATCGCCCCCCCTTTGTCGGCAGGGTGAAAGATGACATCCGTGTAGCCAGATAAATCACGAAGAGCCTCACGCTCCAACTTAGATAAATTATTATATCTACTGCCACCATCCTCATTAATTTGTTTCCGTAATGTATCTACATTGTTACCAATCATACGAGAAAAAGTACGAATGGAGGCATTGTTGGAACAAGGATCAAAAGTACTCCTTTTCTGAAGACGTTTTAATTGTTGTGGTATCTGTGTGTCAGGTTGATCATCTGATGCTTTGTCGATCTTAGCGCCTCTAAAATGTTCATGGAGTTTTAGTTGTCTTGTGAGTTTATATTTCTCCACCTCCCAGGATAACTAATTGAAACTAGTAGAGGGTACAAAGGACAATCCCTTACTTAAAACTTTCATCTCTACATCAGTCAAATTGCATGAGGATAGATTAAATACTAGCGTCTCCGAGGCAGGGGTGGATGACCGACTCTCCCTTTGCCTTTGCCTCTGGTCGCCTTGTCTTGTATACCTCCTCTGCCATTTAAACCGCTGTTGCGGGTGACAGCCCCTAAAGGGATATTTCCTCTACCAAAATTATGTGCCTGCATGCTATCAGAGTCACTGGTTGATGGAAACTCCTGTGATGAGTCAGAGTGAACCGGGTCACGATAAACCGGTCTCCGTTGATATCGGCCCCTCTGAAACTGACTCCTTTCACGAGTCCCTGCTCCCACCCAGTGATACACACGATTTTGTTCGTAGTCTAGGTTCACCCTGGTAAACCTTTTCTTTTTAAATGTTATCAGGTCACGTTTATACGTTGCAACTTGATTGGTTAATTTATCAAGCCATTTATTAGAACCATCCATTTCAAACACAGATTTATGTAGTGATTCAAAGGCCGTAATTTTGTCCTTGATAAGATTTAGCTCCCTAGTTGATTCTTCTATCACGAGCAATATTAAATCCAAACTGCACTTATTAAGAACGGCTATCCAGCGTTTACAAAAAGCAACATTAAATTTGCAAATAGTAGGAGCATTATGTATTCAGAATCGGTATTAGGTATGAGTTTATTCTTATAGTAATCGCTGAGTGTGATACTGTGGTACAAAAAATCCATCTCCTTCTGCTTGAGATGTACCCATTCCTTATATAACAGTTCCAAAGATATAGACTCCGGATCATCATTCAATTGTTGTTCCAAAAGGATAGAATCAGCATCTGATTCGGAAAAGCTCAATGTAGAACCCAGTGTCAACATAGCCAGATTAACACTCTCTGATTCTTCACCAAGTTCGTGAAATTCTGCCATCCTGGCACAAACAATACACTTGAGACGATGGATAAAGAAGATGTACAAAAGTGGGTGCTGTAACCCTAGACAACACGCTAGCGCTGTGACGGTAGCGTGAGTCTAAATCCAAAAACACTGTTCAAGGGTAGCACTCCCAACACATGAAGTGTAAACACTGTACGGTGCGCTCCTAGGTGTCCCACGGTGGGGATCCAACATACATACAATGGAAGGCGGCACTCATCAAGACACACCAGGTCACAGCCGGTAGATGATATCAACGTTTCGAGATCTTTATTGTCTCGTCTTCAGGATAAAAAAGTACAAACACACTGACCTTAAATACCTTCACCATCACCTCGTGCACTGACGGACAGCGACACCCCCGGAAGATGCTCTAAAATGACGTCATCCACAGGAGTCACGTTGTCCAGACAACCAGAATAAATGACATGACAAAAAAGACACTCAAATTACACAAAACATAAAAACAGGAATTGGAGTGCAAAAATGGCAAAACATTATAGAAATTACAACATAAACCTCCTCATATTAAATACTCTGATAAGACACACGCCCGGGAGCACATTAGGCTCCGATTCCTGTTTTTATGTTTTGTGTAATTTGAGTGTCTTTTTTGTTATGTCATTAATTCTGGTTGCCTGGGCAACGTGACTCCTGTGGATGACGTCATTTTAGAGCGTCTTCCGGGGGTGTCGCTGTCCGTCAGTGCACGAGGTGATGGTGAAGGTATTTAAGGTCAGTGTGTTTGTACTTTTTTATCCTGATGACGAGACAATAAAGATCTCGAAATGTTGATATCATCTACCGGCTGTGACCTGGTGTGTCTTGACGAGTGCCGCCTTCCATTGTATGTATGTTGGATCCCCACCGTGGGACACCTAGGAGCGCACCGTACAGTGTTTACACTTCATGTGTTGGGAGTGCTACCCTTGAACAGTGTTTTTGGATTTAGACTCACGCTACCATCACAGCGCTAGCGTGTTGTCTAGGGTTACAGCACCCACTTTTGTACATCTTCTTTATCCATCGTCTCAAGTGTATTGTTTGTGCCAGGATGGCAGAATTTCACGAACTTGGTGAAGAATCAGAGAGTGTTAATCTGGCTATGTTGACACTGGGTTCTACATTGAGCTTTTCCGAATCAGATGCTGATTCTATCCCTTTGGAACAACAATTGAATGATGATCCGGAGTCTATATCTTTGGAACTGTTATATAAGGAATGGGTACATCTCAAGCAGAAGGAGATGGATTTTTTGTACCACGGTATCACACTCAGTGATTACTATAAGAATAGACGCATACCTAGGGGATTCCGAATACATAATGCTCCTATTATTGGCAAATTTAATGTTGCTTTTTGTAAACGCTGGATAGCCGTTGTTAATAAGTGCAGTTTGGATTTAATATTGCTCGTGATAGAAGAATCAACTAGGGAGCTAAATCTTATCAAGGACAAAATTACGGCCTTTGAATCACTACATAAATCTGTGTTTGAAATGGATGGTTCTAATAAATGGCTTGATAAATTAACCAATCAAGTTGCAACGTATAAACGTGACCTGATAGCATTTAAAAAGAAAAAGCTTACCAGGGTGAACCTAGATTACGAACAAAATCGTGTGTATCACTGGGTGGGAGCAGGGACTCGTGAAAGGAGTCAGTTTCAGAGGGGCCGATATCAACGGAGACCGGTTTATCGTGACCCGGTTCACTCTGACTCGTCCCACTCTGGTAGCATGCAGGCACGTAATTTTGGTAGAGGAAATATCCCTTTAGGGGCTGTCACCCGCAACAGCGGTTTAAAAGGCAGAGGAGGTATACAAGGCGAGGCGGCCAGAGGCAAAGGCAAAGGGAGAGTCGGTCGTCCACCCCTGCCTCGGAGACGCTAGTATTTAATCTATCCTCACGCGATTTGACTGATGTAGAGATGAAAGTTTTAAGTAAGGGATTGTCCTTTGTACCCTCTACTAGTTTCAATTAGTTATCCTGGGAGGTGGAGAAATATAAACTCACAAGACAACTAAAACTCCATGAACATTTTAGAGGCGCTAAGATCGACAAAGCATCAGATGATCAACCTGACACACAGATACCACAACAATTAAAACGTCTTCAGAAAAGGAGTACTTTTGATCCTTGTTCCAACAATGCCTCCATTCGTACTTTTTCTCGTATGATTGGTAACAATGTAGATACATTACGGAAACAAATTAATGAGGATGGTGGCAGTAGATATAATAATTTATCTAAGTTGGAGCGTGAGGCTCTTCGTGATTTATCTGGCTACACGGATGTCATCTTTCGCCCTGCCGACAAAGGGGGGGCGATTGTTGTTCAAGACACTCTTGCTTATAAAGCTGAGATTGATAGACAGCTGTCTGACTGTTCTGTCTATCAATTACTTTCTGGTGATCCCACTATTAAGTTTTGTGCTGAATTAAATACACTGCTTGACAACGCAGTTCGTGCTAATATTATTTCAGAAGAATTAAAATCTGCACTTATCCCTGTGAATCCCATTGTACCTGTTATGTACACACTGCCTAAAATACATAAGTCCATCAGTTGTCTTCCTGGTCGACCTATCATAGCGGCCAGGGGCTCTTTATTTCAGGCAGTGTCTACTTATTTGGATGCTTTGCTGCAGCCCTGCATTAGTAATAGTCTGGGTTTTATTTCTGACACTACTGCATTTTTGAATTGTTTGGCTGCTGTTAGGGATGTACCTGTTAACTGTCTATTGTGTAGTAGTGATATTTGTAATCTTTACACTATCATTCCCAATGATGAGGGTTTAGCAGCAGTAAGATCTCTTATTGAGGGTAATGAACATTATAAGGGTCCTTGCATAGATTTGTTCATCAAGTTACTAGAAATGACCCTCACTCACAATTACTTTCTTCATGATGGCAGGTTTTTTCTGCAAGTCTCTGGATGTGCGATGGGGTCCAATGTGGCCCCATCGTATGCCAATGCGTATATGCTTGTTGCTGAAAAGGAGATCTTTTTCAGTAGGCAGGTGATTCGTGACCAGATCAGGTTGTATTGTCGCTATATTGACGATATTTTTCTGGTATGTTAGGTACTAGGGATCATTTTACAGAGTTTATTGCACATCATAATGCGACAAATAGTCCTATTAAATTTACCTTTTGTGTCGATATGCACAAAGTTAACTTTTTGGATGTTGCAGTCTCATTTAATGAAGGTACTTTTACTACGTCCCTTTTTCAGAAACCCACGGATCGCAATACGCTCCTGCATGCTAGCCGTTGTCATCCCAACTCGTGCAAATACGGGCTTCCTTATTCCCAGTTTATACGAGTTAGACGTATTTGTAGTAACATTGATGATGCAGATTACCAGATGGATATGATGGTCAAAATTTTTTTAGAGCGGGGCTATCAATTAGACAGACTACTTAGGGATGAAAATCGTGCTCTGGCCATACCTAGGGAGAGATTACTTGTGAAAAAACAACATACAAAGGAGAAATCTTGTATGCCCTGGGTCAATCATTTCAATCCTTTGAGCCCTATGATTAATAGGGTGACTAAGAGCTTGTGGCCCATTGTGCAATCTGACAGTACTTTACAGTTACATGATAAGCGCATTATGCCATGCTATACGAGAGGGCGCAATATTAAGGATATAATCATGTGCACTGATATTACGAACTTAAATGTTAAACAAAATCTGCCCCTCAATTTTCAGTCCCTCAAACCGGGTTCTTTTAGATGCCATAATTGTCTAACCTGTAGATATATGAATGTCGGGTCCACTTTTAGACATCCTTTAAGTGGTCAAAGTCTTACGATCAAGCATCGATTGACTTGTCTAACAAGATTTGTAATATACCTCATAACCTGTCCTTGCGGACTCAGTTATGTGGGTAAAACTGAGAGAACAATCAGAGAAAGGATGGCCATACATCGCTCGGCCATTAAATTGGCTATAGAGAGTGGACGTAGTGATCAGCCCGTGGCCAGACATTTTTTGCATGCGGGTCATGGTCTGTCCACTTTTCGATTTATTCTCATTGATCACATTCCAGACTCTATTAGACGGGGTGACCATTCAGGTAAACTGTTGCGTTGTGAATCCCGTTGGATTCACAAATTAGGCACTTTATCACCCAGAGGTTTGAACGAGAGTATGGGATTACATTGTTTCCATTAGTATATAATGTTGGATCTGTTCATGTTCATTCAGTGTTATAGGCTAGTGCAAGAGTCAAAATGTGACCTTAGCTGGGATAGCCTAATGTGCTCCCGGGCGTGTGTCTTATCAGAGTATTTAATATGAGGAGGTTTATGTTGTAATTTCTATAATGTTTTGCCATTTTTGCACTCCGATTCCTGTTTTTATGTTTTGTGTAATTTGAGTGTCTTTTTTGTTATGTCATTAATTCTGGTTGTCTGGGCAACGTGACTCCTGTGGATGACGTCATTTTAGAACGTCTTCCGGGGGTGTCGCTGTCCGTCAGTGCACGAGGTGATGGTGAAGGTATTTAAGGTCAGTGTGTTTGTACTTTTTTATCCTGATGACGAGACAATAAAGATCTCGAAACGTTGATATCATCTACTGGCTGTGACCTGGTGTGTCTTGACGAGTGCCGCCTTCCAGTATGTTGGATCCCCGCCGTGGGACACCTAGGAGGGCACCGTACAGTGTTTACACTTCATGTGTTGGGAGTGCTACCCTTGAACAGTGTTTATATATATATATATATATATATATATATACAGACAGACCGGCGGCACTCTTCCAAAAAACCACAAAGACAGCAGGTCAAATGCGTTCAACATTTCGATGTTGATACATTGTCATCAGGATAATGGTATATTGGAGCCCACTGGAGTGGAGCTTCTCCGGAAGGCACCCACTTGTTTGTTATAGTACATGGGAGTGCCACCCGTACTGGTGTGTGTGTGTGTATATATATATATATATATATATATATAGGCTCACAATATTGACAAGCCTTTTACACTAGTCCATAAAATTCATTTTTCACATTGTACAATTAAAGACCATAGATCCCTTGTGATGACAGCCTGAGAGTAAAGCTGGCCACACATCTAAAGATTATCTGTCCAACCAGCCAACTAGTTGATTGGTTGGAATGAAAATCTGGTATGGTATTAAAGCAAACGACAATCAGCAATTTGCTCCCAAATGGACAAAAACTGTTGTTTGAACAAATTGTTTAGATCAAACATTTAATAAACTTGTCTGACGACTATTTTCATCTGTTTTCTGGCATTTAGGAGCAAACTGCTGATCATCATTTACTCCCGTACGTTACCAGATTTTCATTCCAACCAATCAACTAGTTGACTGGTTGGACAGATAATCTTTAGATGTGTGGCCATCTTAAGGCTATGTTCCTATTATATTCAGAAACTTTGTTTCCAAGGGTAGCAGTATTTCCTAAATATATTGCAAATCTCTTAGTAGCTACAATGTAGCATGCAGTAATAAATTATATTCCCTCTGACAGAATAGCTACTGTTCCATTCCTCTGTATTCCCCTATCAGTTATATGAGCCAAAGTGCAGTCTAAGCTCCATTAACTGTTACCTGTCACTCAGACCAACAATGTCCTTGAGAGACTATTGTAAATTGATCCTGAAGGTTCTCATTATTGCATATCATCTGGCACTGTAGTTGTAAAGTTGGCACATACTGTACACTCTCCCAACCTTCTAACTACCTCTGCAACTAACTATCATATATGGTTATGTGCAACAGTATCTCCCTGTGCCTGCTAAGTTCTTATCACCCTGCAAAATTTTCTGTCAGCTGGAATGGGCTGATACATGCAGGTCTAATATATAGGTATATGTGGCTGAACTTATGATAGTGAGGGAGTATAGGTACTCTCTCCGGGACACAGCGCTACTGCTTCTGCCCTGTTACTATAATTGTCCCTCCGCTCAGCTGCTCATATCGGGTGATGATGGCTTTCTTGTATTGCTCACCACGGAAAGAGCTGGGCAGGTTAGCTGTCTGTCACAGCTCCAGTGCTCCCGAAACACTATCACAGCTTCCTCTGATGACAGCCGCTTAGCCTGACAGCCCACACTTGGCCTCCGCTGCTGTTCCTTTTGTGCTGCTCCGCCCCGCTGCTGCAACATTGGTCAGTCCTCTGCCGCCATAATTTCTCTGCTGTCAGCAGTAAGCTTCCCCCGCTGACAGTTGCTGCTAATGCCTCCACACTGGCTCCACCCCCTTGCACCCAGCAGCCCACCGTGACTTTACTGCCTGGGACACAGGGAGGTGGGCACTCAAGGATGGGAACACCATACTGTCAGCTGCTGCTCAGCTGTTATCTCCCTGTCTCTGTACCTGCCCTTCCTTTTCTGACATGAACCCAACCACTCCCAGCCATATCACTCTGCCCCTTCTTCTCCTGTGCATGTACATCCCATACACTTTGTAGTCCAGGGATGGAGGAATATCTTCCTCATTTTTGTTTAAAAAAAACTCAGGTTACCCTTATTTTAAAAAGATGAGTCCTCTCATTCAAATTATGTGGCCCATTAGTGGTTATTTTCTATTGGTCACATGTGATCTCGAGACAGTATCACCCAGGTTGGGTATGATAACCCGACACTTAGGATGCCGGCTGTCAATACACTGACAGCGGCATCCCGATGCTTACAATCCTGAAAGGGGAATGGTAAGTAGTGTTCCCCTGCCTCCCCTGTCCTATATGCCCCCTAAACCTATCCCTCCTTTCCTGCACCCTGATACTAACCCTCCCTACCCTGCACCCTAACCCTCCCAGTAAGCGCCTAAACCTAACCTTCCCCCCTTAGTGCCTAAACCTAACCCTCCCCCTTAGTGCCTAACCCTAACCTCCCCATGGTGGTGCCTAACCCTAAACCCCCTTGTCTGGAGCCTAACCCTAACCTCCCCCTCCCATAGCCTAACCGTAACTCCCCCCAGGGTGCCTAAACCTAACCCTTCCCCCCTCGCAGCTAACAACTACCCGGGCCTGCTATATTTACATTCAGGCTGATGGATGTCGGGATTCCGGGGTCGGAATCTCTAGCCATTTTGGGATTCCGTTGCTGGTCTTTCCATGCTGATCGGGATTCCGGCCTCGGGAGTCAGCATCCCAAGTGTCGGTATATTAACCGCATCCCTTATCACCTTGCACTACTGATACACTAGTAAAGCCAGAAGGATAGGGAGGAGCTTAAGTTCCCAATATGAAACCTACACACTCTGTGGCATCTTTGATAAAAAGACGGGTGTCTCCTCTTTCTAACAAAGTGCTTCTTTAGTAGTTATTTACCAGACAATAATAGTCTACACTACAGAAAGCTTTAGAAATTTCAGAGATGGGGAGAGGGATCTGATGACCAGATCTCATCCATCCTGGCATCAATATACACAGAGGTGCCATCATTTGATGTGGTAGGTTGTCTATAGTATTCCTGCATATTTTATCCCTTTCATGAAGCTAGTAAAAAATGGATTATTATTTGTAAGTGCAGATTTTATTATGAAAACCTACATATTAAAGTTCCACTTTTGCTTTGCCTTAGAATGCCATTTTGGACTGTATTTTTAAATTTTTAAGAACTTCAAAAACTATGTTCCCTTTATTCTGATGTATAGTGTGGTAGAAATAAGAGTGGAAATATTTATGAACAAATTATGCCAGCAAAACACTCAAAGGTTTGCAGCCAGATTCTAAGGGGCAAATTTACTTAGGTTCGAGTTTGGTTGAGATGACAATCTCGGGTGAGTTTAGGCGTGTTTTTCATCTAGCAAATTTACTAAAGACAAACATATGTGAGTTTGGGAGAGAGTTTTAATTTTTCACTGAAAAACCTGGGTGAGATTGCAAACTCGAATCAACTCACCATCAGCCAAACTCTGAAATACTTTTCATGAAAAAGTTGCATCTCAGGAATTTACCAAGAATCAAGATTACAATCTTGGGTGAGAATGTTGCAAACTTGCAGAGAAATTAAAGTTTTAAATAGATCACCTCCTGAGCTGCCAGTTTTGCAGAAACATACACAGATCAGTGTGATTTGTGTATGTTTCTGCACGTGTACCTAATTTAAACTGTTTTCATTTAAAAAAAAATTTTAACCAGCCCCGGACTGCTCAGCCAGTCCTGGTTCCTAAAATTATGGGGAACAAAACGAGTAGGGTTCCCCAGTAATTTATGAACCAGAACCTGGCTACAGGGCCAGTGCTGGTTTTAAATATAGGGGGAAAAAATGCGTAAGGTTTCCCCTACATTTAAAACCAGCACCGGACCCAAACCGACCGGGGTGTAATGCCACAGCCAGGAGACCCTATTACTGGGACTCCATGGCCAAAGCAATCACACCCAAAGTCAGTCAGCCCAAGCCAGGGATTTCAGGGGAGGTGGGGACCCCCCCAAGAAGAGGTCCCCCCTCTCCCGAAACCCCAGGCTTGGGCTGAAGCCCTGGGCTCTTTCCCCCACCCCTGGGCTGTGGGTACGGGGGTAATAATGTGGAAAAAAGTTATAAACTATTGTATTTTACAGTGGAGCTACAGGTGCCAGCATGCCTGCCCTTTGGCACTTGTGGAACTACAAGTGCCAGCAGGTGGCCGGCACCCATACCTCCACTGTAAAATAAATAGTTAAAAAAGACATGCACACACACTGGCTAAAGTAAAACAGTACACATGCACTGGCTAAAGTAAGTACCTACCTCACTCACACATACTTACCTGTACCAGCTGGTTGGTCCACTTATCCCATGTAGAATCCATTTGGAATACCTGGAATAAAGATCCTATATTCACCTCCATCCTCGCACTTTTCTCTGTAGCATCCAGGGGTCTTGGTAACATAAGAAACCGAGTAACTGAACCCATAGGGATAAGTATTGGTGTGTGTTGTCAAACATACCAATATTTTGCGAATGCCAGCTGATGGGCCTCCTCAGGAAATCCCACGCTCGCCAGCCAATCAGAGGCTGCTTTACATGTATCAGCTGCTCATTGGCTGGGATGCATGTATAAGCAAGCTGAGTGAGTAATGTTGACATGGTTATAATGTCAAAATTATGCATGCCGATGGTCGGCATATTGACTTAACGTTTTTCTGCTTTTCACTTAAAGTTTTTCCGCTGTGATAGCTCTAACCTAACCCTAAACCTAACCCTAACAAGAGTCTAATGCTAACCATACACCTAGCACTAACCCTACACCTAAATATGTGTGTGGATCTAAAGATTTCAAGTCTTTATTTGTGTACTTTTTGTGTGTTGGAATCTCATTACTTTGGTGGAAATGTACCTACAAATGTACTTTCCTGTATAAGGCACATAATAATTTATATTGAACGTGTAGGATGAGGACCAATCTTTAATATCTGAGGGAAAATGAAAAAATTAAATCAGGTCCTATTGCTGTGAGATAATAGTTGTGTACCCTCCTGGAAATCAGGGACTGATACAATAATTTTACCTTCATTCCTTTGTTTCATTTAAATAATGTAATTCTTCAAAACAAAATTCCTTTTGCATGGGGAAGTTACAAAATAATATACCCAGTCCACACTCATCAAGATATCCAACCCGCCTAGGTCTTCTGATAAATATTTTAATTTAGAACTTTTTTGGAGATTAGAGATAGTAAGGATCATTTACAATTAAGTGTGAAAAGTTTTTTATTAGGGCAAATTTTATTCTTTGCCAGAGCTGCCCAGATTGATGCTAGTTGCTGATTTGTTGCAGCGCTTCAGTACAACTTTTGCCCCTATTTCTGTCTTTATTTTACAAGTCTTACAAGAGAATAATGAAAATGAAGGAGACCTGTGCCATATGACAATCAAATAACATTGTAGTAAGAGAAAAAAATAATAATAATATGAGAGTAGAGTTTAACAAAGGGAGGGGCAACACACAAAATAGAAGAAGAGGAGACAAGGAGGGGAGGTGGAAATGAAGGGGGGCTAATTAGACTGCATCTATTCTTGTCAGGACCTAAAATTAAAGCTGAACCCAAAGACCAACACGTGGCACGATAAAGAGGGCGGGGATACAGCAAAGGTTCAGTTGTGTGTCTTAGAAAGAATCGGCTAAGAGCTTTCAGTGAAGATACCACTCTGTGTTCTCAAATAGCTTAAAGATTTGCTCTTGAGTGTCTAGTTCAAGAGACTCTATATACTGCCCCCATTTCTTATAGAAATTGAGAATGTCTTTTTCAGTAATGGGCAATGTGTAGCGTCTATCAAGATATAATTGTTGCAGCATTTTTTGTTTATCTTCATTTCATTTCCATTTCATGGGGATGAACCAAATGTGCCCAATGTGTTAATATTATTTTTTTTGAGATGGTGAACAATACAGTGAGTGGAAGGGTTGAAGTTTTCCTAAGGGGACCTGTCCTAATTTGCAAAATTAGTGCAGAGGCAGGCTAAAGGGTCAGGAGGAAGTGTGAGATAGAGAAGGCCTTTGATGAAAAGGAGAACCTTGTTCCAAAATCACCTAATTTTGCCACAATCCCAAAAATAGTGAAAGAAAGTAGCATTAGAATGCTGACATTTGAGGCACTGAGAACGCATACAATATTTACGTTGTACAGGCAATAGGTAAGCCCTTTGCAGTGTGTGGATATGTACTTTCTGCAAGTAAGCCAAGTTTAGGGCTTTCAAAGCAGAATCATAATAACTTAGTAATACCATTGGTGCAGTCACTGTAGGTAAGTCTTTTTGCCGGACTGAAGTTAATTTCTCCCGATGTGCTTTGGTTATATCTGTGGCTAATTCAGAATAAACAAACTTAGTTTTGTAGGGGAATCTTTCACAGAATTTTAACACAGTCAAAATGGGGTCGGGATCTGAGTGTGTACGATTTGAAGAAAAAAGTGTGGAAATTAAGTGCATATAAAAAATAAACATAAAAAAATACTCATAGTGTAGTATGTTTAGATATTTGATATACACTTTTCAAAGTGTGAATGTCAAAAATGTGGATAAGGCTCTCCACCCTTTACATGCAGGAGGACATACTTCATACAGTAGTAGGTGGTTGCTCATCCATATAGTGTATTACCACCAACATATAGGCATGCACTATAAGAAAGTATCGTACCCAACTCACACTATAGGTATAGAATATCCACATATAAAGATATCTTTTAGATATAGGCAAGCATACATGCAATCATCATCAGGTGAAGCGTACCCTTACTCACAAGGGATGAAGTGTGGATAATCACATAAAGGTTTCTTGGTAGGATGGCTTATCACTAATCCCTCAGGATACTCCCATAGCAGGTGGGTATAAACACGGAGAATATCCAGTAAAAAGTAAATTTATTCAAACACAACAAAAAAATCAATAAAAAATCCAGGAAGCGTCTATGAAAAAGGCAATCACAGCCTAAGTGCCAGAATAGAAAGTCCGGACAATGGCACTTACAGGTGAGTGAGTCTGTTCAAAGTCCAAATGGCATTCCTGTATCAACGACCGGCGTCCACTCCACCAACGCGTTTCAATCCCGGCCCGGGATCTTTTTCAAGGTGTACTGTGGTAATGCCGGTATGGTGTATAAATACTACACTGAACCAATCAACATCTGGGGGTGTCCACGAGCGTCCTCGTGTACATCACTTACTGTTTACTCCGATCGTCAAGGAGATTCAAGCTAGGTGTCACTCTAACTCTTCCTGTTTAGTAACATAACAGGAAGTTGATACCATATCCATGGTAATTGCCATAGTGATGCGAAACATAAAGTCCCCAACCGGAAAATCTATATAAAAAGCAATAAACTATAACAAGAAATAAAAATGCTTTAAGAAAAGAGCATATTTAAAACCATATAAATGCAAAAAATACAGGAAATGGGTAAAGCAGTTACATAAACCACTTCAATTCAAAATCGCTATTTAATCCCTTTGGTAATAGCGTTTGACATGAATGTATCAGTTTCATCTCCATCTTGGCTAATTGTCGTGCCATATCCCTTGATCTTATGCTATTTTTAACTTGCTTAAGGCCAAAAAATTTTACTATATGATCAGTAGAACAATGATGTATTTTTTTTAAATGTGAGGAGAGCGCATGCATCTCCAAACCATTTCTTATGTTCCGCAAATGTTCTGTAATACGGACTTTTAGCATCCTAGAAGTGCGGCCAATATAGTATTTATTACATGAACATTGTATCGCATACACTACGTTTTTAGATCCACATGTAATAAAATCTTTGATCTTATGTTTATAATCATTAATTGACACTTCTTCAATTTTACCATTTTTGAAATCAAAACTAGGGACCACTTTACAACCAGAACACATCCCACACCGATAAAAACCCACTGAAGTAATATTAGAAATCTTTTTAGGGGGTTCAATATATGCACTTCTAACCAGATGGTTCCTTAGATTTTGTGCCTTCCTATATATACTCACTGGTTTCGCAGGTAACAAGTGGTCTATAATCGGATCTTTCTGAAGAATAGACCAGTGTTTACGGAAAATACGTTCAATTTGTTTGTGTTCCTGATTAAAATCTGTGACAATTGCCCACTGAAACTTTTCATTCTCATTATCCTCTTTCTTTTTAACTTCTAAAAGTTCAATTTGTTCATTCTTTAGGGCTTCTTGGTACCCTTTCTCCACGTATCTGTCACTATAACCACATCCCTTAAATCTTTCTTTCATCTCCAAGGCTGTGTTTTGTACACTTCTATGTCTGTGCAATTTCTACGGAGCCTCTTAAATTGACCACATGGAATACTATTTAGCCAGTTGACGTGGTGACAGCTGGTGGCATTAATATATGAAAGGGAATCTGTGGGTTTCGTAAAATTTTTTGTTAAAAGTTTCTCATCCTCCACATAAATAGATACGTCTAAAAAATTGATCTGCTGCTCTTCAATATTAAAACTCAGGCAAAAATTCTTATCATTATTATTTAAGAACTGACAAAAATCATCTAGAATGGCACGGCTCCCTCTCCAGATAAAAAAAATATCATCTATGTATCTGGTCCAGGACACCAGGTTCGCCCCAAATGGATTGTTTTTCCATATTGTCTCATCTTCCCAGTCACCCAAAAAAATATTGGCATAACTAGGGGCGAACCTGGTGCCCATTGCCGTGCCAATTTTCTGTAGATAAAATCCATCTTTAAAAATAAAATAATTATTCATCAAAATAAAAGATATCCCCTCAATAATGAATTCTTGAAGTAGTAAATTCAAGTCGGATTGGCAGAGTCTCTTTTTAACTGCATTGATACCATGGTCATGTTCGATAACAGTATATAATGAACTGACATCTGCACTTACTAACAAAAAATCTGTCTCCCATCTGATGTCCTTAACATGCCTAATAAAATCTCCTGTATCCTTTAAATGTGACCGATTTTTGATGACAATAGGTTGAAGAAAATAATCTATAAAAGCAGATAAGTTAGCAGTGACCGAATCCACCCCAGAGACAATCGGCCTCCCTGGTGGGTTAGAGACATCTTTGTGTACTTTCGGGAGAATATATAGCACTGGAACTACAGGATCTTCATTAATGATAAATTTCGACTCTGGAGTTTTCAAAGTACCATTTTTGACATATATATCCACTAGCGATTTAAGCTCTAATAAAATTTTGGTAGTGGGGTCATTACGTAGTTTTCTATAAGTAAGTTTATCATCGAGTTGCCTAGATACCTCTGTTTCGTACATAGTTTTGTCCATTAAAACAATCCCCCCGCCTTTATCGGCGGGTTTAATAATGAGGCCTTCATTGGACTTTAGGTCCTTTAGTGCTAGTCTTTCTTTATGCGTTAAGTTGTTAGGCCTTTTAATTGCTGATAGTTTCTTAAGGTCTCCAAGGACCTGCGCATTAAATGCCTCCAAATAATTTCCCTTCATATGTGCAGGAAAAAATAATGATTTAGGTTTAAATGGAGTGGCAGACACCTCTTCCATATTATCCCCCAAATCTTCTTTAGTGAGGAAAAATTTCTTGATAGATAATTTTCTAATAAACTTATGTAAATCAATAAAAGTATTAAACTCAACATGATTAACACTTGGGGCAAATTTAAGTCCCTTATGTAACAAGGATATCTCATTTTCGTTCAATATATGTGAAATTAGATTGAAAATCTTAATTTTATTTTGCTCTTTGGGCTTTTCCAATTCTTTCAACTTTTTTCGATATTTTCTTTTTAGATCTATATTTTCTTTTTTTTTCCCCTCTCTTTCCCCTATATTTAAGGGGTCTATAAATAGGGGGTTTCGATATCAACTTAGATGTCTCCAATGTCTCCCGACCCCTAAAAAAGATGTATGTTCAGGACTTACACTATCTAGCACTTCAAATCTATTGGATGTACTCGGAAATTTCTCAATATCTATTTCATTATTTCTAAAATCCCTTCTCCATGTTTGTTTGGCTCTCCTTTGTCTCCAATTCAAATTAATCGGTGTGGGAGTCCTATCTCCTTGAGGCTCTCTATTTGATTTTCTCCAATGCTGATTATTAACACTGGGGAATACCTTCTTAGGTAGATAGGTGAATCTCTCACCCTTGTTTTTCCTTTCTACTTTATTCCAGGATTTATAAGTTTTTCTTGGGGCTGTGTGTTGACTCTGTCTCAGCTCACCACACAGTTCCTGTTTAGTCTTAACAATAGGTGTTTTAGTAGACTTAGCATTATCACCATCACTCTTTTGACTCAGAATTTTATCCCTATTGAATTTCTTTACTTTACGTTCTATAAGAGTATTTTCATTTCTTTGTAAATGAATAGTTATACTTTGTTCTATTTCAAGAAATTCAGGTGATTCTCTAAAAGGGGAAATGAGGACTTGTTTACTTACAATCCTATCCTCTATAATCACTAATTCCTTACGCCTTTCTTCTATTATTAGACTGATTAATGAAAATGAGCAGTTATTAACCACTGAATCCCATTAATTTTTAAAGTTCTCAGAAGCGTCAGGGAAAGAAGCTGTTTTATTAATTTTCAAACCCTTAGGTATGAGTTGGTGTGCAAGATAGTTCTCTAAGGACACTATCTCCCACCAGATCTTACTCTCTTTATTGAGATCTTTTTCTAGATCCCATAGCATTGTATCAAGATTTTCATCCAAGATATCAATAGATTCATCCTTATTTGTAAATACAGTACTTAACTTGGATTGTCTTTGATCCCTAATATTGAACATAATTGCAGCAGTGAGTGACACGCGATGGTTTAAAAGCTAACAAAACAAAATAAGATTGTGAACACTCTACGATGCACACGTATAGCAGCCTAAATCACACTCTCTAAATAAGCACCATCTAAAAGCTTAAAAAGATTCAGAATATAACAATAGAAGGCAGTGGATTCTGGCGCTGCACAATAAAGATACTTAGATGTCCTTAAATCTCTGCATTCAGGAAAGAGAGGGGAAAAAAAGAAAATATAGATCTAAAAAGAAAATATCGAAAAACGTGAAAGAATTGGAAAAGCCCAAAGAGCAAAATAAAATTAAGATTTTTAATCTAAGTTCACATATATTGAACGAAAATTAGATATCCTTGTTACATAAGGGACTTAAATTTGCCCCAAGTGTTAATCATGATGAGTTTAATACTTTTATTGATTTACATAAGTTTATTAGAAAATTATCTATCAAGAAATTTTTCCTCACTAAAGAAGATTTGGGGGATAATATGGAAGAGGTGTCTGCCACTCCATTTAAACCTAAATCATTATTTTTTCCTGCACATATGAAGGGAAATTATTTGGAGGCATTTAATGCGCAGGTCCTTGGAGACCTTAAGAAACTATCAGCAATTAAAAGGCCTAACAACTTAACGCATAAAGAAAGACTAGCACTAAAGGACCTAAAGTCCAATGAAGACCTCATTATTAAACCCGCCGATAAAGGCGGGGGGATTGTTTTAATGGACAAAACTATGTACGAAACAGAGGTATCTAGGCAACTCGATGATAAACTTACTTATAGAAAACTACGTAATGACCCCACTACCAAAATTTTATTAGAGCTTAAATCGCTAGTGGATATATATGTCAAAAATGGTACTTTGAAAACTCCAGAGTCGAAATTTATCATAAATGAAGATCCTGTAGTTCCAGTGCTATATATTCTCCCGAAAGTACACAAAGATGTCTCTAACCCACCAGGGAGGCCGATTGTCTCCGGGGTGGATTCGGTCACTGCTAACTTATCTGCTTTTATAGATTATTTTCTTCAACCTATTGTCATCAAAAATCAGTCACATTTAAAGGATACAGGAGATTTTATTAGGCATGTTAAGGACATCAGATGGGAGACAGATTTTTTGTTAGTAAGTGCAGATGTCAGTTCATTATATACTGTTATCGAACATGACCATGGTATCAATGCAGTTAAAAAGAGACTCTGCCAATCCGACTTGAATTTACTACTTCAAGAATTCATTATTGAGGGGATCTCTTATTTTGATGAATAATTATTTTATTTTTAAAGATGGATTTTATCTACAGAAAATTGGCACGGCAATGGACACCAGGTTCGCCCCTAGTTATGCCAATATTTTTTTGGGTGACTGGGAAGATGAGACAATATGGAAAAACAATCCATTTGGGGCGAACCTGGTGTCCTGGACCAGATACATAGATGATATTTTTTTTATCTGGAGAGGGAGCCGTGCCATTCTAGATGATTTTTGTCAGTTCTTAAATAATAATGATAAGAATTTATGCCTGACTTTTAATATTGAAGAGCAGCAGATCAATTTTTTAGACGTATCTATTTATGTGGAGGATGAGAAACTTTTAACAAAAAATTTTACGAAACCCACAGATTCCCTTTCATATATTAATGCCACCAGCTGTCACCATGTCAACTGGCTAAATATTATTACATGTGGTCAATTTAAGAGGCTCCGTAGAAATTGCACAGACATAGAAGTGTACAAAACACAGCCTTGGAGATGAAAGAAAGATTTAAGGGATGTGGTTATAGTGACAGATACGTGGAGAAAGGGTACCAAGAAGCCCTAAAGAATGAACAAATTGAACTTTTAGAAGTTAAAAAGAAAGAGGATAATGAGAATGAAAAGTTTCAGTGGGCATTTGTCACAGATTTTTATCAGGAACACAAACAAATTGAACGTATTTTCCGTAAACACTGGTCTATTCTTCAGAAAGATCCGATTATAGGCCACTTGTTACCTGCGAAACCAGTGAGTATATATAGGAAGGCACAAAATCTAAGGAACCATCTGGTTAGAAGTGCATATATTGAACCCCCTAAAAAGATTTCTAATATTACTTCAGTGGGTTTTTATCGGTGTGGGATGTGTTCTGGTTGTAAAGTGGTCCCTAGTTTGGATTTCAAAAATGGTAAAATTGAAGAAGTGTCAATTAATGATTATAAACATAAGATCAAAGATTTTATTACATGTGGATCTAAAAACGTAGTGTATGCGATACAATGTTCATGTAATAAATACTATATTGGCCGCACTTCTAGGATGCTAAAAGTCCGTATTACAGAACATTTACGGAACATAAGAAATGGTTTGGAGACGCATGCGCTCTCCTCACATTTAAAAAAAATACATCATTGTTCTACTGATCATATAGTAAATTTTTTGGCCTTAAGCAAGTTAAAAATAGCATAAGATCAAGGGATATGGCACGACAATTAGCCAAGATGGAGATGAAACTGATACATTCATGTCAAACGCTATTACCAAAGGGATTAAATAGCGATTTTGAATTGAAGTGGTTTATGTAACTGCTTTACCCATTTCCTGTATTTTTTGCATTTATATGGTTTTAAATATGCTCTTTTCTTAAACCATTTTTATTTCTTGTTATAGTTTATTGCTTTTATATAGATTTTCTGGTTGGGGACTTTATGTTTCGCATCACTATGGCAATTACCATGGATATGGTATCAACTTCCTGTTATGTTACTAAACAGGAAGAGTTAGAGTGACACCTAGCTTGAATCTCCATGACGATTGGAGTAAACAGGAAGTGATGTACACGAGGACGCTCGTGGACACCCCCGGATGTTGATTGGTTCAGTGTAGTATTTATACACCATACCGGCATTACCACAGTACACCTTGAAGAAGATCCCGGGCCGGGATTGAAACGCGTTGGTGGAGTGGACGCCGGTTGTTGACACAGGAATGCCATTTGGACTTTGAACAGACTCACTCACCTGTAAGTGCCATTGTCCGGACTTTCTATTCTGGCACTTAGGCTGTGATTGTCTTTTTCATAGACGCTTCCTGGATTTTTTATTGATTTTTTTGTTGTGTTTGAATAAATTTACTTTTTACTGGATATTCTCCGTGTTTATACCCACCTGCTATGGGAGTATCCTGAGGGATTAGTGATAAGCCGTCCTACCAAGAAACCTTTATGTGATTATCCACACTTCGTCCCTTGTGAGTAAGGGTACGCTTCACCTGATGATGATTGCATGTATGGTTGCCTATATCTAAAAGATATCTTTATATGTGGATATTCTATACCTATAGTGTGAGTTGGGTACGATACTTTCTTATAGTGCATGCCTATATGTTGGTGGTAATACACTATATGGATGAGCAACCACCTACTACTGTATGAAGTATGTCCTCCTGCATGGAAAGGGTGGAGAGCCTTATCCACATTTTTGACATTCACACTTTGAAAAGTGTATATCAAATATCTAAACATACTACACTATGAGTATTTTTTTATGTTTATTTTTTATATGCACGGAGGATTATTGAAAGAAGAAACAAAAGGAAAAGACAACTCCTGAATACAGAGATATAAGGACATCTAAGTATCTTTATTGTGTAGCGCCAGAATCCACTGTCTTCTTGTGTTATATTCTGAATCTTTTTAAGCTTTTAGATGGTGCTTATTTAGAGAGTGTGATTTAGGCTGCTATACGTGCGCATCGTAGAGTGTTCACAATCTTATTTTGTTTTGGAAATTAAGTGGGCCTGTAAAATATATAGAAATGATGATGTGGAAGCAAGAATTTGTCACAAATTGATGAGAATTGTAATATGTTACCACATTTGAAACAATGTTAAGCCCTTTGACTCTCAAGAGTACAAAGTTAGTGTTAGACAATAAGGGAAAAAACAGGGGTTGCCCCAAATGGGAACATATGGGGTCGCTAATGGATTCCTGCAAAAAATTGCAATATCCATGGAAAATAATGTGGTTTCTCACCTGGGGAGGAATGACTGAGGATTTACAGTGAAGTAAGGCTCTAGGAGAGAAAGGAGCAAATAATGCCTTGTCTATCGACAGGTCATTGTTAAATGTTAAGAAGCCAGTCAGCAATATACCTGTAGAAAATTGAAAGTGAGTAAAAGGAGAAATCAGATATTCAAAGACCTCTAGATTTACGTGTCACCTGCAGTCTAACCAAAGCAATTTTGGGCTTCTATTCCTGTCATAAGAAATGGGTCATCCATTTGTTGATGAAGGCAATATCATGTTTAGATAAGTGTATAGGAATGTGTAGTTAGGTGTATAGGAAGCATTTGCATTAATTAGAAAATTTTAGGGAAGATTATACTGTTAAGCACTGTGACCCGACCCAGTAGGGAGAGGGGAAGGGGTTTCCAGTTATCTAACATAGGGCTTGATTCAGCAAGGATTGCAAGTGAGAGAACGCACGCACTCGGCCAATGTTTTCGCACTGTGTGTGCGCGAACTAGCCAGTTTGATCGGGCAAGGGTATGCACACTACACACAGTGTGTAAGCAGGCCCTTCCGATATTGATTGACAGGAAGTGCCGTTTGTGGGTGGTGACGGGGTGGTCGGTCAAACGCAGGCGTGCTTGTGCATTGGGACTCAGTTATTGGGACATGCATAATTAAGGCAGTTCGGCGGCATACGCAGCCAGACGCAGGAAGTAGCCAACATCCTGCACGAGATTAGATCAACCTTTATTGTGTGTATGGTTCCGATGGTTCTCGATGTTTCCGCTGTCTTGCGGACTACTCAGGCTTTGAGTAAAGGGAAGAGGGTGGCATTGTGTATTGCTGGGTGTCTGCATCTTATGCTGCGGTTGCCATGCATCTGCATTGATTATCATATACTCGCAGAGGCCAAGTGCGTGCATGCGCACACTTGTGTTCCTTGCTGAATCAGGCCCATAGTGGAAACTTTGGCTAACAATGAGGTGAAGTTTGCCTCATATAATTTGGAAAGATCAGAGGTTATTTGTACACCTAAATAGGTTATCTTAGCAGCCGCTATATTGAAAAAAAGATGCAGAAGGAATAGAGGAGAGAACCGATGGGGGCTCTTTCAAAAGTTGTAGTTTTGATTTAAAAATGTTGATCTTATACCCAGAGAGGGTACCAAAAGATAATATTATCCTCATTATTTCGAGAAGAGGGCAATTTTTAAATAGTTTCCAATCTGAATACCCTTGAAAGACATAGAGCAGCAGAGTGCAATAGCCAAAGGTTCCAGAGATATAGCAAAAGAATATTAAAAATAGAAAGGATACTGTACTTGCATCTAAGGGTTAGAATATAACATTTTTAAGGTGTCTACAAAAATGTCTGGAAGCCAAATCTTGAAAGGGTATCAAATAGTTGTTGACAGGATATGAGATTGAAGGCTTTCTCAGCATCGAGCGACATAATTGAAATAAAATGGGAATCTGAGAAGAGAGGAGGAAGCAGATATCGCCAATATAACTCGCCTTACATTTACTATTGAATATCGGCCCAAATAAAACCTGTTTGGTCCGGGTGGATGATATGCGGCAAAATAATTTTGAAGCTTTTGGCTAGTATTTTGGCCAGAAGTTTGTAATTAAGATTCAAAAGGGAGATGGGGCGGTAAGAACCAGGTAAAGCAAGATCCTTTCCCGGTTTTGGGAGTAGTTTTAGAGTTGCTGAGTTGAAGAGGGTGGGATCGATTTGGTAGAAATCATAGCAATAAACACTGAGACTAAAGTGTCACCCAACCTGGGGATTAAATGTTATAGAACAAACCACTCAAACCCTCGGATCCAGGAACCTTGGCAGGTTCTAAATGCTGGATGGTTTCATGAACTTCATCTAGTGTAAATGGGACTAGAAGAGATTACACCATCTCAGATAAAATTGGGGGCAAGGCAGGGAGTTCCAGAAAGAAGAGGAACGGGAAAAGGAAGAACTAGTCGAGGAATCTGTAGGGTGTTATGGAGGTATGAGTAAAGGGTTTCAAAGAAGGTGCACATAACCTCCTCAAATGTTGTGCACTACCATAGGATGGTCGGTCCCATTAACCAGGTTTGACTGAAGATGGACAGTTTTGTTACCGAATTTATGAAAGCGGTGCCGAATTGAAAAGAGGTACCTATCTCCCATGGTTTGCATAAATTCCTCAAAGTGCACTTTAGCAGTGCTATGTAAATGCTTACATTGCTGAAAGGCTTCAGACAAGGAAGATTGGAGTGATAAATAAATTGCTGAGCATTTTTTATTGGTAGAAGAAACATATGAAATAATCTCCCCCCGGATAACCACTTTGGCAGCTAACAGAATAGAACTGAGTCAGACTGTAGTTGGGATAAATTATTATTTTCGTATTCCTCCTATGCAGCCTCAAATCTATTTCTAAATTTAAGAGACTGTGCCAGGTGCGAGCGGAATTTCTAAAGTTTAGTTGACACAGAATCATCAGGTATGTGTATAATGGCCATGATTAGTACGTAGTCTGAAAGCAAAATTGACTCTATACTGGCATGGGAGACCTTGGAAAAGAGGGAATGTGAAAATTAAAGATAATAGATTTGTGAGAAAGTCCCACGGGTGGCTGAGAGACAAGTATACTCTCTATCAGTGGGGTGAATTGCCCTCCAGACAACAATTAAACACAGTCTTTTCGATAAAAGAGGGATCCTTAATTTAAGGAGAGTGGGGCTGCGGGAAGTATGAGTAGATCTATACCAAAATTTGAGAGAAACTAAGTTTAGATCCCCACATAGCATAAGGGGTTCAATGGCTAAAGGAGACAGTGTAGCTAACAATTTCAGGAAGAAGGGTTTGGAGTAGGAGTTAGGTGCATACATACTGCAAAGGACATACCTGTGGCTATGAGAAAAACAGTACTCACCACAAAGCGGCCTTCTGGATCAGGATTGTTAGATAATACCTGTACCTGCAGATGTCGCTTTGGAGTTGAAGGAGGCTGAATCTATCACACACCAGCCTATCATATTTAGTTTTGCGATCTCTGCTGGTATGAGATGGGTCTCCTGAAGAAGAGCAATATAATTTTTTTGTTTCTTCAAATACAAAAGGTCTTTACTCCTATTCATCAGGGAGTTAAAGCCTCCTACATTCCGGGAGCCCACTGTAATGTCAGGTATTCACTGTAGGGTAGTAAAGGTTCAGCTAAGCTTTGGCTAGATAAATTCAGCATCTGTCAATGACACAAGGAAGAGTAAGTGGGTGGAGACAGACAATAGGAAGGGCAGAACACAAGACAAGGAGATACGAGTTGCATAACATTCCAAAAGAAATAACATAAAAAAGAGCAACAATACTAAAATATGCTAAAAACATTATACTTCCAGGAAAATATGTGGAAGTTATAGACCTCAGAATAAAGTAAAACAGGCATTGGCTAAAACTAGAGCACCAACACGCAGCACCAGAACATGAGGAAGAATTATTATAATAACCCCTTGATTATAGTGGGCATAATCAAATATTAGGAATGCCCAAGGATCAGAGGGAGCCAAAAAGAGGGCCAGAAGACAAGCTAACCACATACATTTTTGTTTTTTAAGGGACAGAAAAGCTAAAAAAAATTATGGTTATATGTCATGTACTAAATAATACACATTCAAATTGAAAACCACAGAGCCAAATGATGTGAGTGGGAGTATAGCGGGTTCTAGGTACTAAGATTCTGCAGGTGATCGGCTATGTCATTCAAGACTTGCTGAGAGAGTTCGCAGAGATATTCAGAGGCATCATCAGGGGTGGTAAAATCCTTCAAAGACTTGTCATCATAGATGCGTAACCTGGCTGGGTACAGGAGACCGAATTTCCGACCTTCCGAGATAAGTCTGAAACATGGGAGATGGCTTTGCGAGCTCTCGTTAACTCTACAGAATATTCTTGAAATATGTATAACCTATGGTTTTCCCACATGATTAATCTTGCAAGAAGTTGACCAGAACGCTACTTGATGCAGATAGTTAAGGCATCTAGACAAGGTAACTCTCGGACGTGGTTTAGGTTTAGATTGCATCGGGATCGGACCAATTCTGTGAACCCTTTCAATCACCAAATCATGACATTCTGCTTCAATGCCTAGAAGGGAAGGCAGAGTGTTGTGGAAAAAATGGACAAGTGTAGGTCCCTTCACAGATTCAGGGAGTCCCACCAATATGATATTATTTCTATGGGACCTGTTCTCCAAATTGTCAACTTTATTCCATAGCTGAAAATTATCTTAATACAGGTCTTCCACTGACACTTAATGTAAAGCTGCCCCCCCAGTTTTTGTTCTGTGTCTGTGACCCTCTGTGTAAGGCTGCCTAGCTGGGAAGTTATATCAGCCACAGCTTGGTAGAGAAGTGGATCCAGATTGCTCTTTATAGCTTCTACAATTTTCCCATAGGTGAGTGGGGAGTGGCATACCTTGGAGGATGAGAAGCCATCTACCTCAGCTGCTGACCTCTTGGGAACCTGGGAAACCACAGCCATATCAGAGTCCGGCACCATATTGGGTGTGGCGCGGCATTTCTCCTCTCAGGGCATCTGCAGCAGGAGAAGTGGTGCCCCTGAAGGTACAGGTACATGGTCCCTCTCTGATCTTATGAGAGAGTGGCCGGGGCCAAAAAGAGGCTGGGGAAGCCTCCTCACTCCATTAGAACAGAACCGGAAGTATTTTGCCCCTATGTTTGATGTACAGGTGAGAAAAACCATTCAGAAATATTCAGTGAAATAATAGCTTCATGTTGCATTTGCATAATGAATGTTATGCTCTAGTAGAATTCAGCAGCTAAGTGTCCTATGCGGATATCAACCTTTCATTATTGCTTTACCTAGAATTCAGACTACGTAGCAGAATAAATTACCACGGTTATCATCTGAGTTCAATTTATATATTTTTTGTGCCTATTTATAGATCGTAATTCTGTAAAAAATAGGGAATCATTGAAAGGTGATTTACTTCCTACTTCTCCCCACTCCCTTAAACAAATGTTCATTACTTGCTTTCACTAGTCATAATGAGCTGCTCTACACTTCCCTCACTTCCCCCTTTAACTGTTCCCTGCATTTGCTTGTAATGTTTTGCTGTAGTTATCCTATGTATTGATATTAACTTGTATTGTTATTTCCTGTGGATACCTTATGGAGTCATATAAATAAAATATAATAATAATAATAATAATAATAATAATAATAATAATAATCATAATTAATAATCTATAAATACAATGCAGTACAACCATTCAAGAGTCTGGAGTAGGTATTTTTCTAGTGATACTCCTTGTAGATCTAATGTAAATTTAATCTTTTTTAAAGAAGGAGATAAAGAAGACTCGTTGCTGGGGACACTCGTATCATATAGATCTAAAGTACTTACAATTTAACTTTTTTTATTTTAATAAAAAATAATGTCACAAAAAGCATTACATACAACAAACAACACTGAAGATATACTAATAAGTATACACTGTCATTAATTGAATACAAGTGGGAGAGTCCCTGTTTTCTAATAATATGACAGTGTTGATAATAAAATGTAAATTTAGTCACAGTGAATTATTTTGTCTTCAGCAAGCACCAGCCCATATAGAGAGATGGATATAGAGTGAAACTATCAAGGATAACATTTCCGGAGCTCTACCTCTTTAGGTCTGGTTACACTTAACACTAGATGTCTTCACAATATTACACCTCTAGTAATGGACAAATGAGGTCCAGCCTGAGTCCAAACTTGGTTAGTACCACTTAGTATATATACATTTAAATATTTAAGAAACATTGTATATATGAGACCTGTTGCCAGGACAATATTCGCAGTACTGTATTACTGTTTTTAGGTATAATACCTGAAATTCACACAGTATCACACCTCAGGTTGGTAAAGAAACGGTCCAGCCTGTCTGAAGAAATACCTAGTTCAACTTTCGATACACAACTTTAAACACCAAAAAATATAATGCCTGTGAAGAACCAACAAGATGGATCTCTACACCTTGTTTCAAATTGTATAGTGAAAAAAGATGCTGGTAACTGAATGCAAGCCTGTAGGAAATGACATATATCATATAAAAAGAAACTTCTGGTAGCAGATGGTTTAGTGAAACAAAGTGTCAGATGTACATAATTAGCATATCATTCCAAGCGTGTTCACAGTATTATTTATAATTAGTGTTGCATTGTGCCCATTTGTGTTGCAAATGAACACAGATATCTGGGCAGTAACAAACAGGTAAACCTCCTGGAGGCAAATAGCTATTTCAAAGTATAGCATCAGTTCATCCAGAATAATAATAAAGCATGTTCCACAGTGTCACCTAAAAGGAAAATGTTAGTAGTTTCTACAGTATACCCATGTGTGGGAGATGTTAAGAGAAAATTGTAAAATAAGTATGATAGGGGCCCAGCCATAGTCTCCCCACTTCTGCTGTCTCCATGTCTTGTGTAAAACAGAGGACAAGGGATGAGAGAGTGGGGTTAACCACTGCTGGAAAGCAAGGGAAAGACGCACTTCAGCTGTCAGCCAGGGTTAACTGTGTCTATACTGATATCGTGGACATTGCAGGACAAGCACAGTCGGCTGGCTGATGAGAGAGTGCAGGAGGATTATGTCATGATCCAATGCAAGAGTTTCTCTGTAGAGGATGGTGAACTGGGAGGGTTCAGATGGCTGGGAAAGTGACAGTCCTAGTTCCCTAAAGGTCAAACCCAGGTGTTGGCGAGACCCAGCCAGAGGTGCGGAGTCTAACCCACTCGTGGTCTTCACCAGTGACCCCTCCAATTGGGATGTGTGTTTTGCCACACCAAGTGAGCAGGTCATGGCCCCATGGCTGAAAGATGAGGAAACTAAGGAATGACACTGTAATACTTGTTCACAGGAGATTAACTGAATTTTTGAACACAGGAGTTGAACCGAATACTTGAACACAGGAGTTGAACTAAATGTTTGAATACAGGATTTGAAATGAATACGAACACAGGAGTTGAACTGAATACTTGAACACAGGAGTTAAACTGAATACTTGAACACAGGAGTCAAGATGAATACTTGAACACAGGAGTTGAGATGAAAACTTGAACACAGGAGTTGAATTGAATACTTGAACACAGGAGTTGAAATTAATACTTGAACACAGGAGATAATCTAAGAAATGTAGAAGAAGTAATCACAGGAATACAGGTTGACAGCTGAATTAGCAATTAGCTTGAAGCCTGGCACATGTACCTCAGTCAGCTTGGGAGCTGAGCAGCACACTAATAGAAAACACAGGAACTGTTACTTGAGACACTGGAGTTCTGTGAGAAAGCAGAAGTAACACGCTGAGAATTAGCATGGGAGCTAACACAAGTGACACTGGAGAGGACAGTGTGAGGGCTGAAACAACACACTAGGGATATGATGTGGAAAACACTGGAGAGCCAAACAATCACTGGAACAGCGAAGTTGAACAGCAGTTTCCTGTTCCTGTAGTCAGACTTAAATACAACTGGTTAGCTGGTCATTGGATCAGAGGATCAGCTGAGTGACCACAGAACTACCATTGGGAGAGACTAGTCAGGTGATATGGACCAACATGGCTGCTCCCATGCCCAGCACCCCAGAAACCAGGACGCATGAACAGAAGCCCTAGCAGACCCCGGAGAGAATACTCAGACATCATTCACCTCCACTCCCAGTGACTGAACACTTAAGCCCAAGGACATCAGCGCAGAGGTGAGTAACGGCTGAACCCAGGCTGTATCCTGACAGGTAGATGGTGTGGAGGAGTGTAAAGATGGTTCCTCTCAAAGAAAGATCATGTGGCGTGACCCACTGTAGGAGCATAACAGATGGCTCACAGTGCTGGCAGCACAAGTGGCTCCTTTGTGTAGTCAGGCTCATGGTGTCCAGTTATTACACCTAGGACATGGCAGCTGTGCGGCTACTGGAGTGTGGGCAGCTGCAGTTTTGGTATATGATCGGGCAGCAAAGGACTGTAGGAAGAAGATTTCCACACAGTCACACGGGATGGTGCCCGGCCGGCTGTATCATATGACCAGAGATGATGCACATTTCGCCAATGGGAAAAGACTTGTTCACATCAATGATGTGTCACACCGAGAACTGGGTATTTATACCCTAAAATGGTTACACCTAATTGAGCAGCTGAATCAATTAAGCCTGTTAGATACTTCAAAGTATCAATGTTGCACACCCTAGGTAGTAACATAATACAAACATACCAATAGTTTCCAAAGAGAATATATAATGTAATTTATTGTTGATCTGTTCAGAACGGATGTATAATAACGTCAGTATAGGAAAAATAAGTAAGATAATTGGAGTTAATAGATTCAATAGATTGAATTAATTCTTGTAAGCAGCAATTCATACCAGGGAATACCATATAATATCTCTGTAATGCCAAGATATGATATTCATGTGTCCCTGTTTTATTCATGAGAATAGCCAGTATATCAGGGGGTTAAACAGTAGTAAGGAAGATTCCAGTGATATAGGTAGAAGGGCTTATATAACAGGATTGCCTACAAATAAAAATAAATACTGGATTACAGGAGGGTATGTCTGGTATGAAGAGATATAGGATTGATGACTAGAATATTTCCATACCCTAATATATATATAATAGCAGACCCCGGGGAGAATACTCAGACACCACTCACCTCCATTCCTAGTGATTGAACACCTAAACGCAAGCACGCCAGTGCGGAGGTGAGTAGCAGCAGATCCCAAGCCGCATCCTGTCAGTAAACCCCCCTTTCAGGGTGGACTCCGGACACCAAGAAGTGCACTGAAAAACTTAAAAAAACTCAAAACTTGAGACACCAGAAGAACTAAAAAAACTAGCAGCAAAAGATTTCGTGAAGAAAAATTTGGTATGACCAACTTGTAGATTTCCCAATCCTCAGCAAAACTTCAAGAACTCAAAATTTTGAGACACCAGAGGGAAAAAGAATTTTCAGAGTTGGCATGAGGAATTTGTAGATTTACCAATCTTGAGTTGATATCTACAGCAGCACGAAAGGATGTTTTTTTCTTCTGAACTGACAGATCCTGTACGGTATTGTCTTGTAAAGGTAGTAAAGTGGTATATCTGAGTTTGATGTCTAAAGGTGGTGAAGTCAAACTAGAACCTTTGTTAGGAAAGGTAACTGAAGTCGGACCCAAAGGAGCAAATTCTTTAATCAGAGCTGTACTGAAGGCCATCACATCTTGTAGGATTGGATAATTGGACTCAATAAGTGGGTTAGCCCACTCTAAAGCTCTTCCTCTAAAGTTCATGATGAGAAACTTGACAAGGTTGGTGGAAGTGATACCACAAAATGGATCAGTTCTCATGAGTGTGTCATAATGTTTAAGTAATGCGGTGTATAGTGGAACTTCTCCATCGAAGACTATAGGCACCAATGTGTCAGACAAGTCCTGAGTTACAGAATTCTCTTTAGAGACAAAACCACTTAGAGATTTCTTAGACCGAAGATTGGGTGACTCAACTAAACTTGATTGAAGCTCCTCACTCAAATTAACAGAAGAACTAGAATGAGATTCAGGAAAATTGGAGTTTCTATTAGTTGAAGAAGCCCCAGAACATCTAAGTGAGGCAGAATTGGGAACGGAGATATCACGAACTGTTGGAACTAGAGAAGGTGAACCTTGAAGAGTACTAGAATGGGTAGAACTCAGTGACAAGATAATTTGTTGTCCACTTAGATGAAATGCTCTAAAGATGACTTCCTGTTGAACGAGGTATTTACTATTTTAAATAAGCCGTCTCCATCTATAATTTTAGTCCTAAGCCCTTTGCTTTCTTTCATTTGGACTCTCCACCATCACGGCCCATGATGAGGTAATTATTCTTAATGCTAATATTTTCAAAGACTACCTCCATAGCCTTCTGTTAAAGTCTTTGCTTCGTTTTTTGTTAAGGACTCCAAAACTCCAGTAAACAGAAATGTTAAACTTCCAAGTATTTATCAGCACCTCGGGGAATTTGCTTGGCATCAAAAGCTTTAGCTGTTGAACTAGTTTTGTCTTCAGGAAAAAGATCTGACACAGAACATGAAATTTTCTTGGTCCTTAACTTAGAACCCTTTAATTCCTGAAAAATGGATACTTCAGACGAAGTGGACATACTGACTGGAAGGGAAAAGTCACTTGAAACTTCCTTCGGGGGAGAGACGCTTGAAGACTTTTCCTGAAGAATAACACTTGGAACCCCTTCCTGGGGCATGACACTTGAAATACCTTCCTGGGGAATGGCACTTGAAACCCCCTCCTGGGGTAAGACACTTGAAAACCCCTCCTGAGGTAAGACTACAGATAACTCCTCTTGGGGTGAAAATCTTGAGACCCTCTCCTGGAGTACAACACTCAAAAGCTCCGCCAGGGGTAAGAGACTTGAAATTCCCTTTTCGGGGAATGACACTTGAAATCCCCTCCTGAGGTATGAAACTTGAATCTGAGACCCCCTCTTGAGTGTGAAACTCAAAATGAAGGCCCCCTCCTGGGGCATGAAACTTGAAATGAATGTCCCCTCCTGGGACATGAAACTCCAAAATTAAAACCCCCTCCTGGGGTAGGAAACTCAAAACTGAGACCCGTTCTTGGAGTCTGAAACTCAAAACAAAAACCTCTTCCTGGGGCATGAAACTTGTAACCCCCTCTTGGGATGAGAGACCTGAGACCCCAACCTAGGATGAGAAACTAGAAATCCCATCCTGGGGTGAGAGACCTGAGACCCCCTCCTGGGGTACAATACTTGTAACCCCCTCTTGGGGTATGAAAATTGAAACAGAGACCCCCTCCTGGGGTACAAGACTTAAAACCCCCTCCTGGATTATGACTCGAAAACCTCTCCTGGGGTATCACCAAAAGACCCCTCCTGGGGTAAGATACTTGGAAACCCCTCCTGGGGTACAACTTCAGATAACTTCTCTTGGGGTGAGAAGCTTGCAACCCCCTCCTGGGGTAAACAAGTAGAAACCCCCACTGATGGTGAGGACACAGGAATGCTTCCAGAAGTTAGATGAATGGATTTGCCCGTGGAAGATGTCTGCTCAGATGTCTCCTCCAAAACCTTTAAATCCGATTCTTTTCCCATGGTTAAAGAAACTGACGTCTTATAGAAAATGAGAGATACACAATCATCACTGGAGTTGGAACTAGAAGATGCTTTCCCCGGACTAAGACTGGAACAGACTGGAGGAGATATACTAACTTTAGGAGGTTGGATTATTCTGCCCACCTTCCCAAGAAGAGAGTGGAAGCATCTTGTAACAGGACCTCAATTGTAAACTCGAACCTTATCCTGTGGAGATGACGTCAGCTCCTTGCCCTGAGAAGAAGAAAGAGAAGCTGCAGAAGGCTGCGGGTTGGAACCAAGAGAGTTGACATGGGATGTTTTACAGTAATTATCCTTACCGGGTTGATGAAGAAGACAATCCTTTTATATAGTGATCCACCTTTCCACAATTTAAACAAAGAAAACATTCCTGGCATCGCTGTCGTTCTGCCTCAGTTAGCTTCAGGCATGGGAAGCTATGATGTCTTACTTTATATCGCATGAAAGGAGGCACAGTTGGCACAATTGAAACAGGTACAGCACCAGATTGCTTGGGAAATACTTTGAAAATTGTAGGGAGAAGATCTTGAAATTGCCCTAGAAGCTGGTAGAAACTAGTAAACTGCACCGGAGTACAGAAATTGGAATATTTAATTTAGAGACCAGGGGACTACTGGAAGGTTTGGTTATACAGTCAGGAAGGAATTCTGCAGTCTGAGTAGAAATTTATTGGGAATTAGGCTCAGGAGGAAGGGGCCTAGAAGAATTTACAGACAGAACTTGAGATGAGGTTGGGGATGAAGTGGCAACAACAGAATGAATAGAACTTAATTGAGAAAAAAAATATTGTAACTGTAGACCCATGAGTTGCTGAGCTGTCTTTTGTGCAGTCACACAAAGGAGTAGATCTTGAAAACTCACTTCACCCTGGAACCCAGTGGCATGCATATTTCTGCTGTTCAAACTGTCACGTTCCAATACAAGAGTTCCCCTGTGGAGGACAGTGGGCTGGGGGGTTCAGATGGCTGGGGAAGTGACAGTCCTAGTTCCCTTAATAAAGGTCAAACCCAGGTGTTGGCAAGCCTAGTCAGAGGTGCGGAGGCTAACCCACTCAGTGGTCTTCACCAGTGACCCCTCCAATTGGGATGTGGTTTTCGCCACACTGAGTGAGCAGGTACCTCGGAGAGATGAGGAAACTAAGGAATGACACTGTAAAACTTGTTCACAGGAGTTGAACTGAATACTTAAACACAGGAGTTGAACTGAATGCTTGAACACAGGAGATGAAATGAATGCTTGAACACAGGAGTTGAAATTAATAATTGAACACAGGAGTTGAACTGAATACTTGAACACAGGAGTTGAACTGAATACTTGAACACAGGAGTTGAACTGAATACTTGAACACAGAAGATGACCTGAATACATGAACACAGGAGTTGAACTGAATACTTCAACACAGGAGTTGAGATGAATACTTGAACACAGGAGTTGAGATGAATACTTGAACTCAGAAGTTGAGAGGAATATTTGAACACAGGAATTGAAATTAATACTTGAACACAGGAGATGAACTAAAAATGTAGGAGAAGTAATCACAGGAATACAGGTTGACAGCTGAATTACTAATTATCTTGAAGCCTGGCACATGTAACACAGTCAGCTTGGGAACTGAGCAGCACACTAATAGAAAACACAGGAACTGTTACTTGAGTCACTGGAGTTCTGTGAGAAAGCAGAAGTAATACACTGAGAATTGGCATGAGAGCTTACACAAGTGACACTAGAGAGGACAGTGTGAGGGCTGAAACAATACACTGGGGATATAATGTGGAAAACACTGGAGAGCCAAACAATCACTGGAACAGCAAAGTTGAACAGCTGTTTCCTGTTCCTGGAGTCAGACTTAAATACCCCTGTGTAGCTGGTCATTGGTTCAGAAGTTTTTTTTTTTAGACCTACTACTTGGATATTTTGTATTACAGCTTCCCTCTTACACCAAAGATACCTCTGATGTACTCAAGAAATTACATGACATAAAATTTGAGGAAGGGCAACTCTTGGTCAGCCTAGATGTAGAGGTCCTATATATGAGCATTGACCTCTCTAGGAATAGAGGCAATTAAATACTTCCAAATTATGGAAGACCACAATGCGTTTTAGGAGTTCTTGTTGGAATTATTGTATTTCATACTACACTATAACTATTTCACCTTTGATGATACATTTTTCTGCAGACTAGGGGCACTGCAATGGGTGCGGCTTGTGCACCTACATATGCAAAGCTTTATTTAGGTTGGTGGGAGTGAGAACATGTGTTCCATTACAACAGTGATTTATACACCTACCATATTATAGCCTGACATCATTATATAGATGGCATTTTGGGTATACAGGATGGCGATGTAAAATTGCTTCTTAGATTCATTCAGATCCTCAACAACAACACCTTTAGCTTAAGACTGACTCAGGAAATCAGTGACACCATGATCTCTTTTCTTGACATTAAAATTTACAAAAACCCTTCAGGCATGAAACTGAATTATATAGAAAGAGTACCGCTACCAATAGCATACTTAATCAAACCAGCTCTTACATTCCACCTACAGTGGAAAGCATCCCCAAAGGGGAATTCCTTTGCTTCCACAGAAGCTGTTCTGATCCTGTTGTTTTCAAACAACAGACTGAGGTCTTATCATCTAAACTTAGGGAGAGAGGATACATTAACAGATCTAATAAAAGAGCTCTAACATCTACAATGAAGACCGACAGAGAAGCCATTCTTTTTGGACCAAACACAAGAACTAAGACAGAAGAAACTGATGCTACTAGATTCATGAGGGATTACTGCCAGGAATGGCGAGCTATAAGGAAAATCATCCAAAAACACTGGCACATTCTCCTTCTTGATGAGGACCTTTCCCCAACTCTTGGTGATCAGGTATCCATGAGTTGGAGGTGGTCCCCCAACCTACGTGACTGTCTCACTCAGAGCCATTACAGACAAACCAACCCCTGACCTCCATCCATATTTTTTATTGATTTGTGTATTTAGGTGTGGGTACACCTTTTTTTGGTCTTGGGCTACTGTAAGGGAGTTACGACGTTTGCAGTGCTTCCAGGTCACCTCTATATATATTTTTTTCACATAAGGGAGATTTGAATAACTTTAAAGTTTTTGGATTAGAAGAAATCACACTAGGTATAAGGGGTGTTGACCATACTAAAGAGCTACTAAAAAGGGAAAGCCCTGGACTTTTAGATTGGGGGGCCTTACACCTGGTGGCCTGAAATAATTAATACATTTCCATCCATTTCTCTGAACCCCAATACCATATATTTCACTTGACTCTTCTCTCCTCCTTAATCATGCCATTGGTTCCACCTTCTCGCTTAGACCTTAGACTTCCCTTACTTAACATATCTTTCTATGCCTCATATTCCACATCCCAGTCAGTGGATATATTTTTCCTTTCCTCCAGGTTGTTATAAACCCACACTACTCACTTACCCTAAATACATGTCATCCTAGACTCCAACTTTTGAAGTCTATTGTATATATTAGGGTATGGATATCCCTTCATAGCAGACATTCTCTCCTGTAATCCAGTATTTAAGCATCCTGTTATATTAGCCATTCTACCTGTAACACTGGAATATTCCTTACTACTGTTTAACCCCCTGATATACTGGCTATTTTCACTAATACCACAGGGACACATGAATATCATATCTTGGGATTACAGAGATATTATATGAAATCAATGGAATTGGTATTCCCTGGTATGAATAGCTGCTTACAAGAATTCATTCAATCTATTGACTCCAATTATCTTATTTATTTTTCCTATACAAATGTTATTATACATCTGTTCTGAACGGATCAACAATAAATGACATTCTCTCTGGACACTATTGGTATATTTGTATTATGTTACCTAGGGTGTGCAACACTGACACTTAGAAGTGTCTAACAAGCTTAATGATTCAGCTGCTCAATTAGGTGTAACTGTTTTAGGGTATAAATACCCAGTCCTCGGTGTGACACCATCACTGATGTGAACAAGTCTTTTCCTATTGGCAAAACGTACGTCATCTCTGGTCATGTAATACAGCCGGCCGGGCACCATCCCATGTGACTACATGGAAGGCTTCTTCCCGCAGTCCTCTGCCGCCTGATCACATGCCCGCACCGCAGCCGCCCGCTCTTCACTAGCCGCACAGCTGCCATGTCCTAGGTATAGAAACTGGACCTAAGACACCACAAGCCTGACTAAACATAGAAGCCACGCAGTGGGTCACGCCACATGATCTTTCTTTGACAGGAACTGTTTTTACACTCCTCCACACCACCTACCTCAGGTAACCCTCCTGCACTCTCTCATCAGCCAGCTGACTGTGCCTGTCCTGCAATGTCCACGATATCAGGAGAGACATCGTTATCACTGGTTGACAGCAGATGTGTGTCTTTCCCTTCCTTCCCACCAGTGGTTAACCCCACTCTCTCATCCCTTGTCCTCTGGTTTACACAAGACAAGGAGACAGCAGAAGTGGGGGAGACTATATCTGGGCCCCTATCATACTTATTTTACAATTTTCTCTTAACATCTCCCACACATGGATATACTGTAGAAACTACTAACATTTTCCTTTTAGGTGACACTGTGGAACATGCTTTATTATTGTTCTGGATGAACTGATGCTATACTTTGAAATAGCTATTTGCCTCCAGGAGGTTTACCTGTTTGTTACTGCCCAGATATCTGTGTTCATTTGCAACACAAATGGGCACAATGCAACACTAATTTTAAATAATACTGTGAACACGCTTGGAATGATATGCTAATTCTGTACATCTGACACTTTGGCCCTCATTCAGAGCCACTCGCTATTTGCGGTCGTTCGTTCTAAAACAAGGGGTGGCTATTCAAATGAACCGTTCGCTCTTTGCGGTCTGTTCATTCCTCTAGGTCTGAACGAGCGAACAAAACTTGCGGTCGTTTTTTGAAAAAATACGCCCCCTGGCCGCTCGCATCCTACGTCATGTCCGCTATTTATTAGATTAATCGAGTACAGCGACCAGGGTATGAACTGCTCGCTATTCTTGGGGTTGGTTTTTGCTACCACAATTTTGCAAGCAGTTCTGGCTATAAAATAACCCAGTGACGTGGTCAATGATTCTGCTGTTTTAATTATGCACACCCATAAAACGCCCATTTTGACCTTTAAGCACGCCTGCGTTCGGATCTCCACTTCCCATTTTCGAGCACCTTCCCCTGTTACCACCCACATACGCCTACTCCTGTCACTCAAATTATCAGGCATTCGCTATTTTGCGAGCACATGAATTTTGACCGCACTGACTGATTCGCGCATGCGTATAACGCTCCGTATGCATGCGCAGTTGGGCAAACATCGCTCGCATCGAAGGGCTTCAAGAAGGCAGAGCCCCTGCCGAAACGCATTGGAGACCCCCTACATTCTGACACCACAGCCAGCTTACACCAGAGCTCTTCATTCCTGCGGAGAACTCGGTCGAGCCTTGCTGCTTCCAGAACCCTCTCTACCCACCACCCGCAGGGCCGCGCTGGGCATCACACCTAGCAAAGCCCTTCGCACCCCTCTTGATCACCACTCCACCAGCTAGACCCAGGCAACCACGCACCGCCCCCTGGGAGCAACCAACACTAGCTCCACTCACAGCTGTTCGTCCAGCAGCAATCCCTAAGCGATCCACACCAGCAGGCACCCACCAGGCAGCGGGAACAGAACGCCAGCAACGCGGTGCACCAAGCCTCACAGTGCTCCAGCAAGCCACTACCACACACAGAGCTTCCTCCAACCGCTGACACCGCAACAGCCATCCAACACCGCATCTGCAAAAGGAAACTAACACCAGCTACCAGCAGCCCAAGCCTTTTTCACCAACAAATCCTACCGGTAGGTAAGTGACTCCGAGACTTATACCCCTGCGTGGGATGCCGCCAGGGTGTACATCCACAACCGCCAGACCCGCTGCCAACCCACCACTCCCCTCCCCCCGAGACATCCTAAGACTGTTGACCAAAGGTCCAGCAGGGGTAACTTGCCGGTCTATTGAACTGCACGGAAAGGAGCCCCCTAAAAGGGTCCGCTCACCTCCCCAGTCTCCACCCACACACACCCCCAAGTGGATCGCTCACCCCACCTGGGTGCCTGGGACCAAACAGGATTAGTACTGTTTTTTTCCAATAAACCCTTTGGCCCCCATTTCTGCCTCTGTCTTCATTTCCTCACCCACCACCTCCAGTCCATTAGACCCCCTTCCCTCCCTACACCCCATCACTCCACAAACAACATCGAACACAAAAGACCACAACACACTATTCAGCATTACACCCATAGGGCGAGCGCACCCTCCGCACCCTCTACCCCATTATACAGTACTATACTAATGCAAGGCCCGGCTAGTTCATTTTAGTGCTAGTTATTGAAGATGTGGTGGACCCCATGCCTTTTAAATCCTGCCCACCCTGTTTTCCAAAACCAAACTAGGCTAGAAGGCTTTGAGCTGGTTATCTTTTCTTTGGTTGGGGAACCCCACACCTTTTTTTTATTTTATTTTACTTTACACTGCTCACGAATCAAAGCTTGATCTGTGCAGTACTTTTAATCTGCTGTTGATTAAGGATTGAGTCTCATCAGATTTGCAGTGCTTCCAAGGAGGATTTTATATTATAGTCATAACCAATGCTTAGTAAATACTGTTACTTTAGACACTAAACTGCTGTGGATACCCATGATTTGAATATACAGCAAATCTGAAGCTTAATAAATGTAACCACTTATGTTTTAGAATAATGCAATAGGCAAGTTGCATAATATTGAGATACTACATCTTATTGTAAGGGAGTCAGCCAAAGAGGGAATTTAATAAATACACTTATTCTTCATCTAATATACAGCAATGAATGGGGGCAGGGAGGTCAAGGTTTTGTAATGTACTGTATTGTACTAAAAAGAGACAATGTTATATATTGTAAATGTCCCTTTTCAGCTGAAATAATTTTGTTGGCCTTGTGAAAAATATCCAGATATAGTACCTGAGTTTAACAGCAAACATTCTCCAGTCCATGGACATTAGCTTTGTCCTTCATGATTTTACCTTCACCAACCTCTTAACTTCAGTTTCAGCTTTTGTGCTCATGACTCATCCTCTCAGGAAGGATAACAAATGTCTTTGTGGGTGGCAGTGTCTTTAAAGATGAGTTGATATTCCGTAATCAATATTCACAAAGCCTGCACTTGTCAGATGCCAATGATGGGAAAGTATAAGGACACTGACATAAGCACATCTAATAAAATGCCAGAGAAACCTCAACATGTGAATCACTGAGCACCACTACCCGAATAATAAATCAACTTTGTGGGAAGTAACTGAAAATGACATGGCAAAAAACAGAAGTGCCATAGCCGCAATATATTATTCTAAAGAAAAGAACAACCACTGTGAATATAAGTATTGTAACTCCGACATCACCAAAGAAGCCAACCTCCATGGTAAGGAAAAAGTAGACAGCAATATGCTATTGGTCAAATAAACAGTGTGCGCACTGTATACAAACTATCAAGGCCATCGATGTCGCCAAGGAGCATACCTGGAAATGTTGCATTATTGTATATTGTAATAGATGTATTCAGTTTTGCTATCAGAATTATGATTGAAAAAGTCATTTATTTTCCTAAAATGACAAAATAGTGATCATCAACACATAACTCACAAATTCGCACCACTATTCAGTGTGTACTATGTACATAATAAGCAATATAATCTATGTACAATTTGTCTGCCACAGTTTCTATTAAAATAAATAATTATTTTTTCGAGGTAGATAAGTTTACCTTTAAATAAATATGACATAAATATAAGAATGAAATGCATACCAACAGCCTCTAAAAAAAGCCTGACTTATGAACATCTGATTTAAAATAATTAAATACAGAAATTGTGTGTCAAGATTCTGAATGCCCCCAAGGCAGAACCACTTGGTTGGGTAGCTATCAGAGACATACAGTAATGAAACCAAAGGCGATAAATAGAATTGTATTATATTTACACACTAATTCTGGTAACATTCTTTTACTGTAAGGTATGTTTTTGCTTTTCTTTTTGTGGCAGATAATAACCAGTTTTGTTAACAGCTCTTTTTTAAGTCAAATACTAACAGGAATTGTTGTAATTATTATTCTTTTAACATAGGTTTTTTTTTATTTGTTTCAAAAAATGGTATGTCTTATAAATGCATTTTTACACCTAACATAACAAACACAATTTGTCGCTTTAATTAAAATCAAAATGTAATGTCAATAAAGCATTTGAGGTCTTAGCTTATAAATAAACAAGTCATTCACATACATTTAGTAACATTACGATGAATAAGGACATAAAGTCCTGTTGAGCATGGATGTATTTGTTAATGCTAATGTATGAACAAATCAGCTTTTAGCCTGAGACCAGCTATAACTTCAATTAATATAAAGGGAAACCACCCAAATTAAATAATGAAGTTTAAAATTATAGCAATACATTGCTCCTGTTCATCAATCCATTTATATTTTAACATTTAAGATGGTCCTTTAATTTTGAGTAGGAGCATAATATTGTTACTACTTTCAGGTTTATGACTTATTGTGGGACTTTTTTATGTTCCTTATTTAGCTGATCTATATATAAGAACTGTCAAGATTTACTGTTCATCACCGCAAATAATTATTGATGAGCACAATAATTATATTGGTACTACTGATGGCCTCCTCACAATAGGCAGTTATACATTTCTTATTTAGCTGATATGTGAATACGACTTAATATTATTATCTTTTATTTATAAGGTGGAACAAAAGTTCCATAGTGGAAAGATAGCGAAAAGGACAAACACCAAGTAGAATATGTTGAAACTGTACAAACTGACACAGAAAAGTTCATAAATTGACATAATTCTAGTGTACATATTGAATAATCATATAGAGAAAACAATGGTGAGAGGGCCTTGTTTATGTGAGAATTCATTCCAGAGGAAATGTGAGTGGACACCAGAGAGAGAAGGGAGCAAAGTTAGGAAAAGCAGAGGTAAGACAGTTAGGGGGTGGAGTGGTAAGCTTGATTGAAAGAATAATTTTATGGGCATATTTAAATGCTGGGAGGCTGGATGTGTATCTGGGGGTGGGAGGTCATTCCAGAGGATGGGAGTGGCAATATAGGGATCTAGTGGTCAGTTAATAGGCCATTGGTAGAAACTGAGAGTGTGATGAAATTAGGCTAATAATGGAGAAGATTATTTGAGGGCTTTGTAAATGAGTGAAATTAGTTAAACTTGATTTAGTATAAGACAGGGAGACAGCGGAGAGACTGATGCAGGGAGGCAGCAAAGGTAGTGCAACTAGAGAAGAAAATAACATGGTCAGCTAGTTAGAATAGAGAAGGACAAAGTGGGAGTTTTAGAGGCCTGAGAGGACTTCAGTAATCGAGGTGAGAAATGAAAAGGAATGAAAGATTTTTGTTGTTTCCAGTGTGAGAAGAGAAAATATTACTGAAGTAGAAGGGACCGGCTTGGGTGAGTGATTGAATTTGGTGATGAAATAGAAGTCAAAGATGACTCCCAGACAATGAACTATGGAAGATATTGTCAACATAAAGAGGGAGGGGGAGAGAAGAGATCTTCGGTAAAGACAATGAGTTCAATTTTAGGAAAATTGTGTTTAATTTAAGACTATCAATAGGAAATGAACAACAGAGAGCAGGTGATGCAGGAGATGATAGAGGGGGAGCGATCAGGGTAGGAGACATAAATTTGTGTATTGTCAGCATACAGGTGGTATTGGAGACTGAATACAGTATAACAGAAAAATATAAAGGAACTAAGAACAGAACCTTGAGGTTGGGAGGGGAGGTGGAGTTTTTTGTGAAGATAGAGAAGGAGCAGATTGACAAGAAAGAGGTGAACCACAACAGGAGGATGTGTAGAAGGTGGTGGTTAATGGTGTCAAATGCTGTGAGGTCAGTGGAGAAAAGAATAGTTGATTTGTTCCTGAGGAGATCATTGGTAACCTTGGTGAGGGTGATTACTATGGATTGGATAGAATTAAAAACTATATTGGAGTGGATCTAGGAGGTAAAATGAGGAGAAAAAGTAGGTCATGCAGTTGTATATAAGTAACTCATGAAGCTTGGAGGCAAAGAGAAGGAGAATTATGGGTTAGTAATTAGAGAGTGAGGAGGGGTCAGGGGAGGTTTTCTTAAGAATGGGGCAGAGCATTACATGTATAAAGGGAAGTGCCTGAAGAGATAGACAATATTTAATGATCAATGTGGGAGCTGGCATCATGAAGGGAGGTCTGGCGGAGGCCAGAGAAGATGGAGTTAAGGAGGCAGGTGGAGGATGGAGTGGAAGAGAGAATAGTATGGACCTCAACCACTGATACAGGAGAGTAGTACTGGTGGGGAAAAGGAAGGGATAGTTGAGTTTGAAAGGTGGAGATGTAATTATATAAGTCAATTGGGAGGCAAACTTAATTTCAGTGAGTGAAGATGGCAGTAAGGGTGGTAGGGGTGAGGAGGGAGTTAAAGATTGTGAAGAGTTGGTGAGGGTTGGAGGGCAGGGAGAGGTTGAGAGACTTGAATTTAGTGAAAGAGCAGAGCTGAAATAGCAGAGCTATAGAGGGAGAGAATTAATTTGAATTTGAAGAAGTCAACAAGAGAGCATAATTCCCTCCAGATGCAGTCAGCAGAGTGGGAGTATTTTTGGAGAAAGTGAACCATTGCAGACAGATGATAATAGTTTATAAAAGTTCACTATTTAGTACATATCTTGAAAGAATTCATGCACAAGAGCATATCCTTTTTACGATTTTCAGCATTTATTGTGGAACAATTCTGTTTGTTATCTAGCTGTCATACTGCCAAGCTTTACTGTTAATAATCTGTCTAGAAATAATTGATGTACTATATCTAATATTGCTATAGCTAGGTTTAAAATCCATGCTAATGCAAATTTATTGATATATTAGCTTTAATACATTCACGCCAAGCAACACTGCATATCATTTTGAGGGTAGCATTACTAATTGTTTTTTAATTAGAGATTTGATTGACTTATTTATTTGTTACATATTGGCATTTCATAATGGAACATATATTTTCATTATGAAGAAAGATTACCTATGCCTATAACTCAGATTTCTCTTGCTTAAATTTAATTTCATGTTTTGTAACAGATGTCACCCTCTCATATGCCCCCTTAGATTCTTAGGGGCATATTTGCTAAGCATCAGTTTTTTTTCTGGCACATTTACAAACAACTGATTTACTAAAACCTAAATCATTGTCAAGCATGACTATAAAAAAACCCAATGGACATCAGTGTATCATTGATGTATTTCACATTACACGTATTTGAACCCTGTATTTACTATGCATTCAATATGGAATCCCGCACAGTTGTGTAAGACCTCTAGAGCCATGGAGAGGATCTTCCACCAATAACAGCCACCCTCTGTTCCTTTAGTGATAGATGTTCACACCAGTACTTAGGTGGCCGCCTGGACTTAAGCCTTCAGCAGTAGAGGCTTACACAACTGACGAGAGGCCGCAGGACTGCTGGCTGGAAACAAGGTAAAGCTGAGAAGTAGCAGTCCTTCCACTACAAGAACTATCTGGAGTGAGGCTGCAGGCAAATAGTAACTTGCACAGGAATGATGGACAAGGTTCACTGGCAGCGACAAGAAGAAATCGTCTCAGGTGCATCTAAGGACTATGGCGTGTCTGGGTTGCCAGGCATGAAGCGGCTAAACACTGGGTGAATAGTCACTACCTATGAAACAGGAACAACCGGTACTGTGGTACTGCAGGTTTTCAGGCTATGACACGACTGACAATTAAATCTGGTGTGGCCGGGCCATGGGCTGTGGAGCGGCTGGATTGTGGTCTGTAGTGATCAGGTTTCAGGGTGCAAGATGACTGGACGAGAACTATGATGTGGCTATGCCATGGCTGAGGTATGACAGTCAGGCAGAGGCTGATGTGGCTTTGACCGCAGGGTGGAGTAACTGGTCTGTGGACAGTGAGGCGGCCTATGCCGAGGACTGTGCAACAACAAATGAAGGCATAATAATGTCTGACGTGCAGCTATTTCACCAGCTGAGGTTTGACAGTCAGACGGATGCTGATGCGGCTTTGACCACAGGCTAGAGTGACTGGTCTGTGGACTGTGATGCAGCTTATGCAGCAGACTGTAGAACAACAGAATAAGGTACTATAATGTGCCTGAGCCACTGGCTGACATGGCAGAAACAAAGGCTTACTGTAGGTGCAGTAATGTGGAATCACAGCAGATAACACCAGAGCTGGTACAAGAAACAGGTAACAATGAGTTAGATCACAGGAACTGCAGAACAAGGTAAAACAGAGGCTTCTGAGCACTAGATACACACGTACTCAAGAAGTCAGGCAATATCATTGGAAGGAATTTTAGGGCTGGCTGTAACTTAACCAGGGGCGTAGAAAGCTGGGCTGGGCCCAAATGAATAGGACATGGCCTAATCATGGGAGGTGTGGCCTCGCCCCCTTAGTGCCCACTGGGGAGGGGGCACTGTGAGCCCTTCAGCCTGGCAAAAAGCCAGGGGGGCACGATCAGTGTGATCGCTCCCCCCACACAGGTAGAGAAGACTGCTGCTGCAGCTAGCAGTCTCCCACTGCAGTGCTGCCCAGCACACATGCTGCTGTGTTGGGCTGCCTGTGAGGTAAGAGGGAGGCTGGGGTGGCATCAGACACAGGCCCCCACTGGGCCCCTCCTGCAAGCCCAGGTAGTTAGTATCTCTGCATCCCTGAACTTTTCAGAAGCATGGACCAATGAGAGCAATCCCTGCAGAGAGCCTTCCTAACGACTGGATGGTTTGCAGCTGTGAGCTGCACACAGACTGACAGAAAGATTTGCAGCTATGCGCTGCACAGACACAGACCCAGCTGCCTGCAACAGCCGGAACTGGAATCAAGGCATGATGCAGCGTCCCAGTCATCTAATAAGGCCAGAACCTGCCACCAAGATGATCCACTGCCAAGGATCATAACAGCATTGGTTTTAGAAATGGAAAACAGCTGTGAAAACCGGGAAAATAATTGACTAGCTACTGAGAGGTAGAAAACACATTCTATAGCTCATGGCTTCATCATGAGATTAGTAAGCTGTATTACTTTGCTATTAAAAGAAAGTTTCCTTGTAGTATTGATGTTTTCTGCTTTTTAACACATGTTCATTTGGAAAGTATAATACAGCTATGCTTTACATAAAGACATAACCCCAACATTTTTAAAGTAACAAAAAAATGTATTACACTTATATATGAAGTTTTGTCACTTCAAACTTTTTCAACAATACATACATAATAAAGCATGATTACACATTTTGGCTAAATAACACTAACTTGAGGTAAGGATTTTTTAACCCTAAGGTTTGAATTTTTAAAAATAACTATTTTCTCCTTTTAGAGTATTATTATTATTAGCATTTATTTATATGGCACCACAAGTGTTCCGCAGCACCTTACAAAATATAAACAATTACGTGACCAAAGACTTACATTTTAGTACAATAGAATGCAGGACAAGGACATGGTTAATATACATTGCTACATTAGCACACATAACACCCACATAAGCAGCAGAGCTTAAGCTACCAAGTGTTAGGTGCCCTAGTGGGGAGTAAGAAAAAGATGAAAGTAAGGTAGGGAGAAGCACAAGAGGATAGAGAGCCCTGCTCCTAAAAGCTTACATTCTAAAGGGGAACGGAAGGGGAAGTATGAGATTAGTTCTTCATATTGAGAAGATGAGTATCCACCTCTAGCGTGGAGGCCACACCTGGGCGGAGATGATGGTGCCGAGCTTGTTGGTGGTGTGCTGCTGCCAGATGTGGTCATGTGGATCTCAGGTAGACAAGATCATTTTTGGCCAGAAAATGGTAGGACATTATTGTTCAATTCCCTAATGGCATTAATTTGTGAGTCTTAAAGTCTACCTGAGTCTTTTGGAAATCTGCTAATGCTTCAATCATGCCCTTTGTAGGATCTCTTGTAGGCAATGGTGTTGGAGCATGGGTGGGAGTAGTCAACTGTTCTTGGTGTTATTTTTCAGATTTATTCAAATAAAAGAAATGAAGGCTAATGACATATTCTGCTTCTCTTTGTCTCCAGTCCTTGCAGCAGAGTTTTGGTGCTGTTCCCCTATCAGGATATCAGGACCTTCTGTTGGAGAGTAAAACAGATAGTTGGTTTTGATATTAATTTTTACTATTTTCTACAAATAAAGAGGGCATGTTTAAAACTTTATTTTTTTGTGGCAAGTTTAGATGTTAGCCAAAAAGCTTCTACATATCTTTAACTATGAGGGAGTAGTGATTTTATGGTTTGTGCCATTTAGCAGATTGCAAAATCTATTTGTGGATTTCTAAATTTTGTAATCGAATTCAATGAATTGCTTCACAAGTCAAATTTTAAAAGTGTCACCTATTTGATCTCTAATTATGACCACATTACAAAGTTGTATGTGTTATAACTGTAGACTTGAAATAAAAATAAAACACAACAGTCTATATAAAAATATGTGTTCCCATGCAAACAATAACCATTAATTAACTCTCTTGGGGTCACTTTGATGGCTAATATTCATATTGAAAGTTTCATTATCAACTGATATTTATTGCCCAAAATATGAAGACTGAAATGCAATAATTCTATCCATTTTTAAATACTCTATTTTTTAAGCATGGTTTGGAAATTTAACTAATTCATAGTGCTATACAATCCAATTTTTTATAGAAATTGCAAAACATATTGTTTTGTTAAATAACAATAACAACAATGAATTTGATTGCATGGTTTTCTAAAGCTGGTCACACACACAATAAGATCTGAATATTTGGGATGACCACATAATGACTAATCTGTGTCCACATGTCAATATGAGTGACTATCTTCTACAGATCCAGTCACTTGTCAGTTAGGCATAATGGACAGATCCTAAAGGTACCTTTTACACATAACAACTGCAGTCACCAGTCAACTGCATCTTCAGGCTGGCACAAATAAATTCTGGATGGATGTTTACTGCTTTTGGCCATTTTTGGAGAGCAGCTAGTGCAGCATGGATCACCAAAATCTTATTCTAAACTAGAAAAAAAATCACTGGAGAAACAATAATAATTGTGGACATTTAAAAACCATAAGGTATCCTTTGATTATGACATTTTAATTTATTTAGAATATTGGATTTTAAAATTTCAAGTTTGATTTTGTTTTTCCTTTATCTAAAATAATGAAATTGTCAAAAGCTGAAATGAGTAATGATATATTTTGAAGTATGTCAGAATTCACACAAATACCAAGAAGCAGATATACATAAAACAAACTGATGTTTTTTACATCATCTGTAGGGAAAAAAGAATTTGAGAAATAGGAGGATTACATAATTTAAATACTTGCCATCTATGAGTAAAACTAATGGCAAAACTAATGGCAATTGACTATCCTTAATATTCAACTTTGATGTATGAAGGAGGGACCTCCATTTTCGACAGCAGCCACAACCCCCATAGGTTTCTATGGGAGTTGCAAAGCTGTCAGATTTTTAAAGCTTTGGAATGTGAGCATCCCGAAGTATGGCCACCTGCAGCTAAATCCACCTGAAGATGGCGTTAGCCCCTGTAGCCTATTTCATAGAAGTTATCGGGAGATGCAGTCACATTTCCAAACACATAGCAGGGATGGGCTGCATTTGGTATTTGATACATTCTAGTGATATTATCACATACTGCAATGCGATTTTGGGCGGAAATATCACACCCGGAGCGCATTGATAAATGGGTCCCTTGGGCCTTATTCAGAGTTGCAGGCTAATGGCGCTGCTGCTGTGTCTGTGTATGCAGTGGATGTGTGAAAATATGCAATGTTACAGATGCTCCCTGTTACCCTCCTCAAATGATCCGTACTTTTCAACCAAACTGCGGGTAAATGGTCACTGAGTGCAACTACAATATTGTATTTTGACGCATGCACTGTGTGACTTAGACACATGTGTGGATTGCTCAACTGCAAAAACATTGGCATAAGATACAACTCTGAATCAGGCACTTAGTTCTATCTCAAACCAGTCCCACGGGTAGGACTAAAACTCCAGACATCAATAGTCCAGCAACACAACCTGGGAGGCTACCTTTTTTGTTGCAGTAACATCATCAGGGGAGTCTCACCTCTGAACTGCTCATTACATTAGATTGTGTCATACAATCAATCTCTCCATATATTTAGCCTGTCAGACAACTTTCATATTGCAAACTGCTACGAATGGCATTTCAGCCACAAAATAGAGGCTTGCCTCGGATGATATAATGATATATTAAATCCCTCTAGTCATAATGTTAAAATAAGGCTTGGACCACTAATGTCAGCCAATCAAAAGAACTGTCAGTGCCACGCAAAAAAGGCTTAACCACCCAGAGCCACCAAAAAATCCCAACATATTCTTTCAATCGCCACTTGAATTATTTTCTAAGGATGCACCACATAGTTAACTTCTAATGATATAATAAGTAAATACATTGAACTTCTAACAAAATATTTTAAACACCATTAAAATCTACTTTATTATTGGTATTCACCAAAATGAAATACCCATATTATCAATACAATGTAATTTTCTTATAACATAATTACAAATAACACCATCGTTTTATTCTTAACAAATATCGTTGACAACATAGAGGAAAAAAGCGAACAAACTGAACAAACAAAAATAGCTGTGTATATCTGATATAAACCACAATCATACCTAATACCACAAAGGGATATAATGCTAGCCTCATCATGAAATATACTCATATGTTCTCTGTCCTCAGTTAGGGATCATACATCACCATGTGTTAACATTTTTACATTAAAGTATTTAGAAATTTGAATACACATAATGGTACAAAATATGAATGTAAACAATATTATTTACCTAAAAAGTAAACACTGTCTATATCCTCATTTAGATGATGATGGAACTTGGTATTAAGTTCATAAACCCAGAAAGTTTCCCTCCTAGATAATGTTAGCGCTCTATTTCAATGATCAATTTTTTAATACCTCAGTATTTAATATACTTATTATTACCTATTATTTATCCATTTATAATTTTTGTACTTTTTATTACTACTTTTGCCCTGTATGTTTTTGTGTTTTATTTTGAGTTATTCATTTTATACCGTATTAGGAGCTGCATTCACTTGTTGTTTCCCACAAGGGGCTAAGGGCCTGATTCAGACCCACTCGCGAGCGGCTGTCCGCTCGCAAGTGGGTCGATGTTATGGACTGAGCATGCGCACGACGGAGGGAGCTCCGTCGTGCGCATGCGCCAGACGCGATGAGCGAAGGAAAGTCCTTCGCTCGTTGTGTCTGATCAAAGGGGGCGTGCTGTCGATGTTGATTGACAGCATGCCCCCTTTGGTAGGCGTGCCGGGGGCGTGCCTCCCTGATGGGGGCGCTCCCACGGGAACGCCTCCCGTCAGAAGCCGGCCCACTGACATCACTAGTGATGTCAGTGGGAGTGATTTTGGCTCTGATAGAGCCAAAATCACTCCGGAGCTTGCGGTTGAAAACCTCAACCGCAGGCTCTGGCTCGCAATTTCGATGGTCGCGATGGTCTCGACCATCGCGGCCATCAAAATGCACGCTCGTATAGCCTGTGGGTGGTGACCCACAGCTATACGAGCGTCCAGAAGGACGCTCCATTTTCATGGAGGCCGGCCCTCATTCAGAGCGTGCGCTCTGCTCAGAGCGTACGGCTCTGAATGAGGGCCTAAATTCACTAAGTGTCGGCTTTGCAAACCAACTGTAGTTAACTGTTTATACAAAAAGTATTTACAAAGCATCAATTTTATTGATGTTTATCAGTTTTTGTAGTCTAAAAGCCTCTTCGGTTTACTTTTTTTAGATAAGAGCCATCATCATACAGTATGTTCCAGTAAATCAGATGGAAACCAACTAAGAACCAATTTAAACTGTCCAAAAAACTTTTTTGTTGGTTTGAACATACCAAATGCTGTTCTGACATAGAAATCTTTTATAAAACTGCTGGTGGCAAAATAATTACCAGAATACAGCAGCTTATGCAGGTCTAATATTGATCATGAAGTGTCTAGCTCAATAAGATCCTTGAGGTCATACAGGTTCATTAAGTTTTTATGATTAAGGTGGTACATCTGAATGACCTAATCATCAGACATGATATTGGAGTATAACTGCCCCTAAAGAGCCTTCTCTGTCTATGTTCTGCAGCACCTCTTCAAACTGCTGGTGCTCCTCTGCTCCTGCCTTCTGGCTTCTCCTATTCAGCTGATGAAGTGCTGTTGTCAGTCTCTTCTCCCTGCATTGAAAATTACCAGTGTCACGGACTGAATAACCCTAATACTGATACCATCCAGCCTCCCCCAGTTCCCACCAAGCATGGAGCACAGAGAGCATAAGAACTGAAGTGAAGTGACAGAGCAGGTTTAGAGTAAGAAGGCTTTCCAGCCATAAATGATCTATTCCCACACTCACCTGGCTTCATAGAGGTGCAGAAAATACTGGAAAACAGCTATAAAATTATTGCTTATCAGCAACTAATTGTATTTCTTTTATTCACTCTTAATGTTATTTTTATTGTTTTATTGATTGATTGATTGATTGCTTGTTGACATAAGCCAACATGTTATTGCTATGGGATGTAGTTTTAATGCCGGTAGTCAGGATGTTGGTGCTCAGAATGCCAGAATGCCAGAATCCTGACACCAGTCAGAAGGGAAGCAGTCGGGAAGTCGAAGGACGGAATCCCGACTGTCGGCTTCCTGACTGTCTAATCCCGGCAAGGGCTAAATGACAGGCATCGAAATCCTGATGCCTGTCATTTTACCTACGCCGGGAGCCCGACACCCAGCTTACCGATCAAAGATAAGCCAGGCACGGAGAGTGGCGGGGGGGAGGGTTAGGTTTAGTGTTCTCGGGGGGACTTAGGGTTAGGCACCCCCCTGGGAGTTTAGAGTTAAGCTAGGGGAAGGAAGGGTTAGGGTTAGGCACCCTGGGTGGGAAGTTAGGGTTAGGCACCCCCACGGGGGACTTAGGTCTAGGCAGCGGGGAAGGGGGGGTTAGGTTTAGGCACTTAGAGGGGGGATTAGTGTTAGGGACTTGGGGGGAGGTTAGGGTTAGGCACCCCTAACGGAGGGTTAGGGTTGGGGGTGAGAATAGGTTAGTTAATACTTACCTCTCGACGATCGGGTTTTCACTGCTTCCCGGGATTCCACTGTCGGGATTTGAACCGCCGGCCATTGAATCCAATTAGAATCCCGGTACCAGCATCCTGACCACTGGCATCCCAATGGTAAGTAGTGGGGTTAGGGGGAGGGTTATGGTTAGGGGATAGGGTTAGGCACTGGGGAAGAGTTAGGATTAGGCACTGGGTGGGAGGGTTAGGTTTAGGCTGCCGGGGGGGGGGGTTAGGTGTAGGCACTAGGGGGGAGGGTTAGGTTTAGGCTTTGGGAAGGGAAGATTAGGGTTACTGGTAGGATTAGGGTTAGGATACTTACCAACAAGTGTCAGTATCCTGCTGGCATCAGGATTCTTACCGCCACGATCCTGAGTGCCGGCATCTCGTACTCAATCCATGCTAAAGTTAACACACACAGAGTGCTCATGTTTTCAGTTCCATTAGCGACCTAACTTGAGCTACTCTAGCGCACACCAGCAAGTATTGAATATAATTTATATATTGAGATAGAAGCTAGTTTTTCAGCTGCGACCTGCGATCTTATTTCAGTGAAGTCATCAATCTATTGCAGGAATCCCTAGAAAAAATTTATAAGGTTTGCATTAGATCTAAATGCTGCCATTTGTTAGCTGCATACTTGGGGGCAAATGTTTCAAATGGTGATAACCATTTTTTTGGGGTTACTTTATTATTTATTGCCACTTCTCAGTATGTAAGAATAGGCAGTAAGTGGAGAAATCAGAGAGAGAAATTCAGTTCAGAGCAATGTGCCTCCAGCTGTCACCATGATGCTCGGAGCCACACATATTATGGAAGTGCCAACATCGCAAGTTTTACCTCAGACCTCGATGCTGACAGGATGCGATGTGCCATTTTGGAATGGCACATTGCGTTGTTGTCAGGAATTGAATTCACCATAGAGATTTCTCCAGTGGTGCCTACCTGATTGCCAGTAATGTTGCTGCCATAGCCGACTATCGTGGCAAAGCATTCTGGCAACTTACCAAGCTTCTCAAGTAATACATAAAGCCATCGGCGGATGGCGCTATGGTTACTGAATGATGTGTTCATGTATGTTAGTTCCAGATGAGAGCTTGCAGATTTTCCTTATTTTTTCCTTTCCCTTATTCTTGCTTATGCACATTAGGACTGCACCATAATAACCCTATGTATCATCAGGACTAGGCTGCCAACCAATAACTACCCATGCAAGTATATTGTTTGCAGTCAGAAACAACTTATCCTTTGATAGCAATAAGTGCATTCTCCAGTACAGCAGAAATTCATTGTACAATGCATTTCTCTTGGGACTGGATGGAGAAAAAAGTTATTTAGAAATTGGAATGTTCTTGAAACAGGAAATTACATTTATAAACTGAGCATAGGATTTTGATAAAGTGTTGCTGGCATCACTGAACTTTGTATGCTTAACTTGCTGGTTACAACCAGAGCATGAAAAATATTTCAATGCTTAGGAGAAAGTACTGCTTGCCTGTAAAAAATACCCAATAAATAAAAAAACAATAAATATAACAATTTTTGGTTACTTTTTCTGCTTTTTTAAACACAGAGTACCTTTGTCTGTTTCTCACATAATCACCTCCTTCATTTGAGCATTTCTCATATCTGTCCACGAGCTTTAGAATTCCTTTATTGTACTCTGGTGCCTCCAGTCCATTTAACCAGTTGGTGTCTACAAGCTTCAACTCATTACTTCCAAAACATTTTCCACCCAGGAACTCTTTGAGCTTAGTGAAAAGGTCTAGACTATAGAGTGGATGATCGAAAACCTCCCACCCAAAAAAATTGATGGGTGTCCTGATCGATTTTCGTCATGTACGTGTGTTCGTCCATTATTGAATATTTCACACCACTTTCTCACATCACCATACAGTACACCTGCTTTAATTGGCAATACACTCCACACTTCACAGTTGTAGTGGTTTTGTAACATAAAGTTCATTTTAACAACACACAACATCACCAAAAAAAACCATAACAGCACTTCTCTCACAGAGCACTTAGAAAACAGATTAGTTAGGGAGACCACCCGAGCATAAATTAGAGAGGGGGAATGACCTGTACTGCGGGAATGCACAAATGGCCTTTACTTTCTGTATTGCCCTCATATTTATATAATCTATAACAAAATGATCAGGAGCTATTTATATAATGTATATATACATTTTGTGCTAGCCATTATGGTAATATAAATTATATATCAATTTAATGTGCCTAAAACCTTAATGAACATTTGATGACATTTTAACAGTCCTAAAATGCTATACTATAGACTAAGCTAGAAGTTCCAAAGTTCATTATAAAATTATCTTTAAAGCACAGGCTTGAAAAAATTCAAACAAAATGTAAATAGGACATTAACAGGAATGTTAGAGAGAGGTATTGGATCTAACACTCTTGCAGCAAGCAGTGCCTGAGACTGCTTATGCACACAAGGCATATTTAAGTTGGCGTTCTAGTGATATTACCAGGGAAGCCAGAGGCCGCATGGCCACACTACAGAGAGCAGGACTGCAGCAGAAGAACGTCTGTTTCTTTTTTATACACTGAAGTGCCAAAGAAATGGAATAGCAGTATGCAGGTCAGTGCAGCGTTCTTTAGCTTCCATGGGATAAGGCAGCAGAAGACCCACCAGACGCCATGTGTTAACACTACAACACCAGACACAGAACCTCTCTTGGCCTCATGACATCACTAAATGGACACTGGTGGACTAGCTACATAAGGCATGCTTCCGAAGAGTCTTGGTCAGACTGGGACTGGACTGCCGGAGAGTTGGGCAATTCCCCGGTGGGCCCCAGTTATATATAGCCAAGCCCTCTATTGCGGAAGGGCAGGGCTTAGTGCATGTCATCAGCACTGTTGTTTACAATATATTGCTGCCTGGCAGCAGCTGCAGGCTACGGGTTGTGGGCAGCAGGCAGGCTCTTTGCAGTAACACCACTAATTCCATGTTTCAGAATAAGTGGTGACCTCATGGGGGGAAGGGGCTCAGTACATGTCACTGGTGGCGCCGTTGTTTACATACAGCTTGCCAGCTGCAAGAGCTATCTTCTTGCCAGGCAGCGGGGCTGATTTACCCGGCTGGTGGGGAAAGGGGGGGAGGCGGGTGGTGGTCATAATTTGTGCATGTACACAGCATATAGTCTGACAGTGTACTATATAAGCAGCTGCCACACAACAACAGAATATTGTAAAAGATGGATTACAGCTACAGAATTTGCACACTCTCTATCTCAAGCTAACTAGATAAATATTGAAAAGTCTTAGCTGCATCAGCTGGCTTCCATTTCATAAAAACATTAGAGAGTTATCCCCTGCCTAAATTTGCACCCACAAGTTTGACAGCAATAAATTTAGAATTGATAACATTCTATATGTAGAGTTACTGTATTATATCATTGTGACTGAGTTAAACAACAAATTCAGCGGTTTTGTTATCATCAAGGCTGAAAAGTTGTAATGTATATATCGGACTGGCCGACATGGAATCTACCGGTGGCCCCATTGCCTGAGAGCCCATCCCCTCCTCTAGGGATGAGGTTCCAGATAGTGCACTGAAATTATACATTGTTGCTCTATTAATGTGCTTCTATATAAACTGCATTAATATTTTGCCCTCTGGCGAATCAGACACCCACCTGTCACTTGCTTGCATTGGCTGTGGTCTTTGCCATAATGAACTCAGGGTCTGATTCAGCAGCAGATGCAATGCCAATATTGAAGAGTGTTAATTGGCCTTTTGCTCACTATTATATAGGGGTGTCTGTTGCAGCTGCGGGACCTCAAATAGAGAGTAGCCAATCCTTATAACATGAAATCTAGAAAGAAAAGAGATGGTCCGCGCTAGTGCTAGATGTATCTATTGCTATAATAATGAATTGTCAACGTATGGTATTAATAGAAAATATATTTATTTATATATGAACAAGTGAAATGTAGTCACAATGCTCCTGTGGATTAGTGACCGCTGTAGAGTATTCAAATTTAAAAAATAGCTGGGAACGTTTGTAAGCAAGGGTATCAGGTGGGAGTTATGGCTGGTGGGGGTGCAAGTTAAGTCTTAGCTGAGCAAAGTTTGTAATGTTGGCTGATGGAATAGGTGAAAAATGAGGGGGTGTTGGCTTAAGTCTTGGTTGTATCAAAAAAACAAGTCTTAATAAAAAGTTAGGGTATCCAGCGCTGTGTCTGGTGGGGCGGCGTCCCGTTCCCCCAGGTGCACAACTTACCCTTGATGTCTTTCTTCACTCTCCTCCAGGAGGGTGGTCTGCTCCGGTCTTCTTCTCCTCTTCTCCATCTTCCATCAGCTGTGCCTCTGGGTTGCAGGGTGTATTTGGCAATGCACGCTTTGGGATGCAGCTGGCCGCCGGCTTGCCGCGAGACTTCCAGAATACCTGCGATCCCGCGAGGTCACACAGTCCCCGGGTCTCAGGATGGTCTGGCTGCTGGCTCGACTGTGTATAACCGCGCTATGATTGTAAGCACTGTGGGTAGGGTGGGATGTGCAGGGTTCCAATGCGTATCGGCCTCCGGGCCTTCCTCAGGGAATAAAGTGTTGTACTCTGTCTGATGTGATGACGTTTTATAGGTGAGTTCAAAGGTGCCTGCTTGGTTGTGGTACATTACATTGATGCTTGTGGGCAATATTGCGGTCGCCATCTTGAGGATGGGATCAAGTGGCTCATAAGGTCTCTGTGGCCCTCTTTTTTAAGGAGTCCAAAACTAATGTATTACATTACAGCAAGCAAAAAATAAATTTGCTGGAGTACTAGTGACAGTCAGATGGTCAATTATGATGGTCAGGGGGTCAATTATATTATATTAGAAAAAACTGCTTCTGGTATTACCTCATTATAGGATAGGTTACAGAATTGGCCAGTGAGTCAGGATATAGTATACCTTACTAGTTCATAATCACTGCCTTAATTTCATTGTCCAAATTCAATCCATGTGGTTTAAGGGTTTTTATGTTGAAAATCCACTTCAACTCCTCCTTGTTTAATATTTTTTCAAAATCACCTCCTCTCCAATTTTTTGCTATCATAGATATCCCTATAAATTACATGCCTGATGGGTTTTGATTGTGCTTGTCTTTATAATGTAATGATAGGTTGTGTGTTTCCAAGCTCTTCATTATATTTCTGACATGCTCTGAGACCCGTGTTTTTAATTTGCATGTAGTTCTGCCTATGTATTGTAGGCCACATGGGCCTTCTATCAGGTAAATCACCCCTGTACTGTGGCAACTGATGTGTTCTTTGATCTTATATGTGATTTTGTTATAGTTTGACATGAAGTCCCCTATTCTCTTTGTAGTTGTTAGTCCATTTCTCCAATTCTGACAGGTCCCACACTGATAGAAGCCCTCCCTGATCATAGTCTGATGTAGGGTAGTCTGTATGGTTTTATTGGGTTTGATGTGATTACGAACCAATTTTTGTTTTAGATCTTGCGCTTTCCTATAGATGATCTTAGGTTTGTTGTGTAACAATTCTGATAGGATATCGTCTTCCAATAATACATGCCAATGTTTATCTAAAATTTGTCTGAGTTTCCTAGTGTCCTGATTATATTGGGTAATAAATGCGGTTTTGTATGGGTTGTTCACTTCATCCTTACCTTTCTCCTTATATACCAACAATGTGTCTCTGTCCATCTCTGCTACCCTTTCACGTGCTTGATCTACCATTTATTCATTATACTTTTTCTCTAATAGTTGGTCTTAAAGTCCCTGACTTTGGGTGTGATAATTGTCTATCTTGCTGCAATTCCTCCTGATTCTGGTAAACTGACTGATCGGTATACTTTGAAGCCAGTTCTTGTGGTGGTCGCTACTCGATAAAATGTGGCTGTTAATGTCTACAGGCTTCATGTACGACTTAGTATGTAGTTCATCATTCTCAATGTATAACGTAAGATCTAGAAAATTCACAGTTGTTCTGCTGTACTCCGTAGTGAATATCAGTTTACATTGGTTATTATTCATATGTTTCAGAAATTCACAAAGTGTTTGCTCATTGCCCCTCCAAACAAAGAACACATCGTCAACAAATCTCTGCCAGAGGACTAGATTTGCGCCATAGCCATGCCCAGACCAGATGTTCTCATCCTTCCAATGGCTCATGAAGAGATTTGCATAGCTCGGCACAAATCTAGTCCCGATCGCGGGCCCTGTGGTCTGTTGGAAGAAATGACCCCCATACCAGAAATAGTTATGTTTCAATATATAGTGTATAGCTTATATAATGAATTGGGTCTGTTCTTCTTCCAGAGTGTTGTCCTTGCATACATAATGATGTATGGCCTCTAGGCCTTGGTCATGACCTATGACTGTGTACAAGGATGTGACATCACTTGTACATAGCCACAGGTCCTCTTCCCATTTGATATATGAGACTATTTTCAGTATATCTGTTGTGTCTCTTATATAGGATCTCTGTAGGAAAGTATCAATATATCTGGATAGATTGGATGAGACTGAGGGCCTGATTCAGAGCCGGACGCTCTGACCAGAGCGCTCGCTCTGAATCAGGGCCCTCCTCCATTAAAATGGAGCATCCTCCTGGACGCTCGTATAGCTGTGGGTGACCACCCACAGCATATACGAGCATCCAAAAAGATGGTCGCGATGGTCTTGACCATCGCGGCCATCGGACTTGCGACGGAAACCCTGCAGTAGGGTTTCCCATCCACAAGTCCTGGAGTGATTTTGGCTCTATCATAGCCAAAATCACTCCCACTGACATCACTAGTGATGTCAGTGGGGGCAGGCTTCAGACAGTAGGCGACCAAAGGGGGCGTGCTGTCAGTCACCATCGACAGTACGCCCCCTTTGGTGCGAGACCCAGAGCGACAGCTTGGCTGTCGCAGTCCAGGTCTCGCGCATGCGCACAACGGAGCTCCCTCTGTCGTGCGCATGCGCAGTGGGGAACATCGACCCACTTGCGAGCGTACTGCCGCTTGTGAGTGGGTCTGAATGACCCCCTGAGTCAATACCTGATGTGATCGGGCATCCTGGTGGCTGTGTAATACTCTTATGCACTTTAGGCAAGTGATAGAACACCGGAATTACTGGGTGTTGTATATTAAGGTAATCGTGGTAGTTTTGTGGTATTTCTCTGTAGGGTCTGTGGTTAGCTATTCATAGGTAGTGGTATCTTGTAGGATTCTATCTGCCTCTAAGTCATAATTAGTGGTGTTCTGCATGACAATACCCCCCCCCCCTTTATCTGCCGGTTTGATTGTTAGTTTTTTGTTCTCTCTAAGTTCCCATAATGCTTGTTTCTCAGCTCTGGTGATGTTCATAGTGCCACCACTGTTGTTGTTCTTGATCTTGTCTACATCCCTTGTTACCAATTTTTCAAAGGTGTCTACCAGATGTCCTCTGAAATGTTGGAGGTAGAACTTGGACTTGGGTTTCAGGTTGGTATGCTGGTATTTGGAGTATCCTATTTGTTTGATACTTGGTTGGTTGTGGTAATATTTTGCTAATGTTAATTTACAGATGAATTTGTATACATCTAAGTAGGTTTGAAATTTGTCTATTGTGGCGTAGGGGCGAATCTTAATCCTTTATTCAGTAATTGTTCTTGTGCTATGGTTAGTGTTATATAAAAATCAAAGAAAAACCAAAGAAAAAGACAACACACAGCAACATAAAGAATGGTATAATTAACATAAGTGACATAACACTAACCATAGCACAAGAACAATTACTGAATAAAGGATTAAAATTTGCCCCTACGGCAGAATCAGAATTGTTACCCAACAAACCTAAGATCATCTATAGGAAAGCGCAAGATCTAGACAAAAATTGGTTCATAATCACATCAAACCCAATAAAACCATACAGACTACCCTACATCAGACTACGATCAGGGATGGCTTCTGTCAGTGTGGGTCCTGTCAGAATTGTAGAAATGGACAAACGACTACAAAGAGAATAGGAGACTTAATTTCAAACTATAACAAAATCACGAATAAGATCAAACAACACACCAGTTGCCACAGTACAGGGGTGATTTACCTGATAGAAGGCCCATGTGGCCTACAATACATAGGCAGAACTACACGCAAATTAAAAACACGGGTCTCAGAGCATGTCAGAAATATAAAGAAGGGCTTGGAAACACACAACCTATCATTACATTATAAAGACAAGCACAATCAAAACCCATCAGGCATGAAATTTATAGGGATATCTATGATAGCAAAAAATTGGAGAGGAGGTGATTTTGAAAAAATATTAAACAAGGAGGAGTTGAAGTGGAATTTCAACATGAAAACCCTTAAACCACATGGATTGAATTTGGACAATGAAATTAAGGCAGTGATTATGAACTAGTTAGGTATACTATATCCTGACTCACTTGACAATTCTGTAACCTATCCTATAATGAGGCAATATCAGAAGCAGTTTTTTCTAATATAATATAATTGACCCCCTGACCATCACAATTGACCATCTGACTGTCACTAGCACTCCAGCGAATTTATATGTTGCTTGCTGTAATGTAATACATTAGATTTGGACCCCTTAACAAAGAGGGCCACAAAGACCTTATGAGCCACTTGATCCCATCCTCAAGATGGCGACCACAATATTGCCCACAAGCATCAATGTAATGTACCACAACCAAGATGGCGCATTTGAATTCACCTATAAAAACGTCATCACATCAGACAGAGTACAACACTTTATTCCCTGAGGAAGGCCCGGAGGCCGATACGCGTTGGAACCCTGCACATTCCACCCTATCCACAGCGCTTAGAATCATAGAGGAGGAAGAATACCAGAGCAGACCACCCTCCTGGAGGAGAGTAAAGAAAGACATCGAGGGTAAGTTGTGCATCTGGGGGATAGGGGACGCCGCCCAACCAGACACAGCCCTGAATGCCCTAAATTTTTATCAAGACTTGTTTTTTTGATACAACCAAGACTTAAACCAACACCTCCTCATTTTTCACCTATTCCATCAGCCAACATTACAAACTTTGCTCAGCTAAGACTTAACTTGCACCCCCACCAGCCATAACTCCCACCTGATACCCTTGCTTACAAACATTCCCAGCCATTTTTTTTTATTTTAATACTCTACAGCGGTCACTAATCCACAGGAGCATTGTGACTACATTTCACTTGTTCATATATAAATAAATATATTTTCTCTTAATACCATACGTTGACAATTCCTTATTATAGCAATAGAAACATCTAGCACTAGCGTGGACCATCTCTTTTCTTTTGCAATGCCAATATTATTGCAGATTGAATGATTGTTTGTTATTGCACGTGTGCGAACACCGCACTACACACGCACAACAATAGCATTGCGATTACGTTCGCACATAGGATTAACTCGCAAAATGAGTATAAGGTGTCAGTGTTTGGGGGAGGTTACGGTGGGGTGGTTATGCAAACGCAGACATGTTTGACCATTTAGATGCTCAATTATTATACTGAACATGTTACATTATACTGAATTTTCAGGACTACGGTGTAATCATTACATTGCTGTTACCAGTTTAATACATTTTCATGCATCAGTGTTTACTATATATATTTATAAAGAGGCCGAGATCAAGGCTCTGTGGTGGCTATCCACACCCCCTCTAGTGTCTGACCACCCCATTTAAGCAGGGGCTCCTTCCACTACATTTCCCCAGTGGACTTTTCATGCCCCAGTCCAACACTGGTCATGGTTAAAGTTGTTTCGGGCTGATGGTAGGGTTCGGCTGTGGTGCATACCCCAGTTGTCAATAAGGCATCATGCTGGTTGGTGGTGGTTCCGTAATGGTGTGGTATGTGTTCACATGGCATGGGAGTGTCTGCTGATCCACCTGAACATGTTATAGACTGGTAACCCCTACATCGCATTGCTTGATAAACAACTGCAGCCCTTCATGGACTTCATGTACCCCCATAACTATAGAATATTAAAGCAGGATAATGCACTGTGTCATCAATCCCAAGATGGCCAGAATTGGTTAAAAGAGCATTCTGCAGAGTTCAGACGAATGGTGTAACCACCATGTTCACTTGACCTGAACCCAAACGAGCATTTATGGTACATGGTGGAGAGGTCCATCCAAACACAAGATCCTGCAACTAAAAGTATCAGGGAGCTGTGAGAAGCTATCCAGATGGCATGTGTCAACATCCCTCCAGAGGTCTTCCATCCACTTCTGGAATCAATTCCATGTCAAGTTGCTGCACTTTGTTGGGTTAGAGGGGAACCTACTCAATACTAGACATCTATCCTATTACTTTTTGCACTTCAGTGTATTTTTCTTTTATGGTTTTGAAAGTTAGCCTCTTCATTGGTAAGGGCAAGTGGATATAGCCCTGTAGATGTACACATTAAATGCAAATGGAAAGTCCAACTATTCCTTAGCAGTACAAGGGGTTCTGAAGAGAAAGGAAATACCCAAACATCACAAACCCTGGAACTGGCGAGAATTTCTTCCAGAATTCCAGAAGTGCAATGTCACTGTGGGGAAAGAGTTTTGGTTTCCTAATTTCTGATTTCTAAACGCATGGTGGTAGCCTCATATTTTTTTATATATTTAAGTGTGGTACCCCAGGTGTTGGTGTGAGAACAGATAACTTAGGTTTAGATGGTACATTACAGTTTATATGGCAGCTCCAGTGGATCTTCCTTCTTCTCTGGCAACAACTTCATGAGCTTATCCTTCTCAGGGTGAAGCAGAGAGTATAGCCCAATACACACAGTAAAATGATTTAAAGTGACAGCCTTGATAAATAGAATAATCTAAAAGATTTATTAAAAGGGAAGTAAGAGAACATAGGTAGAGGGAGGTCAATATGGAGAAAATAATAATCACCATACAAATGACAGTCAATTGAACACAAATTAAATATGATAGATGCAAGCCAGTAGATAGCAATATGGCAGTAAATAGGCAATCATTGTCTCCAATGGTTAAATAGGCTTCTTTATCCTAACTGCTGCAGAACCTCTTTGGCTATAGCTATGGAAAATACGGTTTCTCAATTACTTCAATACACTATACTCTAAACACACAATAACCATCTCAATAACACATATATTAAGAAATCACAAAACAGATTAATAATCAGCAAACCCCAGTCAATTACTTTAAAGTGAACACAACATTCTTTCATTGGATAACTTTATTGCTAGGTGGTCATTCTCCTATTGCATGAATGTACTTGTAATCCACAATAGGCAAAGGTAACACACTTGGCATCTAGTGTAAGACTGGTCTTTATTGATTCCAGAGAACAATAGCATCCACTTACCAATTATAAATCACATTGAGTACAGTTCCATTTTTATTGCACTCATTAGTATCAATAGCTCAGTCCCAAGTGAACTCTTAATCAGCTCTTACTGTATCAATCTTTATCAAAAAATGGCTTACTCTCTATTTATAATAATAGAGTCATTCCAATGGTTCAATGGTAGATCAGTCAACACAAATATCATGCTCTTATTACATATATATATATATATATATATATATATATATATAGATAGATAGATAGATAGATAGATAGATCAGTCAGGTATTAGAATTACTCAATATTACAATACACTTTCAGTAGGGAGCTCTCCCTGTATCAGTTTAACTCACCCAGCCTCCATGGACCTCTGCTGAGGCTCCCAGAGCTTACACACTGCCTTTCCAGATCTCTCAGACACTCTGCTGGTGCTTCTGTTGTAGTCCCTAGGACTCTATAAGTGGGTATCTGTGGCCCTGGCACTTGGCACCACCTCAGCATCATCGTTTGCTCAGTTTTAGCTCACAGATGAGATCCCTCCCCCTTTCCTACTCTCCAGCTCCACTCCTCTGCTTCACTGATCTGTGCATGTGCAAACAACAAATCCATTTCTTTTGCTATCTTGTCCCTTTCTGCGGCTCCATCTAGTGGCAATCACCCTAATTACAGTGTCCATTGGCTCTTATTAAAGCCAGGGGAATCACATAAACATTTAAATTTTAGTGGTGTGCCATGCCCTGCCCAATTTTAAAATGCAAAAATGAGTCCTGCCCTATAGATGCACCCTGGCACCTTGCTGAGAGGGTGAGTGCAAACTTATAGTCACTGTCATCATACTCTACTCAGTGTCAGTAATAGGGGGACAGGGTGAGTGCCCACTCAGTGTCATCATCTTCTACTCAGTGGTTTTAGGGGCATTGATGGGACATATGGAGTGGTCTGAGGAGCATTTATAGGGCATATGTGGTGGTAAAATGGGCATTGGTAGGGCATGTGGGATGGTGTGAGGGGCAGTGATGGGGCATGTAGAGTGGTCTGAGGGGCATTGATGGGGCATGTGGGGTGATCTGAGGTCAATTGGTGGGGCATGTGGGATAGTCTGAGGCATTGATGGGGCATGTGGGGTTGTCTAAGGAGCATTGGTAGGGCATGTGGGGTTGTCAAATGGCAGAGTTTTAATATAACATTTAATATTATGCTACACTTTAGTGCCCCCTATTCATAATATGCCACATAACTATTGCATATCTCCCTACTGTCTAGCTTTTGACAGGACAGTCCTGCTGTTAGGGAACTGTCCTCCCGTACCACCCAGAGGCTGCAGTGTCCTGAGGGGGAAGGTGCTGAGGGCAGTACTGGACAGTGGGAAAATAGATGCCATGAGCACAGCATCTGTTTAAAGTGCGGGAATAGCCCTCCCCAAGAGACCACACCCCTTTTTGGGATAGCTTGCATATTTGGAGTGCACAGGTATGTCCTCTTTGGTGATCAGCACCCTGCTCTAAACAATCCTAGATTGAACACTATATATATTTGCATAAATAAAAAAAATACAAGTATATGTGTTTTCGTTCTTTTCAAAAGACCTTAAAAGCAATGGTATGGTTCATTCTCCATACTTTTATTTAATAGATGAAAAATGTGATTTACTTTTCAGCAATTATTATTATCATAATGTTTTATTTATATGTTCACAAAAATACTTTGTTTAATGAAATGAATAATTTTATTTCTAAATAATAATCTCATAATTTCAAGATATGAAGTTGTATCCTTTTTTAATACACAACCATGTTTTCAGGATTTTTTGATGATTGAAGGGGGGCCAAATCTTTGCTATATCTTGATATAGTGACATGTAAGTAGAGACGAATGCAACATAATTAATTTTTGTGACAACAATGCTCAAATAAGTGAAATACAGTGAATATAGAATTTACAGACTCAAATTACAGTTTCTGGCTTTGTAAAATGTATACATTATAACATTTAGCCATAACACTGCATGTAACGGTGGTTTACTATATCAAACCCTTGGTATTGTTATACCTGCTATGTTATTTAAAAACAGAATATCATCGAATAGACATTTATTCTGTAGAATGCTTTTATATTACTGTATGTTTAAAACCCTGGGGCTCTCACTAATAGATTCATAGACTGAATGTAATTCTCTTGATACTATGCAACATAACATAACATTAATCTTTTTTACCACCTGCACTTTCACTAACATGGCGAAGTGATATAAAGTGACATACTGAGTTCATGTTTATGTCAACATGTAAAATGTTTTACTATAAAATAGCTGTCATCATCAGCCATAGGGTTTTTAAAGATTCTTGTTACTAAGGGGTAAATTTACTAAAGGTCGATTTTAATTTATCTAAATCGATCAACATCAATGTGTTTCAGGGGCCAAATCATATATTTACTAAAAATCAATATCAAAATTCATCTGTTAGTAAATGTATGATTTAGTTCCTGAAACACAACATCGATGTTGATAGATTTGCATCGATTTTTAATTGATTAAAATCAATGTTAAAATCCAGGTCTATACCGGTGTAAGCCACATCATGGTTCAAATCCAGACAACGGAAGCCCAGCAGTGAAGATCCCGACAGGTAAGTATTTTCTATTTACTAACCTAACCTCTCCCCCCTAACCCTAACCCTCCCTTAGGGGTGCCTAACCTAACCACCCCCCCAAGTGCCTAACCCTAACACCCCTCTAAGTGCCTAAACCTAACCCCCCCTTCCTCGCAGCCTAACCCTAAGTCTCCCGGGGGGGGGTGCCTAACCCTACACCTCCTTTCCCCTAGCCTAACTCTAACCTCCCAGGGGGGTGCCTTACCCTAAGTCCCCCCCGGGAGGACCTAACCTAACCTCCCTCACGCGGCTGTCCACGCCCGGTTCCCTGCTTACCTTCGATTGGTAAGCCTGGTGTCGGGCTCCCGGCGTAGGTCTAATGACAGGCGTCAGGATTTCGATGCCTATCATTAGACACTTGCCAGGATTAGACAGTTGGGAAGCCAGCGGTCGGGATTTCATCTGTCAGCTTCCCAAGTGCTTCCTCATCAGGCTGTGGTAATCCTGTGTGCAACTGATTAATATGAGCTTGACTGAAATAGCAGCCCCACGGGCAGTAATTGATTTATCTTTTGATGGTCCTAAACATCACTGTAAGGTGTGTATTCAGCTTATCTGAGACCATTACTGGCTCCCGCAAAAGGTAGAAGAATCGGCTACTGACGGTCACACCTCAGGTAAGTATCAGGAAGATAATTTGTATTTTTTTGTGATTTTTTTTTTAATCTAATATTAAATATTTGTTAATTCATGGTGTTTTGGGGGCTGATTCTGCATTGCACTAATGTGCAATGCTGAACGCAGATTCCCGATTATAGGTAATCTGCACATGCGCAGGACCCGTTCTGCGAATGTGCAGAACGGGTCCTGCGTGATTGCATGCAGCCCCTTCTTTGCCTCTGCCTGACTGACAGGCAGTGACATTTAAGGGGAGGTGCAAGGGCAGCGGCGGCCGGTGTTCCCAGAAACGGCCTAGCAAACCAGCCAGTCTAAGTAAGCTAAGGTTTACTCAGCTGGCCAGCGGCCCAGCGCCGTCCACCATCATGACCGATGGTCGCGATGGTGATCGCAGCCTGCGACCTTGGTGGCAGTGCTAGGATCGTAAATGCAGCATCTCCTACTGCATTAGCATATTAGCAATGACAGGGTGCAGCTTTGCAATTCCGTCCTAAGCTGAATCACCCCCTTGATCTCTAATTATTTCTGCCATACCCTGCACATGTATTATCATGAATGAGTTATAATTAGTGCAAAACCATTCTTAGTTTGCCTCACAGGAATAAAATACACTACGGGCCAAATGTAATAGGGTGAGGGTTTAGAAAATGTGAAAGTTTAGCAGTAAAACTCTCACACTATTACATTGATCGAGTTGTATTTTCAAAACAGGAAACATCTGGATGAGAGGTTAAATCTTGAGAGTTTTTTGAGTCTGAAAAACATGTGAGTTTGCATAGTCTGTGACTTTATTACATTGGCTGAGTTTAAAAATGTGACAGTTTTCTCTCACATTATCTAAACTCTCACCCTATTACATTTGGCCCTACATTGGGCTCCACAGGAATAAAACACACTATATTGACCACCACAGGAATAAAACACACTACATTGGCCTCCACAGGAATAAAACACATACATTGGCCTCCACAGGAATAAAACACACATACATTGGATCCACAGGAATAAAACACACTACATTGGCCGCCACAGGAATAAAACACACACATTGGCCTCCACAGGAATAAAAGACATACATTGGCCTCCACAGGAATAAAACACACTACATTGGCCTCCACAGAAATTAAACACACACATTGGCCTCCACAGGAATAAAACACACACATTGGCCTCCACAGGAATAAAAGACATACATTGGCCTCCACAGGAATAAAACACATACATTGGCCTCCACAGGAATAAAACACACACATTGGCCTCCACAGGAATAAAAGACATACATTGGCCTCCACAGGAATAAAACACACTACATTGGCCTCCACAGAAATTAAACACACAGACTTTGGCTTCCTCAAGACTTAAACACACACACTTTGGCCTCCTCAAGAATAAAGCACACCTACACACACATTGGCCTCCATAGGAAAAAAACACACATACATTAGCCACACAGTGCGTGACTTATGATATCATGCTGCCCCATCTTCATAGGTCATGGCCAGGGCACGCCTGAGCCTCCAGATGAGCCCAGGCCAGCGCTGCCCAGGCCCGCAGTACAAGTGCGCTTACCACCATAGCCAGCGTGCCGAGGCACAGTGATTGATGCATTAATGTCTTAAACATTATATATAGCCATAGATTAATTTAAAAAACATGCAGGTTTTAGTGTTGTGTAGCCCCAAACACTTTTTTCGTGAATGTACATGGAAGTTTCAACCACTTAATAAAAGTGGTAGATTCCCAGTAAAAAATACTTATTGATATTGAAAGAAAGGAAACAAAAACATACCCACTAATCTGACATAAGTTCGGGAGATCATGATTCTGTGAGTCTCCTGGACAAGACAGAGGGGTCTACTTACTACAATCCGAATATTGAACGCACATTGTAGTGTGATATTACCGACTGAATTCACATTGCGAAATCAGGCAATACCACAGGGATTTACTAAAAATCTCTTGCAGGGACAGAGCTTGCGATAGCTCTGTCCCTGCGAATCCCCTCCGCACACTTATCATGGTATTTTCAGAAAAAATACCGTGACAAGTGCCCGCACATGCGCCGACCGGCCACCGCTAAGCCCCGCCTCCTGCCATTAAGCCCTGCCCTCCTCGACCGTGAACCCCCCCTCCATTAATTACATTTACCTCCGGTGACCAGGACTCCAGTGATGTCCTCCGTGACTCCAGTCAGCTGATCTTCTATCCTGCACTGGGACCCGGTCAGCTGACGGGTCCCAGTGCAGGATGGGAGACCAGCTGACCGGAGAGAGGACATCACAGGAGTGCCGATCACCGGTCCCTGGACTCAGGTTAGTTATGTTCTTTTTCACTTTTTTTTTTTTTTTAAGCAGTGATCAGCGTGTGGTCTGTTTAGACCACACAGCTGATCACTGGGGCTGGCTCTGGGCTCTGATCTGCCTGTTAGAGCAGAGCAGGAGTCTAGTAACTGGGGGAGACCCTGGATAACGCCACCTCCAGGTGGCGTTATTATCACAGGGCTTCCCACAGTATTTTTTCACATTTTATTTTTAGTAACTACCAGACAGATTGCATTTCCCTTTACAATTATGGGAAATGCGATCTGATTACTAAAAATAAGTGATAATTAGGGCTTGGAGTAGAATTTTACAAATTCAACTCCAATTGCCCTTTAGTAACTTTAGATGGTACTAAAATAATGTGAAAAGGGTGTGAAAACACCCTTTTTCACTTTATTTTAGTAAAAATAATGTTAATAAATAGAGCCCTATGAAACCATAAGTTTACAAATGTTTGCCATTTCTGACTCTATTGCATCTTCCCCAACAATCTTTACTCCACAACCACAGTTAAGCCCTAGCCCAGTGTTGGCTAACCTTGACACTCAAGCTGTTGTGGAACTATATATCCCAGCATGCCCTGCCACAGTTTTAGCATGCCCTAATAGCAAAACTGTAGCAGTGCATGCTGGGTTATGTAGTTCCATAACAGCTGGAGTGTCAAGGTTAGCCAACACTGCCCTAGCCCTTTGTCTGCCCAGCCTACCCAGCCAGACAATGTGATTTGGTAATGTCTAACTATCAAAATAATCAGCTGGCCTTACTCACCAACCAAAATGCAGCAAATAAACACCATAACAAGTCAGGCCACAGGCGTAATCGCAGCTTGACAGGCTTACCAAATGAAGTTGGCTGATCTGCAAACACCCTTGAACAAATAAGGGATGATAATTATGTTCCACGATGCATTCCTAATAATGTTGGAATCAAATAACTGGACATTTTTATATGGATGTTGGAATAATAGTTTCCAGGATAGGATGGTGGAATCTAATAATCAGTTCCAGGACAGATCAGTAAGGATGATGGAATTCCAAACAAACACTACTCGTGACCTCAATGCTACTATTGCCAGTTTAGGTAGGGACATTAGGGATCACTTACTAGAAGCTGCCTCTAGCACATTGGCTGCAAGCACCTCCCAAAACACCACACCAATACCAAGTCCCACCCAGATGCACATTGTGCACCCGAGGTGGGTCATAACCCCCAAGATCTGCTGCATCTAGGGGAAGATTGTAAATGGGGTTACTTAAAAAAAAGCATTATTAGTTTGGCACAGGTATTTTAAAAAGGACAAAGTACAAGTTTGTGCCTATTGTCTATTTTAATTTAATTTTATTATGCAATAAAACATTTTTTTTAAATCCTCTGAACTCATTAATGTCTGCAAAACTTATGGAACATACATTGTGTATATTCACCAACACCATTATAGTGCAACTATGGTATGAACACATTCAGACACAATAAATATAAGTACACATTCTAAATGTCGCAGATAACATAAGGGTAGAGTGTTGATACTGTTAGGCCAAAAACACACATTACTTTAAATTCATCACAATTTCTGCACCAGTTTAAGGTAAAGGTAAATACTATAAAGTAAATGTCTGGGCTTGAAAATCAGGGAAAACATGCATATAACTGCAAACATAGGCAAACACTATCCTTACTAAATTGACCCCATGGTGTTTGGTAGAGATACCGTGCCCAGTCCAGTGTGGCAGAGCCATGACTGCCAAGAGTCCTTGGAAGCTCACAAGTTGTAAGAGACAGAAGGGAGATGATCCACAGTAAGGGGTAAATTTATTAAAGTGAGAGTTTTTAGAAGTGGAGATGTTACCCATAGCAACCAATCAGATTCTAGCTATTATCTTCTAGATCACAGGTTCTCAAACTCAGTCCTCAGGACCCCAAACAGTGCATGTTTTCCATGTCTCCTCACAGAATCACAAGTGAGATATTAGCTCCACCTGTGGATCTTTTGAAATGTGCCAGTGAGTAATGAGTACACCTGTGCACCTTCTGGTTGACCTGGAAAACATGACCTGTGTGGGGTCCTGAGGACCAAGTTTGAGAACCACTGTTCTAGATGGTGCTTGTTAAATGTTAAGTAGAATCTGATTGGTTGCTAGGAGCAACATCTCCACTGCTAAAAACTCTCACTTTAGTAAATATACCCAGTCTGTATCTCATCTTGATGCCTATATATTTAAAGAAGACTGAGCTTTATAAAACATTAATTGCTGAAGAGATTTGTGCACTCAGGACTGAGAGATATAGCTGATAGAAAGCTGGATTCCATTTCTGTGTGCAGGACATCAGCAATATATGCCAATTATTAAATTTTTGTAGATTACAAATACATGCTTAGACAGTGGCTTTTGAGAAAGGATTGAGTATCCAAAACGCGTCAGACAGGACCATTAAATTGGGGAACTACAGCTGGATCCAATGTTTACTTTTTCTGTTATCATAGAGACTGAGGAGAACCTTTGCATGCCAAATATAATCTGATGTTTCCAGGACATTAGATCTTTGCATTTTATACTGTATGTCCAGCAGGCTTAATACCAGAGGGGGAGGAGAAAAGGAACCAGCGCTAGGTTGTTTTTACTAATTAAATAAAAAGTTGGACGGATATACAGTGTTATAAATGTTACATTACATTCTTGCTAATTGCTTATTTGGGACTGACGACCCCCACCAGCTGCTTATTGACATCGCGTTGGATATATATATATATATATATATATATATATTACATTTTAATACCAGAGGGGGCCTTTTTTCACATGGATAGCTTATGTTTTATGATTAAACGTGAGCATTGTAATTTTAATAAAAAATGGACCCTGGGTTGCACTGTGTTGCCCTATTGGTTATTTATGAGAAATCCTTTGTGATGTTATTGAACTATGTAGTAGAATACTGGAATGTTCCTTATGTTCATTCTTACAAGAAATTAGCTAGTAAGGAGCTTTCTATAGGTGGACGGCTTTCTCTACCCAGTTAAAGGCAGGATTTCTCCTCATCACTATTTTGAATACACACAAGGGCTTTTTTATCCAAATGGACTAGAGTATGTGTTTTGTTTGTTCTTTGTTTTATGACATATGAAATGGGCTGAATATTATATGTAATCCAAAAAAGTGCAACAGCAGAAAAAATGTATCTCATGCATTCACCTATCAGGAGACTACTCCAATGAAAGAACTCTATTATTAAGTAAATGACTGATTAGTCTGGGGTTTGCAGGTTTTTTTTGTATATTAGCACACAAGGAATCTATCTTGCTATTTAATATACATCTATGTATTTGTGAAATATACTGTGTGTTAAAAATATAATAGCAGCTGAGACTGAGGATTCTGATTGATTCACAAGTTTGATACAGTATGCTAGTTACTGTATTCACTGTAGAGAGTTATTGATAACTATTTACTGCATCTTTCTATTATCCCATTTGTGTGAAACTCCATGTCATATTGTATGTTTATAATTATATTATATTTTTTTGCCTATTGCATTATTGCTTCATCTTATTACTTGGAAATAATGTCCTTAGTCACTCCGTTACTAATAATACATTTGCCAGATTATTCTGCCTATCAAGATTGTCACATTAAGTCATTTTACTGTGTGTGGGCCTAGCCTCTCTGCTACAGTCTTGGAAGGGAGAGCCGGTGGAGTCATTGTCATAAGGAAAGAAAGTCTACTGGGGCTGCCATCTCTACTGTAAGGTACTATTTACACCTAACTTTTTTGTGCCCACCTAAATTTTTTGTGCCCACACTTCCACATATTTGAGGTACCACACACATTCCAGGAAGCTGTATTTACAAAGTTGTACTACACCATTTCCACTTTTGAACATAATTGTGAATTGGGGGTCATAGATAGTCTACTGTAGACAATGGAGGCAGCATTAAAGGGATACCACCTCCATTGCCCCAGGTTCATTATGCACCCCGCTCCTGGCACACAATATGAGATCTGCTCCTGGCAGCATCATGACACAATGTAGCAGCAGAGTAGCTGACCAGAAGGTAGGACCAATAATTTTGGTAAAGTAAGATGGTAAAGGTGTAAAGTGATTGGTATAAATACAGTCTATGAGAATCAGAGAGAATCAATGTACTGCATATTTTTGAAAGCATACAGTAGTTTTACAATTCTTGAGATACAGGAAACTTCAAAGTAAGGGAGGTATCAAATTAGCCGCAATCAGCAAAAAATAGGGATTTTTCACCCATTACCCCCAGTTTTTTGCCATTTTTTCCCCCTATCCTATTGTTTCAGACAATATAATAAGATATTTCACCTGAAAACACATAGGATCTGTGATAAAGTCACAAACCTACAGATGTGTTCAGCTACATCGTTGCTGCGTATACAGCAAATCGCACCATGCATGGATTGAGACGTGCATCCATGAGCAGATACGTGCACTGTGTTCACAACTACGCCTCCATAGGATTGCATGGTGCGATCACAGTGTGCACCATAGCATACCACAGCATATTCTGCTGCAGGTAATCACATGGCGCAATGCGTGCACATGTTGGTAGTGAAGTTGGTATGATGTATCTGGATACATCTGTATGTGTTTTCGCCACTGAAGCTGTGAATAAACAACATTTATTGTGGATTATTTTTCAGCACACATCAGGTCCCCCAAAAAAAGCCCCGATAAGTGCCAGTGTCGGGCGGACTTCAGGGCTAATTGTATAGCTCCGGGGGATCCATTAGCTCCTGAACAATGTTCGGGGCTAATTGGATAGCGCCCTAAATGTTTTCTGAATTTCATAATATCCTATTTCAAAATGTGTCAGTATGTTTATAAATATATTTTAAAAAGTTCCATGAAACTGGGACAGACATTTTAGTTGTACACGCTGTGAGTTTGCTTGACTTAAATTAATTGATGTTGTAATTATATCTTCCCTGTCAAGATGCCAAATGGTTATCACTAATCCTACAAATTGCAATTAATTAACTCCATAAAGTTGTTTTGCTCCAGTTAATTAAGTCAATTATTGATGACTTTTGAAAGTGTTATTTCAAGAAAGCAACATTTTTGTTCTTAATAATATGGACATTAATTAACAATTTACAAATATATTGTATGTTTTATATTATAAAGCAAATAAAATTAAAATGACTGCATTTAATGATATTTCAGCTATTAAAACATTGTCACAGATAATAAATCAATACGTTATTCACAGTCTGCACGTGTTATTCGCTTTAAAAACATTTCGATTTTAAAATAGTGATCTGTATTAGGGGTATTTCTAGACGTGTTTGGACCCCAGAGCAGAACTGAGATAGGACTCTCTATGTTCCATTAAAAAGGCATTCCCACTACAATGTTTGCTCCTGTACTAATCATATGTGTAGTAAATCATAAATACCTAGAAAAATTGATTATGAATCTCTATTAAGTTTATTCTTTAAAACACATTTTTTTTCTCTGGAAGGGAGAACCATAGCAGTTGCCTGGATTGCTTTGGCAATATATATACATTTGATATATGTAAAATAAATATTTAGTATAAGGGAATGCTTAGTGGAATGGTGCCCAAATGTGCCACATTTCTCTATAAACTTTAAATTTAAGGGCACACAAAAGGTAGATAAGTGCTTAGTTAAGCACATGGTAATTGGTGAAAATGTGACAAATACTCTGCATTAATACCTCCAACGCACTGTTTTGCCTTCAGCATTTTTTTTATATGCATTTATTTCTGTGTAAGTTCAACCTAGTGTCCAGCCTAGTATCAGTTTAACTAAACAATTTAGGCCTCCTTAGTTAGTTTCCCAATGCTCCCTTGGTAGGAGAATGTCAAGATCTCCATCTTGGATCTCACATAATTCAGCAAAAATGTGCATATATTCCTCCTCTCACACAGCATCAATTGTAAGGACTCTGACCTACATCTGCCATCAGTATATCAGTTATGTTTTATGTTTGCATTACATCAGTGCATGTTGTAATCATATTTCATGTTCTATGTTTATGTTTCAGTTTTACCACATTCTTCTAACACAGAAAATACCAATTTGCAGATCTTCACATCTACTGTAGATTGGATGATTGAAAAGTAAGAGTAGTCATGATGTCTATATATAGTCCAAGGGAAAGCATATAGTGAGGATGGACCGAGCACTAAGTTTTAATGCACAATCCCAATTTTCAAGTGCCAAAAGGAGCATAGCCTTCTGGAAAAGATTATAGATTATCAGGTAATCTATATTTAGCCTTAAAAAATGTATATATCAATTATACTGACTCAATGCCTACAGTGGCTTTGAGTTAATCTGGTGATGACAATCATTCCTATGCAGCTGTTTTGGAAGAAAACAAAAGGAACTGCAGTCTACGACATAAAAAAATATAAGTGATAAAAGATAAGTGGCACTATTGCTTACAGATATAGATATAGGGGCATTCATTTTTACTATAATATCCATTGGGACGATTATTTACTTTCCTTTACTGGTATCCAGAGTCTGGGGGTACCAGGAGGGGCTAAATGCTACTTGGGCTGCCCCCCTAGAAGACTCTGACCAATGCCAAGGAACATGCGATTTCTCGACAGTGACAATCACCTCTTTTGTTTCTGGTGGTATTACATAGATTTATATAAATTTGGTTATTTCAGGGCCTAAAATGGTTGGCAAATCAGCCAAAAATTGGCAATATCATTACAAAATTGGCAGCATTTTTTCTCATCTTTTTAGCTTCTGTGAGCCTGGTTTCCAATGTCAGTTTTTGTTCTGTGCTGAAATCGTAATGTAAAAGTTAATTTTACAGCTGCAAGCATCGTCTGTATGGATGTGTACTCTGCTCAGAGGTTCAGATGGAAGCTCTACACTACTAGGGGAAGGAATGTAGTAAACCTTCTAAAGAGTGGACAAGTAGAGTAGTTGTCCATGTCAACCAATCAGCTTTTATCTAGCATTCATCAAGTAAATTCTATAAAATAATAGGTAGAAGCTGATTGGTTGTTATGTGCAACTTCTCTACTTTTACACTTCTCCACTCCTTATAAAGCTTGATACATTTCTCCCTAAAATGTTTATTTACTAAGCATCGGGTTCTAACATCTGGCGCCTCCTATTGTGTTTATGCCTGAAAGCAGGAACCAGCAGGAACCTTTCTGCTCTGCACTTCCAAATGAACCCCTGCGCAGAGTACACACCCACACAGACCTTAATCCCTGAGCAGAATACGCACCCACACAGACCGTAATCCCTGAGCAGAATATAGTACAGCTACACAAAAGAAAAGATAGACCTTCAATCTATTCATATGTTGAACAGTCATCCATTCTGAAGAGACTCATTAAGCCCAATTGTATATCAGGTGGAGGTGCTCCCAGGAATATAGTCAATCATTACACAAAAAAGAAAAGAAAAAGGTATTCCCATGAGGGACACTAACTGGATGAATTGTATTATGAGTAACTACATTTTAATAAAGGTCCAGATACATAAAGTAATTAAAATATAACTTTTATTGATGTCAAATTAAATTACTAATAATTTATTATTTATATTAGTACTGTGAAATAAAGTGATTTAAAAGACACTATTCACTTGTGGATGTATTTTTATTATTCCATAATTTAAATGATCTTTTAAGCTCCAATGTATACTGTTCTATTAATGTATATATACAGACCTGTGTATTAAAATTATCATATAATGTGAAAATTGTACCACTAGGGTCAATGATAACCACTGATAACTTCTGAGTACAATATGTAACTCTCCATATAGATCCTATTATTGGGAAAATTTTATGGAACTATCACAGATTGGCCAATTTAGATAAACTCCATAAGAATATGATTATAATTCTGAGTGGCTTTCATTGACTCTAGTGGTACAACTTTCACATTATATGATAATTTTAATAAACAGATCTGCATATCTACATATACACCCACATGGACCTTAATCCCTGATCAGAATACACACCCACACATACCTTAATCCCAGAGCAGAATACACACCCACACATACCTCAATCCATGAGCAGAATATACACCCACACATACCTCAATCTCTGAGCAGAATACACACCCACACGGACCTTAATCCATGAGCAGAATGCACACCCACAAAGACCTTAATCCCTGAGTAAAATATATACCCACTTAGACCTTAATACCTAAACAGAACACACATCCACATTAACCTAAATCCCTCAGCAGAAAATACACCCACAGACCCCTTAATTCCTGAGCAGAATATACACCCACACAGACCTTAATCCCTGAACAGAATCCACATCCACACAAAACCTTTATCCCTGAGCAGAATATACACCCACACGGACCTTAATCCCTGAGCAGAATATACAGCCACACACACTGTAATCCCTGAGCAGAATACACGTTCATATGGACCTTAATCACTGAGCAGATTATTTAACCACACAGACCTTTATTCTTGAGAAGCATATACACCCACATGAACCTTAATCCCTGAGCAGAATATACACCCACATGGACCTTAATAATGGACCTTAATCCCTGAGCAGAATATACATCCACACAGACCTTAATCCCTGATCAAATACACACCCATACTGACCTTCATCCCTGAGCAGAGTATACACTCAATTGGTCGACCAATATATCTTCCAGTGTGTACCCAGCTGTACACATTAACTACAAAATTTTTACAACACAGGGATACAGATTCCTCACCTGAACATTTTTTCCATAAACTGACTACTTCAGTGATCCAAAGCCAATTTATTTTAACAGTAACTACTGTATATTTTTGACCATTTAAATTCGTACTCTATCAATCAACTCCACTCACAAGTTTTACTGTACATTGGCTTTTTAAAGGAATTTTAAAATGTACTTTTTCCATTTTCATCTGTTCACGCACGCATGGTCATCAACTGCAAGTAACACACTCACGGATATTTGTCCACACGTCACAGTTTACCACCATTGTCTGACTGGAATCCAAAGATGGCTTTCAGACAAATCAAGGAGCACAGATCAGTCACATTCATCAGCAACTAAATAAGAATATTTTCAAGGGTCAAAGCAGATGTGGTTTATGCCACAGCATCTAAAGACTGCTGCCCAGGAGAAAAACCGAAGTTTCCCAAATCGCTTCCAAACATGGGTACATAATACAAAATAATCTCCGGCACTGGTTTTAGTTTATATAAATGTGATTTTTTTTTTATGCATAAATACTTTAAATGTGGATAAATAATGACCTTTATGACCAGAACTTTGCCTGTCCAATGAATAAACTCCTTTACTCACCTTACATGTGCTGTGCACATAACCAAAGGAAAATTGTCCATTACAATAGTTTAGGTGTGAATGAAATGTGTTTTATTTTAAATTTCACAGTATATAAAATACAAATATGTCTTGGAACTTGTCAGTTCCTAAAACACACAAAGGCAAATTTAATAAAATAAAATAAATGAAAATAGGCTGTTGACACTAAAAATTCACATAATAAATACAAATACTTAAAAATGTGAATCAATTGAAAGAAAAAAGTAAAACATAAAATAATAAAAACAAAATGAGTTTCACTTATTTGGAATCTTGCAACATGTTTAATGGCTCAACCTCTTCCTCAGGCAATGCATTTGAATAACTTAATTTTGTAATTAAATTCTAGTTCTATAGAAAATACTTTGCACAAGTTAGCGTGAAACAGCGTTTTGTTAAAATCCCCCCAAACATCCTCTGGCAGTTTCTATTTTCTATTATTTTTTGGGATTTTTGTATTTTTTACATGCAAAAATTGGAATCCTATTTGTAGAGTAGTTGGATTGTAAAATGATTTTTTGACAGTTTTGCAATCAAAAATCATGTTGAAAAGCAGCTTTTTACTAAATCACTGCATGATATATTTAGTTATTTACTCCTATATGTACAGTTCCCCTGATCGCTCTATATCAAATCAATCTTCATTTTACTCAAGTGTACCTTGTTTTTCTCACTGGACACTGGGCAGTACACAGGTTATGATGGATGTTTTTAGATTTAAAAAAATTATTAAAAAATTATTATGAATCTTTAATTAAGGCAGTAGCATATTTGGGTTTCCAGTCTGCAGCAAGTCAAATTAAAACTTGTCCCACACCCAGCATCTTGGCTCCTCCCTACCGCAATGGCTAGTCATCAGAATTAGGAGACTTTAAATCCTCTAAAGAGCAACTCATGGTGGTCCTGGCTGATGCCAGCAGCAGCCTTTCTATTTATTAGCCATGTGTAAAGTATCATTTCTCCTCTAGGGCTGGGACTGATTCGATTAACCAAAAATTGTCTGCATAATATAATATATATTATTTTTTTTTACATAATCAATGATGACAAGAAAGGAGATTAAAATGGATGTCCAGACTCCAGGGAAACTAATGCCACCAGCAGTCTTCCAATTTTTTAGCTGTATTCCATTCCCTTCTCCCTTCCCTAGGTTTTCATCATGGGCAACCTATTCTGTATACTATATATTAATTTATACATTTAAAAAAAATAATCAATGATGACAAGAAAGGTGGTGATACAGACTCCAGGGCAACTAGCACCTCCAGCAGCCTTCCATTTTTTTTTGCTGTATTCCATACCCTTCTAAGCTTCCCAAGTCTTCATCATGGACAACCTATTCAATTTATATAGTTTTAAAAAAAATAATCAATGATGACAAGAAAGGAGAATAAGATGGTGGTCCAGACTCCAGGGCAACTAGCATTATCACCAGCCTTTTAATTGTTTGGCTGTGTTCCATTCCCTTCCCCACTCCTCAGGTCTTTATCATGGATATCCTCATCAACAAGGACTAAGAATGTTTGGCCTTGCTGTTGACGTGAAAATACTGCAGACTTGGGAAGAGCCCCCTCACCTTGAACTCCTCTTCTTAAAAATAAAGGCTGCATGCTTCTTGTCCAATGATCTACAGAGCTTTGGCTGTTACCACCTGGAGCATTCCCTCCTCTCAGTGTTCTTGAGAAGGGAATCAGGGTGTTGACAGCCAGGGCTCTAGAGAGCATTACATGAACAGCCTTCATTTTTTATTATTTATATTTATTATTTATTTTAAAAATGTAACACTCAGGCACAAAAACAAACATTAATCTATATTAACTGCACAGACAATGGCCATTTTGAAAACTGTACCTGTACCTCAAAGATCTAACAACCAAACTCATAAAATTACCAATAGGGATTGGATTTGTTCTTGTATCTTGTATTCAAGACAGTACCTGGGGTTTTGGGAGCGCCAGCAAAAAATATATAAAATAGTTTAACATGATATTGTTTGTTCTTCTTGCAAGGTGTACTGAAACAAACATTCTATAATTCTTTTAAAAAATACAAATATTTTATATAACCAATATATATTTTAGCCTGGTGGTCATCTTCTTCACAGTTGATATCGAAAATGTCATTATCATTATCATAAGCATCATCTTTCTTATCACTGATATCAGGAAGATTATCAGCTTCTCCCCCAAAACTAGGTAATCTCCACTTGAATCTGGAAATGTGTACACATTTAAAAAAATTACAATGGTGTTTCTCAAAAAATGTGTAGAACATTTTGATTAACACCAAATACTCTACATTTTTAGATAACAGCCTCCTATGTAAATCATGTCCAATGTTCCCTGGTGTGCTATACTCTTTCAGAGTACACACTGGTTGTTAGGCAGCATAAGTACTCCATAGCTAATGTGTACAAATTGCTCCAAACTTCCTTCTTTCCCTCCTAAAATTTAATGGAAACTCTGTGATGCTAATTTGTTTATTGACATTAAAGTATTCCTACATCAACCTACAAATTGACACTGCTAAACAATGAGATGTGATAGAGTTGTCACTTTCAAAATTGGGTATTTCTTTTAAGCCTGTCTAGATGTTATAACAAGTTTTTCCTAGATGAAGCTGAGGATGTGGCACTTCCTAGTAGAAGCTGAGGATGTGGCACTTGGTCCATCAACTTTTTCACAAAGATCTCTTTACATATCTTAGGATCTGTGTCATTTGAAAAAAAAGACATGACATAGAACTTAAACCTAGGATCAAGCATGGTTAACAAAATGTATATTTATTTTGAAAGATCTTGAACACCCTTCGGTCATTGCATAGGGATTAAAGACATTGATCACTTACTTTCATCATATGCTCCTTCAGCTTCTCTGAATGTTTTTCAAGTAGTTTAATTAGGGGTATAATGTGACTTAGACTGGCAGTGTCAGAACGCATTTTGTTTGTTACACTTTCAAATGTCTTTAATGTAGCATGCATACAACTAAAAGGATAATCCAGTGTGTTGCAGTATGGTAACATGTCTGGGGGACTCAATCCAACTGCTAGAGGCCACCCACGGCCATATTAGAAATTCCATAATACAAATCCTCACATATTATACCAAGTTTCATTGTCCACATTAGACTCAGCACTGACATTTTAATTGCTACCAGGAGCAATGTGTGTGATGCTGCAGGCTCATAGGATTGTTATCACAACCCTTAAAATCATTGTTTACATTTCGTACTGCTGTGTGGGAAAAGTTAATGTTTTTTACCATCTTCTGAACTGCTTGAATATATTGTTAGAAGCTAAACAAATGAGCCATATTATACATTAGGCACAGTGAATGCTATTTTGTATACATGAGAGTTGTATTTAAGTTTTTTCCTATATTCATGAGACACTTCTGAGTTTTTATAATCTTTAGCATGGCTACTATACAGCACAGATTTTTGTGTTTTTGTTTAGTTTACAGAAGAATAATCCCATTTTCTCAGGTAAATCTGCTGCTAATTTTATCCACAATAATGATGGTTTATATAATATTTATCCATCATTCACACTGCATCATGGGTATTTGTTTGTTTGAGTTTTATTAAGAGAATGTTACTACTATTTAACATCAAATAATCTCTTGTTTTATAAATGTATTAAGTGAAATGTTCAGATGGCTAGCTATTCAGAACTCATGTACATCTGGACTAATTTTACGGCAAAAACAAATGCATCCATCTCTCCAACTGTAACAGTATCATATGCACCAGGTTTACACAGGAGAGAACAAAAACATATGCACCAGGTTTACTCAGGAGAAAACAGTTTAGTCTATGCCAAGAGTAACAAAAGTTATATATTTTGTCTGTATTAGTAGGAAGTTCTAAAGTAAGATTACCGAATTTGTAAACAGTATAATATAGTAATGAAGTATCATACATATAAAATACAATAGTGTCTGGACAGTGTTATTAATAAAAGCAGGTCACATTTACCAAGCAAAATATGGGATGCAGTCAGGAAGCCAACGGTCGAAATGCCGACCGCCGGCTTCCCGACTGTGCAATCCCGACAGAGGACTAATGATAGGCGTCGAAATCCTGACACATATCATTATCCCTATGCCAAGAGCCTGATGCCCGGCATACCGAATGAAGGTAAGCTGGGCGGTGGGCATAAGAGGGAGGGTTAGGTTAGGGTCTCCTGGGGGCCAGGGATCAGGATTTAGGTTAGGGGCTCCCAGAGGGGAGAGGGTTATGCACCCCCCCGGGAGGGTTAGGGATAGGCTAGGGGTAGGGGAGGTTAGGGATAGGCACCCCTGGGGGGAGGTTAGGGTTAGACCCCCCCTGGGAGGGTTAGATTTAGGCTGTGGGGAGGGTGAGTTAGGATTAGGCACCTACAGGGGGGTTAGGGGGGAGGTTAGGGTTAGGCACCCCTAAAGGTGGGTTAGGGGTAGGGGGGAGGTTAGGGATAGTTAATTACTTACCTTGTCGGGATTTTCACTGCTGCTGGTCTTCCAGCATCGGGATTTGAACTGCCAGACATAGGTCCGGTGGTCATTCATACCGATCCTGCAAAGTACAATTAAATACAGATACAAATTCAAAATTAAAGTACAAGTTAAATTCAATTAAATATATACTGTCTGTGTAAATATAAATTGTCTTGCACTTTAAAAATTAAAGTGGAATGTACTTAACTAGTGTGGTCCAACTGCAGATATCAATTAAAAGCCAATTCATATAATATAGTAACTAGTCTAATTATTTATAACATAAGTATCCAGATGCCAAAAGAGATACACATCCTGACAGGCGTCTATAGGCCCCCATACATGGTGTGATATACTAGCCAATCCAACGGATTGGAACGATATCATCCCAATCGCTCCATGTGTGGGGGCCTCCTGATATGTCAGCCGATCCGGCCATTGCATCGCAAGGTGCATATTGCATCATGTATGGTGGCCTTATGTGTCTGTGTCCATAACTGGTCACATTTACATGAAAATGCCCCTAATATACTCTACCTACAGTATGACTGCTCACCCCTTCCCACCGCTGTTGCACTTCTCTATACTTAGGTAGTATTATGTGTAATATGCAACAGACTCTACATACAAATGCATGTGAATGTGTTTTATTGAGCACATACATGGTACTGAATCATGCATTTTATGAAAAAAACATGTATGCAGTACATCCAACTCTATATGAGCCTCTGTATCCACACAAATGCCACAAATACATATATGTGGCAATTCAAGATATAACTGGAACTCACTGCAATTAGCAATTATAGAAAGGGTTGAGTAATTGTAAGATTTTTTATTATTATTATTTTTGTGTTTTTTATTTAACAGCCTTGATTTCTTTTAAGATTTTTCTCAGATTAAATAATTTTTCATAATGATAAAATATATTAAGGAACATTAAATTCTTTGAACCAGAAATTGTTTCACTGAAAGACCTTGCACATTGAAGTGCATGGACTATTAAGGATAATGGCATACACAAGTACATTGTTTCCACATGTATTTATCAATTTACATATTTCATGGTGATAAATCTGTTATTAAGCTATCCACATAAGACTCCATCTTGTTGCAAGATGGTGTGTGCCTTTAAGTATTCATAGCTTTAATTGTTTAATGTTACAGAGACTGATTTCTGCTGAGCTTTGAGTTGTAGAACCTTGAAATGTCCAGATAGTGTTATGCATAAGAATGTGTATTCTTACCTCCTTACCCCCCCTAACAGTTCACTCCCTTGTGTATAAGATAATAATGTAATGTGAATATTCTGATATGTTGCAAAATGAGAACACTGTGCTTTATATTATTGTACGACACGCAAATATAGTCAGAGGGAATCTTGAAACCAAGACTGATGTTTGTGGTGATACCATCTCCTGAGATCTCAGTAATGCAAGGGTCTGACATTCTCTAATGAGCTTTGGCTGGTGATTAATTACAGAATATTGATTCCGATCTATCACTTGGATGTTCCCATACTGAGATTTCCTGTGCTGAAGGGAGTTTCCTGGAAAGAAGGGGAGTTTCCTGGAAAGGATCTCCTGTGTACTCTGAGCACCATCTTACAGCAGATTAGTCAAACACAGGTCACCACTGCCCTACATTGACTTTTAACCACAGCTCCTGGTGCTTCCCTTTCTTATAAGCCCACTCCAGGTTGATGGCAGTGTGACAAAAGAGAGTAGCAGCAACCCTGGCATCCAACTCTATAGGGCCACGACAAAGGTGCCCAATACATCGCGACTCCCAGTAACATGAGAAAGAAAGGGCCTGATACCAGATGGAGCGCTCTGGTCCCTCTCAAAGGCAGCCCAAACAACAGAGAGCCCGCTCTGAGAAGAGGAAAACTGAAACCAATATGGCTACAGCCTCTGAGATGCATGATATCATTTCAGAAGTCTCTACAGACTCTGCTACTTCTCAGCCAGCATCTCCTGCTCCAGATCTTCAGGATAGCCCTGTCACATATGGAGACGTAGTTAAGGCAATTCAAGAAGCCATGGGCCCTATTATGGACACTCAGTCAGCTAAACTTACACAAGCAGTCTCAGATATAAAATCTCAGGTTAAGCAGATCTCACAGAGAGTTCTGGCAAATGAAAATAGATTGGGAACCATTTTCCATGATGTAGAGGAACTGAAAACTACCACTACTTCTTTGCAAAAATCCCATTACCAAGTTTTAAATAAGCTTGATGATCTTGAAAATAGATCAAGAAGGAACAACCTCCGCATTACCTGATTACCCAAATCCCTTAAAGGCATAGAACTTACCCGATTCCTTAAGTCGTCCCTGCCTGACTTACTAAATATAGCAGAGGTATACTCTGATATGGTAGTGGAAAGGGCACATAGAATTGGTCCAGTGCATGACTCTAGGGATGCTAGACCACGTGTGGTCATTCTTAGGTGCTTGAATTTCCTCCATAAAGATGCAATTTAGAGTGCATTGCGGAGACAGGGTGACCTTCAATGGGAGGGTTCGAAGTTCCGTATATTCCAGAATTACTCTGCGGAGGTGACAAGAGCAAGAATAGATTTTTCACCACTTTGCTCCCATTTATACAGGGCCAACCACAAGGTTGCTTTGCTCTACCCGGAAAGGCTGCAATTTCGATGGAGACTCCTTTAAGGACTTCACCTCCGTAGCTGATGCTGACTCTTTCTTATCCGAGGAACAGGCAACTACCTCTGCAAATAACCCATGAAGTGGAGGGGATATCCACGTGAGAAATGAGTGATCTGTAACTCAGCTTACTATGTACCTTCATAATTATCTGTTTTTGAATTTAGACAAGCATATAATAGTGTTGTGGATAAGCTGTTCTATATGCTGATAGTTTTTCAGATATAACTCAACATTAATAATTCTGTCATGTATTCCATATTACGACTAAAATGAGAAATTTTGATAGATGGCATGACAATGGTATTTTATGTTTGGATGTGTGATATTTAAATGTCTTGATATGCTGGGGTATGCTGAGAGCATATCTATAAATTTGGTAGACGTTGCTGCTTCTTCACATGTTGAAAGTTCGTATACGCTTAACCTTTAGGGTACTCTGTTAACCTTACAGTTTTACTTTTTATTTTTACCCCCCTTATTTGTGTTTTTTTCCCTTTTGTGTCTTGTCTGGTTTGTTTCAAAATTCGATTGATATGACATATTCCTGCATGATGATGCTAATATGGCTTTACCGTCGCTGCATCTTCCTTATAAATCCTTATGACTAGTCTCCTATTATTTGAATCCACCTCTTGGTTCATGTATAGACAGTTAGATGTTCCTATCTTGCAGATGAAGTTTAAACAAAATATACACTCAGAAATGTAAAAAAAAAGATACATACACCCTAGGTGCAGGAACTATGACTTAAGCACTTATATATGAATTGTCTTCCCATCTCCCTTGTGTGTTTTCCTATAGATTAATCCCTTTTAAGTTAATATAATTTCTGTATTATTATTATTTGTCAAAATTGAAATTATGATAATGTGACATTATATTTGGAATGTAACCATTGTTTATGTAGCTTTGGCAAGATGTATGTGATATTTATCATCACATTTTTTGTTCAACTTGTTTGCAAAACTCAATAAAATGTTTTTGAAAAAAAAAATGTATATACACTATAATCCTTATAGATTTACATATGAGAAATGCAAATGTGTTATTGTTGTTTAATAGTCTGATAATTTGGTTCCCTGATTAACATAAGTATTGTTCCTTGATACATCTTGTGATCTTTATACTTCCAGAGTGAATAGGCATAGCAGTACATTTTGTTTGTTGGTAGGTTGCCATATTGATGGAGATTATCTTCAGACTCTAGAAAGAGAATTTGGGGATTTGTTTAAAATAACTTTGCCAATCAATCTTTATCCCAAACTTATGGTCATAGTGTGCCCAGAACTACTAAGGAGACCCACATTAGTAACAGAAGGACCAGGGTTTTTGTAAAACCCACTGACCAGGGGTTTTGTAAAACCCACCGACAAGTACCACCAACCACGTGGTACTTTAAGGATTATTTTGAAGAAACATTTGTAAGGACATTAGGTCTAAAATTGTTCAGTAAAGTATATTGCTAAAATTAAGTAGCTATGTCCCAATATAGACTGTAAAGCATGTGATGATTTGGAATTGTGGTGCTGTAAATTGTAGAGTTTGTAGACTGAAGGTATCATATATTGAACCCAGGAAAAAAAATACCAGAAGTTAGGATGAGGTTAAGAAATACATACAGTCAGGTGCATAAATATTGGGACATTGACAGAATTTTCAGATTTTGGCCTCTATTCACCACCACAATGGCTTTGAAATGAAACAAACAAGATGTGCTTTAACTGCAGACTTTCAGATTTAATTTGAGGGTAATTACATCCAAATCAGGTGAACGGTGTAGGAATTACAATGGTTTCTATATGTGCCTCCCACTTTTTAAGGGGCCAAAAGTAATGGGACTATCAACTCAAAAGCTATTTCATGGACAGGTGTGGGCTATTCCCTCATTATTTCATTATCAATTAAGCAGGTAAAAGGTCTGGAGTTGATTCTAGGTGTGACATTTTCATTTGGAATCAGTTGCTGTCGACTCTCAATATGAGATCAAAAGAGCTGTCACTATCAATGAAGCAAGCCATCATTAGGCTGAAAAATCAAAACAAACCCATCAGAGAGATAGCAAAAACATTAGGTATGGCCAAATCAACTGTTTGGAACATTCTTAAAAAGAAAGAAAGCACCGGAGAGCTCAAATATAAAAATTCTGTCAATGTCACAATATTTATGCACCTGACTGTAGATCCCTGTAAGAAAAATATATGGAAATGTGAACATCCTCGATTAAATTGTGGAGAGTGCTAAATTGTTTATGATTTTAAATGTAAAGATAAGTGCATGTAAAAATTGCAAAAGGTAGATTTCAGAAATGTATTAAAATATCTCAGGTTAGTCCAACATGGTTGGGGACACCCATACAATGTAATGGTTGAGTTTTAAAAGAAATTGATTTTGAATCAAATGCTAAAGTTTTGCTATTGTGTGTGTCTGAGAATTTCAATAGTCTCCCTTTAAGAAATTCTGAAGTGTTAGTGTTCAGAAGAAGTTGAAATTTCAAATGATTTACACACAGCAGTTTGTGCAGAAAATAGTGAGCTTGCAATGCAGAGGACTTTCAGACTGAAAATAAGCAATGTAAACACACTACAAAAAAATGTGTTTGACCAGAGAAGTGATTGTATGATGAAAATGTCTGATGATTTGCAAAAACAGTAAACAAAATTTTGAAATCCATAAATGAGAATTAGTGAGCTTAAAAGTAGTTAACGTAGAAGATACATAAATTAAGATGTATGTGCAATGACATTTAAATGTGATGTTAGGAAGATATTGAAAGAAATGAAAGTATGACATAATTGTTCACAAAAGGCCCAGTGTATGCTGAGTTTTGTCTTACTGATATTTTTCTTCGTAAAAAGAGGAGTGACATTCCGCAGGCCAGCGAGTAAATCACAATTGTTTTTATTTTTTAGTATGAGCCTTTGGTTTGTTACAAAAGTGTTTTTATTTTTTGCTATTAACCTTTGTTTTAGTGATACTACATAAAAATGTATGAGTGTTGTATGGTTATGGTATTACAGGGAAAGTGTAAGTACTGTTGTCCACTTCTTCCTTAATCCGGTACAAGGATTTATTAAAATATTGTTACTTACATATATGTTACCCACAGTGAGTAAGTTGGATGGTAGTATTAAAGTGTTTACAACAAAGTGTTGAAATGTAATGATTATTGTGAAGGTAACATAAACAAGCATAGGAAGATAGCCCTCAGAATCATCTACCTCACAATATAACCAGTCATAGAGTCCCACAATATATTGTATCTATCTGGGGCTGCTAAAGATGTTATTCAGTTCAAATTAATCTCACCAGAACGTTTGACCTCCTCTGTAGTCCCGGCTACTGGCCTAGATGGTCAAATGCAGTATTTACAAAAGACAAATCCATTGCAGATTATTATAAATAATGGTGTAATAGTCTCAGATGGCTGCCTACTTAATCTTTTAGAGGCAGATTTATGGTCAGCATTAAATGCTACAATAAGATACAAAGATGTGGAAGTGACTTTAGCTCATTAATGTTGGTAACACTGAAAGTCTATACTGAAATGAGATATTTGCTAAAGTTCCTGATATGTTATGGGCACTGGGTAAAATAGATATATGACTATTGCCCATTTAAATTAAACTTAAAGCTAACATGTGTGGCCAGTTAAACAATACCCTTTAAGATCAGATCAAGTAACCAAATAGATAAAAGGTTACAGGTATAATACACTAACGATACTTAATCTGTACACCTTGTTGAATGGCATGCCACCCACCTCAAAAGAAGCAGTATGTTTAATCTAAACTGCCACAAGGGTATGCTGCAAGTTCTAATGTTAAAAGATTGGCTGTTTGCCAGTGCAGTTATAATCATTATATGATATGTGGACGATTTAGCATTAATTCAGAGCAAAATTGTTTGTATGAAACAATAGTATTACTGAATATTCTGCACAAGTAAAACAAAATGATAAAGTATTTAAAGATAAATTGCAATCCATACAGACAAAAATGTATTTTTTAGGCCATCATATATCACACTGTCTTTCTTTGTAAATTTTTAGTTTAGTGTGATTCAGAAAGCAGATATCCAAACAGCTTAAGGCCTTTTTGGTCTAATTTACATATTGTAGGGAATGAATACTTTATGCAAATAAATTGTAACTTTTGTATAATGCGAACAAGGGATTGATATAACAGAATCCCTTTGCATTAACATATAAATAAATTGAAGTTTATCATGTTGAAAAACAAAATATTATTAATGCATCAGCATTGGTTTTATCTGATTAGAGTAAGCCGTTTATACTGTATTGTCATGAATCTAACTCACATGCTCAGGGGATCCTTGAAGAATCACATAGAAACTCTTGTCACCTAGACCCTGTAAATTGCTGACATAGTGTTAGGATACCCCTTAACCCTTATAAGAATGGTTGAATTCTGCTTTTGCAGTTTTCAAAAGATGGGAGAGAATAGTGATAAAATAGCAGTAAATAGTGATAGTGTCATACTGAAAATATACAAATTTTTTCTTTTTCTGATCATGATTGTGTTGAACTAATGAAGCAGGAATCATTGTCCTTATTTAACATTTCAAATGTTTCCTTTGAAGATGGAGTTCCTAACACAAGATATGTTGGCTACGTCAGAGCACTGTCTACTGCACTGGTCGGGGAACAGGGGTAAATTACCCCAAATAGGGTAAAAATGAAATTCCTGGGGCTAATGGACTGCAGGCGGGCATGTATATTAATCATTGCATGCCCAGCTGTCCGTCCAATACCCCCAGGAATGGAGGTCACTGGCACCGGGTGCGGCGCCAGTGACCTCCAACCCAGCGCGACAGGGAGGCTCTAAGCCGGACACCCGCTGAAATGTTATTACCAGTGGGCGCCCGGCTCCTTCCATGCAGCGCCGCGTTAGCCGGAGGCTGAAGTTCTCTTCTGAACTTCAGCTTCCGGGTCTTCTCCCTTTACGCACTATGGGAGAGACGTCATGACATCTTTCTCATAGTTCTGAGGAGCAGCCGGGCGGACAGGATGGCGGCAGATGCAGGAGCGGGGATTAAGGTAAGTGTTTTTTTTTTCTTTATACAAGCAGCACTACAGGGGCACTATATGGGGGCACTACTACAGGGGCACTATATGGGGGCACTAACACAGGGGCACTATATGGGGGCACTACTAAAGGGGCATTATATGATGGCACTACTAAAGGGGCTTTATATGGGGGCACTGCTACAGGGGCATTATATGGGGGCTCTACTACAGGGGCACTATATGGGGCACTGCTACAGGGGCATTATATGGGGCACTGCTACAGGGGCATTTTATGGGGGCACTACAACAGGGGCATTATATGGGGGCACTGCTACAAGGGGCATTGTATGGGGGCTCTACTACAGGGGCACTATATAGGGACAGTGCTATAGGGTCATAACTATGGGGGCACTACTACAGGGGCATTATATAGGGGCACTACTATATGATTTCCTTCCTTTCAAATCAAGGTGGTAACGTCGGTGTATCTAAATATATTTTGGGGTAAAGGGTAAAAAAGTTCCCTGACCCCTGGTCTACTGCATTCCAATTATCTCAAAGGCTTGTAGTGATAAAAATGAGGGTACACTTGAGAGTCTACACCTGAAGCTGAAAACAATAGATTGGTAGACCAGGCCGCACATGCTGCTGCCATAAGTCACTGCTCCCAAGGGCAACCCACTAATGTGGTAGATCCCGCCCCCAAGATTGATTTAAGTACCCTCATAAAGCTCCAGGTACAAGCTCCAGAGGCTGAGAAAAGCAAAGCTAGGAGCTAAGAATAAATGGTGAGTGGGGGGAAGGTCAACGTTTTTGTCTACCAAAAGCACTTTACCCAGTTATGACCCAGATAATACATGGTGAGGTGCATTTGGGGAAGGATACAATAGTGGCTATCACCAACCATAATTGGATAGCTCCGGGTTTTGCACAGAAAGCACAGGCCTTTGTAACAAGGTGTCTAATATGTGCATTGAATAATCTGGGTAAAACTGTTCCAATGCCTTTGAAAAGTACTCCCCAGACTCTTTGTTCCTTACAAAGGATACAAATTGATTGTATACCACTGCCCTAATGTTCCAAATGTGATGTCCTCTTGTATGAGCCTCATCAGTCACTAGCCCGGAGGGTAGGCGTGTTGGAGGGCAGATGCAAAGACAATGGCCAAGGTAATTAAGATAATTAAGAAAATAATTTTCTCCAGTGTGTTAAGAAATCATGATTAAGGTCAAGTGCAGATATGATGTACTATGTAGTAATCTTATAGAGACAATTAACTAAAATACATAGTTAGGTGATGAAGCAGTAACAATATCTAGTGTATAGTATGATCACAATATAGAAGCTTTAAGCCAAATTGGTTAATAATGTTACAATTTAAGGTTATTGGACAGTTTAGACTGATCCTTGAGTACCTTACAGCTGCTTAATAAAATATGTGTCTTATAGTGAGACTAACCTGTTGTAATGTATATAGCTAATAACTTTTCTGACCTGATACATGGACACATGAAGAAAATCAAGGAACTGAAAGACCAGTTTAGGAAAACACATAGTAATCCAGAGTATGATCTTGATGATAATGAATGGTTTTCCAAATTAAACCCAGCTAAATGGTCTAATGAATGCAATAGATGGATATCAGGAATTCTTTCAATTATTGATAAAGGTTTAGCTTTGTTTGTAATAATTTCTATTGTTATAAAACTTGTTATTTCTCTGATTAAGGAATTACTTACGCTTGACTGTTGTTTCTCTAAATAGACTACACTAAAGGCCTTGATGATAACTCAAGTCTATGATAACATCTATGCCTAAAACAACATTCGTTTGTACATTAGACTAATTCTATATTGTTAAGTGTATCAGCTTGTGTGTACACATAATATATCTGAAATATTGTGTCAGCCGAGCAGCACGGCAGATGCAATATATCTTGCAGACCACACTATACACTGGCCACAATAACTGCTGACACTGACATTACAACTTGGTGGACAAATTTAAATGCCTGCTCAGTTTTGATGTCTGGCCAGACATATCAAGTGGCCAATTGGGAATTGTGTATAGATTACCAAATTGGTTGCTCGGTTTGTGCAGATGGTTGACCGGCCGCTGGGTCACTTAAGTGTGTACCCAGCATGAGTCCATTAAGAGATTTCCAGTGATATTAGAGATTTTGCTACATTGTTATTACAGATTCAGTATGATTGGTTCAAATTGGGGATGTGCAGGCTTGGATAGGTTCGAGTTTGCACGCCGAGTTCGGATTTTTCCCTCCAAAAAAATGGAACTCAGAAAGAGGCTAAACGTCATCTTGCATGGACAAACATCATCATTCCTGGACAAAAGTCCAGGAATGATGATGTTTGTCCATGCAAGATGACGTTTAGCCTCTTTCTGAGTTCCGTTTTTTTGGAGGGAAAAATCCAAACTCGGCGTGCAAACTCGAACCTATCCGAGCCTGCACATCCCTAGTTCAAAACCTGACAGCGGCATCCCGGCACAAGTGATAATCCCGATCGTCCCAAGGTAAGTATTTCCTAACCTATTCTACTCTCTAACCCTAACCCTCCTTTAGGGGTGCCTAACCCTAACCTCCCCCCAAGTGCCTAACCCTAATTCCCCCATCTAAGTGCCATGGGGGGGTGCCTAACCCTAACTTCCCCTCGGTGGTGCCTAACCCTAACTTTCCCTTCCCCTAGCCTAACCCTAACCTCCCGGGGGGGTGCCTAACCCTAAGTCCCCCCCGGGGAACCCTAACCCTCCCACCCGTAGCTGTCCACGCCCGACACCCAGCTTACCTTCAATCGGTAAGCCAGGTGTCGGGCTCCTGGCTTAGGTAACATGACAGGCATCAGGATTTTGATGCCTGTCATTTAAACCCTTGCCAGTAGACAGTCGAGTAGCCGACGGTTGGGATTCCATCCATCGGCTTCCCGGCTGCTTCCTGTTATTAAAGAGATGTTTAGCTTTGTATGCTGATTTTTATTATTCAAGCTATATTTTTTGTTCTCTATTACAATTAGGATGAAACTCTGATTGGCGAGCTTGGTAATTTGTGAATGGGTCTTTAAATCATTAATGGTATAGCCATTACTGATGATCTGTTGATACATGTTGTCATGACCTGCTGGCCAACCCTCCAGATATGCCAATCTGAGAATTTCTGCCCATGCCTATTACAGGTTACCTCAGCACATATGGTTAAATAAACTGTGAAACTGCCACCAGCAGAAGGAATTGTAATGCTAAAGCATAAGGTGGGCTTCTGCTCCCACCTGCACACACAATTATCAATACTTAGAAAAATAGGTAACATGAGCCATATCATGCCTTTGGGTCATAAAATCACAGTTCCAGAACTAGAATTAATGTTTTAATTCAAGAATATCTTCAAAACTTAGTTACAAAAAGTTACAAGAATAGAATAATGGTAAAAAAGGAATCACACAATTACTCGCTAGTTCAGAAATAAAATAAAATGGAATAAACAAACCACGTCACTTAAGTGGTTGTGAGATGAGGCAGTCCCAATGTAAAAACTCTGGATCATCTGTACTTTTCGATAGCCTCTCCCAGAATGAACACTGAACTACCAGGGTGTTACATTTTTATGTCTGCTTCTCCAGGCCCCCCTCACCTCCCCCTCCCTGGGGTGATTTTAACCTTTGTCAGGTCAAAGTGTATTGTCCATCCAGCTGTAGCTCCAGGGTTTCTCGGTCATTCGAGCAGGAGTTCTTGTATTACACCTCAGCTCTTTTGTGAAGCTTGGGTTCATAGGCTTATGTCAATAAACTTACACACTGATTAGGTGAGGGGATCAACACCTCTGAAGTCTGAGTGTCCCTAAGTAGAACACAGGGCTCTGAAGGGCTGGTTATCAAGGGTCTGGCCAGATGTCATGTAAATTCCCTGGACATCTTTCTTATATGCTATATACAATTTGACATAATTAAGGCTGAGGCAGGAAAGCAGAACTTCCTAAACCTCTCTTACAACCTTTCTGTCCATCTTCAAAGGCTTGTCATCTTCCACACATAAATGACGTTACCTACCGAGTTAAAAGGGAAAGTTACATGTTTATACCAATACCCTATCATGTGCAGTTATGCCCATGCGTACACAAAATCTGCTTTTTCACTACACATGTGAATAGTTTTTATATTTTTATTATATATATATATATATATATATTATATGTATGTATGTTACTTTTTTAGTTTGATAAAATAAACATATATTTGTATAATTAAAGATTTAATTTATTTTCATATTCTCAAATTGCAGAGCTTTGGCTCTTTACCTTTTTGTCTTTTTTTAAGTGACTTTAAATATATAATCATAACACTTATGTTGTAAATAATCTTGTGAAGATAATTTATTATTCCCTCTTTGGCTATTTTTCAGCTTCCTGTCAGTTACCCTTCTGTTTCTTTTTCACTATAGACATTACCTCTGACGGAACTCTCCCTACATCACAACAGCCAATCATACTTGGCACTATGCCGCACGTATTGACACAATCGTTATTTAAAAGGACACAGTAAATTATGCTATCGTTCCCAATACTGTAGAAGAGATGTTAATGTGGATTAAATGAAATGCGATTTGATTGTTCTTGGGAACATCTTGCTCACTGAACTGCTGTAACATTTCAACAGAGAATTGGAATAATTGATATTTTACAGAGTGTTCAATCACAAGGAAAAAGTTTATCTTTGTTTTCTCTTCTGAAGGTCAAATCATTTAATCATCGGGGCGTTAGTTTGTCTTACAGAGAAAATTCACAGGTTTGTTTCACACTGAAAATAAATCCTTGCAGAAAGAACATTACATGTTGAGTCTCCAATATCCAAAATGCTTGGGACTAGGGGCATTTTGGATATTGAAATATTCCGTATTTTTAAATACTTGCATACCATAATAAAATATCTTGGGAATGGGACGCAAATCTAAACACAGAATGCATATATGTTTTAGATACACCTTATACACATAGCCTGCAGGTAATTTTATACAATATTTTCAATAATTTTGTGGCTCAAACAAAGTCTGTGTACATATATGAAATTCATCTATGTTTCATATACAACTTATACACAAAGCCTGAAGGTCAGTTTATACTTTTTGTTTATAATTTTGTGCCATAAACACAGTTTTTATACATTCAACCATCAAAAGCAAAGGTTTCACTATCTCTGTCATGCCAAAAGAATTCCGTATTTCGGAATATTCTGTATTTCGGAATATTTGCATATGATATTAGTATTGTGATTTGTCTTATTTTCAAATAGAAATTCAGCTTGCTATGATATGTAAAGCATAGAAAGACTGACTATTAACCACTTAAGTGATGATTTTTCCAGCAAAACCAGTTAAAAATTGTCGGGTCTGCAGGAAAATCCGGGGAGTCAGAGGAGATTTTTTTCTGCACATGTGTAAAACTAATTTCCTCTTCAAAACACATCAGGCAGTGCAGTTGTACCTTGTCAGCTGAAGAACAGCTGCCTGCATTCGTATCACATACGACCATGTCAGTTAAGTGGTTAATAGAACCACTGGTTTTGTTGACCTTTTATCTGCTGAAAGTTAACATCCACAAAACCTAATTAAATAAACAGGAATTCAATGTGGTTGGGAGATTATTTTACACCGTCATGGTTGAGGTGTGATTGCAAAATCGATCCGAACCCACCCAAACTTAGTGATCCGAGCTGAGATCCGAGTCGGTTCGGGTTTTCCCGCCTAACTCAAATCTCAAAACGAGGCAAAACGTCAGCATCCTGCTGTCGCATTCTCGCAGGTTTTGGATGTATAAAAGGTCCTGCGATCATCACCATTTTTTTTCTGGCTATGGAGAGTGAAGAGGAAGGAGGGGGCTGTGCTGTGCTGTTGCTGTGTGTTTAAGGGGCTGGCTACTGTTCTCACTTGTCAGGGGTGGCTGCTTAATGTCCATACTGCATAGGGGCTGGCTGGCTGGCTGTTGTCACTTGTCATAGGGGCTGGCTCACTGTTGTCCACTCTGTCCATACTAAGGCTGGCTGCTGTTCTGGGCTGGGCTGGGCTGTGCTGTGCCTGTTGTCCATAAGGGCTGTGTTATTCTATATACTAGTAGCCCTATACTAGGGGTGCTGCTGTGTTATCCAGGGGGTGCTCTGTCCATCAGGGGTGCACTTCACTCCCATTGTGTGCATGTGTTACATACACTTATCAGCAACGAAGCTGTGCAGGGGTGCTGCCTGTATTGTTTTTCAAGGGGCTGTTGCCTCGTTCAGGGGTGCTCCCCCCCCCACAGTGTAAAAAGAAATAAAACTTTTTTTCTGTGTGTGTGTGCATGTTAGCTACACTTATCAGCAACGTATCTGGGCAGGGGTGCTGCCTATGTCATTTATCAAGTGGGCTGCTGCCTCGTTCAGGGGTGCTCCCCCCAAGTTCAAAAATAAAAAAATTAAAAAATGTCTGTGTGTGTGTGTGTGTGCGTGTTAGACACATTAGCCACATTTATCAGCAAAATAGCTGCACTTGGGTGCTGCCTGTGTCATTTATCAAGGGACTGCTGCCTCATTCAGGGGTGCTCTCTCCCTCAAGTGCAAAAGGAAAAAAAAGTGTTTTTTCTGTGTGTGTGTGTGTGTGTGTTACCCACACTTATCAGCAACATAGCTGTGCAGGGGTGCTGCCTGTGTCATTTATCAAGGGGCTGCTGCCTCATTCAGAGGTGCTCAACCCCCCAAGTGCCATAATAAATGAATGAATTAATCAATAGATGTTTTTTTTTCTGTATGTGTGCATATTAGGCACACTTATCACAAGCAACATAGCTGTGCAGGGGTGCTGTCTGTGTAATTTATCAAGGGCCTGCTACCTCATTGAGGGGTGCTCCCCCCCAAGTGCCCAAAAAAATGTATCCAATCAATCAATGTGTTTTTACTCTGTGTGTGTGTGTGTACACGTTAGCTATGACATCACAAATGTCTCAGCTGAGATTTGCATAAACATTTTAAAAATAGAGAATATGGTTTAAAAATGGAATAAAGCAGCTTAAACTGCGTTCTCTGATTATAGTGTCCCTACTTCCTACCCATGGCCCCTCTACCTGAATTTCAGCAAGTAATAGGGGCAAATCCATGCAACCGTATTCCAGAGTGCAGCTGCTCCTCCAGTAGCCCCGGTCAGAAGATGTATAGGGGGTTTGGTGATATGGACTAAAATGGAGCTCACATCCACTAAAGTGGACAATGACTCCCCAATCTAACAGGGACTGCAGCTGTAATTTATACACAACACAGGATAGGATGATGCTATAGGCCTGGGTGATGGTATAATCTGATCTGATGTATACATTATCTTCTTCACACAATTTTAATTTGTCCCCGCTGGAATCCACCATTACTGGTGCCTCTGTAATTTTTGCACGTAATTGACGGTAAAGGTCTTTTTCGTAGAATTTGTAGTTCATTTTGATGGACATCATCTTTTCTACATTTTGGGGAAGTAGTCTCAGATCGGTCATTGACAAGGTTCCCGTCTGTGCTGAAAACTCTTTCTGAGTACACACTGGAAGGTGAGCAGCTCAAGTAAAGCAGAGGCAGTTTCTGTAAGGGCCTACAAATTGAATCTTTTTCCTGCCAGTAGTTCTTTATATCTCTTTAGATCTGTGTCTATTGGGAAGACAAAACAATGTCTTCATCCCTTATGGGATGAAAATCCACTCCCAGCAGCAGGCATGGTGCTCAAGAATTCTCAAGAAAGACACAGCGTAAGACTTAAGCCTTAAATCCGAAATGTTGCATTCCGCTTGTCCACATATCTGCTCTGGTTCAGTGGACAGTGGGTACAACATCAGTTTCAAGGCCACTAACTAACTGGGCAGCACAGAGGGTGTAATGGTTAGCATTACTGCCACATAGCACTGTGGTTGTGGGTTTGATTCCCACTATGGCACTAACTGTGTGGAGTTTGTATAATCTCCCTGTGCTTGCGTGGGTTTCCTCTGGGTGCTCTGGTTTCCTCCCACACTACAAAAATATACTGGTAGGTTAATTGGGTCCCAATAAAAATGAACCGTAGTGTGTTTGTGTATGTGAGCATGTAGTAGGGAATATAGATTGTAAGCTCCGCTGGGGCAGGGACAGATGTGAATGGACAAATAAAGTGCTGCGGAATATGTGTGCATTATATAAATAACTGGCAATAAATAATAACTAAGTAACTATGTTTTTTTACTGTCCCTATACAGGTTGGGAAATGCTTTTTCATGTGGATGCTTTGCAAAGGATTATTTAACAGTCAACTGTTTTGGAAAGCACTACTAGAAGTCTTCCTGGTCCCCTTCTGGGATGAAAAAAAATCAACTCCCAGCAGCAGGCATGGCACTCAAGGATTCTCCTTGGGCAAGGACTGATTGTGAATGTGTCAAAAAATGTTTAAATGCTACCCCTTCCCTTCTCCCTCATAAATTTACTTCAGAATCAAAAAATGTAATTAAATTTACTACCAATAAACACTTCCTGACCCTGCCTTCAAATACATATATACTCCAACGCAATCAGACCTCTCTTGAATAATAAAAATATTTATTTCCTGATGTGCCATGTTGGAAGTTGAACTGCCAGGTGTTTGTGCTGCCCACTAATGCTGCTTAGCTTCGTCAGCCAGCTAGCTTGGTGCAAATGTTGGGCCTAAACTGGATGAAAACAAATATAGTGAACTATGAGGTGGTCAAAATTGACTGGAAATGAGTGGAAATAGATGTTATTGAGGTTAATAATACTGTAGGAACAAAAACAGGCCCATTTTACATGATTTTAGCTGTGTTTATGATTTTTTAAGAAAAAATCCAGATCCAAAACCAAAAACAAAAACAAAATAAGGAAGGGAGGTTTTGGCAAAACCAATCCAGAGCCAAAACCAGGGGAAATACAGATCCAAAAACAATACCAAAATACGGGGGTCGGCGCACATCTCTACTAATTAATAATAAATACAAATGACATGACCAAAAGCCTGTCAAATGTCACATTAATTGCCACTAATCATGACACAGTTTAATAGTATATATCGAGTGGCCGGTGTTAATATGGTACACTCAGGCATGTCCACATGAGCTTGGATTGGTGAGATGGTGAAATCTCTCAAATACTCCATCTGTAGTAGAGAGAAGATTTATAGTCAGGTTTATAACAACAAGAGCACTCAATCAATGTTTTTTCTTTAAGTACAGGTTATCTTGAGCGCTATATCAGGGGATAAGGGTTTGTCAAGAATATGGGAAAAAGGGGAGGGTAAAGGAAAGTTGGTAAGGAGAAGTGGAATCAAATAAACAAAAAGTGTAAAAATGAATAAATTAAAAATATTAAATATAAAATAAAAAATAAATAAATAAACAAACTGAAAATATTGCAACATATAATAGCAAATCACTTTGATCATGTTGCTGATGTATATAGCCTTTTATGAAAAGGGTGTGGAGCGGACCTTGGGAGAGATGTGGACAGTCCGTTTGCTGTACATCCACAATTATGGTGGTCATTAATCTTACCCTACTCTGGGGTTTTCTTCTGTAGCAGCAGTCTCTGGATGGTCTGTGGAGGCGCGTGGTGCCACATGGTCCTGCACTTCCTGATGATGTCGGACGCCAAGCGCTTGCCAATGAGAAGTCACTGATTTCTCACTAGCTCCAGCTAGTGTCTCCGCTTCTAGTCCAGCTCCATAAAGCCAATGTGTTTCGCATTATATGATGTGCTTTGTCAAGGAGTTTTTGATAAGGGCAATGAGGTCCTTTAAATAGGGTAAAACTTTATTAGTAAACAGGAAGTGAATTTCTGGAAGTTTTCAGGAAAAGGGCAGTAAGCACATGGTCCTGAATTAAAAACACACTTTTTTTTCTAAAACTATATGTTGCAATAAATATAATAAATAAAATATGATAAAACAAGTAAAAAAAGAATAAAAATTCGAAATAAGTATTAGAAATAAATAAAAATAAAAATTTAAATTGTAAATAATGTAAATAAATAAAACTAGAAGGAGGGGAAGGGGGAAGGGAGGGAAAGAGGGAAGTGGTATTGGTGTTCATGTTCATAAAAATGCTTTCAATTCAATATCTATATTGAGTTCTAGAGGTTCAAGGGTTTGTAGTTCATAAATCCACTTTGTTTCTTTCCTTTTTAATGTGGATACTATGTCCTCTCCTCTCCAATGGAGAGTCACTTTCTGAATGCCCATAAAACTCAACCCTTTCGGATTTTGGTCGTGTTTTTCCAAGAAATGAGCTGGGAGACTGTGTGTTTTCAGACGTCTTTTAATATTGTACACATGTTTGGCCACTTGTGTTTGTATCTTTCTTTTCGTTTGGCCCATGTATTGTATTCCACATGAGCATTGTAGTAGATAAATGGCACCTTCGGTATCGCAAGACAAGTGGTCCTAAATTTCATAATTTGTCTTTGTTTGTTGAGATTGAAATGTTTTTACTGGTCTTTTCATATTTTGATTTTTACAGCCTGGACAGTTGTGGCAATAATGAAAGCCTTTTGTTTGTTCTCTTTTGGGTAGTGGTGTAAGGGTAGAAAACTTTTTGTTAAGTGTTGTTTCAGATTTCTTGCTTTTTTATATATAATCTTTGGTTTTGGTGGGATCTGTTTCTTTAAATCCTCATCAAGAAGTAAGACATGCCAGTGTCTATTGAGAATGTTTTCAATTTCTTTATAGTTTCCGTTATATTGAGTCATGAAGGTTGCCTGTTGGTCTAGTCTTATTCCTTCTTTCCTCTTGTATTGTATTAATTCAGTTCTTTTCATATTTGCTGTTTTTTTCTATTTGTTTTTGAAGAAACAGCTCTGTATATCCCTTATGAAGAAATTTCTTCACTCTGTATGCGGAATATATCATACTCCGTACAATTCCTTCTGACTCTACGGAATTGCCCTCCTGGTATGTTGTTCAGCCATTGTTTGTGATGGTTACTGTTATATGCAGCATTGTGTTTCCATTAACTTCTTTGATATGTGTTCTTGATTGGATATTACTGTTTTTAATGTAAATTTCCAAATCAAGGAAGATTACTTTTTCTGCACTGTATATTGAAGTGAATTCCAAGTTTAGCGTGTTGTTATTCATATATCCAAAGAATTCTTCAAGTTCGGTGACTGAGCCATTCGGTGACTGAGCCATTCCATATGAAGAAGAGGTTGTCAATGTACCTGTTCCAACTTACAGTTTTTTCTGCATATGGGTTGTTGTGCCAAATATTTTCCTCCTCCCACCAAGCTATGAAGAGGTTAGCTAAACTTGGAATTCACTTGCAATATTTTCAGTTTGTTTATTTATTTATTTATTATTTTATATTTTTTATTTATTAATTTTTACACTTTTTCTTTATTTGATTCCACTTCTCCTTACCAACTTTCCTTTACCCTCCCCTTTTTCCCATACTCTTGACAATCCCTTATCCCCTGATATAGCACTCAAGATAACCTGTACTTAATCTTTATAACAAAATAATTGAGCTGCTTTCCTAACACATGAGCGCAGCACTACTACCTTTCTTTAAAATGTTTTTTCTTTACTGAAGGCTAAGCAAGAAGGCATATAAATTAGCTAATAAAAATCAAAAATGTTTAAGTCAATTTTTATGTTGTTAAAAGGTTACTGAAACACATTCAGGGGTCAATTCAATTAGGAGTGGGTTTACAAAATTTAATTTGTTTCATGAAGCTTGCATACATTGCGTGTATGCATGCACCATAAAAATTAGAGATTAAATTATTCAGGACCATATGGACGGCTGTTACTGGAGGATTATAAAGGTGTGAAATGTGTAATTTTTGCACATTTTTGCACTTTTTTCTCCCGTCATTACAACACCTCCACATACTGTACCTGTCTTGCATCATTTAACACATTACTGAGCTTTTTAGAGAAATCCTCCTGTGGGGACTAAAGAGGGATAAGTAGCAGTGCAGCGGGCAGCAGAGGGCAGTGGGGACTGTTGCATTATAAGGTTAATTGTTCATAATTTAGGAATATTAGGATTCAAGACATTGCCTGATTAAAATATCATTAATGATTATTTTAGATATACAGTATATATACTTTTTAGTAAGAAATAAATTAAATAGGTTTAAATATATGAGTTAAATATTTAGATAGCATGTATATAGATATATTTGTTTTACTGTAAAGCTGGGTACACACTGATAGATACATTGGCTGATTAATTGATTAGCCAATATATCTTCTGACCATCAGCCAGTGTATACCCGCGATATGTTGGTGAACATTGGCACTCACCGACATATTGCATTGGCTGTGCTGCACAGCCGATGGACAGATATGTCTGCAGACATATCTGTCCATCGGCAAGTGTGTACAGGCAGTCTGCAGACCGCCCATACACACACAGTGGCAGCTGCAGGGAGGAGGGTGGGACACGCCCCCCACTCACCAGGACATGCCGCCGGGACCTGCGGGCAGACAAAGATGATGGCCATTCAGTGTGTATGAATGAACATCATCTACAGATATATCTGTATAGTGTGTACCCACCACAAGGCTATGGGTCATTGTGTAAGAGACGTCTTTACTGCTTAGACCATACAATGTGCAAACAGACACTGGTATGCATAGGTGTGTGTAGGTAATGCATACAATCAATATCATAATCAAAGTGTAGCAGATCTTGGGCAAACATAAAACCAGTTCATCCATTGTCCAGCTACCATACCACCAATAGGTCACAATTCTTGATGCTAACACCCCAGGTAAACAAATATATTAAAGATATATTATTAAAAGATATATTTATATATCAAACACAACCAAAGGAGGATTATTAATGAATAGAAGTTCCACATTTTATGACACCATGCCAGCTGGGGCATAAAAATCCAACCTGGTGCAGCAAACTTGTTTTACAACTCCGTGGAGTTTAACTGGCTAACCTATAATTACCTATTGCATTGAAACATATGAGGATATGCCAGTTAATGGATATGTTAGGGGTATAAATATTAGGCACTGAGAAATAGAGTCAGTTCAGTCAGTACGGTCTGGAGAGAGGACAGTGCAGTCCAGAGGGAGAAAATATGGATCCGATAACATCAAGGAGGAAGCAGAAATTAATAATGATCTTTTAGGGTAACTATGTACTTGCAAGTATGCAATTCATGTTATTAATTGTCTAAGTTTATTAAATTGTTTGCTAAGTTTTATGTCTTAGGACGTAGAAATATAACCAGCATATATCTTACTACTGTGTATAACGTATTCTGTATAATTTGACTTGTCTGTAAATAAATATCAGATAATCAGAGCTTGAATTTCATGTCTGAACTCATTGGAATCATAGTTTCATAATTTCATAATTCATATGTATGAGAACTGCATATGTTTGCAAATACATATATGATAAATGTATGTTAATTGAACTTTATCTATATTTATAATTATATACAAATATATAGTATACATATAATATTATTGATGATTCAGTCTTCAATATTTGGCACCCCAGGTATAAATAGAATATAGAAAAGATTCCTTTACAGGACTGCACCTTCAACCTCCCGAGTCCCCACAGTCCTCCACTGCCCATCTGCACCTTCACCCTCCTGAGTCCCCACAGCCCTCCACTGCCCATATGCACCTTCACCCAGTGGAGGGCTGTGGGGACTTGGGAGGGTGAAGGTGCAGATGGGCAGTGGAGGGCTGTGGGGACTTGGGAGGGTGAAGGTGCAGATGGGCAGTGGAGGGCTGTGGGGACTCAGGAGGGTGAAGGTGCCCTTCAACCTCCTGAGTCCCCACAGCCCTCCACTGCCCATCTGCACCTTCACCCTCCTGAGTCCCCACAGCCCTCCACTGCCCATCTGCACCTTCACCCTCACCAGTCCCCATAGCCCTCCACTGCCCATCTGCACCTTCACCCTCCCGAGTCTCCACAGCCCTCCACTGCCCATCTGCACCTTCACCCTCCCGAGTCCCCACAGCCCTCCACTGCCCATCTGCACCTTCACCCTCCCGAGTCCCCACAGCCCTCCACTGCCCATCTGCACCTTCTCCCTCATGAGTCCTGTAAAGGAATCTTTTCTATATTCTATTTATACCTGGGGTGCCAAATATTGAAGACTGAATCATCAATAATATTATATGTATACTATATATTTGTATATAATTATAAATATTGATAAAGTTCAATTAACATACGTTTATCATATATGTATTTGCAAACATATGCAGTTCTCATACATATGAATTATGAAATTATGAAATTATGATTCCAGTGAGTTCAGACATGAAATTCAAGCTCTGATTATCTGATATTTATTTACAGACAAGTCAAATTATACAGAATACGTTATACACAGTAGTAAGATATATGCTGGTTATATTTAAAACAGTATAGTGACATCTTTTCATAATTAATAAAACATTCTGAATGTATTCTAATGCCATATATGCTTATTTTTACTAATCATATGTTACTCAATGTTTAGTGCTACTACCTTTCTCTGTGATTTGTATACTGTATGTGTTAGGGAGTGACTGCTAGGTTAAAACTACTCATTCCAGCACCTGTTGAATACCTATTGGGTATTTTTGGCTTCTCCCTCCAGAGTCCCCACAGCCCTCTGCTGCCCATCTGCACTGCACCTTCTCTCTCCCTAGTCCCCACAGCCCTCCACTGCCCATCTGCACCTTCACCCTCCCGAGTCCCTACAGCCCTCCACTGTCCATCTGCACCTTCACCCTCCCGAGTCCCCACAGCCCTCCACTGCCCATCTGCACCTTCACCCTCCCAAGTCCCCACAGTCCTCCACTGCCCATCTGCACCTTCACCCTCCCAAGTCCCCACAGCCCTCCACTGGGTGAAGGTGCAGATGGGCAGTGGAGGGCTGTGGGGACTCTGGAGGGTGAAGGTGCAGATGGGCAGTGGAGGGCTGTGGGGACTCGGGAGGTTGAAAGTGCAGATGGGCAGTGGAAGGCTGTGGGGACTAGGGAGAGAGAAGGTGCAGTGCAGATGGGCAGCAGAGGGCTGTGGGGACTCTGGAGGTAGAAGCCAAAAATACCCAATAGGTATTCAACAGGTGCTGGAATGAGTAGTTTAAACTAGCAGTCACTCCCTAACACATACAGTATACAAATCACAGAGAAAGGTAGTAGCACTAAACATTGAGTAACATATGATTAGTAAAAATAAGCATATATGGCATTAGAATACATTCAGAATGTTTTATTAATTATGAAAAGATGTCACTATACTGTTTTAAATAGATAAATAAATTCACAGTTCTGACGTGACAGAATATAAAAACAATCGATCTCACCCACAACCCTAAAGTCTGATATCTGCCTGTTAACGATATTGAAATTGAACCTCTATAGAACCCTGCCTGTACCTTCTAAAATCCTACCTATAAACCTCTAAGGATGATGCTAATTTGCATACGCAGTCATACAGTAGATAAAAGACTCCAGACTTGGAACGTGTGGTTCCGAAGCACAAAGTATTATTCAAGTAAAAAGTACAATCAGTTACACGCTATTGATCCAGACACAATTAGATGCAAATGAATTATACAGACTCCAAGTACAGTATACATACGCAGCGCTTCCGGACCAGATGATAGGCATCAGCAAGAAACTCTGTCGTCATTCAGCATTCAGCAAGAAGACTAAAATCCCAGTGTTTGAGCATACATATTTATACCCCCTAGAATAGACCGGACAATAGAGAAGTTTGTTGCTGATGTCATTGGTTCCCAGGGAGGAAGCATCTGTTACAGAGATTTTAACAGGCTGGTTCAAATAGACTCACCCAGCCTCTAACAACTGGGGGTCTCTGCCCTCCCGCCCCCATGCAAAATCCTAACAGTTATACATTTTGTTGCTTGAAGTCTCTGCGGTCCATAAGTTGAGAATGCATGATGCGATCTCCACAGCGATAGTACCGGAATTCTGTTGAAAGAGTACGCATCAGTACGAAACCAAACATGGCTTTCTTAGCATGTATAAAACCCTAGTTATCAAATATCTTTATTTCACAGCATTTATACTAACTGAACCAACTTAAATCTTATACTTTAAAGCTTTTTAAACCTTATGTGTGAATATGTAATGTGTGAGTATGCAGGGTTTGATATAAGGATGCTAGTTAACTTGGGGCAGATGCGTGTGCATAAAGCTAATAAAACAGCGATTTCATACAGTCTTATGCATTCTCTAATATGCGACTAGTTAACAGCGCAATTGTGTGTATTAATGTGTGTATGAGAAATGGTGAAAGATGCAATCGCATGTTGCTAATAGTAATATCGCCACATGTACTAAAGTGTAAGTTTATCTAAAATGGCGCTTAGGTGGCCATTCGCAAAATGGCATCTTGCGATCTCATTTTCTAAAATGGCGTCTTGCGGCCAGTCGCAAGATGGCGTCACTGCGATACAATTTTTGACTGGTCTTGTCTCAGCCAATTATCCAGCTTCGACAGTCCACCCTTTGATAGCAAACAACATGCTATCACAATCTGTTATTGGAATTTTTATCTTAGGCTTACATTTACATATTATTTCGTGTTATTATTCGATGGCACAAGGTGGTTCTTAGTCCATCAATAATGTGTCTCTGGGTGAGGACATAAAACTACTATTTTACGCACACCGCGGATCTTGGAAGATCATGTGAAAGGTGTGGGAATGCACCAGTCTTATAAAAGCAGTCTTGAAGGGGAATTGAGACTTTACATTATCTGAGGTGTTTTAAAAATAACATTTCAATAATACATTCTATGCATGTCTAAATATAGTACATTAAATGATGGAATTTCCTATCTCAGGGTTGTAATGCAGTTCTGTATTTACCTCGGTATTCATACTGGCCACCATCATAATTTCATTCTTTCATTTTACTCTATTCTTACATTTTCCACACTTCAACGCAATAGGAACACACCGGACGCATATGGCAATTATTATGATGACAATTAGTATAAGGACTAAGAATTTGCCTATGCTGGCGATCACTTCCTGGACCCATTCCCCTAGACCTGAGAACCATTTCACTGGGTTCAGCCATGACACCCATCCTTCTATTTTTTCCCCTACTTCAGCCACTGAAGCATTATGGTTCTTACGAAATTCCCACTTTAGCTGCAGGATTTCATCCATCTTCCGGTCTATCACCTCCTTAGAGTCGCTGGTATCATTGGTGATATATGTGCAACATTTTACTCCAAATTGGGTGGCTAATGTTACACAATACCCTCCAGTAACAGCAGTTAAATAATTCAACACTAGCCTGTGTTGCACCAGTTCTTTCTTGTACACTTGCAATTCTCTCCCTGTATACCTGAATGTGTCATCGTACATCTCAGTGATATTATCAATTTAGCAAGTTCCTGAATATATCTAAAATGTAATGTTCCCCGAGCGATCCTGATGGGATCCACTAAAACTTGAAAGCCAGTTGTCTCACTAATAAACTGAGCGGCTTTATGCACATCACCAGGTATCATAATTATCTTGCCTCTGTGGTCATATTGCGTATGAAGATATGGTGATGGTGTGTATTTATGTATACCAAGCATTTCAACATGTGTGAGGGTCATAACTTCTAGGACTACTCTTCCCAGGAAACACAAACCTTCAGAACTCAGGGAGAGCCATTTATACGCTTTTCTTCCACATACAAAATATACATTATCAGGGAGAACCTAAGGGATGGTATGCATCATTATCATTAAGCACATTTCTCTTGCAAACAATCTTCTTTCTGGGTTTTCCATCTGGTTCATGCAAGTCTCTGGCTGTATTATTTTAGTACAATAACCATCTGGCACCATACCAATAATCTCCTTGGTGGAACTCAGTGTATACCGATACCTAAAATGTTTCCCACTAGATTTAATTGAGCATAACAGATCATGGTTTATGGACTCATTATCAGCTCTTTGTGTGAAGGTCATCGTCTGATTATTCCCTGTCACTTCCCAACTCCCGGGTTTATTGGGGTTGGTTATGTTTAAACACAAAAGTGATCTATCTACTTGGAATTGATAGAGTTTGAAATTAGGTGGTTTGGATGAGAGAAATTTTCCATCGAAGGTTTTCCCTTTTTGTAATTCTAAAATTTCCGTGGTATTCAGCAGAAATGGCACCAACCCTATGTTATGCTGTCCCTGTGGCACATGTGAACACACCCAGCAATCAGTTTGATTTAACACTTTGCCTACCATGCTATGATAATCCTTTAAAGGATACCCAACCCAGTACGGGTTATATTTAGGTTGGCACCGTTGGATATAGTTCTCATCAACTAGGGACCCACAAAGCTCACAAATACAGGAATCTTCAGATGATAAACCTCCACACCTTCCCCGAGTATCCGGAATGACAGCTCTCTTAACAATAACAGTACTAAGATTGGTCAGACACTCCCCTGATTGGCATTGCATTCCTCCTGACTCCACTCCATCAGTACTGCCATCAACTCCCATTTCCTCAATCGGTCCCCCATCACAGACACTGGATATCCCCGAACCGACCAGAATGGTGAACACTCTAAAAGAGAATATGAAAATGAACACAGCAGGCCCGTCCATTGTCACAACAAGTCCTGCAAAATTCTCTCAGTTCAGGTATCTCACTACAACCTGCTCAATCCTCCCGGAACAAGCTCGTGATTGACAGGTCCACTCTATCAGCCTTGTCTCCAACTTGTTTCTCCACTGGTTCATTGACCTTTTTGCAGTGAGTGGAATGGACCCAGGTATCTCTCTCGGCCACCTTCAAAGATGTAGTACTCGTCAGCAGCACCTGTTATGGACCTTCCCACCGATAAGTCAAACAACCTGAATGCAAGAAATTTCTGATCATAACATATTCTCCTGGTTCAACATCATGACAGTTAGTTTCAGGCATATCATTAGACAACAATTTCAGTTTCTGCTGCTGTTGCTTTAACTGCTTACTCATTGATATAAGATACTTAACTCATTGTTACCCTTCAAGTCTTCCTGTGGACTTATAATCAAATGAGGTTGTCTACCGAACAATATTTCAAATGGGTACAGATTTAGAGGGGGTCTAGGAGTGGTCCTTATGCTATGTAGGACCAAAGGTAACGCTTCTGGCCATCCTAGTCCAGTCTCTGCCATAATTTTGCTTAACTTATTTTTAATAGTCCCATTCATCCTCTCTACCTCGGTACTGGCTTGCGGTCAGTAGGGGGTATGAAGTCGGCTATTAATATCCATCAGCTTACACATATTTTGAAAATCATCACCTGTGAAATGAGTACGCCTGTCACTCTCGATAATTTTAGGGATACCGTACCTGCATACAAATTCCTGGACTATTTTCTTGGCAGTAAACGCAGCAGTATTAGTGACCGCTGGGTAAGCCTAAACCCAGTTAGAAAATACATCGGTGCACACTAATACATACATAAGGTTCCTGCAGGGTGATAATTGGATTAAATCAATTTGTATCACCTGGAAAGGTCCATCAGTCGGTGGAATGTGGGACGGTTCAGTAGGGATCGCTTTCCCTATGTTCTTCCTCAAGCAGGTCAGACAGGACATTGCTATCTTTTCTTCTTGTGAAGAAAACCCTGGTGCGCACCAGTATGCCCTCACCAACTTGCACAGACCTTGTTTTCCCAGATGAGTCAGACCGTGTGCTGCCTCAGCCAGGCTGGGGTAATATGCCTTGGGGGCTACTAGTTTACCTTGTCCATCCCTCCAGAGCCCGGAGGACTCTTGCCCACATCCCTTGGACTTCCAAATGGATTTTTCCTGAATTGAACACAAATTTTGCATCTCAATTAATTTCAGCATATCAATTGTTTGGAAAGACATAATTTTTTCATTCGAAGAAAACATTTTCAACCCTGCTGCCCATTTTGCAGCTTCATTGGCCCTGTTGTTGCCTAGTGACACCGGGTCATCCTCACATGTATGGGCTTTACATTTAATTACTGACACTGTTTTGGGCAATTGGATTGCCTCTAAAAGATGTTTTATGTGTCGCGAGTGTGCAACTGGTGTGCCTGCTGCTGTCAAAAAATTTCTCAGATGCCATAGAGCCCCAAAATCGTGCACCACCCCGAACGCATACCTCGAGTCAGTGTAAATGTTAGCAGATTTGCCTGCTACCAGTTCACATGCTCTAGTTAGTGCTACTAACTCTGCCACCTGGGCTGAGTGAGGAGGACCAAGAGGTTTAGCTTCTATGATGTCTGTGTCATTTACAACAGCATAACCTGTACATACTTCACCTGTGTCTGTTTGTCTATGACAACTCCCATCCGTATAAAAAGTCACATCCACATTCTCTAAAGGTGTGTCATTTATGTCAGGTCTAGCAGTAAAGGTCTGATTCAGATATGTCATACAATCGTGCGTATCATTATGTCCGCTGAACTCACCTCCCGCCAGCAACTTGTCTCCCTCCACCCTTTGTACATCATGTTGTACATATGGTAAATATGTTGCTGGATTCAGCGTGCTGCAATGTTTAACAGTGATGTTTGTGGGTGCGATTAGGGCTAGTTCCCATTTGGTAAACCTAGCTGAAGAGACGTGTCTGGTTTGAGTTGAGTTCAACAGAGCAGATACAGCATGGGGAGTGTAGACAATCATATCATGGCCCAGTACTACGTCCTCACTTTTACTCACCAATAGAGCGGTAGCTGCTACACTTCTCAAACAAGTGGGGAGTGATCTTGCTACAGTGTCCAATTGGGCACTGTAGTATGCTACGGGCCTACTGGCATCACCATGTTTTTGTGTAAGGACACCTGCAGAACAACAATCGGCTTCCGTACAATACAAATCAAACGGTTTTTCATAATCAGGTATTCCCAATGCAGGAGCTTTTGTCAGGCTATCCTTAAGATTAAGGAAAGCCTGCTCTGATTCCTCTATGTGTATGACACGATCGGTCTTTGAGGAAGAGACTAATTCCTGTAAAGGCAAGGCCAAAATAGAAAAACCTGGGATCCACATCCTACAATATCCACACATTCCCAAGAAGGTACGAATTTGCTGTTGATTCTGCGGCAGTGTCATGTTTTGTATGGCCTGGATTCTATCATTTGTAAGATGTTGTAAGCCCTGGGTTAGAGAGTGTCCCAAATATTTTACTCTGGATTGGCACGGCTGTAGTTTGTCCTTAGCCACCTTGTGTCCTGTATGCGAGAGATGAAATAACAAAAGTTTAGTATCATTCAAACATGACATAAACGAGACAGAACATAGCAATAAATCGTCCACATATTGAATTAGAACAGATCCATTGACAGGTTGAAAAGATTGTAAACAGTCGTGCAATGCCTGAGAGAAGATACTGGGGCTGTCTATGAAACCTTGGGGTAATCATGTCCTTGTTGGTCACCTGTAAATTAATGGGAGATTTCATCACTGACCTGGTCGCCCCTGTGTCTACAAGAAAAGGATATTCAGTACCAGCTACATCAACCATCATGACCGGTTCTTCCCTAGTACTTCCCGTTAACCTGACTATCTGTAGACTACCGGTATGACTTGACCCCTAGCATTGGCTACCATTCTCCAATAAAGCATTTACGGCCACAATTGGAGCTGGTGCCTGTTGAACAATTGCTGGTCTCTGTGCATATCCCTTATGGGGATATCCAGGTCTTCCCTGATTTGGGGTTGCTCATTTTCTGTACAATTTCTGCTTAAGTGTCCTGTTCATTTACAATTAAAACATGTCTGAGGATCAGGTGAAAACATGTGTTGTTGTGAGGTTTGAGCAGAGGGTAAAGGTGGTGGATATGGGTAAGGATAGGGAGGGTAAGGGTATTGTGGGGGATATGAGTATGGGACCTGTGGTTGGATTGGGTTAGCGGAATAGAGCTGTGTTTGTTGTTGTGTGGGGTTAATGAGGGCAGGTGTAAGTGTGTGTGCAGGTGCAAGTGTGTCTGTTGGCTGTGATGTTACAGTCATTCCCTCCAAAGCTTGGATACTTACAGCCATTCGTTTTTCGCTCTGGATCTCTCTCTTTTTTGAGATGTTTTTATCATGTTCTATGGCAGACTCTATGAGGTTATCTATTGTGAGTCCCCTCCAGCCAGGCTGTGAGGTCTGAACCCGAGTCTTTAAGTTCTCCTTCAGACCATCCATGAGTACCGTGACTATCATTTCCCTGTGGTGAGTGCTATCTTTAATATCTTCTATCCCAGTGTACTGGGTGATAGCCTGCAGAGTCTGGTTGCAATAGTCTTCTGCAGTTTCACTCTCCTTTTGCTTGATTGTGAATATTTTGTTCCAGTTAACTACTACTGGAAAATATATACCCAATTGAGTCACAATGCAGGAAATGTTACCTTGGTTTTCTTGGTCTGTTAAGGGAACGTCACCATCCAATACACAATCCGTGATAAATTTTGTCACGTCGGTATTGCGTGGTAGACAGGCCCTTAACACCACATGCCAATCTTTATTAGTTGGCTCATGAGAACCACCCAAATTCCTCAAAAATCTTTGACATTTGGCTAGTTCCTTGTTGGGATCGGGGGAATCATTTATGATGGAATTTAGTTTTGCTCTTGTCCATGGACAATGCATTACTACTTCCCTCATGGGCACTACACCGTTCGCATCTGCATTTCCATTTGGAACAGTTATCGTCCGAATGGGATGCAGATGGGTAGCGTTGCTACCTCTGACCTGGTTACCTGGCTGGTGGTTTAATCTGCTGCTGTTACATATGGTATTAACAAATTCCTCTATGGGTGCAGCGTGTGTTAACACTTCCCTGGCTGTTACCGATGGAGATGGCGGCACCACTCGTGATTGTGGTGATGCAGCATCTATCATTTGCACAGCATGGGAAATGGCAGACATGACAATGGGCTCATCATCCACATCATAAACATTTTCTTTATGGTTACATAAGAGGAGGTACAAATTGCTTGTTACATTTCTATGGGTATTTTTGGTAACTGTACTTGCACCTCCATCCACATAAGGTGGGGGAGGTGAGTGTGAACTGCTGGCAATACTCTCCACAATGCTACCTTGTCGCACGTGTGCGCCATTTTGAAGCTCGCCCGTATTGCAATTCAGTGTTGCAGATGCATTCTCTGGCAATGCTCTCGCAACGCTAGTTTGCGTCGCTTGCACATTTTTAAGCCACGCATCCCCTTCATGCTGCCACAATTTTAAACATTCACAATATTTGACCTTTTTCTCTCGGGAGCGCATCAGACTGATGTGATCCTGGACATTATCTAATACATCCTTATCAAAACTACCAATTCTAGGAAACGGTCTAACACCCTCGTCATATTAAACCATAAATCACAATACCTTATTGCATAAGTACCGTACTTAGTATGCATAATATGACAGGCCGATCCAATCGGAGCTTTCATTAGCAGCACATCATTGTCTAACATCTCTACTGTTTGCATGGCTCCCATTCTGAGACAAAATCCTATGCTTTTCAATAAAGATTTAAACTGGTGAAAGATAATCAAGATACTTTCACTTACCTGTGGACGATTTAAGTCGGCGGCGCCGACACACCTGGTTAAGATTTGAAAAAGGCAACTTCCACACCCAGATAAGATTTAGTAAGGCAACTTCCACACCTATGGAAGTTTATATGTAGGCCACTTCCACGCACCTCTCTACAACAAAGACAACATGTACACCTGCTACTGTGTACAGAATGGTAAAGCTACTTACCGAGTGGCTAGATTAACCCTTGCACCTAGCCCTTAAGGATCATACGATACCCTTAACTTTGTCCAACAAATATTCACTGTTACACACCTTTTTTTTCCTGCGCAGAAAAACAAACGTTAACCCAGATATTGATAGCAATTGAAAAAGGTAGACCTCAACGGCTTTGTTTAAACACGTGGCAGCAGAACCGGAAGTACATATACGGTATTGTGTGATCAGCCGCATACACAAAAATGCGAGTACCACACAACCGTATAATGACATTTTAGCTGCATACGCAAAAGTGATTTTTCAGCACAAAGCGGTTACAGGAAAACCCTGCATGTGGCCACTCCACCCTTTGCTGAGATATCGATAGCAGTATGTGCCGTGTGAGTAGGTAAGTGACCTCACTACTACGAGCCCCTAACTAACGATATTGAAATTGAACCTCTATATACCCCTGCCTGTACCTTCTAAAATCCTACCTATAAACCTCTAAGGATGATGCTAATTTGCGTATGCAGTCATACAGTAAATAAAAGACTCCAGACTTGGAACGTGTGGTTCCGAAGCACAAAGTATTATTCAAGTAAAAAGTACAGTCAGTTACACGCTATTGATCCAGACACAATTAGATGCAAAGGAATTATACAGACGCCAAGTACAGTATACATACGCAGCGCTTCCGGACCAGATGATAGGCATCAGCAAGAAACCCCATTGTCATTCATCATTCAGCAAGAAGACTAAAATCCCACTGTTTGAGCACACATATTTATACCCCCAGTATAGACCGGACAATAGAGAAATTTGTTGCTGATGTCATTGGTTCCCAGGGAGGAAGCATCTGTTACAGAGAGTTTAATAGGCTGGTTCAAATAGACTCACCCAGCCTCTAAAAACTGGGGGTCTCTGCCCTCCCGCCCCCAAAATCCCGCCCCCGCAAAATCCTAACAGTTATACATTTTGTTGCATGAAGTCTCTGCAGTCCATAAGTTGAGAATGCATGATACGATCTCCACACCTATAGTACCGGAATTCTGTTGAAAGAGTACGCATCAGTACGAAACCAAACACGGCTTTCTTAGCATGTATAAAACCCTAGTTATCAAATATCTTTATTTCACAGCATTTATACTAACTGAACCAACTTAAATCTTATACTTTAAAGCTTATTAAACCTTATGCGTGAATATGTAATGTGTGAGTATGAGGGGTTTGATATAAGGACACTAGCTAACTTGGGGCAGATGCGTGCGCATAAAGCTAATAAAACAGCGATTTCATACAGTCTTATGCATTCTCTAATATGCGACTAGTTAACAGCGCAATTGTGTGTATTAATGTTTGTATGAAAAATGGTGAAAGATGCAATCGCATGTTGCTAATAGTAATATCGCCACATGTACTAAAGTGTAAGTTTATCTAAAATGGCACTTAGGTGGCCATTCGCAAAATGGTGTCTTGCGATCTAATTTTCTAAAATGGCGTCTTGCGGCCAGTCGCAAGATGGCGTCGCTGCGATACAATTTTAAACTGGTCTTGTCTCAGCCAATTATCCAGCTTTGACACTGTTCACATACAGCACCTTTTGGATGGACACTGGGAGTGCCGAGGAATGCTAATTTTTAGGACTGTCCACTGGATGATGATCCTGATCACCACTAGATGGATGTCCCTTTTAAGATGTAAATGAGCAATTCAGAATGATAGGTCCTCATGTTATACGGTGTCCATATGTGGTAAAGTCCAAGTAAGGATGGTATATATTTACTCCCCGTTTGCTTTGTCCTTTTGATCCCAAGGACTGGTTCAAGCTGATACATGGTTATCCAGAACAAATAAGTCCAAATAGGATAAAAGTTGGGTGAGGGTGATGATCACTATTAGGTCCTGATGCATTTTGCTACATCAAGGTGCAGTTTTTTCAAAGGTATCCAATAAATGTCCAGAATGGTGCTTTTATACCGCTCTAAAGATGGCTGCTAATTAACACCTGGTTTCAATTAAGAATGCCATATACATAACACAATTGCATAAAACAGTTGATTCCAAACATAAACACTTAAAAGTATAACTGGAAGGCAGACCCATTTAATGTCTCTATATTTTAGAAGAAATAATTGTATATTATTTTATTCTATAACCAATTCCCGGGACTTCTGGTTTCCCGGTACCCGATCACGTGATGTAAACAAAGACTAATTGTCAGAGTGTACTTTCTGCATCGCTGATCGTATATATTCACTCAGGCGCTGTCCGGAGGGGGACTCGAGGAGAGGCAAATACATCCCATCCATCTCCCCCTTAGCCACTAGAGCCTCTTACTCCCGGTCAGTGGTGATTGCTAGTCTGATCACATGTACAAATCATGTGATCTGGTGGATTTCCAATCCACGGCAGATAAGGTCATGTTACATACATCTAAAAAACATATACAAAATTCGACCATATCTCACACAAGACACTGCAAAAACTCTAATCCATGCACTCATTATTTCCCGCATTGACTATTGCAATAGTCTCCTTACTGGTCTTCCCAAAAACAGGCTATCGCCATTACAATCCATTATGAATGCAGCTGCGAGGCTTATCTTCCTTGCCAAACGTTCATCGTCTGCTGCCCCGCTCTGTCAGTCCCTCCATTGGTTGCCAGTTTTCTACCGTATTCAATACAAAATACTGTTACTTACACATAAGGCCATTAACCGAATTACACCAACATACATCTCTTCACTCATCTCAAAATATCTCCCAACCCGACCTCTCCGCTCAGCACAAGAACTGCGTCTCTCATCCCCACGCATTACTTGCTCCCATTTACGGTTACAGGACTTTCTTCGGGCTGCACCCACTCTATGGAATGCCTTACCACACACAATAAGACTTACCTCTACTCTTCAATCCTTCAAGCGTTCCCTGAAAACTCACCTCTTCAGACAAGCTTATCAGATTCCAGAACCGACCACATAACCTTCATAGCTTCCATGTCTTATCACATCCCCTCTCACAGTCCACACATAACCTCACATATTGTCTTTCTTTCACATACTCCTGACATTTTGCCGACATTCCTGTGTGACTGGATCATGCAGCCCACCAAGAAACTCTGCATTCTGGCAAGACCAAATTGCAATATATATAGCACCTATCCTTGTGTATCAATGCCTGTTTCCCTATAGATTGTAAGCTTGCAAGCAGGGCCCTCTTACCTCTTTGTCTGTCTGTTATTACCCTGTTTGTTCTATCAATGTTTCCAATTGTAAAGCGCAACGGAATATGCTGCGCTATATAAGAAACTGTTAATAAATAAATAATAAATAAATGTGACCCAAAGCACAGCCTATCCATGGTTAGATGATGTCCCCAGAATTCTGGGATTTGTAGTAGATATATTAATCCTTTTCTATTCAGAGTTATATCACAATTGATCATATTAGATTAAAAAACACAGCTATTTACCATATTGTCCCAACGGATCATGGGAATGGTAGTTATTCTAATCCCTCTTTATAACTTAAATGTATATCTCATCAAAACAGTTCACAAACATAGATTCTCATTTCATATATTTCTCTATAGACTGTATGCATGTAGTCTTTCTAGTTATTATTTTCATATTTTCTATTATTATTTGAAAAAGGTATATATATATATATATATATATATAATAAACGACAGGCTCAATCCACGGCACTTGACCATCTGGGGTGCCCTTGGTATGTGACCACACCATCTACATAAAAAATATCATACAAACTCAGCACTCACATGCTTTTCAAACTGCAACTCCTTTGAACATAGGGAATGTTGGTTCCAAAATATTGCAATAATTTGTTAAGCTGGCCACCGCTTCATGGTCATTCCCATCTAGCCAGTCCCTACACTGATTCTCAGATAAATGAACTTGATCTGCCATCTTGGGCTCAAGCTTGCATACATTTTAAACATGAAACTGGGTCCTGCCTTAAAGAGACAGGACCACACCCAGGCTATCAGTTAATAAGCACCTGGAAAAAGAAAAAAAGTTTGTCTTACATTTGAAAAATAGGGTGCCCTAGCAAGTGTTCACACTTATGTTCAAAGGAGTTGCAGTTTGAAAAGCATGTGAGTGCCGAGTTTGTATGATGTTTATATATATATATATATATATATATATATAAATAAATATATTTATAAATAAAGATTTATATCAACTTATTATTTTTCAATATCCAAAACTCTCAAAAAGACCCTTTCTTCATAGGGAACATTTATTTACTGATTATAACCAAAAGAGACTGATGTATAGAAATATTTCAACAATATTGCTAGATCACTGAATTGAGTTCTACTGCCTCATTAAGGTCCTCTGGATATATGGAGTTCATTTTGAACATCCAGAACACTGCCTGTTTGTTTATTTTAAATGTTCTCCACCTCTTCTTGTGACTGGGATGTGTTCTAGACCAATCCATTACAAGCATTTTGGATCTCCATTATGGTGGTCCAGAAAATTCTTGGATACACTATGTGTTTGCACTTTCTTTAAAATATTTCTCTGATGTTCGAGAAATCTAGCATACTTGTTGTCCTCCCTATATACCTGAGATTGCAATCACAGCTCAACATATATATATTACGTGAGTACTATTACAATTAATGATGCTCTTGATCTCATACAGATCTTCTGTTTTTGTCTTAATAGATGTTAATCTATTAGTAACATAATTACATGTGATACATCTGTTCCCTCCACATTTATAAAACCCTTTGGGTTTTGGTTGAAGCAATAGGGTGTTCTGAGGCATTATTTGTTGGTCGGTTGATGGTCTCAGATAACTAGGTGCCAGTAGGGTCTTAAGAGATCTATTTTTTTGAAAAATAAAAACAGGTTTGGGGGGAATATATAGTCAAATAAAAAGTGATCTTGTTTCAAAATTTTATAATTTCTTTGTACTTTATTTTTAACTTTTAAGTATTGGTTATTGTAGGTAGATATGAATGTTACTTCCCTACTAAATCTCTTTCTTCCTCTTAGTTTGTATTAAGAGATTATCTCTATTAGTGGCCCTAACAGCATTCAGAGCCTTATTAATACTAACTAATTTCTGATAACCTCGTTGTTGGAAGGAATTTACATTACCCTCTGCCTGCTTTTCAAAGGATTCAATAATAGAGCAGGTTCTTCTCAATCAGAGTAGTTGGCCTTTGGCAAAATAATTTTTCCAGGGTGGGTATTGGGCACTATTAAAGTGCACATATGCATCCCTCCCCACTTTCTTAGAGAAATTTGAAGTACAGACTCTGTTGTTCTGAATCTTTAAGGTCAGATCCAGGAAGGTTATCCAGTTAGTATCAAAACAGTGAGTGAACTGAAGATTAAAAGAATTGGTGTTAAAAAATGTGACAAATAGGTGAGCAGAAGAAGAATCCCCAACCCAAATAATTTGCCATAGAGGGCTAGGTGTGCACTGAACCCACCACCCCACACAAGGTGGTCTTCCACCTCCCCCATGTAGAGGTAGGTGTAGCTCGGCACAAACCTGGTCCCCATGGCTGTACCGATGATTTGAAGATAAAAATAATCTCTGGAGGGAGAAGATACAGTGCAGACAGGCAGCAGGGGGCTGTAGAGACTTGTGAAGGAGAAGGTGCAGTGCAGGAAGGCAGCAGAGGTCTGTGGGGACTCGGGAGGGAGAAGGGGGACACAGTCTGAAGTGCTGTGGGGAGGAAAGAGGCAGAGCATCCAGGTACAACTGCCAGGCCCCGAACCCTCAGGTGCAGCTGCACTGTGCCTCTATGGTCAAACTGCCCTCGTGCCATCCTGCCATTATACATCTGTCTGGCAAGTTCCAGTGGTGTCCCCCTCCTCAGTGTACTGTAATCCCCTTCTGTGTTGCCAGCAGACTAACACTTAGTTTCCTGATGTTTGATAAATAGTAACCACATCACATTCTCCATACTTGAGTATGTCGAAGTGATGGGTAAATAATGGAACTTCCTTAATAAATTGCATTAACCTGTGATTACACCTTTTTCTGTGGAAATACTGCATGATAAATAGAGTCCTTAATGATAAATTATATTCCCATGTAAGAATCCATTAATAATTGTCAGATTAATATTGAATGCAGGGTTCATATCTAATTTAGCTTGAAGATAGACCATTTATTCAGATATTGTGTTTCTGATGCTTCAATAATTGAAAGAATCATTACATTTCATAAACAAAAGCTTCCTTCTATCAGCCTTTCTTTTTAAATCTCTCAGACAGATGCCTTTACACTTCTCAGATAATTTAGTAAGATTTTATATAAGTGTGCCTAAGGGAAATTTAAAAGTCAGGGATAATTTAGCACTTAAAACATGAAGGAGCAAAACATGTCTCTATCTTGTACAATTATTCTCTGTATTGTACCTTTACTTGACAGAGGACCTCAGTTATAAATTTCAGAAAGAACAGCAGACATGATCACAAACTCATTGCACACAGTGTACCTGTTTATAGGATATTAGCAGATTCCTTCAGATAAATAGGCTGACATTCCAATAGGTAGAAGCACTTGTGTTATGAATTCAGATGTCTGGTGTACAAAATCTTGGTCGTGTTGATAAATAAAAAAATATATATAGTAAACACTAGTGGAATAGAATGTGTATGAATATAAATATAAATATTATATATATATATATATATATATATATATATATATTGTCAAAATCAAATATTAAAACTGAATGCAGTACAATAAAATACAACACTTTCTGTACGTTATTATACATATTATTTTCATGAAAAGTGTCATTTCCTATTTTTTAAAAAGTTTGTATAACTGTATATTGATGTTTAGTCTTATTTTAGTCAGCATTTTATATTTATTGTTTTATAGATAAACACTGCATCTTTGCTGTAAATATAAATGTAATATTATTGATATAATGTTATAGATCCATTTATTTGTAGTTAAGCAACGTAATGTGCTGCCCCTGAAACTGAATATTTCCCCTCACCCATAATACTGTAAAACAAAGCAAATCCAGCTTGGGATTGTCATCAGCGGGGCCCTCAGGCTTTATGAAGATCCAGCCACTCACGCAAAGGAGAAGATACTGACCTATCCAACATCGAGTATACACAGATCCTAGCCTGTACATAATGATTTTATTCCCTACGGACTATTTGAATGTTAACCTTTAAATTGTACTGCAATGACCTCTGAAAGGCAGTGCATTCAGAATTGAAGCCTTGTGTTGGTGCCAACCATTGCTGCACATTGTAGAGGCGGTACTCTTTGTATTTCTTTGTGCAAATAAATATTTTGGATTTTGGAACTCCAAGTAAGCTGATCGGACTTCACAATTATTTTACTTTAATAATATATAGATACCCCACCAAAACACTGTGTTTAACCCTATAATGGGTATCTCTAATATATTTAAAACCACCATAAAAACAAAACATATGTACTCAATACTCTGATCTTGATGTGGGGGCTAGTAGTAAATATAAATGCATAGTGGAATGTTTACTGCTATGTATAGAGAGCCCTATATGTCCCAGTAGTTCAGACAGCCACAGCTACAGTATGTTGATTTGCATGTATATTTAATAGTAGTATTTAACATTGGTAAGCAGTGGACATAAGAGACACCTTGAGGAGCCAGCGCATGGGTGAACTGACTGGACCACCACCCATCAGCAATATAATGTCTTACAGCCAGAGCCGGATTTATCCGAGCACCTAAGCAGAGGACTTAAAAGGGGACTAATTGGTCATTAAGGGAGTCCTGAGGAGTCATGTGTGAGAGCGGCAGTACAGAGTAGTGGCAGCTGACCAATAGGACCCAAGCACCAGGAGTTTTGATCCAGTGCAGCTGACAGCAGGAGGATGGAGGGAAGCAGTGCAGACTGCAAGAGCAGCAGAGATCTCCCGGCAGTGTGCCACAGACCCATAGGGGCTGTGTGAAGGAAGGTGAGTTTCCCCTGTCAGGAGTTGGGCAAAGGGTGGACCAGCCAGCCCATCTGAGGTAAGAGCCAGGATAGAAGGAGGTGATTCCTCAATGATAGACTGTCACCTCAGGAGAGCCACAAGTGTCTGGAGAGGTTTTTAACTACACACCATCCACAGCACACACCTTTCTGCACTTCCAGCTGACTGAACATACAGTAGATCCCTCCACTGTTAACTACAGGGTACAGAATAGCTTACGTCATAGTGCAGCCCACGGTCCTTCTCACTTCAGGATCGTGGTATAGTGCTCATATTTACATGCCTGGTCAACGCAGCTATTGTGAAGAGAGAAAGCTATAAACTGTGCTAGAAGTAGCTTTCAATTCTTCTCACCAAAGTACAGTAATCACATATTTCCAGCTGATAGCTAAACACAGAGTTAGACAGTGAAGATTATCTACGGTACCTCAGACAAGGCACATATCCTAATGTACAGCATATTTAACATAATTAGTTATCAAGTCAAAGTAGGAAAGCGACTATCAGCAGCAGCAGGGATAAACTGACATTTGTGTACCAATGAGCATGAAGCCTCTCCAAATACCCAGTAACGGATTAGCAGCAATCCTCAGTTTATCTGCAGGAGGAAAACACAGCCTAATTCTACAGTACATAAGGAGTCTCATGTTTAACTCATGTTTAACTCCACTTAACAAATTAAATAAAGGATCTATAATACTGGATGTATAATTTTGGCTCTATAATACTGGGCCTGATTCAGAGCTGGACTCTCTGAACGAGCGCCCGCTCTGAATCAGGGCGTTTTTTTTTTTTATGGTGCGTCCTCCTGGATGCTCGCATAGCTGTGGGCTACCACCCACAGCTTATGCGAGCGTCCATGATGATGGTCGCAATGGTCAAGACCATCGCGACCATCGGGCTTGCGACGAGACCCTGCGGTAGGGTCTCGCTGCCGCAAGCCCTGGAGTGATTTTGGCTCTATTAGAGCCAAAATCACTCCCACTGACATCACTAGTGATGTCAGTGGGGCCGGACCCAGACGGTAGGCGTTCCCATGGGAACGCCTCCATCTGGGCAGCCACTCCCCGGCATGCCCACCAAAGGGGGCATGCTGTCACTCACCATTGACAGCACGCCCCCTTTGGTGCGAGACCCCGAGCAACGGCTTCCCCGTCGCTCGCCGAGTCTTGCGCATGCGCACACGACGGAGCAGCCTCCGTCATGCGCATGCGCATTTGGATATCATGGACCCACTTGCGAGCGTCCTGCACTCGCGAGCAGGTCTGAATGAGACCCTCTGTTCCTAGAGTTCTTTAATGATAAATATCACAATTAACTTATTCGGCAGGTCATGTGTCACCATATTAGCGCTAAGGTCTTTTTGTGTGTGTAAATGTAATAGGGTCCATTGTTTTTCTGTGGGACAAACCCATACCTTTTTCCACATTTAAAGATACGAGTTTGTCCCACAACTTGTGAGTTCGAGGCTATTACATTGTGTAAGTCCGTGTGAGTTTTTTCGTATAAAAGCTTTGACCTTGACTTCAATTATGGGAACCACTAGGTTACTAAAGGTTACCTAGAGGTTTCCACTATTGAAGTCAATGGTGGGAACCACTCATTGGCTGAGAAAGGCGGAGGCTCGCCACTTTAAGCCAATGAATGCTCAGTCCATGCATTTCTATGGTAAATGCTGCAGCTGAGCTCTCATTCACGAAGCATCAAGCTTAGAGGACGGTACATATCTGTGTGGCCCGTTTTTCTCATTTTGCTGTTTTCCAAAGATGCTGGATGCCTACTTGGTCTGAAGAAGACCGGAACAAGGGGTAGGTGAGTATGGATTTTTTTTACAGGTTGTTTTAATGCTACATGGACAAGAGGATGTGAATGGCTACAGTGAGTGTAAGTGAGTATGTATGAGTATGAGTGAGCGAATGCATGTAAAATAAAATAATAAAACATTTGGTATCCATGTCCTGTGAACTAAAGGTATCAGCAGGCCCTTAATGCCCGATATGTGGGTACTTAAGGTTCTCCAAGTACCAGCAGGCAAGAGAAGCTTGCTGGGACATCTAGATCTACTGTAAAATACAATATTATTCAATCTATTTTTTAATCAATCAACCCAGTATCCACCGCCACAGAGATCCAGGGATAGCCTGTGGTGCCCTGAAGATGGGGAACCCCTTTATTAGGGAATCCCTACTTCCCCAGGGATCCCCAGCCTGGGATGACAAGTGGTCAGGTGCTAAATGCTTTAGCATTACAACCCCGCTAGATAGAGTCCGGTGTTGGTGTGGAAAATACAGGACACCCCTGCTAATTTGTCCCCTGTATTTCCACAACCTGGAGTGGCTCACTGAGCCCGGTACTGGTTGATAGAAAATACATTTTCTTCTCCCCTGTATATTCACAACCAGGATTGGCTCAGAATAACCCCAGTGCTGGTTGTGCTTTTAGGGGAAACCCCACATCATTTTTTTTATTTTTAACACTTTACTATTGTTTTGTAACACAATAGCATGAATGGATCTCATGGTTCTGTGTATGTTTCTGTGTAACTCGTATGCTATTACATTGGTTGAGTTGTATCCTCACAATGGCAAAACATTTGTATGCGAGGTTTGACATTGCGAGTTGAGGTGATGTTAGAAACATGCAAATTTGCATGTTCTCGCAAACTGTTACACAGGGTGAGTTCTAAAAATGTGCGAGTATAGCTGTATACTCGCACATTTTTAATACTCAGACCCTACTACATTTAGCCCTTAATCTTAGAAAAGAGAAATCACTAAGCTTTAATTGTTCTTCAAGTTTAGAGTATAGGTGATTGTTTATTTTAAATTACCCTATCTATTTTATAACAAGTTTATTTTAATATTGTTTTAATCGGTAGATAGTTTATTGGTGATTGAGCAAGTGTGTGATAACTTTGAAATGCTAATTTTTATTTGCAATGTAAAAATTAAGTTGGCTACAATTTTGAAATGTCAATTAAAAAAAACCCTGTGGTTTCATATCAAGTTTATATTCCCATGCTTTAACAGTTATATCCACATTTAATATCACAAGTCCTTAAATTTAGCACAAAATGATTATAATTTAATTGAGGCCAGATTAATGTGGGACATTCTTTTAACTCAGGAGGCTTCAATTCCTCAGAACCATAATTAACTAATAATGAATGTGCTAAAGTCATTAAATCAAGTTTCATAACAGGATGAACACTGCTTTCTTTTATTTTAGAGCATTAAAAATGACATATCATTAATGAACAAAATAATACCAAAACACTATGGGGCCTATTCATTATGTTAATTATGGAGGTCCAAATGGACCCCAATAATTAACATTCCATCTCACCGCGAGCGCCGGAGCAATTCATCATTGCTCCGGCACGGAGACAGCTGATCCGAAAATCAGCTGTCTCCCCAAAGTGTTACATTGCTCCTCTCGGAGCAGTGAGACAAGTGCGCAAACGTGACCTACAGGTCACGCATGAGCACAAGAGTCCCGACGTCCTGACGTCCGGTGGAAGGAGCTGGACGGGGAGGAAGGATCCGAAAGGATCCCTCTTTGCAACCAGGACCTCCTTCCAATACTTGCGATACACAAGTGGGAGAAAATGCCATCTGATGACGGTGAGTGCTCCCGAAGTCAAGCTTAAAAAATATTGTATTTTAGGACCTTGATAAATTCTGTCCCCATACTAGTGTATGGGGACAGCAGGCCATTCCACAAAAGAAAGGTAAATAGGAGACATCTGTGATATCTCCTGTTTTACCTTCTGTTATGAATCCCACTGCCTGGTCCATGTGAAACCCCTAGAACACGGCTAGCGAGATCTTCACCAATAACAACCGCCCGTTGTTTCTTAAGAACTATGATATGTTCACCGTTTACTTAGGCAGCCGCCTGGACTTATGCTCGGGGTAGTAGAGGCTCACAAAGAGGTACAAGGGAATTCAAGAAATGAAGTGTATGGTTAGAGCTGATACAGGTAATGGTTCTGATGAGTTGGCAATTGCATCGATGATATGGCAATGGCACTGATGTTGCAGCAATAGCCGTAGATAAACAGTCTAGAGTTTGGAAATGGCTTTGAGAACCGATGGTGCGGTAAGAGTACTGATGTTGCGGAGATGGTGCCGATGTTGTGGCAATTGTCATAGATAAACAGTCTAGGGCTAGTAAATGGCTTTGAGAGCTGATGGTGCGGACAGTGTGCCGATGTTGCAGCGATGATGCCAATGTTGTGGCAATTGCCATAGATATACAGTCTAGGATATGAAAATGGCTTTGAGAGCTGATGGTGTGGCAAGTGTGCCGATGTTGCGGCGATGGTGCCGATATTATGGCGCAGAAGCTGCTTGGAGCAGCTAAGAAGCTGAATGAAGAATGGTGGTAGCATGGAAGCTACTTGGTGCAGCTAGGAAGCAATATGGTGAACGTTGGCAGCACGGGAGCTGCTAGATGTGGCTAAGAAGCTGTTTGGAGTTTGGTGGTAGCACAGGAGCTACTTGGTGCGGTTAGGAAGCTGTATGGTGAACGTTGGCAGCACAAGAGCTGCTAGATGTGGCTAGGAAGCTGTTTGGAGGACAATGGCAGCCCGGAAGCTGCTTGGTGTTGGCTGGGAAGCCAAATGGAAGCAATATCATGGAGAGAACAAAAGCTGCCCATGCAGCTAGGCTGATGAAATTCACAGACATGCTATAGTTGGCACAGGTGCAATAGTTCAGTGAGTATAAATAGGCTGCAGCACTTAATCAAGCTGCACCTGTGGATGTGACATCACTTCCTGAGGCATGTCGATCGCCTAGCAACAGGAGCAACAGGAGTAACCCCGTCCTGCCTGGGAAAGCTGTCAGAAAGGGTCAAGTCACGACCGCAACTTGTAACAATACTTGATGCATGGTTGAAGAACCCCCAGAATCTTGTTTATCCAGAAAATACTGAAAGAAAGTTCTTCTCAACTTGAGAGCATGTAATGCAGTGCAGTACCAGGAGCCCAGGAACGTTCCTCCAGCCCATAGCCCTTCCAGTGGACTAAGAATTGCAGATGACCCCTGGATAATCTAGTCCAAAATTTTCTCCACAATGAATTCATGTTGACCACGGACCATAACTGAAGCAGGCCTGGGCGAGAACCTAGATTTGAACTTGCCTGATGAGAAGACCAGTTTAAGCAAAGAACAATGGAAAGTATTATTAATATGGAGAGAGTTGGGCAATAGAAGTTTGAAGGCTACTAGGTTAACCTGTGAAATAATTCGGAATGGACCAATAAATCTGGGACCCAACTTCTATGTAGGCTGACGGAGCTTGATGTTCTTGGTGGAGAGCCATACCAAATCACCTTTTTTAAAACAACATGTCCTCCTATGCTTGTCAACAGATTCTTTGGAGTGGAGAGATACCTTCCGAAGGCTTTGATGAACCTTGCCCCAAATACGTCAGAGCCGAGAGACAGAAGAAGAAGCTGGTTATCCGGAGTCGAAGGCATTTGACCTCGGATGTTGCCCTGTAACACAGAAGAATGGGGATACTGAAGATGCAGAGTGACATGAATTATTTAAAGCGAACTCAGCAAGCGGCAGATGTGATACCCAATCATTATGACACTTGGAAACATAACAGCATAGATACTGTTCCAGACACTGATTAACGCGCTCAGTCTGTCCATTGGACTGCGGATGATAACCTGAAGAAAGACTAGGATCAATGCCCAGAGATGTACAGAACACTCGCCAAAACTGTGCCACAAATTGTGATCCTTGATCCGATACAATATCCATTGGTAAACCGTGTACCCGAAAAATGTGTTGCAGAAACCGGCTGGAAAGTTCCTTAGCAGAAGGAAGTTTTTGCAATGGTATGGTGTGCCATTTTACTAAATCTTTCCACCACTGTCCAGATAACAGAACATTGAGCAGATATTGGGAGATCAATGATGAAATCCATGGCGATGAGAGTCCAGGGTCTCCTGGGTATGGAAAGTGTAAGTAACAGACCCGAAGGAGCTGTCCAAGGTGTCTTATTCCGGTCACATACCTCACATTCCAAGACAAATTCAAGCACATCTTTAGTCAATGAAGGCCACCAAACAGAACAGGAGAGTAAATCCGAAGTCTTACTGATACCTGGATGACCAGAAACTCGACTAGCATGCAAATCCAGCAGAACTGCTCTTCTAAACTTCCCTGGCACAAACAAATGACCAGAAGGCTTCTCCAGAGGTGACTCTGATTGAGATGCCCGAATCAGATCTGCCAGATTACGAGTGAGGGCACAATGGAAGAAAGAGTCTTGGATCATAGCTTTGTCTGACATGGACGTCTGTTGTACTGGTTCAAAACTCCTGGATAGGACATCAGCCTTGATGTTCTTGGAGCCAGGACAGAAGGAGATGAGGAAGTTGAACCAGGTAAAAAATAATGCCCAATGTGCTTGCTGGGAATTCAACCTTTTAACAGACTGAATATAGGATAGGTTCTAGTGGTCAGTAAGAACCAAAATCTCGTGTTTGGCACCTTCCAGCCAGTGTCTCCAGTCCTCGAAAGCCCATTTAATAGCTAGCAACTCTCGATTTTCTACATCATAATTGCATTCAGCAGAGGGAAATTTTCAAGAAAAGAATGCACATGGGTGCAACTTACTATCTGTTGGGTCTTTCTGTGACAAAATGGCTACTGCTCCTATTTCTGAGGCATCTACCTCTACAATAAAAGGAAGATCAGGATCAGAATGTCAAAGAACAGGTGCTTGAGTGAAAGCAACTTTGAGAGTTTTAAAAGACTGGATCGCCTCGATTGGCCAGTTAAAGGTATCTGCTCCTTTCTTGGTAAAATTTACAATGGGTGCCACTATGCTGGAAAAAGATATTATGAATCAGCGATAATTAGAAAAGCCAAGGAACCGCTGGATGGCTTTAAGGGAAGATGGTTGGTCCCACTTAAGTATAGCCTCGACTTTCCCTTGATCCATTGAAAATCCCTGGGACAAGATGGTATATCCCAGAGAAGAGACCTGAGTGACGTCAAAGTCAAATTTTTCCAACTTGGCGTACAGTTGGTTCTCCCGCAATTTTTGAAGAACCTGACATACATGCTGATGATGTTGGTCCAGTGACTGGGAGAAAATGAGAATGTTGTCTAGGTATATGACCACGAATACCCCCAAAAAGTCACAAAGAACGTCATTGATCAGGTCCTGGAAAACAGCTGGAGCATTAGATAAGCCAAAAGGCATGACTAGATACTCATAATGTCCGGAGTGAGTACTGAAGGCCGTTTTCCACTCATCTCCACTTTTGATTCGAATCAGGTTATATGCCCAAGGGGTCCCGTCTGTGCCAAAAGATTATTCCAAACAGAAAAAAGTCCTCCTTCATGCACTGACGATATTTCTCCAATGCATGTAAGTATAAATGGTAGAATGGAGATATAGACACTATTTAGGAATAAAATCCTTCTAAAATCACTTCAGATAGAGAAAATTTCCCAGATGACCAATGAAGGTATTTTTCAGCCAACATCTCTAAACTTCTCCAGTGGTATAAAGAAAAGGAAAGCCACCTCTATGTATATAGGTAATTCTCAATGTAGGCTTACATTTCATGCTTATATAAATAAACATATGACATGCTCATCAAGGTTTCTTTCTTGAATTCTCCTCCCTTCCACTTCAAAGGAGACATGTCTATTTATAACTGCAACAATGTGAGTATTCTATTTGGCAGTTAATGTTCGCTTTGGGAAGATATGGTTTTAATTTTTTAATCTGTTTTTAGCCACATTATCTTGAAAAAGACCCCTAGTGTTTTCCTGATCCCCAGAAAACCTGCATGTACCGGAGAATGATTTTCCTCAACTCGTATAGTGAGTTCCTGGACTTTCTGGGTGAGTGTTTGGATCTGGGCTGCAAGCACCTGGGCAGGACTCTATCACTGCTCCATGATGCAGAAGCTATAACTCCAATATGACTCTTTAAGTATCTAATTCCAAGTGTACCTGTGTTTTGGGCTGACTATAATGTTATGAATCCCACTGCCTGCTCCATGTGAGACCCCTAGAAACCGGCTAGCGAGATCTTCACCAATAACAAACGCCCACTGTTCCCATTGTTCCCTTAGAACTATGATACGTTCACCGGTACTTAGGTGGCTGCCTGGACTTATGCTCGGGGTAGTAGAGGCTCACATGGAGGTACAAGGGAATTCAAGAAATGAAGTGTATGGTTAGAGCTGATACATGTAATGGTTCTAATGAGTTGGCAATTGCATCGATGATATGGCAATGGCACCGATGTTGCCACAATAGCTGTAGATAAACAGACTAGAGTTTGGAAATGGCATTGAGAGACAATGGTAAGTGTGCCAATGTTGCGGCAATGGTGCCAATGTTGCAGCAATTGCTGTAGAAAAACAGCCTAGGGTTAGTAAATGGCTTTGAGAGCCAATGGTGTGGCAAGTGTGCCGATGTTGCAGCAATGGTGCCGATGTTGCTGCAATTGCCATAGATAAACAGTCTAGGGATGAAAATGGCTTTGAGAGCCAATGGTGTAGCAAGTGTGCCGATGTTGCAGTGATGGTGCCAATGTTGCGGCATGGAAGCTGCTTGGAGCAGCTAAGAAGCCGAATGAAGAATGGTGGTTGCATGGGAGCTACTTGGTGCGGCTAGGAAGCCATATGGTGAATGTTGGCAGCATGGGAGCTGCTAGATGTGGCTAGGAAGCCATATGGTGAACATTGGCAGCATGGGAGCTGCTAGATGCAGCTAGGAAGCTGTTTGGAGATTGGTGGTAGCACGGGAGCTACTTGGTCTGGCTAGGAAGCCATATGGTGAACATTGGTAGCACAAGAGCTGCTAGATGCGGCTAGGAAGCTGTTTGGAGGATGATGGCAGCCCGGGAGCTGCTTGGTGTCGGCTGGGAAGCCAAATGGAAGCAATATCATGGAGAGAACAAAAGTTGCCCATGCAGCTAAGCTGATGAAATCCACAGACACACTATAGTCGGCACAGGTGCAAAATTTCAGCGAGTATAAATAGGCTGCAGCACTTAATCAAGCTGCACCTGTGGATGAGACATCACTTCCTGAGGCGTGCCGATCACCTAGCAACAGGAGTAACCCCGTCCTGCCTGGGAAAGCAGTCAGAAAGGGTCAAGTCATGACCACGACTTGTAACACCTTCTTGCTGAATGGCCCAAAAACCTAATTTCTACAATTGCTGGAAAAAAATTTAATTTTCTCCTGCTTTTGTAGAAATTAAGTGATGATGAATAGGCCCCTATAACACCATGCTGCCCTAAACGTTATTTAAATGCTAGCCTGTATGCTTTAGTCATAGAACAAATTTGTTCTTTGTAGAAAGAGTTTACTCCCAGTAGAGGTTGCATTTATAGCTGTTCAAAGGTCATGAATAAAGATGCTTTTCATTCTTTGTGCACAAGTGACAACATTGAGTGTGGGATGAGTAGAACTATTTCTGGGACATGTAAGTAGTGTAGTGGCAGTATTGGAAGCTTTAAATATCTAATAGGAAAATACAATAATTCAGGTGGTGAAGTTAGAAAACACACCTCAACTACAGTTTAATCCCTTTAGGTTCAGTTGTAGGTTCAGGTTCATGTTCTGATGATGAGTTGGAAGTCAATCAGGTGTACATTAGTCAAAAGAAGCGTATGTAAAAATGAGTACTTTCTCCCATAAGCAGAGTAGAACACAAGATGCGACCACATCTGCGAGTGTTCTTGGTTTGTTACTGGTGATCAGCACTTGCACCCACTCTACAGTATATTAGGTGCAAAATATTTGAAAACAGTCCAAACAGGTGTATAGTTGCTTATGACCAGACCTTCATACTGTAGTTTGAATTTGCATTAGTGAAGTTTGCCTATGTGAGCCTAACACAACCCAGTTCCATCTCTTCGGCCATAAGTGTAGAGATGGAAATGCATACAGTTTTGCATCAGCACAGTGTGATTTCACATAACATATTGTATTCTTTGCAAGCAGATGTATGTTCAACTCTGCAACAGCCTATTCATTTTCCATAATACCCTTAACTATCCCTATGCCCTTTCAACAAATAGCTGAGCTAGAGATAGTGCTATACTGAATACAGTATACATTGTGAGTAAGGGGGACAAGTATCATACCTTCTTTAGAGGGCAAGTGGAGAAGTTGCCTTCAGCTACAACTCAGCTTCTACCTATCATTTTATAGAATGCGCTTAATAAATGATAGTTAGAAGCTGTTTAGTTTCTATGGCAACCCATAAGATTCTAGTTTCCCACTACAGAATACTGTAGTTCTCTTGCAAATTTGAGACGAGTAGGTAAAATAGTATATGGGTGTGTGCCAGGCCTGGCAAAGTATGGACATAGCCATTGGGAAAAGTGTGATGCTGATATTTCTGTTTTAATAAATGTTTTGCCTGTTTCTTTTTAATGAACATGTCCAATTGCAGTATATATATTCCTCCTTTTACAACACAATTCTATCTTTTTAAGACATGACTGATAATGGTATTTATAGTACATGTGTAGATTGTTTACAGCTCTACAGTAACTCTCAAGGAGAAGTATCAAACCTTTGAGAAAGCTAAAGTGGAAAAGTTGTCTATAGCAACCAATCAATTTCTGTCATTTTATAGACTGTGCTAGATAAATGATAGCTAGAAGCTGATTGGCTTCTATGCAAAACTTCTCCACTTTATCTCTCTTGAAGGGTTGCTAGATCTCCCACTATGGGGAGTATTTATCAAAGCTTGGAGAGATAATATTGTGAGAGATAAAGTACCAACGATATGTCATACACATCATATAAAGTATATATATATAATGTATATATTGTCGAAGCTGGATTATTGACTGAGACAAGATCAGTTTAAAATTGGATCGCAGCAACGCCATCTTGCGACAGGCCGCAAGGCGCCATCATGGAAATGAGATCGCATGATGCCATTTTGCGAATGGCCACCTAAGAACCATTTTAGATAAACTCACACTTTAGTACATGTGGCGATATTACTATTAGCATCATGTGATTGCATCTGTGATCATCGCCATAAGTTACGGTGATTCATCAAAAGCCCATTTCATGACTTTACGTAGTTTGGGTGCTCTGGATAAAATGTGTGTATTATTATAATTCCCCTAAAGGATATATTTCAGAAATGGCTGTACAGTATGTCAAAATTGGATTGCATTAGCTAAACAGAGCAAATGGCCACGTGACAACTAGCCTGTGAAGACAAGCTTCATGGACATAACGTCTGCTCTCACTCCAGGTGGCCCTGCTCGAATACAGCAAGAGGGTCGTTTGTAGCACCTTACATTAGCAGGCTTCCTACAATAAAATACCTTCAAAGCCAAGAGTGTTATCTGAGGTTTGGGTCTTGTAGCTGTGCTAATTTGCATCCACACAGGCCCTGGGAGAACAAAGACCAGTATTTTGGAGCCTGAAAAGGGTGAGGGCTGCTGGGGCATGAGCAAGTCATGGAACTATAATGCTCAGCATTCCACTTTGCTAGGTGTTCTCATACACACATTAATACACACAATTGCGCTGTTAACTAGTCGCATATTAGCAAAGGCATAAGATCCTGTGCGAAAACACTGAATATTAGCTTCATGCACATGCATCTGCCCCAAGTTAACTAGCGTCTTCACATCAAACTCCACATACTCACACATTACATATTCACATACAAGGTTCCATAAGCTTTAAGGTATAAGATTCAAGTATGTACATTTACTATAATTGCTATGAAATAAAGATTATTTCGTAACTAAGGTTTTATACGTGATAAGTAAGCCATGTTTGGTATTGTACTGATGCGCACTCATTTTACAGTATTCCGGTAATATCGATGGAGAGATCGCAACATGCATTCTCAACTTATGGACCGCAGAGACTTCAAGCAACAAAATGTACATTATATGAACAACTGTTAGGATTTGCATGGGGCGGGAAACCAGAGACCACCAGTTGTTAGAGGCTGGATCGTGTCTATTTGAACCAACCTGTTAAATGCCTTGTAACATATGCCCTCTCCTTTAGGACCAATGGTATTAGCAACAAACTTCTCTATTGTGTTGTTTATTTCTGGGGGGTATAAATATGTGTGCTCTGACCCTGGGCTCCTAGTCTTCGGGCTGAATGCTGATTGACGAGGGGTTTCTTGCTGATGCCTAACATCTGGACCAGAGAGCGCTGCGTATGTATAATTGTACTTGGGTCTGTATAATCTCTTTGCGATAAGATTTTATGAGGATCATAGCGTGTAACTGCTGTACTTTTACTTGAATAATACTTTTGTGCTTTGGAACCACAGGTTCTAGGTCTGGAGTCTTTATTTACTGTATGAAGGCGTACGCAAATTAATGTCATCCTTAGAGGTTTATAGGCAGGATATTAGAAGGTATAGGCAGGGGTATATAGAGGTTCAAAGGCAGTATCCTTTATATATATATATATATATATATATATAAAACTGGGGAGTCATCCCCTTTAGAAGGGGCTCATATAGATAATATGTGGGGTGTTCTTTATTATTGGTTTGACTATTATTCCTATGGAACTTTGATGGGACTTGTATAGTTGGTGGTTTGCTCCTCACTTCTACCCTGCCTGCTACAGCTGTCAGTAAGTCCTTTGTAGTCAGCAGAAAGTGCTGGAACTGCCCCTTGTGGCAGTTGTAAAAGGAAATGGACACCACCAAGTTGATAAAAGGAGGGGCACTGACCATTGTCGTGGCAGTTCTTGGAGTTATATAAGTGAGAGAGGTCAGTGTCCCATGGCACTCCTTTCACCTCAGTAGACCTCAGAAATGGAGTCAGGTCCACAGCTGGGACTCTGGAGGAGGAGCTAGCAATTGGAATAGAGAGGGACTGGCACAGCTTCCTGGTCTGCATAAGGTGTATGCCAGAGTGATAGACAGCATGGGAGCTGAATCCTTGCAGTAGGGGGATATTTACAGTACCAGGTGACTGCTTACTGGCTCAGTGCCCAGATTTATAACTACTGCAGCACATTGTAACAGGGTGATTGGATAGCTGCTACACAAATGTCTTCTCATTGGCCTGAACTTCATCTCCCCTGTTTAGAAACTCAGTAATACTTCCCAGCTCAACTAAAGCTAGGATTTAATTCAGTTGTAACTGACCACTAGCTATACAATTAGGATTCTTCACAAAAAGTGATAGAGGGAGAACTGTGTACCACCGAGGTCAACCTAGGGTTAAACCCCTAGAGACTTATAATTGCAAACCGGTTTTATACTGCAGTATAAACTTTAGATACTAGTCCATACTAGTTATGCTTGTTATAGCTGTCCTTATGCTCAAGAAACCCGTTCCTGAAAAATAAAAACCATAAAATTGTGTTCTGAATATTTGTGTCAGCCATAACTGGGTAAGTTGGACAAGCTTCTGTACTTGTCTCTCTGAAAAAGTATGAAGACAAAGGAGGTGACCACACTATCCGCTGTATAGGAAATCAATAAGAATATACTGCATATTGTATTACTCTATCACATCGTATAGTGTGTACCCTCGATCTGTCGTTCACAGCGGTCATTCATCACATCGTCCCACCTGCTGTTCTGCACGGCAAATTTAATGCTTGTAATGGTCAATACCTAAATATGTAGAGGAAACAAGGCAATGAAGAAAGCAATACTGTTACATGCAGCATGTAACTGTACATTGTGTCGTCGTACACCTGATCATGCAGTGTATACTGCGTGCAATGTACTGTTACATCACATCACACCATCACTGGGTCGCTCCATTGTATGCTTGAGTCCCCATCTCACATACTCTGCAGTGATAAACATAAAATGACATGACTTCTGGGAAGAGAATTGAACTCTAAAGCTGATCTGTGCTACACTAACGTAGTACCTAGTCATTTAAACTAATAACTTGTAGTTCTCAAGGAATAGTCTATAATCTTGCTATTGTGTACAGGTACAGTATATTTGTGCACTGGCTGCAAAATAGCGGTACAGTACATCGCAAACTTGCGACAATGTTGATGCTGTTCCAACCTTGCACACTATAGTGATTTCTCATGTCCAGTAAGTACTGGGTAGTAGTGGGATCTGTATGAGGGAGAGCTCTCTGTATTACACGGTTGGTGCTATGGTGGCTGTCAGCCATCTCCGATGGATTAGAAATGGCATCTCTGGCGGAGGGTTGCAATGGGATTTCTGGCACATGCCCAGTGGGCCGAGAGTCATACACAGTGCATCAGGTCCCTTCCCCAAAAGCAAGCAAGAGCCTCTCATTACCATAATAAAGGACGCTTTGTTAATCCATTTACTGTAAGCAGTCAGCTCTGCCCTTGTGTCCTGAAAAAGGCTATGAATAGTGACCATTGCCAAGGACACCATCCCCCATCTGCTAGGACAACTAGTGTGCCACTATGAATGTGTCTGTACTGTATATTAAAAACTGACAGTGCTGTTGAATTTTGCACCACACAATAGTGATTTCATAACTGCAGAAACTGGTAGTGAATGGACTCTGTACAGTACGAGAGAGAGGTCTCTGTATTACAAACTGAGGCCAACGGAACATTAAACCCAACCTACAGTAGACCAACAGGTCTGAAGAGAGGAAGACCCGTGTGAAGAAAGAAGCGGAGGACAGGAGAGGACTACGGGGGTGGAAAGCAAAAGAGCTAAAGAAGTTCCCCCCTCAAAGCCTCTTCCACCATAACAGGTAGGCCCTCTGTGAGGCCAACTGTACCGTACATTAATACTGTAGTTTGTTAGGCTGGTGAGATACAGTAGGGCTGATATTAATGTTACAGTAGTTTAGTGTGTCACACTATTAGAGCAGGAAAGGGCCTTGCATGGCATAGTCTCTCTCCTACAGGGACCTCTGTGTGGGATTGAGCGGGACAAAGAACAAGAGTATCTCCGGTGAGTACTGTACTTGTGTGTCTGTCTTTTACTGTCTGTTCATCTCTGCCTATCCTCCTTTCTTCAGGGCGTACAGTGGACCTTGCACTCCGATGCGAGGTAGAGTCTGCACCTGGTACCGGTATAATGTACCATAGGTGAAACTCTGGATCTGAGGCCAAAAGTGCCAGTGATGATTTTAACTTAAAAGCCTAATCTTTTTGTGTAGTCCTCGGTCCGGTAGGGTGTATCGGTCGGCATTGAGGAAGGACTGTTCTCACGTCATCTCCTTCCTCCTAGGTACTGTACAGTAGTCATGTCCTTGTCCAGCTTGGAACTCCAGGACGTGCCAGTGGCAGAAGAAAGAAGCGGAGGTCAGTAGAGGACTACGGGGGTGGAAAGCAAAAGAGCTAAAGAAGTTCCCCCCCTCTGTACAGTATGTTAGGTTAAATAAAAATTGTCATTAATTTATGAAATTGGTGTTTGTACTGTACAGTACCAGTATGTAATTCAGTCTTTAAGTACGTCTGAGACCCAACACGTGCATCTGTCATTAAAAAGGTAAAAAAAGTCAATAACACACAGATGCAGGGGCGTATCTTCCTATTGGCCAGGATTTCCCTCACCAGGGGTGCGCTGACCGATGGGGTATACAGTACAGTAGACATACAGTACTGTACACACTGAGGGGCGTATTCAATTTAGGGGTCTATTTACTTTTTTTAGCCGATCTCGTCTTTTCACTCCAAGGGGTCAATTTACTGTACTAAGCAGTGTTAGGAGATAGAGTGAAAAGTGACATTGGAAATCAGACGCATGCGCTATGTAGTTTAGGAAAAGTGACACCTGGTGGGCAAAAAGTTGTATTACATGTAATGACTTTTTTCCAGCGTTGCGCTACGCTACATTACTAAACTTTCTTTGTGGCGCGACTCATGGTGTGGTGTGTGGCGCGCCATGCGCGGCGTTTGAGATAACTCAGTGATGCACCATAATACCTGAGCACATCAGTATCTCCTGCCACTAAAAGCCATATACTGTACTTTAACACTGCAGATATAATTAATGTGAGGCCTTGTCACAGTAACTTAAGGTGAAATCGTGAGAAAATCGCATATTAAGTCTAGGCATAATGATATTTTACCTAGAAATAGTTCCAGCCATTTCGGATGGATTATTTTGTTTATGTCAGGGAATGTACAGAGGGCCTGATTCAGATACAGACGCTAATGCGATCACAACTGCATATTCGTACTCAACGCAGTTGCGAAAATATGCAAATGTCAGCAAAGATCACCTGATCATTAAGATGCCCACAGCTGCCTTCTCACCTGCGTGTGACGACATATACCTACGTAAACATCGGTAACATTGGAGTACATCAGCGGCCATCTTACCCTTGCGACAGGTCTAACCTGCCGCAGCCATGGGAGCTCTTCTGACAAACAGGGCTGCGTATGCAATCACAGTGGATAATTTATGCACACCCATTTAAACGGACAGGCATGCCTGCATTTTTGTGACCACACCCCATTACCGCCCCCAAACACTGGCAGTCTGTTACTCACTTGGCGATGTATTCCTCTGTGTGTGTGTGATCGTAATGCGATCTCAATGCACATACAGTGCGGTGCATAGGCATGCGCAATGGCAAACAATCGCTCGATCTGCGTGAAAATTGCATTACTGTCCGTCTCTGAATCAGGCCCACAGTCCAGTCCAGGCTTTGTTTTGGGGTGTAAGACCCTTAATGTTTTGCTTTCATTTTCCTGACTTATTTTCAATTTACAGTAACATGTGAACTAATCATTATAACAACAAGTTTAACATTAACTCATTATTGGCACAGACTTCTGAAATTGCTAAATATATTGGAAAATGGGACATGCTGGCAATGCAGGCAGCCTTGGAAGTACAACGAAGGTTCCTTTCCATTTTCATTGGCCTCTAATGAAGGTTCAACAACATCTTATGGTGGGAAGCTGTTGGGCTTCATGTTTAAGATAACTGAGATACAGTACAGCCCTATCTTCAGGCTTCCACGCATGTGGTTATGTATTTAAGTCTATACCCCGGGGGAGGGGTTGGTGGAAGTTAATTTAATTCCTGTGGGTGATGTCGCACACCCCTTGCCCTTAGCTTTAGCACAATAATGCAAAGTTATTGCTTAGAAGGAGACATATATGTAGAACATGTTAGGTTAGGTTAATGTCAGGGTAGTTGTTTCCAAACTGGGTTCCATGGAGCACTTGCAGGGGTGCCATGGATTGCTGGTCCGGGGCCAAATCAATTTATGGTCAAGGTAATCGGCAAACCCAGTGATAGTGGCTGCTAATAAAAAAATGTGTGGACAAACATAACCACAATAATGTCCACCACCACATAACTGAACCTAAGGATGACAGGTAAGCACAATTTACTTAAATAATTTTTTTCTCAATTTCTCAATAAGAAACTTTTGGCCTAGTGGTGCTGTGAAAAAATACTCTAGGGTGCTGTGATTCTAGAAAGTTTGGGAACTGGACAAGGGATACAGTCGCTGGACTAGGGGTTTAAATACTCTCCTCCACATGAAGTACATTCCTCATTGTGGGGTCTATTTATTATGCCTTGGATGGCGATAAAGTGACTGGAGATATAGTAACAGCCAATCAGCTCCTAACTACTGGCTGTGTTTGAAAAATGACAGTAGGGAGCTTGTTGGATGGTACTCTATCTCCGTCCACTTTATCTCCATCCAAGGCTTAGTAAATAGACCCCTGTTGGGTATGAAATACTGGCAGTTGAAGTGCCAGCTATCAAAATACCAACAATGGCATCCTGATGCTCAGTATCCCGACAGGGGTTATGTAAGTATCCTAACCCTCCATCCTTCTGCCTCAAACCCTAAACCTCCCTTCTTGTACCCTAACTCTAACCCTCCCCACCCCGCACCCTAACCCTCCCTGTTAGTGCCTAAATCTATCCCTCCCCCTTTGGTGTCTAAACCTAACCCTCTCCCCTTAGTGCCTAACCCTAACCCCTCCCCCCTTAGTGCCTAACCCTTACCTCTCCCCCCTTAGTGCCTAACCCTAACCCCTCCCCAGTGGTGCCTAAACCTAGCCCTCCTCCCTTAGTGCCTAACCCTAACCACCACTGTTCATAGCCTAAAACCCAGGGCCAGCTCCAGGGGTTGAAGCACCCTGTGCCAGCCCTTGATAATGCACCCCATTTGGGGGCATGGCCTTATTACCATTGGCCACACCTGCTATGTGACATTATTTGGAGGCATGCCCGCATGGCACGCCTCTAAATAACGTCAGGCTGGGGGTAAAGCCCAGCATTCAGTCACTGGCTGGGCTTCCCCCAGCCCTCTCCTGTTAGTGAATGGATGCCGCACGTATGCACGGGGCATCCATTCACACACCAGGGGTCCAGCTGCGGCGGTGGGGGTCCCCAACCTCCCAATTTGACCACCCATGGGCCACTTCAGCCTGTGGGTGGAACAGCGGGACAGTACTGGGAAGGGGTGCGCCCTCTACGGGTGGCACCCCTGTGCGACCGCTCTGGTCGAACACCCCTAGAGCCAGCCCTGCTAACACCAACCCCCCCACCCATAGCCTAACCCTAACCCGTCTGTGGTACCTAAACATAACCCTCCCTCCCCATTATTGTTATGTTTGGGGGAGGCAATTGCTATAGACAGCTTTGCTCCCAAGAGGCTTTCTGGATATTTAGGCTTCATACCTTATATCCAGATGGCCTCAATGAGACCATCGATTTTGAGTCCTTTGCTCACTAGTGAGTAGCTAATTTATTTATTTTTTCTCAATACGGGCAATTTATTGTTTTAGGAAAATGAGGGCTGGTATGCTTAAGTGAGGATGTCGCAGGTCATTATTTAAGGGTGTATTTATATGGGAGGTCCACTTATTTGTCAGTTATCTGTCTCTGTGGAACTTTCATGCCCATCTATCACATGTATTACTAGCTATGGCTATGATGGTGGAGTGTTTATACATAATTCGATCCTTTATTACGGGTTGTACTACATTACATGATCTGTGAATATAGTCATAAGGATTGTTGTCATCACTGATCCTAGGTAGACTGATGTTAGGGATTATGATCTATTATAAATTAGATATGCAAGTATTTGTGCACTAGCAATTCATTCGGACTTATGAGGCTTCATACGTTTAAAACCATTTCATCATTGTTAAAGTATATGTATAGAGATATGTAGTTTGGTATTTAATCAAAAGAGTAATTAATGATACAGTAATCATAATTATAATGCTAGATATATATTTGGTATAAATTGGTAAACTTTAACTAGTTATAGGTAATCATAGCTATTACAATGAGAATAAATTAAAGGAGTCAAGTTCCAATGTAATGTATATGTATATGAATTACCTCTGTGGTGCAGTCTGTGATTAAATCACATTTTCTCCTCCCTTAGTGCCTAACCCTAACCCCTCCCCCCTTAGTACCTAACCCCCCCCCCCTTAGTGCCTAACCCTAACACCCACTGTTCGTAGCCTAACACCCAGGCCGGCTCAAGGGGTTGGAGCACCCTGTGCCGGCCCTTGATAATGAGACCCATTTGGGGGTGTGGCCTTATTACCATAGGCCACTCCCCCTATGTGACGTTATTTGGCGGCATGCCCGCATGGCACGCCTCCAAATAACGCCAGGCTGGGGGTAAAGTCTAGCATTCAGTCACTGGCTGGGCTTCCCCCAGCCCTCTCCCGTTAGTGAATGGATGCCGCACACATGCACGCTGCATCCATTCACACAGCTGCGGCGGGGGGGCCCCCAACCTCCTGATTTGACTGTCCCACTGAAATCGGGATGCTGGGAAGGGGTGCGCCCTTGTGGTAGGGTCTCGTTCCTGCAAGCCCCATTGAGCTTCCTGCTCTAAATAGAGCAGGAAGCTCACCATTGACATCACTGGTAATGTCAGTGGTGCTTCCCACAAATAACAGGCGTTCCTTCGGGAATGCCTCCGTTTGTGTAGCCACCCCCTCTGCCCACCTCCAAAATGGGGCGAGCTGTCTACGGGCTGAACGCCCCTAGAGCCGGCCCTGCTAACACCAACCCAGCCCCCCCTGTAGTCTAGCCCTAACCCCTCTTTGGTGCCTAAATCTAACCCTCCCTCCTCATTATTGTTATGTTCGGGATGCTGCCTGTCAGGAGTCCGGCATCAGTATCTGAACTGGCATCGGGATTTTGACACCTATGTTTAGTCCCGGGTCAGAATTCCGACGCAGAGATTTCAACAGCCGGCATCGTGTCTGTCGGCAAACTAACTACATCCCTATCTGAAAGAATAAAAAATTAATATTGAGCAAAACTATTAATTTAGTATGGTTAGATTTACATCAATTGAAATAAATTATTCAATTAATGTAATACCAAAACGTAATACATCATGCACTTGTGTCTATATTTTCACGACCCCTTCAGAAAATCATTGAATTCAAAATAATGTCAGATAGTCAAGATTAATTCATGTTAAACTTTTCTGTCACCAACATTACATGTTGTTTAGATAAGAGATATATACTGTAGAAGACCTTTGACACTTGCATAAAGGGTATTTATAGCTGCTGGTCTACCTCCTATGTTTTTTTTTATCTAGAAGACAAGTGCTACTTAATAATCAAATTAATCATTCAAAGGCTTTGTAAAGTGCAACAGAAATCTTCAATTGCTTGTGGGATTTCTTCCAATATGTCAAAAATAATGGAAATGCGTCCATAGAAAACTACATTTGTCACAGCCTTGCCCAGTATGCTAGAAATGAAGAAAATGCAGGAATTTAGAAAATTGAGAGTATTGTATGAAATGTTAAAATAGTTTAAATTTCACGCTGTTAGACAAGCTGTGTTGTCAGCCTGAGTGCCATGGTATGCCCGCTGTGTACAATTTCACCCCATCCAGACTCTGAAATCTAACATACTCTGCAGTGATAAACATAAAATAACATGACTTCTGGGAAGAGAATTGAACTCTAAAGCTGATCTGTGCTACGCTAACATAGTACCTAGCCATTTAAATTACTAACTTGCAGTTCTCAAGGAATAGTCTATAATCTTGCTATTGTCTACGGGTACAGTATATTTGTGCACTGGCTGCAGCTGTTTTGTGTTATTCAAGTAGAAATAGCAGCAGTTTTGTTACTGTTTACCTGTCTATGTGAAATAATATTTTTGTATTTTGTTATTTCGATATTACAAAATAAGTGAGATTTGGCGTTTCACTATATTTACTTACAGTAAGTCTGCAACACTGCTGGAAACTGACTTCCGGCAGAATAGTGGCCAAGATCTAGTACACTGCAAGGTACAAATGCAAGATTTTGACAGAAGGAGGGGAGGGAGATAAAGAGAGAAAGATAGAGAAAAGGATTGAGGGGAGAGAGAGAAAGGGAAAGAGAGGGAGAGACAAAGAGATAGAAAGTGAGGGAGGGAGACAGAGAGATAGAGAAAGAGAAGGAGCGAGAGGGAGGGAGATAGAGAGGGAGGTAGGGAGGGAGGGACAGGGATGGAAATGGAGCAGCAAAGAGAGGAAAAGGGAGGGAGGAGATAATTAAGAGAGAGAGAGATAGGAAGGGAGGGGGGAGGAAGAGAGAGGGAGAGGGGAGCGAGAGAGAGGTAGGAAGGGGAGAAAGAAAGGGCGAGAGAGGGTGAGAAAGAAAAGGAAGGAGAAAGAGACAGGTAAAGAGAGAGGAAGGGACAGAGAGAGAGTGCACACAATAACTGTTGCAGTATCAGCTTTCTGATGGGAGTGGTCCTTCATGGCATTAGGTCCCCCCCTACCCGGTATGGCATGGTCTGCCACAAGTGCTGCGTATGCATCCAATGGTTCTCGATGTTACCGATTGTTGCATACACATCCTGGAGATGACGTGCATAAGACAGGCTAGCTAGTCTAAATACACACCGCAATTGCATGCCAAGTCATAGTGGGCATGCTAATGCTTTGCTGTGCGATCACGGGATTTGCATACTTTCACTGCGTGCGAACACATCTAGCGAGCGGGTCTGAATCGGGCCCTGTGTACCAGAGCTTTTTATGGGGCGGGGGGGATTTATTATTTTAAGAAAATCAAACATGCATATAAAATACAACAGAGACAAGCAGTGTGGAAAATGTTTACAACTTTTTGTTTCAGTATCCATTATATTATGTACACATGATTACAATTGTGCTGATGAAGGGTGAGAGCTGCAGTATGGAAGATTGCTTACCATATATTCATACAACTGCCTTGATTTGCATGAACAGAAAAGCAGCCACATGCATAAATGTCTATGCAGATTTTCGTGATGACACCCACTTGCGCCTGGAGAGGAGGGATGGTGGAAAGGAAGGGAAGGTGCATTCCAACGTAAGCTCAGTACAGTAAGTTCTCACAATAGCAAACAGCTGCAGAGCAGCACACCCAGATGAACATATCTCTGTGAAAGCTTTATTATTTATGGGTGTTTGAGTGCAGGTGCAAAAACACAACAATCATTATGATAATGACAGTCACCAGCAACACTGAACTGCGGGCCTGATTCAGCAAGGAACGCAGTTGCTTATACGCACGCAATTGGCCGATTGTTGTGTACTGCGCATGCGAATGCATCGGGACTGCGATTGCAGTGACCACTCAGAGTAATTGACAGGAGGTGCCGTTTGTGTGTGGTAACAGGGGGGTGGTCGGGCAAACGCAGGCGTGCCAGTGCTTTGGGACAGTGTTGCAGGGGCGTGTATGAATTAGCCACTGCGATACCTTACGCAGCCTGAGGCCTGAGTGAGGTCTGACCTACGTTAACTGTGTGTATGGGTCCAATGTTACTCAATGTTACCAATTATTTGCTATGTTGCCAAAGTATACGGATGTGAGTAAGGAAAAGTGGGTGTCCTTATGTTAGGCTGCGAAAGCAAACATTTACATGTCACCGCTAATATTAGCAACTGCGTTGTGTACATATAAGCAGAATAGCGATCCTTGCTGAATCAGGCCCTGCATTTGATTGGCTGATTGCAAATACACCACTGACACTGATAGCTGCTATCTCTATTACATGTACATATAGTAAGTGTTTTTTTGTACACAAGTTAAAGAGTTGTACTGTATATGATGTATTAATTAGGGAAGTTTTCAAAGTTTTATTAAAGCCTTTGAGCAAACATGTTTTTCCAAGCAAATCAGCTTCTATCTGCCATTTCAAAGACTGTGTTAAGCTGGCTACACACTGATCAGATAAATCTGCAGATGATGGTTGTTCATACACACTGAACAACCATCATCTGTGTTCTGTGTGTTGGAGAGGGATGGGTCCCGCTGGCCGGGGGTGTGTCGCTTCCCCCTCCCCGTGGCTGCTGCTGCAATTGTACAGGTGGTCAGCTGACCACCCGCACACAAGGCACGATGCCCCAATATATCTGAAGATATTGGATGTCGCCCACAGGCATATTGCTGGTACACACTGGCCGACGGGCACCCAATATATTGGGCGATTAATTGATCGGCCAATATATCAGCCAGTGTGTACCCAGCATTAGATAAATTATATTTATTAGTTGATTAGTTGCATGAGCAACTTCTCCCCTTTATCACCCTCCAAGGCATCTCCCCCACCAGGGCTGCCATCAGGGGGGGACAGAAAAGGGGCCCGGGTAGCAGCGGAGTGGACAAGTGCCGGCGGTATTTTCAATTTGGAGCCAGCTGCCAGCTGATCGGAGCTTGCGGACTGGCTGCCAATCAGGAGTGGCCACAGCTGCGGTTTCTGATTGGCTGCTGGTCTGAACGCTCTGATTGGCTTGCGGCCAGTGCTATATTCAAAATGCTGTTGCCTGCTCCCGGGTCCCTCTCTCTCTCTCTCTCTGTCCGGGTAAATGTGAGCGGCATGGCTGGAGCAGGAGCCGCAGTACAACAACCGCCTGCCAATGGGGAGAGGATGTGCAAGGAAGACAGCAGCCGGGGAGAGAGGGAGCAGCAGCTGTGGGCAGAGAAGCTGTTTACAGCCGCCGCGTGATGGTGCAGAGGAAGGATGGGCAGGAGCAGGAGAGGCTGGAGACAGACCAGGTACATAGACTCCAGCTCTCACACCCTCATCCTGCTCTCACACCCTCATCCTGCTCTCACACCCTCAGTCTGCTCTTACACCCTCATCCTGCTCACACACCCTCACCTTGCTTTCAAAACCACACCCTCACCCTGCTCTCACACTCACACACTCACCCTGCTCTCACACCCTCACCCTTCTCTCCAGGGGTGGATTGGGAAATGAAAGTGGCCCTGGAAAAAAAATCCAAAAGCGACCCTACATGCGTGCGCCGAAGGCGTGCGCTCGAAAAAGTGGGTGTGGTCTTGTGGGAAGGGGAGTGGCCTCATGTGACATTCCCACAAAAGATTAGGGAGAGAAGGGGAGACACTGAGCTGGCTTGGTGGGAGACACTGGGTTGGGGGATCAGAGATGGCGGGGTTCACTGGGCTGGAGAAGGGGGATAAACTGTGATGGGGGTTCAGAGATGGCGGGGTTCACTGGGCTGGAGAAGGGGGATACACTGATGGGGGGGTCATTTGTATGGGGGGCACAGGGCTAGGAGAGGGGGTTACAGAGCTTGGGGGTTTAGAGCACTAACCTGTCTTGCAGTATGACTAGACAGCATGCCTGGCCCAGCAAACCCACAGCAGCCATGAGGAGCTCCTCAGTCTCCATCTCTGCTCCGGATGCAGCCGCTGCCGTGACCTGGAAGACCGAGGGCCGGTGCTAGGTGCCTCTGCACCCGGCGCCGTTCTGTACTTCTCCACCTGCGCCCTCTCCATGGCCATAACTTCTTCTCTACTGCCAATGGCTGGAGGCTGGGGATATCCTCTTCATGGCCGCACAGACTGAACATGCCTGGAGCTGGCCCTACCTCCAGCCAATGATCATGGACTCTGCCGGCACCACCACGTAAGTGCTTGAGCGTGGGCTGGTAGCAACCAGGCTGCTGACAGGCAACCTAGCTTGAATATGTGTGATGCGCTACTTGGGTGGGGCCATGCAACAGGCAGACCGGCCCCACAGTCCCCTTGGCCCAGCGGGATTCCTCCCGGTAAATTACACCTCCAATCCGTCCCTGCTGCTCTCACACCCTCACCCTGATCTCACACCCTCACCATGCTCTCACACCCACACTCTGCTCTCACATCCTCACCCTGCTCTCACACCCTCTCCTTGCTCTCACACCCACACCCTCACCCTGCTCTCACACCCTCACCCTACTCTCACACTCACACCCTGCTCTCATATCCTCACTCTGCTTTCACACCCACACCCTGCTCTCACACCCTCACCCTGCTCTCACACCCTCACCCTACTCTCACACCCTCACCCTGCTCTCACACCCACACCCTGATCTCACACCCACACCCTGTTCTCAAACCCTCACACTGCTTTCACACACTGCTCTCACACCCTCACCCTGCTCTCATACCCACACCCTCAGTCTGCTCTCACATCCTCACCCTGCTATCACACATTTACCCTCCCATGGCTCACACCCTCCCCATCACACTGCTGATATTCTCACCATCACGCTGTTCACCCACATTATCCACAGCGACGCTCACCTCTGACAAACTGCCCCCCCCCACCTAAGGGCAGGCGCCCTGCATATTTTGTCAGTCCCGGGCCCCATAATTTCTGATGGCAGCCCTGTCCCCCACAGAATGTAAATCTAGTGCATATAGTACTGGTTCTGACCCGCATGTAGTTTGTGATATTTGCCAATTTGTATTTGCACAACATTCTGGATTTTTTTAGTGAAAGCACGTTATGGGCCTGAATTAGAGTATTACACTGTGCCAATTTTTTCACAGTTGAGCAATTATCACCCATCTGCCAATGTGTCTGTTCCCCACGCCTTCCCTTTACAGGTTTATTTTGTGGCCACATTGATTATTACAATGTATATATTTATGTATTCACTATGTGTGAATACACAGTTTTAGCACCAGCAGCCATCACCCTGCTCCCCCCTCCCTCAGCCATCTCCCTGCAACCCCCCTTCCTGTCCTAGAGCAGAAGCCATCCTCCCCTTTGTGCAGGGGCATAAGCAACCATCTCCCTGCTCCCCACTCCCCCAGCCATCTCCCTGCTCCCCACTCCCCCAGCCATCACCCTGCTCCCCACTCCGCCCAGACATCTCCCTGCTCCCCCTTCCCCAGCCACCTCCTTGTGCCCTCCTTCTCCATGCCCCTGTAGTAGTGCCCATATAGTAATGACCCTGTTGTAGTGTCCATATGGTAATGCTCCTGTAGTAGTGCCCATATGGTAATGCCCCCATAGTAATGCCCCTGTAGTGCCCCTTTTGGTAATTCCCCATTAGTAATGCCCCTGTAGTGCTCCTTTTTGTAATTCCCCATTAGTAATGCCCCTGTAGTGCCCATATAATAATGCCCCATTAGTAATGCCCCTGTAGCACCCATATGGTAATGTCACATTAGTAATGCCCCTGTAATTCCCATATGGTAATGCCCCATTAGTAATGCCCCTGTAGTGCCCCATTAGTAATGCACCTGTAGTGGCCTTAAAGTAATGCCCCTGTAGTAATGCCCCTGTGCCCTTATAGTAATGCACCTGTAGTGCCGCTGACACACAAAAAAATACTTACCTTACCTCCTGCGTCCGCCGCCCTCCGGTCCGCCTGGGTCCCGGCTGCTCCTTGGAACTATGGGAGAGACATCATGACATCTCTCCCATAGTGCTCGTGGGGAGAGCTGGAAGCACAGTCTGAACACAGCTTGCTCACCTCAGTGCACAATGCGGACTGTGCATGAGCCAGAGTTCTCCCCTGAACTCCAGCCTCCGGCTACCGCACAGTCCGCATCGTGCACTGAGCTGAGCAGGTTATGATCAGCCTGTGCTGTGATCGGTGCCTGTGCAATGCGCTCTCCACGCATTTCACAGGCTCCCATCACAGCCCAGGCTGAACACAGCCTGCTCAGCTCAGTGCATGATGCGGACTGTGCTGGGGGGGAGGGCAATCGCTCCAATCGCCCTTCCCTGATCCACCACTGACTGTACGCAAGTGCGAATATGCACGAAAACTGCCGATTATTTCAGTAGCGGTTCCAGAGGTGGGGCTGCAGAGCAGTCCAAAATTCAAATACGGGAGCCACACCAACTGCCCTTCCAAATGCTGCCAAACAGGACCCACTGGCAGTTGATGTGGTTCCCCTATTTGAATTTTGGACTGAGCTGCAGCCCCACCTCTGGAACCACCACTGTGTATATCTATCTATCTATCTATCTATCTATCTATCTATCTATCTATCCTGTATATAAATACTTTAAAACATATATATATATATATATATATATATATATTGTGATAGGATCACTGGTAAAGTGGTCTGTGGCAGGTACATTTGTCCCAGATTCCTGTCTTTTGTGTTTTAAACCCCCAGGAGAAAGTCTGCAGTGTAGCAGGCTTGAGTTTCGGCTTTTTGAAAAGCCGGTTTGGGACCTGGGGGTTGTGGGTGAGAGGAGAGGGAGAGCTCCACCCACGGCCACTCCAGGTTTTGGTTCTCGCCGCCTGGTAACAGGATTGTTAGTTTTCCACCTGAGAGTGGCCAATATAAGCCTAGTTTGTTTAGGGCTGATTGTCTCACCTGGGAGAGCAGGCAGGGAGTTTGCTCAGAGACACTTGGAAACCTAACCGTGAGTGTTGTGCTGTGCTTTTGTTGCTGGCAAGTGCATTAGGCCCTGCCAGGTTCTGGTAGTGAGGGAACTACCTGTGAAGTTAGTGCCCCGACAGGGCTAGGATTTATATGTATGTTTTCTTTATGTTTCTGACATTGTACAATAAAGACTGGCGCCGACCAGCTTGTACTTGCATCCAGACTGGTGTGCTGCTTCCCTGCTGCTGTGTGTGTGTGTAAGGAAGGAGTCCTCTACCCAGGAGAGGGACCCCCTAACCTAACTGTGTCACAATATGGTGAAGAATGCGGGCAAACACACACACTGAAGTTGCAGCGAGAGGAAAACTTTCCGTTTAAAAATTAAAGGGACAGACACCCAATTTGTGAGTGTGGAAATAACACTGTGTCCTTGAAGTCCCATAGAGGAGGCGTCAGCCAATGCTCAGAGAGGCAAGGTTCAGCTTCCAACCTACACCCCAGAACAAAATGGAGGAAATTATTAAGGCCTTGCTCCAAGCTACAGGAGCTCAGCAGGAGACGAACAAACTTCAGCAGGAGATAAACCAACTTCAGCAGGAATCTACCAGAGCTCAGCAGGAAGCTACCAGAGCTCAGCAGGAGACTAACAGACTTCAACAGGTCGCCATTGAGGAAACCCGCCAGGCCTTAGTGGAAAACAGCCAGGCCATAAGAGAGGTGGTACAGCACCTGGTCGCAAGGCCCAGAGATGTTAATACTGGTCCTCCCACCACCACTCACTCTGTATGAGCCAGTTACTTCCTCCAAAAGATGACTTCGGGCGATGATGTGGAGGCCTATCTCGCCGCATTTGAAAGAACGGCAGAAAGGGAGAGTTGACCCCAGGAGCAGTGGGCAAGTCTGGTGGCACCTTTTTTGTCTGGGGAGCCACAAAAAGCATATTTTGACTTATGCCTGGCTGATGCCAAGGACTATAAAAAACTAAAACAGGAGATTCTAACTCGCTTGGGAGTCACCACCTTTGTTCTTGCCCAACGGGTTCACCACTGGGAGTTCCATATGGACAAGCCTCCACGTTCACAGATGCATGACCTCGTCCATCTGTCCTCAAAATGGCTACAGCCCGAGACGCTGACGGGACCACAGATCGTGGAAAGGGTCGTGACGGACCGGTATCTGCGATCGTTACCTGCAACTCTGCGCAAGTGGGTGAGCCATGCAGACCCTAAGACCGTGGACCAGTTGGTCGAGCTAGTGGAGAGGTACACGGCGGCTGAGGAGCTGAGGAGTATGCCCCACCAAGCCCCGATGGCGCACCGGCGAACTCCCACAGACACTGGTAAGACTGTTCCAGGGGAGAAGGGTGCTGGGCGGTGGGATGTACCTAAGACTGAGGATGTAGAACCTGGAGACAGGCCTGCCAGGCCAGGAAGGTTCTTGCCCGTAAACGACTAGACATTAATATGATTCAGTGTTTCCGGTGTGGTGACTTCGGCCATATTTCCGCTAAGTGTTCACTTACAACTGAACCTATGCAATGTGATACTGCTCATGTCTACCGCAGGGGGTCTTTCTTTGCACAGACAGCCTGTATGGCTGACCGGCAGGCTGAGACTGATAAGCACATGTGTGTACTCACTGTAGATGGCAACCGAGTAGAGGCACTGTTAGACTCTGGTAGCTTGGTGACACTTATAAAAGCTGAGCTGGTGAACCCCTTGAGGCATACAGGGAAAACTGTTGGTGTGACCTGCATACATGGGGCACCTGCTACCTTCCAAAGAATGATGGACAGGATTCTAAGGCCCCATAGATGGTATGCGGCTGCTTATCTGGATGATGTGGTCGTTCATAGTCCTGATTGGCAGTCTCACTTACCGAGGGTACAAGCAGTGTTGGACTCCATCTATAAGGCAGGTTTGACAGCCAACCCAAAAAAGTGTTGTCTTGGCATGGAGGAAGTAAAATATCTGGGATACACCATTGGCAGAGGCCTGATAAAGCCTCAGCTCAATAAAGTTGATGCCATACAAAACTGGCCACGGCCTCTGAATAAGAAGCAGGTGAGAGCCTTCTTGGGAATTATGGGGTACTACAGGAGGTTTATACCCAACTTTGCCACCATGGCAGTCCCACTGACTGACCTGACCAAAGGCAAACAAAAAGTCATGGTAGAATGGAGTCCTGGGGCAGAGAAAGCTTTTCAGGAGTTGAAAGTAGCGTTGTGTTCCCAACCAGTCCTGATGACTCCTAATTTTGAAAGGGAATTCATAGTACAAACCGATGCATCAGAAGTAGGTATAGGAGCGGTCCTGTCCCAGAACAAGGAGGGTGAGGAACACCCTATTTTCTATCTTAGCAGAAAGTTGAATGTACATGAGAGAAACTATGCCACAGTGGAGAAGGAGGCGTTGGCCATAAAGTGGGCGTTAGAGGCTCTCAGGTACTACTTGGTCGGAAGAAAGTTCAAATTGATCACTGACCATGCCCCTCTGAAGTGGATGTCTGAAAATAAGGACAGTAATGCGAGAATTACAAGATGGTTCTTGGCGTTACAAACTTTTAAATTTTCAGTGGAACACAGGTCAGGAAGCCAGCTGGCCAATGCTGACGCGTTGTCACGCGTTCATTGTTTGGGAGCTTCAGTTGTTCCGCCCCACAGGTCGAAACAAAGGGGGGGGATATGTGATAGGATCACTGGTAAAGTGGTCTGTGGCAGGTACATTTGTCCCAGATTCCTGTCTTTTGTGTTTTAAACCCCCAGGAGAAAGTCTGCAGTGTAGCAGGCTTGAGTTTCGGCTTTTTGAAAAGCCGGTTTGGGACCTGGGGGTTGTGGGTGAGAGGAGAGGGAGAGCTCCACCCACGGCCACTCCAGGTTTTGGTTCTCGCAGCCTGGTAACAGGATTGTTAGTTTTCCACCTGAGAGTGGCCAATATAAGCCTAGTTTGTTTAGGGCTGAGTGTCTCACCTGGGAGAGCAGGCAGGGAGTTTGCTCAGAGACACTTGGAAACCTAACCGTGAGTGTTGTGCTGTGCTTTTGTTGCTGGCGAGGGCATTAGGCCCTGCCAGGTTCTGGTAGTGAGGGAACTACCTGTGAAGTTAGTGCCCCGACAGGGCTAGGATTTATATTTATGTTTTCTTTATGTTTCTGACATTGTACAATAAAGACTGGCGCCGACCAGCTTGTACTTGCATCCAGACTGGTGTGCTGCTTCCCTGCTGCTGTGTGTGTGTGTAAGGAAGGAGTCCTCTACCCAGGAGAGGGACCCCCTAACCTAACTGTGTCACAATATATATATATATATATATATATATATATATATATATATATATTATGAAGCCAGGACATACTATATTAAATTATGGAGGATTTCTATAATGCCTCATTTTATAAATGGTTTTACTGTGACAAAAGTGACAGGTGAAGATTATTTCTTCATGCCTTCTGATACAATATCAGGTTATACAGAACATATCGTGCCCTGGATGACATGCAAAGTCTGAGAATACTGTGTGTACCATTCTCCAATCTTCTGATGTGGTAAAAAACGGTTTGATTCTTCATTCTTATTTACTTTTTCACAAGTGCACCCAGGAGCAATGTCAGCATAGGTCTGCACTTACGCATTTATTAGCGAAGTGTTAAGCCAAGCCACTGTACAGATAGGAGAACTGTGGTAATGTCATCCTCACTCATTTGTCATGAAGCCTTTGGAGAGATTAGCTGTCAGATTAAGAAGTATCCCTTAAAGCCCTTTAGTATCTGGCAGCAGAAATTGTATGAGAATTTTAGATATAATTAAACCCTCATGCTCATGAAGAGAACATACCTCACAGTTATATTACACTAATAAAAAAATTCATCTTAGTCCCTGAACTGTCTCTTTAGAACCAATGCTATCTACTTTGTGTGGATTTGTGTCTGAAATTTACTGTGTTCCCAATAGTAACATTTTGAATAAGAAAAAAAACGATTCATTTTATATCTCTACAATCTTACAAGTTAAGACTGAATAAGTTATAAATGATACTTCTTGAATGAGCCAAAGTCATTTCTATTAAATATATTATTTTTGCTTGTGCTTTACAGTAATCAAAGTATCTCAAAGAAGCTTTTAAATAATGTAAAATAAAGAGATTAATGTAATAGGTTAAGCTAGGTACACACTTGTACAATCATATTTTCAATGCTATTTTACTTTCGATTACTCATGTTCTAACATCCCACTCAAAGTGCCGATTCATGTGTACGTACCTTTATAATCTAACTTGCGATCTAGGAAACTCATCTGTCTTAAAAATCTGCTGAATAGACACAAAGGCAGCGCTGCTGCACAGAAGCATCAGAGAAAATGGAAAGTGCATATACACTCACTTTTGTCCGATATTATACCATCGAATCGGATGAAAATTAAACTGCAATTTAAATCTGATCTTTCTATGCAACCAGTTTTCTTCAGACAAAAGATGATAGAAGGTGCCTACACACGCATAAGACATCATATGTATGGGTCTGGAATCGAAAGAACGGCCTGACGATTGTATAGGTGTGTATCCAGCTTTAGACTAGGCTATATTACCTAATAATATATGATATGACCACCTATTGATTCTCCTACAGGAATTTAATTGCATGCATATGTCGAAGCTGTATTATTGGCTGGGACAAGATCAGTTTAAAATTGAATGGCAGCGATACCATTTTGCGAATGGCCATCTAAGCACCATTTTAGATAAACTCACACTTTAGTACATGTGGCGATATTACTATTAGCATCATGCGATTGCATCTGTGACCATCGCCATAAGTTACGGCGATTCATCAAAAGCCCATTTCATGACTTTACGTAGTTTGGGTGCTCTGGATAAAGTGTATATTATTATACTTCTCCTAAAGGATATATTTCAGAAATGGCTGTACAGTATGTCAAAATTGGATTGCATTAGCTAAACAGAGCAAATGGCCACGTGACAACTAGCCTGTGTAGACAAGCTTCCTGGACATAACGTCTGCTCTCACTCCAGGTGGCCCTGCTCGAATACAGCAAGAGAGTCGTTTGTAGCACCTTACATTAGCAGGCTTCCTACAATAAAATACCTTCAAAGCCAAAAGTGTTATCTGAGGTTTGGGTCTTGTAGCTGTGCTAATTTGCATTTACACAAGAACCTGGGAGAACAAAGGACTGTACTTTTTAGCCTGGGAAGGGTGGGGGCTGCTGAGAGAGGGGGCGTGTGGAAATATAATGCTCAGCATTCCACACTGCTAGGTGTTCTGAGAGAGGGGGGCGTGTGGACCTATAATGCTCAGCATTCCACACTTCTAGGTGTTCACTTAGTTTAAGTGAGATTTAAGTGCACCATTTCTCATACACACATTAATACGCACACTTGCATATTAGCGAATGCATAAGATCCTGTATGAAAACGCTGTTTATTAGCTTCATGCGCACGCATCTGCACCAAGTTAACTAGCGTCTTTACATCACACCCCGCATACTTACACATTACATATTCACATAAAAGGTTTAATAAGCATTAAAGTATAAGATTTAAGTTTGTTCATTTAGCATAAATGCTGTGAAATAAAGATTATTTGGTAACTAAGATTTTATACATGATATGTAAGCCGTGATTGGTATTGTACTGAAGCGTACTCTTTCAACAGTATTCTGGTACCATCGGTGTGGAGATTGCATCATGCATTCTCAACTTATAGACCGCAGAGACTTCAAGCAACAAAATGTACATAATATGAACAACTGTTAGGATGATTGCATGAGTCAGGAAACCAGAGACCCCCAGTTGTTAGAGGCTGGGTTGTGTCTATTTGAATCAACCTGTTAAATGCCTTGTAACATATGCCCTCTCCTTTAGGTTGTTTATTTCTGGGGGGTATAAAATATGTGTGCTGACCCTGGGTTCCTAGTCTTTGTGCTGAATGCTGATTGATGAGGGGTTTCTTGCTGATGCCTAACATCTGGACCAGAGAGCGCTGCGTATGTATAATTGTACTTGGGTCTGTATAATCTCTTTGCACTAAGATTATATGAGGATCATAGCGTGTAACTGCTGTACTTTACTTGAATAATACTTTGTCTGGAATCTTTATTTACTGGATGACTGCATATGCAAATTAGCGCCATCCTTAGCGGTTTATAGGAAGGATATTAGAAGGTATAGGCAGGGGTATATAGAGGTTCAAAGGCAGTATCCTTAGTTGGGGGCTCATAGTGAAGTCACTTACTTACTCACATGCCACATGCGGTTATCGATATCTCAGCAAAGGGTGAAGTGGCCACATGCAGGGTTTACCTGCAACCGCTTTGTGCTGAAAGATCGCTATCCATTTTCGTGTGAGCCAAGGAAGCTGACTAGAATCCAGGGACAAGAGAGGAATTTTTTTTTTTCCTTTGTTGATAGAACCTAACGTTTAAAGGGGTGCCGCAGTATTGAGAATGCGGCTGAGTCGCAGTTTTGTGCACAGTAAAGACGCACTTTTGCGTACGCAGCTAAAAAGTTGTCATACAGTTGTGTGGTAGTCGCATTATTGTGTATGTGACTGGTCGCACAATAGCGTATACGTACTTCCGGTTGTGCTGCCACGTGTTTAAATAAAGCCATTAAGGTTTACATTTTTCAATTGTTATCAATATCTGGGTTAACGTGTATTTTTCTGCACAGGAAAAAGTGTGTAACAGTGAGTATTTGTTGGTAGGGGTAACTTGTTCCCTACAGTTAGAGGTACCGTATGACCTTTAAGGGCTAGGTGCTAGCTGCTCAGTAAGCAGCTTACCGTTCAGTACACAGAGCAGGTGTATGGTTTGTTATTTTTGTTAGGGACCGGCTCTCAGTGTGATTGCAGTGTTCAATAATTAGGTTGGGTTATTTGAGCATTGTAGTTGAGCCGCATTAGGAAACTTGTGATTGTGAGCTGAGAGATAATAGGTGAGCGGGGGCATCTAGAAATTTCTTCCGTAGGTGAGCGGGGGTATCTAGAAATTTCTTCCGTAGGTGAGCGGGGGCATCTGGAAATTTCTTCCGTAGGTAAGTGAGAGTATCTAGACTGTCTTTCACCAATTTAAATCTTTATTGAAAAACTTAGGGTTCTCCCAGGATGAGGGCCAAGTGATCGGTAGAGATGTTAAATGATTTGCTGCTGTTGGAAGTGCCACTTGGGTCGGCACGGCATATTATGCATATTATGTACGGTGCCAATGCAACCAGGTATTGTGATTTATGGTTTCATATGATGAGGAAGAGTGTTAAACCATTTCCCAGAATAGGTAGTTTTCATAAAAATGTACTAGATAATGTCCGGGATCACATCAGTCTGATGTGCTCCCGAGAGAAAAAGGTAAAATATTATGAATGTTTAAAGTTGTGGCAGCATGAAGGGGATGCGTGGCTTAAAAATGTGCAAGCGACGCAAACTAGCGTTGTGAGCGCATTGCCAGAGAATACATCCACGGTGCTAAATTGCAATGCGGGCGAGCTGCAAAATGGCACACACGTGCAGCAAGGTAGTGTTGTGGAGAGTATTGCCAGCAGTTCACGCTCACCACCCCCACCTTATGTGGATGGAGGTGCAAGTACAGTTACCAAAAATACCCATAAAAATGTAACAAGCAATAGGTACCATCTCTTAAGCAACCATAAGGAAAATGTTTATGATGTGGATGATGAGCCTATTGTGATGTCTGCCATTTCCCTTGCTGTGCAAATGATAGATGCTGCATCACCACAATCACGAGTGGTGCCGCCATCTTTATCGGTAACAGCAAGGGAAGTGCTAACACACTCTGCACCCATAGAGGAAGTTGTTAATACCATACGTAGCAGCAGCAGATTAAACCTCCAGCCAGGTAACCAGGTCAAAGGTAGCAGCGCTACCGGTCTGCATCCCATTCGGACGATAACTGTTCCGAATGGAAATGCAGATGCAAACGGTGTAGTGCCCACGAGGGAAGTAGTAATGCATTGTCCTTGGACAAGAGCTGAACTAAATTCCATCATAAATGATTTCCCCGATCCCAAAAAGGAACTAGCCAAATGTCAAAGATTTTTGAGGAATTTGGGTGGTTCTCATGAGCCAACTAAGAAAGATTGGCATGTGGTGTTAAGGGCCTGTCTACCACGCAATACCGACGTGACAAAATTTATCACGGATTGTGTATTGGATGGTGACGTTCCCTTAACAGACCAAGTAAACCAAGATAATATTTCCCGCATCATAACTCAATTGGGTATATATTTTCCAGTAGTATTTAACTGGAACAAAATTTTCGCCATAAAGCAAAAGGAGAGTGAATCTGCAGAAGATTATTGTGACTGGGCTCTGCAGACTATCACCCAGTACACTGGGATAGAGGATATTAAAGATAGCACTCACCACAGGGGAATGATTGTCACCACACCCATGGACGGTCTGAAAGACGACTTAAAGACTCGGGTTCAGACCTCACAACCTGGCTGGAGGGGAGTCACAATAGATACACTCATAGAATCTGCCATAGAACATGATAAAAACATCTCAAAGAAGAGAGAGACCCAGAGCAAAAAACTAATGGCTGTCAGTATCCAAGCTCTGGAAGGAATGACAGTAACATCACAGCCAGTAGACACACCTGCACTTATACACACACTTGCACCTGAACAGTTACACATCCTCACCAATCCCACACCACAGCAAACACATCCTTACCCCACATATCATACACAACCACAGGTCTCATGCTACCCACAAACTTCATACTTCCCACCATACCCTTATCCTCCATATCCTTATCCATACCCAGGGGCATATCTACCCATTGGCCAGGATGGCACTCGCCAGGGGCGCCAGCCAAGGGGGGGCACCATCCAGGAGTACCACCCCTGGCCAGGGGGTAGAATGAAAACAGAGCTGCCAAGACTGCAGTCCCAGGTACGCCCCTGTGGCTCCTCAGTGCAGCAGCAGCAGCGATGAGACGCACATGACGTTATGACGTCAAGCGCGCCTTATTAAAAAAAAAAAAAAACTTTATTTATTCTTTTGTAACAGACAGCCGCCGGCAAGCAATGGCGGCTGCCCAGACCTCGACATCTAGTTCTTAGATGTCAAGGTCCGGGCAGCCGCCATTGCTTGCCGGTGGCTGCGTGGTACAGTCAGGGGTGTAGGGAGGGCAAGCTCCAGTCGCGGTAAATGATAAAGGGAGCGCTGGAGCCCAACTCCACTTCAACTATATTGCCTGGCCTTAGACAGGTCACAGCTGTCAGCCTGAGCCACGTCAGGTTCCCCCCTCCGTGCTCCCACCGCGCACATGACTTCAGACGGGTGGAGACTGCAGTGCAGTGTACAGGAAATTGGACTGGAGAGGGGAGGTTCCTGGGACACACCTGCCCACCGTGGAGGGCGCCATCCATCAGGACCAAGTAATCCATAAGTTGGACATTGGACACTGCTGCACTATTGGAGCAGGCAAGATGCATTCAACAGGCAGCTGGGAATTTAGCAAGGGGGAGGGGGGTGGAGAGAGAGGAATAATGGGTACAGATAGAAGCAGAAGGGTGCATCTATAATGACACTGAGAGGAATATGGGGTACAGACAGGCTGAAGAGGGTACAGTTAAAGGTACAGAAAGAATAAGGGGCACAGACAGATAGAAGGGGGTACAGAAAGAGGCACAGAGAGGCAGAATGGAGCACAGATAGAGGCACAGAGATGAATTGGGGATACATATAGAGGCACAGAGATGCAGATGTGGGCACAGAGATGAATATGGGGTATAGAGTCAGTAGGGGGTACATAAAGAGAAACAGAGTGGCAGAAGGAGGAAAAGATAGAAGCACGGATAGACACAAGGAAGTACAGATAGAAGTATTTAAAAAATATGGGGGGAGGGGGCACCAGTCCATTACTTTGCCAGGGGCCCTCGGACCCCTAGATACACCCCTGTCCATACCCACCATCTTTTCCTCTTGCTCAACTCCCACAACAATCCTTTCATCCACCCCGTTCAAAAAGATGTTTTAACTGTCACCAAGTGGGACACATAAGTAAGTAATGCAAAGTGAAGAACACCACACATGAACACGAGTTTCCCATGGGTTCATAGGCAACCCCAGTATCTTCTCCCAGGCCTTATATGACTGTTTACAATCTTTTCAACCTGCCAATGGATCTGTTATAATGTAAAATGTGGATGATTTATTGTTGTATTTAGGTCATGTTTAAATGATATTAAACTGTTGTGCTTTATCTCTCACTCACAGGAAACAAGGTTGCTAAGGATAAATGGCAGCCATGCCAGGCTAAGGTCGAATACTCGGAATACTATCCAACCCAGTGGACCAGGCATTATTTAGAGCAGTAGCTATTAATAACAAGATTTAATTGCAGGAACCTGTATGCAGACACATTATCCCTAGAATTATTTAAAAAAATGATAGGGGGACTTATTTTACTGGTGACATTTCAAAGAACATGTGTAAGGTGATGGGTAATAACACTAAGATTATCCCAGACTGTTTTTCCTTTATTTGTCCCCCTTTGAGATACTGTTCAAACAGGCAGCCTCATGTGAAAATATGATAATGAGGTTACTGTGCAGGGTCTCACGAAGATGAATGAGAATAACAGAAATTGAAAGTGTTATTAACTAACATGTCTAATGCAAACTGTCATGATGTCAAACCTGGAGAATTTGTTATGATCCAAATTTTTTTTAACTCAGGTTGTTTGACTGATTGGTGGAAAGGTCCGTAACTGATGATACCACATCCTCAAAGGGTGGCCGGGGAAGATACGTGGGTCCATTCCACTCACTATAGGGAGGTTAACCAACCGGTGGAGATACAAGGTGGAGACAAGGCCGATAACGTGGACCTGTCGATTGCGAGCTTGTGCTGGGAGGATTAAAAAGGTGATGGTGAGATATCTGAGCTAAAGAAATGTGTAGATCAGTGCTTCCAGCAATTGAGTGGCCTGCTGTGGTCATCCTAGTTCTTTTTTTCCAGAGTTTCTGTCGTGATGACCTGTTTGGGGATACTCAGTGTCTGTGATGGAGGACCAATTGAGGAAATGGGAGCTGATGGCAGTGCTGATGGAGTGGAGTCAGGAGGAGTACAATGCCAATCAGGGGAGTGTCTGACCAATCTTAGTACTGTTATTGTGTTACCTGGGAAGATTAGTCCCAGAAGTTACTACCCTCACACATGTTGAAATGCTTGGTATACATAAAAACACACCATCACCATATCTTCACACACAATATGAACACAGAGGCAAAATAAATATGATACCTGGTGACATGCATAAAGCCACTCAGTTAATTAGTGAGACAACTGGCTTCCAAGCTTTAGTCGCACTGGATCCCATCAGGATTGCTCAGGGTACATTCAATTTTAGCTATATACAGGAACTTGCTAAATTGATAGATAATATCACCGAGATGTACGTTGACACATTCAGGTATACAGGGAGAGAATTGCAAGCATACAAGAAATAACTGGTGCAACACAGGCTAGTGTTGAATTATTTAACTGCTGTTACTGGAGGGTATTGCGTAACGTTAGCCACCCAATTTGGAGTAAAATGTTGCACCTATGTCACCAATGATAACAGCGACCCCAAGGAGGTGATAGACAGGAAGATGGATGAAATTCTGCAGCTAAATTGGGAGTTTCGTAAGAACCATAATGCTTCAGTGGCTGAAGTAGGGGAGAAGATAGAAGGATGGGTTTCATGGCTGAACCCAGTGAAATGGTTCTCAGATCTAGGGGAATGGGTCCAGGAAATGATCGCCAGTATAGGCAAACTTATGATGGTGGTCAGTATGAGAACCGAGGTAAATACAAAACTGCATTACAACCCTGAACAAGGAAATACCATCATTTAATGTATTATATTTAGACATGCATAGAATGTATTATTGAAATGTTTTTTTTAAAAACACCTCAGATAATGTAAAGTCTCAATTCCCCTTCAAGACTGCCTTTATAGGACTGGTGTATCCCCACACCTTTCACATGATCTTCCAAGATCCGTGGTGTGCGTATAATAGTAGTTTTATATCCCCACTCAGAGACACATTATTGATGGATTAAGAACCACTTTGTGCCATCCCATAATAACACTAAATAGTATAAAAATGTAAACCTAAATTATATTTTAAAATCAGATTGTGATAGCATGTTGTTCGCTATCAAAGGGTGGACTGTCAAAGCTGGATTATTGGCTGAGACAAGATCAGTTTAAAATTGATTCACAGCGACACCATTTTGCAAATGGCCGCCTAAGCGCCATTTTGTATAAACTCACACTTTAGTACATGTGGCGATATTACTATTAGCATCATGCGATTGCATCTGTGACCATCGCCATAAGTTATGGCGATTCATCAAAAGCCCATTTCATGACTTTACGTAGTTTGGGTGCTCTGGATAAAGTGTTGTCAAAACCGGATAATTGGCGAAGACAGAATCTGTTTGCAATCAGACGCACAATGCAATTCAGTGCTGTTTTCCCCACATACATACATTTAAAAGCAATGGTCCCGTAACGCAAAAAGGATAATTATTACTTGGTTTAAACGCAATGTCAGTATATAAAGAAATGAATGTGTTCTGTAACTATGGCTTAGTAAATGACAATTGGACTGTGTGTGGAGCCGTACTGATCGACTCTGTTTCCACAGTGTTCCGGTGACATCAATATGAAGATCAGAACATGCGGCTATGAAATATGAATGTTAGAGAGAATATCTATTTGAAATGTTGTTTTCCATAGCAGCTTAGATTTGCATGTGGGGGATACAAAAGGAGGTTGGAGACCTTTTGTATCCATTTGGAATTATCCAATAAATGCCCTGTAACAGATTTCTAACCTTTACCAAAAGACAATAACATGGTGTAGGCCTGTTTACATTTTTGTCCAAAGGACTGGTTATTCCAGTCTAATCAATAGAGCTAGCTAACTGTGAGTAGAACCTAATTAACAGTAGTTTCAGGTAACCAAAAGGATACTCCCTTTCTGATGACCTCACAGGTAAAAGGGGGCGGGAACATAGCATGCACATCCTGAGAAAACACAGCTTAGCAGAGACACTTGCAGATTTTGGAAGGAAGAGAGAGGTTCACTCCCTGACAAGACAACGGAAAAATGGGTCTCAGTTCCTCTGGGTTATAGCTGAGTATAAAATGTGCAATATTTAGCCTATTTGGGTGTCTGTAGCTATGTTTGGTGTTAATCTGTTATTAGCTTAGCATGGTGTGTGGTTTGTAGTTTTCTAAGGATATTCATGAGTCTGTGTTAGCATACAGTGGATGATATGTTATCTAATCTGTACTCTTCATCTACACTGTAGGGTACAATAGTCTGTTATCAGCATGCAGGAAAGGGATTGATTATGGAGTTGTTGTAATATTTGTAAATAATTGATGCTGGTTGATTGAGTTGCCATGAGTTCTGTGTTAGGGCCTTGCCATGTGTTCTGTGTTAGGGCCTTGCCATGTGTTCTGTGTTCGGGCCTTGCCATGTGTTCTGTGTTAGGGCCTTGCCATGTGTTCTGTGTTAGGGCCTTGCCATGTGCTTGAACGGTAACTCTGCTTGGGAGAGATGGGCTTGGTGTGTGTTGTAAACTCATGAATGTGATCATAGGGTGGTGTCAGTGTTGTATCGTGGAGGTTGAATTGATGGCAGCTTTGAATGGTCGTGGGTGGTTGCCGTGTGGTGTTGTGTGGGTCAGATGGGTATGTTGTCTGCGGTTTGTTGGAGATGGCTTGCCTCCATGTGGGGTGAACAAGGGAAATTGTGATTCTGCCCAGTTGTGGTGTTGTGTGGGTCAGATAGGTATATTGTCTTTGTTGTGGTTGTGGTCATCGATGGATGTATGATTTGCGGAGTTGCAGCTTGGTGCAGGGTGAAGTTTGCCTAAGGATCATGAGGCTTGCAAACAAAGGAAAAACATGTGCTTCAGCCCTTCCCCCTCCCCACGGTCTAGTGACTACTGGATGAGGTCTGTGGTAGGATGGTATTGTTGTATATTGGAATCAGCTTGTGTTGTATATGTTGGAATATTAAATGGTGCAGTGTTTGCCTGATGTGTTGGCATATGATATCCAGCGTGCATATTTAATTAACTATGGCATTATGGGAGATTTCAATGAGGTAGCTTCATAATGGAGTTTGTTTGTAGACCATGCGGTTTGGACAATAGGGCAGGAAGCATTCCCAACCCCCCCTCACACACAAACAAACACACACACACTCCATCACCAGCCATCTTGAACATGTGCTCTCAGCAGACATTGATATATCTCTCATTGTATTTTAATGTGTCTCTTTTTCTCTCTCTCTCTCTCTCTCTGTCTCATATTGCTCATTGTATTTTGATTTTTAATAACCGTTTCATGTATTTTAACTGTACCTTATGACCTAATGTTTGTACAATTTATTTGCGCTCATTATTAGATCATAGCATTGTAACATCTGTACTTTTACCTGAATAATAATCTTTAGCGCTTTGGACCGCTATTCAACTGTCTCAGTATTTCATTAATGGTATAATCAAAATAGCGACATCTTGTGGTTTTAGAAGGTACAGGCAGGTTTTGTCTTAGAGGTTCTAGGCAGGTGAATCTTAGAGGTTTATAGGCAGGAATGTATTAAAAGGTATTTACAAATTCAACAGTGTATATTATTATAATTCCCCTAAAGCATATATTTCAGAAATGGCTGTACAGTATGTCAAAATTGGATTGCATTAGCTAAACAGAGCAAATGGCCACGTGACAACTAGCCTGTGTAGACAAGCTTCCTGGACATAACGTCTGCTCTCACTCCAGGTGGCCCTGCTCGAATACAGCAAGAGAGTCGTTTGTAGCACCTTACATTAGCAGGCTTCCTACAATAAAATACCTTCAAAGTCAAGAGTGTTATCTGAGTTTTGGGTCTTGTAGCTGTGCTAATTTGCATTTACACAAGAACCTGGGAGAACAAAGGACTGTACTTTTTAGCCTGGGAAGGGTGGGGGCTGCTGAGAGAGGGGGGCGTGTGGAACTATAATGCTCAGCATTCCACACTGCTAGGTGTTCACTTAGTTTAAGTGAGATTTAAGTGCACCATTTCTCATACACACATTAATACGCACAATTGCATATTAGCGAATGCATAAGATCCTGTATGAAAACGCTGTTTATTAGCATCATGCGCACGCATCTGCACCAAGTTAACTAGCGTCTTTACATCACACCCCGCATACTTGCACATTACATATTCACATAAAAGGTTTAATAAGCTTTGAAGTAAAAGATTTAAGTTTGTTCATTTAACATAAATGCTGTGAAATAAAGATTATTTGGTAACTAAGGTTTTATACATGATATGTAAGCCGTGATTGGTATTGTACTGATGCGTACTCTTTTTCAACAGTATTCCGGTACCATTGGTGTAGAGATTGCATCATGCATTCTCAACTTATGGACCGCAGAGACTTCAAGCAACAAAATGTACATGATATGAACAACTGTTAGGATGATTGCATGAGTCAGGAAACCAGAGACCCCCAGTTGTTAGAGGCTGAGTTGTGTCTATTTGAATCAACCTGTTAAATGCCTCGTAACATATGCCCTCTCCTTTAGGTTGTTTATTTCTGGGGGGTATAAATATGTGTGCTGACCCTAGTCTTTGTGCTGAATGCTGATTGATGAGGGGTTTCTTGCTGATGCCTAACATCTGGACCAGAGAGCGCTGTGTATGTATAATTGTACTTGGGTCTGTATAATCTCTTTGCGCTAAGATTATATGAGGATCATAGCGTGTAACTGCTGTACTTTACTTGAATAATACTTTGTGCTTTGGAACCACATGTTCTAAGTCTGGAGTCTTTATTTACTGGATGACTGCGTACGCAAATTAGCGTCATCCTTAGCAGTTTATAGGAAGGATATTAGAAGGTATAGGCAGGGGTATATAGAGGTTCAAAGGCAGTATCCTTACATATAATGGCGATTTTCTAAAACATGAAAATTCACTAAAGATTGAGGGCCTGATTCACTACGGATCACTATTCTGCTTATTCGCATGCAACGCAGTTGCTAATATCAGCGGGGATAAGTAAATATTAGCATTCGCATTGCGATCACAGCCTAACATTAGGGCACCCACTTCCCCTTACTTAACATCTGTATACTTTTCCAACATAGCAAAACAATCAGTAACATCGGACCCATATGCACAGTTAAGGCAGGTCAGACCTCACTCAGAAATTGCTTACTTCAGCGCACGCTATGAGGCCTCAGGCTACTTATGGTATTGTAATGGCTAATTTATGCCCGCCCCTGCAATGCCATTGAAACGCACTGGTGCGCTTGCATTCGCCCGACCACCCCCAGTCACCACCCACAAACAGCACTTCCCACTCTGCCATGGGTCTGCATATCCACTGCAATCGCTGTCCCTTTTGCAAAGGCTAGTTCACGCATGCTCACTGCATTTCATACTCATGTACAGTAGGTAACAATCGGCCGATTGCATGCATAAAAACAATTGCATTCCTTGCTGAATCAGGCAATGTAGAACATAGTAAATATACCCCTTAGATTTCCACATGGCTGATAGAGAGTAACTCTAGCCTAGGTTGTGAAAGTGACCCTTAGCAACATTCCTTTTTTTGAAGACCAAAGATAATGTGATGACCTCACTAGAATTACAGTAGGTACAGAGGAAAAATTCAAAACTAAACATAGCACCAATATTTCTTCTGAATAAATTATTGCATCCAGGGTAGGGTTGGGCACAATGGATGAGAGAACACAGTCAAGAACAGAGGAAGAAATAAAGCATTCAATCAGTGAAAAGGAATGTAAACCACCTGCCTGAAAGCATCTGATTAATAATTAATAATTGTGAAACCACATCTTGGGTAGAAATATATTATCTTTCAGAAAGAGATGCCAGTAGATGGATAAATGCTGCTGAATATTAAGTAAAGTCAATGCACAACAACCAAACTAGCTACTCCCTGAACTGAGATCAGGGAAAAAGCCATAGGTAATTAATGGTTGTTTAAAATGAAGTGTAACAAAGATGGCAAGGCTGATAAGTACATGTACTGTAGCAAAGCCATGCCACCATTATTAGAAGTGTTGTTGTAAAAAAATGTTTTTTATAAAACTTGTGAGTGTTCAGGTTTAGGCACTGTGTAAAAACATATAGTTCAGTAGTTGCCATGCCACCATTACTGGAAACATTGTCAGTCGATAGAAAAGTTAGAGCAGCAACCCAGTACTAGCGCTGTGGCTGCTGCCAGTCATGATAGTGCTTCAACATCTACTAAAGACGGTGGCCAATCGCAAAGAAGGTTTAAGACAGGTCACCTAATATCAAAACAATATTTCATAAAGTTAAAGAAAAAAACATCACCTCTAATAATAAAGGGAAAGTTTACTGCCAAGAAACATAAAATTGCTAATACACCATACACCATATGCAGTGGCAAGGAAAGGCTCATGCCATGGTCTTTATTAGTGAGAGGTGGTCCTGCTACTTCTAGTGCTAATTTATGCACTAGAATGCCTATTGCAAAAGCCAGGGAAAAACACAGTTAGGCATCTTCTTCTGTAACCTCACATGATGATTCTCACTCTGAGTCTAGAAGAGGTGTCAAATGTGAAACACTGCAGACAAAAACACTAAGGCTGAAGAACAAACTGAGCATTCAGAAATTTCACAAATCCCAGAGGAGAATCTAAGAGTGTCCACAAGTGTGCTGGGTGAATCTGACAATTCTAATACTGTACTTGTAGAGAAGCCTCCTTCCACCATTTCTGAACTCTCTGCAAATGTGGGGATGACAAGCACATGTAAGATTGTGACATAGAAATTGAGGGTACTACTGTGGATGTACAACAGGATGAGGGGAATATTTGTGAATCTGATGCTAATGAGGATGTTGATTATGAATATTTTGTTCTTGTAACCACCAGTGGCAGCAGTTCTTGCCCATGATAAAAAGAAGGCCATTGTCATACCTGGACAAAAGACCAAAAAAGTAATCTCTTTTGTCTGAAATTATTTTTACCCAAATCCTGACAACATTTGTCAAGCCATCTGTACCAAAGTAAGTAGAGGTAGGGATGTTAACCATCTAGGAACCTCCTCCATGTTACATCATCTGTAGTGAGTTCATGCAAAGTACTTGGGAAAATCTGAAAAATCTTTTAAAATAATACCAAGCATAAGATGATAAAAAGAACAAGAAATATCCTATGTAATGTAAGCACAATCGTCTCAGAATGAAAAGATTGTTAAGAGATATTTTATTAACTGTATGTTATTTATGTAATGTATAACAATGGAAATTAATACAAAGAGGTGGGAAAATGTTAACCTACCAAAATAATGTACTGTCTTAAAGTATGGTAATATAATGAATCTTGACTGAATAAAGATAAATTGAAAAAAAAAATAATAATATCAAGCAGTCCAGCATCAACTAGCTCCAATCTCTTATCTAGCTCCCAGCACATACAGTTGCCACAGCCAACATCTACTGATTAATGATCAGAGGTAGTCCTCCTGCATCCAATTTGCAAAGGCAAATTGACTCCTACCCTATACAGAATTCCTCAGAAGCAACCTTGCATGCTAGGCCTGCTGCTGTTGTGAGAGCATTACAACTGGGTGAATTTGAACACATAATAAACTTGACGGTCCAGATGTTTTTTTAAATAAAAGTGCCATGCAGGAGAGACTTTCTGTTTCCTGGACATTTTCGGCATTCAGAAACTGCATTTAGAAGATTGCAGTGGCTGCAAGAACAGTTCAATTTCACATGCCATCATTTGAAACAAGAGGTACAGTAGTAACCATGAGGAATTCCACCCTTTATATGCTTCAGCGAATGTAGGAACAGCAAAAAGCTATCCAAACCTACACAACAAGTCATGCCATTGGAAAAGGAGGGATGATGTACCTTAGTCCAGCACACTGGAGAATACTCTCCACTTTATGTAAGGTACTGAAACCATTTGACATAGTAACCTATGAAGTGAGTTCAGAGACTGCCAGCTTGAGTCAGAGGATTCCCTTAATTAAACTAATGATAAAGTAGCTAGAAAAAAATAAAGGAGGAGATGAAACAAAGCAATGACACTAAGTATGTTGAACTTGTAGATCAAGTTCTTTATTTGCTTTGCAAGGATCAAAGGGTTGTCAACATCTTGAATGGGACCACTACATTTTGGCAACCATACTTGATGCTAGGTTTAAGTTGTGCATAATGGCTTTTTTTCCAACTGACATAGATCTTGAGAGATGCAAAGATGTTCTGCTTATGAGCAAGTTGTCAGCTCAAGTGGTACATTACATGATGATGTAATCTGCTTTAGTTCTTCTGAAACTGCTGCTGCCAGGAAAAAAATGACCTTTCCCAAGAGACATACTGGTGATGAGGAAGTGTCAATTCAGAGCACCAGAGTGAAACAATATTTTGACATCTGGCCAGGAATAAAAGCATTGCCCAAAATTAGTGACACCTCTACCATGACTCACTCTGATACAGTAATCATCAATATAATGGTGGAGGATTAATTAATGTCAATGTACAAATAAACATTTTAGACAGTCCCTTTAAATACTGGGATGAAAAAAAAGAAATTTGGATCCCCTTGCACAAAGTCGCTTTAGTTTACTTAAGCTGCCCATCCTCCAGTGTGTACACGGAACCCAGCCAGGAACCTTGTGAGCGATCGGTGTAGGAGGCTACATCCTCAGAATGTAGGATGATGTTCATAAAAATGAACTACAAATTCCATGAGGAAGACCTTTCCCACTAATAATGTCAATGTACAGAGACTTCTGTAATAGTTGATTCCAGTGGGGAAGTGGTAATATTGTGTGATGATGATATTAACACTGATGAGGATGAGGATGATAATGATGATATCTTTCAACTGTAGTCATTAACAACACTGTTAGCTGCCTTATTCCAATTGGTAGATTGTTTTGTGGGGGCCCAAACAAGCCAATCACTTCAGCCAAAACAGTAGCAGTCCCTGTCGCTAAAGTGCTTCTTTTGTTAAATTGTGCCCTTTTTAATATACAATATAAGGGTGGATGGGAGCCAATTCCATCTTGCTCCACTTTTGTTTTTATTATGAGCTGCTTGGGGGCATTGGTGACAGTCTTTTTTGCATAGAAAAACATTTTTATTAGTTATTGTTCTTACACATTACTAATTTGCTTCACATTTTTAACCAGAAATAATGTGGTGCCTCACAAAATATAAAAAATTAACAGATTATTGAAGCATATTTAGTATTATTGGTAATATAAACAAGAAGATATAAGGCGACGTCGCATTTTTTATTTTATTAATCAATCAATTGATTGATCATTTGATCAGTCATTTTTCTCTTTTCCAGTACATACATACATACTCCACCTCTAATTCCCTGTACTGCCCTCAGGTCTTTGAGCTATATCCCTCATACTCAAACTTTCTGGCGCACTACATCAATGTATTACAACAGTGTGTTACCCAAATAGGAATTTAAGTATAAAAAAGAGCGCTTGTATAATGAGAAAAATGTACAACTATGGATCTGAGAAAATAAAAGATAAGAAAATTATAAACTAGAGTAAAAGTAATAAAAAGAAAAATTAAGATAAAGTAAAGGATAAAGATAATAAAAATAATAAAAATAATAAAATAATATTATGGGCAATGCTGTGAAGAAAAAATTAAATTAGAGATGGTGGTATTAACCACTATGTGTTAATAGCTTTTTTGAAGGTATTTGTGTGGAGCCGGGCTGTGGGGGTTGTAGATGTTGCGGGCTTTGAGGGCAGTGTCACTTGCGCGATGTTTTGGAAACCCTGGCAGGTTCTAACTAGCTGACCCTATTCCTAACTATGCCTCCTGGCAGCAGTCACCTATTCCTCCTCGCAGCAATGCGCCAATGTCCTGGGTCCCTGTCAGCATCTTACGTCCACTGGCAGTGGTCAAGATTGCACTTCCGGTTTGGCGTCTTTCGGCTACCCACCATCCAACGTGTTTCATGCAGTAATGCACTTTGTCAAGAATGGTTTACCCTGTGGGTAGTCCCTTTTTATACCAGGGAGATTGAAAAAACTTTATTGGGTCTATTTAAAAAACGGAAGTCCTCTGCTAGGACTTCTGTTTAAAGAAGCGGCCAGCAGATGTTTGGGTGCTTGTATTCTAGATATCCAGCATTGCCCTCAAAATAAAATTTGAATAACTTAAAAACAAATATAAAAAAAATTCAAAAACAAATAATTGATAAAAATAAGATTATCATTAAAATTATTTTCTTATCTTTTATTTTCTCAAATCAATAGTTATCATTTTCTTATCTTTTATTTTCTCAGATCCATAATTATACATTTGACTCATTATACAAGCGCTCTTTTTTTATTTAAATTTATCAAAATCCATAAGAGCTGCTCCTCATACTTAGCGCAGCCTACATAATCACATTTCTACTACCCAATTAGGAAGGAGAGAGGAGGGGGGTGTAGTATGGCCAGCTTCTCTTGCAACCCTTGTCAGGAATCCTTGGCTTTAGCAAATGGTATATATTTTCCCCACTTAGGCACTCCCCCATATTACATGAGATCTTTATCAGATATAATTTTCCACAAATTCTTTCACTGGTGTACTTTGTCAGATCTGTACACCTGGATACTTGGCGTTAATCAGAAGTCATCTTTCCCTGTATTCTTCACTCATATAAAATGGGATCGGAGTAAACATAAAATAACAAGAAAGACCAGTAGTGCAGAGACATTTAGAATAAAAGGTTATTTAAAAATAGAGTGCACTCGCATGTTAAATACATATTTATAGCATATCAATTAACGCATTTGCTCCTCTATGATGTTGATCCTCCTATCAAGTGTTTAGATGAAAATTCATGCACCAGAAAAGTCCAGGAAACAAAGTCAGTTTCTTTGGTAGGGTCAGCAGATGATACAGACACAGAAGGAGTCCCAGGGTGTTCACAAACAGTCCCACTTTACACATTTTGGAGGGACCTCTTTTCAAAATGAATGTGGCTATGCAATCAGAAAGGCTTTTTATACCTCTATCCAAAAAAACGTCCAACCCCTATTATTAAAATAGATTAAAAAAACAGCTGTGATGTGACTGATGCTTTCTTTCTGTAAACTGTATCCAATATGGTTGCCTCATTTCTGGTTTGAGTTCCATTTGCATTCCACTGCGCCAGAAGCCAGAAGTGGTAGTATTTAACATCGTTTACATTAGATAAAGTTTCCAAAGGACATATTAACTTACTATTTGTGTCCATTAGCATTTCACAGTTCACATATACCATGAATCATTATTTTCATTGTCCATATATGCTTATATGTCAAGCACCACACATTTGAAATCTTCATAATTGGTCCTTGCATTGTGGATATCTGGATATAGAAAAAGAGAAAAAATGCATATAAATATACAACTACATATACACATATATTAAAGAAAATTAAAAACACATTTTAATAAAAATTCTCTATTCAAGCCTTTGGGCTCTAAAGTTTTTAAAACAAATATCCAATGCATTTCAGCTCTTGCTAATTTGACCACTAAATCCTTATCTTTCCATATATTAGAAACTAATTCAATACCCCAAAACTGTTTTATTTCACATTCATTACAACTATGACATTTCTTAAAATGTGAGTAAAAAGTATGAGACTTTCACCCCTTGCGGATATTATATATATATATATATATATATATATATATATATATATATATATATATACTAGAAATCCTTGCATATTATCACTGTATTCTTCTATTACCTTTTCTCTTCTCAGTTGCTGCAAATAAACTCTCGCAGGGCCATGTCTAATTTTTTTTTAATTAATCAATCGATTGATCAATTGATCTTTCTTTTTTTACCTTCCTTCCACTACATACCCACCCTCATTTCCCTGTACTGCCCTTGGTTCTCTGAGCTAGATCCCCTCATACTCAGACTCTCTGTTGTACTTCATATTGTAAATGCACTTCAGGGGTGTGTTACCAAATTAGGAAGGAGAGAGGAGGGGACATGATAGTGCCAGCTTGTCTTGAAATCAGGAATCCTTGGCTATTACTATTGTATTTTTCATGGCCTATTCTTAGTTGCTGCAAAACAACTCTCACAAGGCCGTGTCTCAATTTTAATATTTTAATGAATCAATCGATCATTCTTTTTTACCTGCCTTCCACTACATTCTCCACCTCCATTTCCCTTTACTGCCCTCGGGCCTCTATCTGATCTAGTTCTTGGTTAATGAAAACATTCTTTCTATGGGGTCATATAGTTATTTAAACTGCCATCCAGTCTTCCACGGCTGTGTAGCAATGTTTCATAGATGTGCTATATGTTTGCCCAACTGCGCATGCTTATGGATCGTTATACGCATGCACGAACCAGTCAGTGCGGTCAAAATTCATGTGCTCGCAAAATAGCGAATGCCTGATAATTTGAGTAACAGAATGAGGCGTTTGTGGGTGGTAACAGGGGTAGGTGCTTGAAAACAGGGAGTGGAGATCAGAACGCAGGCGTGCTTAAAGGTCAAAACGGGCGTTTTATGGGTGTGCATAAGTAAAACAGCAGCGTCATTGACCATGTCACTGGGTTATTTTATAGCCAGAACTGCTCGCAAGATTGTGGTAGGAAAAACCAACCACAAGAATAGCGAGCAGTTCATATGCTGGTCGATGTACTCGATTAATCTAATAAATAGCGGACATGACGTAGGATGCGAACGGCCAAGGGGGTAGTTTTCCAAAAAACGACCGCAAGTTTTGTTTGCTCATTCAGATCTAGAGGCGTGAACAGAACGCAAAGAGCGAACGGTTCATTTGAATAGCCACCCCTATTTTCTGGACGAGCGAGCGCTAATTGCGTCCGGCTCTGAATCAGGCCCTGTGTTTCTTCCGCTACTATTTCGCTTAGTTTAGCCAGCCAACCTTTGGCCAATATTGGTGAATGATATTGTAAGCTGTGAGATGGTCAAACTCAACTGGAATTGATTGTAAATTAATGTTATTGAGGTTAATAATACTGTAGGAACAAAAACAGGCAGGTTAATAATACTGTAGGAACAAAAATAGGCTCAAATTATATGATTTTAGCTGTTTTATATATTTAAAAAAAAAAAATAGTTTCAAATCCAAAACTAAAACCAGAACACATGAGAGTGGTTTTGGCAAAACCAAAACACGGTAATGAATTAAAAACAAAAACAAAACATGGGGGTCCGCGCATCATCTTCACTGAAATTGATACTAAGGGGTATATTTATCAAAGTTCGTTTTTACTTTTGATTTGATGCACGATTTAGCTCTCCTCAAAGTGAATCAAATTGAAAGTTCAAATCCCTCTTCAAATCCCTAATTTATTAAAATTCAATTTTAGAGCATTTTCGAAATCAAATTCAATTTGATTTGGTTTTGAACAGTGATTTGATGATTGATTTGGCATGTTCATGTACAAATCGAACAGCAAATCCCACTTCAAAATGAACTGCAAATCCCCAACTGAAAAGAACTGCTTCATGCTTTCACTTTCAACATGAAAGCAGTTCATTTTCACAAAGACACATGCATACATCATTGAGATGCATGCATGTATCTTACTGTAACAAGCTTAAGAAGAGTTAAATTATTTAAAAAAAATGATGTGTGGTCCTCCCCTAAAACAGAACCAGCCCCGGACTTTTCATAGCCAGTCCTGGTTGTGTAAGTACAGGGGAACAATTGCGTAGGGTTCCCCTTGTACTTAGCACAACCAGCACTGGGCTCTGATCCTGTCCATGTTCTGGAATTACAGGGCAAAAAATTGCATAGGGTCCCCCTGTAATCTCTAGAACCAGCACCAGACCCTTTTCTAGCATCAGGCTGATGCCACAGCCAGGAGAACCCTGTCACTGGGCCCCGCAGCCACAGCATCAGCCCTGACCACTAGTCAGCCCAGGCCAGGTACCCCTGGGGAGTTGGAGACCCCCCTTAATAAAGGGGTCCCCCTCTCCACCCCGTGTGTGGTGGGTGGTGGGTTGATAGTGTAAGTGTAGTGCATTTGAAATAGTTTTAAATATTGTCTTTTGCTGTGGAATTTCAGGTCCCAGCAAGCCTCCACCGCATGCTGGTACTAGAAGAACCACAAGTACCAGCATTTGGAGCTTTACGGGACCGCTGGTATCTGTAGTTCCACTGAAAAAGCAATATTAAAAAAAACAGGACACACACACCATACACAGTATAAGTTTATTAAATATACATGCACTCACACATGCACACACACATGTACTCACACTCACCTATGTATCCCTGTAGCATTGGTCCCCTTCTCCATTAGATTATCCATAGGGTACCTGTAGTAAAAAAAACATACTCACCTTCTCCTATGCATGGATCAGTCCTCTTCAGTCCAAAGTAGGCATCCACGGTCTTCTTAAATTAAAAAAACGAGTAAACATGAGCCAAGCAACAGATAACAACCACAATGGTTGTTATCTCCTGAATGAAGAACTCAGATGCGGCTTTCGCCTTTGTAGAGCCATATCTGAGCATTCATTGGCTGAGAAAGGTCAGCCCCCGCCTCATTCAGCCAATGAACCGCTCCCTCCATTGAAGTCAATGGAGAGCCTCAGGGTAACTAAAGCTTATTTTGCAGTTCCCACCATTGACTTCAATGGAGGGAGCCGTTCATTGGCTGAGAGAGGTGGCTCTACAAAGGAAGAAGCCAAGTCTGAGCACTTCATTAGGGAAGTAACAACCGTTGTGGTTGTTACATAGAGCGTGGTTCGTGTTTTATTGTTTTTTTATTTTAAGAAGACCATGGATGCTTACAGGGAGAGTGGGCCACTCCAGGAAATGTAGGTGAGCATTTGTGAGTGTGTATGTATGTATTAAAACTTTAATTGCATGGTGTGTGTGTCTTGTGTTTATTTAAACATTTATTTACAGGTGAACTACAGGTACCATTAGGCCCTTAATTCCCTGCATGCTGGTACTTGTGGTTCCCCAAGTGCCAGCATGCAGGGGAGGCTTGCTGGTACCTGCAGTTCTACTATAAAGACAATGTTTACACTTTTCTATTTTTACACTACACTTAAACTATCAACCTGTCACCTGCCACCCAGGGATGGCGGGGATAGCCCTGGGCTCTCAGCCTAGGCTAGGGGTCCCCTTCAGAGGGGATTATTGGAGGAGTCCCCAACTCCCCAGGGATACCTGGCCTGTGCTGACTAGTGATCAGGGCTGATGCTGCGGCTGGGGGGCCTGGTGATAGGGCTCCCCTGGCTGTGGCATCAGCCTCCTGCTAGAAAGGGTTCTGTGCTGGTTCTGGAGATTACAGGGGGACCTTACGCAATTTTTTCCCTGTAATTCCAGAACCAAGACATGATCATAGTCCAGTGCTGGTTTGCTAAGTACAGTGGAACCCTACGCAATTTTTCCCTGTACTTAGACAACCAGGACTGGCTATGAAAAGTCTGGGTCTGGTTCTGATTTAGGGGGGACCCCACATTATTGTTTTTCTAAATTTAACTCTTTGTAAGCTTTTTACAGTAAGATACATGCATGCATCTCACTGATATATGCATGTATCTGTGTCAATCCGACCTGTTCATGCTCAAATCGAAAGTATGAAGCATGTCTATTCAGTCGGGGATTTGCAGTTCGATTTTGTGTTCGATTTCAAATCGAATAATAGTAAATAAGGGATTTGTGTGTTGGTCTTGTCGAAGCTGGATAATTGGCTGAGACAAGATCAGCTTAAAATTAGATCGTAAAGACGCCAACTTGCGACTGGCCGCAAGATGCCATATTAGAAAATGAGATCGCAAGACGCCATTTTGCGAATGGCCGCCCAAGCGCCATTTTAGGTAAGTTCACACATAAGTACATATGGCAATATTACTATTAGCATCATGCGATTGCATCTTTCACCATTTCTAATACACACATTAATACGCACAATTGTGCTGTTAACTAGTCGCATATTAGTGAATGCATAAGATCCTGTATGAAAACGCTGTTTATTAGCTTCATGCGCACGCATCTGCCCCAAGTTAACTAGCGTCTTTATATCAAACCCCAAACACTTACACAGTACATATTCACATAAAAGGTCTCATAAGCTTTAAAGTATAAGATTCAAGTTTGTTCATTTATTATAATTGCTGAGAAATAAAGGTTATTTGGTAGTTAAGGTTTAATACATGATAAGTAAGTCATGTTTGATATTATACTGATCTTCACTCTTTCAACAGCATTTTGATATCGTCAGTGTGAAGATTGCAACATGCAGTCTCAATTTATGGACCGCAGAGACTTAAAGCACCGAAATGTACATTATGTGACCAACTGTTAGGATGAGCATGAACAGGAAACCAGAGACAACCAGTTGTTAGAGGCTGGACTGTGTCTATTTGAATCAACCTGTTAAATGCTCTGCAACAGATGCATCCTCCTGGGAACCAATGGCATCAGCGACAAGCCTCTCTTTTGTGTTGTCTGTTTCTGTGAGAGTATAAACATGTGTGTTGTGACCGCAGTCTGAGTCTTCTTGCTGCATGCTGATAGGCGGGGGTTTCTTGCTGAAGCCTACATCTGGCCCAGAGCACTGCATATGTATAACTGTACTTGGGTCTGTATAATTATTTGCGCTAAATTGTACTTTGATCAAAGCGTGTAACTGACTGTACTTTTACTTGAAATATCACTTTGTGCTTTGGAACCACAGGTAAAAGGTCTGGAGTCTTTATTTACTATATGACTGCATATGCAATATAGCGTCATCCTTAGAGGTTTATAGGCAGGATATTAGAAGTTATAGGCAGGATATTAGAAGGTATAGGCAGGAGTGTAAAGAGGTTCTAAGTCAATATCCTTAGTTGGGGCTCATAGTGAAGTCACTTACCTACTCACATAATACATACGGTTATCGATATCTCACCAAAGGGTGGAGTGGCCAAATGCAGGGTTTACCTGCAACTGCTCGGTGCTGAGAAATCGCTACCCATTTTTGTGAGCCAGGGACGCTGACTAGAATCCAGGGACAAGAGAGGAAAAAGTTTGTTTTCCTTTGTTGATAGAACCTTATGTTTAGAGGGGTGCCGCAGTCTTGAGCACGCGGCTGAGTTGCAGTTGTGCACACAGTCAAGACGTACTTTTGTGTACGCAGCTAAAGGTTATCATACGGTTGTGTGGTAGTCGCATTATTGTGTATGCGACTGGACGCACAATAGCGTATACATACTTTCGGTTGTGCTGCCGCGTGTTTAAACAAAGCTGTTGAGGTTTACATTCTTTTCAATTGTTGTCAATATCTGGGTTAACGTGTATTTTTCTGCGCAGGAAAAAAGTGTGTAACAGTGAGTATTTGTTGGTAGGGGTAAGTTGTTCTCTAAAGTTAGAGGTACCGTATGACCTTTAAGGGCTAAGTGCTAGCCGCTCGGTAAGCAGTTTACCATTCTATACACAGTAGCAGGTGTACATCTTGTCTTTGTTGTAGAGAGGTGCGTGGAAGTAGCCGACTTAAACTTCCACAGGTGTGGAAGTTGCCTTCTTAAATCTTATCCAGGTGTGTGGAGTAGCCCACTTCAAATCTTTACAGGTGTGTGGGTGCTGCCATTTAAATCATCCACAGGTAAGTGAAAGTATCTTGACTGTCTTTCACCAGTTTAAATCTTTATTGAAAAACTTAGGAGTTGTCTCAGAATGGGAGCCATGCAAACAACAGAGATGTTAGAAAATTATGTGCTGCTAATGGAAGTACTGCTTGGATCGGCCCGTCGTATTATGCATACTAAGTACGGTACTTATGCAATAAGGTATTGTGATGTATGGTTTAAAATGACGATGAAGAGTATTAGACCGTTTCCCAGAATTGGTAGTTTTGATAAAGATGTATTAGATAATGTCCGGGATCACATCAGTCTGATGCGCTCCCGAGAGAAAAAGGTCAAATATTATGAATGTTTAAAGTTGTGGAAGCATGAAGGGGATGCGTGGCTTAAACATGCGCAAGCGACGCAAACTAGCATTACGAGCGCATTGCCAGAGAATACATGCGCGACGCTAAATTGCAAAAATTGCGCGCACGTGCAGCAAGGTAGCGTTATGAAAAGTATTGCCAGCAGTTCACGCGCATCGCCTCCACCTTATGTGGATGGAGGTGCAAGTACAGTTATCAAAAATACCCATAAAAATGTAACAAGCAATTTGTACCCTCTCTTAAGCAACCATAAAGAAAATGTTCATGATGTGGATGATGAGCCTATTGTAATGTCTGCCATTTCCCATGCTGTGCAAATGATAGATGCTGCACCACAACAATCACGAGTGGTGCCGCCATCTCCATCGGTAACAGTAAGGAAAGTGCTAGCCCCCTCTGCACCTGTTAATACCATACGTAGCAGCAGCACATTAAACCCCCAACCAGGTAACAAGGCCAAGGTAGCAGCGCTACCGGTCTGCAACCCATTCGGACAATAACTGTTCCGAATGGAAATGCAGATGCGAACGGTATAGTGCCCACGAGGGAAGTGGTAATGCATTGTCCTTGGACAAGAGCAGAACTGAGGGTCTCATTCAGACCCGCTCGCGAGCGCAGGATGCTTGCAAGCGGGTCGATGGTACCCAAATGCGCATGCGCACAACGGAGGCTGCTCTGTCGTGTGCATGCGCAAGACCCAGCTCAGGGTCTCGCACCAAAGGGGGCGTGCTTGATGGTGAGTGACAGCATGCCCCCTTTGGTGGGCATGCCGGGGCGTGGCTGCCCAGACAGAGGCGTTCCCATGGGAACGCCTACCGTCTGGGTCCGGCCCCACTGACATCACTAGTGATGGCAGTGGGAGTGATTGTGGCTCTGATAGAGCCAAAATCACTCCAGGGCTTGTGGCAGCGAGACCCTACCGCAGGGTCTCATTGCAAGCCCAATGGTCGCGATGGTCTTGACCATCGCGACCATCATCATGGACGCTCGGATAAGCTGTGGGTGGTAACCCACACCTATGCGAGTGTCCAGTAGGACGCACCAAAAAAAAAAAAAAAAGGCCCTGATTCAGAACGGGAGCTCGTTCAGAGCATCCGGCTCTGAATCAGGCCCTGAATTCCATCATAAATGATTTCCCCGATCCCAAAAAGGAACTAGCCAAATGTCAAAGATTTTTGAGGAAGTTCTCATGAGCCAACTAATAAAGATTGGCATGTGGTGTTAAGGCCCTGTCTACCACGCAATACTGACGTGACAAAATTTATCACAGATTGTGTATTGGATGGTGACGTTCTCTTAACAGACCAAGTAAACCAAGGTAACTTTTCCCGCATTGTAACTCAATTGGGTATATATTTTCCGGTAATAGTTAACTGGAACAAAATTTTCGCAATAAAGCAAAAGGAGAGTGAATCTGCAGAAGATTATTGCGAGCGGGCTCTGCAGGCTATCACCCAGTACACTGGGATAGAAGATATTAAAGATAGCACTCACCACAGGGGGATGATAGTCACGGTACTCATGGACGGTCTTAAAGAAAACTTAAAGACTCGGGTTCAGACCTCACAACCTGGCTGGAGGGGAGTCACAAAAGATACCCTCATAGAATCTGCCATAGAACATGATAAGAACATCTCAAAGAAGAGAGAGACCCAGAGCGAAAAACTAATGGCTGTCAGTATCCAGGCTCTGGAAAGAATGACGGTAACATCACAGCCAGCAGACACACTTGCATCTACACACACACTTACACCTGAACAGTTATATGCCCTCACCAATCCGACGCAACAGCAAACACAGCTCTATTGCACTAACTCTACACAACCACAGGTCCCATACTACTCACAAACTTCATACCCCCCACAATATCCTTATCCTTCATATCCCTACCCATATCCATCACCTTTTCCCCCTGTTCAAACCTCACAACAACCCGTGTCTTCATCCGATCCATGAACATGTTTTAATTGTAACCAGCCAGGACATTTAAGTAGAAACTGCAGAGCAAAAAGGGTAGGTCCCCCAAACCAGAGAGTACCTGGATATCCCCATAAGGGATATGCACAGAGACCAGCAAATGTCCAGCAGGCACCAGCTCCAATTGTGGCCGTTAATGCTTTATTGGAGATTGCTAGCAAACACTAGGGGTCAGGTCATACCTTTAGTCTACAGATAGTCAGGTTAACGGGAAGTACTAGGGAAGAACCGGTCATGATGGTTGATTTAGCTGTTACTGAATATCCTTTTCTTGTAGACACAGGGGCGACAAGGTCAGTGATAAAATCTCCTGTTAATTCACAATTGAGACAGTACCAACAATGGGTGTAACACAGTGTTGGCTAACCTTGACACTCCAGCTGTTGTGGAACTATATATCCCAGCATGCGCTGCCACAGTTTTAGCATGCCCTAATAGCAAAACTGTAGCAGTGCATGCTGGGTTATGTAGTTCCATAAGAGCTGGAGTGTCAAGGTTAGCCAACACTGGTGTAACAGGTAAAGTGCAACATTATCTTTTAACAAAGTCCACAGAGGTTACTATTGGGCCGTTGCATACCAGGCATTCTTTCCTTCTGGCTGCTGCGGCTCCTACTAACTTGCTGGGTAGAGATTTGTTATGTAAGATGGGATGTGTCATATATTGCACCCCTGATGGTGTATTTCTAGATATCCCAGAAAGAGTTGCGCATGAGGTCCGGGATATGTTAGACACTCCCCAAAGGATAATGTATCACTCTACCAGTTTAATTGAAAATCCATCTCAGGTAGATCAAATGTTGTCCCAAATTCCAGATTCCCTTTGGACTAAGGATGGACAGGACACTGGATTAATGGCAAACGTAAGCCCCGTAATGGTAAATTTAAAAGGTGGTAGGCAAGCTCCAAAAATTCCCCAGTACCCACTAAAACAGGAGGTAGAATTAGGGGTTTTTCCAATAATTGAGTGATTATTACAACAGGGAATTTTAATTTGTACAGCTAATGTAGCCAACAGTCCCACCTTCCTGCTGAAGAAGAGTGGTGGGAGGGGTTATAGGCTGGTACAAGACCTTAGAGGTGTTAATAAAGTAGTAAAGAGCCAATTCCCCGTAGTGCCAAATCCAGCTGTCATTCTTATGCAGATCCCTCCAAACGCAACCCATTTCACTGTCATTGACCTCTGTTCTGCTTTCTTCTCTGTGCCTCTCCACCCTGACTGTCAGTATTTATTCGCATTCACATACAGAGGTGTACAATATACATGGACATGATTGCCCCAAGGTTTCATAGACAGCCCCAGTATCTTTTCCCAGGCATTGCATGACTGTTTACAATCTTTTCAACCTGCCAATGGATCTGTTCTAAGTCAATATGTGGACGATTTATTGCTATGTTCTGTTCGTTTATGTCATGTTTGAATGATACTAAACTTTTGTTGCTTCATCTCTCGCATACAGGACACAAGGTGGCTAAGGACAAAACACAGCCGTGCCAATCCAGAGTAAAATATTTGGGACACTGCCTAACCCAGGGGTTATGACATCTCACAAATGATAGAATCCAGGCCATACAGAACATGACACTGCCACAGAATCAACAGCAAATTCGTACCTTCTTGGGAATGTGTGGATCCTGTAGAATGTGGATCCCAGGTTTTTCTATTTTGGCCTTGCCTTTGCAGGACTTAGGACCTCATTCAGAGTCGGTCGAAGCGGCCGCACGGTCGTACGGAAAAAGGGGCCAGATATTCAAATGATTCTCTCGCAAGTTGCGTCCCTAAGTTCGGATTGGTAGTTGGCCGACCAAGGGGAGGAAGCAGTCGGAAGCCAAAAAAATACGCCCTCTTCTCGTACGCTTTGCACGTCATCTCCGGGCATATAAGGATTAATCGAGACCATCGGGAACCATCGGAACTGGTCGTAGAGCTTAAGGTTGACCATACCCTCTCTTAAGCTCTACGATCATGTCAGTGTAAAAACCTACCATGTCACATGTGCCATGACGCTACTTTGTTAATTATGCACTCCCATAATCCGTTGCACTCCCATAAAACGCCGTTCGCATAATGAGGCATGCCTGCGTTCGGATCTCCACCCCCCCGTTTTCAAGCACCTTCCCCTGTTACCACCCACAAACGCCTCCATCTGTCACTCAAACTACCGACCTGGCTGTGTTCAAGGAGAGAGAAATTTCTGATCGTAGCGGCTAGTTTGCACAAGCGCATTGCGAACTTTATGCATGCGCAGTATAGCGAACATCGGTGGCGGAAGACCGTGCGGCCGCTTCGACTGACTCTGAATGAGGTCCTTAGTCTCTTCTTCAAAGCCCGATCGTGTCATACACACAGAGGAATCAGAGCAGGCTTTCCTTAATCTTAAGGATAGTCTGACAAAAGCACCTGCATTGGGAATACCTGATTATGAAAAACCTTTTGATTTGTATTGTACGGAAGCCGATGGTTGTGCTGCAGGTGTCCTCACACAAAAACATGGTGATGCCAGTAGGCCCGTAGCATGCTACAGTACCCAATTGGACACTGTGGCAAGATCACTCCCCACCTGTTTGAGAAGTGTAGCAACTACCGCTCTATTGGTGAGTAAAAGTGAGGATGTAGTATTGGGTCATGATATGATTGTCTATACTCCCCACGCTGTATCTGCTCTGCTGAACTCTGCTCAAACCAGACACGTCTCCTCAGCTAGGTTTACCAAATGGGAACTAGCTCTAATCGCACCTGCAAACATCAGTGTTAAACGTTGCAGCACGCTGAACCCAGCAACGTATTTACCATATGTACAACATGATGTACAAATGGTGGAAGGGGACGAGTTGCTGGTGTGAGGTGAGTTCAGCGGACATGATGCACATGATTGTATGGAATATCTGAATCAGACCTTTAATGCTAGACCTGACATACATGACACACCTTTAGAGAATGTAGATGTAACTTTTTACACGGATGGGAGTTGTCATAGACAAACAGACACAGGTGAATTATGTACAGGTTATGCTGTTGTAAATGACACAGACATCATAGAAGCTAAACCTCTTGGTCCTCCTCACTCAGCCCAGGTGACAGAGTTAGTAGCACTAACTATAGCGTGTGAACTGGCAGCAGGCAAGTCTGCTAACATTTACACTGACTCGAGGTACGTGTTCGGGGTGGTGCACGATTTCGGGGCTCTATGGTGTCTGAGAAATTTTTTGACAGCAGCAGGCACACCAATTGCACATTCCCAACACATAAAACATCTTTTAGAAGCAATCCAACTGCCCAAAGTGGTGGCAGTAATTAAATGTAAAGCCCATACATGTGAGGATGACCCGGTGTCACTGGGCAACAACAGAGCGGATGAAGCTGCTAAAGGGGCAGCAGGGTTAAAAATGTTTTCTCCAACTGAACAAATTATGGCCCTCATTCAGAGCCACTCGTAAGCGGCAGTACGCTCGTAGCGTTCCGATGTTGTGAAACCACGCATGCGCAAGTGTTACACTGCGCATGTGCGTATGGCTGATTGCGATCTATTTTTTAGTCGTTCATCGAATAGCGAACAGGAAGTGACATGTCAAATGTGATTGACAGAACAGGCCATTTTTGGGAGTTGACGGGGGTGGAGATGGGAAAACGCAGGAATGTTGAGGCATTTTTTGGGCGTCCCTAAATTATCTCATGCGAACGGCCAATGTGAACGGAACAAGTGATACGTCACTGTCTGATCGACTTTCCGTTCAAACTGCTCGCACAGCTTGTGGTCTGGTATACTCTACCACAATGACGATGGTCTCGTCCTCCTTCCCGTGCCTCTTCGATGTTTCATCGATTTATCATTTCTTGCCAGAAAAATAATCAACATAATTGAAAACCAGCTTGTAATCTGTTTTGAAAATAGTTTTTTTTTAGTAGCACAAAACCGTACGCAGGTGAAATACTCAGCTGCTAATTTCTGGATTAGACAATCAATTAGCGTACCAATTTTTGATTTTTTTAGATTTTTTTTGCATTTTATTTTTGGTTTTGTGTTATTGCAACAATATTGTCATCATGTTTGTGTTTTTGCAACATTTTTAATGGGCCAGGAAAACTCGCATCCATTTTGTTTTTGCAAAGTGTTCCTTAAAACTCCTAAATGGTTTTTAACCCTTTGGAATCTGAATTCAAAATAATGGGGGGTTTTTTGTTTGGTTTTTTTTGGACGGGATTACCTATAAACCATTTTTAGAATAATATCACAATACAATGGAGCAGATTTTCAAATGTTTTTATTTTTTAGACACATTTTTTTTTTCTAATGTGCATTTGCCAGATTTCAGCTCTGGCTAACGTAACAAAATTGAATAAAAAAAAAAAAAAAACAACAATAGTGGCATTTGCCAAAAAGAAAATAACACACATTAAAAACAATTCACAAGAAATTAGAGGGAAGTTTTGGCCCTTAAGGAATATGGGGCAAGCACAGAAGGATTGTGGGAAAATTAGCCAGTGCTGTCATCGCTTTTTGGCCCGTTTGGCCGGGGTAGGGTGGGAGCCTGACCGGGTCCGGGATGTCCTTTGGCTGGCCTGTCCAGAGGCAGATGTTGTGGCCTCTGGACTAGGCAGAGGGCTAGGCACATTTGGAGGGATGGCGGTTGTTGTGCCAGAGGTGGAGGATCCTGATGTTCTGGCAGGAAGGGAGGCTCCACCATGTGCTGGCGAACGAGCTGCTCCAGGGCATTGGCAATTCTGATGTTGGCCCCGGTATTTTTGGCCAGGGCCTGAGCAATGATCACGTTGCCCGCAGCATTTTGCTCCATGGCCTCCGCCACCCGTAGCAGACTGGCGTCCATCCACAGCAGAATCTCCGTGTGGTGATCCGATTTAAAATTGAGATCCATGAGGAGGGCCACTGCCTGCGAGGGGGATTGCCCTGGACTGGCTTCTGCAGGGTCCCCATCCGGATCTACTGCTTCCTCCCCTGCAGAGCCAGCAGAAATTCTGTAGCCAAGGCTCCCCTCTGGAGCAAACTCATCCGCCTGTGTCTCTGTGAGAAAAAAGAGAAAAAAGTAACATTAGAATCTACATATTGTCACAAACACATTTCAGAGTTGGTAACATAACAACATTTACCTGGGTCAACATGAGGAGCCGCAAAGTCTGGCATGTCCGTATCCATGTTGGACACACCAAACACCTCCTCATACTGCACACACCCCTGTGTTCTTCCAAGTCATTAAGCTCCAATGACACAGGGGTGGGACCCCCACCTGTCCCCCTTGCATGCCTAGCCCTATCAGCCAGTTTTTGTTTCAGCCGATATTTAAAATCGGTCCATCTGTGGGTGAAAAAGTTTGCATTATTCCTGCAGTATTTGGCCCTGTAACCACTTTTTATTAAAATGTAGTTTTTACGTACCAGCGTTTGACATCCCGGGTTAGACGTTCAAACTCACCCACCCTATTGACAGCACTGGCTATCTCATCCCACATTTTCCACTTCTGGCTTGCACCCATATTCCTTTCTGCCTGTGGCAGGGTGTCAACACACATTTGGACCAAAACCTCCATCTCCTTTCTTGTGAATTGTGGCTGCCTTTTTTTTTGGTTTCTTTTGTTGGCCTACACCTTTTTTGAAAAACATTGCTTAAATTTTGATGTCAAACTTTCTCTAAATTAGGGTTCTAAATAATTCTTTAATACAAAAGAGACAAATACTTACCGGGCTCCTCTTGGCCATTGTTTTGCTGTTCTGTAGCCATTTTGAGGACCTCAACTTGAACTACAGCAGACCGTTTCTGAATTTCAGTGACGTATTTATACATGCGTCCTTATTATTCGTCCGCATCATTGATTGTGCGCTCCTATGATCCATCCTTAATTTGAGCGGGAAAATAAAGACTATTTATGGCTTGTTGCGACTCGAGTCGAGGTGGCGGGTGATGATTGTTGGAGGTTTAGTTTGTAGGAGTGGATTGTTGGCGGGATTAGTGATTTGAGGCGGTTTGTTGGAGTTGGCTGGAGTTGGTTCTTGTTGATTTTTGTTTTTTTGGATTTTACGTTCGCTTTTTTTTTTTTGTGGTTATTTTCTTTGTTGGTTATTTTTTGAGTAAGTCTTTTTAAAAACTCCTTGAAAAAATAATGGATCTACTAACCAAATGTTCTTACTTATTTTTTTGTTTTTTAAATTTTTTTACAGTTATTTTGGCTGTGCCCCATTGAAGTGTTTGGACTGTGACTTATTTGTCACTTTTCGGTAAGTTTTTATTGTTTCATGATTTTCCAATTTTGATGTGTTGGTCTTCGCATATGTTTTGCCAAGTAATGTTTTATTTTTAATTTAAACAATCATGTATTAACACTAAATATAGCGTACTGTTTAGCGAAATATATTTCCTCTTTTAAAAAAAAAAATGCGTACTATTTAGCGCACTAATGTCTCCTTATTCCCCATATAAAAATGCAAACTATTTAGCGCACTAATGTTTCCTTATTCCCCATGTAAAAATGCGAACTATTTAGCGCACTAATGTTTCTTTATTCCCCATGTAAAAATGCAAACTATTTAGCGCACTGTTTCCTTATTCCCCATATAAAAATGCAAACTATTTAGCGCACTAATGTTTCCTTATTCCCCATGTAAAAATGCAAACTATTTAGCGCACTAATGTTTCCTTATTCCCCATGTAAAAATGCAAACTATTTAGCGCACTAATGTTTCCTTATTCCCCATGTAAAAATGCAAACTATTTAGCGCACTAATGTTTCCTTATTCCCCATGTAAAAATGCAAACTATTTTGAGCAATAATGTGTTTTTGAGTATAAATTTGGACATTCTTGTTTGTCCACTAAATGTAGGGTGCATTTTCAAACTAATGTGTTCTCCCCCCTATCTTTTAACGCATTTGCAAAAATTTTTAGATTCCAATCTGACCCCCAAAAATTCTAACACGAATTACTAATTTTGAAATGTAGGTTGTTGCACTCATGACAATACCCCGGCATGTAAGCATCTTTGGATTTTGCGGCAAAGATAAGTATATTTGTGGTTTCACATTTTCCTCAAACATTAACTACCTGGCTTACCATTTGAGGTTGATGTTGGTCTTATTATTTTGGCCATGCTTCCGGAACCCGACCAACCTCAACCTCGTCCCAGGCGTAGGCATCGTAGGCATGCAAGGCCCCAGATATATAGAACATGTGTCACCCTTTTTGGAATGCCTGATGATGAGGTTTTAAGACGATACCGTCTTCCTCCACAAATCATCATAGACACTCTCTCATTAATAGAGAGTGATCTTGAGTGGTAAATTGTCAGTCCTACAGCAGCACCACCACTTACGCAATTAATGGCGGTGTTACATTTCTGTGCCTCAGGATCCTTTCAAGCCACGGTGGGAATAGTGGCCGGAATCTCCCCTTTTCAAGGATCCTGAGGGCAGTGATGGAGGCCCTTTTCTAGCACCTCCATCATTTTATTAAAATGCCTTTGGATATGGGTTCCCTTAGTGTGGAGAAGGCCAATTTTTATCAAATAGCTGGCTTCCCACACATCATAGGGGTTGTGGATGGTACACACATACCACTTCAGCCTCCAGCATGGCTGGAGGCAATTTTTAGGAACCGCAAGCACTATCACTCTCTGAATGTAATGGTGGTATGTGATGCCTCCCTCCAGATCCTGTTCCTGAATGCCAAATTACCCAGGAGTGCACATGATTCATTCGTCATCCGGCAATCAGGGATTTGGCATAAATTAGACAACCTCCAAGCTGGTGATGCGTCGCTTCTGGGTAAGTGGAGACCTTTAGTTGAAACCAATGCAAAGCTTGATACACAGTGATCCTGATTGTTGTATTTGTTTTTTCACAGGAGTCAGTGGCTACCCTTGCATGCCCTGGCTGATCACTCCTTATTTGGCTCCCACACCAGGGCCACAAAGTGAGTATAATTCCGCACTTACAGCCACCAGGCAGGTGGTGGAGCACTGTATCGGCCTTTTAAAAGTCCAATTCAGATGCCTCCACCGCTCTGGTGGCGAACTCATGTATTTGCCGGCTATGGTTTCGAAAATTGTGGTCCTGTGTGGGATATTTCACAACATCGCCATAAGGAGTGGTGTCCCAATGCAGCCAGAGGATGCCTTACCTGAGGATGGGCCCCCCAAGGTTGGTCGGAGGTCAGTATGTGGGGGGGCCATACGCGATGACGTGGTGGCCAGATTTTTCAGGTAATTATTGACAAACATTTACTTAATTGTCCCAATGTCTACATGTACAATTGTAATGTGCCTTTTTAATCTTGGTTTTCTTTTTTTTTTCTTGTCTTCCTTTAAAAACCATGTAAAAATGAAGCCTACTACCTGATCCACTAAATTGTCTACATGTGGCCACATTGGAACTAACTTTGGGAAAAATTATTTCATCGCCTCATTTGTGGATTCATGTTGACCTGCTACTTATTGCAACAGTTCTTGAGTGTTGATTTTGTTTTTTGATTTTGGTGTAGGTTGTTTTTTGTAGTGTGTTTTCACTGTGTGAATTGCTTGTCACAATTCACTTTCTGTTTGTGTTTGGTGTGTATTAAAGTTTTGTTTTCCGTTAAAAAGACTGTTTATTTACACATTACAAGCAGGTGTAACCTGGCTCAAAAAATGCCACCTTTCATAATGCCTAATCCTGTAATGTGTGAAATGGTTAAGTCTTTGAACATGCTTTGTGGCTTAGAAAAAACAACAAAGGTATTAGGGTGAATCAGTAGTTTGTAAAAAATAGGCCTAAGCAGGTTTCAGTTTCTATTTACATTATCCACCACAAGAAAAACAACAAACTGTTGGATTTTCAACAAACCTATTGGTATGGTGAGGTGTTTAATGTGGCAGCTTACATACTTACATACTTACAAGCGCTTTGTACAATCTAATTTACCTTACTTTAAAGAACATGACCAAATAGTCGACTTATGGAAGGTTAAACAATGTAATATTTTCAGTCAAGAAATGAGACTCGTTAACATACAACGCAATTTTATTTTTTTACAAAAAAAACAGAATAACACAAAAATAAAAAATCAGCTCCGAAGGAGCACCGCCATGTGGTCCAGGACCACTAGCATGGCAATGACGTGGCCACGCAAGGCGGCCAAGCCCTCCTGCATACCATGCATCCGCCTCTGGTCCTCTGTTGGTATAAAAAAAAGGGATCCTTAATGAAATGACACCTTACATTAGAAGTTTACTAAACAAACTAAACAAATAAATCTAGTTTCAAACAAGATCCAGTTTGGAGGAAAAAAACAAGTACTGGCAAATTCTAAGATGGTATCAATACTAAATTATAAATGAACACACAAAAAGGCGACCCAAAAAGGATGAAGTACCCTTGTTAGGGTAAACAAAAAATACACAAGAATGAGTGTTTTGACATGTGTGATATGTATCAGTGGAAAATATCCAAGACATTGTATATCCAATTAAAAATGTATTTAAAAAAAAAAGAAAGGGAAACATACCGGACATTGGGCTTGATGGTCTTGGAGGCCCTCCATCCTACTCCTCCTTGGAGGTGGGCCAGTGCTAGTGGGTTGAGGGAGGGGAGATGGCGGAAACGGTTGACGGGGAGGAAAATCGAGGGGGTGGTGGAGGGGAGGGTGAAGAAAAGAGAGGGGGTGGTGGTGGGGAGGGTGAAGAAAAGAGAGGGGGGGTGGAGGGGAGGGGGAATTTTGGGGGTGGTGCAAATTGGGAGAGGGAGGGGACTCAGCTATTGGCTGGTCAGGGGTGGAGGGGGAATTGGGGGAAGGTTGGGGAGATGGGCTGGGACTTGTCGTCGGCATCAGGGGCCAAGCCCGGCGACAAAGTCTGCGGCGAGGCCGGCTTCTGCGTTCAGCCCCTAAATGATTATTGAAAAATGTTTAGTTTGTTTTTTGGAGGGGGGGTGGTACACAAATTTACAACTACAAAAATGTACAAACATTAAAAAAAAGGAAAATATGCACACGCATGCATGTCATAAAACAACAAACAGGGCTATACTGAAAACATGCACACGCAGGCATGTCAAAAAACAACAAACAGGGCTATACTGAAAACATGCACACGCAGGCATGTCAAAAAACAACAAACAGGGCTATACTGAAAACAAACATGCACACGCAGATAGGGCCGCAATAAACAAAGAGGGCTATACTGGAAACAACCCCCCCCCAAAAAAAATACACTTACTTGCAGCAATCCGCAGCCAAAAATATGCCAGCAAGCGGGGGGTGCGGCACCACAGATCCAACCACCTGCGCTCTAATTGCCCGATATTACGGCGTGAGCCGAAGGAGCGCAGGTGGCGGTGAACCTCCGCATAGGCCGATCGCTTTGCCCGGTTGGTGATGGGGGGAGGCTGGCTGGTGATCCTCCGGTCCATGACCTCGGTGAGGACCAACAGCTCCCATGTGGTAAATGCGGAGGCTCTCATGATGGCTATGATTTTTTTTACACCAAACAGTTATAATAAAGGCCATAGAAAAAATTTGATTGGCTAATGTACTTTGGAAATTAACAGGAACCATGCTATTGGTTATTGTATGAGTCATGTGTCCTACAGGCTCCAAAATATAATGTGAGTTATGATAGGCTTCATGCAGTGACATGCGTAAACTAATTTAAATAAAGAAATTAAAAAAGTAAAATAGGCCTATCAGAAACACAGGAAAACAATAGGATAATTGGTTACAACATGTATTGTTGATAAAGTAAACCATTGGTGAAACCGTATGTATTCTGCAGGAAAAATGACACACGGACAAGAATAAAGTTTATTGAAAATGGAAAAAAAAACGGATTGCAAACATGTGAAGAGCAATTAAGCTAATTAATATATTGATTGGCATGATACGATTAAAGTATGTATGCAGAATGAACGAGCAGGTAATCGAAATCTGACAGGCCCACTTCTGGTTTGGACTTGTGCGAGCATTCCCTGCAACCAAATTTGGAGATGGACGGTCGCAATTTTGCTCGTTTGTTAGCTAGAGGAGGGGTTGGGAGACTTTGGGGCGGAAGATTAGCTACGAGCGAACTTACGAGCGAGCGCTTGAATTTACATTTTCTCGCTCGTTCGTCGAACGAGCGATCATCCACTTCCGTACGGCTCTGAATCACGCCCTATGTCTTTCCAAACAATTGATATGCTAAAATTAATTGATGCAAAATTTGTGTTCAATCCAGGAAAGGTCCATCTGGAAGTCTAAGGGATGTGGGCAAGAGTCCTCCAGGCTCTGGAGGGATGGACAAGGTAAACCAGTAGCCCCCAAGGCATATTACCCCAGCCTGGCTGATGCAGCACACAGTCTGACTAATCTGGGAAAGCAAGGTATGGGCAAATTGGTAAGAGCATACTGGTATGCACCAGGTTTTTCTTCACAAGCAGAAAAGAGAGCAATGTCCTGTCTGACCTGCTTGAGGAAGAACATAGGGAAAGCGATCCCACATTCCACCGACTGATGGACCTTTCCAGGTGATACAAATTGATTTCATCCAATTACCACCCTGCAGGAATCTCAAGTATGTATTGGTGTGCACTGATGTATTTTCTAATTGGCTTGAGGCCTACCCAGCCACCACTAATACTGCTGCGTTTACTGCCAAGAAAATAGTTCAGGAATTTGTATGCAGATACGGTTTCCCTAAAATCATCGAGAGTGACAGGGGTACTCATTTCACAGGTGATGTTTTCCAAAATCTGTGTAAGTTGATGGGTATTAATAGCCGACTTCACACCCCCTATCGACCGCAAGCCAGTGCCAAGGTAGAGAGGATGAACGTGACTATTGAAAATAAGTTAAGTAAAATCATGGCAGATACTGGACTAGGATGGCCAGAAGCGTTACCGTTGGCCCTGCATAGCATAAGGACCACTCCTAGACCCCCTCTAAATCTGTCCCCATTTGAAATACTGTTCGGTAGACAACCTCATTTGATTATAAGTCCACAGGAAGACTTGAAAGGTAACAACAAGGTAACTGTAAGGTATCTTATATCAATGAGTAAGCAATTAAAACAGCAACAGCAGAAACTGAAATTGTTGTCTAATGATATGCCTGAAACTAACTGTCATGATGTTGAACCAGGAGAATATGTTATGATCAGAAATTTCTTGCATTCAGGTTCTTTGACTGATCGGTTGGAAGGTCCGTACCAGGTGCTGCTGACAAGTACTACATCTTTGAAGGTGGCTGAGAGAGATACCTATGTCCATTCCACTCACTGCAAAAAGGTCAATCAACCAGTGGAGAAGGAGACAAGGTTGTTAGCATGGACCTGTCGATTGTTCCGGGAGGATTGAAAAGGTCGTAGTGAGATACCTGAACTAAAAGAAATTTGCAGGTCTTGTTGTGGCAATGGACGGGCCTGCTGTGTTCATTTTCATATTCTCTTTTAGAGTGTTCACCATTCTGGTTGGTTCTGGGATATCCGATTTCTGCGATGGGGGACCAATTGAGGAGATGGGAGCTGATGGCAGTGCTGATGGAGTGGAATCAGGAGGAGTGCTATGCCAATCAGGAGAGTGTCTGACCAATCTTAGTACTGTTATTGTTAAGAGAGCTGTTATTCCGGATACTCGGGGGCGGTGTGGTAGTTTATCGTCTGAAAATTCCTGTATTTGTGAGCTTTGTGGGTCCCTAGTTGATGAGAACTGTATTCAACGGTGCCAGCCTAAATATAACCTGTACTGGGGTGGGTATCCTTTAGAGGATTATCATAGCATGGTAGGCAAAATATTAAATCAAACTGATTGCTGGGTGTGTTCACATGTGCCACAGGGACAGCATAATGTAGGGTTGGTGCCATTTCCACTGAATATCACGGAAATTTTAGAATTGCAAAAAGGGAAAACATTGGATGGAAAATTCCTCTCATCCAAACCACCTAATTTTAAACTCTATCAATTCCAAGTAGATAGATCACTTTTGTGTTTGAACATAACCAACCCCAATAAACTCGGGAGTTGGGAAGTGATAGGGAATAATCAGACAATGACCTTTTCACAGGGAGCTGATAATGAGTCCGTAAATCATGATCTGTTACGTTCAATTAAATCTAGTGGGAAACATTTTAGGTACCGGTATACATTGAGTTCCACCAAATAAATTATTGGTAATGTACTAGATGGTTATTGTGCTAAAATAATACAACCAGAAACTTGCATATACCAGTTGGAAGAGCCTGAGATAGGATTGTCTGCAAGGGAAATGTGTTTAATGATAATGATGCATACCATCCCTTATGTTCTCCCCGATAATGTGTATTTTATATGTGGAAGAAAGGCGTATAAGTGGCTCTCCCTGAGTTCCAAAGGTTTGTGTTACCTGGGAAGGGTAGTCCCAGAAGTTATGACCCTCCATAAAAACACACCATCACCATACCTTCACACGCAATATGAACACAGAGGCAAACTAAATATGATACCTGGTGACGTGCATAAAGCCACTCAGTTAATTAGTGAGACAACTGGCTTCCAAGTTTTAGTCGCACTGGATCCCACCAGGATCACTCGGGGTACATTAAATTTTAGATATATTCAGGAACTTGCTAAATTGAAAGATAATATCACTGAGATGTATGATGACACATTCAGGTATACAGGGAGATAATTGCAAGCGTACAAGAAAGAACTGGTGCAACACAGGCTAGTGTTAAATTATTTAACTGCTGTTACTGGAGGGTACTGCGTAACTTTGGCCACCCAATTTGGAGTAAAATGTTGCACCTATGTCACCAATGATAACAGCGACCCCAAGGAGGTGATAGAGTGGAAGATGGATGAAATTCTACAGCTAAAATGGGAGTTTCGTAAGAACCATCATGTTTCAGTGGCTGAAGTAGGGGAGAAGATAGAAGGATGGGTTTCATGGCTGAACCCAGTGAAATGGTTCTCAGGTCTAGGGGAATGGGTCCAGGAAGTAATTACCAGCATAGGCAAATTCTTGATCCTTATACTGATTGTCATCATAATAATTGGCATATGTGTCCGGTGTGTTCCTATTGTGTTGAAGTGTGGAAAATGTAAAAATAAAGTAAAATGAAAGAACGAAATTATGATGGTGGTCATTAATGACAATATGACTACCGAGGTAAATACAGAACTGCATTACAACCCTGAACTAGGAAATACCATCATTTAATGTATTATATTTAGACCTGCATAGAATGTATTATTGAAATGTTATTTTTAAAACACCTCAGATAATGTAAAGTCTCAAATTCCCCTTCAAGACTGCCTTTATAGGACTGGTGTATCCCCACACCTTTCACATGATCTTCCAAGATCTGCAGTGTGCGTATAATAGTAGTTTTATGTCCCCACTCATAGACACATTATTGATGGATTAAGAACCACTTTGTGCCATCCCATAATAACACTAAATAATATATAAATGTAAGCCTAAATTAATTTTTAAAATCAGATTGTGATAGCATGTTGTTCACTATCAAAGGGTGGACTGTCGAAGCTGGATAATTGGCTGAAACAAGATCAGCTTAAAATTAGATCGTAAAGACGCCATCTTGCGACTGGCCGCAAGACGCCATTTTAGAAAATAAGATCGCAAGACGCCATTTTGCGAATAGCCGCCCAAGTGCAATTTTAGGTAAATTCACACTTAAGTACATATGGCAATATTACTATTAGCATCATGCGATTGCATCTTTCACCATTTCTCATACACACATTAATACGCACAATTGCGCCGTTAACTAGTCACATATTAGCGAATGCATAAGATCCTGTATGAAAACGCTGTTTATTAGCTTCATGCGCACGCATCTGCCCCAAGTTAACTAGCGTCTTTATATCAAACCCATAAAGATCTCATAAGCTTTAAAATTTAAGATTCAAGTTTGTTCATTTATTATAATTGCTGAGAAATAAAGGTTATTTGGTAGCTAAGGTTTAATACATGATAAGTAAGTCATGTTTGATATTATACTGATCTTCACTCTTTCAACAGCATTTTAATATCGTCAGTGTGAAGATCGCAACATGCATTCTCAACTTATGGACCGCAGAGACTTAAAGCACCGAAATGTACATTATATGACCAACTGTTAGGATGTGCATGAACAGGAAACCAGAGACAACCAGTTGTTAGAGGCTGGACTGTGTCTATTTGAATCAACCTGTTAAATGCTCTCCTGGGAGCATTTAACAGGTTGCAGGTTGCATCCTCCTGGGAACCAATGGCATCAGCGACAAGCCTCTCTATTGTGTTGTCTGTTTCTGTGAGAGTATAAACATGTGTTGTGACCCCTGTCTGAGTCTTCTTGCTGAATGCTGATAGATGGGGGTTTCTTACTGAAGCCTACCTCTGGCCCAGAGCGCTGCATATGTATAACTGTACTTGGGTCTGTATAATTCTTAGCGCTAAATTGTACTTAGATCATAGCGTGTAACTGACTGTACTTTTACTTAAAATATCACTTTGTGCTTTGGAACCACAAGTAAAAGGTCTGGAGTCTTTATTTACTATATGACTGCATACGCAAAATAGCGTCATCCTTAGAGGTTTATAGGCAGGATATTAGAAGGTATAGGCAGGATATTAGAAGGTATAGGCTGGAGTGTATAGAGGTTCTAATTCAATATCCTTAGTCTATGTAAAAGTACCGATGTTTTTCCGATGTTCATTTGAGTGCGATTTGAGTAAAATTCGGTTTTAAGTTCGATTTTACATTCAATTTGACCTTTAATAAATACCCAAATGCAAAATCGAATGTAAATCAAATGCCAAATCACTCAAAGATCAAAATCAAACTTTAGCAAATTGACCCCTAAGCATCAGCTGTTGATTAGGGCTGTTGGAGTATAGCAATAGCTGCAGGATGACTATACTTGAGCTACCTTATGTACGATCCCTTGTTGCCATGAGGCTATGCCTCCAAGCTATTGTGTTCTAGGATTGTTTTCATTTGTGCAAATCACAGACAGGGATGATCTGGGAAGAGAATGGAATTATTGTAAATAGACAATCAATGGCTCTATAGTCGAGTTACATCATGTAGCCTGGCTTTATAATATAGATAGAAGATATTTATTATACCTTTATTGTTTAATATTTCCATTAGACAGCACAATTGAAAAAAGAGAATTGCCTACAAAAAATATGTGCCTATAAAATGTTACAGCTTTGTTCCTTAATGGCTCTTAAGATTTTTGATATCTGGATAACTGTAGGTAGCTGCACTTTTCTATGCTCATAGCAACTTCAGAGTTGAAGTTATGCAAATTTGTGGAGCACAGTACCCTGAGTGAATCCATACTGTGAGCCTGATTCAGCATGCAGGCAGCTTTGCAATTGCGATCCTTGCAGATATGGTAATACAGCATCACGCCTCCTGTGCATTACTTATCCGAGCTGCGTTGTCCAACGCAGCATCGGATAATCTGCATAAAATCGGCCGGCTGAGGTGACCCAATGGGGTCATGCAGCCAGCCGCCGAGTTGAGAGGAAGAGGCCAGGAAACCTCCGTCAGCCGATGGAGATTCTGGCCTCTTCCCTCCTCCCCAACGGTGGCGGCACACATCTGTTTCAGGAAACAGTGGCCATTGCTGCCCCCTCCCGCCCACAAAGTGCAGCAGACTGTCTTTCACTGACAGTCTGTTGCCAGTCTGTGAGTGGGAGTGCATACCCATTCTGTCCATGAGCAGAACGGGTCGTGCATCTGCGCAGATTTCCGAACACTGCTGAATCAGGCTCTGTGTATGCCCTGAGAATGGGGCGTTTCAAACACTTATGCATATCAATCGCAATTAACATACAAAAAAAGAGGCGTAAATAGTTTGTGTTCTCACGTAGACAAAGTTCAGAGAAAATTTAAAAAAATTAAGAAATTTGCAGAGGAGGTGGCACTGCAGTATGAGTACAATTCTACATATAGCTGAATATACACATTTTCTGATTCCTTGGGGCAACTTATGCCCAATTTACTTCCAACTTTACATCAAACTGATAATCTAAGAACATAAAAGGATTTAGTGTGTGAGTGCATACAGCTGATGCCAAAATGTTAAGATCACTAGCATGCAGGCAGTTTAGCCTAGTTAACTTTTTATTATCCTTTATTTATAAAACGCTGACATAAAATGACTGGAAACAAAAAGTAAAGTTGGTAAATTAATGATTCAGCTTGGTATTGCCTTCCATGTCTTCCTCTCCAACCAACCCAGCATTGAATTATGTTATTATTATTTTTCTACTAACAGGTGATGCTTTACCAATATAAATTAGAGTACTGAAAAATATTTTGTAAAAACATATTGTACTCCTATTCTAAGAAAATGAACAATTGAAACTCTAGCTGTGTGCTTTAGTACAAAATCTTCTTGTCCTAAACAGCTGGGGGGTTTTCAATTTGATGTGCCATATGTGGTGTTATAGACATATTTACTACTAACAGAACAGACTTGTTTTTCATTGTTGTCATTTCAACTGAAATCAGGCATATTATAGCATTTTCTTTCATTTTTAAGTATCGCCAAAATAATTAACAGTTATGTTATATAGCAATTTCATGCCAGATTGATCATATATACTGTAATCTACAGTTAAATAAATGTGTACATTGGCCTACCCTGCTACTAGAGACTTTCAGATCAAGTGAATAGATCAGTGTTGGCTAACCTTGACACTCCAGCTGTTATGGAACTACATAACCCAGCCTGCACTGCTACAGTTTTGCTATTAGGGCATGCTAAAACTGTGGCAGGGCATGCTGGGATATATAGTTCCACAACAGCTGGAGTGTCAAGGTTAGCCAACACTGGAATAGATTATAGTTGAATTTGACAGCCCACAGATCACTTCAGGCTTCTTTGCATGCTGTTAGTGCTGTTGGAACCACACACCAACAAGTAGACACTATTAGCAGGCAACATCATACTGTGTTTTCCATTATGCCTAATAATGGTCAATCTGCAATACCAAGCCTGATATGAGTGATATCACCTCAAGAGGTTATAGTTCTGTTCCATCTATCCATCCACAAATACATTATATACATTATATTTAGTTTTTACAGCATTTCAACCATAGTACTAACAATAAACCCATAACAATATTTTGATTTGTAGCTTCCTAAAAATATGCACTACTTCAAGGAATTTCTTTTGATGATGAATTCAATTAACATTTCTTCCTCATTCCTGCTGACTGACATCGCTAATAACTACTGTGAAAGAACGGAGTGTTGAAGAATCACAAAACTTGAAAAATACATTATTTATTAATTTTCAATACGGTATAGGCTCCTCTAGAGTTGTTTTTAAGATGTAATGTGGAGTAAACAACAAGAATTTCTTTTAAAACGCATCATCCTGCCAACAAATTTCTATGAACCCATATTATTTACAGTATTACATAATAAAATTGGTATTAAGGACTTGGTGTGCAATATGCACTAATTAAGATAATCATATTTAACTTTCCAGGAGACCATTCAGATATTTATTTGATTCATTTAATGTAATATTTAATTATTGGAATTACAAACTTTAGGAGTCTGTGAGCATAGATGCTATATATTTTTCTCTGTGACATGCCAGCCAACTGTTGGTCATCCGTACCGTGTGTCCAATCCTTGCATTCCCAATACCTCAATGTGGGTTATATAAATCACCTAGGCCAGAGGTTCCCAAATGCAGTCCTTAAGGCTCCTTAACAGTTGAGGTTTTAGAGATATCCATGGTTGAGCACAGGTGACTTAATTATCACCTGTTCTCAACCATGGATATCTCTAAAACCTACACTGTTGGGGAGCCCTGAGGGCCGCGTTTGGTAAACTCTGACCTAGGCAAATGGTACACAACAACACAAAAGAAAATTATACTAGAAATGTAACAATATCATGTCATTAACTAATCTGCAAATTAAAGACACTCCTGTATCTCGCCAGTGTCATTGTCTCAGTCATAATGAGCAATCCCAGCTGCTAAGCCATACCCACTTAGTAGGGATTAAGCTCAACTTTTGAAATCAAAGTGTGCGTCTTTCTTGTGGCTGATCCTTACCATCCTTTGACCAGACTAACCGGAACTATTTCTCCTACATTGATCAAGGTTTATACAACTAAATAAACACCCATATGTTCTGACACTGCTCCCTCTTAAACCCTGCTGGTCTCACAATGACCTGCTTTACTTGGGATGTTGCTGGGGCTGCCCACAGCAGTCAGGGCTGATGAGACATATGGCTGGACTGGGTGCAAGAAGGTGTGTGGCCAATCACAGTCATGGCCATGCCCACATAGTTGCAGACATTTCTCCAAACTATGGGCCTGATTCAGAATTGCACGCAAACCAGATGGTTTACATACAGCTCCAATGGCGGGTGGACTGCGCATGCACACGAGCCGCAGTGCGAATGTGCTGTGATGCGGCCATTTGGTGATGGGCAGATGGCAGTGAGAGGAAGCATGTTACAAAACAGTGACATGTCGGCCCCATTTTGTAAGCTTGCCAAGGCCAGTGTCTGCGTTTTCTACAACGCATCACTGGTCCCGGCAGTGTGAAAACACTGGCCATTCTGAGAAACCTGATAGTTACTGAGATGGCCTTTGTTCATGCAGTGGGATCCAATGCTCTGTCTTTGGATGCAGCAGTGTATCACAGAAGCTGACAGGTGGAGTCTATTTACACAAGACTCCTGATGCGGCATTAGCATAGTTTAGCATAGCTGCTGTATCCAGGGGCACAGCGGCTATACTGAGAGCATACAACTCTGAATTAGGCCCTATATATGCATGCATAAACCTACCATGTAGCTTATATATTACATATTTGCTAAAAAATGACCATACAGCTTGTTTAACTTCTTATGTGTTCTTAGCTTATTAAGACAACATTGTTTTTCTGCAATCGATCTGAATCAAGATTGCTCATGCTACTTACTGCCTTGCAAACGTTAGTCATATATTTATTATCCAACAGCAGGTACAAAAAAAAAAAGTCTCTTATCGTAATAAGAGCAATCTTTCTTCCTGTCTGCGCCTGGAAATGTTCCCAAACCTCTACAGCTTAAAACAAGTAAAGAAAAAAAGTCACTCAACTCAATGTATAAAATGTCTAGGTTATTTTATCTGTTTAAAATGTCTTGTACTGCCAGCTGAGGTTATTTGATTCTGTGCCTGACTGAAGCTGATCACAAGAGTATGACAAATTAATTTTTTAATGAGCGCTGTTTGATTTCCCAACACTGGCAAAGAATAGCTATAAAATAATGGTGTGCATGTTCTCAGTAAATGTTAACATTCATAAAAATGTTGTTAATATAATTTAAAATCTAAATTATAAATGGATTCTGGCATTAACACAGACCACGAGAAGACTCTTTCCTGCATGTATAAATGTCCATATGTAACCACAAATGCTAACGAGGTCAGAACAATAAAGTAGGGACAGGGAATGCTTTGTTCTTGATGAATTATACAATAAATTAAGTGAATGTGTTAATGGTGCATGGTTAAATTGCAATTTTAGTATTGCTTTACATATTAATATATTTAGTGACCTGTCAATAAAAATAATGTAAAAACATGTACTGTACCCTCTAAATTAAGGCATCTGTTGCTCCCCTTGTGAATAATGGTATTAAGTTACCCTGATTAGCTGCCAAATGTTGCTGATTTTCTATAGCAGTACAGATGAAGTCATCTTTATTGCAACATTTAACCTATTGGCACATCATAATTAGGAATTAACACTGACAATCTCTGATCTGTGTGCTAATGTGCTCTGTAAAACATGGCCACTTCATTTGCATTATGATTTACATGTCATTGTTTATAATGAAATGTTAAGGGTTCTGAAAGTGTTTATTTGTGTTATATTTTTTCTTTATTTTCTGTGTGATGAGCTAAGTGCGAATGACAGTGCAGCCTTTAGCATTGCATCCTCATGCTGAACTAGAAATGTACAGACTGTAAATATGTATGCGTGCTGTGTATACAATGCCAAAGGGAAACAAATGCTACTGTTGCTCCTAGATTAAGCATTACAGCAAGGTACATCTCTAAATAAGATTAGGGAGACAATAACACATTTTTTCCTTCTATAATTTCTTGTCGTTTTACTTGCAAGAATTGAATAGCTATTCCAGAGAGCAATGTCAATCAATAATTGTTTGCAGAGCAATATCGCTAGTGAACAAAGGAATTATTTTGTATTGGTAAAAGCACTGTGTCCTTCAGTCCTCTATGATGTGACATGAATATGAATTAACGTCACCTGCTGTTCTATAATAAAAAGAAAAGTAGCTGTTAAATGAACTGCTTAACTGATACTTATACATATAATTGGTTGCTCATATCCATATGGCCAAGCTTTCTGTACAATGCATAGACACAAGGTCCACACTTAACAAAGATATTATCAAATAAGTTCCAGCAGTTCAATACCCAGGGGATTGACAGCCATCCAGGAACCACACTGCAGATTTTTAAAAGCTTCCGTTTGCACATCTTTATCTGTAATGTTCAAGTCTTGAGTCAGCATGTACTGCATTATACTCATTTTGTAGCATCAGAACAATTGCTGGAATCAGAAGATGCATAAAAAAGGGGATTTGATAAGCACAATCTTACTTTGTTAAATGCTACACTTCTGTGACACACTTTTATATACAGTACAGTAACAGGTTTTTTTTTAAGGAAAATGGACTGTAAAGAACTAATTTACCTTTTCAAACTAGTAGATGAGTTCAGAATCTGTTGAATCCAAACAATTCTGAATTGTACTAAACCAAATCGGCACTTGGATTGCCTCAGAATTTCCCTTTCATCTCAGATCTGACAGTGAGGCAAAATATCGTACAAAAAAAGGGGGTTAGGGATCCGGTAATATAATTATTTTTGACTCATATTTTATTGTATAATGCTGACACAGTAAAAGGATTCTTTATAATGGGAAATACAATCCTATCCACAGTTGCTCAATAAATCCTTATTCCTGATGTGCTACCACAGACTCTATATATACATACTTCAAGGAACGAAAGAAAAAAGTAGAGTCCTTGTTGCAGTGCACCATATTGTCAGTCAATATACCATGAAATTATTATGCTGTTAAAACATATTTATCTTTATTGATTTGTTATTTAAAATTATGTCGTTTAGGGGTTACCACAACTGGCGAAACATTTTAAAATACAATTAGAGTTCAAGCAAGAGTTGAAAGATGTGCATAGAAAAAGAAAATTCTGTGTATTAAAACTGTTACAACACCGCTGGTTATATATCTTTATATCTTAGTGTATATGGACTTATATTATTCTCCTAGTATCACTGATACAATATCGGTTCATATAAATTATTAGTTTGTCCTTTGTCAGTGATATTTGTCTAAAGTGGAGATGTTTGTTTGTTACAACTGTAGTGTAACAATATATGTTACATTTAGATCACACTGTATCAGTGTCAGAAAAACAGTCCCAGAGTAGTTACTATAGAATCAATTGTTATCTGTCTGTTCAGCTGCAGTTATTTCACATTTGTTATTTATATAGGATTACTGACATGTGCTGAGCTGGCTTGCTCTGTGCAATTCCCAATCAGCTCCACAGTGTCAGTTCCTGTAATAGTATTGCCGCATATAATTTCAATGGGAATAGCTGTCATAACTCCAGCGCGTTTCACCTGGCTGCTTTATCAAGGCCTCAACCTTGATGCCTTGATAAAGCAGCCAGGCGAAACGCGCGTTGCGTTTCCATATACAAACATTTCGCCAGTTGTGGTAACCGGTTCACCAGTTGTATTTCGCCAGTTGTGGTAACCCCTAAACAACATAATTTAAAATAACAAATCAATAAAGATAAATATGTTTTAACAGCATAATGATTTCATGGTATATTGACTGACAATATGGTGCACCACAACAAGGACTCTACTTTTTTCTTTTGTTCCTTGAAGTGAGGCAAAATACCACACTGTCTTCCATGATGATTGAATCTCACAAGCTTTAGTTCTACAATGCTTTCTCCTCAAGATGATTGCCATTTTGTATTGAGATGTAGGTAGGAGAGGGTCCAAAGCCAAGATTGCTCTGCAGTGTAATAATAATATTAGAATATTAATATTTCATTAGCAAAGTAATTAACAAATTATGAATTTGTGTTATGGAAACCACAGCAGAATAGAGTAGCACTTTGTAGAGAAAAATTGTGCTAAGCAGAGTATAGAAGAATGGTGTACTGACTGCTACTGTACAGTAAAACAATATCTACTGTACCATTACCTAAACTAATTATCCTTATGTGTTGACTATAACTGGTATAACTAAAGACAATTTAATTAGATTTGAACTGCAGTAATTACACCATTGTGCTAATGTTTTGATGACTTCATGTGATTTTTCAACCTAGAGTAACATTGTGAATTTATATGAAACTAATTTTCTTGTAAAGGTATGGTACAGTACTTGGCTTGATATGGACAGGACATGGGTATGAGTAATCCATGTCCCATGAAAATACATCACATAAACACTCCAACCTATTTTCGGAGGTATAAGTCCCTGCTCCCAAAACATGCCCACCCCCAAATATGTTGTCTTGAGAGGCAGAGTTGCTGATGGCTCTGGGTTCAGTGTTGCATTTGGTTGTGTAGTCTGTTTTATATAATGTGTAAAATTGCTGTTGAAGTTTATGTAAAAGAGAATATAACCACCAAATTGAATATTAAATATCTTAAAGGAAGCTCCACATTTACTGTATGTGCAATCTTTCCTGATATAAATATCATTGTACCTGTGATGTGTAAAGAGTCATGGGGATCTATTCATCATCACTTCATTTATACAAAAGTAGGAAAAAATGAACACAGCTAATCCTGTGCATGACTGGTCGTGCAAACTATTGAATAGCTCACGGTCACTTTAGACAGGATCTACGGGACTGAGAAACAATTTAATTGCCCCCTATGTGTCACAATTACAGTATCAGCCAGGATTGCCACTTAGAGGCAAGATGTATTGTATTTATATGTGATCTGTTTGTTTATCTTGCTGTTGATTCAGCTACTTGATATTGCATTAAAAAATTGTCAGGACAGTAATGTACAATGTGTAGGAGAAATTATTCTCTCTACTTTAGTTTAGGATGTTTCACAGTTTTCTGCTTGGTTTCAGTTTATTGACTTTATATTTGGTGCTCAGTATTTCCAAATGAATAGGTTTGACATGAATTCCTCCTAAAGTGAATGCTTGTAATGTGAATTGCTGCTCCCTGGCACTGTACATGTTAGCAAACATTGTTCCTCACGCTCTAATTGAAAGTGACACGTAGGCAAACTGGTAAGAGAGCATTGTGGGCATATGCTTGTTAATGAGTGCTTGCACCTTTGGGACTGAAAACTGAGATGAAAACTGAGAAATGAAAAGTGATCTCAACAACTAACATTGTCACTGAGCATTCTGCAATTTGTCTCCTGGGCTCCAGTCTATCTCCACATTGCTATATATGTGTCATTCTGTAACTTCCAGGTGATGCGTTCTCCGTGGATGCTGACAAATTGCTTGCCCTCTTATGACTTAGATGGTTCTCATGCAAGACTAACCATTCAGGTTTGTGTCCATCTGTTTTTCTAGAAGGAAAACAGAACAAAGACAGCATATTAATAATCTCATCTCTATTTAGTGATAGTGTGGTATAAACACGCGGGCTTCTTTGTTGTTTGGTAAGAAGAACTTACAAGGACATTTAGAACATTAGCAAAAATCTCTTTCAAATATGGTTGATCCTTATGATCCAGTAGTGTCTACTTATAAATCTAGTTAAATATTAAAGGAACAAATGCTATAACGTGCTACTGATCTGTACTAACATCATGTTCCAATTCTTCTAGGAATGTACACTACTATTAACAATGTACTGTAATAATTTTGGTTTGAATCAGAACAATTTTGCTCTGCTATGCAGCTAGGACATGTCATTCAACCATTTTATACAGTATATATAAAAGAAAAACTAAAACAATGTGTGTGAGATATGAGACAGAATAGTGTTGTTCTCAGTAGAAAAGGAAGAAAAAAACTAATATACATAAACAGATCAATACATTTCATACTGTAGTGCCTGCAATAAGATCCAATACTGTAGACTAGAGCCTGCAATAAGATCCAATTTACCAAAACATAGTAACTCTAAGGGGCTTATTTAATAAAATGAACTGATTTGTTGTTGTGGGTTACAGAATGTGTTCTATTTGCACAAATATAGTAAATAAGCCAATAAAAGTATGTAAAGCTCAGTGCTGTACAATCTGTACCATTTCCTGCAAATGCGAAGCTTCTTCTGAGAATGACTCATCAGTAAGAAATGTAATAGTTTTTGCAACCAGTCTGGATAGAAAGGTTCCAGAATACATGTGGTGTATGTGTATCTTTAATTTTTATTTAGTATTCATTTATTATTATATACCTTTGACTTTGTCTCACTATTCTGACTTATGATTTCACGCTACAGTACTTCTGGACTACTAGAAGTTAGCACTTCTTTGGTGTATAGAAAATGTGTCTGGATTACAGTACATGTTCCACTTTTGTACCTTTAAGTAGATACTGAGGGCCAAATGTAATAGGGTGAGAGTTTAGAAAATGTGAGAGTTTAGCAGTAAACTCTCACATTGGTTGAGTTTTATCTTCAAAATGGGAAAACATCTGAATGAGATTTTAAATCGCGAGTGTTTTTTAAATCTAAAAAAAACATGCAAGTTCGCTCTGTTACTTTGTTTTTGGACTCTATTACATTAGCAAAGTTTAAAAAGTGTCAGAAACTCTCACTTTTCTAAACTCTCACCCTATTACATTTGGCCCTGTATGTTCAGATTGCTGGAATACGAACACACCCAAATCTAGCCACAGGTTGGGTCTTCCTGCCAACTTTTGATCCTAAAACTAGGCAAAATGTAATCTTCCTGGAGTTGGATCTCACGTATTTTGTATTGCATCTATAAGTCTAACCCTTTTGATTGGGCACTATTTTAAACAGGAGATCAAAGGGAGAGGGTGTGAACTTTGGGCTGCAGCACATTGAGGTACTTTGTTGTGTGTTAAGGGCCAGACAGTGTGTTAAAAATGCCATTATAAGCACTGTGTTAAAGGGGCACTTTGTTATTTAAAAAAATGCCATAGAAGCACTGTGAGGCACTGGCTGTGTGTTTAGGGCTTCAGTCACTGTGTTAAAAAAACAATGTGTTGTGTGTTCAGGCACTGTGTTTAAAGAGCACTGTGCTGTGTGTTTAGGGCAAAAGGGAGACACTGTGTTAAAAGCCATTAGGAGCACTGTAGTATTAGTGTTATAATTACTGCGCTTATGAGGTATATATGAATGAAAAACAAAAGCTGCTTGTTCACAAATATTTTTAAAAACCATATAAAAGACAAATCAAGTGCTTGAAATTGGATAGTGTAACAAATCTGTAGCACAATACCTGTAAAAAAAGAAGGTGGTTAAATGATGTTTATAGCCACTTTTGTAAGTTTGTAGGACAAGCAGTGTATGGGGTTCCGATATAAGCCGTTTCAGTGTCCGTGCGGTGGATGGTAGCACTCGTTACTAACTTTCCCTATCTCTGCTTACCTTCCAATCTTCACGGCAGCGTTGCCGACTGGTTCCCTTCACGTATATGTTCACTCCGTTTTCTGCTTACTGCAGTGCAGGGATAAACGATCTGTCTGTTTGCTGTTGCGGTGCTGGAGCGTGTTCTTCACGTGTGCTGTGTCCAAAGCTTTCCAAAGCATTTCAGGCACATATGCCCTTTGTCAAGGATAGCAATGGTGAGCAGTGATCTCCTTTTATTCGGAAAAAACTTTATTGATTGATTAGACAAATTGGAAATCACCTGGATTTCCTAATTAAAAAAAGGCGGTAACCATGTATTGTTTCTTAACATGGTTACAAATGAGGTATTGTGCTTTAAATGTAGAACTGTAGAAAAACTTTTGTTTTTTAATGGATGGAACGGTAGGCATGAAAAAACAAGTCCAGGGCAAAAGTAGAAATGGGTCAGAGTCAAATAATAAGTCCTGCAGCAAATAATAAAATCCGGAATGAAGGTAACAGGAGTGGAGAAATAATGTTTAGGTATGTCCAGAGCGAAACAAACTGTAGACAGGGGTCAATGCGGTAAGAAGGTAGTCTGGCTGGTGAGTGGGATTACAAGAGTAGCAGGAGGAGGAGTTGCTGGCAGGTGCTTGGAATCCTGAGGCTACCTGATAACTAAGTGGCTTGGGGAACAAAACATAGAAATTTTGGGTCTATGACCAGGAAACTCCCCTGACCTTAATCCCATTGAGAACTTGTGGTCAGTCCTCAAGAGGTGGGTGGATAAACAAAAACCCACAAATTCTGACAAACTCCAAGTATTGATTAGGCAAGAATGGGCAGTCAGTAAATGGCCCAGAATTTGATTGACAGCATGCCAGGGCAAGTTGCAGAAGTCTTGAAAAAGAAGGGTCAACACTGCAAATATTGACACTTTGCATAAACTGAATTAATTGTCAAAAAAAGCCTTTGACACTTATGAAATGCTTGTAATTTTACTTCAGTATACCATAGTGACATCTGACTAACAGGTCTAAAATCACTGAAGCCGCGAACTTTGTGAAAACCAATACTTGTGTCATTCTCAAAACTTTTGGCCATGGCTGTTGTGCAGACCGCAGTGAGAGTGGTCCGCACTACACAGTTACACACACATTGCCGCCGGTGCTGCCGCGATGTCTGTGTTTCAGCAGCCAATGAGAGTCAGACAGACTCTCATTGGCTGCTGCGCCCACTGCCAGAGCCGGGCTGGAGCTCACTCATGATCTCCTCCTTCTGTCTCCTGCAGTGGGCAATGGGAGAGACGTCATGACGTCTCTCCCATAGGACCAAGCAGGAGGACGAAGGAGCAGACAGCAGCGAGCGTGGCAGGAGAGGGGATTCAGTAAGTCAGTGAGTGTTTTGTGTGTGTATGTCAGGTCTTTGTTTGTTTTGCACTACTGGCCTGGGGCACTGAATAGGGAGGACCACTATGGGGGCACTGCATAGGGGGAATCACTACTGGGGGCACTGCATAGGGGTGATCACTACTGGGGGCCATGTATAAGGGACACTACTGGGGGCCTGCATAAGGGGGACCACTACTGGGGGTACTGTATAAGGGGCACTACTGGGGGCTTGCATAAAAGGGAGCACTACTGGGGGCACTGCATACTGGAGGTACTGTATAAGGGGCACTACTGGGGGCCTGCATAAGGGGGACCACTACTGGGGGTACTGTATAAGGGTTACTACTTGGGGCCTACATAAGAGGGACCACTACTGGGGGCACTGGATACTGGGGGCACTGCATAGGGGGGATCACTACTGGGGGCCTGCTTAAGGGGGACCACGACTGGGGCCCTGCATATGATGGATCACTAATGGGGTACTGTATAAGGTGCACTACTGGGGGCCTGCATAAGAGGGACCACTACTGGGGGCACTGCATAATGAGGGTACTGTATAAGAGCCACTACTGGAGGCCTGCATAAGAGGGACCACTACTGGGGGGCACTGCATAATGGGGGTACTGTATAAGGGGCACTACTGGAGGCCTGCATAAGAGGGACCACTACTGGGGGCACTGCATACTGGTGGTACTGTATAAGGGACACTACTGGGGTACTGCATAAGGAGGACTACTACTGGGGCACTGCATAGGGGGTACTGTATAAGGGGCACTGCATAGGGGGGCACAGTATAAGGGTGCACTACTGGGGGCACTGTATAAGGGTGCACTACTGGGGGCACTGTATAAAGGGCACTACTACATGGGGCACTGCTACTGGGGACATTGCATTGCGCAAATGGGGGGGCTCCATTTTCCATTTTGCCCTGGGCTCCAAAAATTACATGATTTTAGCTGTTTCTAAAAACTTTTTATCAACTTTAAAAAAAAATAAACTGATCCAAATACAAAACCAAAACAATTGAGGGTGGTTTTGCAAAACCAAAACACAAAGATGAATCCAGATCCAAGACCAAATCATAGGAGGCAGTGCACATCTCTAAAAGCAATATGTAATTTCATCTGCAAAGTGCAGGTTGAATGTGACCTTGCCAAACTCACAGCCGTTTTTCATGTCAGGTTTCTGTATTGGATACTTCCACTCTCTCTGGAAAAGCCCAAAAATCTTACATTATTTCTTCTCAACCTACCTCTCTGATCTGACATTTTTGTTTGAAAAGATTGATTTTCAAGGGTAGTGATGTCTTCAAGGTATGATATTCTGGGTCTCACGCAATGTGATGAGCCAATATATTCTTTCTGAGCAACTTCCATTCTGTGTATGACTGTTCTAAGAGGCAAGTATGGAATCAGTTGCTGAAGGGAATGATGATTCTTGAATTGCCATTTTGGAAGATCTTGGGGTGCCTCCAGATAAGTAGACTCTTAATTTAGAAACACATGAAGATATGACCCAACGTGGGGCTATTATTATGTAGTGTAGGACCACCTGAGCAGAGACGCCTTGAAGTGGCTGGTGGCTTACTGTACCATATGTCTGCACATATGTGTAACTGAGGGGTCGATTCAGACCTGGACGCTAAGCTGCGATCGCTCGCATCCAAAGGGGGCCCGGTACGTAAATTCCGCGATTGCACTGTTTGGTGTAAGGACACCCTCTATGTCTTAGAGAGCGACGGCAGAGTGTCACGGCCAGGGTTTCTTGGGCATGGTGGTCACCAGGTATTACCTGTGAGCTTATTGTGGCGGGGGTGTCTGGCAGTGGTGCTGGTGTTTGGCAAGGGGCATTGGCTGCGTGTGGTTCTGTGCGGGCACATTGTCACTAGGCTTGGTGAGGTCTGGCGGTGCTTCCATTCCATTTGGCATGGGTGCCGCTATCTTGCCTGTGGCCATGTGATTCAAGCTGTCCAATCCTGGTGGGCTATGTGTTCTTTCCAGCCAGTCACAGCGCAGCACTGGGTATTTAGGAAGGTCCAGAGCCTTCCTTCCTTGCCAGTGCAATGTGTTTCTCAGCTGCAGCTGAGAGAGAGTACCTGTACCTTACCTGCCTCCTTGGAAGCACTACTAGCCTGAACCTTGCCTGCTCCAACCTGCTGGACTTACCCTGCACCCTCCATTTACCTTTTCACCTGCCTGAGTACCTGAACCTGCTGTTTCCCTGCACCTTGCCTCCACTTACACCCAGCTGGACTTCATTACCTCTGTCTGCATTCTGTTACAGCTCACCATACCTGCATTCTGTTACAGCTCACCATATCTGTATACTGGACTGTTCCTGCCTGGCACTATCTGGACATTCTCCCATTTAACCCCACTACAGTTATCAAGTGCACTTTAGAGCTATACCTGGACTTTTTCGTTTGCCATTCCCATGTCTTCTAAGCCATTTATTAAAAACTCCACTTTTTCATTAAAATCTGCCTCTGTGTCTGCTCCTATCAGCTATCACCACCCCGGGTCCACAACAAAATCAGAACCTCACACAAAGTGAGCGCACGCCGATATAAAGACGACCACTTTTCTTTGTTAGCACATGTCATCTCCAGGAAGTATATGATTAATCAGTACCATCGAGAGCCATCGGAGATGCATGCAGCGCTTGAGGTACACCCTACCCCACCGCATGCACTGCGATCACTGCAGGATAAAATACAACCAAGTGATATGTACAATGACGCTTTCAAGCTAATTATTCACACCCATAAAACTCTGTTTTGACGCCCAGACATCACGCCTATGTTCGCAGCACCACTCCTCCTTTCACAAGCACCTTCCCCTTTTACCACCCACAAACGGTACTGTCACTCAAAGTAACGCTCAGTCTTTGTGCTACGAGCGCACGACTCCCGATCGTAGTGACTAGCTCGTGCACACGCACTGCGATGCATACGCATGCGCAGACGAGTGACAATTGCCCATAGCGAGCGATCGCGGCTTAGCGTCCGGGTCTGAATCCTCTGCATTTGATTATTATATAGGATGCATGACTCTTTGCTGAGCTATTGCTGAGTTCTGGGGGAATTTGTGTCTTGTTTTCCTTCCCCTTAATCCCACACACACATTTTGTTAAGAAAATGTTCATTAACATTTCTTCCCTAAAGCGTAATGTACATCTGAGTGCTGCAAGTAATAATATCAAGATTTACACAAAGTAAAATATAGTAAAGCAAGGTGTGTGTATAAACTATTCATTCACTTACATTTTTTTGAGTATATACTTCACAGAAAATTTAAGAGAACATGCATTAAAGGCTATAAAATAATTCCCATGTTCTTAGAGTTAAGATTTCTTCCATGATAAATGGTTGCTAAATGCTTGATGAACACTTTGGCAGTGCTAAGCAATTGTTCCTGTAGGGCTTTAATGTTATTTTAACACTCCTTGAACCCCTATCAATGCTACTTGAAAATGAGGTGAAGCAAAGCAAAGTGAATGCATATCAGCTGTCTGCAGGTACACTAACTATGGACTAAGGCCCTCATTCAGAGCCACTCGCTAGCGGCAGTACGCTCGTTCCGAGCGATGTTCACACATCTGCGCATGCGTACGGATCGTTATACGCATGCGCGAACCAGTCAGTGCGGCCGAAATTCATGTGCTCGCAATATAGCGAATGCCTGCTATTTTGAGTGACAGAATGAGGCGTATGTGGGTGGTAACAGGGGAAGGTGCCTGAAAATGGGGAGTGGAGATCCGAACGCAGGCGTGCTTAAAGGTCAAAACGGGCGTTTTATGGGTGTGCATAATTAATACAGCAGCGTCATTGACCACGTCACTGGGTTATTTTATAGCCAGAACTGCTCGCAAGATTGTGGTAGCAAAAACCAACCACAAGAATAGCGAGCAGTTCATACGCTGGTCGATGTACTCGATTAATCTAATAAATAGCGGACATGACGTATGGTGCGAGCGGCCAGGGGGCGTTTTTAACAAAAAAACAAGCGTATGTTTTGTTCGCTCGTTCAGACTTAGAGGTGTGAACAGACTGCAATTTGCGAACGGATCATTTGAATAGCCACCCCTTGTTTTTGAACGAACGACCGCAAATAGCGAACGGCTCTGAATCAGGCCCTAAGTAATGTATAGCTTAAAGGCCATGGATTTTGCAGGCTTTGATAAGCATTTAAGGCAAATGTCTGTGAGTTTGGGTTTTTAGTCAAGTCAGCTTATGGTGGCGATTAGGAAAAAAAGGAGTATTATATCCATATTGTTAAAAAAATAGTAAACGAAAATAAAGTATTTATTGCACATAGCACACATTTTTTATTATTATTATTATTATTATTATTATTATTATGCTGTGCACCAAATTGTGCAGAAAAAATTAGTCATTTACATTCGTTGCTGCCACTTTGAAGCTTATAGTCTAAATTCCCTAACACAGATGTACAGTACAGGGTACATTTTAGTGAGCAGCTAAAAATACTTATGTTTTTGTATTGGCTGTACACCAGGGGAAGGGCCATACCTGCCTACTATTGAATCTTCCTCCCCGGGAGAAAGCCGGGAGGTGAAGCAGGTAGGTGGAGTTGGGGGTGAGGCTGACCAAATTGCCCCATTAAGCCCCGCCCCTAATGAGAATTCGACGTGATTATGCATAATTAGCATAGGGGCAGAGCTAAATGAAGCGATTCTCACAGAATCGCGTCATTAGGCCCACCCCCAATGCTCAGAACCGCACCGATGCCTGCTAATATTCTCCCCATTCTGCCCACTTCACTAGGAAGTAGACAGAATGCGGGAGAAGTGCCTACCCTTCCGGGGGTGCAGGGAGTTACCCAAAAAATCGGGAGCCTCCCACGAAAACCGGGAGGGTAGGCATGTATGGGAAGGGCTGATACTAGCGATACAGTACTTGTCTATTTTTGAAAAAGCATTTTAGGGAGATTGTGAAAGCAGCACCTATGAGCATGGTGGTTAAGTGGATGCGTACTGCTACATCTCAGAGGCATGTCATAAACTTTACTTACATCCAATGTAAATGAGCCCCAAAGCAGTTAATAAGATCTATTTGTTGATGAAAACACACTGATACTTTTCAGATAATACATGTAGCTATAGGGATCAGTGGGGCAGATGTATGAAGCTCTGGGAAGTGATAAAGTACAGAGTGATAAACGACCAGCCAATCAGTTCCCAACTGTCATGCTACAGGCTGTGTTTGAAAAATGACAGTTGGGAGCTGATTGGCTGGTCATTTATCACTCTCCACTTTATCACTTTCCAGAGCTTCATACATCTGCCCCATTGTGCCTTATAACCAATGTAGGGAAATTATACTAGTCATCACATTTGAATGTATATATCTCTATATCTTTTATATATAACAGTTTCATAATGGGGGCAAGATGCAATCAGTGAGATTGCTATACTCTTCATGGTGTCAGGGAGATTGATACTATTTCAGGGAGTCTCCCTGACCATCAGGGAGAGTTGGCAAGTATGATACTAGCATTAGCAAAAAGTAGCAGCCACAACTATGGCAAAAGATACTAAAGCAGTTGCAGCAGTGTGCTACTCAGAATCAGCCCCTCAATGTTCACAAGTGTCAGCAGATCTATGGGAGGGCACAGGGGCTGATTCTGTGTTGGGAGCATAGCAAAACAAGCAAATACTGTGTACCTGGACAAACCATGATGCAATGCAAGGGGTGCAAATATATTTATTATTTTGCATGCAGGATAAATAATGGCTGCTGCTGCTGCTGCATGCAGCCCCCAAATGACGGACAGCTTTTTTTTACACTGCAATTTAGATTTGAACTAGGACAAGCCCCTCCCAAATTTTAATCTCTCTCTTTGAACATTAAATATCTCCCTCTTTTGCAGCGTGACTTTGTTTTCCCAAGGTGCAAAGTTACCTGCTTATTGTTTGCTTTGCTCCCAACATGACTCCTCTTCCCCTCCACTTCCACTAAAGGTAGGAGTTCCCCAAGGTTCTGTTCTTGGACCTCTCCTTTTCTCCCTATATACATCCTCTTTGGGTGAACTCATTAACTCCTTTGACCTCCAATATCATCTCTATGCAGATGATACTCAAATTTACCTTTCCACCCCTGAGCTCACCCCTGAGCTCCTTAACCGTATCTCCAACTGTCTCTCTGCTGTCTCTTTGTGGATGTCCCAGCGCTTTCTTAGACTTAACATGTCTAAGACTGAGCTGATCATCTTCCCACCCTCTTCCACTACATCACTTTCCACAATTTCATTATCTATTGATGGCACAACTATCTCCTCTAGCCCCAAAGTGCGCTGTCTTGGAGTTATCCTAGACTCCTCCCTCTCGTTTAAACCACACATTCAACACCTCTCGCAGTCCTGCCGTTTTCACCTAAAAAATATCTCCAGGATTAGACCCTTCCTCACCCAGGATGCCACTAAAACCCTCATCCACTCACTGGTCATATCCAGATTGGACTACTGTAACCTTCTCCTAGCTGGCCTCCCAGTCTCTCACCTCTCTCCACTACAATCAGTTCTTAATGCTGCTGCTCGGCTCATCTTCCTCTCCAGACGTTCTACATCTGCTTCCCCTCTCCTTCAAGCCCTACACTGGCTCCCCTTCCCCTTCAGATGCCAATTCAAGGTTCTTACATTCGCCTACAAAGCCCTCACCAAATCCTCTCCCGCATACATTTCTGACCTTCTCTCCCTTCACACTCCCGCCCGCCCACTTCGCTCAACTAATGCATGCTGCCTCTCTTGCCAACTGATTACTTCCTCCCACTCCCGCATCCGAGATTTTGCCCGTGCTGCTCCCTACCTTTGGAATGCTCTCCCTCTCCCCATCAGACTCTCCACCTCTCTACAAATCTTCAAACGGGCTCTCAAGACCCACTACTTCATCAAGGCCTTCCAGCACTCATCCTAACCCACCTCATGCTCTTTCCTTCCCATCTTCCCCTTCTGTGTCACGCCTGTCTGTCTGCCCCTCCCCTTAGAATGTAAGCTCTCACGAGCAGGGACCTCTTCCTTCATGTGCTTCTCTTTACATTTTCTTCTACTCTCTACTCCCCATTAGGGCACCTAACACGGGACCGCCAATTCCCGGCAGCTTATTGTGAGTGCTTTAATCACTATTTCAGCAATGTATAGAAGTTGTGTCCTTGTCCTGTACTGTAATGTACTGTATGTTACTTGTTTCTTGTTCACCTATTAGTTCTATGTTCTATGTACTATGTAAGGCGCTGCGGAACACTTGTGGCGCCATATAAATAAAGGATAATAATAATAATAATAATAATAATAACTCAAAATCAGTCCCATAGTGCACTATGCAACAGGAAACATTCTTGAAAAAGTTTTTTTAAAAGCAAGTTTAAAGTTCAAGGATACACAAAAATTAAGAAGGGAAGTGAAGGGAAAGGGAGGAAATCATCGTATATATAGGCTGACAACAAACTAGAATACAGTCATAAATAGTTACAATATTAGTCTGCAACAATTTTGTACTACTTAAACCACTTTACTAAGAGAGAAGAGGGAATAGTAGTCAGGAAATCCAATGGTTTTAATTTCAAAGACAGTAGATCTTGGCTATAATTTTACCATGGGGGGGGGCGACAAATTTTTCCAGTACTGAGCTTAGTATTGGCTCAGTATTGGATATGGCCGACAGCATATCTGGCATGTTGAGGTAAGGCAGGCAGATATAAATGTAGAAAAGCCATACAGGACAAGAACAGTAACCTCTTGAAGGCCTGGTCTGAGACCTCCCACAAAGAGTTTGATTCTGTGGGCATTCCCAAAACACATGGATTAAGTCCCCGACAGAAGAATAACATTTTGTGCAGTTTTGCCATAGTAAGATACAATCGATAATTGAGTTTGACATTCAACTGTAAATGGTTGTAACATCTAGATCAGGGGTCTTCAAACTTGGCCCTCCAGCTACTGTGGAACTACACATCCCAGCATGCACTGCCACCTTTTTGATATAACAGCATGCTAAAACCATGTGCAGTGCATGCTGGGATGTGTAGTTCCACAGCATCTGGAGGGCCAAGTTTGAAGACCCCTGATCTAGATAGAAGGTGCATAGAAAGGTAGACTGTCTCCCACCGTTTAGCTTAGAGCATCAACTTACTGTAACATCAGTCTCCCATTATAGTTGACTTTAATTTCTCTGAGGAAGCATCCCTTTGTAAATAGTCATGCCAAAAACTAATACCACGGCAATTAGTACCCCACATGAGTCTAGGTAAAACCACAAGTAGCAGAAATGCAGGGACCCTTGAACTTTAGCCACACTTAAAACTCAGTAGAATATCTGGATATACTTAGGTATTTAGGTGTGCTTGGAGTTGGGAAAAGGTATCATAGAGGTTGCATGGAGGATATCGGCAGTAGTACACCACAGAGACATATTGAGATCCAGGATCAACCTGGAGAGAGCAATAACAGAAAGGCAATGGGTAGGAAGAATAAAACCCTTAGTAACAAATCCCAAACTTTGAGAGTGTCCAAAATAGTTTAGAGGCATGCAGTGACAAAGTGCACATACAGTATACATGGGGGCCCAAAAGAAGTCTATTAAAGGGAGTAAGAAAGGGAGAAGGGCTCTTTCCAAATTGACCCATGACTTCACACCAGGAGGATGTGACCAATCCCGTAAGTGATACAGCATGCAAACTGCATGGTAAGCTGGGTGCTCAGGAACACAAAACCTGCCCTGCAACTTACATTTGACCAGATACCTATAGGTCTGACAGGATGGTTTGCATTTCCAAATGTATGATAAGATCAGCTTGATTTGGGTAATAAAGGGGTTTGTACAGTTACATTAATTCAGCATACATTTTTTGTCAGTATTAAGGAGCGCTATCGGGCAGTAGCTTTTACTTTTACACTCACAAAGGGCTTCCAGCATTTCTGCCAGAAAGGATTCCTGTGCTGTAGCTGAATTATAGAGGAAAGTCAGAGCAGAAGCAATAAGAAGCATAAACAGTAGGTTATGTAAAAATAATTTGTGAAGCCTTCTTAGCATAGAGGAACTGAAAGACCGCAAAGACATGTCACCATCATCTCTTAAATTATAGAATTTAGAATAATAAGCAGCAAAAGCAGTTGCTCTTTTAATAAGTGACATTTCTGCTGCAACTTCAACAGAGCCCGTCCTTTAGTGCCAAAAAAGAGTTTCTGCAAATGATTCCGGATAGGGACCAGTTCCTTTTTAATAAGGTTTTGGGAGGAGTGAGAACAATTCTTGGCCTCCACTTGCAGCGTTTAAAGTTGGTCTGTTACTGTATTGTTTGTTCAGGTGAAAAGTCAATATAAGAATATGAGTTATGCATGCAAGAGAAAAAGGTATAAGCTCTCTATTGGCAAGTGTACCAAACAGTATATAAGTTGTGCTCTGCCAGGAGGGTGCACAAGGCAACAGAAGAGTATTTGAGTTCTGTCTGGGACCCAGAAGTGTCAGTAGATGACCTATCCATTTTAACATCAGAGACCAGATTGGTGGCCCTTTCTCATCCATTGAACCTCTTCTGAAACACGGAGAGGACTTGAAGGGAGTTAAGGCATATGAAGAGATGCTGGTGGCATCTATATTATCTAATCAAAATCAAATAGTGACCATTTTTGTTCTTATCTTTTGAGGTGAGACTGAAGGTAACAGAGTTATGGAGAAGGATGGCCACACCATTATGGCTATTAGCAGAAAGCACCAGGGGGTACCTATTATACTTAATGATGGGAGGGCTAAGGAGGAGAAATGAGTCTCCTTTAGGAAAACCACCTTGGCTTTATAATGATGAAAGGTCAAAAGAGTTAACCTCCATTTTTGTGGGGAGTTTAGTAAAAGGACATTATGCGAATAAAATGTAACTATACGGCACAGTAAAACAAACAAGAAAAGCAGGCCTGTACAGTTATGTTAATCCATATTCTAGCAGTATATGTTAAGCCAGGAAAGGTCTTAGTTCCAGGGAGTGGGGGATGAGGGAGGGAATGACGGAAAGAGGAAAAACATATTGAGTAACAGAACTAGCCCCAAAATAGTATTTGCCGTAGGGGTTGGCTAGCAAAGGGACTACCAATACAATAGACTTACAGACCATTGATACAAACCAACTAACAAGTACAGTATGCCAGAGTATATAAAGGGAATAAAACATAGTGAATAATAGCCTACATAAAACTTACTTACATAGCAACATCTACATTATGAGAACTGTATAGCAGAAACTCTATAGGGTATTGTCATTTAAACCCAGTAAAATATATATTAGACACAATAATAACAATAGTAAAGAACCCAGCAAGGGTTCAGATATTATTCTGGAAGACCCTAGGACATAACAGTGATATAAACATAGCACACATTAAGATCATCCCGGGAGGTCCTCAATGATTAAACCCAAAATGAGGCATAGGCAAGAGTAACCATAACAAAATGTCAGACAGTGCAGGATGAAAAGGTATTTGATGCAACATCAGACCATCATGTAGCTTGAGACCAGTTATGCTGGATTGGTTACTTGGATTGGGAAGAGCTTGAGGCAATAGAAATGTCCCATTCAGCAAGCAAATTATCAATATTAACCATCCACAATATTGGAGATCAATATAACCAGCCACGATATTGGAGATCAATATAACAAGCCACAATATGGGGGTTCTCAATGCAGACATTATGGGGTGAAAAGATCTACATTTTGCCCTAGCCACTGAGAAATCAGTAAAAATATGTAATCCACCAAGCACATTTGTACCCTTTACCTGCCTTGTAGGTCTCCGCATGTTTTACTTAACATTGAAAAATTAACTTGTTATAGGGTATCTCTTGGGTAGGTGCTTGACCCAAGTCAAGATTTTGGGAGCTGATGTGTATGGATGTTTCCTTAACATTGAAAAATTTACTTGAAGTAGGGGGTCTCTGGAGTAGGTGCTTGACCCAAATCAAGATTTTGGGAGCTGATGTACATGGCCAGTAAGGATCTTAAGATCAGAGGCTGAAGGAAAAAGCTTACAGAACAACTGGGACACATAAAGTACTCCACCAGTACACAGTCTTCAATGTCAACCACTTTGTCACTAATGAAGCTAAACTAAGACTGAAGGTCAGCATGTGCTATGAGCAGATCATTGTGTGATGATATAATTACCCACATCTTTACCTCCATGTGATATGTACAGTCCCCATTTGCTGAAATGTCTGTGCTCAAAGTGAGGACTTATGTTTGACCAGAAGATCCACCTGAATATCCATAGACATCTGGAACATGGTCTGCATCATAAGGGGAGCACCATAGTACAAATTGAGGCCAGAGCTGATGTAGTGAGGACCTCTTTGGTGGCAGGAGAAGTCATTCCAGAGGCACCAGTAGCAGGAAACCTATATTTAGTACCAGGTTATATGGGAAGAGTAGGGGGAAGGAAGCTTTGATAGTTCCTGTTTCTTCAGTGGCATAGTGATGGTAGATATATGTTGAAAAGTTGAGCTAAGAAATAAGTGGAGGAAAACCAAGAAGGCCACAGAACCAAATTGAAACATACAGAGCTATAGGTCAAGTAACTGTATGGGTGAAGGAGGTAATTGTTACATTGATCCCAACATACTGTGACAGCAGCAAACAAGGTCCCCTTCCAATGTCGAGGAAACAATTGTAGGAAGGGCTAAAGCTTCGATATCCACAAATGCAAAAGCAGGCAATAAATGGTGGACACATATTGCAGCAATAGATCTTCTGTTGCCGCTATTTATCATTATAATGTTGCTGGGGGAGCAATCATTATATTTATCATAATAATGTTGCTCATCTCCTACACAAAGCTGGCCCGGCAGAGGCAAGCATAGATTCACCTTTTCGCTGACCAGTCGATTCCTTCAGCACACATGTGACCCAGATAATGGGGTTAAACTTGTTCATTGCACTGGAAGCATGGTCTCAGACTTCCAGTGCAGATTTGATAAAAATAAAAACAAACAGTAGATTTAAAAAAATAATAATAATTTTAAATGAAAAAGTTTAATTAAAGCATTTTTTCTGTATCATACCCTGTTATCGCCATCCTGAGACTGTGATCAGATGATTACAGTGGTGCATGTACCACCGCAACCCTTGTTAAATGTTCTGCTATTGAAGAAGGTGGTCAGCAAAGGCTATTACCGAAGATTCCTGGTGAAAACTTTTGCCAGGTTCAGGGCTTGATAGCAAGGGAAAGACTGATCTCCAGCAAAAACATCTATCTTTGCTGGATTTAAGAGTCTTCTCCCTATGATATAAAGACCCCTATGATACAATCTATAAAAGTTTGACATAAATAAGTCAACAGAGTTTTAAGCATGGATTACTGCTTAATTTAGTAGAAAAATAACACACAAATACAATAAAAAAAAAAAATCTTGTATTTAAGAAAATGTTATGATTTGCTGAAGACTCTTTTGCTTTTTTGAGATATTTTTAATTTACTGCCTCTATGCCAGTAGTTTTCAACTGCTGTGATGTGGCACATTAGTGTGCTGTGGACGGTTGTGAAGTGTGCCGTGGCGATCAGAACCACCGGTCACACATCATAGTACTGCAGAGTGCGGACTGCGGCTGAGCTCCTCTGGGAGTCTCAGGCATGCCCTGGCCATGACATGCCTAGACACGGTGTCGTAACATCGCAGGTCATGCATGACGCGTTGCAAGCCAGCCCGCCCGCTCTGCCAGCAAGCCAGCTCTCCCGCCCGCTCGACTGCCTGACTGACTGCATGCCTGCACACCGCTGCCAGCTCTGCACTGTGTGAGGTACAGGTTTTTGGTGGTTGATATTTTTATGTGGGGGCCAGCCAACATTTTTTTTGTGGGGAGCAATATGTTTGATTGCTTTTGTTTCTGTGGAGGCCAGCAATGGTTTTTTTTTTTTCTGTGGGCAGCAATGTGGGTTTTTTTTGTTTCTGTGGGGGCCAGCCAATGTTATTTTTTTTCTGTGGAGGCCAATTTATGTGGCTTTTATTCCTGTGGGGGCCAATGTATTTGTGTTTTATTTCTGTGGGGCCAATGCATGTGCATTCCTATGGGGGCAAATGTATTTGTGGTTTATTTTTTCTGGGACCAATGTATGTGTGTTTTATTTTATTCCTGTGGGGGCAAATGTATGTGTTTTATTGCTCTGGGGCCAATGTATGTGTGTTTTATTCCTGTGGGGGCCAATGTAGTGTGTTTTATTCCTGTGGTGTCAATGTATGTGTGTTTTATTCCTGTGGGGGCCAATGTAGTGTGTTTTATTCCTGTGGGGGCCAATGTAGTGTGTTTCATTCCTGTGGAGGCCAAAGTAGTGTGTTTTATTCCTGTGGGGACCAATGTAGTGTGTTTCATTCCTGTGGAGGCCAAAGTAGTGTGTTTTATTCCTGTGGGGGCCAATGTAGTGTGTTTTATTCATGTGGGGGCCAATGTAGTGTGTTTTATTCCTGTGTAGGTCAATGTATGTGTGTTTTATTCCTGTGGGGGCCACTGCAGTGTGTTTTAATTCTCTGGGGCCAATGTAGTGTGTTTTATTCTTGTGTAGGTCAACGTATGTGTGTTTTATTCCTGTGGGGGCCAATGCAGTGTATTTTAATTCTCTGGGGCCAATGTAGTGTGTTTTATTCCTGTGGAGGCCAATGGGTGTGTTTTATTCCTGAGGAGGCCAATGGGTGTGTTTTATTCCTGAGGAGGCCAATGCGTGTGTTTTATTCCTGAGGAGACCAATGGGTGTGTTTTTTTTAAGTGGGAGCCAATATGTATGTTTTTTTCAGAGGTCGCGCATGCTGAATCGCCAGATGGTGTGCCTTGGCAATTTTAAAATCTAGCGTAGTGTGCCTCGAGTTGAAAAAGGTTGAAAATCACTGCTCTATGCAAACTATGCAACTTCTTATAAATAACTCCACACAATATAATACCTGCATATACCTTCACATGTGGAAATCTCCTTTCCTCTGTATTAAATTGCTTATTTAAAATATAAAACCGATACCTATAAATTGACATTTGTTTAAAGTCTTATATGGAATAACAGGCCTCCAATTAATTAATCTGTCTATTGTTCCTCTGACAATTTGCACTCTACGGAAGCTAAGTACTCAGCAAGTACAAAATGTTCAGGTGGGAGTTGTGCAGTACAGTGTTTCTGACAATTTGCTGAGCAAGGACTATGACAGTTTTCTCTTTTTTTGGCACATGTTCAAAGACTTTTCAAGATTGACTTCTACTGTTAAAACTTGATTGATGTATATTGCATTTTAGGAGGTTTGATTTCATATTTGACATTTACTGCCATCTTTGCAAATGCTCTAAAGAGTATACAAAATGAAAGATTTATCAGCTGCTGCTTGTGATGAATATATGACTATTACCGAGCCTCATTTTGTAATGGAAACTGATTTACAGTGACAAATACAGATATATTTCAATACTACAGCATTAAATTTAACTGCAGAAACATTATGCCTTATTGTGTTCTCAAGAAAGCATTTTCTCAGCATTATACATTAGTCAAAGAATTCAGAAAATATGTTCTCCACATAAGGCAATTGTGTCCTCGTGGTACAGCTTCACATAATAAGTAGGGGTGTGCACCGGCCACTTTTCGTGTTTTGTGTTTTGGTTTTGGATCTGGATCTTTCTTCGTGTTTTGGATCTGGATTGGTTTTGCCAAAACCACCCTTCCGTGTTTTGGGTTCTGGGTTTTGTGTTTTGGATCTGTATTTTTTTTAAAAAAGCATAAAAACAGCTAAAATCACAGAATTTGTTGGTTTCTCTGCTCCTATGCTATTATTAACCTCAATAACCTTAATTTCCACTCATTTCCAGTCTATTCTGAACACCTCACACCTCACAATAGTGTTTTCATGTCCAAAAGGTTGCACCGAGGTAGCTGGATGACTATGCTAAGCGACACGAGTGGGCGGCACAAACACGTGACCCATCTAGGAGTGACACTGCAGTGGCAGACAGGATGGCAGTTAGAAAAACTAGGCCCCAAACTGTACATAATGCAAAGAAAAAAAAGAAGTGCAAGATGGAATTGTCCTTGGGCCCTCCCACCCACCCTTATGTTGTATAAACAGGACATGCACACTTTAACAAATCAATCATTTCAGCGCCAGGGTCTGCCACACAACTGTGGCTGAAATGATTGGTTCGTTTGGGCCCCCACAAAACAAGCTGGCAATTAATGTGTCCCTGCACAAACTGGCTCTACGGAGGCAAGATGTCATCCTCATCCTCCTCATCCACCGATTCCTCACCCTCTTCAGTGTGTACATCCTCATCCTCACAAAGTATTAACTCGTCCCCACTTGAATCCACCACCACAGGTCCCTCTGTACCTTCTGGAGGCTGGTCTCCCTGGAAGAGCTGATAATTCATTTTGATGAACATCATCTTCTCCACATTCTGTGGAAGCAACCTCCTACGCCTTTCGCTGACAAGGTTCCCGGCTGCACTAAACACTCTTTCGGAGTACACACTGGAGGGGGGGCAACTCAGGTAAAATAGAGCCAGCTTGTACAGGGGCCTCCAAATTGCCTCTTTTTCCTGCCAGTACAGGTATGGACTGTCTGACATGCCTACTTGGATGCTGTCACCGATGTAATCCTCCACCATTCTGTCAATGGTGACAGTATCATATGCAGTGACAGTAGACATGTCAGAAATTGTTGCCAGGTCCTTCAGTCCGGACCAGATGTCCAAACTTGGTCCTGCCTGCCCTGCATCACCGCCAGCGGGTTGCTTAGGATACCTAAGTTTTTTCCTGGCAGCCCCAGTTGCGGGAGAAAATGAAGAAGGAGCCGTTGACGTGTCACGTTCCGCTTCAGCTGACAGTGTGTTCACCAGCAGGTCTTTGCACCTCTGCAGGCTTGTGTCGGCCGGAAAGAGAGACACCACATAGGCTTTAAACCTAGGATCAAGCACGGTGGCCAAAATGTAGTGGTCTGATTTCAACAGATTGACCACCCTGGAATCCTGGCAAAGCGAATGAAGGGCTTCATCCACAAGTCCCACATGCCGAGCGGAATCGCTCCGTCTTAGCTCCTCCTTCACTTTCTCCAGCTGCTTCTGCAAAAGCCTGATGAGGGGAATGACCTGACTCAAGCTGGCTGTGTCTGAACTGACTTCACGTGTGGCAAGTTCGAAGGGCTGGAGAACCTTGCACAACACGGAAATCATTCTCCACTGCGCTTGAGTCAGGTGCATACCCCCTCCTTTGCCTATGTCATAGGTGGATGTATAGGCTTGTATGGCCTTTTGCTGCTCCTCCATCCTCTGAAGCATATAGAGGGTTGAGTTCCACCGCGTCACAACCTCTTGCTTCAGGTGATGGCGGGGCAGGTTCAAGAGTGTTTGCTGGTGCTCCAGTCTTCGGCACGCAGTCGCTGAATGGCGAAAGTGGCCAGAAATTTTTCGGGCCACCCAAAGCGTCTCCTGCACGCCCCTGTCGCTTTTCAGAAAATTCTGCACCACCAAGTTTATTGTGTGAGCAAAACATGGGACGTGCTGGAATTTGCCCAGATGTAATGCCCGCACAATATTGGTGGCGTTGTCAGATATCACAAATCCCCAGGAGAGTCTAAGTGGGGTAAGCCACTGGGCGATGATTTCCCTCAGTTTCTCTAAGAGGTTGTCGGCGGTGTGCCTCTTACTGAAACCGGTGATACACAGCGTAGCCTGCCTTGTAACGAGCTGGCGTTTCTGAGATGCTGCTACTGGTGACGCTGCTGCTGTTGCTGCGTAAGGTGATACATCTACCCAGTGGGCTGTCACAGTCATATAGTCCTTAGTCTGCCCTGTTCCACTTGTCCACATGTCCGTGGTTAAGTGGACATTGTGTACAACGGCATTTTTCAGGACACTGAGGACACTTTTTCTGAGGTTTCTGTACAGTCTCGGTATCGCCTGCCTAGTGAAGTGGAATCTAGATGGGATTTGGAACCGGGGACACACTACCTCCATCAATTGTCTAAATCCCACAGCACTAATGGCGGATACCGGACGCACGTCTAACACCAACATAGCAGTCAAGGCCTCAGTTATACGTTTTGCTTCAGGATGAGTGCTGTCGTACTTCATCCTCCTCGCTAAGGACTGTTGGAGGGTCAATTGTTTAGTAAAAGTAGTGCTGTTCCTACTTCCTCTCTGGGATGATGAACGACTCCCAGCAGCAGCAACAGCAGCAGCGGCAGCAGTAGGCGTAGCAATGCAGGATCCTCCAGAGGAATCCCGGATAGGAGAGTCAGTCATGCCAGTGACATGGCCTGCAGGACTACTTCCGATCCTGACTAAGGAGGAAATTGACGAGGAGGGAGTTGACGGTGTGGTTTGCAAGCGCTTGGATACAACAGGACAACGGGATTTAGGTGTCCCTGGACTGCTTACGGTCTTAGCCAAAGTTTCTGAACTTGACAGTAACTTTTTATGAACGCGCTGCAGGTGCCGTATAAGGGAGGATGTTCCTAGGTGGTTGACGTCCCTACCCCTACTTATTTCACCTTTACATATGGTACATATGGCAAGACAGTTGTTGTCCGGATTTGGATAGAAATATTGCCAGACCAAAGAGGTGGAATGTTTGGTCTTCTGCCCAGGCATGACCGTGATGGGCTTTTTCATCCCACGGACAACAACTGTCTCCCCCGGAGCCTGATTTAAACAAACCACATCACCATCAGAATCCTCCTCGCCAACTTCCTCCTCAGCGCCAGCTACACCAGTATCCTCATCCTGTTGTACTTCAACAGTGACATCTTCAATTTGCATATCAGCAAGTGGACTGTGGGTGCTCCTTTCAGCACTTGCAGGGGGCGTGCAAATGGTGGAAAGAGCCACCTCTTCCCATCCAGTGCTGGGAAGGTCAGGCATCGCAACCACCACCACACTTGGACTCTCCTTGGGGATTTGTGATATCTTCTTAGAAAGCACAGTTCTTCGCTGTGCTTTTGCCAGCTTAACTCTTTTGATTTTTTTAGTGGGAGGAGGGCTTCCATCGTCATGTGAAGCTGAACCACTAGTCATGAACATACTAGGGATCGACCTTAGCCGTTCCTTGCCACTCCGTGTCGTAAATGGCATATTGGCAAGTTTACGTTTCTCTTCAGCTGATTTAAATGTCTTTTTCAAGGTCATTTTCCTGAACTTTGCCATTTGGGATTGTATGTGCCCTCTACTATGACATTGGGCATCGGCCTTGGCAGACGACGTTGATGGCATGTTATCGTCTATGTCATGACTAGTGGCAGCAGCTTCAGCACTAGGAGGAAGTGGTTCTTGATCTTTCTCTATTTTATTTTTATCGGAGAAAGTTTGGTCCTCCATTTATGTTATATCGATTTGATATATACGTGCGGCTAAACACAGAAAATAATTTTTTTTTTGGTTTGGACTGGAGTGTACTTTGTGGGTTACAGCACCCTTTAACGGTCAAGCCAGCCGGCCCTTTACTTATGACACAGGCGCACTCTTGGCACTACTTTGTTGATGCACGTGCGGCTACTGCGCACACAATTCACAAACACAGAAAATAATTTTTTTTTGGTTTGGACTGGAGTGTACTTTCGGGGGTTACAGCACCCTTAACGGTCAAGCCAGCCGGCCCTTTACTTATGACACAGGCGCACGCTTGGCACTACTTTGTTGATGCACGTGCGGCTACTGCGCACACAATTCACAAACACAGAAAATAATTTTTTTTTGGTTTGGACTGGAGCGTACTTTCGGGGGTTACAGCACCCTTTAACGGTCAAGCCAGCCGGCCCTTTACTTATGACACAGGCGCACGCTTGGCACTACTTTGTTGATGCACGTGCGGCTACTGCGCACACAATTCACAAACACAGAAAATAATTTTTTTTTGGTTTGGACTGGAGTGTACTTTCGGGGGTTACAGCACCCTTTAACGGTCAAGCCAGCCGACCCTTTACTTATGACACAGGCGCACGCTTGGCACTACTTTGTTGATGCACGTGCGGCTACTGCGCACACAATTCACAAACACAGAAAATAATTTTTTTTTGGTTTGGACTGGAGTGTACGTTCGGGGGTTACAGCACCCTTTAATGGTCAAGCCAGCCGGCCCTTTACTTATGACACAGGCGCACGCTTGGCACTACTTTGTTGATGCACGTGCGGCTACTGCGCACACAATTCACAAACACAGAAAATAATTTTTTTTTTGGTTTGGACTGGAGTGTACTTTCGGGGGTTACAGCACCCTTAACGGTCAAGCCAGCCGGCCCTTTACTTATGACACAGGCGCACTCTTGGCACTACTTTGTTGATGCACGTGCGGCTACTGCGCACACAATTCACAAACACAGAAAATAATTTTTTTTTTGGTTTGGACTGGAGTGTACTTTCGGGGGTTACAGCACCCTTAACGGTCAAGCCAGCCGGCCCTTTACTTATGACACAGGCGCACGCTTGGCACTACTTTGTTGATGCACGTGCGGCTACTGCGCACACAATTCACAAACACAGAAAATAATTTTTTTTTGGTTTGGACTGGAGTGTACTTTCGGGGGTTACAGCACCCTTTAACGGTCAAGCCAGCCGGCCCTTTACTTATGACACAGGCGCACGCTTGGCACTACTTTGTTGATGCACGTGCGGCTACTGCGCACACAATTCACAAACACAGAAAATATATTATTTTTTTAGCACTTGGGGGGAGCACCCCTGATGGACAGAGCACCCCCTGGACAACACTACAGCACTCCTTTAGGACTGGGACACTGCACAGGACTTTGGAGTGGACACAGCCCCTATGGAGAACTGACTGCACAACACAGTCCAGCCAGCCCCTATGGACTTTGAAGTAGTGGACACAGCCCCTATTAACAACAGCAGCACAGCACAACACAGCCAGCCCCTATGGACTTTGAAGTAGTGGACAACAGCAGCACTACACTACACTACACTACACAGCCCTAACTCCCACCCTCCCTCTTCACTGTCCACAGCCGAGTGAGAAAATGGCGCCGACGCGGGTACCTTATATAGGATCCAAAACCCGCGAGACTCGGAAGGCGGGATGATGACGTTTTGCCTCGATTTCAGATCCGAGTCAGGCGGGAAAAGTCGAGCCTGACTCGGATCGGACTCGGATCGGGGGGGCTCGGGGGGGTTCGGATTTCAGAAATCCGAACCCGCTCACCCCTAATAATAAGTCATATTTCCATTTGACCTAAAAGAAAACAATACAGTACAACAACCTAAAGCACAGAAGGGATATAGGCTGATGAATATGTGAGCAATAAATGAGTGTATGGATGTGGCTGACAAATAGCAAGAAGAATCTATCAATATAATAAATTCATATAAATTAGTTGAGAAGCTTTTTGAGAATCTAGATATAGCTAAAAAAACAGGTTATACGTACATATACAGTACTGTACTATAAATTCTATCAGGAAACAAAAAAAAATGTATACAAATGCATTGTATATGCATTGTATATTGCAATGAATTATATTTTACTAATGCAGTTTCTCGTACAACAAGGCTAAAAATAATTGATCCTATAAAGGATAGTGGCTACATTATAGCTACACAAATAAAAAAAATAAATTAAAAAAAGAAAACCCAAATTAAATAACAATTACTACTTTTGCCACCTATAGTATCATAAGTGGCCTTATCGTATAACATACTTGCTGACATTCAGCTCCCTACAATTTGTGAACGTATATTATTAATATATTTAATTTACACAGCACCACCTATTACTAAGTGCTCTACAGTGAACATTTGCATACCAGTACCTGCTCCACACAAGCACACACAACAGGGGCGGTTTAAGAGAGCAGAGGGCCATGTGCAGCCTCCGTGTGGGCCCCCTTCTCTCTGGCAGTGCAATAGACTCTGGGAAAATGGCGCCTGCATCTTATTCCTGTGGAAGCACAAATCACCAGAAAAATAGCTGCCATGCCATTTTCCAGCAGACACAGGACTCTGGAGACTGCAGAGAGGTAAGTATATCTACGTATGGATGCAGGGTGTATGATGTGGGCCCTCCTGGTCCCAGGGGCCTATATGCACCACACACCCTGAACCCATTATAGATATGCCATTGACACACACACAAAACACACACACATTTTTGTCAGCAGACAACTAACCTACCAGTAATTTTTTTTGACTGAGGGAGGAAACCCATGCAAACAAGATTATAACATACAAATTCTACACAGATTAGCTCCTGATCAAGAATAAAACTCAAGACCCATGTGCTATGAGGCAGCAATGCTGACCACTTTGTCACCATGATGTTATAGTGGCTTATTCATCAAAGCCACAGTTTTTGCATCACAGGTTTCTATTTCAAAACAGGAATGAAAGTAGAGTATGAATGAAATTATCATTAATTGATTGTGATATTTCATACCATATCTAGGAAGTTATATCCATATTACTCTGGAAAGTGATATAGCAATCGTCATGCTAATTGTGCTTTTCTGCCTACTGTAAATCTTTTTAGGATTGCTAGCTGCTGTACAGCTCCAAACTGCACTGGCATCTGTGATATGTGAATGAACATTGCTGCAGTGATTTATTTGTTATTGTATTGGTCTATAAGTGCAGGTATACAGTATATATAGGACTGCCAAAGAACCTGATTAAGCTACAGATAGAGTAAACAAACAAGAGATTTTGGCCCTGATTCAGAGCCGGACGCTCTGACCAGAGCGCTCGCTCTGAATCAGGGCCCACCTCCATTACTATGGAGCGTCCTCCTGGACGCTCGTATAGCTGTGGGTCACCACCCACAGCATATACGAGCGTGCAGGATGATGGTCGCGATGGTCTTGACCATCGCGACCATCGCCACTGCGAGCAGAAGCCTGCGGTTGAGTTTTTCAACCACAAGGCCAGGAGTGATTTTGGCTCTATCAGAGCCAAAATCACTCCCACTGACATCACTAGTGATGTCAGTGGGGCCGGCTTCTGATGGTAGGCGTTCCCTTGGGAACGCCTCTGTCTGGCAGGCACGCCCCTGGCACGCCCACCAAAGGGGGCGTGCTGTCAATCAACATCGACAGCACGCCCCCTTTGATGAGACAGTACGAGCGAAGGAAAGTCCTTCGCTCGTCGCGTCTCGCGCATGCACACGACGGAGCTCCCTCCGTCGTGCGCATGCGCAGTGAAGACCATCGACCCACTTGCGAGCGGACTGCCGCTCGCGAGTGGGTCTGAATCAGGACCTTAGTGAGTCAGGAAATGGGTATATTTGAATTTTGTGTTGTGGATAATAGTAAGATATTTATGTTTAAGATGGAGAGCGCTACTGCACATACTCCATATTGATTCCTTACTTATGCACGGCGCCATCTTGTCACTGTGTTGAAGCACCAGAGTGGAAGATGGACGTTTTTCTCTTAGCTCAGAAAGACACGATATATTACTGATGATCCACGACGTTAGAGACCCTGGTACCGCTTGCACACTGCACCCAGCTGGGGACCTGTATGGTCTGCTCAAGCTCCGCTCTGTGTAATGGGTCTGTGTATGCATTACTGTGAGTGCGGCTACACATTTCATATTGCTGCAGAATAAACCACCCCACTGGTTAAGAACTTGGCTGTTCAATGACTCAGGGCATCTGATGGTGTGTACCTACCACTCTGCCATACCATCGCCAGTTGGACACACATATTCCAACAATTTAGCTCTGAATATAGGGATCATCTAGTAATGAGTGTACCTACACCATACTATACATATACAGTATATACTGAATCAACATTTTAAAATAACTTTTGGTGGTGAGCAGCTGTCTCTCAGCATGTATTGTGTGACGCAGTCTAGGTAGCTATTGCATGATTACATACTGAACTTGGTTATTATATAATGTTATTGTTTTGTATTTTCAGTGATCATCTTCAATAAATATTACATTAAAAAGATCAGAAATATGAATATATTAATTATATATAAATTGTCCTATACATTTTTTACAATACACTTCATCTGGTTGTGTTTTCACAATTGAATATCCTCATCATTAGCGCTGTTATTTTTTAGCAATCTTGTTTAATTATATCACTGTCGTCAAACAATTAATATAGTGCTAATAATCCTGAAATTGTGGGAAATTCAAGTGTAGAACATTTTTCTACTGGCTGGTTATGTTGACGGAGCAGTACATAGAGGAGGCAGGTGATTGGATATGGTGGAATTGTAGTAGGTGAATGCAGCTGGGAGTAACCGAGCCCTGCAGAAGTGTTAAATCCACTCACTATGGCACTTCCACTGATGATGACCTTAGTGTTTTACATAATGTATGCTCAGAAAAATACAAAACCCCATCAGTAAAACCAATACATCACAATCCATATAAATACAAGTCAAAAAAATTCACTAAACCTAGTACTATAAAGAAAAGATCAGACACAACTCTTATATGCGGCATAAAAAGAAAGACAAACGCATGGAAATAATGAGCATTTATTTTTTCTTCTACATGTCCAGACCGCAGTCAGATATCTATATATATAATATAATCTTATGCATACAGTATATATACATTGTGCTTCATCTATAGTCTGCTTTAACAGTCTTATTATAATAAAAGTTACAAATGCTGCTCTTTAGAAGATCACTGAGGATTCTCCAGAGTTGGGCATTTGATATTAGCAAAACACCAATATTTCATTTATCTGCTGTAGCCCTTTTAAAATACCTGAAATCTCACGAGAATGGATAATCTAGAAAACAGCTAGAAAAAGGGGTACCCCATAGTGCAATGGTTTCCAAACTGTCGCCATGGCACCCTGGGGTGCCTTGGGACACTTGCAGGGGTGCCTCAGGTTGGTGGTCCAGCACCAAATCAAATTATTATAATAATAATAATTATTATTATTATTATTATGGTCAATGTAACGTAAACAGAAGCACAAACGTGTCCACTACCACATAACTGAACCTAAGGATGACAGGCAAGCACAATTTACTTCACTTTACTACTTTATCAAATTTTTTCTGAATTTCTCAATAACAAACTTTTGGCTTAGGGGTGCCGTGAAAACAATGCTGATACTCTAGGGTGACGTGATTCAAAAAAAGTTTGAGAACTTTTGCCATAGTGTATAAGTATGATGGTGCCCTTCATATGTGTACCATAAACAGGTTAAAAACAAGCCTATCAATCAGAGTGGTTTCCACACCAGAAATAGCTTAACAGGATCAGGAATATAGCACCTGTTGAATCTATGATACCTTTTGGTAGAAAGCAGCTTGCATTACCAGGAGGCAACTCCCCTAACATTTCATCAAAGTGACTTCATCACAGGGATGTTTATTTTTTCTAGCATCTTTAAAAGCCATGAAATAATCTGCTTGGGAGTCAGATGTTGATGACCAGCTTGTTTCAGCAAAGCAGAGATGAAAAACTTTTTACTATGGCAACTACAATGATTGAACCGACCACTTGAAAACGTCAAATATTTCTATTCTTCAAAGTGACAGACACAGAGTTAATGGCTCATGAAGGTTTTGGAATCATGTCTGCTTTCAATTGATAGTTTTTGTACACTTCAGCTTCAACTGTTTATTTTGACAGGTTGATTCTTGTTTTGAAAGCTTGTATTCTATGCATAAAGCAGAAATGAAGCAGTCACACTATAAATTACTAGTCACTATAACAGACAGGTAGTTTTATTTTCTTTCTAAATCATAGTTAAAGTGATAACAAAAAGAGTATATTATTAATAGGCTATTGCTAATATAACATTAATATGACATGGTAGATAGAAGTTGGGTATGAAATCCCGGCTGTCAGGATGTCGCTGGTCAGAATACCAACAGCGGCATCCCAGCACCCAAAATCCTGACACCCATAAGGAAGACGGTGAGTGTTTTTCTAACTCCTACACTAACCCTAACCCTCCCTCCCCGGTGCCTAACCTCCCCCCCTAGTGCCTAAGCCTAAGCTCCTCCTCTCCGCACCCTAAACCTAGCACCCCCTCCCCGGTGCTTAAACCTAACCTCCCCCCAAGTGCCTAAACCTAACCTCTCCTTCCCCGCACCCTAAACCTAACACCCCCTCCAGGGTTCATAAGTATAACCCTCCCCCTAGCGCCTAACCCTAACCCTGCAACCTAACCCTAACCTCCCCTTAACACCCAGATACTTACCTTTGGGATGCAGGTGGTCTGGATACTGGTGCAGGTATCCTGACCTGTCAGGATTTCGGCACCAGTATTCAGACCATCGGCATACCGCACACCGGGATGCCAACTACATCCCGGTACATAGATACCTATTATATTAGCAATTATGTCAGTAAAGGGCTATTATTACTGTAGATAAAAATGTAGACCTCAGAATTGTAACATTTTTAATTACTTTAATTTAAGCTTATTTTTATTAATTTTTGTAACTAAAGGATCTAATTTTGTCTTGAGAATTGTGTATTCTCTTGTGTATTCACATTGAGGCTCATGTAAAATTGAACACTTATGCACTCCAACCATATGCAAGAAGAGATGCTACTAATCAGGTAAAACCTGTCTCACTCTGTCTGTCACTCTCAGTCTCTAGTATCAGCTTCAAGTTTATTATAATAACTAGCATTTTCCTGCAGCTTTGCTCGCATGGATGTCTGTTATTGCTCAGCTGAACTAATTTTACAAAGCCAGCAGTGGTATCTAGTATTGTGATGTATATTTTATATTCTAGACATTGGTCACAAAATGTCTTTGTAAACATTTTTTGCAGTTTTTCCATTAGAGATTAGCACAAAAAGAGTCTGGGGGCTACTAACTCATGAGCAGGCCACTTAACCTACAGTAACACTGAAAGGTTGCAACTAACAGGAGTAGTGACTCTATGATATGTAGTATTTGTCTTGGTGCACCATCTACTGGATTCACATACTGCAACTTCATGAATCAAGATATTCTGCCTGATTAGTGCTTAATATAGTTGGCTTTTCCTGTGAAGTAGATCTTGATATATATATACATATATATATATATATATATATATATATATATATATATATTTAAATATTCATACATATATAACTCCAAAGGAAAGACAGGGATGAATCCTGCACCAGTATCTTTATCATGACTAATATCTGCAATGGTCCATATCTCAAAATAGCTCAGATCTGTGGTAAATGTCCCTACCATATAGTTAAATAGCTACTATGAGGTGATGCCCACTACTTGATTTTTACCTATATCACAAAAACACGAAGAGAAAGGTAAGTAGTTTCGAGGGTGCAATGGTGACCACATTAATACAATATAAAAGTTATAAAATTTATTGGTATGTATTAAATATATTAATCTTATCAATTGAAATGGGTGAAATATAAAACAAAAGAACATGAATAAAGGAATGAAAAATAGTAAAGAGTATTAAAATATAAGTTCAACAAAGCAACTGTTGCCTGTGTCGTTCCGTTTCTGTATATCATTTATCACATCTATTTGCTTAGTGGTATTTACACACTGTTATGTTTTCATTTCATATGTTATAGCCAGAGAGATTAATAGAGTGTAATTCCCTCACACAGGGAAAGATAGGTGTTGTGTAGTCTTAGCCCTTTTTCAAAATAAGCAGTCAATGCTGCCATAGATACTCTATTTCACATAGATATTACACATTCTCAAATCATCACTAATGGGCTAATCATAATGGTCCTGCTATAATTCTATATATAGCCAGTCTCTGCTAATACAGTATTATATTCCAACTGACAACAGTTGTACTTTATGTGTCACTTTTGTCTCCTGATTAAATGTATCAAATCTTGGTAACTACATAAATGGGCACTATAGTCTTAGTGATTATGTCGTTTGTATAATATTCTTTATTAACCACACTGATTTGTTTTACCTTTTTCCGTGGTTGTAACCGAAATGTAGTTATGGAGATGCTGTAACCCTGCAAGGCTGTGAATTTAATAAAGGATTCTCTTTCTGAAGACTGGTGAGAGCACCCCATTTTTTAAATTTATATATACATATATATATATATATATATATATATGTCATTTTGGACTTGAGGAGTCTGTGCATATTGCGATAAGAATTTGTTTTGTCTCCATAGTTCATAAACAGTCCTTAAAAGTATATTTGTCCCAAAAAATTATATTTATATACAGTACATCTAGTCATAATACTAATGATAATAATAATACTAATAATAATAATAATAATAATAATAATAATAATAATAATAATAATAATAAATTGTTCAATAAAATGTTATTCAAATTAAAAAATTGTTCAATAAATGGAATATTCCCAAGAAAAAATGTATTGTAAACAAGAGTCCCGGTCTAGGAAATATAGTGCACTTTCACTGGAGATATTAATAATAAATGAATCTAAACTGCAGGTAGGTTTAGTGCCATTTACCATGTTGTATGCAGCTCTATGCTGTCCACTGGGGTAACTCCAATAATTCTGTGCCTTGTAGGTGGGTAGAGAAAGGACTGGAATGGAAACTTTTTGAAAAAATCCTAATGAACCAATGAATTCTCTTGCATGTGTATCTGGGATAAGTATACAGGGTCTGTATACAGCTGTGCTGGAGTAGATGAAACAGGAGAATCCTGCATAAAGCAATCTCCAGATAGCATTATTACCGCAGAACTCCTTCCCGGAATTTTTTCATAATTTATTTTAGTAAATCTGAAACAGATCCATTATAAGTATGGGAAATGTGATCAGCTTAGAAAACAATGTGAGTTTAAGGGCTTGGAGTCGTTTTTTTACGAAAACTACTCCGAAAACCCTTTAATACATTTAAGTGATACTAAAATAATGTGAAAAAATAATATTGATAAACATACCTGTAATCAATTGACTTATCATCGGGATTCAGCCAGAGGCCGACCAATAGAATGGGACTTAGTTCAGCTAGTGTTTTCCAGCAACTGTTCTCCCCATTAAAAATGAGAGATTAACTGGCAACAGGCTCCGGACTTCCCAGGGCCCCCAGTGCATTGCACCTGTTACACTGCCAAAAGTACTATGGGTATATTATGGACAGTGGTATCCAGGGCCGCCATCAGGGGGGGACTACAGGGGCTCCAGTCCAGGGCCTGGAGAGAGAGGGGGCCCGGGTAGCAGAAGTGTGGAATGCAGTGATGTACGGTACCGCACGTCACTGGTGGAATGCACTGGAAGCCAGAGAAGAGTCTCGGTGGCATTATAAAACATAGAAATGGCCACAAGCCAATCACAGCTCGCGGAAAGGCAGCCAATCAGCAGTGGCCACTGCTGATTGGCTGCAGTTCCACAAGCCAATCACAGCTCGTGGAACAGCAACCAGCCAATCAGCAGCAGCCGCAGCTGATTGACTGGCTGCCGTACCTTGAGCTGTGATTGTCTCACGGCCGGCTCCATGTTTTAAATGCCACCAAGACTCTTCTCTTCTTCTCTGGCCGCCGGTGCATCCCACCAGTGATGTGCGGTACCGCACATCACTGCATTCCACACCTCTGGAGCTCTGCTACCTGGGCCCCCTCTCTCACCGGAAATGCAGCCGATGCTCTTTCTCCCTGGTTGTTGGTGTCTACCAACATTTATAAGGTCAGTTAGATAACTCAGTGCTTGAAAGTATTTTTTTTTCCAATTGCTGCAGATTTAGAATATGACAAAAAAAAAATTCATGACATAATAACAATAATAATAATAATAATAATAATAATAATAATAATAATAATAAAAATATACCAGCCTTCCCTGCACACCCCCCAGTTCAGCCAGCCTGCCTTCCCTGCCCTTTGCCCCCCCCAGCCCAACCACTGTTCCCTGACCTGTGCCAGCCTTCCCAGCCCAGTACCCATCTCCCCTTGTCCAACTTTCCCTGCACTGCGCCCCCCCATTAATGTCCAGCCTTACGTGCCCTGTGCCACCCCCCCTACCATGTCTCGTCATTTATGTCCAACCCTCCCTGTCCCTCACCTCCAAAGTAGCTCCACCCACATCCAAAGCTCTGCCCACCTCTGCCCTATATCCCGGGAGGAGGGGCCCTGCCTTTTTTGTCAGTACCAGGCATGAATGACCAAGGGAATAAAATAGTGAAGCAATAATTTTTGTCCTAAAATAGATTATGAACTTATTGATGTCCTTGGCATTAATGCTGAATGTCCTAAAATAGAAACAGTGATAAAAGAAACTGAAAAATGTTACCTTTGTCATTTTCTGACATCACTAGTTATCTTTTCACTTATGCTGGGCATACAATATACAATTATCTGTCAGATATCTGTCCAATCTTGCTGGTTGGAATGAAAATCTGGTAATGTATGGGAGCCAATGACAATCAACTATTTGCTCACAAACCCTGAAAAGCAGACACAAATTGTCATCCAGGTAAATTGGTTAAATCAAATTAATTTAACCAATTTGACCAATCATTTTTGCCCATTTTCCAGTGTTTAAGACCATATGGTCGATTGTCATTGGCTCCCAAACATTATCAGATTTTCATTCCAACCATTCAAATTGGACAGATATCTGACAGATAATTGTAGAGTGTATGCCCAGCATTAGCATTCAACATTAATATTGTTTGCGTTGTGCTTTTGGGAAATATCAATTTCAAAAATAGCTGCATATATTTGAATTGCCTTGTATATTCATCTGCCTACAGAACCTGATGACTTATTTTAGTTTCTGACCTGCATACACATCCTGAATAAAACAGAACTTGTTTAAGGAACAGGTAGTCTAAAATTAAAACAATAAATGTAACAGGCATAATAATAAAACTGTTTAGTGGGTTTGCATTTTGAATGAAAAGAATAATGAAAAGGCAGTTAGGAGTAAACACATGCTGTTAAAACTGATCTAATATACAGAAGGCTGCAGATATTATAATTTTCAATCTGGGTCATATTGAAAAGTAAGTCACTGTGAATAAGAACACACAGTATCTGTCTGTAGGACAACTTGTATGGGTATAATTGGATTTCACCCTCTTTTATAAATGTTTTCAAAATTGGACAGCATAAACACACCTTTAATAAGACATACTCACAGATTTCTAAATAATACCATAAAAATGCAAATATATTTCTTGTACCATTTATCCATGATATCATAGAAGGAACAAAAGTTGTAGCCGTACATCAGTGAGATTAATGGGGTTTGCTTTGGAATTATATTTTGGTCTTGTTACTACCTAACTTGAGTCATTACCGATCGCAACTGCGATTATGCACGCAATTGGCCGATTGTTGCGTTCTGCGAATGTGTATGTATCACGGTGCACGAACCGGCCACTGCGATTGGGACTGCGATCGCAGTGACTACGCAGACCCATCGCAGAGTGATTGACAGGAAGTGCCGTTTGTGGGTGGTGATGGGGGGGGTGGTCAGAGAAACGCAGGCGTGCCAGTGCGTTTGAACGCCTTTGCGGGGGAGTGCGTAAATTAGCCACTCCGATGCTTTACACAGCTTGATGACTCATAGCAGGCAATGCAATTTCTGAGGAAGGTGTGACCTTGTGCAAGTGTGCGTGAGGCTGCGATGGTACTCGATTGTACCAATGGTTTTGCAGTCTTGCTAAACATTACAGATGTGTGTAAGGTAAAGTGGGCATCCTTATGTAGTGCTGCAGTTGCATAGTGAACGCAATGAATTAGAATACTATCGCAGTTGAACTGAGTGCGTAATCGCTATTGCTTTCGCAGTTGTGATCGGTAGTGAATCAGCCCCTTTGCCAATTTCTTTAAGACTGTTTCTTGTTAAATTGGTCTATAGAGCACTACATTATATCAGGTACAAAAGTAGAACTGTGTCATTTCTATACTTATTACATAATTCTTAGTTGTGGGAAATTGTAGAACATACTACTCCATCATTTTTCTGGGCATGTAATAGACAATTTAATGATTGTCTGTTAACATCACTTTTATACAATGCTCCATTACAACTTTATTTCATTTACCTCTCTAGAACAACTGTACACAAACTTTTTGATCCAAGGGCCACACAGGAAGATTTTAGGGAATGCACTAAAATGTAACATTGTAAAAATGTAAAATATGTTGAATTTACTAAGAAGAACCTCATTGCAGTCATGCCATGAGTATGAACATTGCTAAAATGTCCACACAGGGAAAAAAGGCAATTCCTGGGTTTCCCTGTACATGTTTGCTTCCTTTGGGCCACATAAATGGCCTTGCAGGCCTCATATGGTCCATGGGTTGTGCACAGGATTGGCACTAATGCTGAAGGTGCCCTCAGTGGCGTCCCTCCCCGCGGTGTCACCTGGAGCGGGGAGGGAAACTGTGTGCATGACAGGGGGCGTGGCCTCGTGGGATGAGGGCGTGGCCTTGTGGGACGAGGGTGTGGCCTCGTGGCTCGAACCCTTAATGCTACAGTGCAGCACTCGGCTCCTGTCACTGAAGGGGAGTCTGCACCTTGGTGTCGCCCCTCTTTGGGTGACATCCGGGTGAGGGCCGCACCCCACGCACCCCCCTTGTGACGCCACTGGATGCCCTACTGGAGGTGGTATCGCCCCACAATATGTTTCTGACACCATCTTCAAGTGCTACTTTCCCAATGTAATACTGGCATGAAGGAGCTGCAGCTAGCAGCCTTACTGTACATCTAAGAAGCTGCTGGTTGCCTCTCCTTCATGTCAGCAGCCAGAACGCCATGTGGAAACATTGCAGAAACATTAGAAACACTGGATGAGTTACATTACGTCACTCATTCAGTGCTTTAGGCTAGCCTAACCGTTGGTGCCCTAGGAAACAGTCTAGGTTCTAATGGTATGTCCAGCTGTTTGTGCACCAGTATTATAAATGGTCAGGAAAACACCATAGATTTGAGATGGAAAGGCCTACAACCATTGCTGCCCTAGGCAATGGTCTAGGTTTACCTTATATTAATGGCAGCCCTGGTATTATGGCAATTTTATATGAGATACATACAGACAAAGCTCAGCATTTGTGGTCACATCTCTTTTGTGTTCTATAAAATGGGTGCTAGTTTCATTCTGGGGTTTAATTACTTCTTTAAATAAGTCTTGATTCATCTTTAACTTTGAATTGTCTGTTTTGTTATGTGGTTCTTTTTTCTAATATTTTAATCAGATTAATAAATGTTACATTTTATTAGGTAAATATTGAGTGTCTCAACAACAAGAGAGTACCTTCCTTTCTTCTCTTGCAATTCTATACATTATTTACTCTCATAGGAGCACCTCCACACTTTCTATAGCAAATTAGCTAGGCAACACGTTCCTGCATAGTGGATACATATAAACCAACCTCATAGACTATCATATTTTTGAGATTAAAACCAGTGCTCCAGTTTTTCGTCCCACTTTCCCCTTTCCTTGTCATTTCATTTTGACTATTAACCCTGATTCTGCTCTGTATGCTGCCTATACTGTGCTATTGCTTTATAACCCAGGTTCTGTACTGAATGCCGTCTGCACTGACTTTTCATTTGTGTCCCTGATTTGAGAACTTTGTTTTGAACACTACTCTGGTTTTCCCTTTTCTTGTTAAGATGTTACATTCACTGCCATCTACTACATGTTGCATTAATTTCTTCTCATTTGCATTCTACTCGCTACTACCAACCTTAGTTGCTGGTGACCTTTCTGTATAGCATTCTGCATGCAGCTCATCCATTTTTGATTCCCTCTACTGCGGCCCTGTCATTTTTGCATTCATCCACGGAACTGAGGCCCTGATTCAGAGCCGGACGCTCTGAATCAGGGCCGGGCTATTTTTTTTTTAGAGCGGCCTCCTGGCCGCTTGCATAGCTGTGGGTGACCAACCACAGCTATAGCGAGCGGCCAGGAAGATGGTAGCGATGGTCAAGACCATCGCGACCATCGGGCTTGTGACGATACCCTTGTAGCAGGGTCTCGTTGCCGCAAGCCGCATAGAGATTTCGTCTCAAACAGCGCCGAAATCTCTCCCACTGTCATCACTCGTGATGTCAGTGGGGCCGGACCCAAACGGAGGCGTTCACATGGGAATGCCTCCGTTTGGGCAGCCACTCCCGGCCCGCCCACCAAAGGGAGCGTGTTGTCACTCAACATCGACAGAACGCCCTCTTTGGTACGAGACCCGGAGCGACGCCTTGCCTGTCGCTATCCGGGTCTCGCGCATGTGCACAACGGAGCCGGCTCTGTCGTGCGCATGCGCTCTGGGCCACCATCGACCCGGTTTCAAGCGCTCAGCCCTTGCGACCGGGTCTAAATCAGGCCCTGAGTCTGCTGGCAGCCCTTGGTACTACATCCCATCGTTCTTTTCTGGTACCTAAGTGTGGTACAGTACTTGCAGATTGGATATTTGTATAATCTGGTGATGTATGTCCTGTGAAACTACAACTGATTTCATTGATTCTGATTATTTAGTCTGTGCATGGATTTTCTAACAATAGGATGAAAGATTAATAGAAAAAAAAAACTTTTTTTATATTTGAATTTACTGGAATGTGATGAATTGTAAATGTCAAGGAGAGACACACATAACCCTGTATCACACAGATTTGTATTATTGAAATATCTCTCCACTTAAGAAACCTTTGGAAAAGGTGAAATATTAAAAAAATAGTAAAGTTAAATGTGCAAGAAAATACAGAAAAGTGTATTGTAAAATTCATAAACTGCTCTCGCTGATATTGAAACAACCTTTAATACTCTAGGTTCCTATAGCTTTCTAATAATAATATTATTTTCAATGCCTTAATAAATTATTTTCTTATCATATGTGGGAATATTTTAATATGCTAATATTTATGACATCAGCATGATTAGGATATTCGTTCCCAAAGTGGCACAAATGTCCCCATTTGGTGGTTCTTCTAATAAAAAAAATTATTACTGCCAGGAAATAATAATTAGACTATTAATCATAAAGTAAAAATTGTTTGTGCATGTTTTTATAAGGATGTTTTCATAATCATATAGCATATTATATATATCTTCTTTGTAATTTTAATAGGGTATTTGGTTATTCACATCTCATTCATAATAAAAATCAGGCTCTGTTAAAAAAAATCCTTAAGATCATTGTAAACCTATTATCAAGTGCATGTATTAATAACCAGCAATTTATTTAGTACTTGTATCTCTTTTTAAATATTTATTTGAAAACTATAGGAACCTAAGGTATTGAATAAAACTGTTTAATATCAGCCAGGGGCAAATGCTGAATTTTTATAGGGGGTTCACACACACACACACACATACTGTGTATATATACACATACTGTATACTGTATATATATATATATATATACATTACACATACACATCCTTACCTTGCAGACCTGGCAGGCTGGCATCATTCTCTTAAGCCCCGCACCCTCACGGCAAAATGACGTGATTCGTGGGTAAATCGAGAGCGGGGCAGAGCCAAATGATGGATTCTAATCGAATCACGTCATATTGGCTCCACTTCCTTCCAATTTACCCGCAAATCACGGTATTTTGCTGTGAGGGTGCGGAGCTTAAGAGCATGATGCCTGCTCTTGAATCTGGGTACTCAGAAAAAACCCCTGTGTGCACTACTGTCAGCTACAGATGTGCATGGACACCTGTTTTGGTTTTTCCAAAACTACCCTCAAAGGTTTTGGTTTTGGTCCTGGAGTTCTTTAAACATTTATAAGAACAGCTAAACTCATGTAATTTGGGTCTGTTTTTGTTCCTACTGTATTACTAACCTTAATAACATTTATTTTAAGTCAATATTGACCACATCACAGCTCACAATATTGTTTTCAGTTTTCAGCCATATTGCTCAAAGGCTGCAGTGAGTTGACTGGCTAAACTAAGTGACAAAGCAGAGGCACAAACACATGGCAGTTTAAAAATAATGTAGTACATCTAGGAAACATAGTGACACTGCAATGGCAGACAGGGTGGCAGTTTAATATAAACTATACAATGCTATAGAATGTTTTCATTAATCAAGTACTAGATCAGAGGCCCAAGGCCAGCACAGGTAAATGGAATGGAGGTTGAATTATTAGTGGAAGCCAGGTAAAGGATTGACTGATTAAATTATTTATTGATTTAATTAATTAATTAATTGATTGATTATGGACTATAAATTTAAAGAAGAGAATATGTGATAAATGGCACAAACTATTAAAAAAACAAGAATCCAAATGAGATTAATTGATTGATTACAGAATATAAATATAAATTTTAAAAAATTATAAATGGAACAAACAAGAATCCAAATCAGATTGATTAATTGTGTTGTGTTAATAATTTAACTATAAAAAAAGTAAATTGAAGAAATGGAAAATACTACCAAAAACAAGTATCCAAAATCCCAATGAGATTGATTCCTCGGGATATAATGCAAAGTAACAGCCTAGTATAATTGAATAATTAATTATTAATTTTCTGATATGATGATACTAACAAACCAAGCACTGTCAGTGACAGGGAGTGCCACTTTTGTGGCTGAAGTGCTTGGTTTGTTTGGGCCCCCACAAAACTAGCTGCCAATTGACTTAAGGCAGCTAATAGTGTCTATCAAACCCACAATTAGGGGGGGAGATAGATATACCAGACTTTGTCTGAGAGAAACCTATTGGAGACACCTACTAAACACTCTGCAACCTGATGGTCTGAATGAGATCACCGATACTGATTTTGACATATAGTCTTTCTAGCACTAGAGTTCCCTCGGGCTTTTAGGTACTAATACGTTGAACTCGATATAGTACAGTCTTAGTATATCTTTTGCTGGATTCTATCTAACATCAAGGGGTATCACCCGTATGTTGCTATTTGAATTCTGTACATATACATCCTGCAATTGTGGCCCTGATTCTGCACATAATATTAATATTTCTATTTTTATTTTTCATTTTTATTTTTTCATTTTTTATTTATTATTTTTTATTTTTTAGTTATTGGAATTTATGTGCCCATATATAGAGAATTATCAAATAGCATTTACTAACATATATTTATACTTAATATTGCAGCACTGTATAGATAACCATTTAAGCAATTTCAAATGTATTAAAAATATAGAGACAGAAACCATCAAACTCACCATTAGTGGGGAGATAGACACGTTAGGCTGGGTCTGGGAGAAATACATTGAATACAGCTATTAAATATCCCGCAGCTACATAGTCTAAAGGTAATTATAGACATTAACTCTGATATTTAGTCTACTTAGTAATAGAATTCCCTTAGACTTTAAGTTAATATGAGGTTGAATCTGATATTGTATATTTATTCCGTTGTATCTATTTAAAATTTTGGGAGGACCTTTTGTCGAATATTATTATTTGGTTTCAGTCTATGTGAAGTTTATTGCTATTGTCCTGAACTTGTGTAAATTTGATTTTTTATTTTTGAAGTAAAGTGCATAAGCACAGGGGAATATTAAGAAATACTTATTTATTAACGATTTGGGGTATGTGTTGTACATATCCTCATACTATTGTTCAGATATGTATATATATTTATATTCTTTCCTTATTGTGTTATCCATATATAATGGTCACAATATTGTAAGATTTTAGTTTATTACAAATTTCAAGATGTGAGATGGTTTTAAATAATTTTCCATATAAATATATATATATATATATATATATTTGAAATGATTGTCTAAATACTAGATTTTTTTAGTGTGTTAACTATGCCGAATTCATGACCTTTGTTGATATGAAATTAGTACATAAATGTTATACAAATGTGAGGTAATCTCTTACCTGTATAGATATCACAAAAAACTATACAAGCCTAACTTTGGCTTCTAAGGGAGGAATGGCTACAAATGTAGCTGATTAGACACATCTGTGGATGATTAAAGGTGTGTTTTAAAAAGACTCCTACAATGGTGGATACATTTTACTCCAGACGAAGGTGCTTAGGAGCACGGAAACGTGTTGAGTTCTGTCCTAACTGGAACCTATCACCACCTGGACGCTCTCTGTGCCGAATTACCGTCGTCACTGACTGGGACTGCTAGAGCGACACATATATCCCAGGCACTCCAATATTAGTTACGGCACGCATTTAGCTGGACATGCGGCTTATGGACAAGGGACGGATCCTCTGATCTAAGCACGATCTTCCACTGCTCTAACTGTAGAGCTTACGGACGGCCCACAGATATTGACCGTGGTGCACCCGGTAAAGTTCACTCGAGAGGGAGCATTGGATTCCAGCCGGATTTCTTTATATTCCACACCGTCTAGTGACACTCACCTCTTGTATACACGGGGGATAATACCTATACCTATACATCCCAGCTGCTGTCGTGCATATTACAGTGCCCTATAGACTGAAGAAAGATATGTAAGCAGCTCAACACCAGTGAAATTTTATTGTGACAATCACGGCACTTATCCAAGAAGATAACATTGATTATCCACTATTTATTCACTTTGCCATCCACAAGTGAACATTAGTGATATCGTTCCAGGACTACAATAATTTAGCTATACAGCTAATTTGAATATTTTCACCATTATTTATTCTTTCATTTTTTTCTTTGTGTGTTTATTTACTTTTTTATATTTTATATTTTTAGATTGCAAATTTCATTATTGTATAGCAGGACAGCCGATGCTGCTGTGCTAGACTGCTGGATATGGTTAATTGAATATGTACTGTGATCCTTTTTTAGAAATGTCAATAAATGTCTTTTTATTGTTATTAACTGACTAGACTGCGCAGCCAATTTGTTTTATATTGTTGTTGGTAATCATGTCTACAGTTGGAAATTGTAATTATCATCTCCACCCTCATCAGTGTTGTTAATATCATAACCACAAAATATTAGCTCATCCACACTGGAATCCATTGTTACAGAAGTCTCTGTACATTGTTGTAATTGACAGCAAAGGTTTTCCTCATAGAGTTTGTAGATCATTTTTATGAACATCAGTTTTTACCACATTATTAGGTAGTAGCTTCCTATGCCAAATGTTCACAAGGGTCTTGATTGTGCTAAACATTCTTTCCAAGTACACATTGGAGGGTGGGCAGTTTAAGTAAAGCAATGCTAGTTTGATTGAACAAGGGGTTCCAAATTCCCTTTTTTTCCTTCCAGTATTCAAAAGGACTATGTGACATGCCAAATTCTACATTGTCATGAATAAAATAATCATCCACCATTCTTTTGATGCTTACTGTATCAGATTGAGTCAAGGTAAAGGTGTCAATAATTTTAGACAATTCTTTTAAGACAGATGTCAAAATGGTGTTTCACTTTGGTGTGCTGAGTTGGCTCATCCTCCTCACCAGTGGCTCTCTAGGGAAAGGTAAGTTTTTTCCTGGAAGCAGCATTTGCCAGAAAAACTGAAGCAGGAGACATAATCGTGTTATCTGTGTGAGAATAGTTTTGGGGTGCAAATGATGGGGGGACACCACTGCACACATTGTCTTTTACACTGGAAGGATAATACACTATGCAATTTATTTTTTTATAATGGCATTGTTTTTAGACACAAACAACACTGCCAATTGTTTACATGCACTTGGAGGAACAGGTCTTTGTGAGAATTATTTTGTGTGGCAGATTAAGGGTAGGACACCACCGCACACACCTGGAAGGATAACATAAACATACTATGCAATTTATTTGCACTAATGTCTTTGTTTTTTACACAACAAAAACCATTTGCAATTGTGTCTCTTGAAGGAATGGGTCTTTGTGAGAATTGTTTTGTGGTGCAGATTAAAGGTTTGACACCAACGCACACACTTTCGCTTACACTGGTAGGATAGCACACTTGCAACACCCACCTTCGGTGTTCAGAGGTTTGAGTAGGATTAATCAGTTGGGACAGGTGTGCTTCCTTTTCCTTCCAGGCAATAAAGCAACATGTGACCTTCAAATATAAATTAGCAATACACTTTAGACATCAGAAGGTCCCTTCAAAAGTAAGCAGATAAGCACATGCATGCCATTCTACAGCACGTGGGGCACATCCAATGAGCGGCCGCTACATGTAGAGCGGCCTCTGATTGGCTGGCAGGCCGTGAGAATTTCCGAAGAGTCACGACTTCTGGCATTCTGTGTAGTATAGGTATATTTGATAATACATATACCTATACTTGTCCGAACTGGAATGGGACACTCGTGTTTTTGTTTTGCTAAGACCCGAGGATCCTACGGAGACCAGAGCAAGGACTTAGGTGGGTATAGGATTTTGTTTACAGGTACACACATTGTAATTTTCCTTGGACAAGGGGACAGAACCACTGGCAGCAGGTAAGTATGTGTGAGTGTGGTAGGTATGTAATAAAATTGTACAATCTATGGTGTGTGTGTTATGTGTTTTTTTCAAAAAAATTTTTACAGTGGGGTCCAGGTGCTGGCCACCTGTTGGCACTTGTAGCTCCACTGTAAAAAACAATAGTTTCTATCTTTTCTCACCGACAGCCCAGGGGTGCAGGAAAGAGCTCCGGGCTTCAGCGTAAGCCTGGGGTGCTCGGAAGAAGGGACCCCTTTATTGGAAGGGTCCCCAGCTTGGGCTGATCGGCTTGGGGTGATAATGCTTTGGCTAGGGAGACCCGGTGAAAGGGTCCCCTGGCTGTGGCATTACACCTTGGCCAGATTTGAGCCCAGTGCTGGTTTTAAATTTGGGGGCCCCTATGCAATTTTTTCCCCCTATTTTTTAAACCAGGACAGGCTCAGTAGCCCATTGCTGGTTCTTAAAATAGAGGGGAACCCTACTCATTTTTTCCCCGTATTTTTAAGAACCAGGACTGGCTGAGCAGTCCGAGGCTGGTTATGCTTTTTTTGGATGGGACCCTACATCATTATCTTTGTAATATTAACCCTTTAGATAAGGTTTGCATGCAGAAACATACAGAAATCACACTGATCTGTGTATGTTTCTGCCAAACTCACAGCTCAGGAGGTGGTCTATTTGAAAGTTCTATTTAGCTGCAAGTTTGCTATAATGACACCCGAGATTGTAATCTCGATTCTTAATAAATTCCTGAGTTGTATCTTTTTCATAAAAAAAGTACTTCCGAGTTTGGCCAATGGTGAGTTTAATAGAGTTTGCAATCTCATCCAAGTTTTTCAGTTAAAAATGAGAAATCTCACCCGAGTTTGTCTTTAGTAAATTTGCGAGTTGAAAAAAATGCATAAACTTACCCAAGATTGCAATCTCGACCAAACTCGAATTTTAGTAACTTTACCCATTAGATTGCAATTTAAGTACCTAAAACCTCAAGTGTTCAACAGTGTTGCAGCATCGGTGATGCATCTATGATTAATTTGAAAACAGTTGCAGTTGTAAGGTTGGTGATTTGCTGGCAAATGTATTTGTAGCAATTCTGAGCTTTGTTGATGCTACTTAGTTAAGATTAATGTTATATTCTGGCACTGAGAAAATTAGTATATTTATCATCAGATACTGTATATAAGGCTGCTTTACTAAATCAGGTGCTGGGTACTTTAAGTTCATAATGAGTTAATCCTTTGCAAAGGTGATAGATATTATATTACTTTTTACAGTTCTCTTAAAAGCCTTATATTTAGTAGGTTGATGAAATCTTCACTGTTTAGTTACCCTGTGGTCTGCATCTGTATGTAGAATTAGCGATCCCTAAATTGGAATCAAAATGTGAACTGTCACTCTTGAGGTATTCCAACATGACACTAGAAACTGTCTGTGGCGCTGTTGCTGAAACCGGATTATGGGGCAGATATATGAAGCTCTGGGAAGTGATAAAGTGGAGAGTGATGAATAACCGACCAATCAACTCCCAACTGTCATTTTTCAAACATAGCCTGTAACATGGGATTTGGGAGCTGAGTGGCTGATCGTTTATCACTCTACACTTTATCACTTTCCAGAACGTCATACATCTGCTCCATTATGCCTTGAATCTGTGACAGTACACCTAACTGTCTGGAATAGGGCAAGATTTTATGTGCTCCTACTGTCTGAGCCGTCTGCCTTCCTTAGCTATCTTAATTATAAACCATGTCCATACTAAAATATCTGCTTTCTCTGGTACTGTCTCCTCTGTACTGGTGTATTGCAAGTTATCTCAAATAACTTATAAGCAGCAGGTAAGCGGCCACAGTACCCTCATAAAATATTGCTGCAGTCACAGCAAACAGCCCTTCTTGGTTTCGCGAGGCGCTGTGCGACTCAGCTTCCACAGACTGTCTTTTTATATATTTTTCACTCCAATGTGCTTCTTAGTAAAAACAAGTGGTGACAAAACCATTTCATGAGACTGCACTGATTAATTTGATATGCAACACTTGTGGACTTTTTTATATATTCTCAGTTACAACTAACCTCTTGCTTTAGGCTCTTCTTTCAGTTTCTCCTCCTGGCACCTCCCACCCTGCTCATTTTGACTGTTTGCTGTTTGTGACAGCCGGTGCATGTCAGAGAGTGCAGGCAGCACAGTCAGACTCCCACCCCCCATTTGATGTCGACGAAGGCTCAGAACAGTGATGGCACCCACTGTTTACTGGCCACACACAGTAGGAGGCGGAGCTCTGAAGGATTTACTCAGCACTCTGCCCGGCCAGTCTTACTGGGCTGGCCCAACAGGACATCGTCCCTTCTGGCATTTGACAGAGGTGCCAGATTGCCAGTTCGGCCCTGATTCCTGCAGCCCAGATGGCAACAGACAGTTTCCAACAGTAAGTGTACGTGCCGTATACTGTCCCAGAAATGTATCTCCGGCAACAATTTAATCAGTATTGGTATTGCCAGGGCTGTAGACAGCTGAACACGGCTCGGGTATTGAGGGGATGTTGCCAAATCCGGGATATAATGGAGGCATCCATTTTATGCAATGAACCAGTATACAACCTTCCTTATATTCAGGATTTACTAGTTACCAGTAAATTGAAGATACATGTATTAAAAGTTGTCAAAAAAATGAAAATACTAAGATAATGTTTTTCCCTTTGCTTTATTGATTTAGAATCAATGTGTAGCTAGATCCATTGTTTTTCCCAAAGACCCCTTGTACAGCACTTAAGCGATTTTTGATCTTACTGATAAAGCCATGACCATTTGCAATTTTCACAAACTCATCTAATTTTAGCTTTAGTGACTCTTCATGCACAACTGGTATCAGAAGTAAATATATCTGTACCGTACAAGTGTGAGATAGCAATGGCCGCTAGGGACATGTCTAGAACTTTGGTAGATGTTAACACCTTGATGGCCTTCTGTTGTCTTTTCCTCTATTGCATACAGCTCTTCCCCTCCTGCTCACACTAAGGACATCTTCTCCTTCTTCTTCTCTTCTCCAGAATTAACTTTTAGGATCCTAGAATTCTGGACCTTGTCTGCTACTAGGCTTCATCTGCTCCTAGCTGTGGTCATGCCACTATATATGTGTGTGTGTAGATAGATAGATAGAGAGATAGATAGAGAGATAGATAGAGAGAGAGAGAGAGAGAGAGAGAGAGAGAGAGAGAGAGAGAGAGATAGTGTCACATTTGGGCTGTGGTGGTCCTCTGTAATGGGATTGGAAGACGTGGACCAAGGATGAGAAAGGAAAGGTGAGGGGCATGGATATATGCCTTCCTCATCCAAAAGTACCTGATGTTGGCTAGACCTGACCAAAGGCACAGAGTCTAACTTGCTGGGAAATGTTCACCAATGACCCCTCCAAGGATTTGGGTTTAAGTTGCACCCAGCAAGCAGGTTGTGGCCCTTTGGTCAGGTATCCGGCACAAGTGGGAAATGGAAGAACACTATCACAGGGAAGCACAGGAGAATGATACAGGAAGTTTTGCACTTAGGTGATGTACTGGGTACACACGCTGCTGATTTAGACACAGGGCTGGCACAGGAGAATGGCACTAGGAGATTGTACTTGGATAATGTACAAAGTACACACACTGTAGCTTCAGACGCAGAACTGGCACAGGAGAATGGTACTAGGAGATTGTATTTAGATAACGTACTGTGGGCCTGATTCAGAGCTGGACACTCTTTCAGAGCGCTCATTCTGAATCAGTGCCCGCCTATTGTATTTTTAGAGTGGCCTCCTGGCCACTCGCATAGCTGTGGGTGACCACCCACAGCTAGTGTGAGCGGCCAGGATGATGGTCGCAATGGTCAAGACCACCGCGACCATCAGACTTGCGACCAGACCTTTGTGGTAGGGTCTCGTTGCTGCAAGTCCCAATGTACTTCTTGCTCTTACAGAGCAAGAAGTCCACCCACTGACATCACTTGTGATGTCAGTGGGGTCGGCCCTAGACGGTAGGCATTCCCATGGGAACGCCTCTGTCTGGACAGCCATGCCACTGGCACGCCCACCAAAGGGGGCGTGCTGTCACTCAACATCAACAGCACGCCCCCTTTGTAGCGAGACCCGGAGCAACAGCTTGCCCATTGTGCACATGCGCACTGGGCCAACATCGACCCGCTTGCGAGCGCTCAGCGCTCGCAAGCGGGTCTGAATCAGGCCCTGAGTACATACACTGTGGTCCCAGATGTAGAACTGGCACAGGAGGATGACTCTAGGAGATTGTACTTGGATGACATACTGAATACATACACTGTGGTTCCAGATGCAGCACTGGCACAGGAAGATGACACTAGGAGTTTGTACATTGATGACATACTGAGTACAAACCCACACCGTGGGTAAACACTAGGAGAGTATCGCTGGAAGGAAGGAGCTTGGAACCTGAACACTGCAACAGCTAGTATACACTGGAAGTAACAACCTTGTACAGGCAACTTCCTGTTGTCTGGAGCCCGGCTAAATACCATAAGGTAGCAGTCCATTGGAGGATAGTGTCAGCTGACAGCAACCAATGCTACCATTGGGTAAAGGGCTAATCAGGTGATGTAGACTGTCATGGCTGTATCCATGATGGTAACCACAGGAACCAAATCACGGATGTCCTAGCAGACCCCATGTATAATCCTCAGCACGTCACTCGCCGCCGCACCTGGCGTCTGACCGCTCGAGAGGTCAAAGGAAGCTGGCACTGTGGTGAGTAACGATAGATAGATAGATAGATAGATAGATAGATAGATAGATAGATAGACTCAATGGATCTATTGCAAATTCTTCAATCTATAACCAATATGGTTTTGCTGTGACATTTTGTGAAGGCTAACTCCATTGCTTATTTTAATAATAATAATAATAAAAAAAAAATATATATATATATATATGTAAAACATTTTCTATCACTGGCTTTGTCCCCAACTAAACCACACAATCTCTAGTACAAGTTCTGCGACCATTAAAAGAGTTGTACATTTCACAAATTTTTCAGTTCTATTTTCTTTGCGTTAGCAGTTAACAGTTTTTACTATAGTTGTCTGGAACTCCAATTTATTTTATTCTTTGATGTCAGTCTTTATCATCTACAAGTTATTGTTATATTACAGAGAGGAGATTGATTGTTTTATGGTGCATAATCAGCGGCAGCCTTGCCAGATGAAATCCATCTTCTGTTCTTAGTGACTAAAAATCATTAGCATTTGGCAGCATCTTTTAGTGAGATTCCACATAGACAATGCTTCTAAGCAGAAAAGAAATATTCCCTTAACGACGTTATCACTAGAATTATATAGAATGTTATACTGGATCAATAACACTACTGCACTAACATGGTTTCTTAATGTGCTTTCCATGTACTAGTTGTACATCTAAGGCATACAACCAAACATCACTTTGTTAAACTGATGTACAAAATGTCATGTCCAGGTACAGTATAATGACTGTCAATACTGTATTTGCTTCCATGCACTTAAGTGTGCAGGCCCCCGTGTTTTGGCTCTAAGTCATCATCGTGTTTTGGTTTTGGCAAAACCGCCCTCATATGTTTTGGTTTTGGATTCTTTTAAAGTTCATAAAAACAGCTAAAATCATGTACTTTAGACATGTTTTGTTCCTATAATATTACTAACATCAATAGCATTACTTTCTACTCAATTTTGAACACCTCAAAGCTCCCAATATTGTTTTCCCCAATATTGGCCTAAGGCTGCAGCAAGCTAGCTGGCTAAAGTAAGCGGCAGAGTGGCGGCACAAACCGGGGCCAAAGAGGTCAGGGATGGTTCTTGGTACTGGAGGGGGCATGGCCAAATAGCGGAGGTATGGCCACATCTCCTACAAACAAAAAATATGCACTGTGTGCTGCACATGGGTGTGCAAAGCTCCCCTCAGCCAGGGGAAGATCTGGGGGGGTGATCAGTGTGATCACTCCCCCAACAGCAGTGTGTGCTGGCCTTGGGAGAGAGGCTGCTGCTGCTGCTGACAGATAAGAAGCATTACAAAGAAAGGGGGAAAACTCAGGTCCCCATCAGGTTCGGCCAACAAGCCCAGGGCTAGGTAATTAGTACATGCACACCCCTTCTCAACACCCTTGGCATATACATAGCAGTTTAAAATAATATAGCACATCTATGAAACATGGCACAGCAGTGGCAGACAGGATGTCAGTTTCATAAACTATACAACCCTATATAATGTTTTAATTAATCCAGAACTAATAGCCTAAAAGTATAAGCCTAGTAGAAAATATAACATATTTCCAACACACTTCTCCAAACAGCAAATCCAATGCTTCAGGCCAGTAGAGGTGATTGCTGCCAGTGTAATGTCTATTAGAAAACTAAATCACCATCAAACTTACTCCAAACAGCAAATCACAGGCCAAAAGCCAGAACAGATGATTGGAGGTGAAGTATTTAGTCAAAGGTAAGGCATTGATTATTTACTCAAAGGAAAAGTAATTTGGAAACTTGATACAATCTATCACAAGCTAAGCTTCCAAATGTGAGTTTTCAAGTTAAAACTGAATCCAAACAGCAAATCACAAGCTTTCATTATGTAGAGGTAATTGATGCCAGAGAAAAGTCTATTAGAAAATAAGATCACCACCAAACTTACTCCAAACAAATTACAGGCCCGATACCAGTACAGGTATATGGAGATGGAGTAGCAGGCTAGTAGACATTATACCAATACAGCAAAGTGGGCAAAGCCCATAATGAAAAGTGGTGCAAAGTGGAATTGTCCTTGGGTCCTTCTACCCTTATATTATATATTAAGAGGACATGCACAGTTTAACAAACCAAGCACTTCAACAACAGGGACTGCCACTTTTGTGGCCAAAGTGCTTGGTTTATTTGGGCTCCCCACAAAAGAAAATATTTTAGAGGTTTGGTTAAACCAAACTACCAAACTACCAATGGGCTTAAGTCTAACAGTATTAATCATCCTCAGAGTTGAAGATGTCATCACATTATTTTAACTCATACTCACTGGAATCCACCATTACAATATCTGTTTGTAATTGGCCGCATATAAATTATCATCCATACCCTTACCCTCATCAGTGTTAATATCATTACACAATATTAGCTCATTCCCTCTGGAATCCATTATTACAGAAATCTCTGTACTTTTTAGTAATTGGAGGCAAAGGTCTTCCTCATAGATTTGTAGTACATTTTGATAAACATTAGTTTTTCCACATTTTTAGGAAGTAGCCTCCTATGCCAATTGCTCACAAGGTTCCTGACTGTGCTAAACACTATTTTGAGTACACACTAGAAGGTAGGTAGCTAATGCAATGCAAAGCTAGTCTGTACAAGGGGCTCCAAATTTCCTTTTTTTCCTCCCAGTATTCAAAGAGACTGTGTTAGATGCTAATTTGAACATTATCATTTAAGTAGTCCTCCACTATTTTATTGAAGCTTACTGTATCAGATTTAGTCACAGTAGAGGTGTCAATATATGTATGCATTTATTTTAAGCCTGACCAGATATCATAATGTTTCACTCTAATGCACTGAGTTGACTCTACATCATTAGTGGGTCTCCTGGCAGTAGGAATTTCAGAAGAACCTGATGTTGTGTCATGTGCCAATTGAGCTGAGAATTTGCATTCAAGGAGCTCTTTGCATATGTTAATATCGGTGTCAGTTGGAAAGAAAAATATTACATAGGACTTAAACATAGTATTATGCATGGTTGCCAAAATGTAGTTATCCATGGCTGGCAGTGTCTGAACTCACTTCATAGGTTGCAATTTCAAATGGCTTCAGTAGCTTGCATAAAACTAAGAGTATTCTCCAGTGTGCTGCATTAAGGTAACATGTCCCCCTTATCCCTATGTCATGACTTCATGTGTAAATTTGGATGGCTTGTTGCTGTTCCTTCAGTCACTGAAGGATATAAAGAGAGCTAATTTTTACCTGGTTACTACCTCTTGTTTCAGTTTGTAGCATGGCAAATTTAACTTTTCTTGCAGTCACTGCAATGTTTTACATGTAGTTGCTGAATGCCAAAAATGATCAGAAATGTTAAAGGTCACAGCCAGCATCTCCTACATGGATCTGTAATTTTTTTAAAGAAATTCTGAACTATCAAATTTATTATGTGTGCAAAACATGGTACATGTTGAAATTTACCTTGTCATAATGCTTGTATAATGTTAGTTCCGTTATTGGAAATGACGAATCCTGGTTAGAGTCTTAGCTGGGTAAGGCATTTTGCTATCACATTCCTGAGTTTTCCCAACAGGTTGGCACTGGTAAGCTTCTTAGTAGAGCCAGAGATACAGAGAGATGCCTGCCTGTGATTGAGCTGGTGTTGTGTGTTGCTGAAGGCAATACATCCACTCAGTGGGCTGTCATAGTCATGTAATCTTTACTTTGATCAGTACTATTTGCCCACATAAATGTAGTTAAGTAGATAGTTGGTACAATGAAATTTTCTAGGCAAATTTTAACTTTTTGTTTAATGTCCCTGTTCTGGAAAAACAGAATCAAGATGGAATTTGGTAGCAGGGACACATGACCTCAACTAATCAGCTAAAACCAAATGCATTGATGGCAGATGTTGGACAGAGATCTTATGCTAACATAGCCGTCATGGCTTCAGTAATCTGCTTTGGCTAACAGGATGGCAGTAGTCAAACTTGGTTCCTCTTGCAAATTATTGCTTGACAGACAACTAGTCTTCTTGGTCCCCTTCTGTGATGAAGATTCTTCTCCAGCAGCAGCAGCCCTAATGCACAAGGATTCTTCTTGGGAAATGTGGATTACAATAAGGGGGGTCAGTTTGCCTTTGCAAATTGGATCCAAGAGGACTAACTCTGATTGCTAATGTGGAGGTTGTTGATAAAGGTGTTGGCAGTGGAGATTACATGTGCTGGTACTTATCCATGCTGCTGGTAGCTGCTGCTGGACTGGTTCCATAAAATGTCCAGATTTTGTTTAACAACTTTACCTCTTTACTTTGGCCTCACAAATGGTACAGATGCCTTGACAAATGTTTTCAGGATTTGGGTAATAATATGTTCAAAAGGAAAAGGTAGATTTTTTGTCTTATGCCCAGGCATGATAATGTCCTTCATCTTATCACTGGCAAGAATTGCTGTCACTGGTGGCTCACTTACTTTGACACAAGCAACATTCCCCACCTAAATTTTAATAGCTTTTTCTTGTCTGATACATTCATCATAAACATCTTCTTTAGCATCAGATACACAAATATCCCCCTCATCTTGTTGCACTACCACAGTAGCATTCTCAAAATATATGTCATCATCATTAATTTTACTACAACTCACTCACATAAGCAGAGGGTTCAGTAATGGTGGAAGGAAAAAAGGTGGCTTCTCTATAAACATAGTGTCAAAAATGTCAGACTTGCATATAGCACTCGTGGACACCCTTAGACCCTCCTCAGGGATCTGTGAAGTCTGTTAGCACACAGTTTGTTCTTCAGCCTTAGGGCTCTATTTATTAACATTATTTTGACTAAAATAAAGTGAAAAAGGGTATTTTCACACCCTTTTCACATTATTTTAGTTTCACCTACAGTTACTATAGGGCAATTGGAGTAGAATTCATAAAATTCTACTCCAACCCCTAAGTATCACTTATTTTTAGTAAGCAGATTGCATTTCCCATAATTGTAATGGGAAATGTGATCCAACCAAAGTTACTAAAAATAAATTGTAAAAAAATACCGGGAAAAGCCCTGTGATAATAGCGCCACCTGGAGGTGGTATTATCCAGGGTCTCCCCCCGGTTGCCGGACTCCTGCTCTGCTCTAACAGGGAGAGCAGAGCCGGGAGTCAGTCCCAGTAATCAGCTGTGTGGTCTAAACAGACCGCAAGCTGATCACTGCAAAAAAAATAAAAAATTAACTTACCTGACTCCATGGACCGGTTATCGGGGCTCTGGGTGATGTCCTCTCTCCAGTCAGCTGGTCTCCCATATTGCACTGTGGCCCGGTCATCAGGTGATCGGGTCCCAGTGCAGTATGGGAGATTACCTGACCGGAGGCATGGAGGACATCACCGGAGGCCTGGATCATGTAGGTAAGTGTAATTAAGGGAGGGGTTGGTCACGGAAGGGGGAGGGGGGGTTGCTGGGGGTCCGTGATCACCAGGGGGTGGGGCTTAGCACCAGGGGCGGGGCTTAGCGCCGGGGGGGTGGCAGCGGCGGTCGGTCGGTGCATGCGCGGGCACTTTGTCACTGTATTTTTTGCAAAAATACTGTGACTAGTGTGTGGAGTGGATTCGCAGGGACAGATCTTTATCGCAAGCTCTGTCCCTGCAAGGGATTTGTAGTAAATCCCTGTGATATTGCCTGATTTCGCAATGCGAATTCAGTCATTAATATCACACTACAATCTAAATTCAATATGCGGATTGTAGTAAATAGAGCTCTTAGTTTTCTTTTTGTGCACTGATTGGCTTGGTTTAAAGGTGACACCTCTAGACTCCATGTGAGTTTACAGAAGATGCCTGTGTTTGGCCCTGGCTTTTGCAATAGGAATTGTACAGCAGTAGCAGTACCACCACTCGCAAAGAAAGGCCATGGTCTGAGCTTTTCCTTGCCACTGTGTGTGGTGTATGGCATGTTGGCAATTTTCAATTTTTCGGCAGTACATTTTCACTTCATAGGTGATTTTTTTGTTAAAATGGTGAAATACTGTTTAGATTTGATGTGCCCTTTACACATTTTTCCCCTTGACCTCCTTTAGTAGAGTAGATGTTGAAGAAGTACTATTACTGGCAGCACTAGTACAGGATTGCTGCTCCTGCTCTTCTATCTACTGATCCATGATTGGTTTTATTTTAGACACAAGGACTGGCATGAAGCTACTATTGTTGAATTTAACTGCCACCACAAGTAAACATGCAATGACATAGCGAAAGAAGGGACTGTTACCTTTACCATACAGTTTTATAAAAAAGATTGGAGATTTTTTTTTTTACACCATCAAAAATATATATATTTTTATTTCCACTTTTGATTTTTGGTTTGCAGTTGATGGGCACCCGGCAACACCCACTAAAGACAGTACATTAATATACGCTGTGTCTCAAAAACACATACATTTAAAAAAAATATATAAAAGACTGGCATTTTTTACACACAGAGAGCAGAAAAGGTCTACTCTGCAATAATTATTTTGGGGTGCAAATGATGGGAATAAAACTGTACACAGTTGCTGCCACTGAAAATCACACTAAGCACATTTTTAAGTTCAGTTATAAAAAAAACTGGCAATTTTTATTTTGCACAGCAGGAGCAGAAAAGTTTCCTTTGCAAGAATTATTTTGGGGTTACAGATAATGGGGATACCACCACACACAGTAGCTTCCACTGAAAAACACACTGTGAATTTTTAAATATGATTGTTAAAGACTGGAAATTTTATTTTTACACACCAGGAAAATAAAATGATTTCTTTACAATAATTGTTTTTGGTCGCAGTCGATGGAGATACCACCACACACTAGCGTTTCTGCAAGTGTAATTGGCCTATTTAGTATGATGAATAGGAAGTGACATATGCTCTGTGGGGGACGTAGTCAGGATCACTGCGGCCAGGATCCCAACGGTCAGAATACCGACTCTGGAATCTCGACGGTCATAAGAATATCAGCTCCGGAATCCCGACGGTCAAAATCCTGACTGTGAGTATTAGGATTATGGTAAGAGTTGGGGGTTAGGTTTAGGGTTAGGCACTAGGGGGAGGGTTAGAGTTAGGCTACGGGAGTGGAGGGTTAGGCTGCCAAAGGGGATAGTTAGGGTTAGGCTTCGGGAGGGGTATTTTGGGTTAGGGGGAAGGTTAGGGTAAGGGTTAGAATACTCACCAACATGCTTTGGGATTTTCACTTTCTGAATTCCAGAGTCGGAATTGTGACTGTTATGATTCTAACCACCGGGATCCTGTACCCAACCCCTCTGTGTTGTTCAGTACCAAAATCCAGAATGAAAGTTTGCTGTGGGCATGTTCTCTGTCATGTTTGAGGCAAATTGCTGCATTTATGTAAATATAATAGTATTGCAAGTCTACATATTTTATGGTTATTAAACAACCTTATAATAATTTTGAAAGGTTTATGTATAAATATTATATTTTCTGTTTTTATGACATAGATTTAAATGTAATGCAATTGACAAAACTGCCGTGAAATATTATATACTTTTTGGGAACTAATAAAAATTGTTGCATCAGATATATTGTGAATATAATTCCCGAAAGCTGTCTTATTCAAACATCATTGTAAATTTACAGGCACATAAGATCTGTGTAAAGATGAAATGTATGCCCCTTTAAAACTGTTACTAACATCAGTGAACTGAAGGCAGCAGTCTTTGTGACATTTATCACCACACAGACTGCAGTATATACATAGCTATGTAGCAGCGTTTTATTCAAAATAATTTCAGTTGTCTTTCAGTTCAGAGGGTATTTGAAGATATATATTGCTAATTATCTTAGCTTTAGGTTATATCTTGGCAGGTAAGGGAGTCCTCACATGAACTGATAAAATAAAACTATTATTTTAAGTGTAAAACACACTATATTTATGAAAAAAAAACCATATGGGGCTTTATTCAGAGCTGTACCAAAGTGAACACTTTTGTGGTTACATTGCATGCAGGAAAATAACCGTGGCTGGAGCCGACCCTAGCCAATTTGGTGCCCTAGGCAAAATTTTGGCTGGTGCCCCCTAGCTGATAATCCCACCACCAGTCTTAAAGTGGGTGCTCAGTTGAAAGATATATCTGCAGACTATGGTTCTTTATATATATATATATATTTATATATACATATATATCCATACATATGCACACACATTATATATTATATATATAAACACATTATATATATTTATGTATATGAGTATAATGGCCGGTACACGCAAGACGATACATATGTCTTCTGATCCGGCAACATCGTCTAGTGTGTACACTCAATGTCACTGACGATTTGTGCTCCTGCGCATCGTCAGCTACATCGCCTGTCCAACGGGCAACATCGTCAGCAAGGGCCATGCTGTCGAATGCAGTATGACCCCTGCCATCGCACTTGCCAATGCCAAGACCCCCACTGGTCTCATCGCTAATGAGATTGTGAGATTGTGCTGGGTACACAATGTTATATGTGTACCCAGCATAAGACCAGACACAAGGAAGTGTGTGTGTATATATATATATATATATATATATTTTATTTATTTTTTTTACACACATACTAGCATATTAGTATATATAATATATACACACACATTAATATATATACATCATATATATATATATATATATATATATATCTATATATTGCTCAGAATTATAACATGGACATAGCCATCACATTAGTGTTTATTATGTTTATTATTATTATTATTATTATTATTATTATTATTATTAGTTATTATGGTGAGTGCAGAGCCCCTGTGATTTCTATTTAAACAATGTGGTCACATACCATGTTGCACCCCAAAGCTAGGAATGGTGAGTGCTGTGGATTAGTGCTTTTTGTTTATTATGATTAATTTCTATAATTAAGCATTTTTGTGATCACATTTTCTCATGCACCCCTCTTAACTAGTTATCTAACTTGTGTCAGCTGTTTTCCTAGGTGCTTTGCAACAGGTGTGCTTGGTAACTGTCTCACATTTAAAAGCAAAGTTGCTGTGAGCTTTAAACCTTGATAGCATACCCTGAGTTTAACACTAATGTGATGACTATGTCCATGTTATAATTCTGAGCAATAGAGTAGGGACTTGCAGTAAAGTGGGGTCCCGTGATGATGGGCTGCAAGCTTAAATGCATTGATCAATTCATGAACCAAAACCCCACTGTTTATTATGTTTATTATTATTATTATTATTATTATTATTAGTTATTATGGTGAGTGCAGAGCCCCTGTGATTTATATATATATATATATATATATATATATATACAGTATATATCTAATATACACACATGTATGCATATGTGAGTGCTCCTACGCTGCCCCTCTCCCAGCCTGAGCTAACTTACCGAGATACTCATTCTTGTTGGTTGCCTCTGGTCAGCCAGGCTGGAGTGGGAGTCGACGGGGCTGTCCTGAGTCCTGGACTATGCAGTTACTGCCTGCAGTGCCACTGTGCCAGGTGAAGTGGTGCCTGCCTTCGATGCCTGCCTGGTCTGTGGGTGCTGGGCAGCGGGCCGGGAAAATGAAGGCGGAGCCGCTCTGCTCCGCATAGGATGTTGGGAGGAGTGGTTGCGGCCGGGCATGCACAGCATGCCCGGCCGCAACCATTATTAGAGCCGGAAGCTCACTGGGGCTTGCGGAAGACGAGACCCTACCACAAGGGTCTCGTTGCAAGCCCGATGGTCGTGATGGTCGCGACCATCACCTGGCTGCTCGCAAAAGCTGTGCGTGGTCACCCACAGCTTAGTGAGCGGCCTGGAGGCTGGACCCCAAAAAAAAACACCCTTCAGACCTGCGAGCTGCCTCCAGTTCCTAATTAGATCATAGGTACTCATTAGTTGACCAGATCTATACTTATAATAAAGTTGTAATGGTTGTATCTGTAAATAGAATTTTTTTTTAAAGAAATTTACAGTACTTGAGACTTTATATGAACTATGGAGACAAAAATTACTTTTGTCTGTCTGCTCCGGCATCAGGCAAAAATATGCAATGTGCAGGCTCCTCAAGCCAAAAATGACCAGCTGTATATAAATATACATTTTTTGGGGACAAATATACTTTTAGGGACTGTTTATGAACTATGGAGACAAAAACATTTTTTTATCGGAATTTGCAAAGGCTCCTCAAGTCCAAAATAACTAGATGTATATAAATATATACAGTATATACAATATATACATATGATGCACATCCCAAACACAAATAGTTATATATGTATGCATATATAAATACATATATATATAAATTTCTAAAATTTTGCAGGAAAATCCAACTATATATTAAGCACTAATCAGGCAGCTTATCTTTACTCATGAAGTTGCAGTATACATGTCAATTCAATATATGGAGCACCAAGACAAATACTACATATCATAGAGTTGCTGCTCATGTTACTTACAACCTTTTAGTGTTATTGTAGGATAGCAATGGGATCTACAAGATAGTGCATCTGGACTTCCAGCACACAGCATTGCACTGAAAGTTGGTGTTCAGATCAAACTTCTGTGGAACTTGACTCCATGCAGGTTATGCAACTGAACCCGACTTAAAATCACAGCTCCACAGAGTGACCTAATTGAGGTACAGATTCTAAATAGATCTGGTGCATGTGAGACTGTGTTTATACCACATATTATATACCCATTATCCCCAACAATTTTCCTTTTCAATTCAAGTGCCTGCAGTTACCTCTGTGTCTGCTTTGCTATGAAGATCAACAAGTCGCAGGGACAAACGCTCAGGGCTGAAGGCGTAGAACTCAGGACAAGATTCTTCTCCCATGGGCAGCTTTACATGGCTTGCTCACGAGTTAGTAGTCCCAAGCATTTTGTTTGTTAATTCCTGAAGGAAAAACTATAAATATTGTTTAGAAAGACATTTTGTGATCAATGTCTACAATATAAAATATACATCACAATATTAGGTGCCACTGCTATTTTTGTAACATTAGTTCAGCTGAGCAATAACAGACATCCATACGAGCGAAGCCGCGGGTAAACGCTAGTGGAGAATAAATGGTATTATAGTGTATAAGGAGGCTGTGTGATGAGTTGCCTTCTACAATAAATGTGCATACATACATATTAAACGTAACTCAGTATGGTTATATATATATTACCTTGTAATATATTAAATCCTTACACTGAATAAATAATGTTACATTGCCATGTCTGCAGAAAATGGTAATGTAAGCTAATTGATGAGATTAAATTATATAGACTATTTATTTTCTGTACTCACCAGAAGTCTGAAAATAATGTATTTTTCTCCTTACTATTTATATGAGGAAAATAAATTGAAAATGCCATTTTACTGTTCATTACCAATGGGGCAGTGAAGAAAATTGCACTCCAGAGAATTTAGCTTTTTGCAATATTAAACACCCATGTGCACTATTTACTGTTTAAATGATAAGATAACAGATGAATTATTTGTGCTGACCTTTAAGTAAGCCTTATCTATAGTACTTCACTCTCAAGGCAATATTTAGCAAAGTAATGGCTGTCACTCTTAGAGAAAGTGCGTAAATTAATTACATGCACAAGCTCAAAGTGGATTTACTGAAACAGCATAACAATTTTCAAACTTGCTGCAGTCATTTTCCTTCTTAATATTTCCCATTAAGAAGTAGTTTGCTTAGTTTAAAAGATGAGAAAATTAACTGGAATATCTTATTTGTAGGTGCAGAGCGGAAATAATGCCATTTAAGTAGAATTCTTCAAACATATGGTACATTGAAAGTGTATATATCATAGATTAACATGGCAAGGCAGACATTGAATACTGCAAGGTGTATCTAGGGGATACAGTCAATATCCCAGCACATGGAAAGACGGCACTTAGAATACCGGCGCTGGAATCCCAACACCTGTCTGAATCCTGGCACCGGCATCCCGACCACCGGCATCCCGAAGGTAAGTAGCAGGGTTAGGGGGAGGGTTAGGGCAGTGTTAGGGGTTAGGGTTAGGTATTAGGGGGAGGGTTAAGGTTAGGCACTAGGGGGAGGGTTAGGTTTAGGGTGCGGGAAGGGAGGGTTAGGGAGAGAGGGAGGGTTAGGATACCAACTGACAAATGTTGGTATCCTAACCCTGTTGGGATGCCAGCTTCTGGATTCTGAGCACCGGGATCCCAAGCGCTGGCATCCCATACCGAACGTGTATCTAGTTATCAATCAAAGGTGGACAAAGTGTTGATGTTTGTGCATTTGAGCGATTATTTGCGAATGTGCAAAAAGTCCAAGAAACCCCAACGGCCCATGCGTACCACTGATTGTACTCAGAGACCACTATTGTGAACGGAGTTACGTGTAATAGAGAACTGTGGCGGACAGTCATGGGTGTTCCTGGGAGGTGACTTGAAGTGAATGGAAAATAAGGCTGTCTCAGTGTGTTATGGGATTGTCAATGAACGTGGCTGTGTTGTCAAACACAGAGAAACAGCTACAGAGGCTATGATTAGAGACAGTTTAGAAGGATACACTGTGCCAGTGTCTATGGTCATTGTGATAGTGCATAGCTGGTGGAGTGTTTGAGTCCACCAGCAGATTTCCACTGTCCACGGACATTTAAAGTGGGCGTCTCAGGGCTTGCAATGTCCGGCGCTCGAAGAGATGGGGAAGGCTGAGACTAGCATTTGCATATTTTTGTAGCAGAGAATCCAAAAGAAATTGCAGCAGCCCATTCATTAGCATCCACCTCTGAATCAGGCCCTTATTGATTTCTTTTCTCAAATTCATTTATCATTCTGTAAATTGTAATTTTATTCAATAGCTTTCTCAGTGTTTTTCAGACCTGCTTGGAAAATGTAATTGAACAACAGTTTGAACTACATTTTTCCTATACTTGCATTACACCACAATAACATAATGACACGTTAGATAAATCTAGATATAGAAAATAAAAAGTTTGTTTGTTTCTTTGTTGGCAAATATCTTCCACAGCTCTCAAGGTAAAGCTGCCAAATCTTACATAGTTATTTAGTATCAAAAAAGTAATCTACTAGCTCACATAGCGACAACATGACAAAGCAACAGAGCGACAAAATTTATATATAAAATTAATTGGTCTGTTATGCATTTGGACACCCCTGCACCATTTGGGATCAAACCAATACAAGGTGGTCCAGTTGGATCATGGCCAGGTTTTAGGGAGGTTTAGGGTCCCAGTCTGACCTCCCATTGGTGTACGCTGGACAGAACTTTGACTCGGGGAGCCTGTTCTGAACCTTCATCTGAATGGATTTGGATGAAAACTGCACAGAGTGGTAACATTGGATCCCAGAAGACATACTAGGGGGGTTAAGGTCCCAGCCGGACTTCCCATTGTTGTATGCTGGGGATAACTTTGACCCAGGGATGCTGGGTGGAACTTTGACCCTGGGAGCCTGTTCTGGGCCATCCACTAGATGGATTTGGATGAAGTTGTTGGGGTCCTCACAGCAGAGTGTGCCAGCCAGAACTTTGAACCAGGGAGCCTGTTCTGGGCCAACCACTAGATGGATTTGGATGAAGTGGTTTGGGTCCTCACAGCAGAGTCTGCCAGGCAGAACTTTGAACCAGGTAGCCTGTTCTGGGCCATCCACTAGATGGATTTGAATGAAGTGGTTGGGGTCCTCACAGCAGAGTGTGCCAGGCAGAACTTTGAACCAGGGAGCCTGCTCTGGGCCTACACTGGATGGATTTGGATGACATCACATAATAAAACTGTGACCAGATGACCTTGCCTTGCCAACCAATCACAGATTCATTTCTATCTCACTGGATCTTGGGATAGTAGGGATTCCATTGTACCATAAGTAACCACCTGTTACTGACTCCGCCCACTGCGCCGTGGATGATTAACATGCTGCCACCACCAAACTCCTACAATTGGTGCTTCGAATCGCTAATTTCCACCTCAGCTCCTACCATCGGCACCTGGAACCACTTCTCTAAGGCTCCTACTTCACACCTTCAACCGCCTCTGCTGCATATGCATAGACAAGCTGCGGCCACACCTCCTGATTGGTGTTGGTTGATACCCACTGATCCCTCACAATGGACCATGTTCTGCATGGTAGCTGGAAGAGGGCTTGAGCTTGGAGACACAGGGCTCAATCCAGAAAAGCCGGAGAACGGAATAGCGTTTGGTGCAATTCTGTAGTACCAGGATTCAGAAGCAGTCGTTGTAAAGGCAAGATATGTATTGCTTAATGTCTTGAAAAAGACAATTCCCCTTGCTGCAGGTACTCAGGGTAAATCACAGCATACAAAGATGTCATAGTAGCATTTTTCATTAAGAAGAGATCTTCATACCACTAAGGGCTCACAGGCCCTGTATATATAGTCAGAACACACAATACAAATACAAATGTGATTAAGTGCTTCAGAAAAAATGGAAAAGCAGCTTTCATAAACAAAATAATTAGTTTAAAATTTATATAATGAACAGAATGAGCTATATGTATACATCCTAAAACCTATGGATCTGCATGAGTATAAACCGTAAAATGGAAACACATAAAATGCAAAACTATTAAAATGTTTATAACCCCTCTTTTGAATGACAGAGTCTACTGTGCCACCGGAGAGGAGGGGGCCTTATTGGAGCCTGCACACAGGTTTCCTCCTCTCTTAAAGCGCCTCTGATGTGTGTGCATTACTGTTGGTACTAGTCCCATCTCCCAGCACTGGAACTTGTCTATGCCATGTCCCAGCATCATGCAGAGGCCAGTGCGCCTGGGTCTAAGCGCTCCTGGCCCGTCCTGCTCCTTGCCAATGGCGATCACATTTACAACTGGCGCCTCAGCATTGATTGGTCCATTCAAAAATGGTGCAGAAGCACGAGGATTAAAACCTCCAGTGCTGTGGCGGCCATTTTAGCCATGTGGGCCGGGTCTACGGCCACAAAAATGTAATAGCTTGAAGATTTAAACCCGGGCAACACTATATACTTCAGCTAGTATTTTAATAAACATACACATTATAAATGCTCACATCCCACTATCACTCTTATGGATACCCCTCAATTGCTATTTAGCGCTTCAAGTCGCTTAAGAAATAATTGCTTTCCAGTCCAATCGTGTGGTTCCAAAGCACAAAAAGTTATATTATTCAAAGAAAAAGCATAACGCGCTTTGATCTAAACAATTAGCGCAAAAAGCAAGTAAATACAAAGGTACAAGCCGATACATACGCGTGCGCACTGGTACCAGTATACACTCGTCTATCCAGAAGCCTGTGGTCATCCAAGGAGAATGACTGTATACTATAATCAGTACTCAGGTTATATACCTTACAGAGTTTAGCTCTAACAAAGAAACTAGTTGACAGATTTCCATTGGTTCTTGCTCCTGGACATTCTGGTACGATGCAGGTCATAGGTCAGTTCATACTATGTCACTAGGGGTATGTCCCAGTTCCTCAGAAGTTTCTATGTGTGGTTTTCCCACCGAAGAACTGGTTTAAACTAGCCAAAGACACTACATACAGAGGTATACATTCTAATCACTAATTTCCTATGATTCATATCTTGCGGACGCATGATGCGATCTCCTTGAAGATAGAACCGGAGATCTGCGAATAAACACGGATTTAGAATGGTACCAAACAGGACATGTCTACTACGTTTCTGTACCTTAAATATTATATACATGACATACCACAACATAAGCATTTGCTAATAAAACCTCTAATATCAAGCTTAATGTGAGGGAACCTTTTTATAAGTGCGTGCATGTGTGAGTGTGAGAATATTGTGTACTTTCACTAGTATGCATTGTGTGTCTGTGTTTTGTGCTTATCTGTAGGCTTTAATGTACAGCTCAAATGTGCGTCTTTTATATTTTATATGTATTATCTAACATGCGTATAGGTTTTGATTGGACCTTCAACAATATGCAGTAGCAGAACAGACTCACAATGCTAATAACCAAGTATAGCTTCGTACACAATGGTATCGTGCTGACGACGCAAAATGGCGTCGTTAGAGGCGACCCACAATGGCGTTGCCAGATATTTATTTAAAAGATTTGGTCTCAGCCAATCATCTGGCTTCGACACTAATTATTGGTTAAAAAAAATAGGCATTTTCTGGGACACGTCTGAAAACGAGTGCAGGAAAAAATTAGATAACCAATAAGAAACATTTGTTTATATGTTTCAAACTGTATAAGAATACTGTGTATATTTATTATGGGTAATAGCACCTTTTCTATGTCCACCAGTTTTTATAAATGCCCGATTCTCATACTATAATTAACATGATATTATCATGCATATCACAACCTGCAAGCAAAAAATATGGTGGTTGCTCAATCAGCTTAATGATATACTACAGGTGCTTGTAAAGGGCGGGGTTTACACTGAACTACAGAAAAAAGGAATTTGCCCTCCAGCACACTGCAGTTAATTCAAAAATACTTGAATCCTACATGATAATAGAAATTCAGAGGTATTGGTTACATACATTGTATGTAACCAATATCTCTGAATTTCTATTATCATAGTAGGATTCAAGTATTTTTGATTTAGCTGCAGTGTGCTGGAGGGCAAATTCCTTTTTTCTGTAGTTCAGCTTATCACAACCTGTCAGAAAGAGGCAAATCAAATCTTTAGCTACTGCTAAGAGTCATGTCCCCACTGGCACTAGACCTTCCTACACTACATGTAGATCCACCATCATGCCCCTGGACTTTGCATCACACAAGACTTTCCCACATACCCACAGACCTACCCACATGCTCCTAGACCATACCACATGCATATAGACCTTACCACATGCCATCAAACATCCCCACATACCCATTATATGCATGTCAAATGTCCCCACATTATATTACATCTAGAAATTGATTTTTAACTCTCCTTTAATTACTGTTGCCACAGAATCTGTGCATAAAGCAGAAAGGCGGATGTACACACTATCTTCCTTTAACACCCCTGCTGGCATTCTCTGACCAGCCACTGATACTCAAACTTCCATGGCAACCAACAATCTAGTTAGGCTATGAGCAAATTGCCTCCTCAACAATCTACTCCCTTCTTATTAGTACTAATTAACTTTTCTGGTATCTTTATACATTGATTGTAACATCATAAACCTGTCACCACAAAACACATTCACACACATCCTACAACTATATTTTCTCCTTCTGCATCTATTAGCTGGTTTTATATCACCAATTGCAGATCCCACCCACAGACAGCTGATTCACAACAGCATAAAAATCCAACTAACCTCATAAACATAATGTGTCCCCCATCACCCTCTAAATCACTTAAATCTGCCTTATGGAATGCACAGTCTGTTTGTAAGAAATTAATATCCATCCGTATCCTTTTTATCTCAAATAACCTCAACCTTCTGGCAATAACAGAAATAAGGCACACGCAATCAGACACTGCATCTCCTGCAACATTTTCATACTGTAGTCTCTACTTCGCACACACATCCAGGCCTGGAAACAGAAAAGGAGGTGGGGTTGGAATATTGCTCTCCCTATATTGCACATTCACTGTTCTACCACAGGTTCCATCACTCACATTTACATATTTTGAAGTACAAATATCAGGATTTTCAACCAATTTTCTTTGTGTGTTGTTGTGATCTATCATCCACCTGGGCCACACAACATTTTTCTGCAAGGTTCCCTCACTTCTTATGCTCTGCAATCCCCACCAACATCATGGGTGATTTCGATATCCCTATGGATAGTCCACATTTTCCTTGTGCCTCTGAACTTCTCTTTCTAGCCTCATCTCTCGGCCTCTTCCATAGGCTTTGATGGCCACTGCTTTGATTTTATATTCACTAGACTATGCTCAGTTTCTATATTCATCAACACTCCTTTCATACTCTCTGATCATAATCTTATCACCTGTAAACTCTCCTCCATTACATCAAACTCATGGTTTCTGAAGTCTACCAAGCCCCGCCAAACCTGCAGAAATATTAACTATATTAATGTTAATCAACTTTTCTGCAAAAACTGCTCTCACCTACAAAAACTCTCATGTAAAGAAGAAGATCAGTGGCATAAATCCATTGACATAGTCTCTGACATAGTCCTATTTGTGACCTCCAAGTGACTTCCTCACAAATAGGACTATCTACCACTCCTCTCAGCTCTGCTCAGGCTTCCACTTTCTAATACATTTAAATCACTTCTTACCCCTTCCACACCAGCTATTTTCAATGCCAAAGATCCTTTTTCCTATTTTAAGGACAAGATTGATAAGATCCAAAATAAAATGGTAGGCACTTCCTCAGCCAGCAACCTGCTCAATTCCTTCCCTGAATTCCCTGGCACTTTCTCTTCATTTGATCCCACAAATGAAGATGAAGTATCTACATACTTCACATCTTCTTGCTCTATTACTCCTCCTCTTGTTACTGTACCCTCACAAATCTGTAGAGCTTTGTCTCCTGTGCTCATCCCAACCTTAACTAAAATCTTTGATCTTTCTGTCTTTACTGGTATCTTTCCATCATTATTAAAGCATGCAGTAATTATAGTACTCCTGTTTTGAAAAATCACAATTCTCACTAACTTTATCTCAAATTACTGTCCTATCTCTCAGCTCCCATGCCTTTCCATGCTACTTGAGAGACTTGCCTACAGCCACCTAATACACTTTCAAGATTTGCACAACTTATCAGAACCACTTCAGTCAGACTTTCCTTCTCAATACTCCACAGATACACCATTGATTAAGGTTGTGAATGTGTGATCACTAAAGGCCATTACTCACTTCTTATTCTTCTGGATCTCTTTGCAGAATTTGACACTATTGCCCACTCTCTTCTCATACAAACACTAAACTCCCTAGGTTTTAATGACACAGCCCTATCCTGGTTCTCATCCTACTTATCAAATCGCTCTTTCAGTGTTTGTTTCTCTGAATCCACCTTCTCTTTGCTTCCTCTATCATTTGGAGTACTGCAAGGCTCAGTCCTCTGATCTTCTCAAGCTATACCACATTTCTTGGCAAACTTATCAGCTTTTTCACATTTCATTTTCATCTGTATGCAGATGATACTAAAATAAACTTATCCTCTCTAGATTTGTCACCATCTGTGTTGGTCCGCGTTACTGAATGTCTTTCTGCAAAAACCCTAATTAATACACTCATTATCTCCCTCATTGTTTATTGCAATTGTCTCCTTACTGGTCTTCCTCAAAACAGAAATTCACCACTACAATTAATTTTGAATACAGCTGCAAGGCTGATCTTCCTCGCTAAAAGTTCATCATCTGCTGCTCTGCTTTGTCAGTCCCTCCTGGATTCTACTGAAATCAATATAAAATACTTTTACTTACTCAAAAGGCTATTATCCAAATGACACCAACATATATCTATTTGCTTATCTCAAAATATCTCCCAGCTAGACCTCTCCGCTCTGCACAAGATATATGTCTCTCATCCACAGTCATTCTCTGCTCCCATTCACAGTTACAGAACTTTATAAGGCAGCACCCACTCTGAGGAATGCCCTCCCATGCCCAATAAGACTTTCCTCTAATCTCCAAACCTTTAAGTGGTCCCTGAAAACTCTTCAGACAAGCTTATCAAACTCCAGAACCACCCACATAACCTCCATAAGCTGTCCTACTCAATTACATCCCCCTATTCAGTCTGCAGACAACTTTATATATTTTTTCTTTTTTCAGCTCCACATCCAGCTAACCTTAGACAAACTTCTTGTGTGATTGGATCATGTAGCCCACCAAGAAACTCTGCAATCTGACTGGACCAATATGCAATATGTACAGTACATAGCATGTATGCTTGTGTATCACTTCCTATTTCCTTTTAGATTATAACCTTCCAAGCAGGACAGTCTTACCTATTTGGCTGTCTGTTTATATCCTATGTTGTTTTATTACTCTTTTATTACTCTTTTGTTCCAAACTGTAAAGCGCAATGGAATATGCTGGTGCTATATAAGTAACTGATTAACTAATTAATAAATAAATAATAATAATGTAGAAGCTAAAAGCTTGAAAGGCACATTCAAAACAGAAATGGGCCAATAATTTTTTTAATTACCGTATATATACTCAAGTATAAGCCAAGTTTTTCAGCACATTTTTTTGTGCTGAAAAAGTACCCCCTCGGCTTATACTCGAGTGAAGTGTGTTCGGTCAGCTACACAGCACAAACACACAGCCACCGAAGCCAGCAGCTTTGTGTTTGTTGTAATCAGCAGCCGCTGAGAGTCTGTCAGACTCTCAGCGGCTGCTGCTGCTCCCACTGCGGGAGGGTAATGGGAGAGATGTCATGAGTAATGACGTCTCTCCCATGCAAAGAGGCTGGAGAAGCTGTTAGCGGCGGGACCAGGAGCGGGGGTTTCAGGTAAGTGATTATTTTTATTCTTATTACGTCTCTCTCTACTGGGGGGGAACTACTGGGGGTGATTACTACAGAGGGCACTACCAGGGGTCGATTACTACAGGGGGCACTACCAGGGGGGGATTACTACAGGGGGCACTAAAAGGGGGGATTACCACTGGGGGTACTACCAGGAGGGATTACTACTGGGGGCACTAAAAGTGGGGGATTACCACTGGGGGCACTACCAGGGGGGGATTACTACTGGGGGCACTGAAAGGGGGGATTACCACTGGGGGCACTGAAACGGGGGATTACTACTGGGGGCACAACCAGGGGGAATTACTACTGGGGGCACTACCAGCTGCTGCATTTCCCACCCTAGGCTTATACTCGAGTCAATAAGTTTTCCCAGTTTGTTGTCGTAAAAGTAGGTACCTCGGCTTATATTCGGGTCGACTTATACTCGAATATATATGGTAAATGGTTTACTGTTAAACGGTTCAGAGCCAGAATCAAGTAAAGGGGCAAGAAATTATAGCAAACAGGTATACAGTAGATTCACTAGAATCAAGAATGGTTAGAGAGATCAATGCAATGGTAGAGAAGGAGGACAAGTGGAAGATGACACGAAGCAGACATCACCAACTAGATTACTGGCAGGCAGGGCCAAATTAAGGTCTGTGGAGGCCCCAGGGCAACAAACATGTGATGACCCCTACCAATAAAATGATCAAAGTTGATTTTATATATATATATAGTATATATATATACAGTACCAGTCAAAAGTTTGGACACACCTCCTCATTCAATGGTTTTTGTTTATTTGAATTATTTTCAACATAGTAGTTTAATACTGAAGACATCAAAACTGTGAAAGAACACATATGGAATTATGTTGTAATCAAAAAAGTGTTAAACAAATCAAAATATGTTTTATATTTTAGATTCCTCAAAGTAGCCCCCTTTTGCTTGGATGACAGCTTTGCACACTCTTGGCGTTCTCCCAATCAGCTTCATGAGGTAGTCTCCTTGAATGGCTTTCCAACAGTCTTGAAATAGTTCCCAGAGGTGCTGAGCACTTATTGGCTGCTTTTCATTCACTCTGCGGTCCAATTAATCCCAAACCAGCTCAATTGGGTTTAGATCGGGTGATTGTGAAGGTCAGGTCATCTGATGCAGCACTCCATCACTTTCCGTCTTGGACAAGTAGCCTTACATAGCATGGAGGTGTGTTTGGAGTCATTGTCTTGGTGAAAAACAAATGATGGTCCCAGTAAGCGCAAACCAGATGGGATGGCATGGCGCTGCAGAATGTTGTGGTAACCATGCTGGTTAAGTTTGCCTTGAATTTTGAATTAATCACTATAGTGTCACCAGCAAAGCACCCCCACACCATCACATCTCCTCCTCCATGCTTCACAGTGGGAACCATCCGCTCACCTTCTCTGCATCTCACAAAGACACAGCGGTTGGAACCAAAAATCTCAAATTTGGACTCATCAGACCAAAGTACAGATTTCCACTGGTCTAATGTCCATTCCTTGTGTTTTTTGGCCCAAACAATTCTCTTCTTCTTCTTGTTCATCCTCAGTAGTGGCTTCTTCACAGCAATACGACCATGAAGGCCTGATTCATGCAGTCTCATCTGAACAGTTGATGTTGAGATTTGTCTGCTACTTGAACTCTGTGAAGACTTTATGTGGTCTCTAATCTGAGGTGCAGTTAAATAGCGGTTTCTGAGGCTCGTAACTCTAACGAACTTATCCTCTGCAACAGAGGTAACTCTTGGTCTTCCTTTCCTGGGGCGGTCCTCATGAGAGCCAGTTTCATCATAGCGTTTGATGGTTTTTGCAACTGCACTTGAGGATACATTCAAAGTTCTTGAAATTTGCCGTATCGACTATAACCTTCATGTCTGTCGTTTCTCTTTACTGAGTTGAGTGGTTGGTGCCATAATATGGATTACAACAGTAGTCAAATAGTGGTGTCCACTGTGTACTAACGCTACCTCTGCACAACACAACTGATGGTTTCAAACACATAAAGAAGGCAAGTAATGCCACAGATTGACTCTTGACAAAGCACACCTGTTAATTCAAAACCATTCCAGGAGACTAACTCATGAAGCTGTTTGAGAGAATGCCAAGAGTGTGCAAAGCTGTCATCCAAACAAAAGGGGGCTACTTTGAGGAATCTAAAATATAAAACATATTTTGATTTGTTAAACACTTTTTTGTTTACAACATAATGCCATATGTGTTATTTCATAGTTTTGATGTCTTCAGTATTAATCTACTATGCTGAAAATAATTGAAATAAACAAAAAACATAGAATGAGAAGGTGTGTCCATTTATATACACTCACACATTTGATATATATATATATATTAGGGGTGTGCACCGGCCACTTTTCGTGTTTTGTGTTTTGGTTTTGGATCTGGATCTTTCTTCGTGTTTTGGATCTGGATTGGTTTTGCCAAAACCACCCTTCCGTGTTTTGGGTTCTGGGTTTTGTGTTTTGGATCTGTATTTTTTTGAAACAAAGCATAAAAACAGCTAAAATCACAGAATTTGTAGGTTTTTCTGCTCCTATGCTATTATTAACCTCAATAACCTTAATTTCCACTCATTTCCAGTCTATTCTGAATACCTCACACCTCACAATAGTGTTTTTATGTCCAAAAGGTTGCACCGAGGTAGCTGGATGACTATGCTAAGCGACACGAGTGGGCGGCACAAACACGTGACCCATCTAGGCGTGAAACTGCAGTGGCAGACAGGATGGCATTGAAAAACTAGGCCCCAAACTGTACATAATGCAAAGAAAAAAAAGAGGTGCAAGATGGAATTGTCCTTGGGCCCTCCCACCCACCCTTATGTTGTATAAACAGGACATGCACACTTTAACAAACCAATCATTTCAGCGCCAGGGTCTGCCACACAACTGTGGCTGAAATGATTGGTTCGTTTGGGCCCCCACAAAACAAGCTGGCAATTAATCTGTCCCTGCACAAACTGGCTCTACGGAGGCAAGAAGTCGTCCTCATCCTCCTCATCCACAGATTCCTCACCCTCTTCAGTGTTATGTACATCCTCATCCTCACAGAGTATTAATTCGTCCCTGCTGGAACCACAGGTCCCTCTGTACGTTCTGGAGGCTGGTCTCCCTGGAAGAGTTGATCATTCATTTTATGAACATCATCTTCTCCACATTTTGTGGAAGCAACCTCCTACGCCTTTCGCTAACAAGGTTCCCGGCTGCACTAAACACTCTTTCGGAGTACACACTGGAGGGGGGGCAACTCAGGTAAAATAGAGCCAGTTTGTACAGGGACCTCCAAATTGCTTCTTTTTCCTGCCAGTACAGGTACGGACTGTCTGACATGCCTACTTGGATGCTGTCACCGATGTAATCCTTTAACAGACAGACGCACGCTTGTCGCTGCTGCTTTGAGGATTCAAGTGCGGCTACAGCCCACACAATTCACAAAGACAGAAAAAAAAAAAGAATATTTTTATTGTTTGTGGAGCACACTTTGAGGGTTACACCACCCTCTAACAGACAGACGCACGCTTGTCGCTGCTGCTTTGAGGATGCAAGTGCGGCTACAGCCCACACAATTCACAAAGACAGAAAAAAGAAGAAGAATATTTTTATTCTTTGTGTAGCACACTTTGAGGGTGTCACCACCCTTTAACAGACAGACGCACGCTTGTCGCTGCTGCTTTAAGGATGCAGGTGCGGCTACAGCCCACACATTTCACAAAGACCGAAAAAAAAAGAACAATATTTTAATTGTTTGTGTAGCACACTTTGAGGGTGTCACCACCCTTTAACAGACAGACGCACGCTTGTCGCTGCTGCTTTAAGGATGCAGGTGCGGCTACAGCCCACACAATTCACAAAGACAGAAAAAAGAAGAATATTTTTATTGTTTGTGTAGCACACTTTGAGGGTGTCACCACCCTTTAACAGACAGACGCACGCTTGTCGCTGCTGCTTTGAGGATGCAAGTGCGGCTACATCGCACACAAGTCACAAACACATTAAAAAAATAGTTTTTTATTTTTTGGAGCACTTTGAGAGTTACACCACCCTTTAACAGACAGACGCACGCTTGTCGCTGCTGCTTTAAGGATGCAGGTGCGGCTACAGCCCACACATTTCACAAATACCGAAAAAAAAGAACAATATTTTAATTGTTTGTGTAGAACACTTTGAGGGTGTCACCACCCTTTAACAGACAGACGCACGCTTGTCGCTGCTGCTTTAAGGATGCAGGTGCGGCTACAGCCCACACAATTCACATAGACAGATAAAAGAAGAAGAATATTTTTATTGTTTGTGTAGCACACTTTGAGGGTGTCACCACCCTTTAACAGACAGACGCACGCTTGTCGCTGCTGCTTTGAGGATGCAGGTGGAATCTAGACGGGATTTGGAACCGAGGACACACTACCTCCATCAATTGTCTAAATCCCACTGCACTAATGTCGGATACCGGACGCACGTCTAACACCAACATAGCAGTCAAGGCCTCAGTTATACGTTTTGCTTCAGGATGACTGCTGTCGTACTTCATCCTCATCGCTAGGGACTGTTGGAGGGTCAATTGTTTAGTAAAAGTAGTGATGTTCCTACTTCCTCTCTGGGATGATGAACAACTCCCAGCAGCAGCAACAGCACTAGTAGGAAGTGGTTCTTGATCTTTCCCTATTTTATTTTTATCAGAGAAAGTTTGGTCCTCCATTTATGTTATATTGATATATATACGTGCGGCTAAAGCGCACACAAACACAGAAAATATTTTTTTATTTTTGCTGGAGAGTAGTGCACTTTGTGGGTTACACCACCCTTTAAGAAATGAGCCAGCCGGCTCTTTACTTATGGGACACAGGCGCACGCTTGGCGCTGCTCCTTTGTTGATGCACGTGCAGCCACAGTGCACACAAGTCACAAACACAGAAAATATATATTTTTTTGGTTTGGAGTGTACTTTGGGGGTTACAGAACCCTTTAACGGTCAAGCCAGCCAGCCCTTTACTTATGACACAGGCGCACGCTTGGCACTACTTTGTTGATGCACGTGCGGCTACTGCGCACACAATTCACAAACACAGAAAATATTTTTTTTTTTGGTTTGGACTGGAGTGTACTTTGGGGGTTACAGCACCCTTTAATGGTCAAGCCAGCCGGCCCTTTACTTATGACACAGGCGCACACTTGGCACTACTTTGTTGATGCACGTGCGGCTACTGCGCACACAATTCACAAACACAGAAAATAATTTTTTTTCGGTTTGGACTGGAGTGTACTTTGGGGGTTACAGCACCCTTTAACGGTCAAGCCAGCCGGCCCTTTACTTATGACACAGGCGCACGCTTGGCACTACTTTGTTGATGCACGTGCGGCTACTGCGCACACAATTCACAAACACAGAAAATAATTTTTTTTTTGGTTTGGACTGGAGTGTACTTTCGGGGGTTACAGCACCCTTAACGGTCAAGCCAGCCGGCCCTTTACTTATGACACAGGCGCACGCTTGGCACTACTTTGTTGATGCACGTGCGGCTACTGCGCACACAATTCACAAACACAGAAAATAATTTTTTTTTGGTTTGGACTGGAGTGTACTTTCGGGGGTTACAGCACCCTTTAACGGTCAAGCCAGCCGGCCCTTTACTTATGACACAGGCGCACGCTTGGCACTACTTTGTTGATGCACGTGCGGCTACTGCGCACACAATTCACAAACACAGAAAATAATTTTTTTTTTGGTTTGGACTGGAGTGTACTTTCGGGGGTTACAGCACCCTTAACGGTCAAGCCAGCCGGCCCTTTACTTATGACACAGGCGCACGCTTGGCACTACTTTGTTGATGCACGTGCGGCTACTGCGCACACAATTCACAAACACAGAAAATAATTTTTTTTTGGTTTGGACTGGAGTGTACTTTCGGGGGTTACAGCACCCTTTAACGGTCAAGCCAGCCGGCCCTTTACTTATGACACAGGCGCACGCTTGGCACTACTTTGTTGATGCACGTGCGGCTACTGCGCACACAATTCACAAACACAGAAAATAATTTTTTTTTTGGTTTGGACTGGAGTGTACTTTCAGGGGTTACAGCACCCTTAACGGTCAAGCCAGCCGGCCCTTTACTTATGACACAGGCGCACGCTTGGCACTACTTTGTTGATGCACGTGCGGCTACTGCGCACACAATTCACAAACACAGAAAATAATTTTTTTTTGGTTTGGACTGGAGTGTACTTTCGGGGGTTACAGCACCCTTTAACGGTCAAGCCAGCCGGCCCTTTACTTATGACACAGGGGCACGCTTGGCACTACTTTGTTGATGCACGTGCGGCTACTGCGCACACAATTCACAAACACAGAAAATAATTTTTTTTTTGGTTTGGACTGGAGTGTACTTTGGGGGTTACAGCACCCTTTAACGGTCAAGCCAGCCGGCCCTTTACTTATGACACAGGCGCACGCTTGGCACTACTTTGTTGATGCACGTGCGGCTACTGCGCACACAATTCACAAACACAGAAAATAATTTTTTTTTTGGTTTGGACTGGAGTGTACTTTCGGGGGTTACAGCACCCTTAACGGTCAAGCCAGCCGGCCCTTTACTTATGACACAGGTGCACGCTTGGCACTACTTTGTTGATGCACGTGCGGCTACTGCGCACACAATTCACAAACACAGAAAATAATTTTTTTTTTGGTTTGGACTGGAGTGTACTTTCGGGGGTTACAGCACCCTTAACGGTCAAGCCAGCCGGCCCTTTACTTATGACACAGGCGCACGCTTGGCACTACTTTGTTGATGCACGTGCGGCTACTGCGCACACAATTCACAAACACAGAAAATAATTTTTTTTTGGTTTGGACTGGAGTGTACTTTCGGGGGTTACAGCACCCTTAACGGTCAAGCCAGCCGGCCCTTTACTTATGACACAGGCGCACGCTTGGCACTACTTTGTTGATGCACGTGCGGCTACTGCGCACACAATTCACAAACACAGAAAATAATTTTTTTTTTGGTTTGGACTGGAGTGTACTTTCGGGGGTTACAGCACCCTTAACGGTCAAGCCAGCCGGCCCTTTACTTATGACACAGGTGCACGCTTGGCACTACTTTGTTGATGCACGTGCGGCTACTGCGCACACAATTCACAAACACAGAAAATAATTTTTTTTTTGGTTTGGACTGGAGTGTACTTTCGGGGGTTACAGCACCCTTTAACGGTCAAGCCAGCCGGCCCTTTACTTATGACACAGGCGCACGCTTGGCACTACTTTGTTGATGCACGTGCGGCTACTGCGCACACAATTCACAAACACAGAAAATAATTTTTTTTTTGGTTTGGACTGGAGTGTACTTTCGGGGGTTACAGCACCCTTAACGGTCAAGCCAGCCGGCCCTTTACTTATGACACAGGCGCACGCTTGGCACTACTTTGTTGATGCACGTGCGGCTACTGCGCACACAATTCACAAACACAGAAAATAATTTTTTTTTGGTTTGGACTGGAGTGTACTTTCGGGGGTTACAGCACCCTTTAACGGTCAAGCCAGCCGGCCCTTTACTTATGACACAGGCGCACGCTTGGCACTACTTTGTTGATGCACGTGCGGCTACTGCGCACACAATTCACAAACACAGAAAATATATTATTTTTTTAGCACTTGGGGGGAGCACCCCTGATGGACAGAGCACCCCCTGGACAACACTACAGCACTCCTTTAGGACTGGGACACTGCACAGGACTTTGGAGTGGACACAGCCCCTATGGAGAACTGACTGCACAACACAGTCCAGCCAGCCCCTATGGACTTTGAAGTAGTGGACACAGCCCCTATTAACAACAGCAGCACAGCACAACACAGCCAACCCCTATGGACTTTGAAGTAGTGGACAACAGCAGCACTACACTACACTACACTACACTACACAGCCCTAACTCCCACCCTCCCTCTTCACTGTCCACAGCCGAGTGAGAAAATGGCGCCGACGCGGGTACCTTATATAGGATCCAAAACCCGCGAGACTCGGAAGGCGGGATGATGACGTTTTGCCTCGATTTCAGATCCGAGTCAGGCGGGAAAAGTCGAGCCTGACTCGGATCGGACTCGGATCGGGGGGGCTCGGGGGGGTTCGGATTTCAGAAATCCGAACCCGCTCACCCCTAATATATATATATATAAATATATAGACAGACACACACATACTGTATATACAGTGTATATATATATATATATATACACACAAACACACTCACACATATATGTATATACTAGGGGTGTGCACCGGCCACTTTTCGTGTTTTGTGTTTTGGTTTTGGATCTGGATCTTTCTTCGTGTTTTGGATCTGGATTGGTTTTGCCAAAACCACCCTTCCGTGTTTTGGGTTCTGGGTTTTGTGTTTTGGATCTGTATTTTTTTGAAAAAAAGCATAAAAACAGCTAAAATCACAGAATTTGTAGGTTTTTCTGCTCCTATGCTATTATTAACCTCAATAACCTTAATTGCCACTCATTTCCAGTCTATTCTGAACACCTCACAATAGTGTTTTTATGTCCAAAAGGTTGCACCGAGGTAGCTGGATGACTATGCTAAGCGACACGAGTGGGCGGCACAAACACGTGACCCATCTAGGCGTGATACTGCAGTGGCAGACAGGATGGCAGTTTGAAAAACTAGGCCCCAAACTGTACATAATGCAAAGAAAAAAAAGAGGTGCAAGATGGAATTGTCCTTGGGCCCTCCCACCCACCCTTATGTTGTATAAACAGGACATGCACACTTTAACAAACCAATCATTTCAGCGCCAGGGTCTGCCACACAACTGTGGCTGAAATGATTGGTTCGTTTGTCCCTGCACAAACTGGCTCTACGGAGGCAAGATGTCATCCTCATCCTCCTCATCCACCGATTCCTCACCCTCTTCAGTGTGTACATCCTCATCCTCACAAAGTATTAACTCATCCCCACTTGAATCCACCACCACAGGTCCTTCTTTACGTTCTGGAGGCTGGTCTCCCTGGAAGAGCTGATAATTCATTTTGATGAACATCATCTTCTCCACATTCTGTGGAAGCAACCTCCTACGCCTTTCGCTGACAAGTTCCCGGCTGCACTAAACACTCTTTCGGAGTACACACTGGAGGGGGGGCAACTCAGGTAAAATACAGCCAGTTTGTACAGGGGCCTCCAAATTGCCTCTTTTTCCTGCCAGTACAGGTACGGACTGTCTGACATGCCTACTTGGATGCTGTCACCGATGTAATCCTCCACCGTTCTGTCAATGGTGACAGTATCATATGCAGTGACAGTAGACATGTCAGAAATTGTTGCCAGGTCCTTCAGTCCAGACCAGATGTCCAAACTTGGTCCTGCCTGCCCTGCATCACCGCCAGCGGGTTGCTTAGGATACCTAAGTTTTTTCCTGGCAGCCCCAGTTGCGGGAGAAAATGAAGAAGGAGCTGTTGACGTGTCACATTCCGCTTCAGCTGACAGTGTGTTCACCAGCAGGTCTTTGCACCTCTGCAGGCTTGTGTCGGCCGGAAAGAGAGACACCACATAGGCTTTAAACCTAGGATCGAGCACGGTGGCCAAAATGTAGTGGTCTGCTTTCAACAGATTGACCACCCTGGAATCCTGGCAAAGCGAATGAAGGGCTTCATCCACAAGTCCCACATGCCGAGCGGAATCGCTCCATCTTAGCTCCTCCTTCACTTTCTCCAGCTGCTTCTGCAAAAGCCTGATGAGGGGAATGACCTGACTCAAGCTGGCAGTGTCTGAACTGACTTCACGTGTGGCAAGTTCGAAGGGCTGGAGAACCTTGCACAACACAGAAATCATTCTCCACTGCACTTGAGTCAGGTGCATACCCCCTCCTTTGCCTATGTCATAGGTGGATGTATAGGCTTGTATGGCCTTTTGCTGCTCCTCCATCCTCTGAAGCATATAGAGGGTTGAGTTCCACCGCGTCACAACCTCTTACTTCAGGTGATGGCGGGGCAGGTTCAAGAGTGTTTGCTGGCGCTCCAGTCTTCGGCACGCAGTCACTGAATGGCGAAAGTGGCCAGAAATTTTTCGGGCCACCCAAAGCATCTCCTGCACGCCCCTGTCGCTTTTCAGAAAATTCTGCACCACCAAGTTTATTGTGTGAGCAAAACATGGGACGTGCTGGAATTTGCCCAGATGTAATGCCCGCACAATATTGGTGGCGTTGTCAGATATCACAAATCCCCAGGAGAGTCTAAGTGGGGGAAGCCACTGGGCGATGATTTCCCTCAGTTTCTCTAAGAGGTTGTCGGCGGTGTGCCTCTTACTGAAACTGGTGATACACAGCGTAGCCTGCCTTGGAACGAGCTGGCGTTTCTGAGATGCTGCTACTGGTGACGCTGCTGCTGTTGCTGCGTAAGGTGATACATCTACCCAGTGGGCTGTCACAGTCATATAGTCCTTAGTCTGCCCTGTTCTACTTGTCCACATGTCCGTGGTTAAGTGGACATTGTGTACAACAGCATTTTTCAGGACACTGAGGACACTTTTTCTGACGTTTCTGTACAGTCTCGGTATCGCCTGCCTAGTGAAGTGGAATCTAGACGGGATTTGGAACCGGGGACACACTACCTCCATCAATTGTCTAAATCCCACTGCACTAATGGCGGATACCGGACGCACGTCTAACACCAACATAGCAGTCAAGGCCTCAGTTATACATTTTGCTTCAGGATGACTGCTGTCGTACTTCATCCTCCTCGCTAAGGACTGTTGGAGGGTCAATTGTTTAGTAAAAGTAGTGGTGTTCCTACTTCCTCTCTGGGATGATGAACGACTCCCAGCAGCAGCAACAGCAGCAGCGGCAGCAGTAGGCGTAGCAATGCAGGATCCTCCGGAGGAATCCCGGATAGGAGAGTCAGTCATGCCAGTGACATGGCCTGCAGGACTACTTCCGATCCTGACTAAGGAGGAAATTGACGAGGAGGGAGTTGATGGTGTGGTTTGCAGGCGCTTGGATACAACAGGACAATGGGATTTAGGTGTCCCTGGATTGCTTACGGTCTTAGCCAAAGTTTCTGAACTTGACAGTAACTTTTTATGAACGCGCTGCAGGTGCCATATAAGGGAGGATGTTCCTAGGTGGTTGATGTCCCTACCCCTACTTATTTCACCTTTACATATGGTACATATGGCAAGACAGTTGTTGTCTGGATTTGGATAGAAATATTGCCAGACCAAGGAGGTGGAATGTTTGGTCTTCTGCCCAGGCATGACCGTGATGGGCTTTTTCATCCCACGGACAACAATTGTCTCCCCCGGAGCCTGATTTAAACAAACCACATCACCATCAGAATCCTCCTCGCCAACTTCCTCCTCAGCGCCAGCTACACCAGTATCCTCATCCTGTTGTACTTCAACAGTGACATCTTCAATTTGCATATCAGCAAGAGGACTGTGGGTGCTCCTTTCAGCACTTGCAGGGGGCGTGCAAATGGTGGAAAGAGCCACCTCTTCCCGTCCAGTGCTGGGAAGGTCAGGCATCGCAACCACCACCACACTTGGACTCTCCTTGGGGATTTGTGATATCTTCTTAGAAAGCACAGTTCTTCGCTGTGCTTTTGCCAGCTTAACTCTTTTGATTTTTTTAGTGGGAGGAGGGCTTCCATCGTCATGTGAAGCTGAACCACTAGTCATGAACATACTAGGGATCGACCGTAGCCGTTCCTTGCAACTCCGTGTCGTAAATGGCATATTGGCAAGTTTACGTTTCTCTTCAGCTGATTTAAATGTTTTTTTCAAGGTCATTTTCCTGAACTTTGTCATTTGGGATTGTATGTGCCCTCTATTATGACATTGGGCATCGGCCTTGGCAGACGACGTTGATGGTATGTTATCGTCTATGTCATGATTAGTGGCAGCAGCTTCAGCACTAGGAGGAAGTGGTTCTAGATCTTTCTCTATTTTATATTTATCGGAGAAAGTTTGGTCCTCCATTTATGTTGTATCGATTTGATATATACGTGCGGCTAAACACAGAAAATATTTTTTATTTTTGCTGGAGAGTAGTGCACTTTGTGGGTTACACCAGCCTTTAAGAAATGAGCCAGCCAGCTCTTTACTTATGGGACACAAGCGCACGCTTGGCGCTGCTCCTTTGTTGATGCACGTGCGGCTACTGCGCACACAATTCACAAACACAGAAAATATTTTTTTTTTGGTTTGGACTGGAGTGTACTTAGGGGGTTACAGCACCCTTTAACGGTCAAGCCAGCCGGCCCTTTACTTATGACACAGGTGCACGCTTGGCACTACTTTGTTGATGCACGTGCAGCTACTGCGCACACAATTCACAAACACAGAAAATATTTTTTTTTTTGGTTTGGACTGGAGTGTACTTTGGGGGTTATAGCACCCTTTAACAGTCAAGCCAGCCGGCCCTTTACTTATGACACAGGCGCACGCTTGGCACTACTTTGTTGATGCACGTGCGGCTACTGCGCACACAATTCACAAACACAGAAAATAATTTTTTTTTTGGTTTGGACTGGAGTGTACTTTGGGGGTTACAGCACCCTTTAACGGTCAAGCCAGCCGGCCCTTTACTTATGACACAGGCACACGCTTGGCACTACTTTGTTGATGCACGTGCGGCTACTGCGCACACAATTCACAAACACAGAAAATATTTTTTTTTTGGTTTGGACTGGAGTGTACTTTGGGGGTTACAGCACCCTTTAACGGTCAAGCCAGCCGGCCCTTTACTTATGACACAGGCGCACGCTTGGCACTACTTTGTTGATGCACGTGCGGCTACTGCGCACACAATTCACAAACACAGAAAATATTTTTTTTTTTGGTTTGGACTGGAGTGTACTTTGGGGGTTACAGCGCCCTTTAACGGTCAAGCCAGCTGGCCCTTTACTTATGACACAGGCGCACGCTTGGCACTACTTTGTTGATGCACGTGCGGCTACTGCGCACACAATTCACAAACACAGAAAATATATATTTTTTGGGTTTGGAGTGTACTTTGGGGGTTACAGCACCCTTTAACGGTCAAGCCAGCCGGCCCTTTACTTATGACACAGGCGCACGCTTGGCACTACTTTGTTGATGCACGTGCGGCTACTGCGCACACAATTCACAAACACAGAAAAAATATTTTGTTATTTGGTTTGGAGTTTACTTTGGGGGATACAGCACTCTTTAATGGTCAAGCCAGCCGGCCCTTTACTTATGACACAGGCGCACGCTTGGCACTACTTTGTTAATGCACGTGCGGCTACTGCGCACACAATTCACAAACACAGAAAATATTTTTTTTTTTGGTTTGGACTGGAGTGTACTTTGGGGGTTACAGCACCCTTTAACGGTCAAGCCAGCCGGCCCTTTACTTATGACACAGGCGCACGCTTGGCACTACTTTGTTGATGCACGTGCGGCTACTGCGCACACAATTCACAAACACAGAAAATATATAATTTTTTGGTTTGGAGTGTACTTTGGGGGTTACAGCACCCTTTAACGGTCAAGCCAGCCGGCCCTTTACTTATGACACAGGCGCACGCTTGGCACTACTTTGTTGATGCACGTGCGGCTACTGCGCACACAATTCACAAACACAGAAAAAATATTTTGTTATTTGGTTTGGAGTGTACTTTGGGGGTAACAGCACCCTTTAACGGTCAAGCCCGCCTGCCCTTTACTTATGACACAGGCGCACGCTTGGCACTACTTTGTTGATGCACGTGCGGCTACTGCGCACACAATTCACAAACACAGAAAATTATTTTTTTTTTGGTTTGGACTGGAGTGTACTTTGGGGGTTACAGCACCCTTTAATGGTCAAGCAAGCCGGCCCTTTACTTATGACACAGGCGCACGCTTGGCACTACTTTGTTGATGCACGTGTGGCTACTGCGCACACAATTCACAAACACAGAAAATAATTTTTTTTTGGTTTGGACTGGAGTGTACTTTGGGGGTTACAGCACCCTTTAACGGTCAAGCCAGCTGGCCCTTTACTTATGACACAGGCGCACGCTTGGCACTACTTTGTTGATGCACGTGCGGCTACTGCGCACACAATTCACAAACACAGAAAAAATATTTTGTTATTTGGTTTGGAGTTTACTTTGGGGGTTACAGCACCCTTTAACGGTCAAGCCAGCCAGCCCTTTACTTATGACACAGGCGCACGCTTGGCACTACTTTGTTGATGCACGTGCTGCTACTGCGCACACAATTCACAAACACAGAAAATAATTTTTTTTTTGGTTTGGACTGGAGTGTACTTTGGGGGTTACAGCACCCTTTAACGGTCAAGCCAGCCGGCCCTTTACTTATGACACAGGCGCACGCTTGGCACTACTTTGTTGATGCACGTGCGGCTACTGCGCACACAATTCACAAACACAGAAAATATATTTTTATTTGGTTTGGAGTGTACTTTGGGGGTTACAGCACCCTTTAATGGTCAAGCCAGCCGGCCCTTTACTTATGACACAGGCGCACGCTTGGCACTACTTTGTTGATGCACGTGCGGCTACTGCGCACACAATTCACAAACACAGGTAAAATATTTTGTTATTTGGTTTGGAGTGTACTTTGGTGGTTACAGCACCCTTTAACGGTCAAGCCAGCTGGCCCTTTTCCTTATGACACAGGCGCACGCTTGACACTACTTTGTTGATGCACGTGCGGCTACTGCGCACACAATTCACAAACACAGAAAATAATTTTTTTTTTGGTTTGGACTGGAGTGTACTTTGGGGGTTACAGCACCCTTTAACGGTCAAGCAAGCCGGCCCTTTACTTATGACACAGGCGCACGCTTGGCACTACTTTGTTGATGCACGTGTGGCTACTGCGCACACAATTCACAAACACAGAAAATAATTTTTTTTTGGTTTGGACTGGAGTGTACTTTGGGGGTTACAGCACCCTTTAACGGTCAAGCCAGCCGGCCCTTTACTTATGACACAGGCGCACGCTTGGCACTACTTTGTTGATGCACGTGCGGCTACTGCGCACACAATTCACAAACACAGAAAATATTTTTTTATTTGGTTTGGAGTGTACTTTGGGGGTTACAGCACCCTTTAACGGTCAAGCCAGCCGGCCCTTTACTTATGACACAGGCGCACGCTTGGCACTACTTTGTTGATGCACGTGCGGCTACTGCGCACACAATTCACAAACACAGAAAAAATATTTTGTTATTTGGTTTGGAGTGTACTTTGGTGGTTACAGCACCCTTTAACGGTCAAGCCAGCCGGCCCTTTTCCTTATGACACAGGCGCACGCTTGGCACTACTTTGTTGATGCACGTGCGGCTACTGCGCACACAATTCACAAACACAGAAAATTATTTTTTTTTTGGTTTGGACTGGAGTGTACTTTGGGGGTTACAGCACCCTTTAACGGTCAAGCCAGCCGGCCCTTTACTTATGACACAGGCGCACGCTTGGCACTACTTTGTTGATGCACGTGCGGCTACTGCGCACACAATTCACAAACACAGAAAATATTTTTTTTTTTGGTTTGGAGTGTACTTTGGGGGTTACAGCACCCTTCAACGGTCAAGCCAGCCGGCCCTTTACTTATGACACAGGCGCACGCTTGGCACTACTTTGTTGATGCACGTGCGGCTACTGCGCACACAATTCACAAACACAGAAAATAATTTTTTTTTTGGTTTGGACAGGAGTGTACTTTGGGGGTTACAGCACCCTTTAACGGTCAAGCCAGCCGGCCCTTTACTTATGACACAGGCGCACGCTTGGCACTACTTTGTTGATGCACGTGCGGCTACTGCGCACACAATTCACAAACACAGAAAATATATTTTTATTTGGTTTGGAGTGTACTTTGGGGGTTACAGCACCCTTTAATTGTCAAGCCAGCCGGCCCTTTACTTATGACACAGGCGCAAGCTTGGCACTACTTTGTTGATGCACGTGCGGCTACTGCGCACACAATTCACAAACACAGAAAAAATATTATTTTTTTAGCACTTGGGGGGAGCACCCCTGATGGACAGAGCACCCCCTGGACAACACTACAGCACCCCTTTAGGACTGGGACACTGCACAGGACTTTGGAGTGGACACAGCCCCTATGGAGAACTGACTGCACAACACAGTCCAGCCAGCCCCTATGGACTTTGAAGTAGTGGACACAGCCCCTATTAACAACAGCAGCACAGCACAACACAGCCAGCCCCTATGGACTTTGAAGTAGTGGACAACAGCAGCGCAGCACAGCACAGCACAACACTACTCTGCACTACACTACACTACACTACACAGCCCAGGCAGCCCTAACTCCCACCCTCCCTCTTCACTGTCCACAGCTGAGTTAGAAAATGGCGCCGACGCGGGTACCTTATATAGGATCCAAAACCCGCGAGACCCGGAAGGCGGGATGATAATGTTTTGCCTCGATTTCAGATCCGAGTCAGGCGGGAAAAGTCGAGCCTGACTCTGATCTGACTCGGATCGGGGGGGTTCGGGGGGGTTCGGATTTCAGAAATCCGAACCCGCTCACCCCTAGTATATACACATACATACATATTGTAACACGGGATGTAGAAATGAGGATACAAGACAGGCAGGTACTCGGCAAGGCAGAGTCTTTAATAGCAGCAGATACAGCACTTCAGCATAATTAGGATAGGCCTGGACACACACAGGCACATAACAGAAAATAAACAACTGAACATAAAAGGTCCCAGCACTCCTCATGCTTAGAAGTCAGCAGTGACTTGCAGCCACAATTGGCCATGCTCACCCAGCATAGCCCTTGGTGCCTGGCACTACAACCCTAAGGCCTATGAACTGGCCACTAGTCAGCATTAGTGCAAAGAGCAACAGGTGTATGAGAGTTTTAAATCACTCCTGTGCTGCTGACTTCCTGCTGGCTCTGGGCGACCTGGAAAACCCAGAGTTCCACATCTCCATTTTGAGCTGTACAGCCCAGAAAATCTGGACTTCCAAATTCCTGTTGCAGCTACAGAATTTGCCGGTCTTGTTTTCCTCTCCCATTGTGACAACCTGGAATTCCACTGCTAATACAGAACAGGCTTTACTCCAGCCACCCTTGGAGAGGTCTGATCCCACAGGAATGTGTGAGAGACAACCCTTCTCACCACAATATATATATATATATATATATATATATATATTGCTATATGTACGCACACATACATAGACACATATGCACATATACATTAGATATACAGTACATTGCATATACATTACTGGTGTTCTGGTGTCAGAGGCAGTAGCAGCAGCAGAAGTTGGACCAGGCCACTGCACTGACACGATTTGCTGGTCTTTGAAGAGGGGGCGGAGCCAAATGCAGTGGGGGGGCAGGGATTAATCACAAGCCATGGCAGAGAGCTCCATTAAATGAAAAAAAAAAGGTTCATCAGGGGGATGCGGCTGGGGACAGTGTGTGGGGGCCCCTTTGTGTGGGGGCCCTGGGGTGACAGTCCCTGTCACCCCTATTATATTCCGGCCCTGCTGGCAGGACACAACAATTAGGCATGGAAGAAGTGCCAAGCCTTGAACTGTGAGGGAAGTCACGGGTTGAGATATAATATGCTAGAAAATCAGGAGAATAGTTAACTGAGCTTTGACAAAAGGCAAAGGCAACAAGCTGTCCAAGAGTAATTCGGGACATACATGTACAGGCTAATTCCCCATTCTGCTGTTTCTGTGATCCATTGGGGAATCAGCAAAATACAGCATGTTTAAATTCCCAGGCTTGCCGATTCCATTAATTTTTGGGACTGAATTGACAAATAGGGATTGTACAACATGTTGGATTTTATCTATGCCCTAACCCAGGCATTGGCAGAACACGGAATTGCCCCGATAGCTGCCTGATGTATGGGCAACATTAGAAAGAACATGGAGGTATGTATGACTGGAGTGTCATAAACCTCTGGTCAGTTACGTGACACACTCTGTTACACAGAAAACGAGCAGTGGGCTGTGGGTGGGGCTTGGGTCTGTTCTTATTGGTCAGTAACATATCAGTTGGGTTAGGGGTGGAGATTGTTGAAGGGATATTGTGGGAAATTATAGTTGTTCCCTCTCTTTCTTCTGGAGAAGTGATGGAGTGGAGCTTGAGGGTGGTGGAGTTTTGTACAGCTCACCAACCGCTGAGTGTATGCTGCTTGTGGGTAGCAGTGCAGGATACTGGAACAACGGTTTTGCAGGATAACATGTCAGGTCTTTCAGAGCTAAGTGGGAGACATTCATCTCCAACTGTGTCACTCTCTCACAGTAATGACAAGACGGCCCCTGCACATGTTCAGTAGTGATCTTCTCAGCCATCTTGATAAAGGGCATGAAGCAGTGGTGTAACTAGGGTATTTGGAGCCCAGGGCAAATTGAAAAATGGAGCACCCCCTCTATGCGCGTGTGCTGAAAAATGGGCGTGGCCACTAAAAATGGGGCGTGTCAACATGACACACACCCCTTTCTCGTCACTCTGGAAACATTCCTTTCTATTCCATATACACCTTAATGCAGTGCCCCTTATACAGTCCCCCCTATGCAGTGACCCCAGTAGTGGTCCATCTTATGCAGACCCCCAGTAGTGCCCCTTATACAGTACCCCAGTAGTGTTCACCCTTATGCAGACCCCCAGTAGTGATCCACCCTATGCAGTGCCCCTTATACAGTGCCCCCTGTAGTGGTCCCCCCTATACAGGCCCCCAGTAGTGCTTCCTCTTATGCAGGCCCCCAGCAGTGATTCCCCCTATGCAGTGCCCTTATACAGTGCCCCCTGTAGTGGCCCCCCCTATACAAGCCCCAATAGTGTCCCTTCTTATGCAGGCCCCAGTAGGGATCCTCTCTAGGAAGGTGCCCCTTATACAGTACCTCCAGTAGTGCCCCCTTGTGTAGCCCCCCATTAGTTCCCCTTATACAGTGCCCCCAGTAGTGGTCCCCCTCATGCAGGCCCCAAGTAGTGATCCCCCTAGGCAGTGCCCCTTATACAGTGCCCCCTGTAGTGGTCCCCCCTATGCAGGCCCCCAGTAGTGCCCCTTCTTATGCAGGCCCCCAGTAGTGATTCCCCCCTATGCAGTGCCCCTTATACAGTGCCCCATGCAGTGGTCCCCCCTATTTAGGCCCACAGTAGTGATCCCTTCTATACAGTGCCCCTTATACAGTGCCCCCTGTAGTGGTCCCCCCTCAGCAAGCCCCCAGTAGTGCCTCTTCTTATGCAGGCTCCCAGTAGTGATCCCCCCTATACAGTGTCCCTTATACAGTGCCCCCTGTAGCAGTCCCCTCTATGCAGGCACCCAGTAGTGCTCCTTCTTATGCAGGCCCCAACAGTGATCCCCTATGCAGTGCCCCTTATAATACAGTGCCCCCTGTAGTGGTCCCCCTTATGCAGGCCCCCATTAGTTCCCCTATTACAATTCCCCCAGTAGTGGACCCCCTTATGCAGGCCCCCAGTAGTGATCCCTCTATGCTGTGCCCCTTATACAGTGCCGCCTGTAGTGGTCCTCCCTATTCAGTGCCCCAGGACTAGTAGTGGTCCCCCCTGTGCAGTGCCCCCCAAAGTAAGCCCATTGTATAGTTCCCCCAGTAGTAATCCCCCCTATGCAGTGCCAGTAGTAGTCCCCCCCAGTAATAGTCCCCTCCAATGCAGTGCCCCCAGTAGTAGTCTACTCCCCAAGTAGTAGTCCCAAGTAGTGGTCCCCCCCGATGCAGTGCCCCCAGTAGTTGTCCCCCCATAGTAGTCCCCAGTAGTGTTCCCCCCCGATGCAGGTCCCCCAGTAGGAGTCCCCCTCCCAGCAGGCACACACATAAAAAAACCAAAGACCACTTACCTGAATCCCGGCACCTGCTCCCCTCATCGTCATCCACTCCTCTGTCCTCCCGGCCGGGCCACTCTGCATTATGGGATGTCTCTCCCATTGCCCACTGCAGCAGCCAGAAGATGGAGCTAATGAGTGAGCTCCAGCCCGGCTCCACCAGTGGGCGCAGCAGTCAATGACAATCTGTATGACTCTCATTGACTGATAACTAAAACAACCACACAGCCGGTGGCTATGTGTTTGTTACTGTGTAGTGCTGACCGAACTCCGTCCAGTCAGCACTACACTGCCGCAGTATCCTGGACTGCAGACGGCGGCACCCCCCGCACCACCGGTCCGATGGCGCCCAAGGCACAAGCTCTGCTTGACCCACCTTAGTTATGCCACTGGCATGAAGCCTCCCTGGAGAACAGGAAGACTGGAATCTTTTCATAGCGCACTTGTTTTTCAACAATTTCTCCCTCTGTTGCACCATAATAGCAGGACAACTAGACCCAGAATGGACATGCAGAAAGAATCGACCAGTGGACAATATATCAGACAACTCATAATAACATCTTTTATGCTCTGTCCTCTCTACATTCTTTATTAGTAATTAATTATAGCAGAGGGCAGATTTTGATCTTTTTTTTTAATATATTTTAAAAGATTCATATATTGCCAGGGGACAAAGAAAAAAAAACTAAAGATGAATGAAATGCAAGTCAGTTTAAAGTTCAGCAAGCTCTCTGAATCCTGCCACACAAGAGCAGATCAAATATCGATCCCACATTAATTATTCATTACTGGGAATTAACCTCAGTTGCCATTCGCACCATAGACCGAAAGATGACAGAAGTTTATTTCTTAATATTTGTAAAGCATGGGCTTTATTGATAGGGTCAGCCTTCTGGATCGACATACAGTTGTAAAAGATATTCTCCAAACATATTTTATACTAATTGTTTAATTTGTAGGTATTCATCAAAAAGTTTATTCTAAACATTAAATAATCCATGACTACATAGGGGCGCATCAAAAATCATTAAAGCAGAAAATAAATTACTAATTGATTTGTTGTCAATTCAACAGTGAGTGGCCTATCTTAGTTTACTTATTAATCAAAGTTTATACTAATTATTGTGTTGTATTGTCTTAGATAAACATTTGTCTTATTTTTTTGTCTGCTTTACTTTTTTTGTGTCTTGTCAGTTTATTTGTGTGTGCTGTGGTGTGCTTGTGAGGAGTGTAGTGTTAGTGTAGGTTTCTGTGTCTGATTTGTGTTGTTTGTTATTTGTTTGGATGGATGAGGAGAGAAGGAGGTGCAGAGAAAAGGTAGGGAAGCTCAGTGCCGTAGAGAACTGTGTCGGGCCCTGGCACTTTCAGGGAACATGATCTAATGTAAGGAGGCACCACACCCCCTTACAGAGCATCCAACAGGGGGGGCGCTGTGTGCCCCTCAGCCAGGGTCAAATCCAGGGGGGTGTGATCAGTGTGATCGCTCCCTCCTGCAGAGCCAGAGGAGACTGGGCATCTGCCTGGCCCCTCCTTAATCCTGGGCCCAGGTAAACAGTACAGTACCTGCTTAGAAGGTGAAGTAGGAGCCAGGGTCATAAGAGGAGAGGGAGACAGGGAAAATGAAATCTGGAGTCTTTTTAAGTTAATGTGGCCCTGGCCCCCCACATTCACCAAAGCTTGGTGAGTGTTTTTAGAAAAGCCAACATACACCACTATAAACATGTGTTATATCTACATGTCATTAGATAATAGTGAGCTCACTTAGGACCTGATTCAGACTTGGTAATAGAGAGAGATATCTCTGTCAACTGATCATCTTGGTGAAACCATGCTGCACTGCAGGTGGGGCAGATTTAAAATGTGCAGAGAGATTTAGATTTGGGAGGAGTGTTTCCAAACTGACATCTAAATTGTAAAGTAATAATAAAGCTGTGCAGTATTTGTGGGCTACATGCAAAAGCAGCCAGTATTTGCCCCACATGTAATAAAATGTATGTATTTACACCCCTTTCATTGCAATATGGTTTGTTCAAGTACACAGTTGAGAGAGATGTCTCTCTCTATTCCCAAGTCTGAATCAGGCCCTAAGTACAGTGTATTGGTAAGTTTTCACACTGAAGGTAGGCAGACACAATGGGGGTGATTCAAATGTTGTGCCGGTGGCTTTTTTTTAAGACGCCCAACAGAGCAATTCAATTGTTGCTCTGTCAGGGCGCGATAGCCGCTGGCACCGGCATTTCTGCACGCACTCAAGAGGGTGCGAGCAGAAATGTGTGTAAAACCCCCTGGTTAGGGCGCACTAACCACAGTTAGCACGCCCTAACCAGAATTTTTGATGGGTTTAGCCATTTCTCATAGGCGGCGAAGAGGGCGAAAATTAATGAGCACCCAGAACAATTGAATAGCAAACTGGGCGCTCATTAATTATCACAACCTAAAAAAACATTTGAATCGCCCCCAATGTTTTTGGTTGTTTTATACAGTAGCAATCTAATGTTCATATCCTATCCTGATTGCTTACAGCTCAAACTAGGAGAAGATGCCCAAGCCAGAGTCACATTAGTTGAGGATGAAGAAGTGACAAGTATTCTTTATTTTTTTACAAAATTTTAAACATACATGAAAATTAAGGTTCGTCAGGGGTCAATATTCATGAGGCCTCTATGGCCACTCCACCTCTAGATATTGTGCCTCCTGTTCTGGAACAAACGGATCCGACATCATGTTCTGCTCATGTTTAGCCATCATATAAAGGTCCAGTTTCTTGTTCAAAATTGTGATTTTACGGACTTCTTCCCCAAACATACTAATAATAATGTTCAGTAACAAGCTGGATCCATTGTATGTAAACTCTGATCAACTGTGGCCTACTTTAAACATAGGATTCCAACTGTTTCTGGCCCAAAAAGTACCTTAAAAATAGGCATGTACTGTACCGTAACCTTAATGGTAATTTTGCAGTATTCAATAAAGTATTAAACTTTGTTCTCCAATACATTGCAATCACACACATTAATACCTGTGTATTCATTCCTGTAAAGTAAACATATCTCTCCTGGAAGAGTCTGCCACACATGATCCAAGTCCTGACAAGGCGGAAGACATGGTGACTTTGCATTTGATGTCCGTGTCCCCACGAGTGCAAGCTGGGCAGGAATAAAACTATAGAGGCCATCCATGAAGCATCACCGACACCTGGTAGAGATGTTGAAACTGAGATACTGGAGGGCATAGCAGCATTTGAGCATACAAAGGTTGAGTTTGTGGCCACACAAATGCAGCAAAACACCCAAGCGAACAGACAGTTAAAGCAAATTAATCATACTTTATCCAGTATTAATTCCAATTACCAGGGGTTGTAAACAGCCAAAGAGTCACAAACTAGTGCCATAATTTGGTTACAATTAGAATGCAAGAAGCCCAATTAAATGCTACACGCACTATGCCTGAGGCACATACTAATGCTATATGTGAATTAAGTAATTATTTAGCATCCTTAGGTGCATAAATTGTTGTTCGCATACCAGAATGCAAACTTCCCATTTCAGTGAGCAGCACCCAACCACACAGCTCAGCATCACCAACTCCACCTAGACGTAGCCTCCGTATTCATGGTGGTCCTACATGCAGAAACCCTGATGACCCATGCCCAGCATCACTTCCTAAAAGGTAACTATAATATTCAATTATTACCTCACATTAAGGTTTCTTTTCTGCAGACTTATCCGTAAAATGTTTGTTGGTTTCTTTATTGGATGTGTCTACAAAATGTTCACGTAGAAACCAATTTATTTTGCAAACCAACACAAATTGGCATTGTGGTTATGTGCAAAGTTTTTCACTATATGTTTAAGCTGGCAGAGTTAATCTTATTTTTTTTTTACAATAGTTTACATTGTTTTTATTTTTCAAAACAATTTTCCGTGCCGAAATCATGAAGCACCTGTCAGAAACGACGTTACATTACTGTATTTTTAGTTTTTCAGTAACAAACCACAGAGGAAAGTTATACAGATGTGTCCTGCAGAGGTGGGGCTGCAGCACAGTCCAAAATTCAAATAGGGGAGCCATACAAAATAACACCCCAAATGCTGCCAAACATCACTGGCAGTTGGTGTGGCTCCCCTATTTGAATTTTGGACTGTGCAACAGCCCCACCTCCAAAACAGCCAGTGGGCAGGATACATCTGTATAACTTTCCTCTGTGGTTTCCTGCGACTTGCCATGGCACGCATGCTGCAAGTCGCATGCCAGAAAATGGGCACATGCGTGTTTGCTTCCATGACCCATAGGATTACATAGTGCAAATGCTGCTGCAGCCTGGCATACAGTATCAAGTCGCATTTTCCCCTGATTAGTGCGCATGTCTGCAGCATCGACACTAGCTTATATTGCATTGCAGAACACCTGGGCAAAGAGTGTTGTATTTCCGATAATGCTGATGAAAGAGGATAAAACTCTTTCAGCCAAGTGTTAATTAACTAATCAGCACACCCATTATGGCTATTTAAGGAGGAGCTGTCACAGGGAGAATGTAGGCTCTGATGTGAACAAGCTATCCAGTGAAACGCGAGTCATCAGTTCGAGCCAGAGTCCCGGGTCTCAGAATGGCGCCCATGTGACCCGGCTACCGATGGCACCATTAAGCTGGCCACACATCTAAAGATTATATGTCCAACCAGCCAACTAGTTGATTGGTTGGAATGAAAATCTGGTAAGGAATTAAATCAGCAATTTGCTCCCAAACTCTGGAAAATGGACCAAAACTGTTGTTTGAACAAATAGTTTAGCTCAAACATTTAATAAACTTGTCTGACCGACCATTTTCATCTGTTTTCTGGCATTTAGGAGCAAATTGCTGATCATCATTTACTCCCATTCCTTACCAGATTTTCATTCCAACCAATCAACAAGTTGGCTGGTTGGATGTAAGTTGGTCTAGTGTGTGGCCAGCTTTAGACTGCATATCGGGACCACGTTCCCGCACATCCCTCCCTTGCCTGAGTGCAATCTCCAGGACTAAAGGTATCTCTGCCAGCTCTCTCATCCCGCTATCTCCGGCGGCTCCACCCTGCACTGTGTTCTCACAACAGGGGGAAACCGGAGCTAGCAGGGACAGCAGAAACCGACATCTCTTCCCTATATTTCCCTTGTTTCCACTCTGCACCCAGGGGGTCTCCTGCTCACTCTGACCCATTCAATACCTACAGGTAAATGGGGACAGGGGTGAGAGGTCTTCCCCTAATAGGGCAGAGTACTTTTTTTGTATTTAAATGAGTCCTTTACTTGATACATGATAGCTATATGCTTTTGCACAGACTATTCTAAAAGGATAATTACAATATTGGTATACACATATACTTTCTGATACGATCCAATATCCAGATAGTCTTCAGCTGAAGGGGATCTGTTATCTATATGTCATATGATTGTAAACATCCACTAGTATGCACATATTGCATTATTTATTGAAATGTATCTTTAATTGGATAGAACTTTTTCTTTCCATATGAGGACATGAGAATAAGGGATTTAAAATTGAGAAAGGATACCAGTAAAGGAGCATACTCACACAACACATTTGGAAAATGTTCCCCTATATATAAGCGAGGGTTAAGTATGGAGATGTGATTTATTTTTGCAGTACATAACCACTCCTATATATAGATTGTGACCTTAAGACTATAAGTACTAGTTTTAGGAATCAGAAACCTGATTAGTGTCAAAATAACTAAAAACTAATGGTACAATCTATAGAAGGAAAGATTGGTAACAGTGTTAAAAGAGTTATATTTCACTTATTGTTCAGTAAAGGATTTATGTATCAATACAACATGTAACTAATGAAAGCTGTTGAAACTCTAACCTCTAACAGTAAAAAGAAATGTATGTTGCTAACTAACATGCTTTATACAGTAATTGAGCCTAATTTTTAGAATCTAATTTAATTCTCCATAATAAGAGAATAATACTACAGCAATATATTTGCTTAAATTGAGCCTAATTTTTATAATACAACTTAATTCTCCATAATAAGAGAATAATACTGCAGCAATGTATTTGCTTAAATTGTCTGCAGAAATGTCTTATATGTTTACTAGTCTATGATAAACTCATTTAGAATAGGCCTAATTAAAAGTTAAGTTTTATAAATATTATTTGTCTAACGTAAGAGTGCCCCCACAGAGGGAAATTCTTTGTCTTTTGCTGAATCATCCTTTTATGATTCAACACCCAATATACGAGTATTCTGTACTTTTCCCACAGTGCACCACCAGCCACATTTTTTTGATCAGGCAGGGAGCTTCATCCCACTTTTAATGATAATATTGCTGGTTACTAATCATTATCTCTGTAATTATCTTTGTATAAAAATTATTCTTTTCCTGTACGGATTCGACAAACCCTTTTCCAGCGCACACATGCTGCAAGTCACACGCCAGAAAATGGGCACATGCGTGTTTGCTTCCACAATCCATAGGATTACAAAGTGCAAATGCTGCTGCAGCCTGGCGTACTGTATCAGTATCAAGTCGCATTTTCCCCGATTAGTGCGCATGTCTGCAGCATCGGCAGCAAAGATGTAGCAGGACACATCTGTACTTACATGTGATTTCCACAATATGTTTATGCAGGCAGAGTTAAACCTTTTTTTATTTTACAAACATTTACTTTGTTATTATTTTTAAAAAACAATTATCAGGGCTGAAATTTTTAAACACTTATCCTATATGATGTTACATTACTGTACTTTTAGTTTGCACTAACAATACATAAACAAAAGTTATACTTACATACAGTGGCAGAAATCCCGGAGACAATGGTTTCAGTTGCCACCGGGCGCCAGCCCTGAAGGGGGTATCTGGCTCCAGAGTCTCCAGGGTCTCGGCCGTTCCACCTACACCTACGGCCGGCTTCATTCTAACTCTGGTAAAAAGAAAGCCAGAGGAGCCGCTGAGCTGAGCGCTTATCAGCATCAGCGGCGCACCTCCTCTGGCTCCAGTGCACTCTGTGGTCTCAGCGCCGGCAGGCCACGGATGTCACGTATCATGTGACCGCCTGCGACCTCACCTTGTGTCTGCCCCATCTGTCTGAGGAGCCTTTGACACTGCACCTGCGGCTGAGTCCAGACCGAAGTGGAGAGTGGCCGGGAACCGGGAGAGAAAGGATGCCACTAGCCAAGAGCAGCAGTACTCACGCAGAACTGCAGCTTCTCAACTCACACTGCCAGGGATCTCATGGCCTGGGTGAAGCTGTTCCAATGATACGCAGGAGCTGGACCTGGGGAAGGTCCCCTTTCTGCCCCCCTGGCCGAAGGTTTCTTAATTGAGCCCAACCAGAACAGCTGCTATCTGAACAGCCACATACAGGTGAGCCACCTCTCTCTAAATGCTGTGTGTGCACTGCTGTGCTTGCCTCCCCTGGCCTCCCTGTGTCTGTATGTCACTCGTTGTGTGTGACCCTTCCCTGCTGCCATGTGTGGGGTGCTCTATGTAGTGTGTGTGATCCTTCCCTGCTGCCATGTGTGGGGTGCTGTATGTAGTGTGTGTGATCCTTCCCTGCTGCCATGTGTGGGGTGCTGTATGTAGTGTGTGTGATCCTTCCCTGCTACCTTGTGTGTGCTGTGCTGTATGTAGTGTGTGCGCTCCCTACTGCCTTGTGTGTGCTGTGCTGTGGGGTCTGGCTAGAGAGAAGCTCAGGGATGGCTGGAGCTAGATATACATGGGGCTGGAGCTAGACAAAGCCTATGGGGGGATGGGGGGCACCACCACCTATTTTGCCTCCGGGCAACTGGCATAAACTTACACCACTGCTTACATATGAAAGAGTTGTTAATAAGTGTTTGCCTAACCTGCCTTCCTTTGTCTGTGCTCAGAGAGTTGCTTGATGGTAACAACACCTCTACCTGCTCTCTGTCTATTACATAACTTGGTGGAGGAGGTTTATGTAATACCAGAGATGATCCTGGACAATAGACAGCAGTAGGAACTTTGCTCGGTTGACATAAAATTCCACCAGATTTATCAAGACAACTAAACCTAGATTTTAATAGTCCAAATCTGTGTATTATCACTGATCTAGTGGATATATGTGCCCCATTATACTTATGCTCAGTAAAAGTCTGTGGAAGTGACAAGAGTCAGAAGCCAGGAGCAACAGCCATAGCTAGAATTCCCTTATAGTCTTTATACCTTTAAATTAAACACCAACAGTACAAGTTGCTTACCCAGGAGCAATCCTTTGGATATTTATTCTGCCTCAAACTTTGCATAGAGGGGTGAATGTCTGAGGATGAATGCATCAAGGCATGAACCAATATAGCCAGCTACTACACTCATTATTTTTTTTTTGATTCACATGCCACTTGCACATTCATGGAACAGGCATGGTTCCTAATTATTTATGTAAATATCTGCCTTATTCTTAGGTGGTCTCAGCCTAATGTGTGCACAGTCTAGAGCTCCCAAGACATTAGGCATGCCTGCGAGACTAAAGAAAGCTGCTCTTAGTTCAAAGCAGATGTAGGTATAGGAGAGGGTCTTCAGGGCTTACATGAGCTGGGTGAGATGGTGGCTGAAATTTGGCTGTGTTATGCCTAGCACTGTAGAGGTGACTGACTGGAAGGAACCAGTGGCAAAAATGCAGAGCACATAGTAGCTTGGGCAGGTGTGACACAGCATGTGGCCATGTAGTGTCTGGCTCAAGCTGATCCCTGGACAAGGTCACACAGGTTCAATAAGTTATTGCAGTTGATGCAGAACATCTGTATGACCTCATCAGAGAAGAACCTAGGTCTGTGTATGCTTTTTGGTACCTCATAAAGCTGCAGTTGCTGCTTATCTGAGGTATGTGCCCATAGAGTACCCTTGAAAGGCCATATTTCCTAAAAGCACATTGCACCACATGTCCCTTTTTATAGGCATAATATTGAACTTTTCTCTAATAGACTGTGGTTTTAGTACTAAAACACACCTGTCAATTGGTAGTCTATTATTTGGACATTTTGGCCACTGTTTATTGGTCATTTTGGTCTGTTTTGTAAAGCCATGCTTAGTAAATCTGCATTTTGCGTAATTGTCTATGTAATCTAATGGATAGTTGGTCTGATGTTCTATTGTGTTCTACAGTCAGTTATTTGGTAGTTTTTTTATTGGTTTTCACTCAGGACCCATGCTGCCCCCAACTATCGCTTTTGGAACTGCCAGAAGTACATCATCACTCCCACTCCCAATGGTGATCCCATGGCAATGGAGTAACAAAGTGAATTGCAAACCCTATACCTAATACCCAATATAAAAGCACAACTTATTAATGTATCTGTGTATTGTTCCACTGACTTGTGTGTATATTTGTGTTTTTATATTGTTTTACTTTATATAATACACATATATTTTATAAAATTGTTGCCAGATATGTTAAATGATGCATATAATAACAGATGCAATGGTCTATTTAATTGCTAAGAAACACACTGTACATAATACACTTTGTGTTACTATGGTTTCCTTTTATATTTATCTTGTAGAACATGATACAGTATTTACTGCATATAACAAGTTTCTCTCTTCAATCTAAGCAATCATAATCTAGAGATTGTGGCTTACTTTGTCCAGACAAACAGTCTCTGAATACGCTTTTATTGTTAAGATTAAGTACAAGCCCTAGAATACTTTCATTTGCTGTAGTACTGTATTGTAAGCTTCAAGGTAATTCTTTAATATGTACTTTTTAAGATTGTTTTATTCAGAAGTGCTCTTTAGACCAATCACAAGCTTAATAAAATAATCTAAGAACTGTCCCTCTGCAGTATACACTATTTATATGCTATGTGCCCTATATTGCCCTTTGTATCTCATATACAGTATCCATGAATACAGTATATGCTCACTGAAGCTGTGTAATATAAGTTTTACACATTTTTATCCATCTGATGCATACCCACAACTATCCCATTTTGTAAAAGACCATACAAGCTTCAGTGTGCAAAACAAATAATTTGGGTATGTCATAGAAAAATAGAGATGTGACTAGACAGGTAGGGGCTCTTATTTTATAGGTGGCATAGGTTGTGGTAAAAAAAATTTCGACATTTAGAAGCTCAATACAGTCAAGTACAGTACAGAAAGTCAACATCTGAAATGTAAAATTTGCAAAAATGTAGCACTTGTATTATTCAACAATAATTAGGAATAATGTATTTTCATTAACAATAATGCTAGATATTACCCCCTTATTTAACTATCTGTCTGTGAGTGGTTATCTCAAAACCTCACTAAAAGGTCTCAATTTTATCTGTCCTCTCAGCCTGAGCACAAAAACAGCATATACTGTACTGTTAAACTGGCCATCTACAGTACATGTCAGCAAACCAAAAATGTGTCTCCTTTTGCCAACAACATTTACCAGGATCAGTGCCTGTGTGGTCATTTTTGAAGCAACACAAAGATAGGAGATATACACCTTTAAGGAGCACAGTAATTTTGAATAAAAGTATACAATTTATTTATAAAGCAGAAGAAAAGATAAAAAAAGATAAATATACATGTACACAACCAATAATCAATGAGTTAGTTAAAAATTGTAATCAGTAGTCACTGTTGTAGTTAAGTGATTAGTATTTATAATCACTCACTTTTGATATCACTTAACACATAGTATAACATAACATGTCAGGAGAAAAATAAACACTAGGATCTGGTGTTTTAATGGAACTTTGTAACAGTCCTTAGTTATTATAGTAGTATTTCAAAGAATACAGCTGTAAAGTCTGCAACTTATGCATACAATTATAGGTTGTAATGGATCTCAACCTCTCGTTGTGTGCTCACTTCAGCTCCTCGCTTACCCTTTTGTTACTTTTGGCACCTAGCACAGTGCTATAACGGATGAGGAGAGAACCCTCCTTGAGATGGTAGATTACAGTGTATCTCCATCCTGTTCTTTCAGTAGTGGTGGGGCGCGGGGAGTATTAGCACAACATCCGGGAGGGAGTCAAGAAAGCAGCTTGAATATTAGTGAATCAGAGGCTTTTAAGCATCTGTCCAATGACAGAGGTTCAAGCAATATATATCCTGCTATATCCTGGCTTTGTGGCTTTGACTTTTGTCCAATAGAAAGCTTTCTTCCACAGCTGGATATTAATCAGCTTCTGAAGGTAGTTAGTCTTCACAATCATACATATTAAATATATTTGCAAGGTATATAAGAGAGAGCAGATATACTTTTAAAATGTATTCATATAAAATGTACAGCATAAATATATATATATATATTAGGGGTGTGCACCGGCCACTTTTCGTGTTTTGGTTTTGGATCTGGATCTTTCTTCGTGTTTTGGATCTGGATTGGTTTTGCCAAAACCACCCTTCCGTGTTTTGGGTTCTGGGTTTTGTGTTTTGGATCTGTATTTTTTTTTTTTTAAAAAGCATAAAAACAGCTAAAATCACAGAATTTGTGGGTTTTTCTGCTCCTATTCTATTATTAACCTCAATAACCTTAATTTCCACTCATTTCCAGTCTATTCTGAACACCTCACACCTCACAATAGTGTTTTTATGTCCAAAAGGTTGCACCGAGGTAGCTGGATGACTATGCTAAGCGATACGAGTGGGCGGCACAAACACGTGGCCCATCTAGGAGTGGCACTGCAGTGGCAGACAGGATGGCAGTTTGAAAAACTAGGCCCCGAACTGTACATAATTCAAATGCAAAGAAAAAAAAGAGGTGCAAGATGGAATTGTCCTTGGGCCCTCCCACCCACCCTTATGTTGTATAAACAGGACATGCACACTTTAACAAAGCAATCATTTCAGCGCCAGGGTCTGCCACACGACTGTGGCTGAAATGATTGGTTCGTTTTGGCCCCCACAAAACAAGCTGGCAATTAATCTGTCCCTGCACAAACTGGCTCTACGGAGGCAAGATGTCGTCCTCATCCTCCTCATCCACTGATTCCTCACCCTCTTCAGTGTTGTGTACATCCTCATCCTCACAGAGTATTAACTCGTCCCCACTGGAATCCACCACCACAGGTCCCTCTGTACGTTCTGGAGGCTGGTCTCCCTGGAAGAGTTGATAATTCATTTTGATGAACATCATCTTCTCCACATTTTGTGGAAGCAACCTCCTACGCCTTTCGCTGACAAGGTTCCCGGCTGCACTAAACACTCTTTCAGAGTACACACTGGAGAGGGGGCAACTCAGGTAAAATAGAGCCAGTTTGTACAGGGACCTCCAAATTGCCTCTTTTTCCTGCCAGTACAGGTATGGACTGTCTGACATGCCTACTTGGATGCTGTCACTGATGTAATCCTCCACCATTCTGTCAATGGTGACAGTATCATATGTAGTGACAGTAGACATGTCAGAAATTGTTGCCAGGTCCTTCAGTCCGGACCAGATGTCCAAACTTGGTCCTGCCTGCCCTGCATCACCGCCATCGGGTTGCTTAGGATAGCTAAGATTTTTCCGGGCAGCCCCAGTTGCGGGAGAAAATGAAGAAGGAGCTGTTCCGCTTCAGCTGACAGTGTGTTCACCAGCAGGTCTTTGCACCTCTGCAGGCTTGTGTCAGCCGGAAAGAGAGACACCACATAGGCTTTAAACCTAGGATCGAGCACGGTGGCCAAAATGTAGTGGTCTGATTTCAACAGATTGACCACCCTGGAATCCTGGCGAATGAAGGGCTTCATCCACAAGTCCCACATGCCGAGCGGAATCGCTCCGTCTTAGCTCCTCCTTCACTTTCTCCAGCTGCTTCTGCAAAAGCCAGTGTTTGCTGGTGCTCCAGTCTTCGGCACGCAGTCGCTGAATGGCGAAAGTGGCCAGAAATTTTTCGGGCCACCCAAAGCGTCTCCTGCACCAAGTTTATTGTGTGAGCAAAACATGGGACGTGCTGGAATTTGCCCAGATGTAATGCCCGCACAATATTGGTGGCGTTGTCAGATATCACAAATCCCCAGGAGAGTCTAAGTGGGGGAAGCCACTGGGCGATGATTTCCCTCAGTTTCTCTAAGAGGTTGTCGGCGGTGTGCCTCTTAATGAAACCAGTGATACACAGCGTAGCCTGCCTTGGAACGAGCTGGTGTTTCTGAGATGCTGCTACTGGTAACGCTGCTGCTGTTGCTGCGTAAGGTGATACATCTACCCAGTGGGCTGTCACAGTCATATAGTCCTTAGTCTGCCCTGTTTCACTTGTCCACATGTCCGTGGTGAAGTGGACATTGTGTACAACAGCATTTTTCCGGACACTGAGGACACTTTTTCTGAAGTTTCTGTACAGTCTCGGTATCGCCTGCCTAGTGAAGTGGAATCTAGACGGGATTTGGAACCGGGGACACACTACCTCCATCAATTGTCTAAATCCCACTGCACTAATGGCGGATACCAGATGCACATCTAACACCAACATAGCAGTCAAGGCCTCAGTTATACGTTTTGCTTCAGGATGACTGCTGTCGTACTTCATCCTCCTCGCTAAGGACTGTTGGAGGGTCAATTGTTTAGTAAAAGTAGTGGTGTTCCTACTTCCTCTCTGGGATGATGAATGACTCCCAGCAGCAGCAACAGCAGCAGCGGCAGCAGGAGGCGTAGCAATGCAGGATCCTCCGGAGGAATCCCGGATAGGAGAGTCAGTCATGCCAGTGACATGGCCTGCAGGACTACTTCCGATCCTGACTAAGGAGGAAATTGACGAGGAGGGAGTTGATGGTGTGGTTTGCAGGCGCTTGGATACAACAGGACAATGGGATTTAGGTGTCCCTGGACTGCTTACGGTCTTAGTCAAAGTTTCTGAACTTCACAGTAACTTTTTATGAACGTGCTGCAGGTGCCATATAAGGGAGGATGTTCCTAGGTGGTTAACGGCCCTACCCCTACTTATTTCACCTTTACATATGGTACATATGGCAAGACAGTTGTTGTCTGGATTTGGATAGAAATATTGCCAGACCAAGGAGGTGGAATGTTTGGTCTTCTGCCCAGGCATGACCGTGATGGGCTTTTTCATCCCACGGACAACAATTGTCTCCTCTGGAGCTTGATTTAAACAAACCACATCATCAGAATCCTCCTCGCCAACTTCCTCCTCAGCGCAAGCTACACCAGTATCCTCATCCTGTTGTACTTCAACAGTGACATCTTCAATTTGCATATCAGCAGGTGGACTGTGGGTGCTCCTTTCAGCACTTGCAGGGGGCGTGCAAATGGTGGAAAGAGCCACCTCTTCCCGTCCAGTGCTGGGAAGGTCAGGCATCGCAACCACCACCACACTTGGACTCTCCTTGGGGATTTGTGATATCTTCTTAGAACACACAGTTCTTCGCTGTGCTTTTGCCAGCTTAACTCGTTTGATTTTTTTAGTGGGAGGAGGGCTTCCATCGTCATGTGAAGCTGAACCACTAGTCATGAACATAGGGAAAGACCTTAGCCATTCCTTGCCACTCCGTGTCGTAAATGGCATATTGGCAAGTTTACGTTTCTCTTCAGATGATTTAAATGTTTTTTTCAAGGTCATTTTCCTGAACTTTGTTATTTGGGATTGTATGTGCCCTCTACTATGACATTGGGCATCGGCCTTGGCAGACGACGTTGATGGCATGTTATCATCTATGTCATAACTAGTGGCAGCAGCTTCAGCACTAGGAGGAAGTGGTTCTTGATCTTTCCCTATTTTATTTTTAAAGCTTGGTCCTCCATTTATGTTATATTGATATATACGTGCGGCTAAGGCGCACACAAACACAGAAAATAATTTTTTATTTTTGTTGGAGACTAGTGCACTTTGAGGGTTACACCGCCCTTTAATGAGCCAGCCGGCCTTTTACTTATGGGACACAGGCGCACGCTTGGCGCTGCTCCTTCGTTGATGCACGTGTAGCCACAGTGCACACAATTCACAAACAGAAAAAAAAATGTATTTTGTTTGGAGTGCCCTTTGGGGGTTACAGCACCATTTAGCGGTCAATCCAGCGTGGCCCTTAATTTATGGGACACAGCCGCACGCTTGGCACTACTTTGTTGATGCAAGTGCGGCTACTGTGCACACAATTCACAAACACAGAAAATATTTTTTTATTTTGTTTGGAGTGTGCTTTGGGGGTTACAGCACCCTTTAACGGTCAAGCCAGCCGGCCCTTTACTTATGACACAGGCGCACGCTTGGCACTACTTTGTTGAATGCACGTGTGGCTACTGCGCATACAATTCACAAACACAGAAAATATTTTATTTTTTTTTGCACTTGGGGGGAGCACCCCTGATGGACAGAGCACCCCCTGGACAACACTACAGCACCCCTTTAGGACTGGGACTCTGCACAGGCTTTGGAGTGGACACAGCCCCTATGGACAACTGACTGCACAATACAGTCCAGCGAGCTCCTATGGACTTTGGAGGAATGGACACAGCCCATATGGACAACAGCAGCACAGCACAACACAGCCAGCCCCTATGGACTTTGGAGGAGTGGACACAGCCCCTATGGACAACAGCAGCACAGCGCAACACAGCCAGCCCCTATGGACTTTGGAGGAGTGGACACAGCCCTTATGGACAACAACAGCACAGCACAGCACTACACTACACTACACTACACTACACAGCCCAGCCAGCCCTAACTCCCACCCTCCCTCTTCACTGTCCACAGCCGAGTGAGAAAATGGCGCCGACGCGGGTACCTTATATAGGATCCAAAACCCGCGAGACCCCGAAGGCGGGATGATGACGTTTTGCCTCGATTTCAGATACAAGTCAGGCGGGGAAAGTCGAGCCTGACTCGGATCTGCCTCAGATCGGGGGGGTTCGGATTTCAGAAATCCGAACCTGCTCACCCCTAATATATATATATATATATATATATATATATATATATATATATATATATATGTATGTGTGTGTATGTAGTGCACTGATGTACTAAGCACAAGGTTGTGGGTTTGAATCCTCTTTATCATATAAATTATTCTTTATTATCTTATGCAATTTTTTATATTAACATCATACAATACCTTCGGTAGAACTTGCAAAGTTCTACCAATATATATAAGAAACAAAGTTCCCATGCAATAATTTAGATACAAAATGTCATAATAGTATTTCTCATCATTATTATCATTATAGACCAAGGACTATATATATCCAATCTTCCTATACAGACCAGTACAGCCTATGTGGCTGAGGCAGCTAGTTCATTGATACACTAAGCAAACAGCCACGGGTTTGAATCTTTTTTAACATATACATTTTTTAGAATTCTTTATTTTATTTAATACATATTTAATTCTATTCTTTTCTCCTTTCCTTTAAAATGAAGTAAAAATAATAATAAATACCCTATATTCTCATACATAAAATAATATTCACATTCAATATTCGAAATTATATTGAAAGTGTATTCAAAAAGCTCAAGTAGTGTATAGTACACAAGCGTCGAGAGCACTCACTCAAGACCAACCCTATTGCACACTTATTTCTCAGAAGTAAGAACCTAAGAAATAGGAGACTATTCAACATCTCATCCAGAATTTTAACTGAAAGTGAAAAGGCATATATAGCAAAAGGCCTTAAGTTTGCGCCATCAAAAGGTCCAGATCTTTTTGATCTATTTATTGAACTTAACAGATACACTAGAGTCCTTTGTAGCAAGAGGTATTTCGCTAATAAGAACCTAAAAGAGAAAGGTTAATGCCTCTCCTCTACAATTTTGGGAGAGTGATAGCAATGTACTGACTATGTTGAAAGAACTGGAGTTTGAAAATAATATTGAGGATGATAGGCCCAAGTGTATTTTTAATATTAATGATAATACACATAATGTAGTAAATTACCCAAAAAAACCTGAGTTCTATCCAACCCAAAAAATAAAGGTGCATTTATTGAAGCATTCTATTCAAAAACATTAGAGGATTTTTGTGTAATATGTAAATCTTCTCAAAATAGGATTGCAAAAGAGAAAAGATCTAAGGGATCTCTATGTAGAAGCAACCTACATTCTAATAAATGTAGGGCCCTGAGAAGTTTGATGGCAGATGACTCAATCATAATAAAGGCGGCCGATAAAGGTTATCCAAAATAGAGATGACTATCTTTTAAAAACAAATAGAGAACTAGATAACAAAAAATTCTATAAAAAGCTACTGGGCAAACCTGACAAAGATTTTCGGCAGAACTAAAAAAGAAACTGGATGTTTCTTTATCATCAGGTATAATTACCAAAAAATATTTTTTGTTTATTTATACTGAACATCCAGTATGTCACAAGCCATTGCACTGCGAATGCAGAGCAAGATAAATGCAGAGTGAGCATTCGCTGAAACTCCTCCTATCTCCTGTCCGTAATTTCGGGAGTGATCTGGATTGGCTCTTGCATCTAATTCCACTTGGTGTGAATGCTGCTTTGATGCCGGTGATAGAGTTTTCGTGTTTCTGTTTCTGGCATTGTCTCCTGTTATTGATTTCCAGTTCTTCTGTCTAAGATTGTTATACTGCCGTTTGAGTCATGCAGGCGGCACAATTTGCAATCCATCTACCTGCTGTTTGTGTCACCTAGATGGTGCAGACAGCACTCAGTGTCCAAGAGTGCACAGTCCTGCATACACTGCTTGTGTCAACCAAGCAGCACAGGCCACACTCTAGCGTACGCTGCTTGTGTCAACTCGCGGCACAGGTTGTACTCCAGCATCAGCTACTTGTGTCAACCCGGTGGCATAGGCCACACTACAGTGTTCAAGAGTGCGCAGTTTTGCATACGCTGCTTGTGTCAACTTGGCGGCACAGGCTGCACTCAAGCCTACACTGCTTGAGTCAACTCGGTGGCATAGGCTTCACTACTGCATGCAAAGCACGCAATCTGGTGTACCAATGCCTGTCTCTCTCCAGTGGCGCTACTCCTTTATCTGCTGCATCTAGCCAAGTTTACAAGCCTCAAGGCTGCTACTCAGCCCAAAGACTGCAACATGGCCCAAAGGCCGAATCCAGCCAAATTACTCAGCCCAAAGGCTGGAACATGGCCCAAAGGCCGCATCCATCCAAGTACTCAACCCAAAGGCTGCAACATGGCCAAAAGGCCGCATCCAGCCAACTTCGTCAGCTCAAAGGCTGCTACACAATCCAGAGGCTGCTACTCAGTCCAAAGGCTGCATCTAGCCAAGGTTACCAGCCCTCAAGGCTGTTGCTGGACTCAGTTTGTGAATACAACCCCACTGACTGAAACAATACCTCAGTCCCTAACACTGTAGTTCCTACTTATTACCATATGCTGAAGATGCATAAATCGTTAACCTCCCACCTGGCCAGCCAATTATATCAGGAATGTCTTGTTTAAGCTTTATGTCACCACATTAAAATCATATATTAGGGATGCAAACCATTTTTTAAATTTGATTGGAGAAATCCATTGGCAAGATCCATTTTAATTTCTTGACCTATGATGTAGATTTGTTATATATGAATATTCCTTATGACAAGGGGGTAGCAGCCTTACAATATTTTTTGGAATTAGATGTACACAAGGATAGCAGTAGCAGGAGGGCACAATTTATTTTGGATATGATTCAGTTTATATTATCACACAATTATTTTACTTTTAATGAACAATATACATGGTACCACCATGGGCGCAAAGTTTGCCCTGAGTTTTGCAAACTTATATATGGGACTTTTTGAAAATGAAAAGATCTGGGGAGGTCTCTTCAATGCAAACTTGGTGCTCTATGGTCGGTACATTGATGATATTTTTATTGTATGAAAAAGTGAACCTGAATCAGTAGAATCCTTTAATATGTATCTTAATTCAAATACGTATGGTCTTAGTTTTACACATGAATTCCATTCTTCACAAACCAATTTTTTGGATATATTATTAAATATTAAAAATAATGTTATCACTAGAACATTTAAGAAAGAAGCTGATTGCAATCATTTTTTAGCTGCCACCATATACCTTGGGTGAGGAATATTCCGAAAGGTCAATATCTGAGATTGAAAAGGAATTGCACCTTGGATTCTCAGTTTATTGAACAAGCACAGGATTCAACTATGGCTTTTCAAGAGCAGGGGTATCTGCCGGGGCAATTAGCTTCCTCTTTGTATGAAGTTAAGAAGAGAGAAAGGAGGTCTTTATTACCAAAAAAACTCCTAAGTCTGAGCAGAATTAAGGATTTGGAAAAGGGGTCTCCTTTTACATATCCAAGTACAACTCTGCATCAGATGGAGTTAAGAAGATTATTAAAAAGAATTGCTATATTCTGCCACTAGATAAAACCCTAGCTCTGCATAGTGGAGTTGAACCAAAAAATGTGTTTAAAAGAGCTCAAAACTTGAAAGAACATCTTGCGACTAGCCATTTAAAAAAAACATGGTATGGAGCTATTATTATATAGGACAAGAAGGTTTCTCCTCAGTACCATTGGGGAGTTACCCTGGTGGTAATTTAGGATGCAAAAATTGGAAGTTTTTTAATAGGGCATCATCTTTCAGCTCTAGTTCTATGGGGTCCTGTTTCAATAGTCATGAACTTATTAACTGTCATACCACTTATATGGTATATCTCATTAGCTGTAGCTGTGTAATACAGTATGTGGGTAGAACCACAAGTATATTAAACATCAGGTTCCTGGAACACAGACAAAATGTTTTAGAGAAAAATCCTAAACATGCTTTATCACAACATGTAACACAGAGACAGAATGGAGATGTTAGTGTTTTAAAAATACAAGGTATGGAAAGAGTTAAACTAAAAGATAGAGGTGGTGACAGATTTAATAAGTTGTGCAAGAGGGAGGATTATTGGATTCATGTATTGGATACTTTAACCCCCATGGGACTCAATGAGTCGACAGAAATGAATAACATCTAAAGTCTGTTACTCTATATGTTATTAAGAAGCTCAAATGGATCATCCAAAGTTATATAATTAAAGCTCTTTCTCCCTTTTTCTATGTATTAGTGATAACCTTTTTCTGTTCAGAATAGTTCCTTTCATTTATTGTTTTTTGTAATTACTCAAAACAAACTCAAATCAGGCGCTGATACTAAACCATAGTATGATATCACTGAGAGTTTTTTATATGTCTTACAGCTGCAGAAACTATTATGTCTTTGTGACTACACACAAAAGACACAGTGCAAAATAAATATATATTAGTTTTTGTGCTAATTATTAAAGAGGTCTGGCATGTGATTTAAACACTCAAATACTCTAGACCACTTATATAAAGTTATTTATTGTACAATGTAATAGTAAAAAGATTGCAACTGGTTGCTGTTATATCAGTGTATATTCCTATTAAAAAAATCACAATAAAATAGCATAAAAAAACCATTAAGACAAAAAGAAAAACAAAATATAACGTCTCTTATTTTTCTACTCCAGGGGTCTTTAAATTGATCCCCTTTAACCACTTAACTGACAAATTCTTTTTCCAAAAACCGCTCCAAAATTGTCGGTTTCTTTTATGATTGAATTAGGTCACGAACATAATTTTAAACTTATCCATCACTATTTTATTTGAAAAAAATATTTTTTAAAACACAGTATAATATAAAAATAGCAATTTTTATGTTATACTGTAGTGATGGCGATGGACGGCTGTGGCATCGATGGTTCAACCATCGTTAGAAGCCATCAATTGTTTTGCGATTGGTCGAGGAAATCTGTGTAGACCACAACTGCTGATGTTTCCTAAACATCGATTGAGGGTTACCATCGATGGTGCAACATTGATGGCCACCAGCAATGGCAAACCACTTGTTTTCAGCCAGACCATTGATGATTTGTAAACCATCGATGGTCAGTTGCCATCCCTAATCAGAGGCTCTGCGATATCCATCGATCAATTTATATATCGAACATATATATATCAAACATAAATATGTAACTGCTACTTACACACACACGTGTGTGTGTATGTGTATATATATATATATATACACACACACACACACACATATATATATATATATATATACACACATGTGTATATACACACACACATTATATATGTGTGTATATATATATATATATATACACACATAACATATGTATGTATATATATATATATATATACACAGATATGTATATATATACATATATATGTGTGTGTGTATATATATATATGTGTGTGTGTGTGTGTGTATATATATATATGTGTGTGTGTGTGTGTGTATATATATATATATATATACACACATACGTATATATATTTATATATATATATATTATTATTTTTTTACAACTGTGTGTGTGTGTATATATATATATATATATAATATATATATATTGCCCGATCACTGTGGCTAGCAGTGATAGGGACACATGGGCACTTGGGGAGGCGGAGCTGAGGCTGGAAAAGAGTGGGCGGGGGCGGCGGGGGACATGGCAGCAGCTGCTCCTACACAGTGATCTCACTGATTACTGTAACTGTATTCCGGAGCCACAGCGGGTGGGTGTCCCGCTAGCGGACCGGAGACATAGCAGCAGCGGTGGCTACCTGAGCTGGTACACAGTGATCTCACTGATCACTGTACCAGAGCCGCAGCGGGTGGCACACCCGCTAGTGGCCTGGAGATATAGCAACGGCGGCGGCTACCAGAGCCGCCACTGCTGCTGCTCGTACACAGTGATCTCACTGATCACTGTATTCTGGAGCCGCAGTGGGTGGGTGTCCCGCTAGCAGTCCGGAGACATAGCAGCCACTACTGCTTCTGATGGTCTGGCTGCACGATCACTGCTGGCCACAGTGATCGGGTCACAGCAGCAGCCTCTGCTACATTAGCCGCGGTTGCTGCATCTAGGGGGGTGCCGCCGGGGCCTGATCACTGTGGCCAGCAGTGATCGGGACACAAAGGAGGGGGAACCACAAGTGTAGAGGGACCGGCAGGTCCCACTGTGTGTTTCTGACTGGTCGTATCAGATATGACCATGTCAGGGAAAGCCCACTCTGGTATGGTCGTATCTGATATGACCGTGCCAGGCAAGTGGTTAATGGCTATTAGTGTGAAAGCTCACCACAGCAGTTTTTTCTTTTTTGGGTGTAATCGATATTGTATCCAAGTATATCTGTAAACAACAAGTTTGTTTTTAAAGGAGCAAATTTCCAAAGTCCTGTTACTGCTGGCCCAATTAACAGGATCTCTTGGGCTAAATTCACCTTAGTGCCTTGAACCTGTATAAGTTCATTAGCACAGGTGCATAAAACACTGTGCCGTTTAGCTGTGTACTCACAGTTTGTTATGCCACGTCCCCAGAAAATGAGTGGCTTGCACTGTACATGTACACTTGATCTGAATGAGAAAATTTGGTATATTCTTCCCTTGGTTTATAATGATAATGCTAATATATGTGATGCCATCCTGTTATTATATGTGTATTAATTGATGTATGGGAATTAAGTTTCTTATATGTTTTTTTATGTATATAGATTTTTTTTATGTTGTACATTTTTATATGAATAAATTTTTAAAGTATATCTACTCTATCTTATATACCTTGTATCGATTCCTACCTATCTATACCTTCTAACAATCGATTTCTGCCTATACCTTCTAACAATATTCCTTCCTATACCTTCTAAAATTGTCGCTATTCAGTTTAATGAGTCGAGAAAGAAATAAATGCTTTCAGACTTTGAATGTGGTTCCAAAGCATAAAAACATATTACTCAATATAAATACAGATGGTTACATGCTCTGATCTAAATACAATTAGCGCAAATAAATCATACAGACCCAGGGTACAGTTGTTATATACGCACGCGCTCTGGGCCCAGATACCGGCATCAGCATTTGAAACCTCCGTCAACAGCACAGCAAGAAGACTCAAGATTGGGGTCAGAGAGCGCGCATATATACTCTTGCAGGGATTGGCAATACAATAGACAAATTTGACATGATTCCATTGGTTCTTCTTAAAGGTGCTTTTGTTACAGGATAATTCATAGGTCAATTCAATAGACACAAACAGCCTCCAACCGCCCTTTGTGTCCTTTTTCCCGCTGAATGCTAATCTAAGCTGCTAACATTACAGAGTAAATTTTAATGTTTTAACTCTCTATAGTCCATAGTTTGCAGACCCATGTTCCGATCTTCTCATCGACGATACCGGAAATCTGTTGAGACACAGTGGATCAGTACAACACCAAACACGGTCTCCTTACCATGTACTAAACCTTAGATATCAAATAATCTTTATTTCACAACATTAATCATTACTGAATAAACCTTGAATATTACACTTTAATACTAGGGAACCTTTTATGTAAGTGTGCAGTGTGTAAGTATTGGGAAATAGGGAAAAGATGCTAGTTAGCGCTGTGCGACTATGTGTTTTGTGTAGTACATTATGGTACATGTTATGCAGGGATAATCATTATATATGTTTTGGTGACTGTCTGTATTTACATGGTGAGGACTTTTAACTTCTTTCTATTGCATGGGAATCGCACGACGCTAAATAATAGCATCGCCGTATGTACTTATAATGGCGAGTTTCACTAAAATGGCGCTGGACGGCCAGTCGCAAAATGGCGTCTCATTGCCATTCGCAAAATGGCGTCGCGTAGGTCTAATTTTAAACTGATCCTGTCTCAGCCAATTATCCGGCTTCGATACTTGCAAATATACTTAGTATGTATGATTGTGATGACTTACTACCTTCAGGTGCTGATTAACATCCAGCTGTAGAAGAAAGCTTTCTATTGGACAAAAGTCAAATAAATGTACAGCCAGGACATAGCAGGATATCCATTGCTTGAACCTTTGAAGAAACCGCCAATGCACCAGGTGGACAAACGTGTAAGCGAGGACCCTCTGTCATTGGACAGATGCTTAAAAGCCACTGATTCTCTAATATTCAAGCCGTTTTCTGGACTCCCTCCCTCTCTGGATGTTGTGCTAATTCTCACCGCGCCCCACTGCTTCTGAAAAAAAGGACAGAGATACGCTGTAATCTACCTTCTCAAAGAGGGTTCTCTCCTCATCTGTGATAGCACTGTGCTAGGTGCCGAAATTAACTAAGGGGTAAGCGAGAGGCTGAAGTGAGCACACAGGAGGAGGTTGAGATCCATTACAATCTATAATGGTATGCATACCTTGCGGACTCTACAGCTGTAATCTTTGAAATACTACTATAATAACTAAGGACTGTTACAAAGTTCCATTGAAACACCAGATCCTAGTGCTTATTTTTCTCCTGGCATGTTATGTGTCAAGCAACATCAAAATTGAGTGATTATTAAAACAAATCACTTAAATACAAGTGACTACTAATTACAATTTTTAACTAACTCATTGATTATTGATTGTATACATGTATATTTATCTTGTTTTATCTTTTCTTCTGCTTTATAAATAAATTGTATACTTTTATTCAAAATTGTTGCGCTCCTTAAAGGTGTATATCTCCTATCTTTGTGTTGCGATATAAATACTGTTCAGAAGTACTGTCTAGGAGCAGCAATATATTTAATTGAGAGTAGATTTGTTCTAAATATATATTAACTATATCTAGTGCCTGATACTTTATTTAAACTGTATTGATTTCATCTTTGAAACAAAATCAGTTGTCTGATCTTTTCATAAAATCCATGTTTTAAAGTGACATCTTGGTCTTTAATTTACATAATTTAGAACAATTCATCTGATCTTTTTACCTCTACCTGTCCTTTTGATTTATAGTTCTTTCAAATTTTGAAACCGCTTTTATTTGCAGTCCTAAGCCATGTTTTCCTAACTATCATCTTTTCTGACACAATCTGAGCAGATTGTGAAAACAATGTTGAGGTCAAAGTTTACTAATTCAGCAGGCACGCATTTTACAGTCATGATCCTGCTGGCTTTGACAATCACTATAAACACGACATGCTTCATTTCACAGAAAATTATAGTACTAGAATGTTAGAGTATAACATTTAGTGTGTGTTATTTTAAAACAACTGTAAAACAAGGTATAGAAATTAAGCTAAACTCTTGATGTAATCATATGAATTATCATATGTATTCAAAGCCATAAGTTTTCTTTCTTTACACCATGACAATTCTTGTTCACTGTTTTATATGTCGTTCAGTGTAGGCACCCTCCCTCATCCCCGAACATGCCCAATCTGTCGTTATCGGCAGATTGACCTGCATGTTCAGGCGATGATTGACAATTGAAAACAACCAGCGGGAGCATGCATCACTGGTCGTTTTCGACATTTATATGCTTGATTTGTGAACGATTAATGAGGTTATTATCGTTCAATCGCTCATTTTAATCGCTTAGTGGATACACACCTTTACAGAAACATAAATATCAAACTGTGTATACAGTTCATAATTACTTTACATAAATATACAGTATATTAGCCAACGCAACAAAACTAGTGGAGATCTGATAAATATATGTACGTTAAACTCGTTCAGTGCAGATATTACTGGATAAATATATTGGTTCTTTCTTACAAATATTAGTATTATATCTTAAAGAAACAGCAGATAACATTTATAACATTTATTACATGTACCAACAATATTTTTTGTCAATCTGTGATGTGACAACTATTTATCACTATTTCATATTGTAAGAAGATGAGTGGGGAATGTAATACTGTAGGTTGCAGGTTTCCAGCAACAATAAATTTTCAGTGTAAACTTTCCGAATGTAACAGGTTGTTAGTTAGAAGCAATGTATTATGGGTTAGAAGCTAACTCTGTGATATGCTATGGGTTATAAAGCCACACTTACCAGCATTCCTGCATGTTTCCAGCATGTCCTATGGAATGAATAGGTGTACCTATGGGGCAGACCAATCTGTTAGTTTGGGAAAAATGTAACATTATTTCATTATCTTCCCATTTGGTGGCCAGTGGTGATGACATCACATAGTTCTAGGTACAGACCGGGTGGCTTTCTTCCAATTGTCACAAACAGTATAATAAACATAATAGAGTATAATACATTGGGGCATATTCAATAGGCTGCGAGAATAGCAAAAATCACGCACCTGCAAATTTTTTCCTGCAGGTGCGGGATTTTTGCTTTTGTAGTAGGTGCGTGTTTTTTTTTAAACACACGCCAGGAGGTTTTTTATCACCACCTCCTGAGCAAGCGTGATTTTTCCTAAAATCGATGAGTTTAGGTAAAATCACTGGGACTTGCTCTGACACCACCTGCAGCATCCCCTATGAGGACTATTTAAGCAATTGTAAGTATTCAATTAGCTTAATTAGTCCTTAATTGCTTACCACCTGTAGCGCTGTCTTCATCCTGCTTTGGGAGCTGGCTCTTCTGCAACAACGGTGAGTATGTCAGTGTGTGTGGTGTATGTTAGTGTGTATGAGTGTGTGTATGAGTGTGTGTGTGTGTGTGTGTGTGTGTATGAGTGTGTGTGTGTCCCACTGTCAGTGTGGCCCTCCGGAATGGGCGCTGGGAGAACTACATCTCCCGCCAGCCCCTGGAGCATCCCAGGAGCCCAAAAAGATGCAGCAGAATTGACTGAAGATTATGTGGTTAAACAGTCACTGTGGAGAGGATCTGTTGGCCAAGTGAATGGACAGAGCAGGTAAAACTATTATAAGTCTTGTTAATGGAACTACTGCCTGCTGCTAATAAGACATGGAGGGTACCTCTGGTTTTTACCTGCCTTTGTTTTGGACACAATTTCTGAGAAATCTCCAAAATGATTTAACATCTAAGAATCTTTGATTATTTTATGTAGATAGATATATTCCACATAATTGTATTATTATAATTATTATTATTATTATTACTGTTGTTATTATTATTAATGTGTCTTCTGTATTAATATAACAAGCCATTTAGTGCTATTTCTGTATATAGTACTTATGTGAATCTGTGATTTATTTGGTATAATTAAATAGTGATTATAATTACAATTGTTGTGTCCTATTCTAGCATAGTTTTATTTATTTTCTTTCTTTGCAATTCACCTTTATTTAAAACTGATGCAAGTTTTTTTGTATATACAGGTGTATTTTAGGCGCTAAGGCTTTGTGTTGTAAGTACATCAGGAAAACATTAATCAAAAATATATTTAAGAGTATTTTTACTGTATCATTCTAATCCTTGGTAGCCTTTACAATCAAGTGTACAATGTTGTTTTCATAACTATTGCAACACAAGTTTCCCAGATAATATAATATTGAAACATTTTACATTCCCATCACAGGGTTGAGTATGGGTTGCCGGAGGTCGGGATCCCAGTGGTCAAAATCCCAACGCCGGGATCCCAACAAGGTTAACATACAGACACTTGTTGGTCGGTATGCTAACCCTCCCCCTCTCCCTACCCTAACCCTTCCTTCCTGGTGTTTGAGCCTAACACCCCTTCTGACACCCTAAACCTAACCCTCCCCCCTTAGTGCCTAACCCTAACTCCGTACCCTAACCTTCCCCTAACCCCCAATACTTACCTTTGGGATGCCGACGGTCGATATTCTGGAGCCAGGATCCTGACTACTGTCGAGATTCCGGCACCAGTATTTAGACCGTCGGCATCCCGACAGCCGGGAAGCTGACTACATTCCCCCGTCACATACTGTATGTGCCAGTTACCTGTTATGCCCTCATAGGAACATGATTGTTATTTAGAAGGTAATTTTTCTATGTTATCACATCCTATGCTTGTATTTCTATCCATTCTGTAGCAGCTCAAATATTTTATTAGGAGGTTTACTGGACTCTTAGCTGAAATAATTTATTTTATTCAATTTGCACAAAAGAATAATAATGATTTACCTTGAGTAACCTCTGTATATGATCATTGCCTCAATGAAAACCAGCTGGCACACATTTATATAGCAGTAAAATTACTGAGTCTTATTAAAAGGTACTTTGCAAGAGATGGCAGAGGTGTCTGTTACTTCTACCACAATGCACAAATCACATCATTTAATTTTAATGGGACTAGTGCTGCACAATGAATCCTTGACCTGTGGCTGGTATAATTCAATTGTTATTAAAGATGCGCTTGTAATATACATTGAAACCGCTATAACTTTATATTCTTCACCTAAGTCTTAATGGGATAATTCTAAAAAAAAACTTGTATATTTGTAAAATAGTATTCTGCTAATATACTGTAGCTTATGGTCACTGTGTAATTTCTACGTTGCTAAATAGATAGATATAAATCTAATTCTAACTGTATTTTTATTTTTTCATAAACAGTCCTTTCATTATGATTTTATTCCACTGTGGGCCTGATTATAAGTTGCATGCAGATCTGTATGTGGCCGCATTTAGTGAATTTCAGCAAACTGCACATGAAACAAAGTGAACATATGCATCTTTGTGTATCTCCGAGCCATTTGGAGTCAGATGCATCTCCGCCATTTCTCTCAATAAGCCTGATTCATTACAGATCGCTATTGCGATTATGCATGCAGGCGACCGATTGGTGCATACTGCGTATGTACCCAAGATTGAAGCTATCTGTAACTGCCGCCTATGCTGCTGCAGTGATCAGCAAAGCACAGGCAGCGGGATCTTTCCTGGGAGTCACTGCAGCTGTAGCACTGCTTTATTACACCAGCAGATGCAAAAAAGCTTTTTCTTTATTGCTGCGCAGCGCTCATGGCATCCTGACGTCACTCAGCACTGAAGCGCTGAAATAGAGGAGCCGCAGCGGGCAGCCAGAACTTCAGAAGACTTAAAGTGTGGGACTAGACATACACTGTGGGCTGGAGGGACATTGTGGTGACTGGAGATACAATAGAGGCTGGAGGGACACTGGGAACTGAAGATACACTGGGAGCTGGAGGGACACTGGGAACTAGAGATAAAGGACTGGAGGGGCACAGTGTGAGCTGGAAGGACACTGTGGGGGCTAGATATACACTATGATGGTCCGAATGTGGCTGTATGGGAGTGTTGAGTCTTTTTTAAAAACACTCAGGAGTACTGTATTTCCCATATCTTTAGAGTTAATCACAAGCGAAATCACAGTTAAAATGTGTCCGAAAATACAAATAGAAATTAATACATCATCGTCTCAACACGGCAGTACTTTCCCTATACAACACAGGGAGTTTACCAAAAATCATGATTATAATCACGGGTGTAATACTAGCAAACTGGGTGTCCAAATAGAAGTTTCAAATAGTCCACTTCCTGAGCAGCGTGTCTAGCAGAAACCTACACAGATCAGAGCGATCTGTGTATTTTTCTGCTTTGTTATTGTGAAATGCTTAAATGTTTTTTAAAAAATTATGTGGGGTTCCCCCCCAAAAGCATAACCAGCTCTGGGCTCCTCACTCTCACTCTATTCCCAAGTCTGAATCAGGCCCTCAGTCCTCTTCTCCAGTAGCATCCAAATGGGTCTTGGCAAAACATAAAAATGATTGTCCCGTTCCAGCTCTGACAAGTACGTGTTATCACATATGGGAGGTAGTTACGAGATCGGCGGCTGCAAGGAATCCCGACAAGGGAGTTAAGATAGACTTCAAAATACCGATGCCTACCTTAATCCCAATGTGAAATCCAGGAGGATGCGTGCCCGAATGAAGGTAAGCCCTAAGTGTTAGCCGTGGGGGAGTAGGGTTAGATTTAGGTAAATTAGCATGGTTAGCATTAGGTTTGTTGGGGGAGGTTAGGGTTAGGCACCCCTAGGGGGGAGGGTTATGGTCAGACATCACTGGGGGGGTTAGGGTCAGGCACTAAGGGGGGGGAGGGTTGGGTTTAGGCACGATGGGGGTAGACATAGGTTTAGGGTGCGGGGTGGAGAGGGTTAGGGTTAGGCTACAAAAAAGGAGCACTAGAGTTAGGGGGGGAGTATACTTACCCGACCCCTGTCGGGATACCAACCATCCTTTTGCCGCTGTCGGTATTCTGACAGGAGGTATCTCAACAGCCGGCATTACATACCCCTTCCATCACATATAAATATACTACGCGGAATGACAGAAGGCACTACTCTTCTTAATTCTCATTGCCTGCCAGCCAATCAGTGGCCAATGTACATGTAGCGGCCGCTGATTGGCTGTGACCCACATGCTGTTTTTAGGAACAATGACTGGCTCAGCAGCCCAGTGCTGGTTCCAAAAATACGGGGAAACCCTACACATTTTTACCCCGTATTTTGAACTGGAGAGTATGCGGTCACCTGATGCCTGCAGCCAATTCTTGACAAGCCAGGGATATATAAGGATTCTCCATGCACATGGCACTTGCAACGTCTCACACAGCTCCCACTGTGGCAGATATTCCTGAGCTTTAGTATCTAGTTTTCAGCTAGTGCTTCTCCTGATCATCATTACAGCAATTCCATCTGACTGCACTATATGAATCCAGGATCCAGGTTGCTGTTACTTTTGTCATTACAATCCCTGACTCCAGAATACAAAAGACATGAATGTTACTTGTATCCTGCCCATCAGCCTCTGCATTCCCTGTGTCATTGCAGTCCTGCTATTGCTTTGTGAGTCCAGTAACTTTCAGAACTAATTGGTTACAAGTCTGCAGGATTCCAGCATTTGCAAAGAGACTGTGGGACCTATTCATCATTGGAGGCAGTATGGCCTTCGATGATGAAGTATTAAACTTGATGCGAGAGGTACTTAAGTATCCAACTCGCAGTGGGGGAAACTTGGCACCGGATAAATTCATCATTGCTGCGGTGCGGGGACAGCTGCTCCAAAAAGCAGCTGTTCCCTCGGTTAGTATCACAGCTACAGAAGTAGCTGCTTTACTTACCTCCTCCATGTCATCCCGGCTACGCATGCGTGACCTCGAGTCACGCATGCACAAAGAGGCTGGGGAGGTAGTGAGGAGGTGGCGGAGGGATCCGCTCGGATCCCGCTTTGCTTCCCCGGAACTCCTTTCCATAGGAAGGAGCAGTGCTATGAGAGCAAGCACCGTCTGAAAATGACGCTTGTTCGCGGAGGCAAACTCCGAAAACCTCAGAGTTTGCTGAATATCAGGGGGTCCTATCGTACCACTGATGATGAATAGTCTTGTAACCTAGCATTTCCACATGGTTACCAAGCCATTTATCAGTTGATGAATAGGACCCTGTGCGTTTGTCTGTAGAGAGCCTAATCATTCACCTATGTGTCTCACCTGTGCTTTCCAAGGTACTACAGGGATCCTGAACTACTGCAGTGCTGTTAACCTTTGAATCCTCAGGATAGTTTCAGTGTAAACTTTACCTGCTTACTACCAAGGTATCAGCATCCAGCAGCACAGTCTTACCACGGGATGTAGTTATGAGACCGGTGGCCACGATGCAACTGGTCTAAATACCGACAAGGGACTTAAGATAGGAATCAATATTTTGACGCCTATCTAAATACCGACGCCGGATCACCGAAGGACGCCAGCCCGAACTAGGTAAGTCCAGGGTGGCCTTAGCGGTAGCCGCTCAGGGGGGGTTAGGTTTACGGAGCGTAGCGGATTTAAGGTTAGGTTCTGGGGGAGAGATTGGGGTTAGCCACCCTTAGGATGGAGGGTTAGGTTAGGCACCCCCAGGAGGAGGTCAGGGTTAGGCCCTCCCTGGGGGGAGGTTAGGGTTAGGCACTAGGGGGGAGGTTACGGTTAGGCTCCACTATGGGAGCAGAGGGGTAGGGATAGGGTACTTTGTTGGGATCTTCTCCCTTTGGCTCAGCCACCAGGACTTCATACCCATTCCCTTACCACCTGTAGTGTTTATAGCTCAGTTCCTACTGAGCCTTGCTATCCTGAGATCCAAATCTGAATATTTGTTTCCAAAGCAAGTGCGTTTCCCATTTAGTGCATTTTTTCAGCCAGCTGCAACATTGAATTTTATTCTGCACCATAACCTGTGTGAATCCTCCACTTGATTTCACAGCTGTTAACAACCTGGTGTTCAAATACAGTACCACTGTCATTACAGCATCCACGCCACCGGTATTAGCTTGGTCTCCAGCTTCTAGTTGCCAGAACTTCTCAGTGCTGCCTTTCCAGCCCGGTCACAATCCACTGACAAGCTCATCATCATTCATCCTACTCGTGTAACAGACTTCCATCCTGGTTGCATCTCCAGAGCCCTCTACCTGCCAGCAAATAGTATACAGTACACCAAGCACACCATCATATCCATTCTCCCTGTTGTTTTATTCCCAGAGACTCTTGCACTTGTGCAGATCACAGCTCAAGTCAGCCAGCTCCACTCTCTCTGACCGCAGTCCACTTCACAACCCAAGTCCGAATTCACAAACAAATCAGTTCCTGACACATAGGTTATAATCTTATGCAAACAGGCATTTTCCGGACCATGTGATCTCCTTCATGAATAGTGAATACCAACTGAAGTTACCATCTGCCCATGGAGGAACAATTTATTCAGAGGTTCCCCGTTGCAGATAATATATGTGCACCTTGACGTGCACTAAGCAGACCACAAAGTCACGCTGGTGTAAAAACAAGGGGCCTGATTCAGACCCACTCGCGAGCGGCTGTACGCTCGCAAGTGGGTCGATGGTCTGCACTGAGCATGCGCACGACGGAGGGAGCTCCGTCGTGCGCATGCGCCAGACACGACGAGCGAAGGACTTTCCTTCGCTCGTTGTGTCCGATCAAAGGGGGCGTGCTGTCAATGTTGATTGACAGCACGCCCCCTTTGGTGGGCGTGCCGGGGGCGTGCCTCCCTGACGGGGGCGTTCCCACGGGAACGCCTCCCGTCAGAAGCCGGCCCACTGACATCACTAGTGATGTCAGTGGGAGTGATTTTGGCTCTGATAGAGCCAAAATCACTCCGGAGCTTGCGGTTGAAAACCTCAACCGCAGGCTCCGGCTCGCTATTTCGATGGTCGCGATGGTCACGACCATCGCGGCCATCAAAATGCACGCTCGTATAGCCTGTGGGTGGTGACCCACAGCTATACGAGCGTCCAGGAGGACGCTCCATGAAAAAGGAGCCCGGCCCTCATGCAGAGCGTGCGCTCTGCTCAGAGCGTACGGCTCTGAATGAGGGCCAAGGTTTCTTCTAGGTAAGCTTCATAAATCACCTCTACCGGAATAGTTATTAGGAACTATTAGGAAAAATAGATCCTTATGATTGGTGGAAACTATCAAACACTTAAAGCCATAAATAGCAGTGTTTCTATAAAAGACTAGCACTGAGTGGCAAAGATGAAAGGAGGACAGGAATAGAAAGGTTTCTAAAAAAAGTAGGAATGAGAAAAGAAGAAATAATGCTATTTTAAAAAAAGGAAGGAGGGAAGTATTTACTTTATTTATTGCCAGTTATTTATATAGAACATACATATTCTGCAGCGCTTACAGAGAGCATTTGGCCATTCACATCAGTCCCTGCCCCAGTTGAACTTACAATCTATGGGCCTGATCCAGACCCGCTCGAGAGAGCTGAGCGCTCGCAAGCGGGTCGATGGTGCCCTAGTGCGCATGCGCACGACGGGCACCATCCCAGCTGTATTTTGAAAGATAAATATTTACATTTTGCAACATATTTTAAGTCGACCAAACAGGCAAATAAAGCAAATTTTTACTTCTACATCAAGAAAAATAATTCCCTTTACTTGACAGTTCCCAAAACATACAGGCTGAGACAGCTAACTCATTATAGACACCACCTGGAATGATGGAAAATACAGATGACTTTGAAACATACATGTTACCTATATACATTGTCTGACACTGTGATGTTATGAATTGTAAGAGAACATTGTGTTATAGCAGTTGGTAATTTTTCTACCTAAATACCATTTGCCAGCATTCTTAAAATCACTCTCAGGGGGCAGCTTGGGAATAGATATAGCAAGTTAAGTGTGTTCTCTTTCAGTAGATAACAAATGCTTTGCTCAGTGATCAAACAAACTGTGGATGAAAAAGCAACACTGAAGAACTGTAAATTGACAGTGAAATAAAGCAATTTAAGCATTCTGCATCTGAAGGATGCCAAAGGCGGACATTTTATGTCTGAGATATAGTTTCTTCACATGTGATTTATGTTGGTCTTCAAACTCAGAGAACAATGCATGTATTTTTTTTTATTCCGATAGTCATGAGGTCAAGGTCTGTGCTCTTTCTCTATTTTTCATTGTGAATGTTACAACAAGGAATGTTAACAACCAGTTGACATTTTGTTATGCGTTTCTTTTGTAGTTGGCAAAATGCAGTAAATATAGGTCTGGCTTTTTGATAACATTTATTTCTCTTCAATAACAAACTGGGAGAAAAGTAAATGGATCCACAACAGTAGAGTTCACAATGAATAAGGTCACTGTCTAACACATACTGTATTAAGATCTAAAATTCAACTCAAAACTTGACTGTCCAGCTAAATCCAGACAAATGACTTTGCCAATGACAGATGTAGTAAAGAGTACAAATTAGATATGATAAACTGCAAGTGTTATTAAAATTGATATTAGCACATTTATGTACAAGCTGTGTGATTCACTTCATACATTTTAGCTTATTTTGATGTCAACTATCTGGGGAGTTAAGACCCTAAGCACTTATTTCCTTATAGAGATTGTGTATTACAGTAAATAATGTGAGCCTAAATGGGCACAAAAGAGCAGTGTAAATCAATAAGTGGCGATGAGTAATTTTGCTTAGAACGTTACCTGGCATTGGGGCCTATTCATCAGCACTAAAATAACGTTTTTAAGGACATTTTCCTTAATTAATGTTATTTTAGTATTCATGAAGTATCTTAATGCAGGAGATATCACTGATATCTCCTGGTTAAGTCCTCCTGCATTAATTTCCACACTCCTCATACATTAGTACGGGGATATGGAAATTAAGGTATTCAACAAATTCCGAAAATTATGTAGTTTCAGAATTTGATGGTGTTACCATACACCACTGTGAGGTGGCGTATAGTAGGTGACACTTACCTGCTTTCAGCTGGACAGGTCCCCCGGCATCTTCCTCTGTCGCTCTGTTCCCTCCTCTGGCTCCTGTTGCTGCTCTGACACTGTGTTCTCCCAACAGAACACAATAAAGTTTAGAAAAACTCCCCTTTTTTTTTTTTCTAAACTGTACAGTGAGCTGCCGGGAGAACACGTGTCAGCATAGCAGACGGAGCCAGAGGCTGCTGCACGGGCAGGTAAGTCGGGAACGGGGGGACATTAGCGGAGGGGGGGCACACAAAATTACCGCAGCTGTAGGCAGTGGTGCGCATGCACTGGTTTTACAGATGTAACAGTGCATGCGCTGCACTGATTTTAGCTGCGGTCAGTTAGTGTAGAAAGGGAAAACGATCTATTTCTTGTAAAGTTGTCATTGCAAATATGACAGCTTTTCGGAATAGATAGTTATGGAAAGGAGGAATGATGAATTCCTCCGGTAATTAGGTAGAACTCCATGTGAGTTCTAAACTAAATTACCTCCAGAGAAAGTTTAGGTATGATGAATAGGCCCCATAGTGCCTATTTGTGGTGTCCTTCTTCTGAAGCTGGACAGTGTAGTAAAATAAAAAAATATATGATTATTACATTTTGAAAATGATGAGTCTCCCATCCTATTCTTCCCTGATGTGTTGTAAGTGATAATTAAAACCCAACAAGTCACTGGTGTTGGGGGGAGGGGACACACCAATTAAACCCACTTGCCCATGCCACTTGCATAATAAAATAAATCTCAGATATTTAGTAATATTCATCCAGAGCCCATATAGCACAATGAAAGTGGGTGTTGGGAACCAGGAAAATTGTATGCTTTTAGTGGTGAGTTTGAGTGTTGGCTACTAGCCTGCCTAACAGTTTTGCTCTTATTACATAATAAGCGTTAATAAATTAATTTTAACAAATGACAGTGCCATTTAAAATATAGGCAGTGCCAGCCTGATCTAACAGAGAAGAAATTTGAGCCCCTGCAATTATTGTGGCCATATAAGAAACTGGTTTTACTGATATCACAAGGACTCTTGCCAGCCACCATTCTGTAGATCTGATAGTGGCTAGAATAATTAACTGAAGAACCCATCTGTTGTGGTTATGTGTGCCCTACAGTCTCTGTTCAATTTGAAAGTGACCCACAATACCATAGTAAAAAGTGCAGGGTGGTTTCATATCATAAGCCACTGCACTAGCCATCCCAGACTGGGTAGTTTGATTTTAGTCCAACGCACAATTTAATACCCTCTGATCATTTTAATAAGATATTGGACTGTTAAATGCTATTCAGTTTTGTGTATTGGATTTAGCAGAGGGAGTGAAAAACATAAATAAACTTGCCCCCGGGTGGCCTGTAGTGACTAGTGCTACCCCTATAAAACACACTATTATACAATGGCATACAATTTGGTGTAATGGTTAGCATTGCTACCTCACAGCACTTATGTTGTGGATTCTATTCCCACCGTGGTCGTTACTGCGTGGAGTTAATATTATTCCCGTGCTTGCATGGGTTTCCTTTAGGTACTTCAGTTTTCTCCCACAATCCAACAATATACTGGTGGGTTAATTGGCTCCTAACAAAAAAACAAATGTGATAGGGAACGTAGGGCCTGATTCAGAGCCGGATGCTCTGACCAGAGCGCTCGCTCTCTCTAAATCAGGGCCCTCCTACCTAAACCTGGAGCTTATGCGAGCGTCCATGATGATGGTCGTGATTGTCAAGACCATCGCAACCATCGGGCTTGCGACGAGACCCTGCGGTAGGGTCTCGGTGACTGCAATCCCTGTAGTGATTTTGGCCAAAACCACTCCCACTGACATCACTAGTGATGTCAGTGGGGCCAGACCCAGACGGTAAGCGTTCCCATGGGAACGCCTCCGTCTGGCAGCCACACCCCCAGCATGCCCACCAAAGGGGGCGTGCTGTCAATCAACATCGACAGCACGCCCCCTTTTGTGCGAGACCCGGAGCAACGGCTTCCCCATCGCTAGCCGGGTATCGCGCATGCGCACGACGGAGCAGCCTTCACGGCCTCATACCTACTGTCATCAATTTCACATGATGAATTAGTGTTTTAACTCACCTTCAGGAACATTGCATTTTTCCAAATACTGACTGCTCCACAAATGTGTTGGGGAAGCCTAAACAACCACTGATGAACCATCGAACAAAAGCAAAACCCCTATTCACAATCACATCTCAAATACGTTTGAGATACACTTTAATTTCTAGTTTTATTGCAAAACAAATGTAAATGAGTTGAAGGACAAAAAAAAGCTTTAACTATTATAGAAATTAAATAAACAAAAAATTGGACGAATTAACAAGGTGGCATGAAGTCACTGTAATGGACTTTTTCCCTGCCTGCGGTTCGCATGGTCCCATCACGCTGCGACCGTTGTTGGTAATTGGTAGCGTAATGTGTGTTCCCGGCTGGCGCAGACGAAGTTGTGGGGAGAGAATTCCAGTGCAGTATATTGAGCCATATGCTATAAAACCCACACTGTTGTCATACAGTACGAGCAGCCTGTCTTTTTAGAGATTTTATAATAAAACTTTTATGCACTGTGAAGCGCTACCTTTGTGTTTACTTTTGACAGATTATATCATACTCGAGTGCCCCGGATCTTAACTCTTAACAACAATGGAGAGCAGCGCTCCACATATATTGTGATCGGCACTGGGTGATGACATCACAGTTCAGGATCAGTTCAGCTAGATCCCCTTCCATAGCTGTACCCTGATGTCATCAGTTACTGTCCAACATCATTCCCTACCATCCACGTGGGCACAGAGAGGGAATATAATCTTGCCCGAGCCCGATACTTTGCGAGCGAAGCGATCCTGCAAGGGGACAACTTTCTTCTTTTGGTGGACAGTATGGGCAGAAAACTGTACTTCTGCCCTCACTTACGTCACTTCCAGGTACAAAATATGAAGGACAAATATACCTTACCCCCCACTGAGTGTGTCTGGATGCCAGCTCTCTGCACATGGCGTGATCTGGAGTATAAGGTAAGAGACTATTTTAATGGTTTATTTGTAACCCTGATGATGATGGATTAACATCAAAATGTTGGTGAACCCCTGTGCCCTGTGTGGTTTATTTACCTGAGTACTGCCTGTATGTATGTATGTATGTATGTATGTATGTATGTATATGTATATGTATATATATATATATATATATATATATAATCCAAAAAATAGAGAGCACTCACCAGGGACTTTGTAGAAAGATAGTTTATTCGCAGAGAATGAATACATAACTCCTTCAGTCGACATTTCGGTCACAGCACATGACCTCAGGGGTACAGGGGAAAGCCCTGGTGGGCCTCACTGCCTGAGGGCCCCATCCCCTCCTCTGGATATCATACTCTAGACTGTGCGCTGAACTGTACATTGTTACTCTATTAGATGGTCAGGATTTTGTGGAGCAGGACCACTGATAAACATTAGTTCTTGGTTTGCTCTACAAAAACTACATCAAGATTTGCTTAATGGTTAGTCATGTAAATTTGGTGGCTAGCCACACACCCTCTGTGTATGGCCACACCTCTTAAGCATGGGTCCCTACCACTGCATTCCCCCGGTGGGCCCTTTATGCTCCAGTCTGACACGGTTTGAAAATATTCCACAAAAAGGCTCCTATTGTTTTTTGTATTCTATTATAGAGAGAGAGAGAGACAGCAAAAAGAGAGAGGGTATTATTGTTCTTCAGTTGTTATTTCCTCTTAAATCATTTTTATTGATGTGAAATGCAGAACTTTGGCTAGTTGAACATATCTAGCTGACCATTATAATACCAAAACTCTTTATATCCCTTTAAATCTTGAAACAGATTAAGGCCATTCGATCAGGCAACACGGATATCTTATTCTAAAGAAACAAAATTAGCAAATATAGACAAACTCACTGACACATTTACCAAGTGTGAAATAGGCATATTGATTTTTAGCTGTCAGCAGTTGTAGTTACATGAGAAGATGAAAGCACTGTAGTTGTGATGTGTGCGCTAATACTGACCTCTTTGGAACCTTGGATAATGGTTTGTTTCGTATCTGAGAATTTAAACCTTGTAGATGAAATTAGAGATGCTGTAGCCCTAGAAACAATATTTTAGATAAACACTTAGCAGGAATACTCTTTGTTGTTCATTTTGGTTAACTGTTGTTACAAGACCATAAACACTTTTGAAAAGAATAAAGAATATTAGTTAAAAATAAACATTGTCAAGTCATCCTACAACATGAATTATAATAGTGATCTCTCATATATTCGCATTTAACAACAATAAGATTGAAAAGACGTTATAGTACTTCAATATAGGTATCAATTTATAGCCCTGATTAGCTGAGATAGTTGTCTTATGTCAAAACTCAGTCAGTCACTATTACTGAATCACTTGTAATGTATTGTGAAACATGTCATGTGATGAGTAATGGAATGATAGGTTATTGGAATATACAAAGCAGTAAATACTAGAGATGAGCAAGGACCCCGTGTTTTGGTTTTGGTTCTAATTCATCATCTGATTTTGGTTTTGGCAAAATCACCCTCAAGCGGTTTTGTTCAGATTTGGTTTTAATTTGGTTTTGGATTCCTTAAAAAATTATAAAAATCAATAAAAACCTGATGAAACAGCTAAAAATCATGTAATTTTGACCTGTTTGCATGCAATCCAAAACCAGAGTTTTTGTATTTAAATCCGAGTTCTGAACTGACTGCAGAACCCAACCGGGACTCTGTTTGACTTGGAACTCTAAAGTGATTCCAAACGTTAACTCAATTCAACTCGAAACCCCTAAGTTCGGGTGTGTTCACATTTCAGGAAAACCAAACTGCACATCTCTAGTAGATATAAAGTCAAAACTAAAATTTTTGTCTATCATACTTGTATCATATTTGCAGAATAAATTATTATATAACACTATTTGGTGTATGATTTATTATATAATTAGCTGAAGTACCCGGCGTTGCCCGGGTTTAAATCTTCTAGTTATTAAGTTAGGCATCCCGGACCAATTGCCACCCCTCTGTGAAGTTTTCATTCAAATTAATCCAGTGGAAGGCCCAGAACAGGCTCCCCAGGTCAAAGTTCTGCCCAGCGTGTGCCAACAGAAGGTCTAACCAGGATCTAATGTTCAAGTTATTAAGTTAGACAACCCAGACCAATTGTCAGGTATCCCAGACCAATTGCCACCCCTTTGTGAAGTTTTCATCCAAATCTATTCAATGGAAAGACCAGAACAGGCCCCCCCGGGTCAAAATTCTACTCACAGTACACCAACAGGAGTTCGAACGGGACCTCAACCACCTAGTATGTCTTCTAGGATCCAATGTTACCACTCTGTGAATGTAACCCCCTAAAACCGGGCCAGGATCCAACCAGATCACCCCGCATTGGTTTCATCCAAATTGGTGCAGGGGTGTCTGAATACATAACCAGACAGACAGACAAATAAACCAATTAATTTTATATATAAGATTTCAGAGAACAATTAAGAGCATATTTCTGAAAAGACGAAAAGCCATATTTTATTAGCAAACAGGAATTTTCATCAGCAAAAGGGCTGATTTTCGCTCACACAATATAAAAAATGCCCAGCGATAACCTTGCAGACCTATGCATGGGGATTCCTATTTAACAAATATATCAGGACAACAATAGCAGAGCAAACACGCTGAAAATAAAAGCCTTTATTCTTTGAATAGAGCATTTATTAGTGCATAAATGGCTTGAACTATTTTTATTTTATTATATTTAGAATAACTTTTTAATTTTTATAATTACTTTTTACTACTTGAAAGATCAAATCTGGGCATTCAATGTTGTTGCTCATGAATGTGTCACACTGCCACACTGAGAAGGTACAATATTGTGCATGCACGAATTGGGAAAACTTTGTATCTGCAAACCATCGCAATGGATTTACCATCAAATGTTTTTGATGCAATGTTATCTACCATCGCATCACAACATTTGATGGCGGAAGCCCATCCCACCATTTGATGATGGACTTCTGATGTCCATCCCGTGTGTGCATGCATGTGTCTTGCAACCATACTTGTATGCCCACCAGAGACATATTGAAAGGGAGAAAATGATTTGCAGCTAGACAGTTAAGGCAAATGATCAGATGTATGCATAAAATGTAAATAACATGCTATTTAAAGAAATAAACAAAAGTATGTGGGATTTTTATTTTTAATAAAACATAAAACACAATACACTATTAAAATTTAACATAAACAGTATTTTTTAAGAAATTTGAAGGGAAACATTATGTAATATATAATGATTTTTGATACATCAGTTTCACAGTCTCAGTCTTTGCTGGATTGGGCACGATGCCACAACCTCCTTGAGTATTGTTGGTGATGTGCTATACAGTATTTGCTGAAAGTGAATGAAGATTTAAATGTTTAGAGTCTGTATCATTCAGACCCGGTCGTTAGTGCCGATGCGCTCGGACCAGGTCGATGGCCCCCCACAGAGCATGCGCACGATGGTGCCGGCGCCGCTTGCGCATGCGTGAGACCCGCTACGACCGACAGCGCCGGTCGTAGCGGGTCTCGATCCAAAGGGGGCGAGCTGTCGATGTTGATTGACAGCTCGCCCCGTTTGGAAGGCGGGCCGGGGAGGTGGCAGCCCAAACGGACGCGAGCTGTCAATCAACATCGACAGCTCGCCCCCTTTGGGGGAGACCCCACTGACATCACTAGTGATGTCAGTGGAGAGCTTCCGGCTCAGACAGAGCCAGAAGCTCACCGGGGCTTACGACAAGGGAGACCCTACCCTAGGGTCTCGTCGTAAGCCCCGATGGTCGCGATGGTCTATGACCATCGCGACCATCACCGGAGCGGTCGTTAGAGCTGTGGGTGTTAACCCACAGCCTAACGACCGCAACAGAGGCGGGCGGTCAGGATGCAAGCGGCCGCCCAGTTTCTGAGCGACCGCTTGCATCCTCCGACCGCCTCTGAATGAGGCCCAGAGTACTTTCACTGAAGTATAGCAAAGGCACTAAACAACAGAGTTTGTCAAATATTTTTCTTTAGATTTAGTTCCTCCTTATTATAAGCCGAACAATATGAAAACTTTGACAGTGATATACAAGAGTCTCTCCATTATAAAGAGCATAATACTTTCCTTACATTAAAGGAATGTTGGGGTATATTTACTAAAGAGTGAGTTTTTAGAAGTGGACATGTTGCACATAGCAACCAATCAGATTCTAGCTATTATCTTCTAGAAGGTGCTGCATAAATGTAAAGTAGAATCTGATTGGTTGCTGTGGGCAACATCTCCACTTCTAAAAACCAGCACTTTAGTAAATATACCCCGTTATGTGTGACTAAAGATTATATAAAAGCACAAGGTCAAAGTACCGTCCAAATATATTTATTATATATACAAGAGGTATACAGTATGTTACTGGATTTCGTATTTCAATTACGCACGCAAACAGCCGATTGTTGCAAATTGCGCATGTGCATTCATCACAGTGCGCAAACTAGCCACTGCGATTGGGACTGTGGGCCTGATTCTGTAAGGATTGTAATTGCAAAGCTGCACTCATGCTATAGATATATGATGTATGCAGCTTTGCCATTGCGATCCTTTGCAGACATGGTAATTCAGCAGGAGGCATCATGCCCCCTGTGCATGCTTTAACCAAGCTGCGTTGTTCAACACAGCATCGGTTAATCTGTGTACCATCGACCAGCTGTGGTGACCCATCGGGTCCTGCAGCCGATCACCGCAGTTTACAGGAAGAGACCAGGAATTCTCTTTCACCCGACGGATATCCTGGCCTCTTCCCTCCCCCCCAATGGCAGCGTCACACCTCCATTTCGGGTAACAGAGGCTGTTGCCGCCCCCTCCCCACCCCCAAATGACAGCAGACTGTCAATCACTGACAGTCTGCTTCCAGTTTGCAAGCGTACTCTCAGACCCGTTCTGCACATGCACGGAACGGGTCTGGCGCCTGCGCAGATTACCAAACATCAGGAATCTGCGTACAGCAGTGCACTAGCGTGCACTGCTGAATCAGGCCCCGTGATCACAGTGACTACACAGGCCCTTCACAGAGTGATTGACAGGAAGTGATGTTTGTGGGTGGTGATCGGAGGTGGTTGGGCAACGCAGGCTTGCCAGTGCTTTTCAAAGCCGTTGCAGGGGAGTGCATAAATTATCCACTGCAATGGCTTACACAGCCTCAGGCCTAATAGCGTGCGTGGAAGTTAGCAATTTCTGAGTAAGGTCAGGGCTAGTGCAAGTATGCGTGAAGCTGCGATGGTACCCTATTGTACCGATGGTTTTGCCGTCATGCTAAACATTACAGTGTGTGGTAAGTAAAGTGGGCTTCCTTATGTTATGCTGCAAGGGCATTGCGATCGCAATGGATTACTGTTGCAGTTGAACTGCGTGCATAATCGCTATTGCATTCGCAGTTGCGTACAGTAGTGAATTAGGCCCATAGTCCTTTGCTTCCAGTTGTAAAATAAGAGATGTGGCATGTTCTATACAGGCATGTTCCACTTTGCAAAAATAGTTCAATTAACTTAGGTTTAATGTTTCAAAACAATAGGCAATTTAAAGACCAATTACATAAACCAATCAGGAAAAAAAGCTGGTGCGCTGAGAGGAATTCGGCATTTCATAAGAGAATGAGCTCTTAAGATAGAAGAATGTATTACTAGTCATTGAGAACATCTGCACTACGAGCCAAACAATACTGTGGATAATTGGACAATCACAGACTGTCAGGCGTTTGTAAATGAAGCTGTTGTAATTAGAGAGCACAGATCTCAGTAAAAACTTGCCTTGCAAGAAAATAAAATAATGGAAAGCTATCTATTTTATTATATTATAAGAGCCTGTGGATAACTTAAGAACAAGAGTAAAGCTGTGACTCGACTTGTCTTCCTATGCACCTCCGGGTTATGTTACAAGTGAAACATCATAAACCAAGACTGATTGTCTTCTGTAAATATGCATTGAAATTCAGTTAATAGTTTCTTTACATTAATCATTTATACAATCAACTGTTCAGAATAACCCCCTGCATATGTTATATGCAGATACTAATTAACTTGTACATTTCTTCTACAAGTGAATTTGCTTGTTCACTGTTAGGAAAAAAACTGTAAGCAGATTAGTGATTTGCCTTTGTTGTCCTCAGAAGCAGACAATTAACAACCATAGGTTTGATTTCCCAGGTGGCTTAGATTCGATTTTGTACAACTACAGTAGACTAATGACTGCATGTGATATACATTGTTATCAGGTATATTTTATAATAAATCAATTCAGTTTATCAAATCATTTAAATCTGCTTCAACATTTTATTTTCTTACCTGGATTATCAGTATTGCTATCTAATACTCTGATAACACAGGAATATGTGGACTGTACAAGTTCCATCAGCAATTCACGAATATATGCATGCTTGTGTATTTCACTATTCCTTTTATTGCAATTAAGAGTATATAGAAGTAGTTGAGAATATATAAATTAGTTGTGTGAGTTGCAGAAGACCATAGCAATAAGAATTGTAGCTTTAAAATGTCAGTATTTAGGGTGTACAGACTAGGAGGCAGTAGGTCTCAGATTTAATAAACAAAAATAGTTAATCTCATTTGTTTTTTTTAAAGGGCAGCATTGTCTAAGTACTTGTATGGGATTGAAGAAAGTTTAAATAAGTGATATGGAAGGTATGTGCAAGTGATTTGAAGGTGCAGAGGTTGATTGTAGCCTGCAAGAAGGCTGCAGAGTATAGGAGTAGGGTGCATAAGGCACCTGGATGGTAATGGCTGTTTGAATGAAGGTGTGAAGGAATTGGTTTGGTGAAACGAAAAACTGATATCAGGGTATTTTACCATACATTGTACTGGATCCCACTAACACGCTTGTACTTAGAAAAAAAAATGGTAAGTTTCGCATTGCAGGTGTAAAACTTGTGTAAGATTGGAAGACAGTGTTCCCATTTCAAGGTCAGGAGATTGGCTATTTGAAAAAACAGGGAGTTTTATTTTTTTTTTTGCAGCAGCAGAGGAAAAAAAAAAGTCCCTTGTAAATGGCATTGAGTGAGTTGTCGAGGGCTAAAGGGTTAACTAGGTCATTTTAAAAAAAATATTTAGAGCTTGGCAAGAGAGGGTGGGAAAATAAGATAATCCAATGCTAGACCTAGGGTAGAAAAGTGCTTACATGATTATGAAAGATAAATATGGAGATGAAAGCGTGAAGTTTGTTGCAAGATGGAGTGAAATGACCAAATGGTCTTCTGAGCCTTTTTCCGTGTCTGGCACATTCAAACAATCTGTTTTGGAAGCTCTTAAAGCAACAATTATTTTATCCAAGTTGGTGAAGAATAGGGTTAAGCATTTGCAATGTCTTGCAGTATAGCAGCAAGAGGCTAAGAGATGGACCCTTGTAGAGCAGGGTGGCAGTCAGCCAACAGCACCCTCAGCTCTCATGGCTTCTCCCCCCTTAACACTCCCCCCTGCAATACCTCCCTAACCCGCATGCCTTCTTCCTATAAAAATGTTGTCTCATCTCCCCTTGCTTGGTCTCTGTACTCTGTGCTGCCTAAGGCTGGTGCCTCAAAGACTGTGGTCTTTGATGGAGAAAATGCTGATGTAATGCCTGAATTTGCTGCCATAGCTATGCTTGCTTATCCTAATCGGCAATCTGGTCATGACCATTCCACAGTAGTGGATGGTGAATCAGGCGATGCTATTAAATCATATCCGGCTGATTCTGACACTGATGTGGTGGAAATTTCAGATGAGGACCCCATTTTATTGGCAGATGCTCCGGATTCTGAACGGCACAGGAAATATGTAAAAAAATATATAATTACTGAGCCACGAGAAGCTCATAAAAAGGATAAAGCTATCCCAGGTCCTACAGCAGATTTCTTAGTAATGCCCCTAAGGACTATGCTTCTCCCTGTAGAAGGGGGAAATCCAGACAGAACGGCAGCAATTTGTGATGTTCTGGTTTTGTTGTGGACCCAGGGTGGTAATAGGAGCAGACACTGAAGCAGACTTAAATGAAAATGTGGAACTTTTAATGAGTGGTTTAGTAGACATGAATATGGCAAAAATAAAAGTCCAGATATAGCACTAAAGTGTACTTGGGAACTGTAGTGAGGCAAATGGGAAAAAGTCCAGGTAGTGACAGGCAGGAGACAGTCCAGTAAACAGGTATGGTGAGCTGAGGTAAAATGCAGGCTGAGGAGATATTATCCAGCGGAGTGCAAGTGGAGGCAAGGTGGAAGGGAACAGGAGACTCAGGTATTCAGGCAAGGGGAAGGTAAATGGAGGGGCAGGGAAGTCCAGTGGGGTCGGAGCAGGCAGAGATGTAACAGGCTAGGTAGTGTTTCCAGGAGGCAGGTAATGAGCACAGGAACTCTCTCTCAGCTGTCGCTGAGAAACACGTTGCACTGGCAATGAAGAGAGGCTCTGGACCTCCCTAAATACCAAGTGCCATACCGTGACTGGCCGGAGAGAGCACGTGACACACCAGGATTGGGCGATTAGGTCACATGGCCGGAGGCAAGATGGCAGCACCCATGCCGAGTGGAACGGAAGCACCACCAGGCCTCACCAGCCCAGAGTGACAACCTGCCTGCACAGAACCATGCACAGCCAATGCCCCTCACCAAACACCAGCGCCACTGCCAGATGCCCCCCGCCACAGTGACCTCACAGGTATCACCCATCGACCACCATGCCGAGAAACCCAGGTCATGACAGTACCTCCCCCCCCCCTTATGAGTGGCCTCAGGATACTCACCAGGCTTTTCAGGCTGGGCAGCATAGAATTTCCTGATGAGTGCAGGAGCATGGATGTCTCGGGCATCAGTCCAACAGTGTTCTTCCGGACCGAAACCCTTCCATACGAGAAAGTACAGTAAACGACCCCTGCAGATACGACAATCCAGGACCTGGGAACCCTTGAATTCCACACCTCTTTCAGTCTGGATACGGGGGGGAACAGGGAGAACATTGCAGAATTTGTTCAGGATTAGGGGTTTAAGTAGGGAGATATGGAATAAATTGGGGACTTTTAGGTAAGCAGGTAGCTGAAGGCGATAAACCACAGGGTTGATTACTTCAGTTATGGAGAAGGGTCCGATGAAACGTGGAGCAAACTTCATCGATGGTACTCTGAGCCGTAGGTTCCGAGTGGATAAGCAGACTTGGTCTCCAACTTGCATGCATGGCACCTTCCAACATTTCTTATCAGCCTGAAGTTTGTAGCGAGAGGACGCCTTCTCCAAGTCAGTACGTACTTGAGTCCAAATTGATGCAAATCTCCGTACAGTATCCTCCATGGCTGGCACATCAAAGACAGGTAGGCTTTGAAACTCAGGAACCCGAGGATGAAGGCTGTAGACAACCAGTAATGGGATTTGATTTATGGAAGAATGATAGGATGCATTGTATGAAAATTCAGCCCAGGGCAGCAAATCAGACAAGTTGTCCTGAGATGATGACATGAAAATCCTTAGAAAGGTCTCAAGGTCCTGATTAACCCTCTCTGTAGATCCATTACTTTGTGGATGATAGTCTGTGGAGAAGTTTAGCTTCACTTGCAGAACTGAACAGAGGCCCTGATGCAGAGCCGGACGCTCTGACAGAGCGCTCACTCTGAATCAGGGCCGTCCCTCCTACTTTTTGGAGTGACCCCTCATTTTTCGGGTCTCGAGCATGCGCACGATGGAGCCGCCTCCATCATGCGCATGCGCACTTGGGCAACATCGACCCGCTTGCGAGCACTCAGCGCTCGCGAGCAGGTCTGAATCAGGCCCAGAGAGCTCTCCAGAATTTTGCCACAAATTGAGCACCACGATCTGAGACAATTTCGGCAGGGAGTCCATGGAGGCGAAATATTTGTTGGACGAATAAATGAGCCAAGTCAGGGGCAGTAGGCAGCTTCTTTAGAGGGACATAATGGACCATTTTTGAAAATCAGTCTATCACGACCCAGATGGTAGTGTAACCCTGAGAGCTCGGTAAATCCGTTACGAAGTCCATGGAGAGATGCGCCCATGGACGTGATGGAATAGGTAGGGGTAACAACTCGCTAGCTGGAGCTTGATGCAAAGATTTATGCTGAGCACATGAGGTACATGAAGAAATAAATTCCAACACATCAGCCTTCAGGGATGGCCACCAGTAGCCTCTTTTTAAAAGTTCCAGAGTTTTCCAAGTACCTGAGTGACCTGCAAAGTGAGAGGAATGAGCCCAGGTGAGGAGCTGCTTCCTTAACTCTGGGGCCACAAAGGTCTTCCCAGTAGGGGGCTGTACTTGTATGCTGGCAAACACCCTTGACTCCAGCACAGGGGCACCATGTTGGATCTCCAAATTGTCGTTACAGAGGAGGGATCTGAACAGAGCATCCGCTTTCTGATTAAGAGCTCCAGATCGGAAGGTCAGGGTAAACTGGAAATGAGCAAAGAATACTGCCCATTGGGCCATACGGGGCCTCACACACTGGATATTTTTGAGGAAGAGGAGGTTCCTATGGTCAGTGAAGACAGTGAAGGGAAATTTGGCCCCTTCCAGCAGGTATCTCCACTCTTTTAGTGCCAACTTCACTGCCAAAAGTTCTTGTTCACCTATAGCATAGTTCCTTTCGGCAGGAGAAAATTTCTTGGAGAAAAATCCACATGGATGAACTCGATTGTCTTCATAACGCTGGGACAGGACTGCTCCCACTGCTTCTGATGATGCATCAACCTCCAATAGAAAAGGTCTATCCAGACCTGGTTGTCTTAGAACTGGGGCAGAAATAAAAGCCTGTTTCAAAAGCTGGAAGGCTGTCTCTGCCTTGGGTGACCATAGGGCAGGATTAGCACCTTTACGGGTGAGGGCCGTAATGGGAGCCATCAATGACGAGAATCCCTTGATAAATTGTCTATAGTAGTTGGCGAATCCGAGTAGTCTCTAGATGGAACCGATTCCCAGCAGCGCCTGGCTGTCAGATGAGCAGAGCCCGGCAGCAGAAGCCCGACAGCGCTGGAAATCCCGATCGTCACTAAGGTAAGTATAAACTAACCTAATCCCTTAACCCTAACCTTCCTTGGGGGTGCCTAACCCTAACCTCCCTACAAGTGCCTAACCCTAACCCCCATTCCCCGCTGCCTAAACCTAAGTCCCCCGGAGGGGTGCCTGACCCTGTCCCCCCTGGGGGTACCTAACCCTAACCCTCCCTCCACCTAGCCTAACCCTAAGGCCCCCCTGGGTGCCCTAAACCTAACCCTCCCCCCCGCGGCTGTCCGCTCGCGGCACCCGCCATCCCTTCGATCGGGATGCCGGGTGCTGGTCTCCCGGCATCGGGGAAATGTCGGGGTCCACATCTAGATGCCCAGCATTTCACCCTCGCCAGGATATGACAGGCGGGAAGCCAGCTGTTGGTATTAAGGCAGCCAGTTTCCCGATTGTGTACCCTCAAGATGGCTTTCACGGTTTGAGGTCGAGACCAATCCAAAATTGCCTGCACCTTCTTGGGGTCCATTTCTAAACTGGATCCAGAGATGACATAACCAAGGAATGGCACACTGGGTACACTAAAGACACAGTTCTCAAATTTGCAGTAGAGGTGATTCTTCCTCAGACGGGATAATTACTTCTTTCACATGTTTATGATGTTCCTCTAAAGGAGATGAGAAAATCAATATATTGTCCAGATAGACAACAACTGAAACATATAACAAGTCCCGGAAAATTTCATTAACAAAGCCCTGAAAGACAGCAGGGGCATTGCACAACCCTAAGGGCATCACAAGGTATTCAAAATGTCCATCTCTGGTGTTAAAAGCGGTCTTCCATTCATCACCTGTGCGAATATGAATGAGATTATAGGCCCCTCTCAAATCTAACTTAGAGAAGATGATGGATCCCTTGACTCTGTCGAATAACTCTGTGATTAATGGAAGCGGATATCGATTCTTGACCGTTATATCATTAGACCCGGTAGTCAATACAAGGTATTAAGCCACCATCTTTTTTGCCAATGAAAAAGAACCCAGCTCCAGCAGGAGAGGTGGAAGGGCGAATAAATCCTTTCTCCAAATTCTCCTGGATGTATTCGGACATAGCTTTGGTCTCAGGCAAGGATAGGGGATAGGTGCGACCATCACGAGGTGGCATCTTGTCAGGCAACAAATCGATTGGACAATTCCATTCTCTATGAGGAGGTAAGACATTGGCCTATTGTTCAGAAAAGACATCAGTGAACATCTGATACTCTTTAGGAATTGCTGGAGATATTAATGAAACGGTTTTCCTTACAGGTCGTACCTTGGGAAGAAATGATTTCTGACAGTCAGCCCCCCATGATAGAATTTGCACAGAACATCAGTACATCCTGGGATTATGTTGGCATAACCAGGGTAGTCCTAGAATGATTTATTGGGAAGCTTCAGGAAGCTTCAGGTATCACTAAGATTCAGAATGGAGTGCTCCAATGCGAACTAGTACTGGTGGAGTTTCTTTAGTGACCACTCCGTTAGCTAGAGGCCGTCCGTCTACAGCGGTCAGGGAAATCGCGTGATTGAGGGATGAACAAGGAATCTGTAGTTTGTCAACTAAGCTAGAGGTCATGAAATTTCCAGCTGCTCTAGACTCTAGCAAAGCAGTAATGAAGACAGGTTTGGGCTTGAGATCTATGGCTAAGATCACTACAAAGTTTTTAGAATTTGAGGACAGACTCATTACTCCCAACTTGATGTCCCCAGTGTCAGTTAGGAGCAGGCATTTCCCGATTTACGGGAACAGGAGGCCACCAGGTGACCTGCATCTCCATAGTATAGGCAGAGGTTTTTCAATATTCTTCTCTGACATTCCTCTTTGGGGAGATGGGTATGGTTCACCTGCATAGGCTCTTCATCTATAGGGGGAAGGGACGATGGGTAGGCAAGGGAGGGGTAGATGACTTTTGCCGGTCAGTTCTATGCTTTTCAGCCTGACATTCTCTGAAGTGTAGGTCGATCTTATTACAGAGAGAAATCATATCATTTAGGTTAGTAGGAAGCTCACGGGTGACCAGATCATCTTTTAGTCGGTCAGAAAGTCCATGCCAAAAGGCTGAGGTAAGGTCTTCCTCATTCCACTGGAGCTCTGATGCCAAAATCTGAAACTGTACGGCATATTGACTGACGGGACGGATTCCTTGTCTCAGAGTCATGATAACGGACGAGGCTGATACAGTATGCCCAAGTTCATCAAAAATCCTCCTGAATGATAATACAAAGCCCATATAGTTATCCAGCAGGAAATCTGAATGCTCCCAGAGTGGGGAAGCCCAATCCAACAGAGACACGATGTAGGCCACTTTAGTTCTTGCAGTGGAAAAATTATCAGGCTGTAAGGTGAAGTGTATATCACACTGATTCAGGAACCCATGACAGAGCTTAGGGTTACCGTCAAATTTGCTTGGCATAGGAAGGTGTAAGCGGAGTGTTGCCCTGCTTCCTGTATTTCCAGACACAGAAACGGGTGTAGTTACTGTTACCCCAGGGGTGGATAAGGAGGTTTGCAGATTATCCTGTCGTTTAGACATCTCTTGTAGAAACTGAGCCATTTGGTGCTGCATAGCTTCCAGGTTTTCCAAACGGCCTGCAATACACCGGAATAAATCCACTCCAGACTCCTGTTCTGTGGCCGGATTCATTGGGCCAGTGCAAACTGTTATGCTCTGGTTTTGTTGTGCACCCGGGGTGGTAATAGGAGCAGACACTGAAGCAGACTTAAATGAAAATGTGGAACTTTTAATGAGTGGTTTAGTAGACATGAATATGGCAAAAATAAAAGTCCAGATATAGCACTAAAGTGCACTTGGGAACTGTAGTGAGGCAAATGGGAAAAAGTCCAGGTAGTGACAGGCAGGAGACAGTCCAGTAAACAGGTATGGTGAGCTGAGGTAAAATGGAGCTAGAAGATATTATCCAGCGGAGTGCAAGTGGAGGCAAGGTGGAAGGGAACAGGAGACTCAGGTACTCAGGCAAGGGGAAGGTAAATGGAGGGTGCAGGGAAGTCCAGTGGGGTCGGAGCAGGCAGAGATGTAACAGGCTAGATAGCATTTCCAGGAGGCAGGTAATGAGCATAGGAACTCTCTCTCAGCTGTCGCTGAGAAACACGTTGCACTGGCAATGAGGAGAGGCTCTGGACCTCCCTATATGCCAAGTGCCATACTGAAACAGGCCGGAGGGAGCACGTGGCACACCAGGATTGGGCGATTAGGTCACATGGCTGGAGGCAAGATGGCAGCACCCATGCCGAGCGGAACGGAAGCACCACCAGGCCTCACCAGTCCAAAGTGACAACATGCCCGCACAGAACCACGCACAGCCAATGCCCCTCACCAAACACCAGCGCCACTGCCAGATGCCCCCCGCCACAGTGACCTCACAGGTATCACCCGTCAACCACCATGCCGAGAAACCATGGTCATGACACAATTGATGTTCCCTGGATGCGCTCTATGCTTAATGAATTTCCTGATCCACGTAAGAACCTGGCTGCATGTTGCCGGTGTATTAAAACCATTGGCCATGCACATGAGCCCACAAATAAAGATTGGAGATCACTGTTAGGTGCTGCATTACCAGACACGGTTGATTAGACTGCACCATGGGTATTGCTAATGATAACCGCATCCTTCCTGCAACTAATCTGGCTGTCATAACAAGTATCTGTAATGCTCTAATGACAATTTTCCCCCCAGGGGTGGATTGGCAAAAATTGTTCACTATCAAACAGATGTCGCAGGCATCGGTAGGAGATTACTGCCACAGGACAATCACAGAGATGAAAATGTATACAGGTGTTGAGGACATACACACCAGTGCTGCTCATAGAGCATTGGTTGTGAGTGTGTTGGTGGAGGGTCTGATTGAGCCTATTAAGGCTAGGTTACAGACTGAGAGCCCTGCATGGGAGGGCTGAGACCCCAACAGTTATTACTGAACAGGCTATTTTACATGATGCGAACACAGCTAGGCATAAAGACACGCAGAAAGCTAAGTTGTTAAATCTGCAGATACAGGATTTACACAATAGGCATGATTATGTGGATGGTTATAACCCCAGTCCAAATACCTCTATTGAGGATATACGGCAACTCCAAAAATATTATGGGTGGGACTCTATCCCACCAAAGGTAAAGTCCTGGGGAATCCGTCAGCGAATGAAGGCTGGTGCATGTTATAATTGTGGACAACAGGGTCACATTAGTCGGTAATGCCTGGTCCCTCTTTGAGGATGAGGCCCTGTATTTCAGGGTCCCCCTTCCCAGGAAATGGAATGGAATCCTCGCATTGAGTTCCATGACAACCCTTGCATATTTAAACCCCCACAACCCAAAAGGAGTGGCCCTTTCAACCCACGTGCTGCCCCTTTCCGCCCAGGTCCTTTCCATCCTTATTGAAAGGAAGGCCATGCCTGTGTTTAAATGTTTCTTCTGTGAATCCAATACCAGAACCTTTTGTAGATCTTACCATGCAGGGGCAGGATTACAAGTTCTTGATCGACACAGGTGCAGGCAGATCGCTAATAAATGATTCACATGCTTTACCATTATCAACTAACACCATCTCTGCAATGGGGGTGACTGGAGAGTCACACAATTACCCTATTACTCATCCTGTTAAAATGACAATAGGGCTATTAACATGTGACCATGCTTTTATTCTAGCTGAACAAGCACCGATCAATTTGTTGGGACGTGATCTGCTCATGAAAATGAACTGTGTCATATGCTGTACCCCTGATGGTATTTTCCTTGATATGCCTTACGAGGATCATCAATGTTCACTGTGTCCTGGATACCTTGCACTTGCCTAACATCTAATGTTTGTAAGTGCTTTGCAGTTTCCTGAGGTGGTTACCCGAATGTTGTCGCTGGTTCCTAAACACCTCTGGACCACTGACCTACAGGAGGTTGGGCTCATGAACCAGGTAAACCCAGTACATATTGAACTGAAACCAAATGTGAAACTTCCACGGATTCCACAGTATCCCCTTAAACCAAAAGCAGAAGTTGGAATCTTTCCAAACACACAGAGGTTCTTACAACAAGATATAATCATTCGCACACATAGTCCTTGCAACACTCCGCTGCTTCCTGTGTCTAAACAAAATGGGCGCACTTACCGGATTTGTCAGGATTTATGAGCCATTAATAACATTGATTTATGCTCAGCATTTTTCTCTATTACGGTACATTCAGATAGTCAATACCTGTTTGCATTCACTTACAGAGGAGTCCAATATACGTGGACTCGATTAAGTCAGGGATTTATTGACAGTCCTAAAATTTTTTACCAGGCATTACACGATTGCTTGGCAGGTTTCCTATCACGGGGCAGTTCAGTGTTGATTCAGTATGTTGACGACCTATTATTGTTTTCAAACTCTTTGCAGGAATCTCTTACTGACACCTTTTTGTCACTGCTATATCTTTCTGAGACAGGACACAGGGTTTAAAAGGAGAAACTGCAGTCATGCCAGTCCAAGGTAATTTACTTGGGCTATTGCCTCACGAAGGGTAAGCATCATCTTACACCACAAAAAGGGTTGCATTAATTCTCAAACACCCACTTCCTCTCAACCAAAAACAGGTACGGGCATTCCTGGGATTGTGTGGGTACTGTAGACAGTGGATCGCAGGATTTACTGCCTTGGCCCTCCCACTCCAATCCCTGGTTTCACAAAATCTCCCTGACAGAGTACAATTTACTGATGAATCAATTGCCGCATTTGAGGCTCTTAAACAAGCATTATCAGAGGCACCAGCATTAGGTATACCAGATTATACTAAGCCTTTCTGTCTCTTTTGTAATGAACAGCAAGCGGCTGCTTTGGGAGTTTTAACGCAAATACATGGGGGTTCATATAGACCCTACAGTTGCATGCTTGATGGGGTGGCTTCTGCTTTACCCACATGTTTGAGGGCTGTGGCGGCTGCTGCGGCCTTAGTGGAGAAAGTGCAGGATAATGTATTACAACATTCCCTTACACTGTTTGTTCCTCATGCTGTTGCTTCTTTCATGAACTCCTCGCAGACAAGACATGTCTGACTCTCGAGTGCACTATTCACTCACTGGGAGCTTATGCTTCTAGCTCCATCAAACGTGACCATTGTCAGATGCGGAATGCTAAATCCTGCTACTATGTTGCCTTATGTGACCCAGGAGTCCCAGAGGATGGAGTCCGGAGAGTATCAGGATTTGGGTCATGATTGTGAGAAATATTTGCACAAAATTTCTCCATCAGACCAGACATCTCTGACACACCACTGAGTGGAGTGGATCTTACTCTCTACACAGATGGTAGTTGTCACAGACAAAATGAGACAGGATTACTCTGTACGGGATATGCGGTAGTATCTGATACAGAGATCCTGGAGGCTGGTCCACTGGGTCCACCTTACTCAGCACAGGTTGCAGAGCTGATAGCTCTTACCAGAGCCTGTCAGCTGGCTGAGGGCTGGACGGTTAACATTTTAACAGACTCCAGATATGCTTAAGGTGTTGTGCATGATTTCGACATGATATGGGCTATATAAGGATACTTGACTGCTTCAGGTGGCCCAATATCCCATGCCAGGCAAGTAAAAAAGCTTTTTGCGGCTATACAACTCCCTGCCCAGGTAGCAGTTGTTAAGTGTCAAGCTCACACCTCACAAAATGATCCTGTGTCATTGGGTAACAAAAGAGCAGATGAGACTGCCAGGATGGCAGCTGTCGTGAATCACACCACTGTACAACTTAATATTTTTCAGACTATGGATCAGCAAAAGCTGATAGAAGAGCAGATGGTATGCACTGCACAGGAACGTGCCACGTGGAGGATGAAGGGATGTAAGCAAGAGGTTGATGGTCTGTGGAGAGATGGCCAGGGTAGACCAGTAGCTCCCAAATCCCTCCTTCCAGCACTGGTGGAAGCTGCCCATGGGATGACCCATGTAGGGAGAGAGGGAATGTGTAAATTGATTGGGAGCTACTGTGTGCACCTGAATTTTCATCTTGTGCAGAAAGTAAGACTCGGTCATGTCTCATCTATCTGAGAATGAATCCTGGAAAATCGATTCCCACAGACCCATCTCACATTCCTCCTAGCATTGGTCCGTTTCAAAGATTGCAGATTGATTTTATTCAAATGCCGAAAGTAAGAAATTTTCGATATGTCTTAACAATAACCAATATGTTTTCCAGTTGGGTAGAAGCATTTCCCGCTGTTTCGTGTACTGCATCATTCACAGCAAAGAAATTGGTACAAGAATTTGTGTCCAGATATGGTATCCCATGTGTTATTGAAAGTGACAGAGGGACACATTTTACAGGGAAGGTATTCCAAGCAGTGTGTCAATATATGGGTATAAAAAGTAGCTTGCACTCACCGTATCGACTCCAGGTTTCTAGGCGAATCGAACGTGTTAATATGACTATTAGAAACAAGTTAGCTAAGATGGGTGTGGAGACTGCCATGAGTTGGCTGGAGGCTTTACCTCTGGTTTTGTATAGCATCCGCACCACTCCAAAGCGACCACTTAACTTGTCACCTTATGAGATACTTTTTGGAAAACTGCCTAACATCATTGTAAGTCCAGCAGCAGAGTTGTCATTGTCATATGATTTAACTACGGACTATTTCATACAATTCTCACAGCATCTGAAGACGTTGCAAGAAAAGCAAGGAAAGCTTATGAAAAGACTCCCAGAGGGACCTTGTCATGGAGTCCAGCCTGGAGACTATGTGATGATGAGAAATGTTTTACGTTCTGGTTGTTTCGTAGATCGATGGCAAGGCCTGTTCCAGGTTCTGCTAACAACCTCGGCATCTTTAAGAGTGGCTGAAAAGGACAATTGGATTCACACATCATCACTGCAAGAAGGTTTCCGACCCGGTGGTGAGGTAAGTTAAAGTAGACACAGATAAAGACATTGACTGTGATTTAAATTTAACTAACTTATTTGTTGATGGGCCTGAACAAAGCTATAGTTCAGACCAAGATGATGTTCACAGAATCGGGAAATATCCTTAGTGATGTTTCTGTGGGTTGTGGACAAAGAAAAAGAAAGATGGCTATGTGCGAACAAGCCTCGGTGCATGCATTGATTGGGACAGTTATTTTTATTGCATTTTTAAATTTTTTATTTTTTATAGTGCATAATGGATGTCAAGGACTGGTGGTCGATGAGGACGGTGTGGAGAGTTATCCTAGGGGTACTGCCGGGGCCATATTGGAGGACTCCACTCCTGTTTTGAAATCCATGATCGTAAGGTATAGGGTACTGATGGTCATAACAGATGCACATACTCAGTTTACTACTGATACTCCCCGGTATAGGTACGAATGAGAGGATGGCCAAAAGACAGAGGTAAAAATTCTTTAAATGGTTGAAAGGAAAATACACAAAGGTAACAAAATACAGGTAAATAAAAATTTAAATACCACAATCTGGGATAAGATACATCTGGCAAATCATTGGAAAAGAAGAGCCATTACGGAAGGGAAAAAGTGTGGTTTGTCCCCAATTCCAAGGTGTATATGTGAATATTGTGGTCTAAATCCAGAAACGAGGTGTATACAATGGTGTAAAGACAGTACCTCTATACAAACTGACACTTCCTCCCTGGACACCTATCATGAGTTGTTAGGGAAAACAATAAGGTTAACTGATTGTTGGGTATGTAGTCACCTACCATACCATTCAGAGAATGTTGGGTTAATGGCTATCCCATTGCATTCAAATCAAACAACATTTCACTCGCTATGTGGAACTCACGCACTTGAACCTTATAATGTTAATGGCTCCATGGGTTTAAAATTAACAAAGTATCAAAGGTATGACCAGGGAAACATGACATGCATTAACAAAATGGTATGGGAAGAGGGAGCCGAAGGGGCTTATTTGGGAACCAGTGTTTGTAATACAATCTTACAAGAAGGACCTTTTAAAACCAAACGTGATTGGGGAAAGGCTTTTTTGGAAATGTTTAAATACACAAAACCTAATAATGAAGAAAGTATGAGTGAAAAGAGTGCTCGTTGTAATGTTCCTTATGATGCTTTTTCAAACATTTTGTCTAATAGACCATGGACACTACCACAGGGGTTACATTATATGGGTGAACAAAGGGCTTATAAATGGTTACCGGTAAACTCCTTTGGAATATGTTTTATAGGAACATTATTACCTGACGCAGTGATAATAAAACATGAGGATCTAAAGGAAACATATATGCAACAATCACTCCGGGGAAAAGTAAAAATGGTAAAAAGAGAGATACAAGCAGTACATGAGAAGTACAGACACTTTTTTTCACTGTCACAAGGTTACAAAGTTGGTTTAGGATTTGGTAACATAATAACATTTGGTACATGGGGAATAACTGCAAATCAAAGAATGATACAGGAACTGGGAGATTTAATAAATAATATCACAGACATATATGACAGCATTTTTAGATTCGTCAGAAGAGAGCTTCAAGCAATAAAAACGGAATTAATGCAGCACAGAATGGTGTTGGATTACCTTACAGCTGCAACTTCAGGATATTGTGTGGCATTACACACGGTGTATGGGTTACAGTGTTGCATCTACATTACAAATTCTTCTAATGCGGAAGAAATAATAAAAGAAAGGTTGAATGAAATTACTCAGGTTAAAAATTAATTTACTGAACAAAATAAATGTGATGGTGTGGTTCCCAACAGTTGGTTCACCTGGTTGAATCCAAGCACATGGTTCGGAAATTGGTTAAACAACATGATGCACACTCTGGGAAGTTTAATATTTTTTGTCCTGATAATGTTGTTGATTTTCTATATATTAGTGAAATGCTTCAAGAAAATGTTCCAATGCATTAAGAAGAAATCAAATGATGCAATTTATGAGAGATATGAACTTTCTTCAGAGGTTGGACGAAGTTCAGAGGATGGAGCTGATAACACAGGAATAGGTGTACAAGTTCCGTCAGCAATTCACGAATATATGCATGCTTGTGTATTTCACTATTCCTTTTATTGCAATTAAGAGTATATAGAAGTAGTTGAAATATATAAATTAGTTGTGTGAGTTGCAGAAGACCGTATTTGTCGAACGGCTTCAGCCTAGAGCGGATAGGGCCTTGTCTATCCCCTTTAAAGTAGGCAAATCCTGTGTCTGATGCAGCAGCCATCTTGTTTAGTGGTTAGCAATAAGAATTGTAGCTTTAAAATGTCAGTATTTAGTGTGTACAGACTAGGAGGCAGTAGGTCTCAGCTTTAATAAACAAAAAGAGTTAAATCAGACAGCCATGGTCTGCAAGAAGCAGCAGCTTAAGGCTACATGGGAACAAGAATTGAAGATAACATACAGTATTATATTGTCAATATTATGATTAGGACATGCAGGTTGAGTCTCCTATATCCAAAATGCTTGGGACTAGGGGTATTTTGGATAACGGAATATTCCGTATTTTGGAATAATTGCATATCGTAATGAAATCTCTTGGGAATGGGGCCCAAATATACACTCAGAATGCATTTATGCATTATATACACCTTATACACACAGACTGCAGGTAATTTTATACAATATTTTAAATCATTTTGTGGCTCAAGCAAAGTTTGTGTACAGAAATGAAATGAATTTATGTTTTATATACACCTTATACACACAGCCTGAATGTAATTTTATACAAAATTTTTAATGATTGGTGGCTTAGACAAAGTTTGTGTCAGCTCCTAACTGCCATCTCACAGGCTGTGTTTGAAAGATGACAGTTGGGAGCTGATTGGCTGGTACCTTATCACTTTCTTATCACTTTTCACTCTGTCTCCTAACACTGCTTAGTATCTAGACCCTATAAGATCCAGGAAATTCCTGGGTCTATAAACCCAGCAAATTCCTGGGTCTCAGCCGACCCTTCTAAAGAGCATGGTGGTAGACCCAGGACTTCATCCCAGGTTGTTTCTTTTCACACATACCAATATCCCGAGTTGAAGCATGTTCAGGATTTTCATGTATGTGTGAAAGGGGTATAAGTGTAACCCAATGGTATTGGTGTGCAATTTCCAAAATAATCTCCAAAATAATCTCCAAAAATTGTGGAGGGGAAAAAACTTTCAAAATGCCTTCCTATTAAATTACTATGAATAGTGTAGTCCACTCTGTGAAAAATACTTTAATAGACACATTTACTCTTAATCTGGGACCCAACCTCCCAACCCTGGCACGTTTTCTCCTTTCCCCCCACTCCGAGATTCCATACCTCCCAGCATTTAGACATGTAAAATGGGGAAAAAATAAGCCCTGCACCTATTCACTACACCTGGCCAGCTAAATCACACCCGTACCCACCAAGAAACACCAACTTTGGATCAAAACTCTACCCCTTTCTAATCAGGACTCTCAAGTCAAAATGGGGTCAGTTGAGGTATAAAATTCCCACAGTGTCACAGCTTTCCATATATGCAGAGTGTATGAGGGCACATACTATGAAACATAGATCAATCACCATATGTAGTACAAGGGAGGGAGAATACTATGTGAATAGAATTTCCTAGAAGTCTGTTTAAATGAATCAGAGAGGTTCCTTCTAATGGTGTCATTTGGAACATAATTTTTTGTCTTTATAATTTGAGATAATATAGAATTCTTCTAAAGGCAGTTCACATTCACAATGTATGACTGCAAATAATACAGTAATTTTTTTATTGTCATTTCAACATTGTATTCTGAAAATAGATGATGAAAGGATGGGACCATAACAGTGGCACAGTATCTATTATTGCAGCCTCATAGAACTGAGGTAATTTACCTCCAACAGCCCAAATGCATACTAGTAGGTTAACTGGCTTCTGACAAAATAACACTTGTATATGTGTGTAGTATGGAATTTAGGCTGCAAATACCAATGGGGCAGGAATTTATGTTATTGATTACATAGAAGAGAGAATGTCCAAGATGGCTTAATCACATCATAATATAAAGTATTTTGAGCCAAATTGTGAGGAAGGCACAGTATAAATATATAATTATAATGGTACAATTACTTTATTTCATGTCAGAAGGTTTTAGGGGAGGGGGTGGGATGGGTTTGTGCAGACTGGCCCTTGTGGGATTCTGCTCCTATGGGGATTGATGTGTCCACTAGGTTAACAGCCATATGCCTTGAGGGAGACAAAGGTCTACAGTAGCTCCTGGGGAATGATTTGTCAGACCTCTTGCAGTGAAGTAGATCTTGAAAACCAATAATCAGAGAAGTGCCTTATATCTCGAATCCCAACATTAGGAATCCTGGAGTTGGAACATGGGGGTATGACTGCATCTTGCTGGGAGCATGCTTGCATAATAGCTGGTCTTCCCACACCATGGGAGACATGCATATCATGTCAGAAGTGCCAGGCCATCTCCAGGCCTACAAAACCACCATTTTACCTGCATCCAGTGCGTACACTAGAGGAATGTCTCCCAATCCAATGCACATCAAAGGATAGTGGGACAGTCTCCTCAAATCTGGCCTATTCCATTGAAATTGGTACAGTTGGAAGACATACCTTATGATTTTGAGGTGGTGTTCTCAGTAGTCATGCTGAAAAGGGGACCCAAAGAGCCTTGCTTTTTAAAATGTATTTCTTTTGGCTCAGAGCATTAAGGAGCAATGGGGCCCTTCCTCCAAAATACCTGAAAGCTCAGAAGCCCAATTTGTACCTCTATACCATTTTAGATTGGTACTTGGTGACCTGACCTCAGGCCTGTAGTCTAAGAATGCTAAACAATAAAATAAAACTTAACGAAAATATATATTTTTTACATATTTGACATTTTTACAGAATACAGAATTATACAGTAAAAATACAGGAAAATGTGATCAATTACACTGTCACAAATGAACTATCAGTCTTTTAACTTTTGAGTGGTTATGTTACCTGTATATGAATATACATAGTACATCTTATGAGTTTTTCCATGAACCTCTTTTCATTAGATCACTTATTGTATGCACACTATGCCCTTTTTTTCACCACCCCATTTAAAAAAAACAACTTTTGGTAACTACATAGTGTATTGTCTGTACAAAGCTACATTAAAATGTATACATTTCAAGATGTCATAAATGTAACCCTCACTGTAACGCAGTATTGGCCTAATGATTTGGAAGCAAGAACTATTTCAAGGTCAAGTTACAAACCAAGATCAGAAAATGTCAAGATCAATACAGATAAAACATCAATAAGGCAGCAAAGAAAGGTACCATGTACCACAGTAACATAGATCAAACACTGAATGTATGGAAGGTGAAAGGATATAAAGGGAATACTTGTGGTATTACCAAGGAAGAGCCTGTGCAGATGCACATTACTAGTGAGTGCCCTGCAAGCCAGTACTGTATCTGAATATATAAAAATGGAGGAAAAGTGAGCAAAGGAGGGAAAGCTTCCTACATATTCATCTTATATATATTTAATAAAAGAATACATCTCTGATTATTAGTTCATTTGTTTGACCAGGCAATATTTAGTGCTTGACAAAATTCATTTTGTTCATTTGAAATATTCTTCTTCAAGTGCCTTTTTCAGCCTCGTTATAAATGCTTCACACCAACAATTAATAAATCTATCTGTGCCAGGAACTAATACCAGGGATGCTGCTGTTACTTCTTTGATAATCCATGGAATGGCCATTTTACACTTTATTTGTACATTTTCATTTCTTTTTCAGATTGTAAAGTCAATAATGGGCCAGGGATGGTGACTGTCAATTCATGAATCTAACCGGAGACACTTAAATTCCACCAGAAATATTGCTCATTTCTGCAGCAATACATAGAATGCAGTGAATATTCTGCAGAACAGTTTTGAACATATCACTCATCTTTTATTTCTGCTGTTTTCCAATTAAACTTTTCGCTAATTTGTGCAGAGTTTGACCTGCTCACAGTACTCTTCACCTTCTATAACACTAGTATTACAGATATTTTACACCACAGGACTATGATTCTGATATCATCTGGTTACTGTTCTTTCTGAAAGCAGAAATCTTTAATTAAGTTGTGTTGCCCCTAACTTTCCCTACAGATAGCCCAGGTGCACATTGCTATTGTCAATGTTCCGTTTACAGACCAGGATCAAGAAATGGTAAGGCTGATCTTTTCTTCATTGTCTCTGGACAATATTTTACGATGTAACTTATGTCTAAATATACCTTTTTTTTTAAGGAATGGCTTACTTTTTTGTTAATATATATATTAGAACCCAAAGCATATAGGGTTTAAGTATAGCTATCAGAATCAAAATGGCATTAATCAAAGGGCAACTGAAGGTTTTTAAATAATCCGGAGGCCATTGGCTCATGAAAGGACATGGCCATGTATTTTCTTTCCAGAAAGGGTGGTCAGGTTGGGTTTAAATCTCTGTTGCTAGGTGGAAGCTTTTGTGTCTTGTGTTTGTTAAAGTGTTGCTGGAAGGGGTGCCTGCTGTCTCGGCAGTTATCTGTGTGTGTAACTTCCTGGGAAGCCTCTTTGTTCTGAAGAATTTTTCCCTCCCAGCCACCCAAAGCCAACCCTAGGCATCAGTGATGTGTGGTCGGGTGAGGCAGATTAGCACAGCCTTTCCTGTCATACTTAGGTATACTCCAAAGTTTTGACTATAAAAATAATAAGAGAAAATGAAAGAAAATATTATAAATATAATTTTTGTTTTATTCTAATCATTTTGATAGTCTAAACTCTGGAGAAAAAAAGAGTATATAGCATGTGAGGCACTGCCTCCCCTGTCTACCCTTTCCGCACATCCCTGATCAAAACACACCAAATTTCCAGCAGTATATACTGCTGCAACTTTGTATAATGCCCACATGAACCCTCGGGTTCATATATGTATCAGTAAATCTGTCTCTTGTACTAGCCCGTGCCTCCCAAGCCATTCACTTCAATGCACGTCACTGCTAGGCATAGGCAAATGAGAACAATGCCTAGGGCTGGTGGTGGATTGCAGGGCACTTGACCTGGATGGGAAGTAAGTGGCTCTGCTCTGGCTACCCTACTGCAATTAGAGCTCTCAGCTCAGTTTCGATCGGGCAGCTCATAGAGCCGGCAGCAGCAGTAGCGGGCAGCAGAGACAGTGGGGGCAGCTGGCAGCAAAAAATGGGCACTGGAGGAGGGCTGCTGGGCATGCCCAGCAGCAGCAGCTCCTCTTCCCATGGGCCTTTGTGGAATTTCTAGGTGAGGGCTGCTGTGGTGCTTTGAGAGAGGTGCCGTGCTGCTGAGAGAGGGGTGCTGTGCTGCTGGAGAGGGTTGCTGGGCTGCTGGGAGAGGGGTTGCTGGGCTTCTGGGAGAGAGGTGCTGGGCTGCTGGGAGAGGGGTGCTGGGCTGCTGGAGAGGGTTGCTGGGCTGCTGGGAGAGAGGTGCTGGGCTGCTGGGAGAGAGGTGCTGGGCTGCTGGAAAGGGGTGCTGGGCTGCTGGAGAGGGTTGCTAGGCTGCTGGGAGAGGGGTGCTGGGCTGCTGGGAGAGTGGTGCTGGGCTGCTGGGAGAGGGGTGCTGGGCTGCTGGGAGAGTGGTGCTAGGCTGCTGGGAGAGGGGTGCTGGGCTGCTGGGAGAGTGGTGCTGGGCTGCTGGGAGAGGGGTGCTGGGTGAGGGTTGCTGTGATAGGTGTTATGCTGTGATCTCTGCTGTGTTGGTGGGTGAGTGGTGGTGTGTCATTACTAACAGGGGCATTGCTTAATCACGTGAGATATGGCCATGCCCCCTTAGAAGCGACATGAACCAGGCCTCCATCTGGCCCTTTCAATAAGCCCAGGAAATTAGTACTCGCTCCTCCCCCCTCTCTGCGCCCCTGGCTACATCTCCTGTCCATATAGACAGAATAAATATGTGGCAAAATTATAACTGCAGAGAATCATGCATAACCAATAAAACAGCTTGCACTCTGCTGTACAACAAATATTAAACAGAATTTTTAACATCTCAAGTCAGAGGCTACTATCACCATATCAATCCATGCAATGAGGAGAAGCCCTACGATAGCCAGTGCTCTTACATTCTGCTCTGGATGCTCCACTCTGTGATTTAAGGGTTAGATGTATCACGCTTTGTGATGAGATAAAGTGGAGAAGTTTCCTAAAACAACCAATCAGCTTCTGTCATTTATCTAGTACAGTAATTGAAATGGCAGAAGCTGATTGATTGCTTTGGTCAACTTCATCACTTTATCTCTCTCCAAGGCTCGGTACGAAACTGAAAACCCAAAGGGGCCTCGTCTGAGAATGGAACAATCTCCTGCATGCCTAGAAGAGAACAATAAAGGGGGAGATGTACTGTATAAAATCTTGGAGAGCAGGAGCGTAAGGCCCCAGAGCAAACGTTTGTAAGTGCCCCTATGTACCACCCAATGGTGAAAATATAAAGTATATAACACATGTAACTTTGACAGGGAAGATGAGCCCCCCTCAGCTCTGGGCCCCATAGCAGCTGCACCCCTTGCACCTATGGTAGTTACGGCCATGTTAGAGAGAGAAAAAGTGGAGAAGCTGTTCATAGCAATCAATTAGCTCCTAACTGTCATTTATATAACACAGTCTATAAAATGACAGTTAGAAGCTGATCAGTTGCTATAGGCAACCTCTTAACTCTTTCTCTCTCAAAGGTTTGATGCACCTCCCCTTTGTGTGAAGTGCAGATAATAGAGGTAAGGCCCATCGAAAGGTACATCCCTGTCTCAGGAACTCCCAAGATGGGTTGCAATGATGTCATCATGCTGTCACACCTCCGTATGCACCCGCCACGACCCCTGCAGTGCCAACCAGGCTGTCCCCTCCAGGAGAGGTCAGCCGGAAAGTCGGTAAGTATGAACTATATTCCCACATAAATGTAATTTACCCTACAGATTCATTAAGGGACCAAACAACATATTAATAAAGAAAACAATTCAATATAGAAATGCGCGCAGTTAATATTATTTAACCCATTTCAGACCATGTCATGCTTGGTCAAGGCAGGCGCTGATGAAAGTTAAAGCCAGCCATGTTGAAGGTATATGTTTATTTTTTGATTCAGTCAGCTAGAAGATTATGCCTTCTCAGCCGCAATATGGAGAGCCAGCTGTCTACCATTTATGTTGCTAATTCATTAAAGCCAGTTATTCATCCTCCCTGGAAATCACTGCAGTCCTGCATACTGGCAGACAATAATGTTCTAGTGCTTTCCGGCTGCAATTGCTGACAATATCAATTATTTAGTTTTCTGTCAATTCCCATTAGACATTTCTAACTGGAGAATTTATACAGAGTTATTGAATTACAAACAGCTCAAAGCTTTAGGGAATTTAAACTAATTAGCAAGTGTTTGTAAACCCCTTTGTTCCTGGTAATTTGTTTACAAGAGTAACTCAACCTTTTAATTACGGGTGAATGCCGGGCCACGTACCATTACAGTTATTTTTGTTTAATACAAGGAAACAAACTATACAGTGTGGATTTAGTCACCCTTTACTTTAATGAGATGTGATGGCCCAGTATGTTATTATGATATGACCTAAAATAAAAGGTGCTCTGTAATTGTAACTGAGAAAGGAAAAATACAGTAGCTCCTGTTGATTTAGGTTGACCTATATGCAACTCCAAACTCATTCTTATACACCTAGGCTACAGACTAATTGGCTTACATTAATTTTACATAAAAAAGTAATTGCTCTCAGTTCCCAATTGCCAATTTACACAATTTCAAATATGCAGATATGATTCCTTTATAGTTACCCCACCCTTGGCAGATGTTATAAACTAGCGGTAATAGTATATAATCTTTGAATTGAATTCCGCATTCCATAGAAATAATTTCTGTCTTATATTTGTTCATATGAGTGACATTGAATGTATACAGTAATCTATGAATAGTGCTGGGACCACAATGACCATTGCATTCTGCTTTGTTGTGTTGTTGGGATAAATCTGGAAATATTTATGGGCAAATTATATAATGGAAAGGTGAAAAATTGTGCTGCCAAATTGAAAACCATTTAATGGTGCTGCAAAAGGACTTACTTGAAGTGTCAAAATGTAGTGTGCACCCCCACAGTATTTCATCTCCAGAAGGGTCCTCAATGCTCAGCATATGGTACCTGGTAGAGTGGACACATTTTGCATCCCATGCCCAGTGCAGAGCTGAGGTGTAACTAGGGTTGATGATGCCCAGGGCAGATAAAAGAGTGAAACATTGTTCTTTAAAATTGTGGCTGAATTCTTCTGTTACACTCAGATAACACACACACTAGGGAACTTGAGATCATCAGCATGACAGCGATAGATACCCCATGCACACATACCCTTTTGCGAAATGGAAATTTGAAGTGAATAGCCAGTGTCATGGGGCCACCTTGGCTCCAGAAGCTTTAAGTATTTGATAGCGTGAACATAGAGTTTATGGGGGGTTTTTTTGTTTTTTTTAACACTCCTGCCACCAGCTGAGCCTCAAATATTCAGGCACTTAAAAAAAGAAAAATAGCCATTTGCTTTTATTAGTCTATCGCTCTTTAAAGAGGCATATTTATCACAATCCGCATCTCGGATGCGAATGGGATGTGAAAATTTTCCCCAAATTTGCTTTGCAATATTTGAAAACAAAGCAAAGTTGTATCAAATATTGAATGCATGGACAGAGCTTGCAAGAATACTCTGTCCATGCAAATCCTCTCCCTGCACTTTTCAGGGTATTTTTGCAAAAAATACTTTGAGACTGTGACATCGCTCCTCCCCTATGAGTGCATTCCGCCCTTCCCCAATCCGCTGCTCTGCCCGTTTCCCTGCTCAGCGCTTACCTTTGTTCAGGTGATCAGTGAGCTCCTCAGTGCCCCAATCATCTGTTGGATGCAGCCGAGTCTTTACAGCATCCCAGTTTACTGTTCAGATGACTGGGGCACAGCGATCAGATGAATGAGTTAAGAGTAGCTCACTGTGTCACTGATCACCTAAACGGAGGTACAGTAAGTGTGTTTTTTTTTATTGCAATAAGCCTGTGGTCTATCATACACACATGGCTGGTCACAGAAACCTACTTTATGTTCTGCTCTCACTGTCAGCAGGCAGGGAAGGCTGAGTTAAAGTAGGTAAAATGGGGAAAATTTGTTTAACGCCATCTCTAGATAACATTATTGCAGAGCTCCCTCCTGGTATTTTTTTTACATTTATTTTAGTGAATCTGAAACAGATCGCATTTTCCATTGCAAGTATGGGAAATGCAATCTGCTTATTAAAAGAATGTTAATTTAAGGGCTTGGAGTAGTTTTTTTTTTAACAAAAACTTCTCCAAAAGCCCTTTGATATGTACATTTAAGTTATATTAAAAATAATGTAAAATGGGTGTGAAATTACCCATTTTGACATTATTTTAGCAAAAAAAAAGATTGATAAATAGGCCCCAAAGTATGCTGCTCTTACACTTGAGCAATGGTTCAGCATCCTCTTCCTGGTATTGGGCTGTGTTACAAGCAGTTGACCCAAAGCTAGAGGCAGCTGGGCTGAATGGGATGCTAGGCCTGGCAGAAATCAGTTTCTGACTTGGCCCAAACTGCAAACTAGAGTAGGAGCAGGATAGGAGGGTAGAATTTAATCTAGTGAAGAGCAAAATCCAGTTAGTCCATGCTGGAAGGCAGAGACCTGTTTAGTGGGCAACAGGATCTGGGAGCGAAGTAAGTCAGTTAACAGATCCAGACAGCTAAGTAGGCTTTACCATCATGTTGGAAGTTGTAAGGATGACACTGTTAAAATTCTTTAAATTGCATTATTAAAATGTCGACATCCCAGATTCAACCTCACACTGTTTCTGTTTTGTAACCTGCAGTATTGGTAAGTTCCTCAGCCCTTTTTTACTAAGGTCATTGTGTCTGAGCAGTTTTGGCATGTTCTCAGGAATTCCCCTTTAGGTATTCCCTTAATACTTGCTGGAAAATGGATACTAACTACATGGATGATGCTGTTGGTTGCCGTGGTATTTTGGAACATATCTGTTGTAATCTTCCCACATTCTGTGGCTTCTATCTTGGGCTCCAGGAATGTAACCGCTTTCTGGCTCATTTATATTGTTAATCTTGGTGTTATTATTGAGTATTTCCTAAAACACATTTCTTTCTCCTTCCCAAATAATGAAGATGTCTATCTTTATACTGTACCAAGTATTTTGCCTGTGCAGAGTACCTCAGAGTAGATGCATGGTCAGAGCAGTATATCAGCCATGCCACAGGTCTCAGGTGCAATGATCTGTCTGGAAAATTGGGTCACAGGATTAATTGCCTTGACGTGTTTCTCTCCCTCAATTTCATTAGAACGATAATTGCATGATTGTAAATGATTTAAATCAATAATTGAATCAATCCTTCCATAGATGAACTGTGAGTTATGCTTTAGATCGCTTGGGTGTATATTGATCAATGGGTGGTTTGTCAAAGTCACCGATGATCAGAGACTTTGAACAATGGATACAAAGCGGCAACAGAAATAAATACTAAATCAGTGGCAGCTTTGACAAACAGCGGGTTAGTAAGTCTAGCCCTCAGTACATCTTACGTTTGCCACTATCACTAACTGTCTACACTTTTTGCCTCCTGGCTATAGTCTCCTCTCACCCTTCCTAGTTAATGACACAGGCCCAGTAGAAGTGATAGGAGAACAATACTTGTTTATTTCTACTGCACTTTTGTTCCACTAAGACTCTATTGGCACCAGCTACCAAACATCAAAAGAATGTTGGGGCTTTGGTGGCTGCAGGGCAGGAAGCAGGCAGAAAGTAGGACATGAGTGATGCTGTCCCCATGCATGGCTAGGGCCAAATCCGACCCTAATGAACACCACAACACAGATCAAAGTCTCTCAGGGATGGGGTTTGGGAGACTTAAGTATGGTGAGAGCTGCAGTGACCTCCCCTGCTGCTCTCATAGTATATGTATGCATCCATCCTGAGTTAAATAATGTAGCAGCGGCCAATTGCACTCCCCATCCCCTGCCTGTGGCCACTAAATTAGTATTGGAAACAATTACACCACTTTTGCAGAGTCAATAATGTTAAGCACCTGACCACCTTGCTATAAACAAATGAAAGTATATTAACATTTCTCTCTCTGGTACAAAAAGCGTAAAGGTTACATGTACAACTACGCAAACTTTATCAAATATGGCAATTTTCTTATTTATCTTGCAGGATACTCTCAACAGTTTCAGTACTTTTTATTTCAGTGCGTCCAAACATCCTGCCTGTGTGCCATACAAGTGCCAACTCCTTGTGCAACAGTGCATCAAAACACCTTGCCTGCATGCAGTTACAAGTGCCACCTCTTGGTGCAGCAGTGCGTCAAAAACACAGTGCCTGCGTGCAGTTACAAGTGCCACCTCTTACTGCGTAAAAAACCCTTTACCTGCATACATAACGATATAGTTATCATTCAATCGTTCATAAATAGTTTGCAAATGGTTAAGAAAAATATCTAAAACGACTAGTGATGCACGCTCCCGCTGGTCGTTTAGACATCTATAATCGGGCAAACATGCTGGACAACCTGACGATAACGATAACCTGACTGTTCGTTCAGTGTAGGCACATCAAAGACTGACAAACAACTGCACAATTACAATGTCGTAATCGTGCAGTCGTTTTGATGTCTGTTAGTGGATGTGTGCCATTAGCCAATCATGGCTATTGTGCAGGAAACGTTGTGGGTTCCCTGTCAGTTGGGTAGCTCTATACTGTACAGACAGTATACAGTAGCTGCCCATGGGGTCCTCCAGGCAATTTTGTTTGTTATTTTAAGAAGACTGGAATCTACATGGAGAAGAGGACCGACCAGTGCCAAGGCTGAGTGAGTGAATGTGTAATAAAGTGTTAAAACTTGCGGTATCCATGTACTGTCCTTTATGAATATATTCTTCACAGTGGGCCAACAGATGCCAGCAGCCTGCTGTTACTTGTGATTCTACAAGTGCCGCAGGACAGGCTTGGTGGGACCTGTAGTCCCACTGTGAATTACAATATTATTACTAAATTTAATAAGTTACCCCTGCAATCACCACCTACAAGGGTGGGACTAGGATTTCATCCTAGCCCTGGGGTATCCTCATGAGGGAGGATTCCTTTTTTTTAAGGGGGGGTCCCACTTTCTCAGGAATACCAGGGCTGGGGTGACCAGTTTGGGGCTGGAGAATGCTTTGCCTGGGTATACCCCACACTGTGTCCCCCCTGCTGTGGCATTACCTCCTGGCTGGTTGAGCCCGTGCTGGTTACTGGAAATACAGAGGAACCCCACATTATTTTTCCCCTATTTTTAGAGGACCAGAACAGGATCAAAGGTCAGGCACTGATAATGCTTTTGACAGGAAGGGGGGGGGGGTACGCTGTTTTTTTTCTTAAATTTAACTTTCTTTATCTATAGTGCACAGAAGAACTGCACAAATCACACTGATCTGTGCAGTACTTCTGTTGAATACGAAGCTCACAGACAGGTCTATTTATTTCAGTTCAGATATGACTGAACGCACACACTTGCAAACACAGGGCCTGATTCAGAGCCGCTTGTAAGCGGCCGCTCGTTCGCTCCGAGCGATGTTCGGACAACTGCGCATGCGACGTATGGGTCGTAATGCGCATGCGCCAACCAGTCAGTGCGGTCGGAAATCGAGCGCTCGCAAAACAGCGAGTGCCTGCTAATTTGAGTGACAGGATGAGGCGTTTGTGGGTGGTAACAGGGGAAGGTGCTAGAAATCGGGGAGTGGTGATCCGAACGCAGGCGTGCCAAACAGTCAAAACGGGCGTTTTAAGGGTGTGCATAATTAACAAAGCAGCGTCATCGGCCACGTCACTTGGTTGTTTCCTAGCCTGAACTGTTCGCATGATTGCGGTAGGAAAATCCTACCACAAGCACTGCGAGCAGTTCAGATGCCTTTCGATGTACTCGATTAATCTAATAAATAGCGGAGATGACGTAGGATGCGAGCGGCCAGGGGGCATCTTTACAAAATAGCGAGCGCATGTTTAGTTCGCTCGCTCAGACATAGAGGCGCCAACAGACCGCAAAGAGCGAACGCTCAATTTAAATATCCGGCCCCTTTTTCTGAACGAGTGAGCGCAAATAGCGCCCGGCTCTGAATCAGGCCCACAATTCCATATACAATCGGAAAATACGATTCAGTCAAACACGATTAGTAGTGAATGTGTGAATTTTTGTTAAAAACTTACTTGTGTCCCAGCAATACCCAGCAATTGCCCCGGGAGGGAGCTCCAGGAGCTATTCCATACAGCACGATGATAAGTCGGATAATGCCAGTTCTCGCAACTTAACCTGGGTATTTAATCACCAGAACTGACATTCTCCGACTAAAGCAGCCACGCGGCAAGCAAACAGCCGCATGGCCGGCACTTTAGCCGGATTTCTCCTCGCACCCTCAGGAGGGTGCAAGAAAAATCCTCTAGTCGGACCAAACATCGCGCTGAATTGAATAGCTCCCGGATCGCCCTCCCGGGGCTATTCGGCAACGCTTTGAATTGAATCGCAGCCAGTGTGTTTAAAACTCAGACAGGCATGATTCTTAGTTAATATACCCCTTATTGTGAGAATGTGGCACAGAATTTCACCAATAGTCTTATGGTCATAAAATAAAGGCAATTTTGACATTCCAAATAAACGAAGACATTGGACAATTGTCTCCTAAATGAGAAATCTGGCAAAATATGAAAATATATAGTAAAATGCCATGAGGATATAACATTAATTGTTAGAAATGTGATTCAGAATCATTGAGTATACAACAAAAAGTCACAAGTTAGGAAATAATAAGGTTAATACCAATAAAAATGAAAATATAATTGTTTCAAATGGAAAACAGAAGATTGTATCAACAACCAATCCCGGGGTTTAGGGAAAAAAAAATGGCTATATTCATCCCCCTTTATTAACACTTATGTAAGAGAAGTAAGAGCTATAAGTTTACTGTACATGTACACAGCCCTGTAAAATGTGTAAGAACAAGATTTTTCCATTTAGTAAAGGTACAGGCTGTAATAATGTGCACTGGCAGTTGTTCACAAGCCAGTCAGATCAGATCCCAAATTCAGGAGTGCTGTATGATGTCTGTCTGTCCTGAAGAGCCAATATCATGCCAGGGCCGCAACTAGGGGGGGGGCTAGAGGTGCACGTGCACCGGGTGCCAGATTGTAGGGGGTGAAAAAAGCTGACTCAAGGTGGCTTGGCGGCTGCAGGCTCAGAAAATGGCCATCCAAAAATGGCCGCCGCCAAAGAGGAGACAAATGCTAGAGGTCCTTACTGGCCAGGGGGGTTTATGCTCATTGCCATGGGGTTTATGCCAACTATCCGCATGGTCGAGCAAGTACAAACTTCAGGTACAGGAAGGGAGCGGGTGCAAAATTGCTGCCTTGCACCGGGTGACAGAAATCCTAGTTTCGGCCCTGATCATGCCACAAATGCATTGTGAACATGATCAGCCTCAAACAATGCATTTAAAAATGGCACCTTAACAACATTTATCTTTAAGACAGGACTGGTAATTGTGTACTGTGTTTACAGGATACAAGAAATCGGATATTCATAGGATCGTTTCAAATGTCACAAAAAAATATCTTAGGTCATTGCACTGTTTGTTTGGTGAGTACCTATCTTAAGACACTGGTCCTGTGTCCCTTCCACTATGCCCATACCTTTACCACAACAGTTCCTTACTACCAAGTGGTATAGACATTCCTGATTCTTTCAGCAACAAACCATCAATAAAACACGTGTTTTATTAATGTTAGCTGCAGAAAAAATGTGTTCCTTTATGGATCTACATCGACTGGATTAGAAACCAACCTTTACCATCACATATGCTTATCCTAATTTAAATTTATGTACTTGCAATTCTTTGATTTAAAATTAAAAAAATGGTGAACATACTACACTATACTTGTTTTCTTGTTTGTATTTCACATTTGTATATAAGGATTCCTTTGGAAAGTGGGGATTCTTATGTGGAGGAATACGTTTGGCAGATTCCGCAAATTGTAGCAAATAAGCCTGATTTATATTTTTTACGTTAGTACTGTTGGAATTTCAGTGTGTTACTGTGCATACTCCATACTTAGGTTACTACAGGGATGCTTCAAATCCCTAACCAAGATGGCCACCAATCCTATTGCGGTGCCATCTTGTCACTTTGTTAGAGTGCCGCAGTGGAATACTGATGTCTTCCACTTAGTTCCAAAGAGACCTGTGCCTACCAGCATTCCACAACTCCAGAGAGCTGTTACCACCACTAGAAAGCCAGTTGCCTCTTGCATCCTGCACCGCTACCCAGATACAGTCACCAGCTCAAGCTCCACTCCATGCAACAAGTGCTATGTGTGCATAACTGTGAGTATGGCTTTGCAATCACATTGCTACTAAATAAACCACCCAAATAACTATAGATACCAAGGTCTAAACCCGCTTGCAGGAAAGCCAACACTCTGGCTATCCTACACACCGGGGGGTCATAACTTCTAGGATGACACCATTCAAAGTAGGTATGCCACACCCTGTGGTAAATCCTGGCAGAGGCAGGTTTTCTTGCTCTGAGCATGGTATTAACCACAGAGCTGGAAAACCCCTTGGCTTTTAGGAGGGATGTCTCAAGAGCCACGCCATCAAAGATAGATGACCTAGATCCTGCTGGAGGCAAGGACCTTGAGACAACAGGTCCGGACTTTGAGGCAACAGCAACGGAGTGTCGATGCAGAGACTCTGAAGATCTGAGTACCATGGACATTGGGGCCATGCTGGAGCCACCAGCAGGACCGTGCCTCCCTCTTGTTTGAATTTTCAAAGAACACGAGGTAGAAGGGAGATTGGAGGAAACAGGTACACAAAATGGAAGATCCACCTGACTGACAGAGCATCCACCAAGAGAGATTTGGCATCTCTTGTCATGGACCCATACTGTGGCAGCTTGTGATTTAGCCATGAGGTCCATGTCTGGAAGGCCCCACCTGTCCACTAAGAAACACTTTTTGGTGGAGAGACCATTCCCCAGGATGCACGTCGTGATGGCTGAGGAAGTCCGCTTCCCAATTCAGCACTCCCAGAATAAACACTGCCGATATGGCTGGTAGATGGCCTTCCGCCCCATGTCAGAATGCGTGACACCTCTGTCATTGCCGCCGACTTCAAGTTTCTCCTTGACGGTTTAGATAAGCCACTGTCGTGGCATTATCTGACTGTACTTGCACGGGTTTTTCGTGAAGCAACAGCCTGGCTTGCTGCAGAGCCCTGAAAACTGGTCGCAGTTCCAATATATTGATTGGAAGTGCAGATTCCTCTGCAGTCCACCTTCCCTGAAAGGAGTGTGGACCCATCAATGTGCCCCAACCCCGAAGACTGGCATTAGTCATCAGAAGGACCCTGTCCAAGATCCAAAAGGGACACCCTTTGTTGAGGTGGGCCATCTGTAGCCACGAAGTCAACGATGGGTAAGCCATCCCACTAGGAGAGCATCAATTTCTGCAGAGGCCGGGAATGAAACTGGGCATACTCTACCATGTCGAACACTGACACCATAGATCCCAGCAACTGCATAGCCGAGTGAACTGACACTCGGTGACTGTGAAGGCATCTGAATACTCACATCTGCAAAGTGGTGATCTTCTCGGCTGTCAGAAAAATCCTCTGCTGTCCAACAGCGCTCCTAGATGTAGCATCCTTTGAGATGGAATCAGTGAGGACTACTTCCAGTTGACCAACCACCCATGTACCTGGAGCACAAATGTTGTTAGCTGCAGGTGGTGGTGAAGGACCTCTGGAGACCCTGCTAGCAGTAAGAGGTCATCCAGGTATGGTAACAGGCAGATCCCCTGCAGCTGCAGATAGGCTGCCATTACCGCCATGACCTTTGCAAACACCCGAGGTGCAGGTGCATGGCCAAACGGTAGAGCCTGAAACTGGAAATGCTGTTGTGACACAGCAAACCTGAGAAAACGTTGGTGAGTTGAAGTAATTGGAATATGCAGGTATGCATCCTGGATATCCAGAGACACTATAAAAGCCCCAGGTTCCATAGCCAGTATAACTGAGCATAGGGTTTCCATCCTAAACCTGGGTACCCCTAAAAATTTGTTCAGGGACCTGAGATTAAGAATAGGACGGTAAGAACCGTTTGGCTTCTGAACTAGAAAAAGGCTGAAATAATACCCTGTTCCTCTTTGGGACATGGGGACCGGTACAATGAATGCCTGCAACATGGATTGTACCACATGTTGAATAGCCAAAGCCTTGTCCATGTTTTTCGGAAGCCCTGTGCAAAAGAATTGATGGGGAGGCCTTCTGCGGAAGGAGAGGGCGTGCCCCAGAAAGACCACTTCCCTCACCCAGGAATCCGTGGTAGTCTGACACCAATGCTGGGTGAACTGAAAAAGTCGACCTCCCACCCTGGTGTCCCCCAGTAGGAAGCCCATCCCATCAAGTGGAGGGCTTGTCATCAGGTTTGGCAGCCGGATGCCTGGTACTCCAAAGCTGTATTTTAGGCCTGGCAGATGTCTTGGTAGTGGATGGCCTGGGAAAGGACTGAGTTCTAGCCTTACCTGGGGCCCAATAGGTCTGAAAGGATGGAGTCCGAGCCCCTGAAGAAGCTGGAGCCGAAGGCAGACAAGCTGACTTAGCTGCTGCTAAGGTATTCACGATCTAGACCAAATCAGGGTCAAACAAGATTTTAACGTCATAAGGCAAACATTCCAACCCCTTCTTGGATTCCGCATCAGCTCTCCAAGAACAGAGCCACAGAGAGTGGCGAGCCGCAATAGCCACCAAAGAAACACTGGCATTTAGTAGGCCAATATCCAAAGCTGCCTCATTTATATAGGTAGCAGATTCATGGAGATTTCCCACCAGATTCAGCTGTTCCCTGGTAGCATTAGAGGATAGGGATGTTTCAAGGCTGTTAGCCCAACATTCCATGGCCCAAGCCACCCAGCAAATGGCCATAGCTGGCCTGCATGCAGCCCCCGAAAGGGAATAAACAGATTTAAGGTATACCTTTACCTTCCTATCTATAACATCCTTCAGGGACGACATGGAAGGCATAGGAAGCATTGCGCTTCTCACCAAGTGCGTAACATGGGAATCCACCACCGGTGGAGTCTCCCATTTGGAAAAATAATTCTCAGCAAAAGGGTAAGCAGAGACTAGATGCTTCTGTGGTTGATACCACTTTCCAGGCATTTCCATGCTACAGTACTTCCAAGTGATTCATCAATTGGTCAGACAATGGGAATGTAGCCTCAGTCACCTTTTCTTCTGTGAAATATGCATGCCTAGATTTAGGTGCAGGAGGCTCATCCTCCTCAATTATCAGGGTTGCCTTTACACCATGTATTAGCCCTGGAAGATATATTTTATACTTGATCCCTGCATCCAGAGGAGGTAGCTCAGAGTCAGAAGCAGTCCATTATCAGATGACACATCATCATCCCATAATCCCATACAGTAGATTGTGACGATAGCAAGACCCTTTTAGCTAGTCTGCTGATAGGTGTGTCATTCTGACGTACCTCAGATGCACCCTGCAATATAGCAGGAACTGTATTAACTAGGGGTGTGCACCGGCCACTTTTCGTGTTTTGGTTTTGGATCTGGATCTTTCTTCGTGTTTTGGATCTGGATTGGTTTTGCCAAAACCACCCTTCCGTGTTTTGGGTTCTGGGTTTTGTGTTTTGGATCTGTATTTTTTTTAAAAAAAGCATAAAAACAGCTAAAATCACAGAATTTGTAGGTTTTTCTGCTCCTATGCTATTATTAACCTCAATAACCTTAATTTCCACTCATTTCCAGTCTATTCTGAACACCTCACACCTCACAATAGTGTTTTTATGTCCAAAAGGTTGCACCGAGGTAGCTGGATGACTATGCTAAGCGACACGAGTGGGCGGCACAAACACGTGACCCATCTAGGAGTGATACTGCAGTGGCAGACAGGATGGCAGTTTGAAAAACTAGGCCCCAAACTGTACATAATGCAAAGAAAAAAAAGAGGTGCAAGATGGAATTGTCCTTGGGCCCTCCCACCCACCCTTATGTTGTATAAACAGGACATGCACACTTTAACAAACCAATCATTTCAGCGCCAGGGTCTGCCACACAACTGTGGCTGAAATGATTGGTTCGTTTGGGCCCCCACAAAACAAGCTGGCAATTAATGTGTCCCTGCACAAACTGGCTCTACGGAGGCAAGATGTCATCCTCATCCTCCTCATCCACCGATTCCTCACCCTCTTCAGTGTGTACATCCTCATCCTCACAAAGTATTAACTCGTCCCCACTTGAATCCACCACCACAGGTCCCTCTGTACGTTCTGGAGGCTGGTCTCCCTGGAAGAGCTGATAATTCATTTTGATGAACATCATCTTCTCCACATTCTGTGGAAGCAACCTCCTACGCCTTTCGCTGACAAGGTTCCCGGCTGCACTAAACACTCTTTCGGAGTACACACTGGAGGGGGGGCAACTCAGGTAAAATAGAGCCAGTTTGTACAGGGGCCTCCAAATTGCCTCTTTTTCCTGCCAGTATAGGTATGGACTGTCTGACATGCCTACTTGGATGCTGTCACCGATGTAATCCTCCACCATTCTGTCAATGGTGACAGTATCATATGCAGTGACAGTAGACATGTCAGAAATTGTTGCCAGGTCCTTCAGTCCGGACCAGATGTCCAAACTTGGTCCTGCCTGCCCTGCATCACCGCCATCGGGTTGCTTAGGATAGCTAAGTTTTTTCCTGGCAGCCCCAGTTGCGGGAGAAAATGAAGAAGGAGCTGTTGACGTGTCACGTTCCGCTTCAGCTGACAGTGTGTTCACCAGCAGGTCTTTGCACCTCTGCAGGCTTGTGTCGGCCGGAAAGAGAGACACCACATAGGCTTTAAACCTAGGATCGAGCACGGTGGCCAAAATGTAGTGGTCTGATTTCAACAGATTGACCACCCTGGAATCCTGGCAAAGTGAATGAAGGGCTTCATCCACAAGTCCCACATGCCGAGCGGAATCGCTCCGTCTTAGCTCCTCCTTCACTTTCTCCAGCTGCTTCTGCAAAAGCCTGATGAGGGGAATGACCTGACTCAAGCTGGCAGTGTCTGAACTGACTTCACGTGTGGCAAGTTCGAAGGGCTGGAGAACCTTGCACAACACGGAAATCATTCTCCACTGCGCTTGAGTCAGGTGCATACCCCCTCCTTTGCCTATGTCATAGGTGGATGTATAGGCTTGAATGGCCTTTTGCTGCTCCTCCATCCTCTGAAGCATATAGAGGGTTGAGTTCCACCGCATCACAACCTCTTGCTTCAGGTGATGGCGGGGCAGGTTCAAGAGTGTTTGCTGGCGCTCCAGTCTTCGGCACGCAGTCGGGCCACCCAAAGCGTCTCCTGCACGCCCCTGTCGCTTTTCAGAAAATTCTGCAGCACCAAGTTTATTGTGTGAGCAAAACATGGGACGTGCTGGAATTTGCCCAGATGTAATGCCCGCACAATATTGGTGGCGTTGTCAGATATCACAAATCCCCAGGAGAGTCTAAGTGGGGTAAGCCACTGGGCGATGATTTCCCTCAGTTTCTCTAAGAGGTTGTCGGCGGTGTGCCTCTTACTGAAACCGGTGATACACAGCGTAGCCTGCCTTGGAACGAGCTGGCGTTTCTGAGATGCTGCGACTGGTGACGCTGCTGCTGTTGCTGTGTAAGGTGATACATCTACCCAGTGGGCTGTCACAGTCATATAGTCCTTAGTCTGCCCTGTTCCACTTGTCCACATGTCCATGGTTAAGTGGACATTGGGTACAATGGCATCTTTCAGGACACTGAGGACACTTTTTCTGACGTTTCTGTACAGTCTCGGTATCGCCTGCCTAGTGAAGTGGAATCTAGACGGGATTTGGAACCGGGGACACACTACCTCCATCAATTGTCTAAATCCCACTGCACTAATGGCGGATACCGGACGCACGTCTAACACCAACATAGCAGTCAAGGCCTCAGTTATACGTTTTGCTTCAGGATGACTGCTGTCGTACTTCATCCTCCTCGCTAAGGACTGTTGGAGGGTCAATTGTTTAGTAAAAGTAGTGGTGTTCCTACTTCCTCTCTGGGATGATGAATGACTCCCAGCAGCAGCAACAGCAGCAGCGGCAGCAGGAGGTGTAGCAATGCAGGATCCTCCGGAGGAATCCCGGATAGGAGAGTCAGTCATGCCAGTGACATGGCCTGCAGGACTACTTCCGATCCTGACTAAGGAGGAAATTGACGAGGAGGGAGTTGACGGTGTGGTTTGCAGGCGCTTGGATACAACAGGACAATGGGATTTAGGTGTCCCTGGACTGCTTACGGTCTTAGCCAAAGTTTCTGAACTTGACAGTAACTTATTATGAACGCGCTGCAGGTGCCGTATAAGGGAGGATGTTCCTAGGTGGTTAACATCCCTACCCCTACTTATTCCACCTTTACATAAGGTACATATGGCAAGACAGTTGTTGTCCGGATTTGGATAGAAATATTGCCAGACCAAAGAGGTGGAATGTTTGGTCTTCTGCCCAGGCATGACCGTGATGGGCTTTTTCATCCCACGGACAACAACTGTCTCCCCCGGAGCCTGATTTAAACAAACCACATCACCATCAGAATCCTCCTCGCCAACTTCCTCCTCAGCGCCAGCTACACCAGTATCCTCATCCTGTTGTACTTCAACAGTGACATCTTCAATTTGCATATCAGCAAGTGGACTGTGGGTGCTCCTTTCAGCACTTGCAGGGGGCGTGCAAATGGTGGAAAGAGCCACCTCTTCCCGTCCAGTGCTGGGAAGGTCAGGCATCGCAACCACCACCACACTTGGACTCTCCTTGGGGATTTGTGATATCTTCTTAGAAAGCACAGTTCTTCGCTGTGCTTTTGCCAACTTAACTCTTTTGATTTTTTTAGTGGGAGGAGAGCTTCCATCGTCATGTGAAGCTGAACCACTAGTCATGAACATACTAGGGATCGACCATAGCCGTTCCTTGCCACTCCGTGTCGTAAATGGCATATTGGCAAGTTTACATTTCTCTTCAGCTGATTTAAATGTTTTTTTCAAGGTCATTTTCCTGAACTTTGTCATTTGGGATTGTATGTGCCCTCTATTATGACATTGGGCATCGGCCTTGGCAGACGACGTTGATGGCATGTTATCGTCTATGTCATGACTAGTGGCAGCAGCTTCAGCACTAGGAGGAAGTGGTTCTTGATCTTTCTCTATTTTATTTTTATCGGAGAAAGTTTGGTCCTCAATTTATGTTATATCGATTTGATATATACGTGCGGCTAAACACAGAAAATATTTCTTTATTTTTGCTGGAGAGTAGTGCACTTTGTGGGTTACACCAGCCTTTAAGAAATGAGCCAGCCGGCTCTTTACTTATGGGACACAGGCGCACGCTTGGCGCTGCTCCTTTGTTGATGCACGTGCGGCTACTGCGCACACAATTCACAAACACAGAAAATAATTTTTTTTTTGGTTTGGACTGGAGTGTACTTTGGGGGTTACAGCACCCTTTAACGGTCAAGCCAGCCGGCCCTTTACTTATGACACAGGCGCACGCTTGGCACTACTTTGTTGATGCACATGCGGCTACTGCGCACACAATTCACAAACACACAAAAAATATTATTTTTTTGGTTTGAACTGGAGTGTACTTTGGGGGTTACAGCACCCTTTAACGGTCAAGCCAGCTGGCCCTTTACTTATGACACAGGCGCACGCTTGGCACTACTTTGTTGATGCACGTGCGGCTACTGCGCACACAATTCACAAACACAGAAAATTATTTTTTTTTTGGTTTGGACTGGAGTGTACTTTGGGGGTTACAGCACCCTTTAACGGTCAAGCCAGCCGGCCCTTTACTTATGACACAGGCGCACGCTTGGCACTACTTTGTTGATGTACGTGCGGCTACTGCGCACACAATTCACAAACACAGAAAATATTTTTTTTTTTAGTTTGGACTGGAGTGTACTTTGGGGGTTACAGCACCCTTTAACGGTCAAGCCAGCCGGCCCTTTACTTATGACACAGGCGCACGCTTGGCACTACTTTGTTGATGCACGTGCGGCTACTGCGCACACAATTCACAAACACAGAAAATATATTATTTTTTTAGCACTTGGGGGGAGCACCCCTGATTTACAGAGCACCCCCTGGACAACACTACAGCACCCCTTTAGGACTGGGACACTGCACAGGACTTTGGAGTGGACACAGCCCCTATGGAGAACTGACTGCACAACACAGTCCAGCCAGCCCCTATGGACTTTGAAGTAGTGGACACAGCCCCTATTAACAACAGCAGCACAGCACAACACAGCCAGCCCCTATGGACTTTGAAGTAGTGGACAACAGCAGCACTACACTACACTACACTACACTACACAGCCCTAACTCCCACCCTCCCTCTTCACTGTCCACAGCCGAGTGAGTACCTTATATAGGATTTAAAACCCGCGAGACTCGGAAGGCAGAGTGATGACGTTTTGCCTCGATTTCAGATCCGAGTCAGGCGGGAAAAGTCGAGCCTGACTCGGATCGGACTCGGATCGGGGGGGGGTTCGGGGGGTTCGGATTTCTGAAATCCGAACCCGCTCACCCCTAGTATTAACCCACTGAGGGGGCAACACCTGTGAAGGTGTAGGTGGTTGCAGCAGGTTTTGGACTGGAAAAAGGTGCTGCTGTTGAAAACTGAACTGTGGACACATAGGAGGGCCTGCTAAATGCCCTTGTTAGTGCTTTTGCAAAGCATTCCCATGGTGGCTCCTGCTGAGTGGCAGAAGCCTCAGAAGGATCTGGGGAAGTGTAACACCGGAAACATAACTTCTCAGAGGCTATGTCCCCTGCCCCTAACACTGCCGTACATTTTTTACATTGCAGTTTAATAGGGGCTAAATTAGTCATATCTCTCTCACTGCCAGACATAGTGAAGAGCATCACTTAATAACTGAGACTGCATCTGAGACTGCGCCAGAACTGCATCAGAACTGCGTCTGAGACCGCGTCAGAACTGCGTCTCAGACTGCATCAGAACTGCGTCTGAGACTGCATCAGAGACTGCGTCTCAGACTGTGTCAGATACGACATCGCAGCTTGCGACTTCTGCCTCACCCACACCACACCAGTGCTATGGCTCAGAATAGCAGAATAGGTACAGGGATAGCAAAAATTTAGCAAGAAAACAGATGGACAGCGCTAGCATATGGCCGCAAACAAATGCAGTAAACAACAATACCTGCATTTAATGGCACTTCCTTAAGTCAACTACAGAGACTTAGCATCTAGTAGGACAAAAGTGCTACATACACTGACCACCAACCAGAGGAGAGGTATGTATGGGGACCCGTACTCTGCACCGCCTGTCGAGATCAGCAACACACAGCCAGGAGAATGACCATCGAAGAACTCATGGGGAGGTGGAGCCAGAAGCAGGAAGCTGTCACAGATCAAGCCAGACCGCAGTGGAAAGGCGAGCTGAGCAGCGGGGAGGAGCCAGCTGTTAAACAGGGAAAATTGCCTCCCCTGGCCAGCATTTAACCCCTGGGATGCTGGAGTGTTCCGCAAAACTCCAGTCCCCAGTCCCAGGTGGCTTAGTGTGGATGCAGGACTCAGTGCCTGATCACACTTTCTGTCATCCCTGGAGGAAAAAGACTGTGACTGTGTATGCACCACTACGTCACATTTGCTTACCTGCGCCCCGTAGTGTCCAGCCACAGTCTAGGGATAATCCAGGATCCTGCTAGCCAAGGCCCGCCAAGAGGCACGGATCAGTACCGGCATCTCAGCACCAGCTGGGTGATGATGCGGTAGTGCAAACTTCCACTGGACTGTTCGCGCTGACCGCACTTATAAAAAACTTCACATTTTCAGGGGCTGTTAGCAACAGCCCTACTGCAATACAGTGACCTGACTCTGGCCAGGCACCAAACGAAACTGAGGAGCCTCTGACCTGGGGGAGGAGTACAGAGGGAGGCCCAATTGCATCCTGGGAGAAAAATTTAACTGTGTGGTACCCGGATGTCTTCGCCATCACCTATACCCCAAGGTTTCCTGTGGACCTTTTATGGACCCTGAAGTAGAAAGTTAAGTATTGGGCTGTTCGTTGTGTCAGGACATCAGCTGTTGTGTATACTCACTCTTCCATACCACCGTTACTTGTACAAACATATGCCAACAGGTTTTAGGCCAAGACACACATGTTACAGTTAAATAAGCCCAAAACTACTAGAATGCCCAGCAGCACATACTGTAGATGCCATCTTAGACACCTGCAAACAGAGTGAAGACAACAGGGTAAAAAACTAACTAGAGTACAGTAGCTGCAAAATTATGCATGTGAGAAGCATGCATACAGAATATACACCAACCCTAGGATTTATTAAGATAAAAGGTGTAGAACATTACACAACATGGAATTTTGCTATGGAAATGCAATTAAAGCGTGAAAGGTTGTGGAGAGTGACAGTAAACCCTGGTGATAGTCCAAACTCAGATGATGTAGAGAAAGCCATGGGCATGATTGGTTTTAGTGTTGAGCAGCATGTGTACTCAATCATACATGTAAAAGTGTCAGTAAAAAGAGATCGCTACAGCAATGCTACAAAACTTAACTCCTGAGTTTGACTTTCTAGGTGTGGCATTGAAAGCAAACACAGCCTGGTTAATTACAGCAAAGCTACTGCAGTTCCAAAAACACGTGCCATGTGAGTCTAATGCTGAGAGTACTGAATTACACACAAAGGGGTATATCTACTAATGTGAGAGTTTTTAGAAGTGGAGAGGTTGTCCATAGCAACCGATCAGATTCTAGCTATTATCTTCTAGAAGTTGCAAATTAAATGTTAGGTAGAATCTGATTGGTTGCTATGGGCAACATCTCCACTTATTAAAACTCTCACTTTAGTAAATATACTCCAAAGACTGCGAGTGCTACATAGGTCACAAAGCATTTGAGTGCAAGCAGGAAAATGTGCTTGTTATGCAGAATAAGAAATATAATTGCAAAGGTGAGTCAGCCCTGAGTGTTACAGATAGACACTGACAAGATTGTTGGTATATTGATTCAGGCACTACAAGGCAATTCAGCTGAAATGAATTGGAATTGGGCATGAAGTGCTTACATCTACAAAAGTTGGAACAATTAAGTGGAGAAACTAAGATGAATGCTGGAGGATGCAGGCCCGACAATCAGTTTTGGGCAGAAGCCGTGTGTCCAGCAGTTTACTTGAAAATCGATTTCCCACAGTTGCCTAGAAAGACAAAAAACCTATGGTCATAAAGAAAACCAAATGTAAAGCATATCAGAACTTTTGGAAATATTGCCTAACTGCATATACCAATAGAAAGAAGGCACAAGATAGATTCAAAATCTATGAAGCGCATCATGCTTGTCACGGCCAGGGTATTTCAGCATGGCGCCAGGCGGGTGTTACGTGTGAGGTTGTTGTGGCGCAGGCTGTCTGGTGGCGGAGCTGGTGTCTGGCGGGGGGCTTTGGCTGTGCGCATTGTTGTGCGGGTCTGTTGTCACTCTGCGCTGGTAAGGGCGCCACCATCTTGCCTTCTGGCCATGTGATGCGGCTGGCCAATCCTGGTGAGACACATGTTCCCTCCGGCCAGTAACAGCACGGCATGGGGTATTTAGGAAGGGTCAGTGCCTTCCTTCTTTGCCAGTGCAACGTGTATCTCAGCCTAGCTGAGAGGAAGTTCTCTGTGCTTATCCTGTTCCTGTGAATTCGCTGTCTGCCAGTCTGCCTGTCAGATCCTAGCTTCCGCTGGACTACCCCGCTTCCTCCATCACCCTTGCCCATACCTGAGTGCCTGAGCCTGCTGACATCCTGCTCATTTGCCTTAGTTCACTACCTGCATACCTGGCTATTATTTTCCTGCATCACTATCTGCATACCTGGTTGATTATTCCAGTCTCACTACCTGCACACCTGGACAGCTCTAATTGTTTCTACTTGGACATTAACCCATTACTCCCACCACAGAACTCTTGTGCACATTTATATATTCCTGGACTTTTATTTACTGCCATATTTTATGTCTTCTCAAGCACTTATTAAAAAACCTAGTTTTTTATTCAAATCTGCTTCTGTGATCGCTCCTGCTACCACCACGGGTCCACAAACAACCCAGAACATAACAATGCTTGGCTATGCCATGAAAAAATCTAAGTACCAGAAAGCTAGTTAAGAGTTGTCAGAGTTGTTATATTTAGAGACACCGCACAAATCACAGAAAAGCGGTAATTTCAAAAGCAGAGCAAGTCGGTGTCACTTGGTATGCCAGCAGCTGGAGACATATCTGAACCAGAGACTATCAGCATGGACATTCAACCACAGAAAAGAACTTTTGCAAGATCAAATATAGAGAAACCACGAAACCACCTAAAAAGATATGAGGAATTTGCAAATATTGCATTCAGTGAACTTTAAGACATCCAGAAAACAAAGTCAAGAGTCGACTGGTGTGAGTAGAAGTCCAAGATAGCCAAAGAGCCTTTGCAAAATTCAACTTTCACAAGTGTGTAAGACATTAGCAAACGTAACAGTAACAGTTGTCCTAAGTATGTGAATAAAGAGGCTGTTGATTTGGTCCACTCAGTCAGTTAGAGGCGTTCCACTGATAACACTTCCAAGAATACTGGACTGGAGTTATTTGAAATGTTAATGATTTCTTATTAGTCTAACACAAAAAATTTTTTACAGATTGCTATGTGACAGTAAAAAGTGAATGTTTCTGTAACATGGAGAAGTTTGTAGCAAGGAAGGGTTTTGGAACTGAGGAGAGCTACTGCGCATACACCATGCTTAGGTTCCTACAGGGAAGTCTTAAATCCTTAACGCAGGTGGCTGCCGACCCTATTACTGTGCATACGCAATGCCATCTTGTCACTTTGTGAAGTCAGAAGTGTACCAGTTAGCTCCATAAAGACCTGTGACCAGTGCCTGATTAAACCCTGTGGAGGCCTCTAGGCAGTCGAAATTCGGCACCCTCATCGCAAATTATCCCCTAATACGTTTTTAGTTTTACCAACCAAAAATATTAATAAACTGTACATAGGTTGCACCGAAATTTTTTTACAAACTGACAGCTGACAGAAGATGAGCTTTTAAGAGACAAACTGTGAATCTGATGTCTATTGTTTATGTACTCTAAGTTGTTAATGGGTACATTACATTAATGCAGTATTATCTCTACAAATTATTTAATGTAAAGTGTTCTTTTCTTTGAGTTAAATAATTTTTCTATCTCTTGGAAACAATTTAATACCCCTTTTCCACCAAAAACCTGGGTCCGACCCGTGTTTTTGAACATGGGAGCTGATTCAGACCTGCTCGCTATGATGCGAACGCTTGTAGCTGGCCGATATTTGCAATCTGCGCATGCGTATGCATCACAATACGCGTGCGAGAATCAGTGCGAGAGATCGGGATGCGTTCGTTCGCTGCGCATAGACTGCTCAGCAGAGTGAGTGACAAGAGAAGCCGTGTGTAGGTGGTTACAGGGGCTGACCACTGGAAATGGGGGAGTGGAGTGCAAACACAGGCGTGCCTGAGTGCCTTAACGCTATTTCAGAGGCGTGCATAATTAAAAGGCAGCGTCATAGTATACGTCACTTGGTGGAATTTCACTCTGAAGTGATTGCAGTGCTTGCAGCAGGGTATAGTCAACCTCAAGCGCTGCAATCACATCCGATGGTGCTCGATGTACCAATGTTTCCATGCACTTCCAGGAGATGACGTGCGAAAGTGGGCGTCTTAAGAATGGCTGGTGGGCGTCTGCATACACTAAGTGATCGCATGCCAATACATAAAGGACATGCTAATGCCTTGTCGTGCGATCGCCTGCCTTTCTGGGTGTGCGCTGGATTTGCATATGCAGGGTGCAAGCAAACGCATCTAGCAAGCGGGTCTGAATGAGCTCCATGGTTCCATCCAGTGTCAGAGCCGGGTCTAAAGATTAAATTGTTCATTTTTATCCTATTTTTATGGGCACTTTTCCAGATTATTTCTTATTCATTCAGCGCTGTTCATTGATTTAGTTTATTTGTTTTTTCTTCTTTGGTTTGCAACCATATTGTACCCGACGGGCCCGGGTAACAGGGGGCATGACCTAATTGTTGCCACGCCCCCCAAAAAAGCCAGGGGGGCGTGATCATGGTGATCGCTCCACCCCACAGGCATAGGAGACTGCTGTTGTTGCTGGTCAGCCACGAACAGTCTCCCACTGCAGCTCAGCACACGCTGTGTGCTGGGCTGCTGTGGCGGGGGGGGCGGCGCCAGACCCGGGCCCGCGCCAGGCACCTCAGGAAGCCCGGGCCCGGGTAATCTGTACCTGCTCCCCCACCTCTTGGCACCCTTGCTTAGCGCCTAACCTCCCCCCTTAGTGCCTGACACTAACCTCCTCTTCCCCGGACCCTAACCTCCTCTCTACCCCCGATACTTACCTTTGGGATGCCGGCGGTCAGGATTCTGGCGCTGGTATTTTCGACTGTCGGCCTCTCGCATACTGGGATGCAGACTACATCCCTTATATATTGGTATGTTTTGCTTTCACAAATTGTGCTGCCTTCTATCATGAGTAAATCTTACGAAAGAATTGGGGTGAGGATTTTTATGGTGTATTTGACTAGATTCTGAGCACCTTATTATATTGAATCATCATCATCTGGTGGTCCCCAGTTTTTAAATAGACAGTTATAGAACCATACGTAGCCAGTTCATCCGAACGTTCACAAGAGCTCCGAAATAATCCTTTGCAAAAGTAATGAACTGTATATGGACAGAACAGCCTGATCATTGGTTGCTTTCTATAATAAAATGTATTTCTAGGCAGTGGTCACAGCTACAGTATGAGAGCCATACATATTACTTAAGAGACATTTTGCCCGATTCATTATGGATCGCAATTCTGCTTATACGCATGCACTGCAGTTGCTAATATCAGTGGTGCTATTTAAATGTTTGCATTCACATTGCGATGGCATCCTGACATAAGGACGTCCACTTATCCTTACTCACATCCGTATACTAGGGGAACACAGTGTAACAATCGGTAACATAGAGTAACATCATACCCATATGCACACTTGCACAAGCCCTGAAATACTAACATCCACGCACGCTTTCAGTGTTTTGGCTGCTTATAGCCACGCAGTGGATAATTTATGCACTCCCATTCAACGGCGTTGAAACGCACTGGCACACCTGCGCTCGCCTGACCATCCCCCCGTCACCACCCACAAACGGCACTTCCTGTCAATCATTCTGCTCTGGGTCTGCGTAGCCTCTGCAATCGCAATTCTGTTTGCATTGCTAGATCTCTCACACACACTGCAATGCATGCACATGCGCAGAACGCAACAAATGACCGACTGCGTGCGTCTTTGCAACTGCGATCCAAGATGAATCAGGGCCCTTGTCCATAGCAATAATTATGTTCATTTGCGCAGGAACCAGAGGGTTGTTTACTTTCTACTACTGTCCTGATAGTCACATTGAGAATGGTCCAAATTACAAATTCAATATATCCTACAATTCATGTGGTCCTGTGCTACTATTGGCTGCTAAATTGTTTCTATAGCACTGAATAAATTAAATTGTATGGCAAAAAAATAACAATCAGAGCATCCTATATTTTTTTTCAAAATGTGTTTGTATAATGTAATTGGGCTAGGCATATTTAATAATGTTTTTCATAAATAGCTCATCATCTTTAACAAGCATGTGTTATATTAGTCACATTTCAGTGACATCAAGAAAAGTCGGATGTTCTCGGAATCACTTTCTTCATTGTGCAGAAAAGTGATGAATTTTTTAACATCTACAAAACACATTGTTTGCGATCACATTGAGCTTTCAAAGACAACTGTAAAATAAATAAATAAATGCATTTGAATAGTATAATATTGCATGCTTGTCACACTGTTTGACTCTAGCAACTTATCTAAATAAATTCCCAGCAGAATCTATCTTATGTTTTTCAAGTCCTGAGAAGATGAGACGCGAATGCTGGAGGAATTACAAGACAGAAGATCTTTACTGCAAAAGTGAACAAGCTGAAAATTACAAGGTAATGGAATCTCAGCTGGAGCTGGGTCTCTAAACCCTGCCATTATCTAAATCCTACAATGATTGCTGCCGAAATCACTGGGGCTGTGTAAGTACAATGTTTTACTTTCTGCCTTTATGTCTCCAGCAAGCTACTGAGTTGTTGTAATTACATAAAATGGAATATATATATGTGCGCGTAAACAAACTGGAACATTTTACATATTTAACAAAAGGATTTATAAATTAATCATTTTAACATGTAACTTGTAATTAATATTTCTGTTGTAATTAAAAAAAAAGTTTTCTAGGGTGTTTTTGACATAATTTGCTCCAAAACATTATGTAGAGGTGTGGGAATTAGTATTCACCCCATTTTCCATGCTTCTGGATTTAGGGATCTATTTATTTAGCCTAAAGTCATTCAGAAAAGGCTGTTTCCATGGTTTAGGTAATTTTAAGAATTCTTACTTTTTACGAAAATCTGATCACAGGAGATACTGTACCAGAGATAACGTCTGCATTCAACAAAGTAATTCAGGATGAGGCAATCCCCGTTATTCTCAGAGGTCTTGGCCAATTTACCAAGCTCTAAAAAAGTAGCTTCTGGTTTTGTAATAAAAAAAATGGCATTGGCTTTTATAGCCTATAGCCGTGGTGTTTTAACTTTGAGGTGTCCTATGTAAATAATTTTTGTGTGGGCTCACTCCCCCGAACACCACAGCATATGCAGAAGATAGCAATGACTGGCACAGTCCTTTCAATCTTCTGTGCATGCACCATATTTTCTGAAATTCCTTTAGAAATATGTGTGCTGTATGGCAATCACTTTATAGATATGGTATCAGTGCCATATTTTTTTAAGAAATTGACCTAAAAATGGCCACAGAGGATACATGTATGTGGACGCAGGGGCATTTCTAGAGAGGAGTGGGCCTGTGTGCAGACTCCAACACGGGCCCAATCCTCTCTGTCCGGCGGCCGGCAGCGCACTGAGCTTTCCCACGGCAGCCATTTTCCAGTCATTTTTACATCGCCGTACCCCCGCACCGACATGGGACTCCGGAGAGGTAAGTAGTACTATGGGTGCAGGTTGTGCGGTGCGGGCCTCCTCTGGACCCAGGGGCCCATGTGCCCCGCACTCCCTGCACCCATTATAGATACGCCCCTGTGTAGAAGTTGTTTATATCTAAGCTTATTTCAAAATTAGCACACAATAATGCAACAGGATCCAGCGTACATTTAAGACAACGGGGTATACAGTATTTTTCAAAGTTCGAATTTATGTTCGATATTTAACTCACCTAAACTTTAATCAAATCATATGTAGAAATCCCTGTCAAAATCCCACATTTGCTAAAATTCAATTTTGAAAGCCGTTTCTAAATCAAATTCGATTTGGCTCAATTTTGAATAGTGATTTCTTGTTCAATTTTGCATGCCCATGTCCAAATCGAACACAAAATCGGACTTCAAATCAACAAAATAATAGACTTGCTTCATGCTGGAATTTGTAGCATGAGCAGGTGTGAATTACACAAATGCATGCACAGATCCGTGCATGTTTCTGAGTGGAAAAAATGTTGTAATATGTTTAAATGTAAAAAAAAAAAAAAATATGTGGGGTCCCCCCCTAAAAGCACAATCAGCACCAGGCTTTTCAGAGCCGTTCCTGGTTGTGAAAATACGAGGGACAAAAGACATAGGGGCCCCCCTGTATTTTGCTAAACCAGCAATGGACTCAGTGAGCTGTTCCTGGTTTTAGAAATATTGGGGACAAAAGACGTAGGGGTCTCTCATATTTTCCAAAACCAGCACTGGACTCTTTCTAGCATGGGAGTAAAGCCATAGCCGGATACCTCAGCCAAAGCATTATACCTGACAGCAAGTCAGCCCAGGCCAGGGATCCCTGGGGAGGTGGGGACCACCCAAAAAAGGTGTTCCCCCTTTCAGGAGCACCCCAGGCCTGGTCTGATAGCCCGGGGCAATCCCAGCCACCCCTCATCGGTGGGTCCCGGGTTGTGTATAAAAGTGTAGTGTAAAACAATAGATGTGATAACATTGTGTTTTACAAGAGAACTAGATGTCCCAGCAAGTCTCCCCTGCATGCTGGTACTTGGAGAACCAGAAGTACCAGCATGCAGGGCATTAAGAGCCCAATGGTACCTCTAGTGTACCTGCAAAAGAAATATTAAAATAAACACAAGACACACACACCTTGAAAGTAGAACTTTATTAAACTCACACATACTCACCTACAAATCCTGTACACGTCCTCTTCTCCATGTAGTCATCCATGTCTTCATAAAATAGAAAAATGTGAAGTCCCAAGCCACGGACATGCAGGTAAGTTCTGTCCTCTTAGGACGGTGCTTCCAAAATTACAGCGCACTGAGCTCAGCCACGGCATTTCGAAATGCATGAGCTGAGCGTTCATTGGCTGAGAGAGGAGTAAATCATTTTTAGAAATCATAGAAGGAATTCAAATTTATTAAATGCTTTTGGGAACCTTCTGAAGCCATTGGTTTATCCAGAAATCCTGGTATGTTCTATGGTCAATTCACCCCTGGCTGGGGATCTCTGGCAAGAGCTACCCTATGCAAAGCATGGGAAAACATATTTAGCAAGCACAGCAGTGACATAAGTATCGCTGTTGTCCTCCAACTTAGGATGTCCTTAGCCGGTAGTGAGTAAAGGTAAAATGCCCTATTATAAAAAATAAAAAAAACTTACACACACTAATGTACTGAATATATTTTAAATTACAAACTACTATTGGAATACAGTTAGAAATGTCCTCTTGTGCTCTGCTAAGCAGCTTTGGAAACACAAATGTGACAGTTGCCTTGGGCCCACTAATGTCATATATGCTGTAGTAGAAGCCCTACGGGTATTGAAGCTGAAAAGTGTCCTTCATGAATATAACTAGTAGCAAGGCTTCTTATATCAAACTGATACAATACACATATGCTTATTAGAAAAATGTTGTGCATATGACAACTACAATTGTGAAACATTCTTAGCCATCTGCTCTAGAGCAATATTGAATAAGCAAGAAAAGAATGCTTCTACATAGGGATGGAAAATATAAAAGATCTTTCTTGGCCAAGGTAGTTTTTAAATAGAACCTACAGTATGAGCCTGATTCTGTGTTGGATGCAATCTCGCCCACCCTTGCGTCTTTGGCCGAAGTTGAGCTTGCAGCTTTATGCTAATACCACTATAAATGCCTTCCCTGGTGTACCTCCATGGCTCTATGTATTTACAAAAGCCAAAAGTAGGCCTGCATTAATACTGCAATCCACTCTAACTAATATGAGATCAGGGAATTTGCAGCAATATTTCACATTAAAATATTAGGAGTAAATTTACAGGAGTAAATTAGGAGTAAATGCAGGCTGCCCAGCATTTAGAAACCGACAGAGGTTTCCCTTGCAGAGAATCCAGTATACAGTATACAGTAGAATCCATATACAGTAGGTAAGGTGTATTTTTGTTTTTTTACACACAAAAAAAGTATAAAATCTTACTCACTCCCTGGCTTGTTGGAGGGGTCAGCTGGTGATGGGGACATTGTTCCATTTGCAGCCCTGCTAAGGGGGACCAATGTCCCCGTTTGCAGTGTGCAACGCCCAACTTTGCAGAGCACATAGTATTTTTTTGTATTTTCTTGGGATGGGACATGGCCATGCCTCCATGATTTGGCCATGTCCGCTCCCTGTCCTGTATTAGTGTTCACTCTAGGGTGGGCAGGGCAGCTAACACAGAAGGGCACTCCTGTGCCTGAAAAGAGGGCATGGTCACTAGAAAAGGTGGTGTGACCTTGAGATACGCCCTTTTTTACATCACTGTATGGGGCATGCCCAGCACTCACAGAGATGCTGAGCTGGCCCCCAAGCTCTAAATGCAGTGTGAATAGATGCCATGTACATATGCACCACATCTAAATACTCGCTGTTGATTGTTTCAACAGAACTTCTCCCCCCATCCCTCCGCAGGTGGGCACGGCTGTTTCAGCAGGGGCACGGTCATAAGGACAGGGCACATTTCAGCAATTTCAAATCGGGTAGGGTGCGGTGCTCCACTGAAACAGCCTAGTGGGGACACTACTGTATTTTTCCAGAACAAAGGTGGCAACCCTACCCATCGGGCCCCTCCAACAGGCCCGTGCCTGGGTATTTAGTATACACCACCTCCTTTTCAACACCCCATGTCAATAAGGTGGCTGCATTTTTTTTGCGGGCTCCCTTCTCTATTGATACCAATCCTATGATGACTAGCCTAAGTTGGTTGTCATTATACCTGGTGGACCCTATTCCTATCTGCTAAAGTGCCACCAGCCCTGGCTGGTTGGAAGAAAATCTGGAGGACCCTATGCTCTTGCTCTCCAGATAATTTCCACTACCAGTCTAGCCTTAAAGGCCTAGGGTGGTTATCAATATTTTCTGTACTTTATTTTGGTATATTTACATATATGAAAAAAAAGTGCTGTAATTTTGCTGCAGGATTGCAGTGAATTTGAGACCAGATCAATGTTTAGAACACGATGGTCATCAATGTTGTTTAACAAACAGCATTAAATTTGATGGATGCATTTTTGACCCTCAAATCCTCTAGTGATGCCCATCAGTTTTTAAATGATGGACCACCTGCTTAGTAAATTTATCATTAAATGCTGCAGGGACAACTATTAGAGAAACAGAATAATAGAGACTTCTAATTATATAACTATAATATAAAGTACACACATACCTTTGCTCAATCCGGCATGGATCGGGTTTTTTGCGTTTTTTTATTTTAACCCCTGGATTGCCTACTTGGAGAAGAGGTGAGTATGCTTCTTTTTTTTTTCAGGTACACCCCTATGGATTAATTCGGATACTAGGTGAGTATGTGTGAGTGTGAGTGTGCATGTATGTTTTATTAAAATTATACTTTCAAGGTGTATGTTTGTTTATTTACGTATTTCTTTAGTTGTGGAACTACAAGTGCCAGCGGGCCCGTAATGCCCCGCATGCTGGTGTTTGTGGTTCTCCAAATACCAGCATGCAGGGGAGGCTTACTGGTACTTGTGGTTCTACAACTAAAGACAATATGCAAACTTTATTTTTACACTTTACACTATCAACCCGGCACCCACTGCCCTAGGGTGCCGGGGATAGCCCCGTGCTATTAGTCTAGGCCTGGGGTGCCCTGGAGGGGGGTACCCCTTTATTGGGGGGGTACCCAACTCCCCAGGGATCCCCGGCCTGGACTGACTAGCGGTCAGGGATAATGCTTTGGCCGGGGAAACCGGTGAAAGGTTTTCCCTGGCTGTGGCAATATCCCCCCGCTAGAAAGAGTTCGGTGCTGGTTCTGGAAATTTCAGGGGACCCCTACTCATTTTGTCCCCTGATTTTCCAGAACAAGGACCAGCTCAACAAAGCCCTGTGCTGGTTCTTAAAATACAGGGGCCCCCTACGCATTTTGGCCCCTGTATTTTTAGAACCAGAACAGGCTTTATAAAGCCCAGGGCTGGTTATGCTTTTGGGGAGGGGGTGCACGTTTTGTTTTTTTTACACACACACACAGAAGCCATCACAGATCTCACTGATCTGTGATGGCTTCTCTAAAACTCGCACCTTTTAATGCTACTCGCATTAAAAGGTGTCAGTTTACATAGTCCTAAACTCGCCTAAACTCGCAAATGCAGTAGCCTCGAGCTGAACAGTTTGCAGGCTATTGAATTTGCGAGTTTCAGTACTTTTTAAAAGTGCGAGAAAGTGCGAGTTTGTACTGTTACTAAAACAGACTACCTATTACATTTGGCCCATTGTTTTGTTTTCCAGGTTTTTTGGACAAACTGCTGTCCTCTCTTTGAATTTTCGGTAATTTATTTCACTGGAATAGTACATTTTTAAGTGCCTGCATTTTAATCCTTTGTTTGAGATACCATATGTCTTGATAAAAGAGATTAAAATCTCTGAAACGTTGGCTGTGACACTGGAGTGAGAGTCTCCATTCTTTTATAAAGTTGGAATAACGAGTGCCGTCTAAATACTACATTTTGGTGTAACACCTTTATAAAGGGCACCGTTTAAAGTTGTAGCTGTTTCTCCTTGGGAGTGCCGAGCAGGGCCGCCATCAGGGGGGGACAGCCAGTACTCCTGTACCGGGCCTGGACAGCTGAGGGGCCCGGCAGCCAGCAGAGTTAAGTAATTGTTAATTATTCACCCTCACAGGACAGCTGAGCTGCCCGAGAGTTCTATGAATGACTCATCACACAGGATGAGTCATTCATTAATCAACAGTCCAGCCAGAGCTAGCAGTACACAAGCCAAAGCTATAAGATGCTGGATTCCCTTGCGGAGCTGTGATCCACGCTGGAGCTTGGAGGTCAGGTATCAGCCCAGGAAGAATGCTGCAGAAACAGTCACAGAACAGTAAGTACAGTAGTACAGGGATCTCATTTCTTGTGTCTGCAGCTCTATGTTCCCTCCCTACCACCTTGATGTATGTCCCTGTCTCTCTCCTCTGTAAGTTCTCTGCAAGGTCTGTATTTGCCTCTGCCTCCCAGCAGTGCCCCTAGTAGTATTTCCCCCCCCACAGCAGTGCCCCTAGTAGTATTTCCCCCCCCCACAGCAGTGCCCCTAGTAGTACTCCCCCCCCACAGCAGTGCCCCTAGTAGTACCCCATAAGTCCCTAGTAGTAGTCCTTTCCCTCCCCCACAGCAGTGCCCCTAGTAGTAGTCATCCTTTCCCCCCCACAGCAGTGCCCCTAGCAGTACTTCCTCCCCCCACAGCAGTGCCCCTAGTAGTAATTCCCCCCCCCACAGCAGTGCCCCTAGTAGTATTTCCCACCCCACAGCAGTGCCCCTAGTAGTACTTGCCCCCCCACAGCAGTGCCCCAGTAGTACTTCCCCCCCCACAGCAGGGCCCCTAGTAGTATTTTCCCCCCCACAGCAGTGCCCCTAGTAGTACTCCCCCCCCACAGCAGTGCCCCTAGTAGTACTTCCCCCCCCACAGCAGTGCCCCTAGTAGTACTCCCCCCCCACAGCAGTGCCCCTAGTAGTACTTCCCCCCCCACAGCAGTGCCCCTAGTAGTACTTCCCCCCCACAGCAGTGCCCCTAGTAGTATTCCCCCCCACAGCAGTGCCTCTAGTAGTACTTCCCCCCCCACAGCAGTGCCCCTAGTGGTACTAAAACAGCAGTGCCCCTAGTAGTACTCCCCCCCCACAGCAGTGCCCCTAGTAGTACTTCCCCCCACAGCAGTGCCCCTAGTAGTATTTCCCACCCCCCCACAGCAGTGCCCCTAGTAGTAGTCCAAATGCTGCAGTGCCCTTAGGAGTAGTTGTCCCTACCCCCAGACACACACACTGAAAAAAAAAAATTCTCCACTTACCTTAAGCCCTGCTCCGGCATCTGCTCTTCCCTCCGGCGTCCTCCCAGGCCGGCCCGCTCTGCATGATGGTAGAGACGTCATCGTCTCTCCCATCAGCCACTGCGGGAGCCGGAAGACGGAGGCTCCGGCAGTGGGCCGCTGCGAAGCAGCCGATGAGAGTCTGTCTGACTCTCATCGGCTGCTAAAACAAACACACAGCTGCCGGCGCCGGCGGCTGTGTGTTTGTGCTGTGTAGTGCGGACGGCACTTATGTGCCGTCCACACTACCGCCCTGCCCCAAGCTGATGCAGCAGCACTGACTGTGCTGCTGCATGCAGTAGTGTGGGGGCCCTTTGTGTGTGGGGGCCCAGGGACGACCGCCCCTGTCGCCCCTCCCTTAATCCGGCCCTGGCTCTCACCATTCACTTTCCCCTTATGTCACAGCTTTCTACCCCCTCATCTTCCACTTCTCCAATATTTGTCTTTCCATTCTCATCTTCTTAATGTACTACATAGAACCGTGGCCGTCATCTGGCGAACAGAAGAGGCATGGATGAAGGAAAGTGCAACCAAGTTCAACGCCACATAATTAAATCTAAAGATAGCAGGTAAGTACAATTTTCATTGATTAGATTGCTCAGCACTTAACACTACACCTTTGCACCCTCAGAGCTTTGGGAGGAGGGGGCCCTGCATTATCTACTTGTACTGGGCCCCATGATTCCTGATGGAGGCCCTGGTGCCGAGCAGTTGGAATATATATATATATAATATATATATATATATATTATATATATATATATATATATATATATACATACACATTGGTGCCAGTCACAGGCTCAACCCCCTATCATATGTTCTCTTTGCATAGTTGTCATGCTATTTTTGCTTGTCTTTCAGTAGCTCTTGTTCCAGGAAGAACAGTCATGGGTAATTATTATTGTACAGGTTGGTAGCATCTCAAACTTTAATTGGAGTGTCCAACTCAGTTTTTTGTAATAATACATGACTTCACCATTGGGCAGGGGTAGCACTGTTGTGGGTAATCCATCCCAATATGCTTGATTCTTTGGGGTATATTTAATAGAGTGTGCATTTTTAGAAGTGGATTTATTGCCCACAGCAGCCAATAAGAGTGTAGCTATTATCTTATAGAAGTTGCTAGAGAAATGCTAAGTAGAATCTGATTGGTTGCTATGGGCAACAACTCCACTTCTAAAAACCTGCACTTTAGTATATACCATACTTGCCTACTCTCCCGATTCGGCCAGGAGCCTCCCGAAATATCAGGTGCTGCTCTCAGCCCCCTCCCCCCCCCCCTCCTCGGACAGGCAGACAAGCCTCCTGGCCCCTGGCGACTGGTCCACCCCCCCCCCCCCCATGCGGTTACAATACAAACCACCAAAAGTTTCAGTGCTCCCATATATTTTGCATGTAGTTCTAGCTGTATCTCAATATGATGTCACTCAAAGGAATATATAAAGAGAGAGGGGCAAATATAGTGTAGTATATTTGGCTCACAGATTATTTTAAAACATATAGTGCAATTTACTCGCATGTATTCCCGCAGAGGCGCCGGCTCACATGCTATTACACTTAGCCCTATATGTGAAATCTATATTTGTTTTACTAGTCTTAACATGGAAGCAAAAAGTATAGAACCACCTCTATTCCCAGCCACTGATCTACATATGCAGCGGCAAAGTCACCATTTGCAGTCAAAGTAATGGATGATTTTTGCATTGCTATTTATATATTTCCAGGATTAAGGTAAAACTAAATTATCATTTTTTGTGAAGAGAATGAATCTATCATTGCAAAAGGCTAATAACTGAATCTGTGCTCTGAGCTGGGTTCTCAGAAGATATACAGTAATTACTGACTATCTTTTGGAGGAGATTTGTCAACTTTATAATACTGCAAAATAAGTGGAAGTTACTTTCTCTGTAATAAGATGTTGCCATTGGAAACCAGCTTCGGCAATACACATCTACTTGACAAAAATGAATGAAACTAATGTGGTTACTGCTTTCTCAAACCCACAGGATATTGACTTTTCTAAGAGAGGTAATATATAAGTATCTCCAATCTACAATGTAATGCTGGTTCAATGCCAGCAAATCTAAAACCTGATGGAAAACTTTATTCTCGGAGCGATAAGCCTGTGTTTCTTTTTTGTTCTTGTTATTTTGCACAGTAATAAAAAATATACACTATTTTTTCAGATTTTTGTTTTTAACAAATGCATATTATTAATGTTTATTGCTAAATTCTAAAAATTATAAATACAGTATAACATCCATAGAAACAATGCTTCAAGAATTTCCATTAAAACACCCTTTAAATTTCCCTTGTGCCAGCCTTAATCAGGAGCAGGGTTGTGCTTGCAGCTGTAGAGTGCTGGATTGCCATAACATGAAAAGTTATGTTAGTACTTAATTTTAATAGAAAATTCTATTTATCAATATTATTTTTACAAAAAAAAATTAAAAAAGGGTGTTTTCACACCCTTATCAAATTATTTTAGTATCACATAAATGTATTAAAGGGCAATTGGGGTAGTTTTCGTGAAAAACTACTCCAGTCCATTCAATTCACATTTTTTTAGTAAGCAGATTGCATTCCCATACTTCTAATGGGAAATGTGATCTGCTTGAAATGTACTAAAAAATCAATTGTAAAAAAAATATTGGGAAAGCCCTGTGATAATAACGCCATCTACAGATGGCATTATCAAGGCTTTCCCCAGGTTCCCCGACTCCTGTGATCAGCTGTGTGATCTAAAAAGACCACACAGCTGATCACTTAAAAAAAATTGGTGCTCTGGTGATGTCTTCTGGGACTCGTGTCAGCTGGTCTCCCGGCTCCTGCACTGTGACCCCGGTCAGCTGCTTTTCTGCTGGCATCTCAATTTACAGCACAGTGCTGGAGCCTGGAGACCAGCTGACCGCAGCTGGAAGAGAGGTCCTCACTGGAGCACCATTCACTCAGGTAAGTGTAAGCAGAACAGGGGGGTGATCACAAGGGTGGGCGCGCAGGAGTGGGGGTTGATTGTGCCAGAGGCGCATGTGCGGACACGTTCTCACTGTATTTTTTCAAACAATATAGCGAGAAGCGTGCAACAGGAATTTATTTTATCGCAAGCTCTGTCCCTACAGGGGATTTTTGATACTTTCCTGTCATATTTCCTAAATTCACAATGCGTATTTAGGTGAAATTATCACACTACAACCACATTTGAAATGCGGATTGTAGTAAATAGGGTCTATATGGGAATGGGTATGGGAAAATGTAAACTATAGGCGAAAAAGCCAGTAAGTTGTGATCTAGTTGGAAACGCACTTTTAATAAGCTGTAATGTATGGTACATTAAATACACAGTACTTGATATATTATAATAATTACAGAATACATTAACGTATCAGTTACTTTAATTAATTTAGCATAAAGCTAAATGAGTTATTGATTGAAAAACATTTTAGTCCTGATTTTATCATTTGCACCACATCTTATGAACTTCTGTTATGTGTTTTGTTATCGTTTTATATATGAGCCTGAGCCACTAATTATTAAATGATTGTAATACTTACATGCTTTGAAATGCCTAAAATTGCATATTTGAGATATGCTAGTACAGTATATCTTTTGATAATGGTAAATATGGTATCAATTGTTTGTCTGTTTGCCCTTCTCTCTTCTGAAGACTTTTCAAAGACTCCATTCTGTGACACATTAGGGTGGGGTAGGGGAATGGTAGGATTAATGAATAAGCAATATATAAATACTGTATATATAGAGAATAAAACTTCCCTAATATGGTAGAACTCTGCAGATTCTTCACCGTGGTTTTTATCAATATGAAATAAACACAATCTTATAGCGCACCAAATAAAATCCAATTGGTTAATGGTATCAGTAATAGTAAAAGAACGCTTCAAAAGATGTGTGATGTGAAAAACTTCCATGCAATAGTGTACACTTAATAAGATCTATATACCAATTATTATTATTATTATTATTATTATTATTATTATTATTATTTTTAACTAGTAAAGATATGTCTTGATCAGCATATGTTTAAACCTTGGCCTCCTAGGAGCCATCTTTGGAGATTTGGAAACTGTAATAGTCTGCATTTACTGCAAGTGTTTTACATATATGTTTGCATGCCCCTAACTTGTTCTTACACACCAGTGACCCACCTCTCTAGCTGCAATAGATCAGTCTGAATTCCAATTTGTTTTACCACACACAAAACATATTTTTGCATCCTGCAACTTGATTTACGCTCTGTGGGGCCTACAATATGTAAATCATGCTGGAAATAATCAGATAACACTTTACCCTGGCAGTCTTGTGTACAATAAAAAAGTTGGTTCCAGGCGACACCAACTATATTACAGATGAATGTAGTGTCTTGTGGCATACCTGTTATATCTGCACAATATTTAGCAGATGCATTGAAAATTGTTCAGTGCTCTTGAAAGTCCTGAGAGTCAGTACAGTATGGATTAATACAAATATGTAAATAGTTTCTGATCCCTTGATAAATCTCAAATTCTCATGACTATCGTCCTGTCATGGTCCTCCACTAATGATGCATCTACTGAACTGTCTTCCCTCGTCTTGGGAGAGTGATCAAATATCTTACCCTAATTAAAAAACGACAAGAACATATAGTATGCATAATACTTAAGTAAAGTAGTTAGTATAAATAGACCAGAAACATTCCTTAAACTAAACACAAACCAAACGGTCCAATTCACCAATTAGGCTTGAAATCACCATTTAGCATATCTAATTAGGAACTACAGAAGTTAACAGAAGAATATGTCAGGTCATTCTGGGTGCCTTCTGAGCATAGGTTTCCTAGCATTTTTGGGGTCATATATGCGCACTGCACAAACTTCCAGTAGTAAATTCAAATTTAAACTGGTAAAAAATGAATATATAAACATTTGTAGAAAATAGTACAATTTCCCCACATGATTACCACAAGATTCTGCTATTTGGCTATTCCAACACCTATCTACAGTATCCTTGCTTATGTTACGTTGAGGGTTTTTAGAACCATGTCAGGACCCGTGGACTGGGCTAGCGGGTTGTAGTAAAATACAGGCGTTCAAATCAGAGATCTACTCACGTGGTAAATACCTGGTGCCTTCAGAGAGGTCAGTGATACCTGCAAGGCTTCCAGTCCGCCCATGGAACCAACTGAGTGGAACTCAACCCCTTACCCTGAGTGTAGGGCCGAGTCCAGTGTTTGAAAAGTCAGATAGCGAAGCAGCAAGTAATTCAGGTAATTTTTAGCTTGCCTGGATTCTGCTAGCATCTGCTGCAGAATGATTATCAGAGCTGGGTCACTGAAGCCTAAGGAGTCTAGGTCCAGCGCTCAGTCCCCAACAACTGGAATAAAATACTGCAGCAGATACACATCATGAACCCCAACACTCTAGGAGAGGGCCCACAGAGCAAATTATTATTATATTATTATTATTATGACATTTTATTTATAGGGCACCACAAGTGGTCCGCAGCGCTGCACATACAGTACAGGGTATACAGAACATTACATTACAATACAGTAACCAAAATATAAACGGAGCACAAGTAACAATTGACAACACAATTCTCCATACACAATACACCTGGGAAGCTGAAGACTGTCATTGAAGTGCTAGAGAAGAGGGCTGTGAGACAGTAGGGAGAAGGACCCTTCTCCTAGGGGCTTACAATCTAGAGCAAAAACCACAATCGATAGTTGTACCGATGGTATAGTGAGTAATGAGTTCCAAGGTAGTTTGGAGCTGCAATGCTGAGTATAAGCAATATACTGTAATGCTGAACAGAAAGTAAATTGAAGTACAGTGAAGATAAAGTCCACTTGAACCTGCAATGAGCATGAGAGATATACTCAGGATACGTGGTAGTAGAAGATGTCACTGTGGCTGAAGACTTGGCACTTGAAGCAATAGGAACTTTTTTGTAATGCCCAGGAGACCTCAGAATACTAGCAGACTGGACTCACAGACTTGTACTGTATATGTTACTGGTTAAGAACCAGAGACCGCAGACATGGAACCGGAGACTTGAACCTAAATAGGAATGGGGGAAACAGCAGAGAATCCCGAGTAAAAACAGAGACTTGATCTAGAATGGGACCAGAGACATGAACCATAACAGGACCAGAGGGAGTGGTAGCCAGCTGGAGTGGAACCACAGGTTGGAACTGCAGTGGGAATGGTGAGAGCAGCAGCCAGACAGAGTAGAACCGTAGGCTAGAACTGGGGTGGAACCGGAGAGAGTAGCTGCCAGCCAGAGTTGAACCACAGGCTTGAACTAGCTTAGGACCGGAGGTAACAGTAACTGAGCTGGACTGGGACTGGTGCTTGAATACAGGCTGGTAGGTGCAGGTGGGAAGTAGCATAAAGCATAGTGCTACACAGTGGGTGGCGCAGACTCAGAGGCAGCAGCTTGCAGGAATCTTATAGCACAGGTCAGGCAGTGGACCACAGATAGCACTTACTCACTAGTTAGTGAGATCACTGGAAGGTAAAGAACCACATTGTTCTGATGATGTGTTGGTCTCAGATACAGGCTTATATAGGGCACTCTTGTCATGGATAGGAAGAGGCAGTCATGTGAGCAGGTAGAGACAGGATGATGGGGATCACCTGATCACAGACAACATGGCTGCGCCCATGAAGCTCAAGGAATGATTTGACAGCACACTGGGATAGAATGACCCACCTTAGTAATGCACCGCCGCACAGGGTCCCTGTTTTGTGGCAGCTTCAATCCATCCTACATGTCATGGCAATCCTCTCTCACCGCTCTACATCTATGACACCACTCTGTAAATATAAAAAACTTACTCCTCACATCCTCAAAAAAACTATTTAAATCACTGACCCTCACCTATAAAATCATAAACACCACACATTTTCTTACATTGCAGAATAGGTGATACAGTAGATGGTTTCCACATGTAAGTCAGAAACCTATATATACAAATGGATGTGTACACAATTTAGGTGAACATGCACGGTATGCAAATTTACAGTACCTCTAGATGAGCCCCAATCTACCTTTTGACTAGAAAGTTACTATAAGTATTTTATGTTTCCTTATTTGTCCTAAAAAAACATCTCAGCACACATAAATTATTTCTGTTCACAAACACCCATGAATATTTTATATTGCTTACACATCTAATAGACGAGTTCATTTTGCAAATCTGTATCATGATTTATGTCCTGGTTTTCATAATATACCCTTGGCCATTTGATTACTTGCTGGTGTGTTTAAAAGAACACATTCATTATTTAGGGAATATGATTATAATTATTATGGCAAACTCAGAGTAATTATCCTTTTATCAGCATCTGCTACAGTAACTAAGAGCTTTTATAGTCAAAATTTATTTGCTTAGCAATTCATAATTATATTTAAACTGCAAACTGAGAATTAAATAGTTCGACTAATTGAAAAACTTCAGGGGTGTTAATATTAATATGATGTTGTATACTGAAAAAAAATCAGAAACAAGGGAAATGGGAGGACTGGAATTTAACAATTTCCTGTATATTTAAGTCAAAGACAGAGCATGTCTGTGTGGGACAATTGGCACAATCTGGCATTCTCCAAAAGATCAGAGGATATCCCCTACTTTCCGGCTTTTTATTATTCCTTTGCGGGAGCAGCTTGGAGAATTGCTGCCGCAGGCCGGTTCTGGGGGTAGAGTGTAATTAGGCCCCACCCTTTCATTGGGAAAGTCCTCGATTTTCGGGTCCGCACTGAGGGGGCGGGGCTAAGTGATGCTAATCATGCCATTTAGCCCCGCCCCCTCCTCATGGACCCACAAATTCCCAATTAAATCTCACCATCCTGCCCACTTCACTAGGAAGTGGGCAGGATGCGGGAGATCTGCCTACACTTCCGGGGGTGCAGGGGGCTACCAGAAAATTGGGAGCCTCCTGAGATATACTTACAGTATAATGTTATAAAATATATGTCACAATAGGTTTGGTACATGGGCCATTTTCTTGCTACATCTTTGCTTACACCGGAAATTGTGGTACTGTATGCAGAATATTCAATATTCAAAAATAGATGCATTTGTGGTACCCTAAATAAAGTTATAGGATGTTATGGGGTGTCTAAATATTACCAGTCCGATGTTATCTGGCTGCATCAAGCTCTCAATATTCCACTTCTGCTCTGACACTGTCTATGGCAGCACCTTTGCTTGCTCCTGTTTCCATACAGTAGCACAGAGGCAATGGGTTCTTCTCCCAGACATAGTAAATACACAGCTGGGTTAGAATGCAAAAGAACAGCATATTTATTTTTATAGATTCCAAATGATTGGAATAGGGCAGCTGTATGATGTGGATTAATGGAAAAATAAATTTACATAAAATTCACAATAAAACAAATGTAATATCTCAACAGATTTTCCCCTGAACTATAGAATGATAATCAATTTATAAACCTATTAAATATATATATGAATATTACTGCAGATTTACTAAATATATAGAAAAATCCTACATCACTACTAAATAACTTAGTATTCATGTAAACCCAGTTTCTACACTATGTACTGTGCACTATTGGAATGAATGTCCCCTTAAATAGCTGAATGTCCTCTAACCTGCGTAACAATGTCCAAGACACTAAGCAGCATGTAAGAAACTCTTTAAATGGCTTAATCGGAGGGGCCCTTAAAACGTATAAACAAAATGGAAGCTTTTACTTTAATAGCATTGTTTCAGTGCAATATTGTAGGAACAATATCAGTCTCACATAGAAAATAAATGCTTGTGTGTATATAAATGGCTTTATCTCACCAAGGGGGAAATGTAAGAAGAGATGGTACTGTAAGTATTAAATGCACTATAACCAGCTCTAATTGACACTTAAAACAAAGATTGTGTATGTAAGAAAGCAGATAACGTAGAGAAAATCGCTTTTCTCTACGTTATCTGCAAACATCTAATGATTTTGCCATATACTAGACCTACAATTGTATGGCGATGGAAAACATTCAAATGTTATTAAAAAAATTACAGGTACACTCTTGTGGCTTATTGTTTTTTCACATATCAGCAGGATTACCTGTCGGTATGTGTGGTAACTTGCGACGGCATCCCCAGGGGTCCGGCTGTGTGCGAGATCCTGCAATGTTTGTGAGATCTCATGCATGTGCAGGGGGGTGGCCAGGAGGTAAGACACAGCGTATCAGCACTAGGCTGATGTACTGTGGATCTAGCACAGATTGTCAGAGGCTGAGTGTTCTCTCCCGCACTCCAGTGCCTGAAATGTTAATACATTCCGGCATTATTGCTTCCTGCTTCGCCTTGATAAGAGGCAAAGCAAGAAGAGCTATAGTATCATGATAAGTACATCTACCCCCAAATCTGTAGTATATAGCAGGCTGCAGCTTCCCCAACAGAAGGTAGGTACAGCATACAATTTTAATAGGACTCTCAGCTTGGCTCTCTGTGCAGCAGCACATGTCTCAAGTCTTTCTCTTGCTGCAGCTTATCTCTGGGTTTATCACAAGCACCTCTCAGCTTCTCTCTGGGGGGTATATTTACTAAAGTGCAGGTTTTTAGAAGTGGAGATGTTGCCCATAGCAAACAATCAGATCTAGCTATTATCTTCTAGAAGGTGCTAGATAAATGTTAAGTAGAATCTGATTGTTTGCTATGGGCAACATCTCCACTTCTATAAACCTACACTTTAGTAAAAATAACCCTGGTTCTCTGTGGCAGTCTTTCTTTGTGTAGAGGGTTAATTCCCCTCTATCTGGTGTCCTCTCACCTTTCCCACTGGTTTGGGGAACATAATGAAGCTTCAAGGTGTTGTCCTGGCCTCCAAATTCACAAGATCTCAATCCAATTATGCATCTGTGTCATGCATTGAAAGAAGTTTGATCTGTGGCAGCACCACCTCACAACTTACAGGAGTTAAAGGATCTGATAGAAACATCCTGGTACCACATACTGCACACCTTCAGGAGGCTTGTAGATTTTATGCCACAGTGGGTCAGTGCTGTTTTGGCACCACAGAGCAAATTAGGCAGGTGGTCATAATGTTTTGACTCATCACTGCCTACCCTCCCGGAAGTCGCAGGAGGCTCACAATTTTTCTGGTAACCACCCTGCACCCCAGGAAGGGTAGGCACTTCTTATTCTGCCCACTTTACTAGGAAGTGGGCAGAATGCAGGAGGAGAATCTTCTTGCAGACCAGTGGGTCCGCGAGTAGGGGGCGTGGCCTAATGATGCGATTCTATCATAATAGTGGTATTTGGCTCCACCCCCTTATTTAAATATTCACCGTTTGCAGCAAATTGTCACGAGGGGGCGGGACTTAATGACACAGCCGGTCTGGACCCGCCACCAACACCTCCTACTTGCTTCTCCTCCCCAGGCTTCTCCCGGGGAGGATAAATGAAATGTCGGCAAGTATGTATTAATGTAGAGCTGGATGTGTCTTGAGAAGCATATAACTCATCATTTGGGTATATTGTACATACATTATGTTTATATGTGTTTTATTTCAGCTTTTTGTTTGCAACCATCTCAGCATCAGCCCCACAGTATATAGGTATTACTGTTTCAAATGAAGTAAAATGTTGGTGCAGTGCATGCTACAATTATTCAAAAGTCAGACTTTATATTCTTATTTTATTGAAGTGAATCGTAAACTTTCACCATGCTAAATGTTTTATGTCTTGTCAGCACTGTATTTCATGCTGTACTCTACTCAATAACTGCCTAGGAAATAAGTCATTATATAAATGCAAGTTGAAACTAGACAAGAAAACACATTAAGTTATGGGATCTTGTAAAGCATATGAAGAGAAATGGTTCAATATAGTTTTTATATTCTTTGTAACTGAAATCACTGCTTTATTTGCTTTACAAAGAAATGTGAAGGGGAGATTCTGAAACTCAATAATGCATTATTTGATATGAAAAAAGACATAACCATCAGATGTACATCCAGAAACATCAAAGTATGTAGTTGTCATGATGCCCTCAGATAGGCGCTACTCCATCCAACAGCGCTAACCATACCTATTTACCATCACACTGTCTCCTGAGAACCACTAATAGTTATCCCACTGATTCTAACATTCCTTAAAACTTCCTATAATTAACAAATATAAATTACTATATAAACACCATATAAAAAGCTATAACATTATAAGAGTGAGTTACAGAATAATCATACTGAAAACTATACAGTACCCTTAATATTACAAGTATACAGCACACTATGGTACACACATAGGGCATATACATTTAATAAACAGAGAGGCTTTCTCAATGACCTGGTACCATGTAGGTACAGTATTTCTTCCAATAGGTGGTCTGGATCATTCATGTCCTATTGTATGCTGTGGCAGTGCTCCATTAATATGTAACCTGGCTATATATACGAGATACACAATGGTGCAAGTACCCAAAAGAGATATAACTTGAATCTCAACTCACTCAATCCTGGCATGGCTCTACCAGTCTGGCTGGAGCTATAATCCCAAACCAGAACTACTCCCTACACCTGCTGCGAGCTCTACATTGACCTTATTTGGCTACAACTCCTCTTTCCAGTTGCAATAGCTCAGACCAGCAGCTGCTTGCAAGGCTCCACACTGAACTTCGACGCCTCCTTTAGTATGGAACTTTTCAACTATCCCCATTTCCCCATGCTCTGGCCCCTTGGGAGGTTGTTGGCGAATGCATCTCTCAGTTCCATTATATAATGTATATCTCCAAGCGGTTGTCTAAGAGGGAGGTGTACTACCTTGGCCCCTTTGTGAAAGGCTTCTGCAGATCTGAAGGTTTTCAATTACAATGGGGAGTATAGACAGAAAAAATGCCCTGCCAATCTCATTAGCTGACAAAGGCTGAGTTACCTCTTCCAGTTTAACCTCAAAGGACGATCTCTGTGTCTCCATTCACTGGAAAACAGCTATCTTAAGAATATGTGTTGGCTCACTGACAAGTCTTTACAGTGGCCCCATTTCTCCTTGAGAGATCAATTGTAAATTATAATTGTATTATGTTTTGAGATGGGTAAATCAAACAACCAGTAGGCCAGGATGCTACCACAGACATGTGCCTCTACTGCTCCAGCCCCAGAGGGCTGCCCCATCAGAAAATCCATGGATCCCTATACTTTAGAAGTTGCATATAAAACTGGTTAGCAGCCCCTTTTTAGAGGCATTGCAACAATCAAACATTACAAACTCCATTTATACATTATGGAGAGCATGTCTGCTTCTCCCAATGAGAGAAGGCAGGTACAAAAAAGAAAAATTATATATTCAAACTGGAGCCACCATTGCCTATTGGCAAGAGTACCCTGCTTGGGGGTACTGGAGAATCAAGGCATTGTGGGCCTGATTCAGAAAGGGATGCAAGGGAGAGAATGCACGCACTCAGCCGCTGCGTGTATATGCTAATCAATGCATACGCACGGCAAACGCAGCACAAGGATGCAGACACCCAGCAATACATAGTGTCGCCCATCTACCTTTACTCAATGCTCAATCTGTACGTAGCATAGCGCAAACATCGGTAACATCGATAACCATCGGACCCAGATGCACAATAGAAGATGACCTGACCTGACGCAGGATTTTGGCCACTTCCTGCGTGCATCGAGTCATCTGGCTGTGTATGCCACCACACTGCCTTAATTATGCACGCCCCTATAATGGCGTCTCAACGCACAGGCACGTCTGCGTTCACCCAACCACCCCCGTCACCACCCACAAATGGCACTTCCTGTCAACAATATCGGGAGCATCTGCGTACACACTGCATGTAGTCTGCGTACCCTTACCTGATCGCACTGGCTAGTTTGCGCACTCGCAGTGTGAAAATATCGTCCGAGTGTGTGCGTTCTCTAACTTGGTCCCTTGCTGAATCAGGCCCTGTGTGCTTATTTGCACTACCATTACAAATGACTACAGTATATGGATAAAATCAAGAAAAACTAGAAGAAATTAATGGAAAAACATGTAAAAATTATATAATTAAAGCACATTCAAAGAGATGTTGTGTTTAATCCATTTCCGCAGTGCATATGTAATTCATACAGTGTAGGGACAGCATATTACCATGCGCAATTACTGGATATAAGCAACCTCCAAAACCACCACATAGACGAAAAAACCAACTTCAAGCAATACAGGCAAATGATGATGTGGGTGGGAGGGATGGCGCTATTACCTCAGAAGAGGTTTGTAAACAAAGTATTATCCAAAAACCACCGCAGAGAGCGTATTAAGGGCCTGATTCAGCTACGGATGGAATTGCAAAGCTGCTCGCAAGCAGCTTTGCAATACCGTAAGTGTAGATATGGTAATGCAGCAGGAGGCATCACGCCTCCTGCTGCATTACGTATCCAAGCTGCGTTGTCCAATACAGCATCAGATACTCTGCGGGAACCGCTTATGAGAGGAAGAAGCCAGGAAATCTCCATCAGCCGACGGAGATCCTGGCCTCTTCCCTCCCCCCAAACGGTGGTGACACGCCTCTGTTTCGGGAAACGGAGGCCATCGCCGTCCCGTCCCTGCCCACAAACGACAGCAGACTGTCAATCACTGCCAGTCTGCGTATGAGATCGCAGACCCATTCTGCACATGTGCAGAACGGGACAGGCACATGAAGATTCCCGATCATCGGGAATCTGCATTCAGCAGTGCACTAGCTCTCTGCGGTGGTGCCAAGCTGAATAGCCCAGAACCCTTTATGCTTTGTTGATATTTAAGCCCACCGCAGCAGTGCATATGTAAACAGGCCTTTAAATTTCTGGTTAAATCTATAAAAATTACTTAAGTAAAATATAACAAACATGCAGACATTTTTAAACATATCACTCATCAATCCACTGAATTTTTGCGTATACATGTAACATGGTTAATCTAGAATAATGATAAACTAAATAAACCTAAATGTAAATACATAAATATCTGACATGGTTAAAAAAGTGCATATATGTTAAGTCAAAGACAGGTGCCACAAATCATCAACCTTCTATAGAGTATGCAAACATGTAATGGGTGGCAACAAGTTCTGAGTTATACACAAATAAAAGCAGTATGTGTATGCATGTAGAGACTGGAATCAATAACTAAACAAATAAAATAACAGGTGCAACACAGGGTATTGAAAAAAGGACTCCAGACAGGCAGATACTTGGTGAAGCAGTGTCTTTTAATGGTAGCAGACACTGTATCTTAGCATACATGAGCATAGGCCTGGACACACACAGGCACATAACAGAAAATAAGCAAACAACATAAAAGTAAATGTCTCAGCACTCCTTGTGCTAATGTCTCTGGATCTTCCAGGTCCTGGCACTTTAATGCTAACCACCACCCCCAGCCTATCGCCTGGCTAGCTTATCCAGTATCAGGAGCAAGGAGCATCAGGTATGTGGGAGTTTTAAATCCTTCCTGTGCTCCAGTGATTATTCCAGCTGGGTTTGTGTAAATGTGAAAACCTGGAATTCCACACTTCCACTGCTAATGCAGAACACACAGGTTTCACTCCGACCTCCCTTGGAGGGAGCTGATTCCACCAGAATGTGGACAATTCAGGTGAGAGACAATCCCTCTCACCACACAGCCAACAAAATGCTTGCAAAGTGATTATAAAGATGAATCATTATAATTTATCTCCACCGTGCGTAGTATGTGCCCAAAGGTAAATCAAGGTCACCAGGTAGCAAAGACTGGAAATGCATCATGGGCAAAATTTACTAAGCGGCGGGTTCTAAACCCCGACGGTTTGGTGCCGGTTTGGATATCTGCAGATTTACTAAGGCCAAAAATACTGCAAACTGCCGTCAGAACACATTTTAGAATAGAATAGAACAGGGCTGTCATTCAGAAACTGCCGCAAAACCACCACCAAACCCCGGGGTTTAGAACCCGCCATCAAACCACTACCAAACCGCCGGGATTTAGAACCCGCTGCTTAGTAAATTTTGTCCATGGTCTCCTTTGGCAGAAAAAAAGCAATGATCTACATGGTAGTTCAAACAATTAAAGTAGACCTTAAATAGTTAGCAGTGTATTTCAGTAAAAATTTTACATTCTTTCTATTCAGACTATACAAGCTGTTTATTCACATTCATATTTCTCTAAACGGAATGGATCATGCAATTAAGGACATGCTGGGAAATCAATACAGGATAAAAATCCTATCCTGTTTTAGTGACTATATTTCACAGTAAAAATAATGATGTTGCATGTGCATCAATACACTCATACCCATAGACAGAAATATATGTAATTTATGAAACCAAAGAATGGAGGAAATAGTCTATTAAAACAGTAATTTCACTGAAAATTGTAATTGAGTGTTTAATATTGTTATTGTTAAAGAAGGTCCCAAGCTTCCCATGTCCTAAAGCACAAACGGAAATTGAGAGCAACAAATTAATTGTATTGCTTTTAACTTTATCCTTTGATTTTAAAAAATTTAGGCTTCCAAAGTCAGTAATAATATAGATACTAGACAATGTGGTTTTTTTTCACTCTCATAGCTTTAAAATAAGGATACATTGTAAGAATAGTGTAGAATTTGAAGGTTACATGATTAATAATAATTATCAAACAAATCTTATTAAATAAGTCCTGGTATATTCTTATTAAGGTATTGTGGGGGAGATATATCAAACCCTGAAGAGAGATAAAGTGAAGAGAGAGAAAGTACCAACCAATCAGCGTATAACTGTCATTTTTTAAACATAGCCTGTAAAATGGCATCTAGAAGATGATAAGTTAGTACTTTAACCCTCTCCAGGTTTGATACATCTCCCCATGTGTTCCATATGTGGTACAGGAGATCTGGAACAGTATTAGGGATGTCCCAGGTCACTGGCAGAGACAGAAGAGACTGATAACTCTGAAAATTGGTTTAAGTTAAGGTTTGCTATCTCCAAATGTAGTTGCAAATAAATTCTTATTCACCAAAACCTGTTGAATAAATAGCATTTTCTGGACAATCAAGCCAATCACTGTGCATGGAATCTAATGAAGCAAATAGAAAGCAGCAACAATTGTAACATTTCTGTAGACATACAGTATATCAGGAGTTTTCTGTACAGCACCTTCAACCCTCGTTCTATTGCAGTGGTTCTCAAACTCGGTCCTCAGGACGCTACACAGTTCACGTTTTCCAGGTCACCTAGCAGGTGCACAGGTGTATTCAATACTCACTGACACATTTTAAAAGATCCACAGGTGGAGCTAATTATTTCACTAGTGATTTTGTGAGGAGATCTGGAAAACATGCACTGTTTGGGGTCCTAAGGACCAAGTTTGAGAACCTGTGTTCTATTGGAATGTTCAAGTGGATTGCCAATGGCCTAGGCCAGTGGTTCTCAAACTCAGTTCCCAGGACCCCACACAGCTCATGTTTTCCAGGTCATCCAGCAGGTGCACAGGTGCATTCATTACTGGATGACATATTTTAAAAGATCCACAGGTGGACTAATTATTTAACTTGTGATTCTGTGAGGAGACCTGGAAAACGTAAAGTGTGCTAGGTCCTTAGGACCGAGTTTGAGAACCTGTGGCCTAGGCTGTCACTTCTGTGAGCTTTGCAATCATTGCATAGTCACCTAAAGAGCACTACCTGAGTACCTGATTTATTGGGGTTTTTAATCCTATTTTACGTTACAGTATGTTTAATTATTGTCATAATCTGAACAGATTAGTTTATTCGTTTTTTCATTGTAGCCTTAGCCTCCACTCACATTTTTATTTAGTAATGTTATAAATCCAAACCTCATTACATAATATTGTGTGTTATTTTAATAGTAAAAAACTTTGTTTTTATATAATGCTCTACAAAATACTTTTTAAATTTTTTTCTTTAGCCTGTACACATGTAGTTAATTCCACAATATCCACTTTACTTGTATTGTCTTTTAGTAATAAAGTGGAGAATGAGGGCTTGCATGAAGAAAAGACAACTATGGGGAGAAAAAGTGAGAAATGTCAAAGTCAGTGTACAGTAGATATGTGACAAACACATTAAATTATGGACTGGTTAATCTATGCTGGCCTAAGGGGTCTGTACTAAGACTTGGAGCGAGCTAAAGAGGGTGGAGATAAAGTACCAACCAGTCATATCCTAACTATCTCTTCACAGTTAGGAGCTGGTACTTTATCACAGTCCACTTTATCTCTCTCCACGGCTTAGTACATAGACCTCTAATCTTTATCAGCTACTTTTTCAAATCATCACATTCTTTATTAAGTTACACCGATGACATGTAGGCTCATTTAGGGGCCTATTTATTAATTAATTATGTTTTAGACCCGATAATTATAACTTCTAATCGCCATTTATAGGATCGAAACTAAGATTTTTGTCACCCAGGACAACTTGGTGCCCCCCCCTTCCCTGCCATAATTATAGACCCTGTTCTTCCAGAACCCCCTCGTGTCTCTACAGCAGTCTGTGTCCTTTCCCCCCTCCCGTATCACTGTAGCAGCCTATGTCTATCCTCCCTATATCTCTGCAGCAGCAGCCGAGTTTGTGTTACCCCTTTCCCCACTACCACTTACCTGGATCTTCTTATTGCTCCTCCTAAAGGCAGCGGCGGCAGAAGCCTCCTCACACACTATTCTTCAGCTCGCGTGAGGTCATGATGAGATAGGGAAAAAAAACTTTATTGTGCCAAGTGATCCCAGTCCCCCTATGCCTGCGCCTTGCTGATTAGTCCAGCAGTGCAGGCACGGAGCCCGTTCACAGTCACCAGACAGAACATCGGCTAAGATGGGTCAGGAGAGCTCCGGTCGGGGGCCCAGAAGTACCTGCCCCCACTTAATCTGAGCCTGGTCTACCCTCTGAAGCCTGCCCACCATGACATGCTTACAACTCATCATTCTTCGGTACCTTCACTTTGTAGACAATTATTCTCAACAGCCAGGAAACAGAGACAATTTTGTCAAAATCCAGCCTGATTTAGACAAACTGAAGGCATTGTTTAGTGGAGCAGTTGATTGTGAAGAGTTTCAGTCTGTTGATGAGCAAATCATCCCTTCAAGGGCCATCAATCCATCAAGCAGTACATTCTCAAGGAACATTCTGAAGGTTTGGGTGAGAGCAGGAACATCTGGGTAGATGTATAGGTATGATATATATAAGAGAACAAGTGGAGAGAGGGCTGAAGTTAGTGCACTGGGCATGTGTGCTGGTGTAGTTCTTCATTTGTGTGATGACACACAAACAAAAATCACAAGGTCCTTCTTGATAACCTGTTTTGTACCATTCCTCTCCTCCAGAGGCTACACAACCTAAGTATCTATGCAACAGGTATATGTAGAGTTAACAGGCTCACAGGAGCACAATCAAAGTTGAAAAGGGTAAAACGGCTGAAGGAAGAGCTGCATCTTCAGTTGTTATCAATGGTAAAAATATCACCAGTACACGATGGCTAGACAGTTTAGTGATTCATGTTGCATCGTCCTGTGCAGGCATGCAGCCACAAGATTCTACCCAGAGGTGGAGCAAGAAAGAAAGGACCTCATACCTCGACCATTTGCTTTTAAACTGTATAACACGCACATGGGGGGAGTGGCTCTCATGGATCAGTGTGTGGCAATGTAGCCCCACAGATGCAAATACAGGAGATGGTACATTTGAGTGTTCTTTCACTTTCTTGAGGTAACTTGTGTAAATGCATAGCTGCTGTATTGAATGTCTGGATTCAATTACAAGAATTAGTTGGATTTCAAAGAATCCATTGCTTAAGCATTGATCAACTCTGGCTATACGGAGCAACATTAAAGAGGAAGACCTCTCCTCCGTTAAAGCTCAGGGCAGCATCAAAGGAACTCCATGAAATCAGGTTCAGTGTGAGAAATCACTGGCCAAAGCTTACTGATGCATAACATGCTTTTAGGTGCCACGATGCAGCTTGAACATGTAAAACTAAGAACATCAGCATCTTGTGTCTTGAGCCTTTGTGTCCAGGGTGCTTCTCCAACTTTCACACCAGGGGGATACATGTAATAGGCTGCGGCTTTGAGATATCAGTGAGTCCCGTGCAAAATGGGTGTTTTCACACTCATCACATTATTTTAGTATCATCTAAATATACTGAAGGGCATTTGGAGTAGAGTTCGCAAAACTGCATGCTCTAAATATTGCATTCTTTTAGTAAGCAGATTCCATTTCCCATACTTGTAATGGGTGATCTGCTTCATATTTACCAATAGAAAGTGTTACAAATTACTGGGAGGGAATGCTGCGATTACAACGGCACCTGGAGATGGCGTAAAGCAAGGTCAAGTCTCACCTACACCAGTGGCGTAACTTCATCCCAGTTGCCCAGAGGCAAGATAAATCTTGGTGTCCCGCCCCCCAAATTTAAATTTACCTAAGCTATACCCAGCCGCCCTCCTATGCAGTTCATCTTATACAGTGCCCCCAGTAGTGCCCCTTATACAGTGCCCCCAGTGGTGCCCATATACAGTGCCCCCTATGCAGTGCCCCCCAGTGCCCCTTATACAGTGCCCCCCAGTAGTGGTCCCCCTATGCAGTGTCCCCAGTAGTGCCTCTTATACAGTGCCCCCAGTATTGCCCCTTATGCAGTGCTCCCAGTAGTGCTCCTTATGCAGTGCCCCCTTATGTAGTCTTCCCAATAGTAGTCCCCCTATGCAGTGCCCCCAGCAGTTCCAATTATACAGTGCCCCCAGTAGTGGTCCCCCTTTGCAGTGCCCCCAGTAGTGCCCCTTATGCAGTGCCCCCAGTAGTGCCCCTCATGCAGTGCCCCCAGTAGTGCCCCTTATACAGTGCCTCCCTATGTAGTGCCCCCAGTAGTGGTCCCCCTATGCAGTGACCCCAGTAGTGCCCCTTATGCAGTGCCCCCAGTAGTGGTCCCCCTATGCAGTGCCCTCAGTAGTGCCCCTTATGCAGTACCCCCAGTAGTGTCCCATAGTGCCTCCCTATGTAGTGCCTATAGTAGTGGTCCCCCTATGCAATGCCCCTTATGCAGTGCCCCCAGTAGTGTCCCATATAAGTGCCTCCCTATGTAGTGCCTCTAGTAGTGGTCCCCCTATGCAGTGACCCAATTAGTGCCCCTTATACAGTGACCTCAGTAGTGCCCCTTATACAGTGCCTCCAGTAGTGCCCATATACAGTGCCCCCCTATGCAGTGCCCCACAGTAGTGGTCCCCCTATGCAGTGCTCCCAGTAGTGCCTCTTATACAGTGCCCCAGTAGTGACTCTCATTAGTTGCTAAAACAAACACATCGCCACCGGCAGCAGTGTGTTTGTTACCATGTAGTGTGGACCGCACTCACTGCGGTCTGCACTACACTTACTGATCGGCGGGCAGGGAGGGTTTCTGGGTACTCAGAAACCCCCCTGCATGCTCGTATGGGCTCAGGTGGGTCGCAGCGGTCACATGCTACGTGATGTCCGTGACCATAGAGCACTCCAGCAGCAGGTCATGGAGGAGGAGGAGCACCGATCAGCAGCGGCGGTCCTCCTCCATGCGGCTCTTCCTCCGTGTGGCTCCTCTGTTCCTCAGGCTGCAGCAGGTGGACACAGAACAGCCAGGTGACAATGGAGTTGAGTGCCCCCTTCAGGGCTGTCTCCCAGTGACAAATGACTCCATTGTCTCCGGGAGTTCTGCCACTGACCTACACTAACTCAGCCTTCCCTGAAAGCAGATCCCCAGTAGCTTTAGTGATCAGCCTGCATGTCTGATAGACCACAGGCTGATCACTGACAGAAAAAATAACCCACACTTACCTCCGTTCAGGTGATTGGTGACCCGGTGACCTCCTTAGTGACCTGGTTGCTGTGCCCCAGTCATCTGTTCAATTAACTGAGATGCTGTGAAGTCCCGGCAGCATCCTCATTTACTGCAGGGATTAGATGACTGGGGCACAGCAATTAGATGATCGGGTCAATTAGGAGCTCACAGGGTCACTGATCACCTGAACGGTGGTAAGTGTAAACTAAGTGGGGTGGCGTGGAAGCTCTGTCCCTGCATGTGATACATCCTTGCAATGTATTCATTTCAAATATTGCATTGCGAATCCTTGTGATTTTAGCACATCACATCTGCAAGGATGGAAGGCGATGAACAGAAAAGCACTCTGGGCCTGATTCAGAGCCGGTCGCTATTTGCGGTCGTTCGTTCAAAAAAAAGGGGTGGCTATTCAAATGAACCATTCGCTCTTTGCGGTCTGTTCACACCTCTAGGTCTGAACGAGCGAACAAAACTTGCAGTCGTTTTTTGGGAAACTACGCCCCCTGGCCGCTAGCATCCTACGTCATGTCCGCTATTTATTAGATTAATCGAGTATATCGACCAGGGTATGAGCTGCTCGCTATTCTTGTGGTTGGTTTTTGCTACCACAATTTTGCGAGCAGTTCTAGCTATAAAATAACCCAGTGACGTGGTCAATGACGCTGCTGTTTTAATTATGCACACCCATAAAACGCCCGTTTTGACCTTTAAGCACGCCTGCGATCGGATCTCCACTCCCCGTTTTCAAGCACCTTCCCCTGTTACCACCCACATACGCCTCTTTCTGTCACTCAAATTATCAGGCATTCGCTATTTTGCGAGCACATGCATTTCGACTGCACTGACTGGTTCGCGCATGCGTATAACGATCCGTACGCATGTGCAGTTGGGCAAACATCGCTCGGAGCGAACGAGCGGCCGCTTACGAGCGGCTCTGAATCAGGCCCTCTGTTTGTTGTTGTCTGGCATTAATCAGTTGTGCGGTGTGGTGATTTTTCTCTCTTTTTCTCTTTATTCTTCAACTCTATAATTTTTCATATCTGTCCTTGCTTTCTTTATTTCTTTCTGGTATTTCTATTCTTTAATTTTCCCTGTCACGTTTCTTTTCTTTTGTCATGTCTCATATACGCCATGTAGTAGGCTTACCTCTTCGTTGTTCGGAGGATGTCAAAGGTAGTGACACTGCGGCTGGCTCAGCAGGGTTTCGTTCTGCCGCTAGAGGTCGGGACCGCCGACGGGATCGGGCCTCAATCCACAGTGTATATGTGTCTCACCCCTTCCCAGGGGCAGGGTTTCCAGCTCTGCGTTGTCGTCAGTTGCAGCAAGAGGTTGCGCACGGCCGGACCCAGCTGTTATATCACAGATTAGCAGTGGTGGTGTGGACGTGGCGGCTTCGTGGAGCAGGGGTCGTGTACCCACAAAGGGAGTTGATGTTGCAGTGATGAGGAGCCGTGCTCAGGTCGCTGGTCCTGGACTCATGTGGGTTGTGGAGATTCCTCGCATTAAGCTTCTCAGAGTTGACATCGTGGTGGCAGTTGCTGTTAATGCTGAGGTTCCACTGGCGGCTGTCTCTGGTACTTCAGGTGAGTCAGGTTCAGAACCAGATTGGGGTATTTTCATGGTTTCCAGTTCTGTGTCTAGTTCGTCCTCTCAGGCATCTAGTGGAGTGGTTAGGCGTGCAGTGCACAATTCAAAAAAGGTACAAACAAAATAATTTGCATGGTCAGAGTAGTGTCTCTCATAGTTCTTCCACGTCTTCCTCTTTGTCTACTGATTCAGTGGATAGTAAGGAGGGGAGGAAGAAGAGGCATAGCAGTATGCATTTTTGCGGGGCTGCATAACAGTGTTCGGGAATGCATTCATGAGGGTAGATATGTTAACGTATTTGCCCACATCAGTAAGACCAAGAAGGCGCTTGCAGCAGCTAAAAAGAAGAATGGCAGAGGGGAGGAAGCTTACATGTCCTATTTTAATTGGCAGAGGGGCATGTATGTTTTTGCAGTGTGTTATTGAGAGACACGCCCCTTTGTGGATGTGACGCAACTTCAGTGAGCATACCAGGAAAGCGCTCAGCAAAGGCGCACTGCGGCATTACCCAAACCTTCACTGTCAAAGCTTGGTCATGGAAAATGCTTTGCTTTTAACAATTGTCAGTGCACCCTTGGCTCGCGGTGTCGTTTTCTACACTTTTGTGTCTTGTGTGGGGGCTCGACCTCCTTTAAGGATTGCAGGTGACCCGCTGGAGGCAGGCCCAACAAGCAGCAAACCCTCAGTCCCATTGGCTGCTGTGTCAAGTAGAGAATCTCCAGGTAATGGCGCCATTCTAGTATTTTGTTCCCAAGTGGTTTATTAGTCATTTGAAAAGGCATTGGATTTAGGCCCTCATTCAGAGGCGCTCGCAAAATGCGAGCTTCTATTTTGAAGTGTGGCCTCCTGGTCATTAGCTAAGCTGTGGGTTACCACCCACAGCTTTAGCGACCGACCAGGTTGATGATCGCGATGGTCAAGACCATCGCGACCTTCGGGGCTTGCGACAAGACCCTAAGGTTGGGTCTCGGCAACCGCAAGCCCCAGGGAGTTTCCTGCTCTGATCGAGCAGGAAGCTCCCCACTGACATCACTGCTGATGTCAGTGCAGCCACCCACAAAATGGCAGACGTTCCTTAAGGAACGCCTCCATTTGTGAAACCACCCCCCCACCATGCCTACAAAACGGGGCGAGCTGTTGATCAACATCGACAGCCGCCCCTTTTGTAGTGAGCTCCGGAGTGAGAGAATTTCTCTCTCGCTCCGGGGCTTGCGCACGTGCAATGCCGCTGCTGCTGCGCGTGCGCAGGGCCTAAACAGCGATCCGCTTGTGAGCGCTCAGCGCTTGTGAGTGGGTCTGAATGAGGTACTTAGTTAGTTAATTCAGTCCTGGAGCCTTACTTTGTAAGGTAGATGTTGAATCGGCTTTTCGCTTACTGTCCATTCATTCAATTTTTTTTCTGTTTTATGGGGTTTTATGTTTGCTCAGGTTTTTACGTGGACGTTTGCCGTGGGTTGTTCACTCTAAAGTGCATACTTTGAGAAGTTTAGTGGATTACTTCACTTGATTGTTTTCTCCTGATTAGCTGGGTCTCCTCGGTGTGACAAGTTACTGTACGATGCTTTGGCGTTATTTGCTGTATTTGGGGTGCCTGTAGCTCATGACAAGACAGTGGGCCTGTTCCAGTGCTGGATTACTTAGGGATTGAGATTGTCACAGAGGTGGGTTGTTGCCGTTTGCCGGATATGAAGGTTGATTAGGTAGTTTTGGCCTTGGCGCATGGTACAGTTACGCTTCGGCAGGCGCAGTCTCTGCTTGGGCTTTTCAATTATTGCTTGTCATGTCATACTCATGGGTAAGGTATTTTGCAGGAAGCTTGAATGCATGACAGCTGGGGTTATTCTCTTTACCATGGGTAAGGTATTGGCAGGAAGTTTGAATGCAGCAGATGCAATTCTCTTTATTTTCTTTTGTCTGGTGAGATCAGGAGGGACTTGTCTATTTTGGACGAGTTTTGCACGCCTGCATCCAATCTGGTTCTCTGGTTGTTCACTGATGCGACTAGCTCAACGGGTTTTGGGGCTTATTTTCAATGCTGCTGGTGTGCTGCCCCTTGCCCTGACGGATGACATACTTTGAGTTTGACTGGGAACTTACTTCTTTTAGAACTTTTTCCCATAGTGGTCACCCTGGAGCTTTGGCATGGACTGTTGGAGAACAGATGTAGCACATTTTGGTGTGATAATTTACCAGTGGTTTACAAGCAGCGAGTGCCTGGCTTAGAGGCCCTGCGTATTCTGGTGCAGATATTGTTTCAGTCAGGGGCATATCTATAATGGATGCAGGGTGTGCGGGGCACATGTGCCCGTGGGTCCAGGGGGGCCCTGCACCGCACAACCTGCATCCATAGTATTACTTACCTTTCCAGAGTCCCACGTCGGAGCAGGGGTTCGGTCCTGAAAAAATGACTGGAAAATGGCCACCGTGGCCATTTTCCCATTGGTTGTGCATGCGCAGAACAGGGAAAATGCCCGTCGTGGCCATATTCCCGGTGACCTGCGCATACTCTATAGACTCTGGGCACACTCTAGTGCCCAGAGTCTATAACTCCAGCGCTGGTCGCGTACAGCTCTGTGCACTGCCAGCGACCGGACAGAGAGGAGGGGGCCCGTGTCGGAGGCTGCACATGGGCCACTTCCTCTCTAGAAATGCCCCTGGTTGCAGTGCTTGCAATCTAATATCACTTTTCATGCTAAACATGTCCCAGCAGTAGAGAACTTAATTGCAGATGCACTATCGCGTTTTGAGTGGGATAGGTTTTGGTGATTAGCACCAGAAGCTAACGTGTCTGGTGAATCATGCCCCTTTTATGACTGGAAGGTGATCCAGCCAGCTTGGAGGACTTAGCCTTGAGGTGTCTGGCCCCGTCCACCCTACAGGCCTATTGGGCAGCCGTGCAGGAGTGGGAGAGATATGCATGGCTGCAATGTAATCAAGGAAGGAGTGAACATTCTTTGCTTCTAACCTTTGCTTCTAGCCTTCATATGGCGTTGTTATGTACAGGGTCGATTGCGGGTTTCTGTGGTGCAATTTTTAGCAGGGCTTTTTTATTTTCTATGCTTTAGGGGTTTGCAGGACTTTACTAAGTCCTTTTGGTCATCTAGAGTTATGAGAGGATGGGCCAGAGTGGCTCCGGTTCCCCCGAATACACACCGGCCCATCGATCGTTCACTTTTGCATTGTTTATTTGTAGATATTGCAGTTATAACTATAATAGTTATTAATAGTGTCTGTGTTTTCTCTTTTGAAAAGCTTCTGTTCAGTATGGCTTTTGTTATGGCATTTCACGGTGCTTTTCGGGTAAGGGAACTTGTTGCGTTATCCAGAAGAGCTCAGTCCCCTTTGTTGCGTAAGCATGATGCGGCTTTGTGCAGGGCACAGTGCTCCAAGATGGATCAGTTGGGTAGGGGGTGCTAGGTATTCATGTGGAGGAAGAGATTTGCTCAGTAGCCTGGTCAGACTTTATGGGGAGCAGAGGCCTGAGGGCACAGAGGATTGTTTATGTCATTTGGATGGGTCACCAGTAAGCAAGTATCAGTTTAGTTGGGTCTTGAAGGGCTCTGTATCCTGGCTTTGGGCCTTTTGGTGAGCAATTATGTTACGCATTCATTTTGTATTGAATATGCGTTGTCGGCTGTGGCAGCTGGGCGTTCATTGGAAGAGATTAGTGCTTTGGGCAGGTGGAAATCTAATGTTTTTCTGAGCTATATTAGAGTTTAATTTGTTTAAGTTCCTAACTTGGGGGCTAGCTACTTGTCATCTGTGATAGGAGTCTTGAGAAATTTTTGTTTCCTGCCGGGCTCCTTAAGTTCTGGGATATGCCCGCCCAAAAAGGTTTTTGTGTTTTGACTCTCATCAAGTTAGGACTCTCTACCCAATCACCCACCCCTCTCCCCACATCAACCCAATTTAGATTACTCCTCATGATACATATGTGTTTTTTGCATTCTGGTTCAATTAGGTTTTTCAGTTGATTTATGGGATGGGTTTGTTTGCTTTGTTAGGGTATGGGGTTGGTTTTGTTTTACTTATTTGTTGTTTTGTTTTCTTTTGTTCAGGTTTGCAGTTGGATGATTGGCCGATTTGGCTCATTGGCCATTCCTTGATTTGGCAGCCTGGTTCACGGCTGCAGTCGACTATTCAACTGTGACTGAACTGGTCCGGTGGACAGGTCGGAGAGGGCTCAGTTGGTAAAAATTCCTTGATTTGTTTATGGAGTTGGTTTATCATCATGGGTGCCCATTATTTGTTATTGTGTATTTATAGGGGACAACAACCTCAATGTTAGATCCTCTCTAGATTTTAGGCCTACCATTAGGAGGGAGCTAGTGTGGCGATTTCCATTCATTCATTTCGGATGGTCGAAGATCGCCAAGATTTCATTGGGGCCATCTGTCCGCCAGGTCAACACGGTAGTATGCAGAGCATTATGAGCTGCTGTGGTTTTGTAATAAGACACCCTTGTTTAGTTTTGAGTGACATCCACCTATTTCTGTCAGATTGTGTGCATCTGTCGGTGCGAGGGATGGCTATCTTTTTGGAGGATTTTGTTGAGTCTCTTAGGGCTCTTTAAGGCTTTGGGCTTTTTTTCATTGTTAGTTTCTATTCTCTTGCTAGCATTGAGTGAATGTTATTATTTTAGGTCAAATGTTATGGGTCTACAGTTGAATGTGCCCTAAGGTTTCTTCTGGGTCTCTCAATAGGGGCATAGGCGATTACCCCATGAAGGATTGGGGCACCACCAGTCCAGGTGGGCTCCTTTTCCCATGGGGTGAAGCATTGACAGGCACCTCAAATTAGGTGAGGGTGGGGTGGGCAGTTGGCCACCACCCTTTACTTTGTTGTCCCGAATGGGAGAGGCAGTAGGCCAATTAACAGCCCTTTTATGAGTTGAGGTGGAGGTTGGGCTGGAGGTTGGGCCCATCCTCCTATGTAGTTTTAATATTATTTAGGGAATACAGTATTTTAGTGGTTTTGTTAATTCTAGTTAAATTTATATACACACTTTTTCACCATTAAATAGGCCATCCCTTTCCTTGGCCACCATACTTCCTTGTACTTTATCAGTAAAGCTGACCAAATTGTTATTGGCAATCTGGTTGTCTGTGTCATTTATTTAAAGGGTGGATGCATGTGTGTATGGGCCGATAGAAGTTTTAAGGGCACTTAGAGTTAAAAATTAAATATTTTCAAATTAAAATGAAGTGCCAGCAACTATTCCCAGCAGTTGGGTGATGAAAGGACTCCTGCAATGTTGCAATGTTCAGCGGATGATGAAGATGATATTTCCTCTTGTTCCATGGTCACCGTAGAGTACAAGAAAATGAGGCAATTATTTATGCCTACTATGTGCATGTTCACTTTAGTTGACACAACTTGGCACTTTAAAAGTGCTGAAAATGTAAGGAATTGGCTGCAGTATCTACAAAGATAGATTGCTTCTCATTTTGTACAAATGTTTGCACCAATTCAATATTTTATATTCAAAATAAGTGGGATGAGGATGCATCAGCAGCGCTTTCACTTTCGTTTCATTTAATTATATACTGCACAAAGCAATCTGTTGTCTGAGTACATTTGTCCTTGTAGATGTGGTCAGGGATACATTAAATTATACATTATTGATCATGTTTAGATAAACCTCTTCATGACAGGAATGTAATACACAGCACACATGGAAATTTTAAAAAGGGTAAACTTTATCAATGAGTTTTATCATATGCAACAAGTTTTATAACTCATTGCGTAAGATAAATGGTGCTTCAGCCAATGAGCTCCTAACTGTCATTTTTGAAACAGATTATTGACTGGAGCACAATTATCACAATTTTTAAAACTCGTTGCGTATGATAGAACTTGTTACTAATTGGGCCCCCCAGTATAGTATTTTGGGGTCTATTCATAGAGCAGAGAAATGCCCTATTTTGCAGTAAACAGGGCTATTCTCTGCTTGTTGCTATTCACAGAGAGGGTTACCGTGGAGAAATTCATTACTTATCCTTTGGCACCCCCGCTCTGTGATGAATCACATCACCATACCGTACTTTAGTATGGTGAGTGCAACTCTTTAAAGGATGGAATGCTCTGTTTTCCACTTCTCCTGTGTGTTCAGATTCGCCATTTCAGGATAGCGGAATCTGAACTGCAGTGTGAAATGGGCAGAGAAGTTGTTTACCTCCCTGTCTTCTGACCGGCACCTGGCGCTGGCTCTGCCCCCTTGATGTCCCAGCAGCCACTGCACCCTCGCCTGAGCTCAGCCGTCGGCACATGCGCAGGAAGGACCTGCCTTCACCTCCCAGCTATTCACCCTGGATCGCAGCTGAAGGCAGGACCGCCTGAGCCCTGGATACCGGAACGCATCGCCGGAAAGGTAAGTATACATGAATTGCTACTTAACAAAGCTACCGATGCTATATATAGTGAAAAGTAACAATTTAGTATTCATTTTCTTTATGCATAGACCCCTTTGTTACTGCAATAGCCTTATTTAACCATATTTATTAACTGCAGGAAAAACGCTGGAAAAGCCACTAGAAAAAATTAGATGGTTGTGACAGATGAGAGAGCTAAAAAAGCATGTCGTGTCAGCTATCTAGCCAATCAGAAAGAACACAAGGAGGCACAGTACAATCATCAATATATGTTGAACCTTAATAATCATCTTATGAGGGTAGTATTAATTTTTAAATATATTAGACGAAAATGAGTAAGTAATTAGATAATTAAGTATATTAGTAATTAGTATATTTAGTAATTAAATTATATTAAGTTGTCAATATGAAACATTTGCTACAGAAACAAAGCAAATAAACATCTATTTATGAATTGGGACACAATACTTTATGATGTTGGCACTATTTCTAGTGACATAAAATATTAAGTGTTTCCCCTGTGATTATAAATTATAAATAATATTATTTAACAAATCTAATTACTCAATTAATTTGACCTCCCAATATATTAGTAAAATAAGATTGCCCCCATAAGATAATTATTAAGATTTTTCACCTTATTCAATATATAATGATTTCTTCTGACCGGCCAGACAACCTTCTGGGAGTTTTGCTGAAGTTTTACAACAGTATTACAGAGGTCTTGTGGAAGTTTGGGTGAAACCGTCAGTGGTTTAGCCATATTTACATGCCACACATTGACGATGATTTGAAAATCACCCTCCAAACAGCTGAATAGTACTGAATAGTAAATCCAGGGGATGTCGTCCAGTGGTATTGTAAGTATTAGGGATAGGGGGAGGGTTATGGTTAAAGTTAGGGGGAAGGATAGGATTAGACACTAGGGGGAGGGTTAGGCTGCAGGAAAAAAGGATTATGCTGGGTACACACTAGGAGTGAGCGGGTTCGGATTTCTGAAATCCAAACCCCCCGAGCCCCCCCGATCCGAGGCCGAACCGAGTCAGGCTCGACTTTTCCCGCCTGACTCGGATCTGAAATCGAGGCAAAACGTCATCATCCCGCCTTCCGGGTCTCGCGGGTTTTGGATCCTATATAAGGTACCCGAGTCTGCGCCATTTTCTCACTCGGCTGTGGACAGTGAAGAGGGAGGGTGGGAGTTAGGGCTGGCTGGGCTGTGTAGTGTAGTGTAGTGTTGTAGTGTAGTGTAGTGCAGTGTAGTGTTGTGCTGTGCTGTGCTGCGCTGTGCTGCTGTTGTCCATAGGGGCTGTGTCCACTCCAAAGTCCTGTGCAGTGTCCCACTCCTAAAGGGGTGCTGTAGTGTTGTCCAGGGGGTGCTCTGTCCGTCAGGGGTGCTCCCCCCAAGTGCAAAAAATATATATATTTTTCTGTGTTTGTGAATTGTGTGCACTGTGGCTGCACGTGCATCAACAAAGGAGCAGCGCCAAGCGTGCGCCTGTGTCCCATAAGTAAAAGGCCGGCTGGCTTGTCCGTTAAAGGGTGCTGTAACCCCCAAAGGGCACTTCAAACAAAATAAAAATATATCTTTTTTTGTGTTTCTGAATTGTGTGCGCAGTAGCCGCACGTGCATCAACAAAGTAGTGGCAAGCGTGCGCCTGTGTCCCATAAATAAAGGGCCGGCTGGATTGACCGCTAAAGGGTGCTGTAACCCCCAAAGGGCACTCCAAACAAAATAAAAAAAATATTTTTTTGTGTTTGTGAATTGTGTGCGCAGTAGCCGCACGTGCATCAACAAAGTAGTGCCAAGCGTGCGCCTGTGTCCCATAAATAAAGGGTCGGCTGGATTGACCGCTAAAGGGTGCTGTAACCCCCAAAGGGCACTTCAAACAAAATAAAAAAATATTTTTTTTTGTGTTTGTGAATTGTGTGCGCAGTAGTCGCACGTGCATCAACAAAGTAGTGCCAAGCGTGCGCCTGTGTCCCATAAATAAAGGGCCGGCTGGATTGACCGCTAAAGGGTGCTGTAACCCCCAAAGTACACTCCAAACAAAATAAAAAACAAATTTCTGTGTTTGTGAATTGTGTGCACTGTGGCTGCACGTGCATCAACAAAGGAGCAGCGCCAAGCGTGCGCCTGTGTCCCATTAGTAAAGGGCCGGCTGGCTTGTCCGTTAAAGGGTGCTGTAACCCCCAAAGTACACTCCAAACAAAAAAAAATATTTTCTGTGTTTGTGAATTGTGTGCACTGTAGCCGCACGTGCATCAGCAAAGGAGCAGCGCCAAGCGTGCGCCTGTGTCCCATAAGTAAAGGGCCGGCTGGCTTGTCCGTTAAAGGGTGCTGTAACCCCCAAAGTACACTCCAAACAAAATAAAAAAATATTTTCTGTGTTTGTGAATTGTGTGCACTGTAGCCGCACGTGCATCAACAAAGGAGCAGCGCCAAGCGTGCGCCTGTGTCCCATAAGTAAAGAGCCGGCTGGCTCATTTCTTAAAGGGTGGTGTAACCCACAAAGTGCACTACTCTCCAGCAAAAATAAAAAAATATTTTGTGTGTTTGTGTGCGCCTTAGCCGCACGTATATATCAATATAACATAAATGGAGGACCAAACTTTCTCCGATAAAAATAAAATAGGGAAAGATCAAGAACCACTTCCTCCTAGTGCTGTTGCTGCTGCTGGGAGTTGTTCATCATCCCAGAGAGGAAGTAGGAACACCACTACTTTTACTAAACAATTGACCCTCCAACAGTCCCTAGCGAGGAGGATGAAGTACGACAGCAGTCATCCTGAAGCAAAACGTATAACTGAGGCCTTGACTGCTATGTTGGTGTTAGACATGCGTCCGGTATCCGCCATTAGTGCAGTCGGATTTAGACAATTGATGGAGGTAGTGTGTCACCGGTTCCAAATCCCATCTAGATTCCACCTGCATCCTCAAAGCAGCAGCGACAAGCGTGCGCCTGTCTGTTAAAGGGTGATGTAACCCTCAAAGTGCGCTCCACAAACAATAAAAAAATTATTCATTTTTTTCCTCTTTGTGAAATGTGTGGGCTGTAGCCGCACCTGCATCCTTAAAGCAGCAGTGACAAGCGTGCATCTGTCTGTTAAAGGGTGGTGTAACCCTCAAAGTGCGCTCCACAAACAATAAAAAAATTCTTCTTTTTTTTCTGTCTTTGTGAAATGTGTGGGCTGTAGCCGCACCTGCATCCTTAAAGCAGCAGCAACAAGCGTGCGTCTGTCTGTTAAAGGGTGGTGTAACCCTCAAAGTGCGCTCCACAAACAATAAAAAAATTCTTCTTTTTTTCCTGTCTTTGTGAATTGTGTGGGCTGTAGCCACACCTGCATCCTCAAAGCAGCAGCGACAAGCGTGCGTCTGTCTGTTAAAGGATTACATCGGTGACAGCATCCAAGTAGGCATGTCAGACAGTCCATACATGTACTGGCAGGAAAAAGAGGCAATTTGGAGGCCCCTGTACAAACTGGCTCTATTTTACCTGAGTTGCCCCCCCTCCAGTGTGCACTCCAAAAGAGTGTTTAGTGCAGCCGGGAACCTTGTCAGCAAAAGGCGTAGGAGGTTGCTTCCACAAAATGTGGAGAAGATGATGTTCATAAAAATGAATTATCAACTTTTCCAGGGAGACCAGCCTCCAGAACGTACAGAGGGACCTGTGGTGGTGGATTCCAGCGGGGACGAATTAATACTCTGTGAGGATGAGGATGTACACAACACTGAAGAGGGTGAGGAATCGGTGAATGAGGAGGATGAGGACGACATCTTGTCTCCGTAGAGCTAGTTTGTGCAGGGCCAGCTTAATTGCCAGCTTGTTTTGTGGGGGCCCAAACGAACCAATCATTTCAGCCACAGTCGTGAGGCAGACCCTGGCGCTGAAATGATTGGTTTGTTAAAGTGTGCATGTCCTGTTTATACAACATAAGGGTGGGTGGGAGGGCCCAAGGACAATTCCATCTTGCACCTCTTTTTTTCTTTGCATTATGTACTGTTTGGGGCCTAGTTTTTCAAACTGCCATCCTGTCTGCCACTGCAGTGTCACTCCTAGATGGGACACGTGTTTGTGCCGCCCACTCGTGTCGCTTAGCATAGTCATCCATCTACCTCGGTGCAACCTTTTGGACATAAAAACACTATTGTGAGGTGTGAGGTGTTCAGAATAAACTGGAAATGAGTGGAAATTAAGGTTTTTGAGGTTAATAATAGCATAGGAGCAGAAAAATCAACACATTCTGTGATTTTAGCTGTGTTTATGCTTTTTTTTAAAAAAATACAGATCCAAAACACAAAACCCAGAACCCAAAACACCGAAGGGTGGTTTTGGCAAAACCAATCCAGATCCAAAACATGAAGAAAGATCCAGATCCAAAACCAAAACACAAAACACGAAAAGTGGCCGGTGCACACCCCTAGTACACACTGAGAAATATATTGGCTGATCAATTGATCGGCTAATGTATCTGGTATCCCTCGGCCAGTGTGTACCAGCGATATGTCTGTGAACGACACTGTTCTGCACAGCCAATGGCAAATACATCTGGCCATCCACAAGTATGTACAGGAGAACAGCCGGTCACCCGTACACATGCATCGGCAAGGAGGGGGGCGGATCCGCCCCGGCCAGCGGGACAAGCGGCTGCTTGGAAGATGATGGTTGTTCAGTGTATGTGAACGACCACAATCTACAGATATATCTGCAGATCGCTCGATCTGCAGATATATCTCTGCAGTGTTTAGCCACCACAAGGATTAGGATGCTGGACAGGAGAGTTAGGGTAATGCTGCAGGAGGGGTAGGTTAGGGTAAGGGCTACAACTGTCAGGATTATGAACTGTCGGGTTGCCACTGTCCATATTTTGACCATCAGCATCCTATACCCAACACAATCCAGGGGTTTGGAGGACAAAATCACTCGGGATTTGTTGCAGTTTCAAGCCACCTTTAGTACATTTTCCCCCTAGTGTTTAATGCTCTGGAATTAATCTTGTTTTTCTTTGTTTCCAATGGTGGGAAGAACTGTGTGGATTATGTTGTGTAAATACACTGAACAATTAGGAAGTGATTCTATTGTACTGCAGTATCCCTGGCTTCAACTAGTTCTACAGCTTTGCATATGATCCTATAAAGACACCTATATGTATATACAAATATGTATCAAAATATTCAAAACTAATGTAAAACTCAACATATTTAAAACAAAGCATATCATCTTCCCTCCACCCAGAGACACCAGCTCCCATCAAATCTCCATCACTGTCAACAACAACGCAATTACCCCACTGTCTCCATGCATGCTCCTTAACTGATGCACTCTCCTTTCACAAGATGGCCGGCCTTTGGTCTTCTTTGCATGCACTGCACCATCTTGTCACTGTGTTAAGGTGAGTATCCACTACACGAGAGTGGAACGACTGTACGATTACAACATTGTAATCGTTCAAAAGTTCACCATCCTGTGCAGTGGATAATGTGCCCACACTGAACGATATGTCATTCAGTGCAGGCACCCTCCCTAATCCCTGAATCTATTATCTATATATCTGCATCTATTGTCTATATATTTGCGCTATATGTATTATACGTATATAACATTGCCTTACATTACTGTTAAAGCCTGTCAGCTGGCAGTTAAGCTTTTATTTCAATTATCATTTAAGGATAAATAAAAGAATGCTCTGATGAGTTGTAAGTAGAGATGTGCGCCGACCCCCGTGTTTTGGTTTTGGATCTGGATCTCCCCTGGTTTTGAATCTGGATTGGTTTTGCAAAAACCTCACCTCCGTGTTTTGTTTTCGTGTTTTGGTTTTGGATCTGGATTTTTTCTTAAAAAAATAAAAAAAACAGCTAAAATCACATAAAATGTACCTTCTTTTGTTCCTACAGTATTAATAATCTCAACAACATTTGTTTCCACTCATTTCCAGGGAATGTTGACCACCTCACAGCTCACAATATTGATTTGTTCTTGTTTAGGCCCAAAATTTGCACCAAGATAGCTGGCTGACTAAGCTAAGCTGCAGCAGTGGGTGGCACAAACACATGGCAGTTCAACTTCAAACATGGCACATCAGGAAACACTTTTATTATTCAAGAGAGGCCTGAGGGAGTTGGAGTATGTATGTAGTTGAAGGTAGGGCAGGGACAGGAAGGGTTGCTTGGTAGTAAATTTAATTTCGTTTTTGATTCAAAAGAAAATTATGAGGGAGAAGAGGAGGGGAGGAGGCATTTACAAAAAAATGTGATACAGTACATTTACATCAGTCCTTGCCACAGAAGTATGCTTGAGCATGGCTGCTGCCGCTGGGAGTGAATTTTCTCATCCAAGAAGGGGACCAGGAAGAGTGCTTTCCAAAAAAAATAAACAATTGACTTAAATAATGCTTTGCAAACCTTCTATAAAGGCATATCCCAACCTGTATGTCAGAGTTCAGCCGGGGATCGGCCGTCCCTTACCGTCCCGCCGGCTTCCTCTGACTTCCCGGGCAGTCGGGCGGCTGGTGCGGCGACGTGGGAGGTGCTGAGCATTCTCCCTGATGCTGGTGTCTCGGGTGGCCTGGTGCATGGGGATCGGAGTTTCTGTCATGGGTGCCGCCATGACACTTCCTTCTCAGTCTGGCCGGTCAGCTGACGCTGTGGACCAATCAGTGGGATTCCAGGGGTATATATCCGGCTCCTGTGTATCAGGTAGTTGCCTGAACAACCATTGTCGCTGCTAGTGTTACTAGTGGTCTCTTGTTCCAGTGATCTATTCCTGTGTGCAGCTATATCATCCATCTCACCAGTGCTTCACCATCTCAGCCTGTGTGCAGCTATACCATTCATCTCATCAGTGCTTTACCATCTCAGCCTGTGTGCAGCTATTTCATTCATCTCATCAGTGCTTTACCATCTCAGCCTGTGTGCAGCTATACCATTTATCTCATCAGTGCTTTACCATCTCAGCCTGTGAGCAGCTATATCATTCATCTCATCAGTGCTTTACCATCTCAGCCTGTGTACAGCTATATCATTCATCTCACCAGTGCTTTACCACCTCAGCCTGTGTGCAGCTATATCATTCATCTCATCCGTGCGTTACCACCTTGCCTGTGTGCAGTATACCTCCATTCCACCAGTGCGTTACCACCGCCGCCTGTGTGCAGTATACTATCCATTTCACCAGTGCTTTACCATCACAGCCTGAGTGTAGTTATATGTACCCACCTCTCCAGCATCATAATCTCTGGCTGGCTCCAGTACCACTACCCACCTCGTTACTGGACTCTGTGGTCCCTACCTACGTGTTACAGTATTGCACCGTGGTGCACTCTTTCTAACCGGCAACCCGGTAGAGTGTGTCCGCAGTGCACACTTCCTTGTACCTCAAGTACAGTGTTCCTACGTGCCCCTTACTGGCATAGACCCTTTGGGCCACGAGTGTTCGTCTCTCCTTTTTCCCGCGGGCTTTGGTCACCTAGTCAAAGGACTGCGACCTGCTTACGAGGTGCAGCTCAAGCCCATAACCCGATTGGTGGGGTCACTGGCGAACACCATCTCGTGGGTTAGATTCCGCACCTTTGACTAGGTCTCGCCAATGACCAAGACCCGTGGATGCGGAGGTCGTACATTCTGGCCCCTCGCCTCTGTTTCCTCCCGCAGCCTCAGGCCTCAGCTTCCAGAAAACCACCTCCCAGCGTGACACTGTACAGGGACATAAAGAAAAAACATAGTTAGTTAGTGGCCTCAAACTGCCACTTAACCAGCACAGATATATGGACAAGTGTAAGATCTATGATTTAAGGGCAGGGGTAGCCAACCCTGGTCCTCAAGAGCTACCAACAGTGCATGTTTTCCAGGTCTCCTCACAGAATCAAAACTATAATAATTAACTCCACCTGTGGATCTTTGTAAATGTTTTGGTCGTTTGGAAAATGTGAGCTCTCGAGGACCGAGTTTGGCTACCCCTGATTTAAGCATGCTTTCCAAAAATAAATTAACAATTGACTTAAATAATCCTTTACAAACCTTATGTTCTGCAATGGAGTTTCCCAACCTGTACAGGGACATTAAAAAAAACAGAGTTAGTTAGTGGCCTTCAAATTGCCATTGTTCCCACTGTCCACTTCTTAGATATGTGAATATGTTAGTAATTAATGTAGACGGCCAAAAATTGGGTGGACCACACATGGCTGATTGATCAAATATGGCGACTGGATTAGTGTCATAAGGAAGAGGTGGCTACAAACTGGGTGTCATATTATGAGTTGGCCATATGTGGTATGTTGCTGTTAAGGGATCAGGCTGGTTATCAGTGGACACATTATTAATATAGTTGTTGTTATTTGGGGTTGCCATCTCCTGAAGGGTGTTTACCAACAGACAGAGACTACCTACCTATCAGCTCAGGCATAGAAACTTCCTGAGGAACAGAGCTCTGTTCTCTGGAGGGAAGCCAAATAGTCGGGAGCCCCTGTTCCAACATCTGAAGCTCTTCTCTCTCCACATCATCTATTATAGATGAAAAAAAAATGTCATCAGGGACATCTAGCTCCTCTTTCTGTACCCTGCTCACCCTTTTTGGACAGGAAGTCCAGGATGGATGGTTTGGAAGAAGAAGGCCTAGCAACAGATTGGGATGGTCATTATCAAGACCTGGTCCCCCCAGTGGGTGTAGTCTGGGAGGTATTGGTTAGCATGCAGGCAATGGAATAACAAAGGCCTCCATGTTGTCTGTGCTTACTATTCCGTATTTCAGTTTGCGATTCAGGTAGGAATAAAGTCGACTACAGAACACAGTGACAGAATCACTGGATGTCTTAGTGCATTCAGGCCAAATACGATCAATGAATTCACAGACAGATTCCGGACAGATTAATCATTTGCTTGTAATTATCTTTGGTAATTCCTGGCAAAGGTGGGTGTTATAGCCAGACACTTTGAAGACTGTAACTTTGAACTGCTTTATAGAAAACATGTGAATGAAACCTTTCCACACTGCAGAACATGATGGAGAAATCCCTTGAAGTTCAGCACCTAGAGCATCTTTTTTCATGTACTCTGAGGCCTCTCCTGAATTTTGTTTATGTTTTTGAATAGAACAGCTTTAGAATTTAGGATGTCTACTCTATATAGGTTTGTAAATAATATAGGCTTTTTAGAGCATATAACTTTATAAGCTGTTAGGATAACATTTCTGCTATGTTTAAGATTAGAAAAAAACAACGTTTTGTAACCCAATAACTTAAAAAAAAAAAGTTTTCATTGCAATGTTCATGCAGCCCCTTGACTGACAGGAGCACAGCACCCCTGCGCACCTAAGCCAATGACAGTGACAGCCAGGTGTGGCTGGCATGCACACAATCATTTTTTTACAAAAAAAAGACAACATATATTTTTTTTTCAGCTCCAGAACTTGGGCCCAGAGCACAGATTAATCACGACTGGAGACGGACAGCAGTAGGTTGCAACTTGCGTTGCTGGCTGGATCTTGTGCAGTACTGCAGTTAAGCCTAACATGCACACACACACACACACAGAAAAATATAAAAGACACTTTTATTGATTTTTTTTTTTTAGCACGTTTGGAGTCGGGCAGCACTAGGTTGCAACTTGCGTTGCTGGCTGGATCTTGTGCAGTACTGCAGTTAAGCCTAACACGCACGCACACACACACAGAAAAATATAAATTACACTTTTATTGATTTATTTTTTTTTAGCATGACTGGAGTCGGGCAGCACTAGGTTGCAACTTGTGTTCCTGGCAGGATCTTGTGTGGTACTGCGGTTAAACCTAACACACACACACAGAAAAATATAAAAGACACTTTGATTTTTTTTGACTATATATATATATATTTTTTTTAGTCCAGAACTTGGGCCCAGATGGACACAGCACCAGCCCAGATGTATCTGCAGTTCTGCACCAGGCCAGATGGACACAGCAGACAGCAAACTACCAGCCCAGAATGGAACAGCAGCACCAGCCCAGGACACAGCAGACAGCACAGAAAGCCCAGATGGATCAGCAACAGCCCAGATGGAGACAGCAGACAGCACAGTGACAGCACCAGCCCAGCCAGAATGGATGAGCACCAGCCCAGGACACAGCAGACAGCACCAGCACCTCTCCCAGCCCTACACTACCCACCCTCCCTATTCAGTCTCCACAGCTGGAGTGAAATGGCGTCCGTCGCGTGGTCCCTTATATACTACATTGATCATAGAGATGAAAGCTCGTGAACTGCAAGATTTCAGACTCTATAGTTTTGCCTGGGTTTAAGATCCGAGTCAGGTGGGAAAAATCGAGCCTTCTTGGATCCGACCCGGATCTGCTAAATTCGGATGGGCTCGGATCTCTGAAATCCGAACCCGCTCATCTCTAGTTGTAAGCCTGGGAGTCAGAGGTTTGCAGAGTGTTTAAATAACATCAGAAAAACAAGCTAGGGTGATAAAGCTGTGGTGAACAGCTAAAGAAGCAGCGAAAATTTTTGCCTGACATCATGTCATCAAAACTGCCACACAAAATTATTGTGAATTATACTACCCTGCTGTGCATTTGATTTCCCCCAGCTGCTATCACAGCAGCCCCGTTCCTGAAAATTAAATGTGTTTCATCTGCTCTCAAATGTGCCATGTCTTTACCTACAGGAGACTGTATCAGATTGTTCTCTTTTTATTTTCGCCTTGCCTTTACAATATGTGAGATTTAGAATTCATCTAATCTGGGAAGTGGTGCCTTCTGTATGTAAGCAATTGTACCACATATAGCTTCTCTCCTTGCAGCAAAAACATTCCTTTTTTAAAATAAAAAAAATGCAAAATACTAAGTTCTCTCTGGGAAATGGGTATTATACCATTATTCTGCCAAGGTATTTCTTAAACAACTCTAGCCATTTTTTGCACTTTGCTTAAATATGGCATAATTGCGCAATTACCAACATTTATCATATGGTCCCCAGTAGATGCTCGGAGAACAGGCACAGTAGGCCACTTAGGGGGGGCAAGGCCGGGTTTCTATGTCATTAGGCTCTGCCCCCATAACAAAACACTGCCACGAATCTGTTAGCTCCGCCCTCTCCATACAGAGCCGGGATTCACGGCAAATATGCTGCGATTCCCAGCAATCATCCTATCCTGTCCACTTCACTAGGAAGTGAGTGGGATACAGGATATCCGGATACTCTTCTAGGGGTTCGGGGGGCTCCCCGAAAATTCAGGAGCCTACCACAACTTCTGGGAGAGGGGCCCTTTCCCATCAGTGAATGGATGCTGTGCGCATGTGCGCAGCTTCCATTCACATTCCAGGGGTCCAGCACCGCTGCACAGCTGTGGCGGTGGGGGTCCCCAACTTCCTGATCTGACCACCTGTGGGCCACTTCGGCCCACGAGTGAAACAGCGGGACAATACTGTCATGCTGAAATCGGGATGCTGGGGAGGGGTGCGCCCTCTATGGGTGGCGCCCCTGTGCGACCGCACTGGTCGACCACCCCTAGAGCCGGCCCTGGGTAGCAGGCATAATCAAAAAGAGTAAAACCATTCATATACATATTTTCTGTTTGGGTCCCAGTTGACAGTCGGTTGCAGAGGGATGATGGTACGCTGTTCAGTTCTATATACTTTCATATTTAACACTCTGCCACCTACTTACTGTACCTCAGTTAATGCCCAAAAGTCCTCTCGACTGTCCTTTCTCTGATATCTCCTGACAACCACCTTTGACTGTCATGTGGCTGCTGTTTCTCATTATTCAGTCACATAATGCTTATAAGTGACAGATATGCAAGAAGGAAAAGAAAACAAAGGAACCAGAGCTCCAAGAATGCACTGACTCAAAGGTGTTTGGGGGTTGAAATGGAAACTGTGCAATGGTTTAGAGTCATGAGAGAAAAAGAGCATCAGCAGTGGTTTAGGTACAAAGACAACGGACACCTGTCTAGAGGAGCAAATTCATCTGTTTATGATTTTAAAGTATTGTCTATCCTATTTAAAGCACACTTCAGCAAGTTTGTTGGGTTTGGTAAGGGATATCTACTGGTGCAGGTATTGCAAGTGAGATTATACTATTAGCTGCTTTGTGGTGGCCATCAAGAGTGGGAAGGATGTACAGTATTAGTCATTTAAAGTGCAGTAGATTGATAGTTACTTGGCTGAGTTGACTTATCTACATACATACCTCTCCTACCTGAGTTGTTTTGATCCGTAGAGAACCTTCTCCATTCTATAATAACCATATTCCTGTGTATTCATAGACCTATAACAATACACAATGTATTAATTTACTTAGTTAGGTTTGAAATTATGAGCCACAACAGCTTCAGTGTGTGGTATCATCATCATTTATTTGTATAGTCCGACAAATTCCACAGCATTGGATGGTCACCATAAAATATATGCGTACTAATTAAGAATAATAAGCATAATGACAAGGCATGTGGTACAAATACATGTATGACATATAAGGAACACAAATAAGTAGGTATTATGTACATATAAATTGAACATACCAGAATAAGTACAAGCAGGATAGACAAAGAGGAGGTAAATATAGGCCATAACGTAGTGAGGGCCCTGTTCATGACAACCTACAATCTAGGAGGCTAAAGAATCTAAATCAAGTTTTGAGGAGGGCTGTCTCCAGGGTTCACTGAAGAAACTGTAGTTTGCAGGAATCTATGATCTACAAACTTTCTTTGTTCTAGGGAATAGGATTTCCTCTAGCAACATCTGGTGGGCTTGGGCAGCAAGCAACCTGCCGACAGTAACAGTGACTCTGCACCAGGGGTGTTTTAAGAGAGGTGGGGGCCCATGTGCAGCCTCCGTTTGGGTCCCCTCCTCTCTGTCAGCACACTGAGCGGGTCTCCGGGTCTACTGCGCATGTGTGGGTCTCCGGGAAAATGGCACCTGCGCCTTCCTCCCGGGGACATCTTTTCTTGTCTCCAAGTCACCGGGAAAATGGCTGCTGTCATTTTCCCAGTGATTTTTTGCTGCTCTGCAGTGCCGCTCCAGCGCTGCAGAGCAGCATACCAGAATATGCGGAAAGGTTAGTATAATTAACTATGGGTGCAGGGTGTGTGGTGCAGGCCCCCATGGACCCAGGGGCCTATGTGCACTGCACACCTTGCACCCATTATAAAGATGCCCCTGCTCTGCACCTGCTCAGCAGGCCAGGTTGTGGACAGGTCACATGCACACCAGCAGCTTAGTGGGACTTTTGCTCACTGAATTTGATTTTTGGAAGCTTACTTGTAGCAATCCTAATAACTAGATCACTTCTCAGTTAATATTTGCTCCATAGTTCATCATCACTCAGGTTATATCTGCCATGATCCCAGCAAGTGGTCTGATTGTTGCATGACGTAATCTGAGTACAACTTGGCCATACACACAGGGTGTAGTCAGCATTACGGCATGCAGGATGCCGAGGGTCTAAATTCTGTCACCGAAATTCCAAAAGTGTTGGGATCTCGGCACCAGTATCCCAACCGCCAGCATCCCGAAGGTAAGTATCGGCAGTTAGGGGAGGGTTAGGTTTAGATGTTAGGGTAAGGCACTAGGGGAAGAGTTAGGGTTAGGCACTAAGGGGGGATGATTAGGTTTAGGGTGCGGGGAGGGGGAGGTTATGTTTAGGCACTAGGGGGTGAGGGTAGGTTAAGGCACCGGGGAGGGAGTGTTAGGTTTAGGGTGCGGGGAGGGGGAGGTTAGGCTTAGGCACTGGGGGGGATGTTAGGTTTAGGCACTGGGGAGGGAAGGTTAGGTTTAGGGTAGGGAGAGGGGGAGGGGGAGGGTACAAACCTTAAGGAAGTCGGGATTCTCACTGCCGGGATGCCGCTGTCTGTATTCTGACCAACGGCATCCCGACTACCGGAAACCCATACACAACCCATACACACATGGAAAGTCAGTGATAATAAGGCATGTATCTAATCAACCCATATCAGTCTGCCCAATTAATTACAGATGGATTTTTTCCAGACAAAGCAGTAGTTTGAAAGCCTGAAACTACAGTCAGGACAATTTGATCACAATTGATCAGTTTGCTCAACTGTATTAAAAGTTGTGTGGACAGTTTACTAGTTGTAGTTAGGTTGTAAGTAAACAAGTCGATGCTGAGATGTTTTTGATATGTAGCCTTTGGTTTTAATGTCATATTTATTTTAAGAAAGATGCATAGCATGATAGAATCACATGCAATACAAATTTTGTATTTGTACGTTTAAAAACCTTCAACGTGATGGATCTAACAGCTGCCAGTCATTATAAAATATAGAATAATTGTAGCTAATACTCTGGATTAAATTATGCAGAAATTTTGCCCATAAATCCTGAGATATTGAGACGTGCCTAAATCCTGCATCTCAGTGTCAACCTGAGCAATTATGAGCAAGCTAAATATAGGGAAGTTGAACAAAACAAAAGGAGGACAAGGACACATCATAGTAACAAGGGACTAATAAGGGTGTCCTAACAAACCATTTACAGTGTGCAAAGATGCATCTTTCTAGAGAGCTAGAATGGATTTGTAGGTTACTGTAGCAAGATAAACTAATTTTATCTCAGAGAAAACCCTGCTGGGCATAATAAAAAAAACAGAAACCAAATGAAGATTTTAGATATTTAAACATAAGCAGGTTTAAAGCTTCTAAATAAAAAAAAACTTGAAGACAATAATTTACTGTCAAATGCACTCAGAAGAGGATCTTTGTTTGTATTTTAAATTGTTTGCATCCATTTCAAGCCATTAGTAACTATGTATCTGTAATATAGTAGGTGAATGTAGTCACTATAATAAACTTTATAATGTAAGTAGATTATTGTCATAACAACATAAGGAAGGAGTAATTCTATCTATAACAAATACCTTTCTGGCTCCATGCCTCTGTTTTTCGCAACAGTTTTTTTTTTAAATAGATTAAGCTAAAATATTGCACAGCAGGCTTTTTGAAACTTTGCAAATAAACTAAGGGGTACAACTGTATCCACACACACCTAGGGGTATATTTACTAAAGTGAGAGATTTTAGAAGTAGAGATGTGGCCCATAGCAACCAACCAATCAGATTCTACTTAACATTTAACTAGCACCTTCTAGAACAGGCCTGCCAACCTGTGGCTCTCCAGCTGTTGTGAAACTACAAGTCCCAGCATTCCCTAATAGCTAGAATCTGATTGGTTGCTATGGGCAACACCTCCACTTTTAAAAACTCTCACTTTAATAAATTTACCCCCTAGTTTCAATATGCCATATGGCCCGAGACCCAAGGCCGGATTAACTGTAACTCCAGGCCTCTGATGAAAATAGGCCCAGAGGCAGGGGAGTTTCTAGAGAGGAGGGGGCCCGTGTGCAGTCTCCGACACGGCCCCCTCCTCTCCGTCCGGCGGCCGGCAGCGCACTGAGCTGTGCGCGGCCAGCGCCGGAGTTATAGACTCTGGGCACTAGAGTGCGCCCAGAGGGCCTGATTCTGAGACGCTCGCGAGCGCTGAGTGCTCGCAAGAGGGTCGATGGTGCCCTAGTGCGCATGCGCACTATTGGAGGGAGCTCCGTCGTGCGCATGCGCGAGACCCGAATAGCGACGGCCAAGCCGTCGCTATGGGTCTCGCACCAAAGGGGGCGTGCTGTCGATGTTGATTAACAGCACGCCCCCTTTGGTGGGCGTGCCGGGGGCGTTGCTGCCCAGACAGAGGCGTTCCCATAGGAACGCCTACCGTCTGGTGCTGGCACCACTGACATCACTAGTGATGTCAGTGGGAGTGCTTTTGGCTCTGATAGAGCCAAAAACACTCCTGGGATTGCGGCAGTGAGACCCTACCGCAGGGTCTCGTCGCAAGCCCAATGGTCTTGACCATCGTGACCATCTTTTTGGCCGCTCGCATAAGCTGTGGGTGGTCACCCACAGCTATGCGAGCGGCCAGGAGGCCGCTCCAATATTAGGTAGGAGGGCCCTGATTCAGAGCGAGCGCTCTTGTGAGAGCGTCCTGCTCTGAATCAGGCCCAGAGTCTATAGAGTATGCACAGGTCACCGGGAAAATGGGTACGACAGGACTCCGGAGAGGTAAGTATGCTATGGGTGCAGGGTGTGCAGTGCGGGCTCCCCCAGGACCCGCACCCTGCACCCATTATAGATACGCCCCTGCCCAGAGGATCTGCTGGAGGCTGGCAGTGTGTACAGGAAGAAAAATAATTTTCCTGCCACAGACAGCGCCGACAGCTGCCAAGGCCCCATCCCTTCCATCAACTCCATAACACACCCTCCTGCCCAGCTAGTATGCTGGAATCACATACAACAATAATAACAGCGTACTTGGGACCTGATTCAGACCCGCTCGCTGTGAGCGATTTTCGCCCATCTGCGCATGCATATAATTCGCAGTGCACATGCGCAAGCCAACCGTTGCGATCTGATTTGGGTAGCTCGTAAGCCACTATCAGGTCGCTGCTTTGAGTGACAGTGCCGTTTTTGGGTGGCAACAGGGGAAGGTGCTTGTGAACGGGGGAGTGGTGTTGCAAACGCAGGCATGTCAGTCCCCCAAAACACAGTTTAAAAGGCGTGCATAATTAGCAAAGTAGCGTAATTGTACACGTCACCTTTATGTATTTCAGCCTGCACTGATCGCAGTGCTTGCAACGGGGAAAGGCAACCCCAAGGGCTGTGAGCTGCTCCGATGGCTCACGATGGTCCCGATTAATCATACATTTCCCGGAGATGACGTGTGTTGCGAGAGGCAAGGGCGCATCTTCATACACTTGCGAGCGCACTTTGCCGTAGCTCACTGACACACAGTGGGCATCCTTACGCGACGCAGTGCGAGCACTTAATTTACATATCCAGACCCTTTTTGCCAGCGAGTGATCACATCTTGTGAGCGAGTCTGAATGAGCTCCTTGATCCAGTAGTCTGTTATTATTGTTGTATGTAACTAAAATTTACTTGCCAGTTACCATGGTGGTGGGGTGGGCCAGAATAATAATTTGCCTGGCGTGGTTGCAAACGATGTGACCACGTCAGGTAAGTGATTAATACAGCCTTGCCCATCACCATAGTAACTAGTTGGAGTGACAAACACAGGGACGTGTTAAGAGAGGAGGGGGCCCATGTGCTGTCTCAGATAGATACTGTAGATAGATAGATAGATAGATAGATAGATAGATAGATAGATATACACAACCTCCATGATGCTAGTCACACCTCCTGTGCAGACCACACCCACCCACAGAACTAGTCATACCCTCAGCAGCAGCACACAACAGGCTTTTCTAAGTTTCAGCTCCAGACCCATATGGACCTTAGTCTGGCACTGCCGAGACTTCCGAGAGGTAGCGTACCCTCCTTTTCTTTAATTTTTGCATCTTACTCACATCACAGATAGAGCGAAACACCACTCAAAGGGCCCCATTCAGACCTGGTCGCAAGTGCTGAGCGCTCACAACCGTGTCGATGTTTGCCCACTGGGCATGCACACGTCAGAGCCGGCTCCAACATGTGCATGCACGAGACCCGGCTAGCTAGCAGGAAGCTCCCTGGGGCTTGCGAGTGCCGAGACCCAACCATAGGGTCTAGTCGCAAGCCCTGATGGTCCTGACCATCGCAACCATCACCCTGGTCGGTCACTAAGCTGTGGGTGGTAGTCCACAGCTTAGCTAGCGACCAGGAGGCCGCACTTCAAGTGACCACCCTCAATTAGAGCGACCGCATGCATCTAACGACCGGGTCTGAATGAGACCCAAAGTGTACAGTAGATATTAGGACCTTGACTTTAAACGCATGGGAATTAGGTTTAACATGTACAAAGTTGCAGATGAAGCACAATGGAAGTTGGTATGAGAAAAAGCTGCAGCAATTGCACTGTAGCACTTTATATACAGATCCAGACAGTGTAAAACATCAAATTGATCAGTGTAATATAGCAAAGTAGTTTTGTTGCTTCCAATCATTTTATTTGTGCAATGTAAGATGCATATTTTGAGTGAAAAAGAAGCTTGTGGAGGCCAAGTCACCTGGAACTTGGTGCACTGAGAGACAGTGGCATAACTAGGGGGTGTCGAGCAGGGCTTTTGCCCTGGGCGCCATCGGACCAGCGGTACGGGGGCACCACCGGCCATGGTCCAGGACACTGTGGTCAGTGTAGTGCTGACCGGACGGAGTTCGGTCAGCACTACAGAGTAACAAACACACAGCCACTGATACTGGTGGCTGTGTTTGTTTTAGTTAGCAGCCAATGACAGTCAGCAGACTCTCATTGACTGCTGCGTCCACTGCCAGAACTGGGCTGAAGCTCACTCATGAGCTCCATCTTCCGGCTCCCGCAGTGAGTGATGGGAGAGACATCATGACGTCTCTCCCATAATGCAGAGCGGGTCGGCCCAGGAGGATGGAGGAGCAGGCGGCGGTGGGAGCAGGAGCAGGAGCCGGAGTAGGGATTCAGGTACGTAGTTTTGTTTCATGTTTGTGTCTTTGTCTGCACTACTAGGGGGAAGACTACTACTGGAGGCACTGCATCGGGAGAGACTACTACTGGGGGCACTGTATTGGGGGGACCACTACTGGGGGCACTGCATAGGGGGGAACTTCTACTGGGGGCACTATATAAGGAGCACTGCATAGGGGGGACTACTACTGGGGGCACTATATAAGGGGCTTACTACTGGGGGCACAAGGGGCACTGCACAGGGGGGACCACTACTGGGGGCACTGAATAGGGGAGACCACTGCAGGGTGCACTGTATAAGGGGCACTGCATAGGGGGATCACTACTGGGAGCCTGCATAGGTGGACCACTCCTGGTGGCACTGCATAGGTGGACCACTGCTGGGGGCCTGCATAAGGTGGACCACTCCTGATGGCACTGTATAAGGGGCACTGCATAGGGAGGATCATTACTGGGGACCTGCATAAGGGGGACCACTACTGGGGGCCTGCATAAGGGGGACCACTCCTGGTGGCACTGTATAAGGGGCACTGCATAGGGAGGATCATTACTGGGGGCCTGTATAAGGGGGACCACTACTGGGGGCCTGCATAAAGGTGACCACTTCTGGGGGCCTGCATAAGGGGGACCATTCCTGGTGGCACTGTATAAGGGGCACTGCATAGGGGGGATCATTACTGGGGGCCTGCATAAGGGGGACCACTCCTGATGGCAGTGTAAAAGGGGCACTGCATAGGGGGGATCATTACTGGGGGCAGTCTATAAGAGGGACCACTACTGGGGGCACTGTATAAGGGGCACTACTGGGGGCCTGCATAAGGGGGACCACCACAAGGGGCACTGTATAAGGGTCACTGTATAGGAGGGATCACTACTGGGAGCCGGCATAAGGGGGACCACTACTTGGGGTACCATGTAAGGGGTACTACTGGGGGCCTGCATAAGGGGGACTACTACTGGGGGCACTGCATAAGGGGGACTGTATAAGGGGCACTGCATTAAGGTGCATATGGAAAGGAATATTTCCAGAGTGACGAGAAAGGGGTGTGTGTCATGTTGACACACCCCATATGTCAGTGACCATGCCCCTTGTTACCACGCCCATTTTTGTGCGCACATGGGGGGGGCTCCATTTTTCAATTTGCCCTGGGCTCCAAATACCCTAGTTACACCACTGCTGAGAGAGGCTATTTGGCGTGACTGAAGCCACAGTGTATGAAGACACATCTGTACATTTCTAAAGTGCAAAAAAACTGTGAAAAAGGGTGTATTCACCAGTGATAAGGCTTTGTTCTATGCATCTAGGGGGTAAGATTCATTGGGTTTTGCTTGACAGTGATAGAAGAAAGTGAATAAAAAATGTTTTTTTCATTTGAATAATTGTTACCTTGGGGAATAGTTTTTAAACTAAAAGTGGGGGGGACTACTATTGGGGGCACTATATAAAGGGCAATACTTGGGGCACTGCATAGGGGGAGACTACTATTGGGGGCACTATATAAGGAGCACTGCATAGGGGGGACTACCACTTGGGGGTAGGGGCGGATTGGCCATTGATTTCTCCGAGAAGATTCCCGGTGGGCCGACACACTTGTGGGGCCGCCTGACAGCCCAGATGTGGCCCCGCCCCTAGTTGTGCATGCCAGCCGGGAAGATAACTTTGGACAGCGTTTGCCTGCGGCCTGTGATCGCTGATCTCTCACTGCACAGCAGGGGCGCACAGCGTACCCATTACTGTTGCAGTGTGTAACTAGCCACTTCCTGGGAAACCCTCCTGCCAGCACCTGTGTAGAGAGCTCTGATGGCTCCCGCAGCCCGCTGATGACTGCTGACTTTTACTGCAGAGAGCGGCCAAGCACTTGCCACTGCAGCAGTTAAGTAGCTGAGCCCCGGGAAGCCCGAAACCCATCTGACCCCTAGCCACCGGCCGCATGTCACACAGCTTAGCTGGAGCCCGTCCAGCCAACCCACATTGTCTGCCAGCTCCGGACCCTGTTGAAAAGCCGGGAGTTCCACGTGACTAGTGCAGTGCAAGGCAGAGTGACCATTTAACAAAGTCTGAAGACTATACATAGCATCACATGGTAAGTACCTGGAGAAACTCTTACCAGCTGTATCTTGGATTCACCCATTCCTCCCCCACCCGACTGTGTGTTTCCCATTGTCTCCTCTCTGTTTCTTGAACTGGGTACAGACTAGGGATGTGCAGGCTCGGATAGGTTCGAGTTTGCACGTGGAGTTCGGATTTTTCCCTCCAAAAAAACGGAACTCAGAACGAGGCAAAACGTCATCTTACATGGACGAACATCATCATTCCTGGACAAAAGACCAGGAATGATGATGTTCGTCCATGTAAGATGACGTTTTGCCTCGTTCTGAGTTCCGTTTTTTTGGAGGGAAAAATCCGAACTCCACGTGCAAACTCGAACCTATCCGAGCCTGCACATCCCTAGTACAGACAGGACAGCAATTGCATATTTGCTCCTGTAATGTGTTATGTTTTCTAACTTTTCCATGTCTGTATGTGTTAACTTGTTGCTGCTCTGTGTGTGGGAAGATTTTAATGAGGAGAGGAGAGTAGGTGGTTATAGTGCTCTCTTGCTGTGATGTGTAATGTGTGACAGTCTGCGTGTCATGCTGTACAGAGGACTCATACTGTACATTGGCCATGGAGCTGTTTGGGTGGTAGTAGACATACATTACATAAAGTATCTGTTGGCTGTGGGAGCATTAAGCCAGGTCTGTAGATGTTGCATGTACAGTATACTTGTGAGTTACAATACAAAAGGCTTATCTACTTATAATAATGCATCAAATATTGAAAATTTTATATCTGAAACAAGGGGTTGGGTATGATATCCTGGTGGCTGATAAGTACCCTAACACTCCCCCTCCCCCCCTAACCCTCCCTTGGTGGTGCCTAAACCTAACCCTCCCGAGGTTGTGCCTAACCTTAACTTTCCCCCGGGGTGCTTAACCCTAACACCCCCTCCCCAGAGCCTAACGCCACCCCTCCTGGGGGGGGGGATTGCCTAACCCTAATCATCCTCCGGGGCTGCCTAAACCTAACCCCCCATCCCCGGGCTAACACTAAAGGTAAGCCGGATACTTTACATAATGTACACACAAGCAGTGCTTTCATTAAAAAACTAAACTGCTTTGTCATTAACATTTTGAATAGCACTTGGCGATGCACATAAGCCTGGTTTACAACACACTAATAGTAACATAAAAATAAGCACTTTGTGAAAACTGTCTTCCATAGACACCTGATTGTGTATTGCTGAAGCAGTGGTGGTTAGTGGGATTTTTAGTTTTGTTTTCTTGTATTTAGAAGCGGGGGAGTCCTGTTTTTCAGGGCCTATGTATCAAGTATGTATTTTCTATAAATTTCTGTAGAAACTGCAGTTTCTGCATAACTTTATGTATTGTATCTACGTACTAATGGCACAATGCAGGAGATTTCACTGAAATCACCGTCAAAGTGCCAATTAGCGCTGCAGCTCATAGTCCTCATTATTATCAATGGGGACTACAATCTGACACCTATGTACCAAACTCCAAAACGTGAAGCTTTTTAGAGATTAGCCCTAGTAGTTTAGGGAAGGTGTTATTTGGAAGTGGTGGTTTGGGTTCGTCACAGCAGCTTTAAGCTTTGTGAGTGTTGGGCCCCGTAGACTACCAAGCATTTTGAAGTCAACAGCTTCCACACAGGTATAGTGATGTACTAATCTCGCCTACTTTGGTGATGGCCCCGCCTACTTTTGATTTGGTGCTGTCCATGTGAGGCCACTTTTGGAAATTTTTCCAGGGCCACTTTTAGTTCCCAATCCGCCCCTGCCTGGGGGCAATATATAAGGGGCTTGCTACTGGAGGCACAAGGGGCATTGCACAGGAGGGACCACTACTGGGGGCACTGAATAGGGGGGACCACTACAGGGGGTACTGTATAAGGGGCACTGCATAGGGGGGATCACTACTGGAGGCCTGCATAAGGGGGACCACTCCTGCTGGCACTATATAAGGGGCACTGCATAGGGGAGGATCATTACTGGGGGCCTGCATAAGGGGGACCACTACTGGGGGCAGTGCATAAGGGGGACCACTCCTGGTGGCACTGTATAAGGAGCACTGCATAGGGGGATCATTACTGGGGCATGCATAAGGGGGGCCACTACTGGGGGCAGTGTATAAGGAGCACTGCATAGGGGGGTCATTACTGGGGGCACTATATAAGGGGGACCACTACTGGGGGCACTGTATAAGGGGCATTACTGGGGGTCTGCATATGGGGGACCACTACAAGGGGCACTGTATAAGGGGGACCACTACTTGGGGTACCATATAAGGGGCACTACTGGGGGCCTGCATAAGGGAGACCACTACTGGGGGCACTGCATTGGGGGTCTGTATAAGGGGCACTGCATTAAGGTGCATATGGAATGGAAAGGAATGTTCCCAGAGTGACGAGAAAGGGGTGTGTGTCATGTTGACACACCCAATATGTCAGTGACCACACCCCTTGTGACCATACCCATTTTTGCTGCACACCGCAGGTGCACACATATAGGGGGGCTCCATTTTTCAATTTGCCCTGGGCTCCAAATACCCTAGTTACGCCACTGCTGGGAGAGGCTATTTAGCGTGACTGAAGCCACAGTGTATGAGGACACATCTGTACATTTCTAAAGTACAAAAAGCCAGTGAAAAAGGGTGTATTCACAGCGATAAGACTTTGGGCCTGATTCAGACCCGGACGCTATTTGCGGACGGTCGTTCAAAAAAAGGGGCCGGCTATTTAAATTGTGCGCTCGCTCATTGCGGTTTGTTGACGCCTCTTTGTCTGAGTGAGCGAACGAAAACTGCGCTTGCTATTTTGTAAAGACGCCCCTTTGCCGATCGCATCACATGTAATCTCCGGTATTTATTTGATTAATCGGGTACATCGAAAGGCATCTGAACTGTGCTTGTGGTATGTTTTTCCTACAAAAGACAACCAAGTGACGTGGTCGATGACGCTCCTTTACTAATTATGCACTCCCATTAAACGCCCTTTTTACCATTAGGCACGACTGCGTTCGGATCTCCACTCCCCCGTTTTCAACCACCTTCCCCTGTTACCACCCACAAACGGTACATTCTGTCAATCAAATTAGCAGCCCCTCGCTGTTTTGCGAGCGCTCAATTTCTGACCGCAATGACTGGGTTGCGCATGCGCATTACGACCCATACGCATGCGCAGTTGTGCGAACATCGCTCAGAGTGAACGAGCGGCCGCTTACGAGCGGCTCTGAATCAGGCCCTTTGTTCTATGCATCTAGAGGATAAGATTCACTGGGTTTTGCCAGGGAACTTTACACTCAGGAAGGTGATAGAAGAAAGTGAATAAAAAATATTTTTTCATTTGAATAATCATTTCCTTGGGGAATAGTTTTTAAACTTGTCTTTATTTCAGAACTAGGCAGATTTATTTTTACATGACATGGATGAAATATACCTCTAGACCAGTGGTAGCCAACCCTGGTCCTCAAGAGCTACCAACGGTGCATGTTTTGCAGGTCTCCTCACAGAATCACAAGTGATATATTTAGCTCCACCTGTGGATCTTTTCAAATGTGTTAGTTAGTAATGAATACACCTGTGCATGCTAGGTGGTCTGGAAAACGTGAAATGTTGGTAGCTCACGAGGACCAAGGCTGGCTACCCTTGCTCTAGATGATGAACAAATATTGTATCTCTGTTGCAATATTGATGGCTGGATAGACGTCACAAAGCCAAATGTATATGCAGAGGTCCTCACAAAGTCACCCCTTCCATTTCATCTATTACCAAAATTAACATGAATTTTCTCTTGTTACTGGTATCCTGACTGCGTTATCTTAGGCATGTTCCCACTTTATCCAGGGCCTGATTAAGAGTCCAGGATACCCTAGCCTAATACACTTGTAGTATGCCCTGTAATGCTGCTAAACACGGTCTATAGTACGTGCTAAGGAAATTACCATTCATACGGCATATGTTCTGGTATCAACTGATATGCTTGTTCTTGGTATCTAATTATGTTTGGGGAGGTTATACTTTTGCTTCTGGGGAAGAATCTAAAAATAATCACATGAAGGTCTTCAGGTTATCCAAATGGTACTGTAGCACAAAGTACATAAATTAAAGGTTTTAGCAGGTAGGCCGGGTACACATTAGGCGATATATTGTACTATATAGTGTTCCAACGCGGATTGGAACGATATGTATCATCCATATTGCTCAGTGTGTACCCTCAATCACACATTCATGTGCGTCATCCGCGACGTCATCCTATCTAAAGTTCTGCACCTCAGATGGGACAACGTCGCCAATGACAGCATACAGGTGAATGCAGGGTGGAAGGGTATATTGCGTGGTCTTACACCAGATCGTGCAGTGTGTGTGGCCACCCGACATATCCTTCCATCAGGACGGCTTGGATACCAATCGCTCTGATGTGTATCCAAGCCGACATCGTCCCATTGCCACAGTCATCTGGTAGTCACTTTAGCTTAATGGTTGTTCAAGCATTAACTCCATCTAACCCCTCTCCCCTGTTAACTTAACAATCCCTCCTCATGGTTAAATTTTGAACAATAAAGTTATGTTCTTCAATTACTACTGTAATTGTACTAAGCAGGTTCTTAATCTAATCGGTTTCATAAACCTTAACAAAGTATATAAAAAAAATAAAGACATATCCAGGTACTCGCTTAAAATAAACTTTAATTGGACCCTTAAAAACCTTATACCACTTTAGTAAACATAATATATAAACTTGGTTTCCACTGCCAGCTCAAGAGGAAAAAAGAGAAAACAAAGATTAAAGCAAGGGGTCCAAAATGGTTAGTCCAAGGAGTTCACGTACTGTACATGAGAACTTATATGAAGTGTTATGAATAATGCTAGTGATGTTTTATAAATGACAGATCTGTCATATTCTATTTATAATCAAGCTAAAGGATGAAGGAACTGTGGGCCTGATTGAGACCCGCTCGCTAGGATGCGTTCGCACGCAGCTGTCAGTAGCCTAAGTATGCAAATCCCGTGATCGCTAGCAAGACATTAGCATGCCCACTATGTCTTGCCATGCGATCGCGGTATGTATTTAGATGCCCACCAGCCGGTCACAAGACAACCACTCTCCCTTATACATGTCATCTCCAGGAAGTATATGCAACAATCGGTAACATTGAGTAACATCGGGACCATACGCAGCACTTGTGACTGACCATACCCTACCGCAAGCACTGCGAGTGCTGCAGTGTGTAATTCAGATGTGACGTGTATGCTGATGCTGTGACTTAATTATGCACGCCCCTGAAACAGCATTCAGACACACAGACACGCCTGCGTTCGCACCACCACACCCCTGTTTCCATCGACCACCCCCTGTCACCACCCACAAATGGCTCGTCCTGTCACTCATTCTAGCAAGGTGTCTATGTACAGGGTGCGAACGCTTCCCGATCTCATGGACTAGTTCGCACACGCTGCGGTAGCCAATATCTCCTGCTTTTTTCTGTTGCACAATTAAGGGACACTTAATTCTGCCCTTAAACATGTGAAAACAGCGGTTTCTGCATATTATAAGGGCAAAATTGATTAATTGATTAATAAATATGCCTCTAAATACCACTGATAATAGATTTTATAAGCATATTTATCACTAACTTTAATGCTAATTAATTATTTTAAGAGGTTATCCATGATTTTGATCCGGTCCTCTTGAGGTAGAGTTTCCTCTCTGTCCTCTTCTCGCTACAGTTCATGAGATTCATTGAGAATATTATCTGTGACCAAGCGCCAAGCCACCACACAATTCCTTTTTGCTTCTACTGTACAAATGTGTAAATGTCAAATCCTTCAGGCTCCTTCAAGTTTAGTACTGCCTCTTTCATTACAAAATACATTTCCTAGAAAATAAATACACTTCCCTGCTGAAAAACAAGATGGAGCTTCAAAATGAGCCCATTTGCTCTACAAGTCTAGGCATACCAATAGACTTACTCCATGCTCTACAAGGGACATCCCCAGTCTACGCAAACCTCTACTTCTCTTCAACCCTCTTTAACCCTTTTAATAATTTGTGCCAACAACCCTACAACTATCATTGCCCTGATATACCCTCACAGCAGTAATATTTGCCATCTGTTGTCAGTGAATACTTCATGATGTGCATTCCACAGGTATCATTGGGGTAATTGTATTATCACAATACTTATTCTGTTAAATAACGATAATTTACAATATGCTTTATTCCTTGAATAATGCATTTTTTAATGTAGAAATATTTAAAAATATCTTTTTATTTATTATAAATAAGTTTTCCTTATTATTTTTATAAATTCTTGTCATTTGTTACTCCATTAATGGCAATAAAAAAAACTGGCAAGCCAGTTCAAAGACTAGTCTGGCAATGCTGTAAGTGAGTCTTGATTTTAACAGAAATAAAATGCATCACTCTGACTGGCTATCTTGATAGCACTACAATATTTTAGATACAAATAATAAATATATTTTTCTTAAATGTGGTTCTTGTGACGTGTGTTTTAGTACAGTACATAGTAGTAAGAAGTCAAAAATAGCGATTATGTAGCATATTTAATTTATATAGTGTTGCAAGTTTTCGATGGGGATTGACTCCAAAGCACTGCTCTAGAGAAGATAGAGGCAATGCAGGGAGAACTGATGAACAACTTGGGGAGGGATGTACTAAGAATTGCATCCGCGATGCCATACATTCCACCAATTATCGAGTAAATACCGGCAATAATATCACCGTTATATACCTAGAAATTCACGAAGAGCAGCTCTCCCGGTAAGAACTGTCTTTTGCGATAGAGGGTTTATGACCCAGTAGTCCCTCTGCATGCGCTGATACCTCGGATACCTCTCAGGGGACATCGGATACCTCTCAGGGGGAATCGGATACCTCTCAGGGGGAAATGCGAAAAGAAGCCCTCAGGCTTCTATTGGATAATGCTATCTAGATATCTTTTAATTGGCGTTATTCACCGGGTACAAGCTCCGGAATGTATTGCATTCCGGAGCTTGGTACATATGGAAATGCATCCAAAACTCAGGGAACGGAGGCTTTCTGAGTTTTGACCACATTTCAGGCTTTAGTACAGTACATCCTGCCCTTAAAGTGGAACTTCCACCATATTCATGCACTATGTGCTGTCTGCTTAACCCCATTTTAAAAATTTTGATCCAGTCACTGATGATGGGCCCAAACTGTGCACTGTAGTTGCTTAAATGCTGTCATCCTTGCATGCTTCTATGTCTTACATAGGCTGGCAATATCACTGCTGATGACAGTGAATGACCCTTCAGTGGGCTGCCAGTGCTTAACCTTTGCACTCCTGTTTTCACACTATTTTCATGGGACCCATCACATTGCTGACACTATCCTTCCTGTTAATTTTACCACTTCATCTTGCACTCACATGTTGGCTCTGCCCCCTTCCCTTACACACTTCAGTCCCCAATGTGGATGTTGTACCATGGGCCAAACTCTGGTCTCATGGTTCATCATTATTTGCCATTGCCTGGATATACTGAGTGTAAAGACAACATCACAGATCCAATGTGGTTACTTTCAATATTGAAAAGTGTGCATTTCCATGTGCACATGCATTCATATGGTTATGGGTTGGGGCATATTGTTACCAATTATAGTCAGTTTATTTTTATTTATTTTTATAATCCCAAATGAGTACTGCTGCCTGAAGGCTCTATTTTTAAATAAAACGGAAATCTTTTTTTTTTTTTTTGGAAAGGCTACTATATTTACATTTTAAAAAATATAAAAAAATGTATTTGTTTAATAGTAAAGGAAAGAAAACTTAAAGGTAACAAGGTAATAGGCAAAGTGTTTTTTACATAAATGTACATATTAAATATGTATTATTTTGCAACTATAAAGGGTATGTATGGGCTATACTGTACAACTTTATTATATGCATAGCTGCTTTGCAATAAGATCATATGCAGGATGTTGTGTAATTATAATATTACCATTCATTGAGTGTATATTATAATTTTATTTTGTATTTATTTTATTTGTATTTAATTTAGACTTTTGAGGACTTCAACACATTTTTTACAGATTTGAGTGCCTATGAATTACATAATGTATTTACTTCAGTCTGCTCATACTTGTTATCAATTTATTAGGTCTAATTAAAGCTTTGTAGCAGAATATTAAATTTAGACACTTTGGATTAATTTGCTTTAAGTGTCCAAGACTCACTAAAACAAACTGATTAATGGTCTTACATAAGCCGATTGCCATGGGTCAGATATTTAACCTTTTAATGTACAAGTAAAGTCTATGTGGAGGTAGACACTATAAAAATATTACTCAGATGGCAAATCAGTAGTAAAAGCTATAATAATGAATCAAAACTTGATCAGCAAGGAAACGAGCAGAAGCCTCTTAAAAAATATAAAATATTTTTTCTGATATTAATATAAAATATTGATCACACAGGTAATAAAAATATGTGTATTTATTTTAAGTTCTGAAAATGTTTAGGTATTAACTCTGGTCATCTATGGTTATTAATGCTGCAAGCTATGATTGCCTTCACACATCATATTACAATCACTGTTTATGACAACCATTGTAGAACTATTCATGCTCAACATTATATATCACAATAGAAATCCCAATGCAGCACTCCTGAAAGGGCTTCTTTTTGCTGACTGTCAAATTTAGAACATAATTCTCAAAAGAGTCTACAGTTTTCTCAAAAGTGCATACTGTTTGTTCTTGAATGACTGCAACACAGTTGAGTGATTTCACAGTAGCTTCAATGATATCTCAATCTTTTCGATCTAGAAAAAAATAGTTTTCACTTATTTTTAAATTAACTAGGATCAACATGCCAAATATCTCATTTGAATATGTCATTAAGCATTTCTAAAGTAAAGAGCTAATATTTCAGAAAACTATGTGAGAAAATCTGACATACAGGAGTCATTTCACTATCAGTAACCAATTTATTATTAATTATTATTATTATTATTATTATTATTATTATTATTATTATTATTATTATTATTATTATTATGCCTACCTGTTTGTCTTCACTAATGCACTAAGATGGTGTTTTTGCGTGCAAAGTTAGCTGCTTTACGGATACACTTTAAATTTGATGCAACAATTGGTGGGTTTGGCATCAATGCAAACCAGGCCCTGATTAAGGATCCCGGATGCCCTAGGCTAATACACTTGTAGTGCCCCCAGTAATGCTGCTAAACACAGAGCACAGTACGTATACATGCTAAAGAGATTACTATTCATTTCGCACATGTGCTGGTGTACAACAAACACGTTTGATCTTGGTATCTAATGATGTTTGCTGAGTTTAGACTATTAAGGAAGGATCTAAAAATAATTGCCTGCAGGTCTTCAGGATACCCAAATGGCGCTGTAGCACAAGCAGTAAATTACATGGTCTGATTACCACAGTCATCTGGCAGTCACTTTAAGAACTTCCCCCAATGTGGCTGCTGCCAGCATGGAATGAATTCGTTCTTCATTTTATTCCACAGCTGCCATCTGTGTGATGCCCCCTTAAGACCTGCCACCCTAGGCTGCAGCCTAATTAGCCTAATGGTTGACCAGGCACTTATGCAAAACACACTAAACATTGATGTCTCTGTGAACCTGAATTTTTATTGTGCAGAAGAAATATTGGTGGAGACTTGGTATCATTCATGAGCAGTGCTCTCTCAGAGTATAATAAGTCTACATTTTACAGTGAACTCAGTGAAGAGCAATGTGTTCACCTCTGGGTGAAATAGTACACTGGCAGTCCACGTATATTGACACCTCTACCATGATTCAATACAGTAAACATCAATACAATGGCAGAGGTTTACTTTAATGATAATATAAATTAGCATCTCCTTTTGAATACTGGGAAGATAAAAAGGCAATTTGGAGCCCCTTGTACAAACTAGCTATGGTTTTCTTTAGCTGCCCATCCTCCAGTGTGTATTTGGAAAGAGTGTTTAGCAAAGTCGGGAACCTTGTAAGTGATTGGCGTAGAAGGCTTCTTCCAAAAAATTTTGAAAAACTGATGTTAATCAAAATGAACTACAAATTCTATGAGGAAGACCTTTGCCGCCAATTAGAAAAAACAGAGACTTCTGTAAAAGTGGATTCCAGTGGGGATAAGCTAATATTGTGTAATGAAGATAATTATGAGGGTGATGATGAGGATGATATCTTCCAACTGTAAGGATGATTAACAACACTGTTATGCTTAAGCCCATTAATAGCTTGGTTTAAAAAAACACCAAGATATTTTTTTTTGTGGGGGACAAAACAAACCAAGCACTTGCTGAAGTGCTTGAGTTATTAAACTGTGCTTGTCCATTTCAATATAAAACATAGAGGTGGGTAGAAAGGGCAATTCCATCATGCACCACCTTTCATTATGGACTTTGCCAGGATTGCATGTGTATGATAGGCAGCATATAGTACTGTCCTTTATTGGGGGATTTGGCCACAAATCAAAATTATATTAATACAATGCAAAATTCTGACTGCATGAAGACAGGATTACAAGTCTCCACATAATTATCACCACTATGCTACCATACAAGACATGTGAATAGTGATGGCGACAGAATACGGGAGATATTAATAGCTCCTCCCTGGTAAAGAGACTCTCTTTTATAGTCCCCCTAATTGACTATGATGAGTACAGATCTTCTGAGTTGCTGATTTCAGCTTATCTTCCTTTCATAGATGCTGAAGTGTTAGGTCTTGGCAGCAGCCAGGGCAGATTCCCGGTGGGTCAACATCTGTGGTGCCACCTGTCGGCCTGGTGATTTTTTTTTTAAACATGTAGTTGAAAACTGCACAGGATGTTAGGGACAAGGCTGGGACTGCTCTGCCCTGGCTGGATATACCAGAGACAAGCTGTGTCACCATTAGTGATACACTTGCATGACACTTGCTGAGCTGGGGAGGGAGGCTGATGCCACTGCTGGCCGGTCAGGGTGCTCTGACACATATCGCAATGACACAAGATGAACTCTCCGGGACAGCCTGTTTTTGCTTCGGCTGTCCCGGCAGCAAAATTATTATAAATATGACATTAATAAAAATGTGAAGAAAAATTAAAAATAGGTATAAAGAAAATTATGTTTATTAAATAGCCCACTTAGTACTTGATTAATGAAAACATTCTATAGGATTGAACAGTTTATTAAACTGCCAATATTGGTGAAAACAATATTGTGAGCTGTGAGGTGGTCAAAATTTACTGGAAATGACTGGAAATGAATGTTATTTAGGTTATTGATGTTATGGATACTGTAGGAACAGAATCAGGTCCAAATTATATGTTAGCTGTTTTATCAATGTTTAAAGAAATCCACATCTAAAACCAAAAACACTTGAGGGTGGTTTTGCCAAATCCAGAACACGATGATGATTTATAACCAAAGCATGGGAGTCTGCACACATATCTAATCTATATATTTTTCATACAGGGTAAATACTGGAAGCTGTTGTATGGGGATGGGTACGGGATGAATCCCGATGCCAACATCCCAACAGGGTTAGAATACCGACACTTATCAGTCAGTATTCTAATCCTCCCCCTCTCCCAACCCTAACATTAACCCTCCCTTTCTGGTGCATGATCCTAATCTCCCCACCTAGTGCCTAAATCTAACCTCTGCCTCACTGCACCCTAAATCTAACCCTCCCCCTTAGTGCCTAACCCTAATCCTCCCCCTAGTGCCTAACCCTAACAACTAACCCTAATGCTAACCCTCACCACAACCCTGCTGCTTACCTTCAGGATTCCGTCGGTCGGGGTGCCGGCGCCGGGATTCTGACAAGTATCAGGATTTCGGCACCGGCATTCTGAGAGCCAGAATCCCTGTGGTTGGTATATTGACCGCATCGCATTGTATGTAGCCCACAAATGCTGGAAAGCTTTATTTTTACACTGCAATTTAGATTTCAGTTAGGACAAGCTCCTCCCAAATATAACAAATTTTACATCTGCCCCATCTGCAGTGCAGCATGTTTTTACCAAGATACAAAGTTACAGTGCAATAGCCCTTTTATGCTTTGCTCTCAACTCAGCCCCAATATGAGTAGTGTAGCCAGTGGCATAACTAGGGCAGGGCATCCAGGGCTCATGCCCTGGGTGCCGTGAGACAGCCAGCGTGGGGGGTGCCGCCGGCCACGGTACAGGCCCTCCCTGGTCAGTTAGTGTAGTGCAGACTGCAGTGAGTGTCGTCCACACTACACAGTTCCACACGCACCGCCACTGGCACTGGGTAGTACACCTGTACTACCCGGTGGCGATGTTTGTGTTTCAGCAGCCAGTGAGAGTCAGACAGACTCTCATTGGCTGCTGCGTCCACTGCCAGAGCCAGGCTGGAGCTCACTCATGAGCTCTGCCTTCCGGCTCCTGCAATGTGTGATGGGAGAGACGTCATGACATCTCTCCCATAGTACTGAGCGTGGCGAGCAGGAGGATGGAGGATTCAGGTAAGTTAGTGAGTGTTTTGTTTCTGTCTGTTATGCACTACTGGCTGGGGGCACTAAGAAAGGCACTGTCTAAGGGGCACAGCATAGGGGTGATCACTACTGGGGGTACTGTATAAGGGGCACTACTGGGGGCCTTTATAAGTGGGACCACTACTGGGGGCACTGTAAAAGGGGCACAGCATAGGGTGGATCACTACTGGGGTCACTGTATAAGGGGCCCTACTGGGGGCCTTCATAAGGGGGACCACTACTGGGGGCATTGTATAAGGGGCACTACTGGTGGCCTGCATAAGGGGGACCACTACTGGGGGTCTGCATAAGAGGGACCACTACTGGGGGCACTGCATACTGGGGGCACTGTATAAGGGGCACTACTGGGGGCCTGCATAAGGTGGACCACTACTGGGGGCATTGCATAGGGGGGGCACAGTATAAGGGTGCACTACATGGGGCACTGTATAAAGGGCACTACTACATGGGGCACTGCTACTGGGGACATTGCATAAGGGGCACTACTACAGTGGGCATTGCAAGAGGGGCACTGCTACTCAGGGCATTAAGGTGCATATGTAATGGAAAGGATTGTTCCCAGAGTGAAGAGAAAGGGGTGTGTGGCATGTCGGCATGCCCCATTTTTCAGTGGCCATGCCCCTTGTTGCATGTGACCACGCCCATTGATTAGGCTCACGCGCTTTTAGCTCACGCAATTAGGGGGGAAGGGGGTTCCATATACCCTAGTTATGCCACTGAGTGTAGCAATATTTTACACAGTGCTTTTGTAGTTATAATGTAGAATATGACCTTTACTGAGTTTTGGCACTTTAATGATAAATTGTGTTTGTAAAATATTACATGCCAGTTAAATATGCTAATTGGTTAGGCAACATCTCCACTTTATCTCTCTCCAAGGCTTGACACATCTCCCTTAAAATAACATAAGGATTGCTCTGCTATTACTTATGGTGCAGATGGAATGGTATAATAAATAGGAAAAACCTTGCTTTAGGTAAGCATTGCATGAGGGAGCTTTTAGGACACAAAGATATTTTGGAAACTTTTGACTCCCATTATCAGTGTCATTCAGTATAAGAAACTTGATCCTAGCATCAATCAGACTTTCATTGCACAAAGCACCTTTACACAACTTTTTCAAAGCCTGCAGACTTGGCATTCTTTTTATGATTTTTTTTAAATTGTTTTTTAGGTTATTATCAAGATCTCCTTTACTGTCATATATGTTCATGTTTGAACAGATTTATTAATTCATGTTTCACATTTTATGCAACTTGCAAACTGAAGCACATTTATTTATTTACTACCAGTTATTTATATAGCGCACACATATTCCGCAGCGCTTTACAGAGAATATCTTACCATTCACATCAGTCCCTGCACATCTTATTATGATCCAACAATTCTGAATACCATTGTTTTAGAATCTATTAGAAGTACAGATGTGTCCTCCTACATCTATCCTTAATATGCCACGCAGCGCGACATGTCTGGCGTGATTGAGTCGCCAGGTCTCTTTCCACTCTAATGCCACCCTTCTATCTTACAACTGATGTTGGAACAATATGACTGATATGAGGCACATTCTAATAGCCGTGAGGGGAAGCAGTGGTCTACCTGTTCTGCCTGGGCGGGGAATTAAAATTAAATAGAATACACTACACATGTGAGAGATATTGTTACCTTACTTATTGAACGACCCTCGTAATATATAATTAAAGTTTCAATACAGTATTGGCAGTACATTCATTTATAAATCAATATGCATCTGACACATTTGGAATATGTCAGTGATATGTCTATCATCATATTAATGTTCAGATTCTAACAGAATTAAACTAATGTTAATTCTAACAAATTAACAGAATGATTGTTTTTTTAATCATATGCAAAGCTGAATAATGGAACAACATCAAGATATTTTGTGATATCTACATCATAGGCTCTGAATCAAGAAGTGTTTACTAGCTTTTACATTGATGGATAAAAATCAAATAATAACCAGTTGGCAGAAGCTTTATGTTGTTTGTTCAGTTAAAAATGTCTTCAGATTTTCGTCTTGCCACACATATTGAAAACTTTGTAGGCAAACCCATGCCAAGCTATCATACTCCAGCACAGATGCTGTGGAGACATTTTGAATGCAGAATGGGAACCTTATAAAGAACGTTGCTCATCGTGCTGTTTCTCACCAGTTACTTGCTTCCATTTAGTTGTATTGGTATTTCTAGTAGGCAGCTGCTTCAGCAAGAACTTCAATTGCCCATGCCTCTAACTTGGCAAAACCACATTATGGCTTTATATGGCCACATGATTGACATGCCATATCAAATTTACATACTGTATATCATAATGAAACATTTTAAATAATACATTTTTCCCAGTGTCATTTCATTAATCATTGTACAGTGATTTTCAATTTCTATCCCAGAAAACACATCAGTCATGTAAAATACAGGAAAACTTTGCCTACAATCCAGAATTTCTATGAAATAAATATATAACAGGATGAACATCACTCACTGTTATTGGCAAATATATTATGTATTGCCGTAAGCAGATTCAAACTGTCTGCTTAAAAGCAGAATTGATATGGGCTGCAGTGATCTCAGCAGATGCATTATAGTTTAAGGGATTAGAGAAAGCAGTTAAACTCAATTAGATTAATAAAATGAGTAATATAAAATGTGATATTTCAACTGTGAGCTGTAAGATGTGCAACAATGTAATGTACTCCACACCAATGTTATGCAACAGGCATAGGAGTAGTCTTCCCCTTTCTACAGCACAAAGCAATTTATTTATACTTCCATTCCCCCACAGTGACGCCAGAGATTAGGTTCTCACCTCACGGAGAAATGGGCCTGGATATTATTATTATTATTTATTTATATGGCGCCACAAATGTTCCGCAGTGCCTTACAAACCATATAAACAAGTTGTAGACAAGCGACTTACAGAACAATACAGTACAGGACCAGGACATGGATTGTATATATTGCTACATTAGTGACCATAACACCCAGATAAGCAACAGAGCATAAGCAGCCAAGTGTTAGGTGCCCTAGTGGTGAGTAAGAAGTAGATGAAACTAAAGTAGGTAGAAGTACAAGAGGTTCGAGAGCCCTGCTCATAAGAGCTTACATTCTAAAAGGGGAGGGGAAGACAAACAGGGGTGACACAGATGGGGAGGAAGGTGTATGTATCAGGGAGATAGAATGACAGCTGGAAGGCTTTGATGAAATAATGGGTCTTGAGAGCCCGTTTGAAGGATTGCAAAGAGGTGGAGAGTCTGATGGGGAGTGGGAGAGAGTTCCAAAAGTGGGGAGCAGTGTGGGCAAAATCTTGGAGGCGGGAGTGGGAGGAAGTAATCAGCTGGCTTGAAAGGCGGCGTGCATTAGTTGAACGATGAGAGCGGAGAGGAGAGCGAAGGGAGATGAGATCAGAGATGTATATGGGGGAAGATTTGGTGATAGCTTTGTAAGTGAGCGTAAGAACCTTAAATTGGGTTCTAAAAGGGAAGGGGAGCCAGTGGAGGGCTTGTAGGAGAGGGGAGGCAGATGTAGAGCATTTGGAGAGGAAGATAAGCCATGCAGCAGCATTAAGGATAGACTGGATAGGAGAGAGATGGGATTTGGGGAGGCCAAATAGGAGGTTACAGTAGTCCAATCTGGAGATGACCAGTCAGTGTATGAGGGTTTTTGTAGCATCCTGGGTGAGATAGGGTCTGATCTTAGAAATATTTTTGAGATGGAAACGACAGGACTGTGAAAGGTTCTGGATATGTGGTTTGAAGGAGAGGGATGAGTCCAGGATAACTCCAAGACAGCGCACTTTGGGGCTAGATGAGATAGTTATACCATCAATTGATAAAGAGATAGTGGGAAGTGAGATTATGTGGGAGGGTGGGAAGACAATCAGCTCTGTCTTAGACATATTGAGTTTAAGAAATCGGTGGGACATCCAGGAAGAGATGGCAGAGAGACAGTTGGAGATACGAGTCAGAAGAGAGGGGGAGAGATCAGGGGAGGAAATGTAGATTTGAGTATCATCAGCATAGAGATGATAATGGAGGTCAAAAGAGCTGATGAGTACACCTAGAGAGGAAGTATAGAGGGAGAATAGAAGAGGTCCAAGAACAGAACCTTGAGGGACACCTACTGTAAGAGTCTGTGGGGGGAAGAGGATTCATGAGAGGAAACTGAGAAAGATCGGTCAGAGAGGTAGGATGACAGCCAGGAGAGGGCAGTGTCACATAGACCAAGGGAGTGAAGGATATGCAGCAGTAGAGGGTGGTCCACAGTGTCAAAAGCAGCAGAGGGATCAAGGAGAATGAGAAGAGAGTACTGGCCCTTGGATTTGGCAGCAAGTAGGTCGTTGCTGACTTTCGTGAGGGCAGTTTCAGTGGAGTGGAGAGAACGGAAGCAAAACTGAAAAGGGTCAAGGAGGGAGTGGGAGGAAAGAAAAGTGGTAAGGCATTTGTAGACAATCCACTCAAGGAGTTTGGAGGCAAAAGGGAGGAGAGAGATGGGTCGGTAGTTAGAAAGAAGGTTAGGATCAAGGGTAGGTTTTTTAAGAATGGGGGAGACAAGGGCATGCTTGAATGCAGAAGGAACAGTGCCTGATGAGAGGGAGAGGTTAATGAGGTGGGCAAGATGGGAGCAGGCAGAAGAAGAGAGGAAGCGGAGGAGGCGGGAGGGGATAGGATCAAGGGGGGAGGTGGAAGGGGGGAGGACCGGATGAGGGCCATGACTTCCTCTCCAGATAGAGGGGAGAAGGATGTTAGAGTTGGTCAAGTTGATTGGGAGGGGTGATCTGGGAAAGGAGGAGGTGGAGAGCTGGGGGACTGGTTGGATATGATGTCCTGATGTATGGAATCAATTGTAGATGTAAAGTAGGTAGCAAAGTCAAGGGCAGAGAGGAAGGAGGGGAGACGAGGAGGGGGTGGGTGAAGGAGGGAGTTGAAAGTGGTGAAGAGACGCTGGGGATTAGAGGACTGAGAGGAGATGAGGATCTTGAAATATGACTGTTTAGAGAGGGAGAGAGCAGCACTATAGGATGAGAGCATAAATTTGAAATGGAGAAAATCTGCCTTAGAGCGTGATTCTCCACTGTCGCTCTGCGGTTCCTGAACACTTTTGCAAGTATCTGGTGCATTTGGAATGCCAGGGTTGAGGAGTAGATCTGCGAGTGTGAGTAGTGATCGCCGGAGCAACAAAGTCCATGGCAGAAGCAAGGGAGGCATTGTATAGGGAAGTGGCTTGGTCAGGGCAGGAGAGAGAGAGGATTGGGGAGAGAAGAGAGTCAAGCAGGGAAGAAAAGGAAACTGTGTCGATAGTGTCAATGTTACGCTTAGTGATGGTGGCTTTTGGAGGTAGAGAAGGGGAAGGAGAGAGGGACAGGTTAAGAGAGAAGGTGATGGTCAGAAAGCGGGAAAGGGGAATTGGAGTGATCAGAAATATCACATCGGTGAGTGAAGACCAGATCAAGCAAATGGCCACTCACATGGGAAGGTGAGGAGGTCCATTGGGAGAGACCAAGTGAAGATGTGAGGGTGAGGAGTTTGGAGGCAGAGGATTCTGTGGGGATATAAATTGGAATATTGAAGTCACCTAGGATAATGGAGGGAAGGTCTGAGGAGAGAAAGTGAGGGAGCCAGCAAGCAAAGTTGTCAAGGAACTTGGAGGGAGAGCCAGGGGGATGGTAAATGACAGCTACTATGAGGTGTACTGGGTGGAAGAGGCGTAAAGCATGGACTTCAAATGTAGAGAATGTAAGGGATGGTTCAGAGGGAATGGGTTGGTATGAGTAACCAGGGGATAGGAGGACCCCAACACCACCACCATGGCGACCCCCAGGTTGTGGGGTGTGGGAAAAGGTGAGGCCCCCAGAGGAGAGAGCTGCAGGAGAAGTGGTGTCAGAGGGTAAAATCCAGGTTTCAGTAATGGCTAGGAGATTCAGGGAGTTGGAGATAAAAAGGTCATGGGTTGGGACCAGTTTATTACAGACTGACCTGGCATTCCAGAGGGCACAGGATAGAGGGACAGAGGGCCTGATTCATAGCCGCTCGTAAGTGGCCGCTCGTTCGCTCCGAGCGAAGTTCGCACAACTGCGCATGCTACGTAATGCGCATGCGCCAACCAGTCAGTGCGATCGGAAATCGAGCTCTCGCCAAATAGCGAGTGCCTGCTAATTTGAGTGACAGGATGAGGTGTTTGTGGGTGGTAACAGGGGAAGGTGCTTGAAAACGGGGGGTGGAGATCCAAACGCAGGCGTGCCAAAAGGTCAAAATGGGCGTTTTAAGGGTGTGCATAATTAACAATGCAGCGTCATCGACCACATCACTTGGTTGTTTCTTAGCCTGAACTGTTCGCATGATTGCGGTAGGAAAATCCTACCACAAGCACTGTGAGCAGTTCAGACGCCTTTCGATGTACTGGATTAATCAAATAAATAGCGGAGATGATGTAGGATGCGAGCGGCCAGGGGGCGTCTTTACAAAATAGCGAGCGCATGTTTCGTTTGCTCGCTCAGACATAGAGGCGTCAACAAACCGCAAAGAGTGAGCGCTCAATTTAAATAGCCGGCCCCTTTTTCTGAACGAGCGAGCGCAAATAGCGTCCGGCTCTGAATCAGGCCCAGAGTTTTTTGTAGAGATTTGGATGAGATTATCAGGGTTGCTATAGTGTGGAGGTGAGATTAGTTTGGGGGACCGAGATATATAGAGTGTAGCGTTGGTGCGGTCTCCAGTGCTAGAAGGGGAACCAGCAGAAGGTGGGCAGGAAGGGTGCTTAATGATATGTGGATAGATATGGGCTGAAGTGACTTGGGGGGGTGGGAGGAGGGATTAGCAGTGAGGTTGTAGGATCCTGGTGGTGTATAAGAGAATGAAAATGGAGTAATGGGAGAAGATGGGGAGGGAGGTAAACAGAGGAGAGGAGATAAGGGGAAGAGGAAGAGGAGGAGACAAGGGGGAAAGGATAAAGGTGGAAGCAAGGGGCAGAACAAAAGATTAGGTAGACACTGAGTGAAGGTGGGAGTTGAAGAAAACATGGTAATAGTAAGGATGATGTGAATAGGGGAAGAATAAGTTGAAAGTAGGAATGAAGAAAGAATGTAAGAGAGTGCAGATTCCCAGAAATGCAAAAGTAAGAGTACAGTGTGGGAAAAGTGTGTATGTAAAACAAAAGTTTATCATTGAGTATAATAAAAGTGGAGATTTGGTGGGAGCAGAAATTAAATAATAAAATATACAGTGGTTGGAACTAGATGATATAAGACTTAGAAACAGAGCTAAGGTAAAAGAACATTATTATAGAGGTAAACTGACATTAACACAGATAAGTATGCATTAGGATTATATGTAAAGCACAGAGCCAGCAGAAATTGTAGCAGGGGGGGCACCAGGTTTATGCAGCCACCAGACAGGGAGTTCAGTGATGAATGTCCTGGTTATGTATCCACAGGAGCTAGTAGTATGGAGAATGTGAATTCACAATTGTTCATTCCACTTTGTCCAATTAATGTTTGGGTTGCTGTTTGATTGTAGATTGGTGGGTTTCCCTCTGTTTAACGCTGATATAACGCCAATAATCGATTTTAAAATTTAATTGGCACTTTTAAAATCGGGCACTTAGAAGATAGGGTACCAGCCAAAGGCTAACCAGCCTTACTATGAACCTTACATAGGAGACCTGGCATGTGAGGCCACTGATTACTAACTACCCCCAAAACACTCCCACTAGTATTGCCAGCAATAAATTACCTTAAACAAACAAATAGCACATACCATTAAGCTAGCATCTGGGTCTATATATCTAAAAGCTTACAAAGGACTAAAAAACTATGTTCCAAACCATCATCTACAGATAATATGCATTGATAAACTACTTAATTTAACATTACTTCTAAGTTAATTGTTCAGAGCAGTAGTCAAATAACTAGTACAGCTGAGGCAGGGATATAATATGCCACACTATAACCATGGTTGTTAATACTATAGTAATTATTCTAATAGCTTTCACAGGTGTGTTTTAACAGGATTTGGATAATTATAATTTGGATACTTAGGATATATTTACTAAAGAGTGAGTTTTTAGAGGTGGAGATGTTGCCCATAGCAACCAATCAGATTCTAGCTATTATCTCCTATAAGGTGCTAGATTAGGGGTGGACAATAAACGCCCCCCCCAGCTGTTGTAGAACTACACATCCCAGCAGGCCCTGCCACAATTTAGCTATGTGGCCATGCTAATACTGTTGCAAGGCATGCTGGGATCTGTAGTTCAACATCAGCTGGAGGGCCTCTTATTGCCCACCCCTGCACTAGATAAATTAAGATAAATAAAGTAGAATCTGATTGGTTGCTATGGGCAACATCTCCACTTCTAAAATCCCACATTTTAGTAAATATACCCCTTATAGCTCACAGTAAGGGTCTTGCTTCCTAGTGATGACTTATTTTCAAATGTAATTTATATTGCTATAAATATTCTATTTAGCATCAAATCATCTACATGGTCAGTGGCATAACTACTGCCCCCGCAGCCCCCGCGGTGGCTTGGAGGCGCCGGGTAGCTTGAGGGCGACGGGGGCAGTGGTTACTCCACTGCAACTGTGAGCGCTGGCCTCTGAAGTGATCGGAGGCTAAGGAAGCCTCCGATCACTCCAGAGGCCAGCGTTCCCAGTAATGCAGTGCGCGGGTGATGTCATGACGTCACCCGCGGCCTGGGGAGCCTGCGCGGCTGCGTCTGCTGGATCTATTTAGATCCAGTCAGTGGGACAGCAGGAGAGACAGCCCAGGTGGCAGTGCGCAGAGTCAGGTAAGTACAAGGGGGGAGGGAAAGGCCACAACAACAGGGGGCACCACTTGAGGGGCACAACTACAGCGGGCACTACTAAAAGGGGCACAACTACAGAGGGCACTACTAGAAGGGGCACAACTACAAGGGGCACTAGTTGAAGGGGCACAACTACAGGGGGCACTACTAAAAGGGACACAACTACAGGGGGCACTACTAAAAGGGGCACAACTACAGAGGGCACAACTACAGGGGGCACTACTAAAAGGGGCACAACTACAGAGGGCACAACTACAGGGGGCACTACTAAAATGGGCACAACTACAAGGGGCACTACTAAAAGGGGCACAACTACAGGGGGCACTACTTGAAGGGGCACAACTACAAGGGGCACTGCATATGGGCACAACTACAGGGGGCATTGCATAAGGGGCACTATTACAGGGGGCATTGCATAAGGGGTGCTAGTACAGGGGGCATTGCATAAGGGGCACTAGTATAGGGGGCATTGCATTTTGGGGCACAACTACAGGGGCACTGTATAAGGGGCACTAACTTGATGCACTCAGTTTACAGGTTATAAACTATGTTCCCAATAATCTGGCTCTACATGGACATAAAAACTGTGCAACCAGTCTTGAGCTGAGGTGACAGACTGGTAGGAGCAGAGAGGAGGGTTGGTGAAGTAGATCTGTCAGGGTGGGATATAATGGGCATTACTGTTTGGCATAATGTGTATTTGGCATTGCTGTGTGCACAATGTGCTATTAGGGGCAATACTGTGTGGCATAATGTGTTATATGTGGCATTACTGTGTGGCATAATGTGTTGTATGTGGCATTACAGTGTGGCATAATGTGAAATAGGGGCATTACAGCATGGCATAAATTTGTTAGAAGGGCATTACTGTATGTCATTATGTGTTATACATGGCATTATTGTGTGGCATGTGTAAGGGGCATTGCTGTGTGGCATAATGTGTTGTAAGGGGCATTCCGGTGTGGCATAATGTGTTGTAAGGGGCATTCCGGTGTGGCACACAGTGTTATAAGTGACATTACTTAGTGTGTCATAATGTGTAAGGCACATTACTATATCATGTAACCACACACCTTAAACGTCGTCTTTGGGTGCGTTTAATCTTTGGGTGGAGGGGGGCGCCTGAAACTTTTTTGGCATGGGGGAGCAAAATTTATAGTTACGCCACTGTACATGGTGGTTTGATTAGTCCTCTTTTGTTAATTTAATAGAGGAAGTTTGGTTGCACATAAGTTCAGATGCACATAATAGAATTATTTATTGTTTTTGCATGTGGACATGTGCATAAGGAAGTGTAGCAACATTTTGAAAAGTGTGATCAGAAGCAGAGTGAAAAGGATTGTATACTTGATAACATTTGTATTTATAAAATCATCTACCCATCCACTCAAACCACCCATGCCCACTTATTGGGGGAGTATGTCCCTTTTTAAGCAAATCCTGCATCATGGTCATTATTGACAAAAACTGCCAAATATCATATAAAGCATCTGCACAAATACACCACAGCGTGCACTAATGTGCTGTGGTCAGGGACAGGTTGGGCCTGGGAGCAGGGTCTTGTGCACCACAGGCCACACCCATATTGATGGTTTTGGGCAATTGTATCCAACTGGCCAGTTATTGCTTTATGTGGCCGCCGAGAAGGCGGGCCTGAGTGCAGGTTAGAGTTGTCATATACAATTTATGATGGAGCAGAGCCGCTGTGCTGACTCTGCACAGTCGCAGCAGAATGAATCTGTATGAATCAGTGCAATACCACCCCCTAGCTAATACTATTCAGATTGGCTTCATCTGCTGCTTCACACTTGGCAATATAACTTGTAATCAAGGTGAATAATGCATGCACCGTAGGAGCTTTCAGAAATGTTCACACATGCACAGTTGCAAAATATTACTCAACTACGTGAACATTGACATTGCATGCAGAACATGTGCAACTCAGAATCAGGCCCTATATATGGAATGAAATATGATTTAGCAGTCTATTTACCAATCCTTGGATGGAGATACAGTGAATGGAAATAAAGTCCCAACCAATGAGCTCCAGGCCACCCCATGAAAATAGGTCCACAGGACCCACTGCAGTGCAGGTAGTGGTGACAGGAAAAAAACACTTTTATTCCTGTCACCACCCCAGCATTCCGAAGCCCTGTACTATCTAACCTAACGGCCGCCAGAATCATTGCCCTAAGCGCTAAGCCCCGCCTCTAATTTGCGCTAGGCTCTGCCTCGAAAGTACTATTTCCAGGATGCCCGAAGCTGAGCCCCCTGGTCTTTTAAAGTTCCGCCCACTTACCCCTCCAACGTACTGAAGCCGGGCACTAGTCTACCTAACCATAGAAGGTCCCGCAAAGAGAGCTGTAAGAAATAAAACCTGCAATGCCAGAAAAAAAATAAAAAATAATATGTATAAGCACACAAGCTATTCCATCACACTGAATTATTTACAGTGCAGGCACCTCAGTGTCATTTTTAAATTCAAGATGCCCGCCACCTGAACGTGCCCTCTGGCTGGCTTATATAAGCCACTGCAAGGCAATGACTGCCAGTCCGTCAGCAGGGAAAGAACGTGCAAGAGCTCCCAAAGACGGAAGATGCCGGAAGCCCTGGGGATGCGGTGGCCTTAAAGCTCTTTTGCAAGGCTGACAGGGAGGTGGCAGCCATTCAAAAGAGCTTAAAGGTTGCTGTCACTCAGGTGAAGATGCCCGGAGGCCCTGGGGAGGCAGTGGTCATGTATAAAAGCTAGAAGGCTGCTGCCCCACAGGTGAAGATGCCGGGAGCCCTGGGAAGGCAGCAGCCATGTAAAAGAGCTTAAAGGCCGCCGCCCCCAGGTGAAGATGCTGTATAATACATTTTTATTAAAACATTAAGTGTCTTTATTTTAATATTTTCTTTACAGGCGGACCACAGGTGCCAGCAGGCCCTTAATGTCCGGGCATGTAGGCACTTGTCGTTCTCCAAGTGCAGTGGGACCTGTAGGCCACCTGTAAAGAACAATATTATCATACCATGACCCCGCACTAACTGCCACCAGGGATGTGGGGCATAGCACTGGGCTTTCAGTCTAGTGCTGGTTGTTGCTCGGGAGGGGGGACTCCATTTAATTTTTGGGGGATTCCCACTTTCCGAGGAATTCCAGCTCTGGGCTTACTAGTTTAGTGGTGGTTAATGTGATGGAAGGGGGATCCCACACTGAGTGTACCCTCTGCGATGGCATTATCCCCCTGGCTGGTTCAGCCTGGTGCTGGTTACTGTTAAATAGGGGGAACCCTACGCTGTTTTTTTGTTTTATAGGGGTGGTGTTAATCAGCCAGTGCTTCCCCAGCCATTAACCTCACCGCATGTCACTAGTCAGAAGAGAATCTGGCAATATTCCTAATGTATGAACAGAATGATAAATTATGGTCGTAACACATCGGCTACCATGATTCACATTACCATGCTGTGACTGCCATGGTGTGATGGTGCATTTCACGCATCATGCCATGGGCAAAATATGATGATGCAAATTGTGTCACTGTGCTGCATGTAGAGCACGATGGAACTTATTGCCTAATTAAGTCTCATCTGACATTACTTCACCAGCTCTCTTCCTCAAAGCAAAAGCATTGTAATTAAAAGCTTAACATGTACAAATGTGGCACATAACATGTTACCAAATACATTTACTTTTACTTAAGAGATAAAGTACGTTTTAACAACCATTCATTTAGAAACAAAATGGAATGCTTGCAATTAATATAGAGGGATACATCTTTTTACTTTTATTGGCCTATGCTGTATGTTTTTGACAGCCAATTAAGAGATTCTGCATTAACATTGTGCACTATACTGGTTGTGGTTCTTAAATGCTTTTGTGTTGGATAAATTATTTTCACATGGCACTGACTGTCACTCTTATACAAGCCTCAAGTTTATCCAATGCCCAGGAAATATTGCCTGGTAACAGTGTGGGTGAACCACAGCAGCAACAGTACCACTTCCAGTGCCTTTTATTTAATTGATATAAAGGATCCTGTAGCTTAATTTACCTTTAATAGAGCATAATTTAAATGCAGGTGATACAGAGTTAATTGCAGTAATGGCATAGAAATATGGTTACAATGAACTCAAAAGCGTTGAGTTAATAAGAGCTAAGCAGTTCACAGATTGTTCATGAGAATCCCTGCGGATTCCACTTAATACTCTCATTCATTTTATTAATCATTAGTACTAGTAATTTTTTATTTACAGTATATACTTCCATAGTGTATTATTAAATTGTTCTCACAAGAAAATAAATCTATATGCATGCATCCAAATATTTTTATTATATTTTTTTACAGACGTGCGCCAAACCCAGGTTTTGGTTTTGGTTTTGGATCCAGATTCATCTTCATATCTGGTTTTGGCTTTGCAAAACCACCCATACGTGTTTAGGTTTTGGATCTGTATTTATTTATTATTATTTTTTTTAAAAACAGCTAAAGTGACGTCGATTTGACCTGTTAGCATGCAATCTCTAGCCCAAGTTCAGTTTTTAAGGTCGAGTTTCGAACTGCGGGAGGATCCGAACCGTGACTCGGTTCAACTCAGTACCACAAAGTGAGTCCGAACTCAGTTGGACTTGGAACCCCTAACTTCGTTTGTTGTTGGTTCTCTGAGGACTGTACCCACACATATTTTTTATAGTCAGTCTCTTATAAAAGCTCCAGGTAAGGAGCAAAACGCGTCGACGAAGGGGTTAACCATCCATATACCACTTGCGTGTTTCCAAGATTTCCTGGTCAGTCACCGCTACAAGCTAAGATTGCTTTTCTAACAAGAACATCCAAAACACATGCAGAGGACAGTGTACATGGAGAGGTGGACCCGATAATTAAGGTGGTTACTACATTACAGCAACCACTGTCCACACCAATACCGTGGCCTCCCACATTGTGGAAAATCCACACCAAATGAGAGCACGGAGCTTATGCCAACAAGCCAGCTCGGACTAAATTCCAAATAAATATATAAAGGTTCCTTGGACTATTTAAAATAAAATTCCATTGAGGAACTACTGAACCACAAGTTGTATTAGTACACATATATAGTAATCATGTTAGTAGGATGTTTTTTATACTCATACAATTGTAATGTTTAGTGTGTTGTTAGTATGTTATTATTAACTATTAAAAAATGTTGAGCATTGTTCCATGACAGCAGCTATAACAATTTGTGTCATCATACAAACACTGAAAATGTGATAAACATTTTGTTTTTAACTTAGTATATTCCCCCAGAGCCTTCTTTCCATCCATAAAAACATCCAATTTTGGCTAATATGTCCATGAGAGTGTGTTTCTGTTGTTCTAGTGAACAGTAGCTTCATATTTTCAAATTAGGCTGTGAAGCAATTCATGCTGTGTGATCAAATCATTTGTCGCTTGCACAAATTTCCAAGGTTTGCAAGAATTGGCAAATTGCAGTCAAGGACAGTAAATGAGGGAATAAAGAAAAAGGCACATTAATATATATATATATATATATATATATTGTGATAGGATCACTGGTAAAGTGGTCTGTGGCAGGTACATTTGTCCCAGATTCCTGTCTTTTGTGTTTTAAACCCACAGGAGAAAGTCTGCAGTGTAGCAGGCTTGAGTTTCGGCTTTTTGAAAAGCCGGTTTGGGACCTGGGGGTTGTGGATGAGAAGAGAGGGAGGGCTCCACCCACGGCCACTCCAGGTTTTGGTTCTCGCAGCCTGGTAACAGGCTTGTTAGTTTTCCACCTGAGAGTGGCCAATATAAGCCTAGTGTGTTTAGGGCTGATTGTCTCACCTGGGAGAGCAGACAGGGAGTTTGCTCAGAGACACTTGAAAACCTAACTGTGAGTCTTGTGCTATGCCTTTTGTTGCTGGTGAGGGCATTAGGCCAGGTTCTGGTAGTGAGGGAACCACCTGTGAAGTTAGTGCCCCGACAGGGCTAGGATTTATGTTTATGTTTTCTTTATGTTATTTCTGACATTTGTACAATAAAGACTGGCGCCGACCAGCTTGTACTCGCATCCAGACTGGTGTGCTGCTTCCCTGCTGCTGTGTGTGAGGGACCTCCTAATCTGACTGTGTCACAATATGGTGGAGAATGCGGGCACCCACACACACTGAAGTTGCAGCAAGAGGGAAACTTTCCATTTAAAAATTAAAGGGACAGACACCCAATTTGTGAGTGTGGAAATAACGCTGTGTCCTTGGAGTCCCATAGAGGAGGCGTCAGCCCATGCTCAGAGATGCAAGGTTCAGCTTCCAACCTACACCCCAGGACAATATGGAGGACATTATTAAGGCCTTGCTCCAAGCTACAGCAGCTCAGCAGGAATCTACCAGAGCTAGTTCATGTCTTTAGCAGGCTGGGTATACCTAAGGAGATACTAACTGACCAGGGTACACCGTTTATGTCAAAAGTCATGAAAGAATTATGTTGTATGTTCAAAATTGAACAGTTAAGAACTTCGGTTTATCACCACTAAACCGATGGGCTGGTCGAGAGGTTTAACAAGACGTTAAAACACATGCTTAGGAAAGTGGTTGACAAGGATGGTAGGGATTGGGATTACTTATTGCCGTATTTATTGTTGGCCATCAGAGAAGTTCCCCAGTCCTCCACCTGGTTTTCACCCTTCGACTTGTTGTATGGGAGACACCCAAGGGGGTTACTAGACATTGCCAAAGAGACATGGGAGGGGCAGTCTAGTCCTTACAAAACAGTGATTGAGTATGTTTCTCAAATGCAGGAGAGAATTGCTGCGGTAGTGCCAATAGTGAGAGAGCACCTGGAACAGGCTCAACAGGCACAGCAGAGGGTATACAACCGCAATGCTCGGTTACGCAGCTTTGCTCCTGGGGACAGAGTGTTAGTATTGGTTCCCACTGTGGAAAATAAACTTTTGGCTAAATGGCAAGGGCCCTTTGAAATCTTAGAAAGAGTGGGGCAGGTCAATTACAAAGTTTACCAGCCGGGGAAAAGAAAGCCGGAACAGATACCATATAATCTGTTAAAGCCCTGGAAAGATAGAACGGTACTGTCGGCCGACCGAGCCCCTCCAGTAAATCCAGGGCCCTTAGTTCCCGAAGTGACCGTGGCAAAAACCCTGTCGGCAATTCAACAACAAGAGGTCAAGGAGTTTCTGATTAGAAATAGGGTGCTGTTCTCTGACGTACCTGGGAAAACCTCGGTCTTTAAACATGACATCATCACTGACCCAGGGGTTAAAGTTAATCTCAAGCCCTATAGGTTACCAGAAGCACAAAGAGAATCGGTGTCGAAAGAAATTAAAAATATGCTAGAGTTAGGGGTTATTGAAGAATCACATAGTGAATGGTCAAGTCCCATTGTGTTGATTCCAAAGCCCGACGGGAGTGTGCGTTTCTGCAGTGACTTCCGAAAGTTGAACAGCGTTTCAAAATTCGATGCCTACCCGATGCCAAGAGTGGATGAACTGATTGAGAGACTAGGGACGGCAAGGTATTTAACCACTCTTGACCTAACCAAAGGGTATTGACAAGTACCGTTAACCGAGAGCGCCAAACAAAAGACAGCTTTTTCAGCGCCAGAGGGCTTGTTTCAGTACAAGATGTTGCCCTTCGGGCTACATGGGGCACCTGCTACCTACCAAAGAATGATGGACAGGATTCTAAGGCCCCATAGACGGTATGTGGCTGCTTATCTGGATGACGTGGTCGTTCATAGTCCTGATTGGCAGTCTCATTTACCCAGGGTACAAGCAGTGTTGGACTCCATCTATAAGGCAGGTTTGACAGCCAACCCAAAAAAGTGTTGTCTAGGCATGGAGGAAGTAAAATATCTGGGATACACCATTGGCAGAGGCCTGATAAAACCTCAGCTCAATAAAGTTGATGCCATACAAAACTGGCCACGGCCTCTGAATAAGAAGCAGGTGAGAGCCTTCTTGGGAATTACGGGGTACTACAGGAGGTTTATACCCAACTTTGCCACCATGGCAGTCCCACTGACAGACCTGACCAAAGGCAAACAAAAAGTCATGGTAGAATGGAGTCCTGAGGCAGAGAAAGCTTTTCAGGAGTTGAAAGTAGCATTGTGTTCCCAACCAGTCCTGATGACTCCTAATTTTGAAAGGGAATTCATAGTACAAACCGATGCATCAGAAGTAGGTATAGGAGCGGTCCTGTCCCAGAATAAGGAGGGTGAGGAACACCCTATTTTCTATCTTAGCAGAAAGTTGAATGTACATGAGAGAAACTATGCCACAGTGGAGAAGGAGGCGTTGGCCATAAAGTGGGCGTTAGAGGCTCTCAGGAACTACTTGGTCGGAAGAAAGTTCAAATTGATCACTGACCATGCCCCTCTGAAGTGGATGTCTGAAAATAAGGACAGTAATGCGAGAATTACAAGATGGTTCTTGGCGTTACAAACTTTTACATTTTCAGTGGAACACATGCCAGGAAGCCAGCTGGACAATGCTGATGCATTGTCACGCGTTCATTGTTTGGGGGCTTCAGTTGTTCCGCCCCACAGGTCGAAACAAAGGGGGGGGATATGTGATAGGATCACTGGTAAAGTGGTCTGTGGCATGTACATTTGTCCCAGATTCCTGTTTTTTGTGTTTTAAACCCCCAGGAGAAAGTCTGCAGTGTAGCAGGCTTGAGTTTCGGCTTTTTGAAAAGCCGGTTTGGGACCTGGGGGTTGTGGATGAGAAGAGAGGGAGGACTCCACCCACGGCCACTCCAGGTTTTGGTTCTCACAGCCTGGTAACAGGCTTGTTAGTTTTCCACCTGAGAGTGGCCAATATAAGCCTAGTGTGTTTAGGGCTGATTGTCTCACCTGGGAGAGCAGACAGGGAGTTTGCTCAGAGACACTTGAAAACCTAACTGTGAGTGTTGTGCTATGCCTTTTGTTGCTGGTGAGGTCATTAGGCCCTGCCAAGTTCTGTTAGTGAGGGAACCAACTGTGAAGTTAGTGCCCCGACAGGGCTAGGATTTATGTTTATGTTTTCTTTATGTTATTTCTGACATTTGTACAATAAAGACTGGTGCCGACCAGCTTGTACTCGCATCCAGACTGGTGTGCTGCTTCCCTGCTACTGTGTGTGTGTGTAAGGAAGGAGTCCCCTACCCAGGAGAGGGACCTCCTAATCTGACTGTGTCACAATATATATATATATTACATTGCATCATTTTTGCAATAAGTGTGAAAGTATTTAAAGTTACTGTTTTAATTCATGTACATCTACTGTTGATCAACGATTTTGTCATTCTTTTAAAAACAATTAAAACCTAAAACACTGAACGATTTACATAATATGACACATTGAGGGTTTTTAATGTCAGATAGTGTCCGAACGAAGTGTTGGCTGTTGACATGGAGGAGAAGCAGCCCAAAACTTCTTTCCTGTTCCTCAGTGCCAGTGATGGGATGTTAGAGACATGCTGGCCACAAGGTGCTTCCATTGGACATGTAGTTGTTGCATAACATAACATATGAGAATTATCCCTATAAAATAGCATCAGGACAGTCCAGATTTGAGAGCTTTGTCCAGATGTTCTGATTAGAACTGCGTTGTACCATGGGCTAGAGGCTTGAGATGTATGTACATTCACTGCTGCTCTAATTAATAGAGCAGCTGTGAATAGTGCCACACGTACTGCCACTGGTGTGTGTGGTTGTGAACCCCCTGGTTCTGAGAGGAAATACAGTACTGGACCACCATGGTAAATACTGCACAATTATTATGCTCTAACTGCACTGGCGGACTCTAACTCACTTGGTTGTCTTCACCAGTGACCCCTCCAGTTGGGATATGGGTTCGCTGCACCAAGTGAGCAGATTGCGGCCCTCTTGACAGGTACCTGGGAGTGACAGGAAGACCGGAAACTATATTTAAGAGCGTAACCACTTAGAACCCTAGAAATGTATTAACAATAGGGAATTAAATGGTTACTGGAGATGACCCAGCTGCAGCCTTGCTCTGAGGAGCACTGGGAATGTAGACACAGGAGTGTACAGAGGATTGTAGAGATCCTGTCACAGACTTGCACTGAGAAACACAAGGAATGTAGACACAGGGGTGTACTGGGGATTGTAAGAGATTCAGTCACAGGCTTGCTCTGAAGAACACAGGAAAGTGTAACACAGGAATGCACTGAGAAGTTTTTAGGGATCCAATCGCAGGTTTGCTCTGAAGAACACAGGAAAGTGTAACACAGGAATGCAATGAGAATTGTTTGGAATCCAGTTGCAGGTTTGCTCTAAAGAACACAGGAAAGTAGAACACAGGAATGCATTGAGAATTGTCAAGAATCCAGTCGCAGGTTTGCTCTTAAGAACACAGAAAAGTGTAACACAGGAATGCACTGGGAATTGCTAGGAATCCAGTTGTAGGTTTGTTCTAAAGAACACAAAAAAGTGTAACACAGGAATGCATTGAGAATTACTAGTAATCAGCATGAAAGCTGACACCCGTAACACAGGGAGGCAGATAGGGAACTGAACAGCACAATAATAAACAACACAAAAGCTATTACATGAAGAACTGGAGTTCAGTGAGAGAACTGAAGTGACATGCTAGGAGTCAGCATGGGAGCTGATGCAAATAACACTGGAGGACAGCAAGAAGGCTGAAGCAACACACTAAGGATATTATATGGAGAAACACTGGTGAGAATAACAATCACTGGAACAGCGAAGTTGAACAGCAATTTCCTGTTCCTGGAGTCAGACTAAATACCCCTGGGTAGCTGGCCATTGGATCAGAGAATCAGCTGAGTGACCACAGGACTATCATTGTGAGAGACTAGTCAGGTGATATGGCCCAACATGGCTACTCCCATGCCCGGCACCCAGGGAACCAGGATGCATGCATGGAAGCCCTAGCAGACCCCGGGGAGAATACTCAACCTCCACTCGGAGCGACTGAACACCTAAGCTCAAGGACATCGGCACGAAGGTGAGTAGCGGCCGATCCCAGGCCACATCCTGACATTCCTATTTTGGCTGGACAGTCTTGATTTATGGGGAATGTCCCGCAGTCAAGATGTTTAGGGGTCTATTTACTAAGCTTTGGATGGAGATAAAGTGAACGCAGATAAGTTACCAGCCAATCAGCTCCTAATTGTAATTTTTCAAACACAGCCTGTGACATGGCAGTTAGGAGCTGATTGGCTGGTACCTTATCTCCAGTAATTTTTTTCTCCATCCAAGGCTTAGTCTTAGTTTTCTCCATCCAAGGCTTAGTCTTATTTGCATTAGGTTGGGAGGTATTTTCATAAAAACACCATAAAAGTGGTCTTTATATGTAAAAACACAGACCGGTGATGTTGCTACCCCCACCGGTGTTATGGCAATGCACAATATATATGCAGTCACGGCCCCAACATGGTGTACACATGTCACCCCATCCCGAATCAACAATCGGCTGTTGTAGGTAGGGGTTCAAATCCCGACAGCGGCAGCCCGAAATGGCTGAAAATCCAGACTGCACTAAGTTGAGTATAAACTAACCTAACCTCCCCCCCTAACCCTAACCCTCCCTTAAGGGTACCTAAATCTAACCTCCCCCCCAGTGTCTAACCCTAATCCCCCCTCTAAGTGCTTAAACCTAACCCCCTTTCCCCGCTGCCTAAACCTAAGTCTCCCGGGGGGGTGCCTAACCCTAAGCTCCTGGGGGGTACCTAACCCTCTCCCCCCCACGGTGGCTGTCCGCACCCAGGACCCGGCTCACCTTCGATCGGTAAGCCGGGTGTCGGGCTCCTGGTGTAGGTAAAATGGCAGGGATTTCGATGCCCTTGCTGGGATTAGACAGTCGGGAAGCCGGCGGATGGGATTCCGTCCATCGGCTTCCCGACTGCTTCCCATAGGCAGGTAGGGTACATATTCGTATCTGCTTCTAAATTTTTACTGTTAGAAAGCTCTTCACACTAATATGAGCCCATGCAGGTACATGAAAGTTGCCAAATTTCACCCAGTGTGTGAGCTGAGGGAAATCCATCAGTCTATGGAATCCCAAGTCTTTATAGACATATGGCAGAGGAGAACAGGGCAAAGTCAGGACTACTCAGAGTGACAGGTCACTGTGTCTAATCTCACAAGGTCTGCGCATCATATCTCCTCCTAGATGCCCCAGTGACTCGCAGCCTATGTCACAGTAATGCCAATAAAAAGAGGAAAATGGTAAGGAAATTAATACAACTGCAGACAAGAGCGCTGAGTTTTGCAAACAACTCCAATATGATTCACATTAGCACTGTATAGAATATACTGTTCTGAGGTTGTAAATGAACAGTAAGAAGGGTGTACAAGGCATATTAAAGAGTCTTCAAATAAATGACTTTCAAATTACATCATTAATTCTGCTCTTACTATTTATTTCATGCCACTCCAGGTAAATTTATAACTGCCTTATGCAGATAATTAGAGTGCAACCAATAAGAGAGACAACATTTTCAATAAGTCACCCATTTGTTTTACCATTCTTTTTGTTAACTTATCTTAACCTAAGCCTAGAAATGAACACACTGACAAATGTAATGCAATTAAAGAGGTCACAGACAGAATTTATTGATCGAATTGAAATTAGAAATAGGTGGCAGGAAGAAAGCAGTGCTCCGAGGCCACAGCCCTATGGAAATCAATAATAAATAACAGGGGCGGATCCCCGCCCTGCGCAGCCCGACCTGAGGAAGTACCATCCCACCTTAATTGGCACAGCCTCGGCCCTTCCCTTGGACAGGGACCAGGTCCCCCCTTTGGGCGGTGACCAACTTGCCGCTCTCAAAGGAAAGAATGCTCCCCAGGCACTCCTGCGCTAAATAATAGGCCGCCCAGGAGCACTGCTTCCCGCCAAAGCCCGGTTCATAGAACCAGGCCCGCCACCAAACTGTGACCCTTTGAGACCTACAGGAAACTGCAGAGGTCGCTGATAAAGAGCTCTAGCCCCACTCCCGTGAGGTGTACCCCATCAGGCCTAAAGAAGCTCTCCTCGTAACGCAACGTATGATGCGGCCCCCCATGCTAAGGACAATATGGCCAATTGCCATATTGACCTTTCCGCGAACTCCATCCAATGCCTTGCCAGTCTGGGGTCCACGCCAAAATCGACATGGGACAATGTCCGACCATGTGACGCTGACGTTGGGCCAACGGTTAACAAGCACTTGCAAGTCATTCCTAATAGAGTGTATCAGCTCAATGCCCTTGCACGTGCCCAAATCGCTCCCCCCCAAGTGAATGACCACCCAGTCATCTTCTGCCATCCATAAGGCATCCAGCAGGCGCTTACGGCGCATACCACGAAACCCAGCCAATGGACGTCACTTGCACCCAACAAATGCGGGGCCTGCAATGCTAAGGGGTGCCCAAAATTTGAATGACCACACCCGACAGTTAGCATTCCTGGGCAACCCTGCAAGAAAAGTTACCCAGCCAGAAATTCATTCTTACATAATAACACTACCAGAAATTAATTCTTACATAATAACAAACTAACCCACGGGAAGGGAAACAAATAGTTGGGTGACCCATCTGAAGATGAAAAACAGCAAAACCTCTTTGAGGGCAAAAAGCTGAAAATCCTTTCAGAATCCCTAGCGGCAGTAGGCATGAGGCCCCTGGGTTTCCCAACAAACTCGCAAGAAGCGCAGCTACTTAAGCAACTTATCCCCACATAAATAAGTTTTATAAGCTGATGACTTCCACCAACCCAACTTTTGTAAGGTGTCGACCGAAGCACCATCAACCGCTGCGCAAGTTGCTGCCCCTATCCTACATGAATGCGTCCCAAAATGTTCTGTGGGCAAGCCTAAAGCGAATAAGACAATTCTGAAACAGCCTTGTAAACTGAAACCTGGACAAAGGTGTAAGATTAACATGGATAAGTCACTGCGCACCCCCTGGCGGGCGAAGAGTATTAAATCGCCCCGCCAGAGCAACTGGACAAATTACTACATCTGAATGTTCTGTGATAGAAATCCAACGCCCCCCACCAAGTTGATCTGTCTTGGACCTATGTATTTTACGCAATATCAATGTCGGCTTAATTACCACGTGTTTAAACATTAGACCCGTCGATGTGGAAGTTTTATTAGATGCCACGAGCTCACCGATTCTAAACGCCCCAAAATATGCTAATGAAAATTCTAAACTAAAAAGGGGGCGATTCATATTCGACTAACGCAACCCCCGATACTGCCACAATCAAATCTTTAAGTAGGGCCGGGTCAACTGGTCTACGTGCATCGCCTGTGCTAGGGTGTTCCCTCGCCCACCCCTTCATCGCCTTGATTAGAAGGAACGAATTTGTGGGATCTGCCATACCATGCAACTTAGAAAAGTAAGCGATACCAGATAGCACTGCAGACATAGCCGCCTTAGAACGACCCCCTTCCTGCCAGTTCCAAATAAACTCTGCCATACAGTCATCAAACCGTCTTACCTCCCCCACGCTTGGAAGCCAAGAAACCCTGCCAAGCGTCCCAAGCCGCTTTGTAGGTCTTTAATGTGCCAGGGGCCAGAGACCTCAGTGCGAAGACTCTGATGCCGGCACAACAATCTGCCCGACATGGGAGGGGCAGGTTAAACCATGAAGAGAAGCGTAAGGAGCGAGCGAACGAAACCTGTCCCACTGTAAACGAGATAAGGAATCTGCTATCTCATTAGAAACACCCGGAACATGCTGCGCCCTAAACTCAATGTTCCTTCGCAGGCAAAGAAGTGTCAAGTGCCTCAACAACTTCAAAGCCAACAACGATTCCGCCCTCTGATTATTCACCGCCTGAACCACGCCCAAATTCGCACCAGAAAAGGATCTGCCTATTACAAAGCCTGTGGGCCCACAGCTCAACAGACACCACAATAGGGAACAGCCAGAAGCAGAATGTGCCTAGTAAGGCCTAAAACCCCCCCAAGCTTCCGGCCAAGGCTCCACGCACCAGTCCCCTTCGAAAAAGGCGCCAAACCCGACGGAACCGGACGCGTCCGTAAATAGTTGAAGCTCGGAATAAGCTACAGGGGCCTGGGCCATATCCGAAAGCCATTGAAATTACACAGGAACAGCAACCAAATGCGAAGGTCCTCCCTCAGATCTTGGGATATGCGAACGAGGTGATGGGACTTCTTAACCCCCTCCATGGCTCTTTCCAGCCGCCTACAAGAAACCCGTCCCATAGGAATGACTCTACATGCGAAATTAAGGAGGCCTAGCAAGGACTGCAACTGCTTCAGCGAGACCTTTTTCGCTAAAACAAATGCTTTCAGCAACTCTCCCAAACATCGCGCCTTCTCAATCGGCAAACTGCATAAACCTAGCACGGTGTCTATTTCTATACCCAAATAAGATAAGCGTGTAACCGGACCCTCCGTCTTGTCCTTGGCAACAGGAACACCTACCACTGCGAACAAGGCCTGCAAGGAAAACAGCAAATCCTCGCAAACCTGGGTATCCGCTGGCCCCACCAACAGAAAATCATCTAGGTAGTGGGACACACCAGCTTGCTCTGTACCCGCCTGTAAGCACTATTGCAAAAAGGAGCTAAAACATTCAAAAAAGGAACACGAGATGGAACATCCCATCGGCAAACCTCTATCAACATAATAGAGCCCCGCAACTCTAAAACTCATGTACTTAAAAGATTCGGGGTGAAGGGGCAACAGCCGAAAAGCGGACTCGATATCCACCTTGGTTAATAAAGTGCTCCTACCAAAAATCTGTACTATATCTAGAGCCTACTCAAAGGATTGATAAACGACCCGGCAATCCAATGGATCTAGCGCGTCGTTGACCGACCCTCTCTCTGGGTAAGAAAGATGCTGTATCAGCCTGAACTTAGCCGGTTCCTTCTTTGGTACAACCCCTAAAGGCGATACGCACAAACCCTCCAAAGGGGGGGGAAGAAAAAGGGGCCACAACCTGCACCCCAACCCGACCTCGGCTTCAATCTTAGCTCGGACTACGTCCGGGTGGACGCGGGCCGACTTAAGATTTCTCTTAGCAACAACTGAGATGTCCTGTGTCAAAGGCAACCTAAAACCCTTACTAAACGCATGTAACAAAAAGGCCTCCCTGAGAGGATAACGACCCAACCAACTTTTCAAAGCCCCTAGGACGACCGGCGAAGGTGTTTTACTTAACACCGCCTTGCGGCTCATCGCGCTGATCGCCCCGACTCTCCGTAGTACCACCGAGTTGCCCACAATCTTTAGCCGGGTGCCCACTCCCACAGAGCTTGCATATGTGCCTATACCAACAGCCCGATCCTTTATTACATTGGGCGTTATTAAATGCATAGCATTTCCCTCTGCCGGCTCTGGCACCACCTGTACGGGCCAGAAAGGGCTGCTTGCGTACCGCCGAAGGCTCCGAAGGCGCGCCAGGCAGTTGGTTGACTTCGAGCCAAACTTCTACGTCCTTGAAGCCGCATTGAAAAAACTGCCGGTCCTTCCTGTGTTTTACGAAATGTCTCGTCGTAATGCCTCCAAGCTGTACTCTTGCCTGACGAGTGCATACCACGCACCATATGCATACACTTGAGGACATTCATGTACTCCCCCGGGCGTGATTCAAGGTAGCAAGCTGCGAAAACAAACATCCCTGCTCCCAATTTTGGAACGAATGGAAGTTTCCCTCAGCGCCTCTCCCTAACCTTAGACCGCAAACCCCTAAGGATGGCCGTGTTTGCGCAGTGTACCATATCCCCCGTAGCATCTGGAACCTTAGCTGCCGACACTGTGCTGACCCTCTTGGGACTTCGTTTTCCCTTAATCTTGTGCGCTACGTATCGCATAAGCTTACGCGGCCTCTCTGATGAACTTGCAGAATCGCTATAATCAGTGGAAAATGAGTGTGTGCTGTGCAACATGGAAAAACATGCTCACCGGAAACTGCTGCCAAAGGACCGGCCACTTCCTCCTGAGTGTTCGCCAACAGTCCCTCGCTGCGCGGTGCGCCCACCACGACTTGACTCGTTGATGCCACCTCACCGTCCGTCCTCTGGATCTCAACAACCCGACTGGAATGAACAGAAGCTGCGACCTGGGGACTTGACACAATCACTGGTGACTCAGACCGCACAGCAACTCCTTCCGTGGAAAGAGGGGCATGGGGGAGTGCGGGTGGCAGGGGTGTATGGACAGTTGCAGGTGGCTGGGGGAGCAGGGGGGGCGGAATGGAAAGGGGGAGGGGGGGTATGCATGGACTGGGTATGTGCAGCCGAAGTGGCCAGGGGAAGGTAAAAAGGTGGCGACAGGACTTGGTAATATGGCCTGAACCCTTGCGAAAGGGGGCGGGACCCGGGGGTTGTTGTGGGGGGGGGCATACTGGAACATAGTGGGTGTATTTGAAAATTGGGGGGGGGGAGGATGGGGAGGATGGGGGCCAGGGGCATAGAAATATGGGGACCAGCTGGGCTGCTGCGCTGCTAAAGAGTTGAAAGGGGGGGGGTTGCTGCACATTAACACCCTCCCAAGGCGAAGGGGTAGGACCCCCGCTCCTAGATGCAGGGGGGGGCATCGGGAAATAATGCGCTGGGAGGGACACTTAGGGCCCTAGATATAATGGACCCTGCAGCTGATCCGACGCTACTGGGGGAACCCTGGTGGCTGGAAAGTAATGGTGAGGGTTGAGGAGGAGGAGGCCCCCCTGCTACTGAAGTAGTGGGGGTGGAGGGGGGTGATGCAGGGATGTGCAGGGCTCCCTGTGCGGTGTCCGGGGCTAAAATGGCTGCCACGACCCTGTGGGCGGGGCCAACCGCCGATACAGGGTGCGGGCTGGCTGTGAACTGTGGGGGGAAAGGCGCTGAGTTGCGGCCGCCCGCGGTGCCGCCGGAGAGCCGGGCGGCCATCAGCTGTGGAGAGGCAGCAGGGGAGGACAGGGAGCGGGGGCCGGCGGAGGGCGCGCGTACATGCACGCGAGCGGGTGCGGGATCGCGGCCTGCAGCATGGCGCGACCCGCGCCAGGCTGGGGGAGAGGCCGCGAATGTGAGCGGCCTGGAAGCCTACATAAAGCGGCGAGGGGTGGCGCTGAACGGCGAGCCTGGGCACAATGCAATGCAGGGATGAGGGAGGGGGAGTTGGACAGGGGGGGGATAAAACAAAGCAGGGATGAGGTGAAAAAAAAAAGGGGGGGGGAGTGGAAAGGAGCTGAAAGGAAAGAAGTAAGGGAAAGAGAAGAATAAAAAGATAGATAGGATGTGAAATAAAAAGAAGAATTGGACAAAAGAAATAAAGCTATATAAGAAACTGTGTGATACTTAGCCAGCCTGTTTGCAGAAACTGGAAAAGAGGAAAATGGCTCCTCTGACCAGGCTATTTATATGGGTACCCTGAACACTCCCACAAATCCTACGATAGGCCTATCTCCCCAAAATGACCACTACCATAACCACACCTTCGCCCAAGCCTTAACCCTTAACTAACTAACAAAACTAAATATCAAACAGGGTGCTTATCTATCCTCAAACTTAATTAGTATTCGGATGCATTAATGATATGCAATTCAGCAAATATTCTGCAGCACTCAACATAGTCCTGTTAATTAAATAGTGTCACATTATCTCGTATATTCACGAGCAAATAAGCAGACTGTCAGGCACATTTTTCTTCTCTTTGTATCAGCCTAAAGAAATCTTGTCCAAATGCCCTTTACAAAGGCCTTCAGAGATGGGAAAATAGAATCTGCAATAAAGTAAAATGATAAATGTGTCTTTCTGTCCTTATAGACACCGCCAAGGGATGTCACTGGTGATTACACAACTATTCTATTTACACATCCTTTTACTACTGGAATCAAATGCAACTTTATTGTGTTTTAAAGACACATCTCAGAGCTGTACACTAATGCTCCCCCAGCTGCCATTTTTACAGCTGTGGATGTAGGAAAATATGCTAATGCGGCAGCGTTCCAGGATCTGTACTGAGATACCCAACTGAGCCATTGAAACTGTCTGCAACTGCGTACACATACACAACATCAGACGCAGATCAGGCAAACCGACTCCTCGAGTAAGTCTAGGGTCCAGTGGCGTAACTAGGGTAATTGGAGCTCAGGGCAAATTTTAAAATGACACCCCCCCTAAAAAAAAAAAAAATCTGCGAGCCTAAGGCGCGCGCGGCAAAACAAATGGGCGGGGTCACTTGTCAATGGGGCATGTCAACAGGACACATAAACCCTTTCTCATCACTCTTAACATTCCTTTCCATATGAACCTTAACCCCTGTAGTGCTCCTTATACAGTCCGCCCTATGCAGTGCCCCAGTAGTGGTCACTCTTATGCAGGCCCCCCGTAGTGCTGCTTGTATAGTACCCCCAGTAGTGGTGTCCCTTGTGCAGCTCCCAATTAGTTCCCCTTATACAGTACCCCCAGTAGTGGTCCCCCTTGTGCAGCTCCCCATTAGTTCCCCTTATACAGTGCCCCCAGTAGTGGTCCCCCTTATGCAGGCCCCCAGTTGTGCCCCTTATACAGTGCCCCCAGTAGTAATCCCCCTTATGCAGCCCTCCAGTAGCGGTCCCCACTATCCAGTGCCCCTTGTAGTGGTCCTTCCTATTTAGTGCCCCCAGTGCAGTGTCTCTTGTGCCTCCAGTAGTAAGCCCCTTATATAGTGCCCCCAGTAGTAGACCCCCCCTTATGCAGTGCCCATTATATAGTCCCTTCAGTAGCAGTCCCCCCATGCAGTGCTCCCAGTAGTAGTCTCCCCAGTAGTGGTCCCTGATGGAGTGCCCCAGTGGAGCCCCCAATTACTGCCCCCAGTAGTAGTCCCCCCGATTAGTGCCCGAGTAAAGGTCCCCCCAATTACTGCCCCCAGTGGTGGTCCCCCCAATTACTGCCCCCAGTAGTAGTCCCCCCAATTACTGCCCCCAGTAGTAGTCCCCCCAATTAGTGCCCCCAGTAGAGGTTCCCCCCAGTGGTGCCCCCCAATTACTGCCCCCAGTAGAGGTTCCCCCTAGTGGTGCCCTCAATTACTGCCCCCGGTAGAGGGTGCCCCCAATTACTGCCCCCAGTAGAGGTACCCCCCCCTCCCAATACATAGCAAAAAAAATTATAAAAAAACTTACCTGCATCCACGCTCCTGCTCCGGCTCCCGGCGCCGCAATGTCCGCACATCAGCCCTCCCGGGCTGGCGCGCTCTGCATTATGGGAAAGAAATCATGACATCTCTCCCATTACTCACTGCAGGAGCCGGACGGAAGCCCGGCTCTTGTAGTGGGCACTGCAGCAGCCAATGAGAGTCTATCTGACTCTCATTGGCTGCTGAATAACACACACATCGCTGCCATGCTGGCGGCGATGTGTGTGTTAGCACAGCTTGAGTCCGCCTGCCACCCTCCTCCTGGCGCTATTGGGCAAGCGCTCAGGAAGAGGGAAGGGGCTCAGCTGTGCAGCACAGGACCGGCGCTGGAAGCCTAGGACTGGTCCTGTGTAAATGTGTAGCGCTGACCGCACTCACTGCGGTTGGCGCTACACTGGCTAACTAGGGTGGGCCGGTACCATGGCCCGCGGCGCCCCCCCGCGCTACCGGTCTCACGGCGCCCAGGGCATGCACCCTGCTTGCCCTGCCCTAGTTACGCCACTGCTAGGGTCACTCAAAATGTAACTGAGACGCAGGAGCCATGTTACCTGTGTACAGTATCGCAGGCGCAGGATGTGACACGACCCCAAAACAGTCGAGACACGCCTGCATTTTAGCCGACACTCACCGTTGTCTCCCCAAATGCTCCCTGCCTGACGATCACACTGTGAATAAAGACTTGCAGTGTGCAACTGCGGTAATGTACCTTGATGCATGTGCAGTGGCAAAAAATCGCTCCATTTGCTAAAACATCAGCATAGCGTACAACTCTGAATCAGGTGACAATTAGGTTTAAATACTCATTAATTCAGTTACTGTCCTGATTATAGTTGACTGTAATGTTGTTTGGGCAGTGATGCATACCTTTACAATGGTCTAGCAATTCCTGCTTTATAGGTAAAGGCATTTGAAAGTGTTACATATGTGGGAGCCCCTGGAGGAAGTGAAGATTTTGAAAAAGAAACATGACTGATCTATGAATATGTGAATGAAGATATAGGGCTCTATTTATAACATTGTTTTTACTAAAATAAAGTGAAAAAGGGTGTTTTCACACCCTTTTCACATTATTTTAGTTTCACCTAAAGTTACTACAGGGCAATTGGAGTAGAATTCATAAAATTCTACTCCAAGCCCTAATTATCACTTATTTTTAGTAAGCAGATCGCATTTCCCATAATTGTACTGGGAAATATGATCTGGCCAAAGTTACTAAAAATAAATTGTGAAAAAATACCGGGGAAAGCCCTGTGATAATAACGCCACCTAGTGGTGGCGTTATCCAGGGTCTTCCCCAGTCACCGGACTCCTGCTCTGCTATAACAGGCAGAGCAGAGCAGAGCCCGGAGCCGGCCCCAGTGATCAGCTGTGTGGTCTAAACAGACCACACGCTGATCACTGCTAAAAATAAGAAAAAGAAAAATAGTAAAAAAAAAAAAACTTACCTGAGTCCAGGGACCGGTGATTGGGGCTCCAGGTGATGTCTTCCCTTCAGTCAGCTGGTCTACCAGCTTGCACTGGGACCCAGTCACCAGTGTGCGGCGGGGATTCGCAGAGACAGAGCTTTATCGCAAGCTCTGTCCCTGCAAGGGATTTATTGTAAATCCATGTGATATTGCCAGAATTCGCAATGCGAATTCAGTTGGTAATATTACACTACAATCTGCATTACAAATGCGGATTGTAGTAAATAGAGCCCACAATGAGAAAGGCATATTGCAACATAAAGAGAAAAGATTTGATGAGGCTGAGGCTGAGGCTGAGGCTCATAGTGGGCTTATGTATAGAGGGAAGTGGATTACTGCTCTTAGATGGTAGTTTGCAATTGACACCATCTATATGTGCTTTCAGTAGTCTAAACTAGAATTGTTGCTGCAAGGCCGAGTGACATGATTGCACTTGAGACTCTGATTAGTGATATAGGGGTGGAATCTTGTGAAGCCAGACCAGGTCCATCAATATACGTTAGGCAGTCAAAGGCCTCTGGAGCAACTTAATCCCTCACCAGAGGGTTTTCGGATCCCTTATATGGAACCTAAGGGGTTGAAAGTTTACTGGGACCAGAAGTCAGCTAAGGTAGGCCCAGAGATGACTAGGAATAAATTACTTATTACCATTTGTTTATATAGCACCAGAATATTCTGTTGTACTTTACAAATGGGATCAAAATAAGTAATAAAACAAGACTGGATAATAACAAAGTAACAGACTAAGTTGTAAGAAGACCCTGGTCACAAGCTTAGAATCTTATAGAGAAATAGGACTTTGATACATGAAGATAAATACTACATATTGCAATTTGGTATGGCCCCTGTCTCTCATACTCTCCGACTCTGTATTAGGATGTGCCAGGGCAGCCATAGTCTGTGAAAGACACTGCTCTGCAGGTTAGGCAACAATGGTTTGTCAAAGAGCACTCAACCGATGGCCTGCTGACTCTTTGTTGCTAAGTGCCACCCGCACAGAAGTTTCTTTGTGACTAATGGCGCTACAGTAAGAGGTTATAGCGGTTATTATATCACCTGCTCCATGATCATGGTATGGAACAGGGCAGACATTTGGGTGATGGCTAGACACTGATGGCAGACTTTAGAACCCAGCCAGGGACTGTGTGAAGGTAAAAGCGGGTGAGTGTTAAGTACTTCTATGTGTGTGTGTGTGTGTGTGTGTGTGTGTGTGTGTGTGTGTGTGTGTGTGTGTGTGTGTGTGTGTGTGTAAGCCAGTACATGTTTATATTTCTAAAATGGTAGTATATTGAGACAGACCCCACCAATAGGATTGGACACACTAGATCACATGACTGTGCATTATTTCCCAACGACCCCACACCTCATGCCTAATCTGCTTCCCACTGTGACAAAAACCTCATTACAAAGCCTCAGCTGTATCACTCCACAAGTGTGAACAATAACATCTCTCACAGAGACACTGGTCACAGAAAAGCAGCACATCACTGCCTGAATGATAGGAATACACAGATCCTTTTTTGAAAAATTTCTGTCAGAAATTACATCAGTCTTCATCAAATATTGACTTATACAATGATGATCTATTCAAAAAATTAGATCAGGATTTACCTGAGCAGCCACTTCAGAATCCACAACATCAAACACTGAGTAGACATGCCAGCTTTGACCCTGAAGTAGCACTAAGCACTTCCTGCCAGTACAATTCACAAAACACATGTTTTATTTCAAAATTAACTACTCTTGAAGTGACAGTAATCATTAATGTTCAACAGTTTTAAAAGTCTATACTGAATTTTCATCTGTTTTATTCACTTACACTGTTAACCTTCGGCCTTGTGCATCACAAACTCACAAGGCGTGCATATATCAGAGTGCAACAGCACACCCAAGATATATATGTATATATATATATACACTAGTGACCCACCCCTGCTTTGCACGGGAGCAATTTCATCTCACCACAGCCCCCTGCATCTCATAACAGCGTACTGCTTCTTACTCCTGCCCCTTGCATTTCACAACAGCCTCCTGCTTCTCACTACTACCCCTTGCATGTCACCACAGTATCCTATATTTCACCACAGATCCTGGCATCTTACCACAGGCCCCTGCTTCTCACTCCTGTTTCTTACCACAGCCCCCTTCATCACACCACAGGCCTCATCATCTCACCACAGCCCCCTGCTTCTCATTCCTGCCCCTTGCGTCTCACTAGTGTCACCACAACCCCCCTGCTGCTGCCCTGCAGCTGGCTGGGGCCTGGACACTGGGATGTGCTGGGAAGGACAGGAGGATCATGGATGAGAGATTAGTATTGCAGCTACGGTATGCATTATGAGCAGCATTTCGCCAGCGCTAGGGCACCTGTGCATATTCCCACAGCCTCCATGTGCAACCCTCCCTGGCTGCCAAACATGGCGATGCGTAATGTCGTCTTTGCACAATGTACTCTGTATTTCCTGAGCTTCCTGTAGAGATTCCACGCCATGGTGCCTTTGTCCTCTGCTTAGGTTTGGACACCCAATTAACTCTCCTTTATCTTTATTACTTTAAAAGGATTTGAACCAGAATTATTGAAACCATTTATACTTCTAAGACTTTTTTTTATTGTTTTTTGTTTTTATATAGTCTTTGTGGATTCTTACTAGAAATGGAGAAATATGTTTTATTTATGCTCTTTAAAGCTTGTAGGGATACTGGCTGCCTCAAAGGGTCACCTTATCAATTATCTCATCTAGTAGTGGTTACTATTTGGCGCAAGTCAGAATATACTTTTTACATTTGTATTCTGATGGCAATTTGCGATGTATACGGTTTGATACTGGCATTTGTTTTGGCGTTTTTATGGTGGTTCTGTCTTTAACAAATTTTACATTTTGTTTTACACAATTAAAAGCCAACCAAAATTCTGCAATTTAACAAAATAACTGTTTGCTAAGTTTAGCCATAGAGATAAATGTAACAATGGAAATTTATTTAAGCAGGTTTGAAATCTTCACATATCACTTCAAATGACTGGTGATTTTGCCCTCCAAACTGACAGATTTGTTACCCAAAAGTTTGGAGGCTTAAAACTCAAATTGATAGTGAGATGCACAGGTTTTGAAGAACCTGTGCAACAAGAAATGCAAACCTGCCATCCTGTCTGCCACTGCAGTGCCACTCTTGTTTCCTAGGTGTGCCATGTTGGAATTGCACTGCCACAACCATTGTAAACTTCTACATGTGATTGATGAATCCCAAAAATGTCCAGAAATTGTAATGGCCACAGACAGCATCTCCTGCATGCCCCTTTCATTTTTAAAAAAAAAATGTGAACCACCAAGTTGATTCGGTGGGAAAAACATGGTGGATTTTCAAAGTTACCCAAGTTTTTTTAATTGCCCCCACCCCAACCGGTTGCCCCAGGACCCTGGTGAATTGATAGGCTAGTATAAATAACGGTGTAATACAAAAAATAGTTGTGTATATTGGTCACATGCATATACAGTATATTTACATGGTACATACCGGGCAAAATACAGGTTGAAGTAACCTTAGGCACTCCACCCGTTGTTGACAAACAACTTCCAGCAGGCCCGGCAAACATCACAGATGCTGGGAGTTGTAGGTAAGCCAGAGAGCTACAGGCTGCTTTCCTCTGATGTAAATAGCAAGTCTTGGTCCCATTATCACCAACAGCCTTCCTGAGCACAAATTAAATGTCTGTTTACAGTGTGTACTATTTAGCACCTCCACAAGCAAGGTCACCATATTTCTATTAGATAATTAAAAAATATACATCGCATATGAGCTGAATCAATATTCAATCAGGATATGGCACAAAATGGCTGCCCTCACTATGTGTTAGCAAAAGGTGCTCTGCAGATGTTACACAGGTGAACAGTTTTTAGGTGGTTGGTTCTCATAGGATTGGACACAAGTGGGCTTCAGTGAGCCTGCTCCCATATACACCCCAAGCATCTCTATGCGATGGTGCAGACACTGCATAATATCTTCTGACAAACTCTCCACACTCAAGTAGCAAACCTTTTCCAGATCAAAGATGTCTTTCAGTACCTGAAGAACTTGATTCTACATTGATCCTCCCTCATAAATTTTCTTCAGAATCAAAAAATGTAAATTAATTTACAAACAAATCAATCCTTCCTTTCTTTCCCTGGCCCACATTATATGATTTTAGCTGTTTTTATGATCCAAAACCAAAACACACAAGGGCAGTCTTGCAAAATCAAATCCAGATCCAAAACACAAAGGAGATACAGACACAAAACCAGCAAAAATGGCCCGGTAAACAACCCACACTCACTCTACCAAATATATAGGACAGAAAGGCAGGGAAAATCTATGTACATATCGCTTCTCAATATATACTAAAGTCTTCTCTTTTTTGAAAAAATACAGATCCAAAACATGCAAGGGCGGTTTGCAAAATCAAATCCAGATCCAAAACACGAAGGAGATACAGACACATAACCAGCAAAAATGGCCCGGCAAATAACCCACACTCACTCTACCAAATATATAGGACAGAAAGGCAGGGAAAATCTATGTACATATCGCTTCTCAATATATACTAAAATCTTCTCTCAACATGCTAGCGCTACTAGCAGTCTAGAATATCTGCGCTGCCAAAGGCATCTACAGCAGCACTAAGTGACCAAGCTGTTACTAAGGAAGCAGGTCACTTACCATCAGCTGTCACCTCCAGCTGCCGGTATCTGCCACTCCTCAGTGAAAAAAAAGAAAAGTGACCTTTAAATCTCTTTGACCGGTTGTCTATAAAGTTTTGCCAAAAAAAAATATCTCTGCTGAGTGCTGCAGTGGGAGAGAGTTGAGTAACACACAGTGCAATCTGGACAAAATGTGTCCCTGCTGCAACCACCGAGGGGGTGACTTAGTCTTTACTCTTCTCGGTGGGGCTATTTTTAGTAACTATCATGGTAGCTCTTCCTGCTTTGCACTGATAACAGGTGAAGCAGCACCAGCTTTATTTCCACAGTAAGTGGAGTTTTAGTACATGGACCCCTTCATGTCATTTGTTCAATTATCTCAAATCAATGCTGGCAATATTGTGGTATGCTGGACTTATTGGTGCACCTCTCAGAGCCTTGAGGTTCTTTGATGGATTGCCACTGGAAGAATCTTTACCCACCCACACTCTCAGCCCTTACAAAGAAGATTTGGTTAGCACATACAAATTGCAGCAAATTATGAGTATTCTTCTCTCATCTATTCTTGAGAGTGTGGAATCCGTAGACTGAATATTTTTATACATAATACATTCTCTATTCTAGACTAATGAATGTATCTTATTTCTGAGTTTCCCCTTGATCAGACCGCTACCTTCTCTCCCTCTCTCCTCCCTTAACCCCATATTAATCTCCGCATGTTGCCCATAGCCCTCCTTTTCTCCAGTCTTAATTGGAACATTAAAGTCTTGCTCTTTATATATGATGTGAGTTGTCAGTTACATACATAATTGTTATAATAATGTTCCATGTTCCGTTATGCTTGTAACAATGACTACTATCAAAGTTAGGCAAATGTTCTAACAGTTGTTCTCCCCGTTCATTCTTCATTCCATAATGCCTGTTATATTGTTAAAAATATCTTAATAGAGACTTTTTTTTCAACTTCATATATTAATTACACCTTATTCCATATCACATGGGGAGCAGAGCTTCAATGGCCTGATAAAGCTATATTTATTAACACTGTGTTAGTAGTTAATATTATTCAAAATTTTATTAAACAGCTGACGGAAAAAAAAAATCCCTACATTGAACGTAAATGTAAAATAAATGCACATCATCTTTAAAGTAGTTTACAGTCAGGGCAAGGACCTGCTACCTTTAATAAGGAGTTGGATGGGATCTTACATTCTCCAAATATCTAACTGAAAGAAGAAAGGAAAGGTGACAAGAAGACGGATGTGACACTGACAAAGAAGACAACTGAATCCAAGGAAGGAGGAGATACAGAGAACAAGGATTTTTGATTGAAGAGAAGATCTCCTAATTTTGGAATAATCTCAAAAAGAACAATAAGGGACTTTTTGAGATCCAGGACTTTGTGACATTATCCAAGTCAGTAATCTGGATGAATGTACTTGCGCCTGAACCCCAATCATTGTTTGTGATATTTGTACACTACCTAAGCATGGGGACAGAGAAATTCTGTAATTGATCAAATTCTGAAAAAACATTTTTTTAGGAACTTGTGAGTGATACTGTATGCCATTCTGAGATGGCGTACAGTCCCCAATACCATTCACAAGCTGCCATTTAGACAACAGCTTGTGCAGCAGAGGGATGTATTCAGATCTCTTCAGCTGTGTTTGCTTACCTCTGGAATCTCTGGGCTGTCACAGGTTCCCTCCAGGCTCCCAAAGCAGGTCCTCTTGTGCTCGTCTACAGGGGTGAGAGCTTGTGTGGCTACTGAGCAGCGGCGGCCGCAGGGGAGGTGAGTGGCTACCAGCGGCAGCAGGAGGTAGGGGGGCCTGGGATGCATACCGGTGGGCTCGGGGGGGGGGAGAGCAGGACGGACACCAGCAGCCACGCTGTAGGGGGAAAAGCATCGCTTTTCTGAAAACTGACTCCGCAAAAAGAGCAGCTTGTTAGAAGTGATACTTTTGTTAATGAAGAATGATAAATGCCTCCAAAGAAAATTTAAACTCGCAGCGAGTTTGAAACATAACTATCACTAATGATAATTATGTCATGTTGAATAGACCCCTTAGAAAATACCTGATCATAAGAGTTACATTCTAGCAAAATAATTGCTGCCTAATGTGTATATATTGAGTAAAATGTATCTCATATTAGGCACCACTCAAAATATTTGAGTGGTTGTTTTAACTTGTGCGCTAAGCGTATGTTGTTGTAAAAACACATTTGTCATCAACTTTATTCATTATTATTCATTACTACTCATGCAAATAATGTCAAGAAATTTTTTTTTGTTGCTTAGGGTAGCTTATAGATTAGTAATTTATTATAGTGGGTTGAACAACCAAGCTTTTTACAGAGTTTCACCCCAAATAAAAATGGACATAATGCTCACTTTTCATTATTGAAATCATAAAATAAATAACACTTCGACATATACAGTATGCTTAATTGTTATTTACTAAACAATCTGCAAAGCAATTGCTTAACTATTGTTGTGACTGGTCAAACTCTAAGTACATTGTTATTGAAATATTCCAAGCATCAACAAGATTATGCCCAGAGTCACTACATATGAGTACATTTAACAGCTTGATAACTTATTAAGAAATACATGCATTGTCTAGACCAGTGGTTGCCAAAGTGTGAACTCCCCGGGGTGCTGAGGTGCTGTCACCAGGGTGCCGTGGCGGCCCCTGGACTAAAGAGGCCGGCTAGTGTATTTTTTTTTCTGTAATTATATTTATTTTTTTTTGCACAAGTGGGGAGAGATGTTGGCAGTGCGGAGTGGCGGACGGGGGTGTTGCAATGAGCAGAGGGAGAGTTGTCACTGTAAAGCCACAGGCACTGAATCCTGAGGCCTGAATGGAGTTCTACAACAAGGGTTGTTGTGGGAGATAAAACAGGAAGGGCCAAATGTAATAGGGTGAGAATTTGGAAACTGTGAGAGTTTAGCAGTAAAACTCTCACACTAATACATTGAGAGATGAAATTCAAAACAGGAAACACCTGGATGAGAGTTTAAATCTTGAGAGTTTTTTGAGTCTGAAAAATATTTGAGTTTGCATGTTCTGTGACTTTGGGGTCTATTTACTAAGAAATTTTAGGAGACAGAGTGAAAAGTGATAAGTCAGTGATAAGGTGCCAGTCAATCAGCTCCCAACTGTCATCTCACAGGCTGTGTTTGAAAAATGACAGTTGGGAGCTGATTGGCTGGCACCTTATCACTTCCTTATCACTTTTCACTCTGTCTCTTAACACTGCTTAGTAAATAGATCCCTTTATTACCTTGGTTGAGTTTAAAAATTTCACAGTTTTCTCTCACATTTTCTAAACTCTAACCCTATTACATTTGGCCCGAAGTGTCTGATCTGAGAAGTGATGCTGCAGAATGGCACTGGTAATCACAACTAAAGGTAAGTAAGGGGGGGACATGGAGAGGGGCAAAGGGAGAGACATGGAGGGGGCAAAGGGAGAGACATGGAGGTGGCAAAGGGAGAGACATGGAGGGGCAAAGGGACAGATATGGAGGGGCAAAGGGACAGACATGGAGGGGAAATGTGATTGAGGTGAAGGGGGCAGTGGGAGAGAGACAGAGGGGTCAATCGGTAAGAATAGCCAGTTTTTCTCTTTTTTTCTCTTTCTTTTTTCAATACTTATTATGTTATTTTGACCCAACTGCTTAAATAATGGGAGTGCTCTGTAATTATTTTGTCTTTGGGTCACCTTGAAAAAATAATGGAGACCCTAAGGGTGCCTTGAACTTAGAAAGTTTGGGAACCACTGGTATAGACTGATGGGTTCAATAGTATCTTAGCAAACTCATATACTACTTAATATACAATATTATATACATTACTATATATAGCTACGGTTGAAGACAGAACAGAATAAACTTTAATATAGTGCTGAAAAGTATTTCAAGTATTCTAAGCAATATTAAAACTGTTCTTGGAAAATTTAGGTTAATGTGTTGATAGTAGTTACAATCATTTCCAGAGGAAGCAATAATTCATCAACAGAAAATAAAATTGCTTCAAACTGTTGTGAGAAAAGCTAACAGGAAGTCGTAGACATCGCTTACAGCCTAGACGGAGAAACAAGTGTTCTGTTCTGTGTTATTTGAGAATTTGTAATGGACAAGATGTCTCCTCTCTCACTTCATCCAAGTAACCTGTTTTTCATCACATTTTTCAATAAATTGTAATATCTGGAAAGAGGACACATAGCTAAAAGACGTTTAGCAGCTCTCTTCTGCCATCCTTTGTTTCTAGAAATCTTTGCAATAATATATGCCATCTAGTTTTAATTTAATACAATTATTTACAATATCCTGTTTACAGTACTTAAAATCCATAAATAGAAAACACTATACATACTGTATACAAGCCATTAGCTCAATTAACATATTTTGAAACTAATTATAAAATGTAATTGTGGGTCTCTGAGCTGCAATGTCCACTAGTGTGGAGGGCAGCAAATATAAACACATACATTGTATATGAAACTCTGCTTCATTACACCTGGGTACAAACAGCTGGCATAAATAATTTTGCATGTGTGTTAATAGATTATTTTATATGTAGAATGGGGCTGTTTAGTCAGTTGCCATGTTCTGACCACTCAGTGCGGCCTTATTCATTCTCTGAGTGACCTCTCATTTGTAACTGGGCTCCCGTTGCGATAGCAGCAGATTTTGTTATGCCAAGATTATGGACGCTACAAGAACCGAAGAGGATATGACCCCCTTCATATTACGGGGAATAAATGGGTAAAGAAGTTGTTTTGGGGTGTGAGTCCTGTCTTTTGTTTAAAAATTTTTGAACAGATGGAGTACAGGTTCCAGCGGGCCCTTGATGTCCAGACATAGTGTCACATGTGGTTTGACAAGTATACCATCATACCTGGGTAATGTTGCTGGTGTCAGGATGCGACCTGGGATCGGCTGCTACTCGCCTCCGTGCCGGCGTCCTTGGGCTTAGGTGTTCAGTCATTGGGAGTGGAGGTGAGTGGTGACTGAGTATTTTTCCTGGTTCCTGTGGTGGTGGGCATGGGCTCAGCCATGTTGGTCAATATCACCTGACTAGTCTCTCCCAATAGTAGTCCTGTAGTCACTCAGCTGATCCTCTGATCCAATGACTAGCTATCCAGGAGTATTTAGTCTGACTCCAAAAACAGGAAATTGCATTCACCAGCTTCTGTGTTCCCTGCATTGTTATTTGTATCCTGAGCTTATCTGTGTATCAAGTTCACTCTCCAGCATCTGCATTCCCTGCATGCAGTTATTATCATCCGTGATTGTTTCTTCAGTGATTACCAATGTTACAAGTCTAATCTCCCCTGCTGTGTAACAAGTGCATTCACCGGCTTCTGTGTTCCCTGCACAGTTATTTGTATCCTGAGCTTATCTTCTGTGTATCAAGTACACTCACCAGTATCAGTGTTCCCTGTGGTAACAGTGCTTTGTGTCTGGATCTACAGTGCACCAAGTACACTACCCTGCGTCTGGGTCCTCTATACACCCAGTGACTCTCTGTGTCTGTATTCCTGAGCTTCCTTACACTACCCTGCGTCCAGACCTTCCAAGTTACCTAAAGTATTCAGTACCTGTCCTTATATTATTCCTTGTCACTCCCAACTAGTCTGTCCCTGGTCCTCCTGTGTCTTTTCCTGGTGTACCCAGCAACGTCTCATAGTACATACCAGTGCATAATTTCCACTCATTACTGCAGTGACCTTTCCTAATCTCCTTGTCGCTCCCAGGTACCTAACCAGAGGACTGCGACCTGCTCACTCGGTGTGGCGAAACCCATATACAAACTGGAGGGGTCACTGGTGAAGACCACCGAGTGGGTTAGACTCCGTGCCTCTGGTTAGGCCTAGCCAACACCTGGGTCTGACCTTTTTGAGGATACTCCCCTCGCTGCCTCCTAGCCATCCTAACCCCCCCCCCCCCCACCCTCCCGGCTCCCTGTCCTCCTCAGAGGAATATCTAGCTTTGGATCATGACAGCTGAAACCTATAGTCCACTTGTGAAGAACAATATTATTATTTTTAAACTATTACTTCAGTCCCGGGGGTACATAGAATAGATCTGGTCTTTCAGCCCAGGGTTGGTTGTCTTTGGGTTAGGGGGACCCCATTTTGGGGGGGTTCCCACTTTCCTAGGGATTCTAGCCCTGGGCTGACCAGTCAAGGGCTGGTTGCTGTTATGGCAGGGGGACCCCCACAATCTGTGTGTCCCTGCTTTAGTGTCATCTGCCCCAGCTCATTCAGCCTAGTGTTAGTTATTGGAAAATAGGGGGACACATGCTGTTCCAACCCATTTTTCAATATCTGTCTAGGATCAGAGAGACGGTCAGCTTATCAGGGTGGCGGAGGCACAAATTTTTTTTTTCTTTTTTTAATTGTACATATTAAAAAATGTCTATACAACAAGCTTGCACTGATCATACACATCAACTCATCTGCTGGAGGCAAGTCTGTAATTTGGGCAGGTTTTCCATCGGATTTTGGTCAGTTTCTAAAGCCGATGCTTAGTTTATTCTGATTTTCTATTCTTGTTAAAAAATGTTCTATTACAGTGGTTCCCAAACTCTGTCTTCAAGGCAGTCCAGGTTTTAAGGATATACATGCTTGACCACAGGTGACTTAATTAGTACCTCAGTCAATTTGATTTAACCACCTGTGCTCAACCATAGAGATCTCTAAAACCTGAACTGTTGGGGTGCCTTGAGGACTGCGTATGGGAACCTCTGTTCTTTTGGGTTCTAAAGTTAGTGTTACCAATATTTCCTGTAGCACGAAGAGAGGCTACAGTATTTAGGGTGATTGTAGCTAAGACGAGTGAGGACACCTCTGTACATCCCAATGGTTACCACTCTAAGCCACAGAACAAATTTGGATGCAAGAGCTGGGGATTTCAGTGGACGTTTCTGGGAGGTAACATATTGGTGGCTAAACAAATGCGTGCGTGTCGCTGATAGTGACTGCATCTGACACAGACTGATATTCTTCTCCCAGTAGGGCTGGTGCAATCTCTGATGGCACGACTGATGGTGTGTCTTAATACACACAGTGATGGATCAGCACTGCAGCCAGTGGGAGTCTCAGGAGGAAGAAAACGCAATAGCATAAAAACGCTCTAGCAGCTGCGGCAAAAGACGCAGTCATGGCTGCAACTGCATCCACCTTTGAATCAGGGCCTTAGTGTTACTACTGTTGAAATTATCATATACTTAAAATATTTAAAATTACAGCTTATCCGGAAGTTATTAAAGTCCACAATGCTGTATCTTAGCAACTAGCTCCAATGACTTCAACACTTACAGTAGGCAGATGGTTAGAGGTTTTCATCTCTTGTAGACTTCTTCAGGGGCATCGTTATTTTAATTATTTTAAGTGTATAATCATTCCATAAGAATAAACATTAAGGATCTCTGAACTCCACTAGTACAGATACATCAAAATATTTACAGTTATCTACTTTTTACTAAGGTTGTATCCTTGCTCATTATTTTTAGGTACAGTATTTAACATCTGTGGAGATTCTTTTTTACCATACTGTATGTTATATTAGTTTAATTTCTTGTCCCACGTTGAAGCTATTTTGTTATAATTGTTACTGTATATATTTTGATACCATTTTCTAATCAGAACAAGTGCTACATGTTACACCCCCACATATGCCACTATTTTGACTTAAAATCCCTGTGCATGAGAACATTAAAAAAAATAGTAACATAACATCAGATACAACTTTCCAGTTTGTGTACAAAAACAATTGGTAGAGCAAGCCCCTGCATAAACAACAAAAGAAAAGCACCTTCACCATTAGCGAATCACATGCGTTTTTAGATGCCCATCCCCTTAACCACTTAGGGGCATTAGCAAATGTATACTTTATACTTTACTGTCTAGGTTATATACAGTTTAATTAATAAAAAGAATGAAGACTAAACCGTGTAATACACCAGTAATAACTTAATCACAGCTAGAATGTATTCCGTTCATAATTACTCTGCTCTTCAACCACTTTTCTACCCATAAATAAATGTACATATTTTTTCCCCTAGACCTAAACTTGTCATCCAATGTATCATACTGTTATGAGGAACAATATTGAGTGGATCCTGAATAAGCCTTCCATTCCTCATAAAATAATCATGTCTCTTTGTCATAACTTCATGAAACTAAGCTGACACTGTGTCATTAAATTATTTTATACAATTTATTCCAGAATCGTATGCCAAGAATCTCTTCAAATAATTTATCACTACTGAAGTCAAACTTCTAAGTCTATAATTCTGTTTCTGACGTTGTTTGCCATTAAAAGATATCTTGAAGTCCTCTATTTTCTACCAATCTTTAGGATTGGACTAGTTTAAGAGGACTTAATTACTGGACTTAGGGCCCCATTTAATAACAAAGCATAACCCCCTTTAGCGCTCGCTAAAGGGGTCATGTAATCCATTCTGCATTCAACAAACAGAGGTAATCTAAGATCACCACTATTTGTCAATGCATCGCTCTCACCATCTTCAGATGGCAAGAGCAATACGGCCCCCATTGTCGGAAATGCGGACCCAGCGCTGCCTCTCCAGCTTCAGAAAAGCCTTCCAGGCTCTCCCGGGACCCTGCCGAGTTACAGTATGTACAGTGCCATGCACACGCGCAGACGGAACATAGTGCATGCGCATTACACAGAAGCCCGTTGCTGGCATCAGTGTTGTCTTGATGTTGCGTTAGACAATTAAAATGGTATAAATAGACTGTACAATTACAGCATGTTTCCTTCTTTACAGAAATCTTTACAGCATGTTTCCTTCTTCACCAATTATATTTCTAAGTTTATTATTTATTGGTGTAAAGTATCTGATATGGGAATTGGACCGTCATATACTCATATGTGGTAGGTGCCTTTCAAGTCAGCAACAATCAGCTGTTAACTTCCTGTTTTCAATTTCTTTAAATTTCACAGATTAACAGATTGATCTCTTCAACCTGCAGATATATCCTGACCAAATAAGTGCGTGGTCATTATATATAGACCTCTGAGTCTCGCCTGTACTGCAGCTAGCTTGCAGGACAATTTGGGGAAATTCCTGACCTATCGTCATACAGCACATACTGTAGACTTTTCCTATTCTCTACTGTTTCCACCCGACCTTTGGCTTATCCAGGAATTCCAGCCTTCTGGTGAGACTTTCTGGCACTGTGTGCCTGATTCAGACCCGGACGCTATTTGCGTCCGCTCGCTGGCTAAAAGGGGCCGGCTATTTAAATCATGTGCTCGCACTGCATCGCGTAAAACCGCCCACTAAGTAATAGCGAGCGGCCGCACTATGCGCTCGCACCTGTATAAAGACGCCCCTTTGCCACTCGCAACAAACGGCATCTCCAGCAGTTGTAGGATTAATTGGTAACATCGAGAGCCATCGGAGCTGCTCGCAGTGCTTATGGGAGCCTTTTCCCACCACAACATTGCGAGCAGTTCTGGCTAAAATACAACCCAGTCATGTGTGTAATGACGCTACTTTTCTAATTATGCACACCCATTAAACGCCGTTCTGATGGTCGGGCACGCTAACGTTCGCACATCCGCACGCTCTGTTTTCAAGCACCTTCCCCTGTTACCACCCACGAACGGCACTATCTGTCACTCAAAATAGCGGCCCGACTGTGGGCTACAGGCGAGCACTTTCCCATCACAATGACTGGTTCGCGCACGTGCATTGTGACTCATACGCATGCGCATATTGCGAAAAAACGCTCAATGCGAGCGAGTGCAGCATAGCTTCCGGGTCTGAATCAGGCCCTGTGTTCTTTGTGCAGAGACTTCTGATAAAAACTGATTAAGGCAGTAGTTCCCAAACTGTGTGCCGTGGCACCCTGGAGTGCCTTTGGACACTTGCAGGGGTGCCTCAGGTTGGTGGTCCAGCACCAAATCAAATTATTTATGGTCAATGTAATGTAAATATGAGAACAAACAGAAGTGCAAGCCTGTCCACTACCACATAACCGAACCTAAGGATGACAGGTAAGCACAATTTGCTTCACTGTACATAATTTTTTTTTGAATTTCTCAATAACATACTATTGGTTTAGGGGTGCCATAACCAAGGCTAATACTCTAAGACGACATAGTTCAAAAAAGTTTGCCACTGGATTAAGGAGCTACTGCCACTCATCAGTGGTGCAGAGAGTCATATTCACATATTCTGCTACTGCCCTTTAATTTTGATAAATATTTTTTAGCAGAGATGTGCACCGACCCCCGTGTAGTGGTTTTGGATCCGGATTAATCTTCGTGGTTTGGTTTGGTTTGCAAAACCACCCTGGTTTTGGATCTGTAATTTTAAAAAATTCAAAAACAGATACAATTACATAATTTTAACCTGTTAGCATGCAATCCAAAACCTGAGTTTTTAAGTCCGAGTTCTGAACCACAGGAAGCTCTGAACCGGGACTTGATTCAACTCGGTACCCCAAAGTGATTCCGAACTTGGACTATATTCAGTTGTTGTTGGTTCTCTGAGAACCGCACTCACACATCTCTATTTTTTTTAAAGTCCAGCTTTACAATTTAATTTTGTTTTGTTTTTTTATTGTGGTGTTTGTCTATTCTGGTCTTTTGTGAAAGCAATCCATTTCTGGGCTAACTTACGTTGAAATGATAAAATTCATAGTTTTTGTAGCTTGCTTACAATATTTTTTTATTGAAATTCAAGTCACATGTTACCACATTGAAATTACTATTTTCTAAATGCTATTTCATCTGTGCATTAAATAAACCTGTTGAATTAATTTATTAAAAGTCCAGCAACATTCTACCTCTAGTTTGTCTATCATTTGTGAAGAGACATTTACCATAAATAAAAAAAAATTTATTGCTTTGCTATTAGCTACATTTTTTTAATTTATATCTGGATAGTTAAAAAGTCACCCAAGAGGTGGCGGGTTGAAGTCCTTGAAATTCTGTTGGCTGACTATTGACTGTGAATAGTAATTAAATAAATTTTACTTCAATTTGCAAATTAGAATAAATGTAAATTCTGCTGAGCTCATCTCTGGTACTGATCCTCAAAGATTTGCAGCTACCCCTTTAATTACTTAATTCTTCTTTGAGTAGTAATTCTTCATAAGAAAACATTATGAAAATACGCTTAATTTAAATAGCCTTAACATACATTAAATGTAACAAATCAGTGGTGGAGAATAGATACTGCTCTGATTCTGGCATCTGCTTGGGGTAGTCCAAGTACCACTATGGGAGAAATACTTGTATGGAAGAAAAGTCTGTATCTGCTCTGTTGCTGGTATTTGACTAAAGTAAGGTGAGCCAAAGACTTTTCACCAATGTGTTTCATCAAATCAGACTTTGTCATTGCAATCTACTGTACATACAGGATTATTGTCGATATTGACACATGTATTTAAGATTAGCTAGCAAACAATATCGTTTTTACCAGCATGTTTTATGTAAAGTACATATATTTTGTGTTTGTTTTGTTGTGCAAGAAAGTGCAGCAAAACCATGTCAGCTAAATACAAAACTGCCAGTAAATACAAAACTAAATACAAAACTGCCAGTAAAACTGCCAGCAATTAAAGTATTCGATAAATAGTATTATATTTATTTCTTCCATCAACATTGGTACATTTATTTAACTAATTCTCTCACTTGTACAGGTTAAATTTAAAAACATAAAAATGATTCTAACATAATAGCAATACAAACATTACATTTTCTCACTGTGACATATGGTATAAACTGTCTGAAGCTGTCAACAACACTTAAGGAAAATCTCAGTGCAAGTGATTGATAAATAGGTCCTGTAGTAAGTAAGTCTATAAATCTTTGACTCTTATCTGAGACTAAATTTATATTTCATACCTTCCTAAAGAAAGCTTTATCTAAATGCAGCTGGGCTACAATATTTGCGTTGCAATAAAAGAATAAGTATGTACTGTATGTCCACTCATATTGGCACAAATGGATAATGTAATGTGATGGTGCAAACATTAGATATCCATGCACATAGCAATATCACTATGAAGATCCATTGCTTGGCCTGATATCACTGAATCACTAAATGTGAGACCCCAAAAGCAAGAGCTTTGACCACGATTAATCAGACTACAATCCCTCTATCATCTTTGAAAATGTTAGTAAATACATTTGGAAGATGAACTCTATGGAGGCGGACAGTGTACTGAGCTGAGAAGGGAATGTCCCTGCTTTAAGTTTAGCTACCTTATGTATACGTCAATAGCGGAATCACTATTGACATATTTTATATATATATGTATATATATATATATATATATATATATATATATATATATATATATTAGGGATGTGCAGGCTCGGATAGGTTCGAGTTTGCACGTTGAGTTGGGATTTTTCCCTCCAAAAAAACGGAACTCAGAAAGAGGCAAAACGTTATCTTACATGGACGAACATCATCATTCCTGGACTTTTGATGAGGGGTCACGCCCAGCAGTCGGAGATGCTGGCTGTCTATAGGCTCTCCTCGCACTGTAAATAGATATAAAAGGCATCTATTCACCTGCTGCTCTACTACGCAGAGCAGCATGGACAGTGCCCCACCCCATGGATAACTCTCTCACTGAAAGAGGGACAAATGGGAGGTAGTTTTTCTGTGTGTGCAGGATGAACATCATTAAATGCTAACTTTAACTTATTGTAGAATCCCTATTGTGGTTTACAAATACATACATGCAATAGGATAGTGACCATCCAACAAGAGTGTTCACCTACAAGTAAATGACTGTAACTGACTGATCAGTCTAGGATATTTATGGTCTGCTCTGTAATAATATATTCTGCTATGTCATTATATATGCTTATGTGAAAGTTACTGTGTATATGCAGATTCTATCTTGTTGAAGTAATTTAGAAATTGCATTTTCTATTTAATAATAGCTGAAGAGATACAGCACAGGTTCTCAAACTCGGTCCCCAAACAGTGCATGTTTTCCTGGTCTCCTCACAGAATCACAAGTGAAATAATTAGCTCCATCTGTGAACCTTTTAAAATGTGTCAGCGAGTAATGACTACACCTGTGCACCTGCTGGGTGACCTGGAAAATGTGAACTGTGTGGGGTCCTGAGGACTGAGTTTGAGAACCACTGAGATACAGTATTGCAGCAGCTGAAGTTGAGAAATGTATTTATTTGCCAAGATAAATGTAGTTTATTGGTTGTTAACTATAGTATTGCTAAGAAACTATTGCATATTATCTCATTTGTGTCGTACTGAATTTAATTTGCATAGTGGTAATTAGTATTTTCTACTTGTTTGTTATTCTTTATTGTATTTGTAGGCTGACTGTTATATTCATGCATACCTTATCACTGGACCCTTGTCCTCTTTTCCCCTTTAATAAATGTGCCAGATTATTCTGCTTATCAAACTTGTCATGTTCTGTTATTTTACTGTGTATGGGCCTAGCCTCTCTGCCACAGTCTGCTAAGGAAAAGCTTGTGGAGTTATTGCCAGGAGATATGATCTACTGTAGCTGCCATCTCTACTGTAAGGTACCACTATATCTAACTTATCTGTGCCCACACTCAGGGGTGTAAAGTTCAAGCCAGATGCTCGGAGGCAAAATAGATGGTTATGCCTCCCCAAACCCCCCTAGTGTCTCTCCAGCTCCAACCAGTCCCCTTCTGTCTCTCCAAATCCTCAGTGTCTCTCTAGCTCCAGACAGCCTTCTGATGTCTTTCCAGGCCCTCAGTGTCTCTCTAGCTCCAGACAGCCCTCTTCTGACTCTCTAGACCCCCAGTGCCTCTCCAGCCAACCCACTTCTATCTGCCCAGCCCACCCAGTGTATCTCCAGTCAGCCCCTTTCTGTCTCTAAAGCCCCGCAGTCTCTCCAGCCAGCCCCTTCTGTCTCTTCAATCCCCCAGTGTCTCTCCAGTCTGCCAACCAGCCGCGTTCTGTCTCTCCAGCCAACCAAACCCGTTTTGTCTTTCCAGTCCCCCAGTGTCTCTCCAGCCATCCAGCCTCCTTCTGTCTCTCCAGCCCCACAGTGCCTCTCCAGCCAGCCCCCTCCCGTCTCTCCAATCTTCCCTGTGTCTCTCCAGCCAGCCCCTCCTGTCTCTCCAGACAGCTCCACAGTGACTCTCCAGCTCCAGTGCCAGCATCCTCAGCCCACAGGCACTTACCTTCTCATAGGTCTTCTAGCTGCACCTGCTCCACTTCACAAGCAACTCCTCTGCCTTTCAGTGGTTTGGTATGACACCATGACATCACGCAGCCACATTGCAAATCTTCTGGCAACACTGGCAGTTTGTGAAATAATGTTTTTTTTTGTTTATTGCATTTCACAATAAACAAAAGGAACTTTATTACACCAGCTGCCACCAGCGGTGCCTGAAGACAAGAGACAGGGGCTACCCAGACAACACAAATAGACACATCCTTAAACGCTATTGGGAATCGGTGTGTGCATTCTTGGAATGTGCAGAACAGGTCCTACATGGTTGCACACAGCTCCTGCTATGCCTCTGCCTAATTCACAGGCAGAGGCATTTAAGGGGTGATGCGGGGATGGCCAGCGTTCCCGGAAACGGGCTATGTCAGTTCCGTTTTCCGGGTGTGCCAAGCCAGGGGCTGCGTCCATGGACGCAGTTTCCTGGCCTCACTGAGACTTACTCAGCTGGCCGGTGGCCCAGGGCAATCCACCATCGAGACCAATGGTCGCGGTGGTGATCCCAGCCTGCTACCTCAGTTACAGTGCTGTGATTGCAAATGCAGCACGGGGTGACATACACCTCCTGCTACATTTGTACAGTATATTAGCAAGGACAGAATTGCGAGCAGCTTTACAATTCTGTCCTAAGCTAAATCACCCTCTTAAACTGTAGAAACTAGTACTTTTGTACAAAAGTAGGATCACATGTTACTTGACCATTCACATGTGGCAATAATGAAAAGTAACACAGTCACTCAGAGAAAGTAAAACAAATTATCCGTGTCCAGTATGAGTTGAACTATGAACTATAAAGGGTATTTCAGGGTCAGCTCCAGGTAGAGCAGCGCCCAGTGGCAGTATCTGTCGGCGCCCTTAACCCCATGCGTGACAAAGCCGTGAGTGCCCAAAGAGCATGTGGCCTAATTTCCATAGGTAATGCCTCCGAGATGCTGTTATGTGAGGGTGTGCACGTATGGCATGCAACCTGTGTTAGGTCATGCTGGGGGCGAGCCCAGCACTCCATCAGCAGCTAAGCTGCCCCCAGCTGTCTCCCTGCAATGAATGGACGTCGCTTATATGTGCATGGCATCCATTCAGCTTCACTGGCACCGCTGTTTCTGCTTAGCAAAAGCCCTTATGGGGTGGTGCCCCAGTTTAACCGCACTGGTCGAACACCCCTGGAGCTAAAAGTGCAGGTTTTTAGAAGTGGAGTTGTTGCCCATAGCAACCTATCAGACTCTATTTATCATTTATCTAGGACCTTCTAGAACAGTAGTTCTCAAGCTTGCCCCTCAGGACCTCACACAGTTCACGTTTTGTAGGTCACCTAGTTGGTGCACAAGTGTATTCAATACTCACTGACACATTGTAAAAGATTCACAGATGGAGCTAATATCTCACTTGTGATTCTGTGAGGAAACCTGGAAAACATGGAATGTTTTGGGTCCTGAGGACCGAGTTTGAGAACCTGTGTTCTAGAAGATAATAGTTAGAATATGATTGGTTGCTATGGGCAACAACTCCACCCACACTTTAGTAAATATACCCCTCATAGTGAAGCAAGATTATTGTCCACTACTGTATATTTAAAAGTCTGCTACTAATAACTAGAGATGACTGTTTCAGTTCTACTCTGTTCTTTTCACCAAATTAGCACAAGTTTGGATTTATTTTATTGACTATCCAAAATATGTGAGAGCCAGATAGTCCATAATTTGTCTGTTTTTAGATGGGAACATAAGCGAATAAAACTGAACCACTCTTCTCTGCTAATAACAAAATATGGAAACTCTCCTTCCTTCTGTGCTTCAAGATTAAATTTATATTTTTATATTTTTATATGTAAATTTTGTTAGGGATATAAAACCTGTGTTTAGAAGTTAATGAACTTTACAGACCTTGGGCTAAATGTAATAGGTTCCAATCTGCAGCTGCTGCAGGGATTTATGTGAGTCGCTCTGTATTTTTAAAGTGGCAATCATTTTAAAGGCTAAACTAGCTTGGATTAGCCTTTAAAATGATTGCCACTTTAAAAATACGCGGAGACTCGCATAAATCACTGCAGCGGCTAAAGATTGGAACCTATTACATTTAGTCCCTTGACTTAAAACTTACTTTGGCTGTAGCAACTGAATCACATGAACTTTACCTTCTGTTTAAAATTTAGCTTGTGTGGCATTTCACTAATTTATAATAAATACATATTTCTATGTATCTGTAGCAGAGGTGCCAAGAGGGGGGTGTTGTAATTGCCCAGGCTTGTTGGAGAAGCCCGGCAGGGGCCCAAGTCCAGTCTCCCATGTAACACTTAGCAGCACATTCTGCTATGGTTGGGCTGTAGAGGATACAGGGAGGCCGCTGGAGCTGAGCAGCAGCAGTCTCCTCTGTGTGCCTCCATGATGTGCGGGAAGGAGCGATCAAACTGATCCACCCCCTTCCCCTCTTACAGTGCGTAGAGCAGCACATAATGTTTTTTCACCATTTTTTTTATAGAGAGCCATGACCACTCCATTGCCCTGGCTTGTCCCCACTCTCTACGGCCCAGATCTGTAGCTCTGAAAAAGTTTGTTGCAGCTTGGACCTAAGATGTAACAAACTCCCAGTTTTTGCTGTGAATAACATTATTATTAATGTGTGAACCAGAATAATAAGCAATGAGGATTGAGAAGTCTGTCCATCATATGTAGAAAGTTGTCTGGGGCCCCATGTAGCCCAAATAGCGATATGTTACATAGTAAATGATTGTATGATGATTTACGTTCTTGTTTTGTAAGAGAAATATGTGAATAAGATTTTGATAGATTCATTGTTGCAGAGTACCAGGCATTACTTAGCTGCTCTATTAACTCAATCAATCTTTAAAAGTAGACTGTGAATTAAACTCGATGCAATCATTGCAGAACCTGAGACAAGCGCTGTGGGCTACACCACATACTCTGTGTTTCCTTACTTAAATCAAGTTAGAGTAACAGTACCTACAGTCTTCTTATCTACCTACTCTGCTACCTCTAATTAATTCTACTGTATACTCTAAAATCAAATCAGAACAGCTCTGTCCTCCCTGCTCATTCCAAACTTAAGTAAAATCTGTAATCTATCTCTACTGGTATCTCTCCATCATTATTCAAGGATGTAATGATTACACCAAGCGTTGCCATATTTCTTTTCTGTTTTACTTCACAAAGACAGCACTGACTGAGGTTGTGAGTGATTTGATCCCTGTTAAGTCTAAAGGCTATTACTCACTTCTTATTCGTCTGGATTTGACTGTCTCTGCTGCATTTGACACTGTTGACCACTCGTGTTTCATATAAACACCACAATCCCTAGGTCTCCAGGACACAGTCCTATCCTGGTTCTCATACTACTTATCAAATAGCTCTTTCATTGTGCGTTTCTCTGGATCCACCTCCTCTTTGCTACCTCTATCAGTTGAGTGCACCGCAAGGTTTAGTCCTAGGTCTTCTGCTTTTCTCAATCTAAACAGTACCACAGATCTTGGCAAACCTATCAGTTCTTTCAGATTTCAGTAGAATCTATATGCAGATGATTTAAAATCTACCTATTATCTCCAGATTTCTCACCATCTTTGTTGGTCCACATTACTGAATGTCTTTCAGCCATCTCATCTTGGTTGACATCTCACCACCTCAAACGTAATCTTTCCAAAACAGAATTATTAATATTCCCACCAGTCAACTGTAGTTACCAACCTGATATCACTATCACTGTTGATAACTCGACAATCAACCCTACTTCTCAAGTTCGCTGAATAAGTGTCATACTCGTCTCTGAACTGTCTTTTGTTCCCCCATTCAACCTGTTTTTAAATCCTGTTACATACATCTATAAAACATATCGAGAATACACCCATATTTTACACAATATACTGCAAAATATAAAATTCATGCACTCATTATCTACCTCTAATTCACACACTCATTATCTACCTCTAATTCATGCACTCATTATCTACCTCGAATTCATGCATTCATTATCTACCTCAAATTAATGTACTCTTTATTGATTATTGCAATAATCTCCTTACTGGTCATCCCTAAAACAGACTTTCACCACTAAAATCTATTTTGAATGCAGCAGCAAGGATAATCTTCCATGGAAACGTTAATCACCTGCTACTCCACTCAGTCAGTCCCTACATTGGTTACCTGTATTTTACCAAATTCAATATAAAATACTTACACATAAGGGTATTAACCAAATTACACCATAATGCATCTCTTCGCTTCACCCACATTACATGCTCTCATTCATGCTTACATGACTTTTTCAGGCTGCACCCTCTCTAGGGAATGCTCTCCCTCACAAAATACTTTCTTGTAGACTACAAAACCTTCAAACATTCCCGGAAAACTCACCTCTTCAGGCAAGCTGATCTATTTCCAGAACCACCTAATCACATTACCAGCACAAAATATTCTACCCAATTATATCCCTCTATGTAGTCCACACATAAATTTACATATTTTCAATATTGCTGTGTGACAGATATTGGCAGAAGCACAAGGAAAGAGAATTAAACTATTTTTGGGGGGGGCACAAACTTACAACATCTGTTAAAACGGTATTTTAATATTATATATCAGCAATATGACACTACAACAACAAAACACAAAAGGACAAAGTACAACATAAAACATATAAAATGATGTATCACACTGAGTGGTCCTCTATTTCTCACATTGAATGGTCATGAATAAATATCATCATATGTAAATTTGTGACCCTGAGGATATTGAGATCGTGTGATTTGCCGTATTAATGATAGATGGCGAAAAATATATGACTGTTATACATAAGTGAAGTACATTTCGGGGAATCAAACAGACTTTATTCATATGATGGTCTACATTTATACAAATAGAATATAAAAAAGACAAGTGTAGTTAAAAGAACTACTAAGTCTGAGGAACAAGATACTACTGTTAAATCATCTGCTATTACTCAGCAAATGATCTCAATGAGTATTCCCATCCTCATTAGTAGCTATAATAGTAGGAAAAAAAGGGGTTATTGTAAAGTAGATAGCAACTGTCATGAAAAGAAGGAATTGGAAATGTCATGCATCTGCTGTCAAATCTCATTACCTCTCAACCGTCGTGCAGAGGAGACTTGATGAGAGTACATAGAAGGACAAATACCGATTCCCTTACAGTGCTTCTGCTGTCGGTCAATCTGTGCCTGGCTCCTGCAGGCCAGTGCCGATGAGAGTGCGAAAAAAGTAAAGAAAAAAACACCTAAAGTCTGTAATCATCCACCACGATATATACTCAATTTCAAAAAAGTATTGAAAAATCAAGTGATCTCAGGTACTTAAAAGACAGCTTCTATATAAATAACACACCAGGTATAATAATAAAATGAACGGTGTCCACAATGTAATATACATACAATAGATAACAATCAGGTCATAAATAACAGTAGAGATTACCACAATAATATAATTCTAGATACATAATGTATGCTGGTGGGTATAATAAAGTGCCTGATTGAACTTAGCACTTATAGTGACATATATATATACACATATATTTGACACACGATACCAGCATGTAATACCTGATAGTCTAATGTATATGAGATAGAACCAAAAGTAGAATATTGAACAACTCGGACAAGTTATTGTACCGGTACACTATTAATGAAATAAGCACATGTTTATAGCATAACAGTTACCTCATACACTTGGCAAGCTAGTGCATATAGATAGAGTACCTGAATTTAAACTCAACATACAAAATAACATCTTAATATGTATCAAATATTAGCAAACAGTAACCTGTTAATTGCATAATTTCACTGATACACAATATATATTCTGTTATAAAAAATTTCAATTGTGTGACACTAGATAAGCTGAAATAGTACTACGCATCTGTATAGAAAGAAAAAGTAGGTAATCCTGTATAGTAAAACCCTCCCTGTGTAGGTGAGAGAGAACGCTCACCTACTGTTGTGACAGCAGAATCCTGGATGCTAATAGGTAACTGCACGTGTAAACAGCGTCACCTGATCTGCTGTGGGGGAGTAGTAGGAAAAGTAGATAGGTTCTGATCCTCCCTGTGTGAGTACGGGGAAGCCGCTCACCCACCGATATGATAGCAGAGTCACGGCAGCTATTGATAGCCGCACATGTGACTAGAAAACATCACCTTGTCTGCCGTTTGGGGAGTGAGGGAGATGAAAATGACTTGGTGTGTGAAGAGCCCGCTATGCGCACAGCGGGAATCACCATGCAGCTGTCTTTGTAAGTGCTCCGACTATATCGTTTTGCCTCTCCGGCTTGTTCACGGAGTCAGTGGCAAACGCAGGATTTCTAGAGGGGGTTTCCAAATGCTCGATTTTAGAGTGAGTGTGGCCAGTCCATGAAGAGGGTAGAATTAGCACTAAAACAGCTTTAAAATGTGTCATACAAAGTGTATTGCATGTCATAATTACAGCATATACAGGACCAGTGATCACAGTAATCCATTATATGCGGCAGTAGGTCCGTCCTGCCTGAGCTGGATGTTTTTATTTTAGATGTGTGCACCATTCCAAGAACATGCAGCACTATTAAAATTCTATTATATTACTATTGCTATTGTGGTAATGGTGTGGGCTGGGGAAGGGGGTTTCCAGGCAGACGGAAACCCCCCCTGCGTTTGCCTATGGGAGTTGCTATCTACTTTACATAACCCCTTTTTCTCCTACTATTATAGCTACTAATGAGGAGGGGAACACTCATTGAGATCATTTGATGAGTAATAGCAGATGACTTAACAGCAGTATCTTGTTCCTCAGACTTAGTAGTTCTTTTAACTACACTCGTCTTTTTTATATTCTATTTCTATATGTGTAGACCATCATATGAATAAAGTCTGTTTGATTACTCGAAATGTACTTCACTTATGTATAACAGTCATATATTTTTCGCCATCTATCATTAATACGGCAAATCACACGATCTCAATATCCTCAGGGTCACAAATTTGCATATGATGATATTTATTAATGACCATTCAATGTGAGGAATAGAGGACCACTCAGTGTGACACATCATTTTATATGTTTTATGTTGTACTATGTCCTTTTATATGTTTTGTTGTTGTAGTGTCATATTGCTGATATATAATATTAAAATACCGTTTTAACAGATGTTGTAAGTTTGTGCCCTCAACAAAAAGAGTTTTCTTCTCTTTCCTTGTGCTATACGTATATTTAACTCTAGGGGAGCACCGCCAACTTTATTTGTTGATGGCATATATTTAATTGATATTTACTGATATATAATATCTTTGTCCTTCTGCCTCATGCTTTGAGATTTTGTCCAATATTATGACAGTCTAAAGCCAGTGCGGAGACACTATCTCTTTCTAGGTATTGGCAGAACCAAGGATGTTGATAGGTGTCAGAGGTTTGTGATGGGGGTCAGTCCATAAAGTAGATTACTTAACCAGGCTTGTGGGTGTATTAACTAACAGGATGCAGGGTAACACAGGATTAACAGGTATAGTATGTGCAGATACAGGTATGACAGCAGGTATGTCCAGGTACAGGAACATATGCAGTTAATGCAATGATGGAGCACACTAGTACATATAGCCAATGGGAGCAGTGGACTATACACATGTAGCAGTTATGGTGTAATTTACAGTATATAGCAGTAGCGCATTACGGCCAGCATACGGTCAGCATACCTCCATCTCTAGGCAACGGAGTCCCGGACCCGGTGTCCACAGACAGAGGTATAGGCAGTACAGAGCGCACTTCCCTCATAATAACTGCCTCATACAGGCCATCAAGAACCTCTGCAATCTGGCAATCTAGCTAGAGCAATATGCAATATGTAGCACTAGTCCTTGTGTATCAATGCCTGTTTCCCTATAGGTTGTAATCTTGTGAGTAGGGCCCTATTACCTCTTTGACTGTCTATTATTACCCAGGCTAGTTTTATTGCTGTTTTATTCCAATTGTAAATCACAATAGAATATGCAGGTATAATATAAGTAAATATAATAAATTATAACAAAAAGGATAGGTGCGTGAGGACACATCTGTAAACAAACAACAATTATAGCTGCTGGTGGGGAACGTATGTAGAACTATAGCTAGGCAGTAGAATTATCAGTCTCCAATAATAATGCAGTCATTGGCGATTTACATTTGTGCAGTTACCAGTGGTGTAGTATGGTTGGAAGGAGGAGAGAGAAGAAGGCAGATATATGAAACATGAACAGATCACCGTCAAAATCAGTCAGCTGCTGCAACCATAGTGATCTTTCAGCATGTACTGTATCATAATGCAGCGTACACTTCTGCTAGAGGAGGGCATTGATTTCATGCATCAGTCACCCTTGTGGTTATCCGACAACCTGAAATAACTGCATGCAGGGCCAATGAGAGCCTCACGCCCCCTTAGAAAAAAAATGGAAAAAACTTATTTATTTCAGTGCCGCAAAGTGGCGCTGCATGTTAGGGAGGGGGGTGCTGTGTGCCCCTCAGCCCAGTGCACAGCCAATGGGGGATGCGATTAGCGTGATCGGTCCCCTCATAGGCATAGGAGACTGCTCCAGCTGCTGCTTTAGCAGCCACGAGCAGTCTCCCAGTGCAGTCCAGCACACAGCAGCGTGCGCTGGGTTGCTGTGACTTATGAGGGAGAGGGAGCAGTTCTGGGCGCCCGTCGTGCCCCTACAGCAAGCCCGGGTAATTTGTACCCGCTCCCCCCCCTCTTGGCGCCCCTGACTGCATGCAGCTAGATGTTTTTCTTTGTGTCATGCTTGCTGCTGGAAAAAGAGCCTGGATAGTTGTTCCCCATGTTTGGTGGGTGTGCCGCCCCACCTCCAGGTACGCTCAGCATAACCTGGTTTTGTGCGCAGCCTGGGTTGTTCAACATATGGACTATACTTGCATACTCTCCCCCCCCCCCCCCCCCACACAGCCATCCACTTGATAGAGGTATGTGGTGGCCGATGACATGATTCACCCTCAATCGCACCATTGTGGTCCTGCCCCCTGCTTTACAATGCCAATATTCTCAGGATTGAGTTGCGGGGCGGGCCCACAATGACGCAATCACGCCTCCACTCCACCACCAATGCTGCATCACATCCCAGCCTCACCCTCTCCTATGCCACAACATGATCACAGCTATGCTGACCTGGTTGCCCTTCCCGGAAGGGGCAACCAGAATGTCGGCAACTATGATATGAACTAATAGGCAGCAACCTACTCTGCAATTTATAGTTACCTGCATATCCAGTGCCATACAAATTTATATATGCGCAGTATAGATAAAAGGTAAAGTGTTTACTGGGTATGTGTGGTTTATTGGCTAACATATTCCCAGAATGGGGAGATGTTTATTAACAAATAGGAATATGTTATAGGGATGAGCGGGTTCGGATTTCCGAAATCCGAATCCCCCCCCCCGATCCAAGCCGGGAACCGAGTCAGGCTCAGGTTTGCCCGCCTGGCTCGGATCTGAAATCGAGGCAAGACGTCATCATCCCGCTGTCGGATTCTCACGGGTTTTGGATTCTATAAAGGTCCCGTGATCGTCGCCATTTTTCATTCTGGGTGTGGAGTGTGCAGAGAGTTAGGAGGGAGCTGGGATCTCAGGCGCTGATTCAGAGCCAGACGCTCTGAAAAAGCGCTCACTCTGAATAAGGGCGTTTTTTTTTTTCTGTGCCTCCTGGCCACTCGCATAGCTGTGGGTGACCACCCACAGCTATTGCGAGTGGCCAGGATGATGGTCGCTATGGTCAAGACCATCGCGACCATCGAGCTTGCGACGAGACCCTTGTGGTAGGGTCTCGTGGCCGCAAGCCCCAGAGAGCTTCTGACTCTAATAGAGCAGGAAGCTCTCCCACTGACATCACTGGTGATGTCAGTGGAGCTGCCCACAAACGGCAGGCATTCGCTTGGGAACGCCTCCGTTTGTGAAGCCACCCCCTGGCCACGCCTCCAAAATGGTGCTAGCTGTCGATCAAAATCGACAGTCGCCCCCTTTTGGTGTGAACCCGGAGCGATGGAGCACCCGTCGCTAGCCGGGTCTTGCGCATGTGCACGTCGGAGCCGGCATGTGCAGTGGCCAAACATCGACCCGCTCGCGAGCGGGTCTGAATCAGGCCCTCAGTGTGTTAGACAGTAGACTGTTATGAAAATAAAAAATAATAAAGTACTGCTGGCTGGCTACTGTTAAGAGGGAGGGAGCTGTTGCTGACACTGGCTGGCTACTGTTGTCCATATACAATACATAGGGGCTGGCTGGCTACTGTTGTTCTTGTCCATATAGGGGCTGGCTGTTGTCCTGTCCATAGGGGCTGGCTGTAGAGCTGTGTTGTCCAGGGGGTGCTCGGTCCTTCAGGGGTGCTCTCTTCACCCACCCCCATGTTGAAAAGCTGGGCTGGCTGGCTACTGTTGTCCATATATATACATAGGTGCTGTCTGGCTACTGTTGTCCTTGTCCATATATTGGCTGGCAGTTGTCCTGTCCATAGGGGCTGGCTGTAGTGCTGTGTTGTCCAGAGGCTGCCCTGTCTAATGTATGGATACGCTCTTACCAATAATATTTACAGGGGCTGCCCTGTCTACTGTATGGGTACGCTCTTACCAATAATTTTTACAGGGGCTGCCCTGTCTGCTGTAGGGGTATGCTCTTACAAATAGTTTTTACAGGGGCTGCCCTGTCTGCTGTAGGGGTATGCTCATACAAACTAATTTTTACAGGGGTTGTACGCTGCCCTTCATCAAATTAATTTTTACAGGGGCTGTCCTGTGGGTTGTACACTACCCTTCATCAAACTAATTTTTACAGGGGTTGTATGCTGCCCTTCATCAAAGAAATGTTTACAGGGGCTGTCCTGTGGGTTGTACGCTGCCCTTCATCAAAGTAATTTTTACATGGTTTGTACGCTGCACTTCATCAAACTAATTTTTACAGGGGCTGTCCTGTGGGTTGTAAGCTGCCCTGTCAGAACCCGAACTGTATCTCTGTATAAAGATAAACTACACTTGCCGAGTTTCCATTGTGGTCGCTGGAGTATCCTTCCGGGCTGCTGGCGTTTGTCGCATGGAGTATGCATAGAGTTAAAATGATCTTCTGTTCCTTGGGTGTTGTCAGCTTGCTGGGGTCTGTGATTACTTGGTCTCCCAAACCTGGTTCTTTCTGAGTCACATGTTTTGAACTTCCAATGGATTACATGCACTCGGTATAAAAGTCTGTTACTAACTGAGCATTGTTGTCTGTGCAACATTACCTTCAGGTTTTCCTTGGACTCCTGCCAGATCCTCGCTGTGCCTGGTATATGCTGTGGACTTTCCAAATGCTTGTGCCTTTTCCTGTTCCAGTTCTGCTACAGTTTTTCGGCTGCACTACAGAGCCCAGCGCTGCTGTTGGCTCTCTGCTGTTTTACCAAGCCTGACTCTGCTATTAGTTCTCCGCTGTACTATTAGCCCAGCTCTGCTATTGATTCATGGCCTCACCGCGTTCATCTTAAAACAACAGTTGTCAACGGCATCATAAAAGCGCACTTCCTCATACCGGATCTCAGTCACGTCTCGGGGCTCAACCCCGCATCTCCTCTTACCGGATTCCACTCACGTCTCGGGGCTCAACCCCGCACCTCTGCTTACCGGATCTTAGTCACATCCCGGGGCTCAACCCCGTACCTCTGCTTACTGGATCTCAGTCACATACCGGAGCTCGACCCCGCACCTCTGCTTACCGGATCTCAGTCACATCCCAGGGCTCAACCCCGCACCTCCTCATACCGGATCTCAGTCATGTCTCGGGGCTCAACCCGGCACCTCCTCTTACCGGATTCCACTCATGTCTCGGGGCTCAACCCCGCCCCTCTGCTTACCGGACTTCAGTTACGTCTCGGGGCTCAACCCTGCACCTGCTTGTTTGTATGTTATGAACTTTGTTATTTGAACTTTAGTTCTTAATGGGGCTAACCCCTGCACCTATTTGTCATGATATTACGAACGTTGCTTTGTGTGGACATTATGTTTGAATATCTAGAACTTCTCTACACAAGTTTTGTCCTTGAATAAATCCTGTTTACTTTTAACATTGCGTGCCGGTGCTATTTCATGAGAAGGTCATTCCTTAAACCACCTCAGTTCGTACTGCCTGTTAAGCCTGCTTCTCCTCAGGAGTCCCAAGTGTCTGTAGCCATCACAGTTTGCACAGAACATAAAATTAACTGAGATCTGGAGCAGGCTTCTGGGGTACTGGTGCTCCAGGGTTTGAACGCTCGTCTTGAGGTACAGGAAAATACCCAAACCCAAGTTTTGCAATGTTTACAGGATCTTTCTACTTTTTTGGATAAGCTCCAAATTCCATCTACGAATGCATCTGGAATTACTCCTTTGACTTCCACCTCCCATATGCGATTTCCAACTCCAACTCATTTCGATGGTAATCCTAAAACCTGCAGAGGATTTCTCAATCAATGTGAGATCCATTTCGAGTTACTGCCACAAAACTTCTCTACGCCTCGTACTAAAGTGGCTTATATTATTTCATTATTGTCTGGTACTGCTCTTGAATGGGTCTCCCCATTGTGGCAGAGAAATTATGCTTTAAAGTCTGATTATCAAGCCTTTGTTTGTACTTTTAAAATAATATTTGATGAACCCGGAAAATCGGTGGCCGCATCTGTGGACATTTTGCGGGTTAAACAAGGAACATCTCCGGTTGGTCAGTATGTGGTTTGTTTTCAGACTATAGCTGCAGAACTTAAATGGAACAGTGAGGCGTTAAGAGCAGCATATTGGAATGGTCTTTCTGAGAGACTAAAGGATGAGTTGGTGACTCGGGACCTTCCTGAGAAACTTGATGAGTTAATTTCTTTAACTATTAAAATTGACTTGCGGTTGCGTGAACGAGGGGTTCAGAGAAGTCGTATTGATCCCCCTAAAATTTTACTTCCACAGACCCGCCCCTCTCATGGCATAACTGATGAACCTATGCAAATTAATAAGCCCAGGTTATCCGAGGTGGAGAAACAATGCAGGAGACGATCTAATTTATGTTTGTACTGTACGTCTCCTGAACACTTCCTGGTTAAGTGTCCCGTAAGGCCGGGAAACGGTCACCCTTAGTTGATGGAGGGGAGGTCAAACTAGGGGTTCTCTTTAATACTTCCCCCAAAAAGGATTGTTTAATTTCTGTTCTTATTTGTGATTTTGGTTCTCTGTGTCAAGTGTTTACTGCTTTAATAGATTCAGGAGCGGCTGGCAATTTTATTTCATCTTCCTTAGTTCAACAATTGCAGATTCCTGTCATCAAATTGACTTGTCCTCTATCTCTCTCTGCAGTGAATGGGACTAAAATTACTAAAGGAAACATTACTCATCAAACTAAGTTGTTAAAGTTGAGGGTTGGAGTTCTTCATGAAGAGACTCTAGAGTTGTTGGTGCTTCCTGCTTCTACATATGATGTAGTTCTTGGTTTACCATGGTTAACTCTCCATAACCCTCATATTGACTGGACTCAGATTCTTTCCTGGGGTTCTAAATGTAAATTAAGTTGTTTGACTTCTGTTGTCCAGCTTGTTGAAGTTAAAATTGATGTTCCACCTTCTCTTCCACAGCCCTATCATGAATTTGCTGATGTCTTTTCTGAACAGGCCGCGGATGTTCTCCCGCCACATCGTCCCTGGGAATGTCCCATTGAATTGGTTCTGGGTAAAACACCACCCAGATGCTGAGTATATCCTCTCTCCGTCCCTGAGACTCAGGCCATGTCAGAGTATGTACAAGAAAATCTCCGTAAGGGGTTTATCAGACCCTCTTCGTCTCCTGCTAAAGCAGGATTTTTCTTAGTAAAAAAAAAAGATGGAGGACTCCGTCCCTGTATCAACTTCCGAGGTCTAAATGAGATCATGGTAAAAAAAACAAATATCCTTTACCCCTTATTACTGAGCTTTTTGATAGGGTCAAGGGATCACGACTCCTTACTAAGCTTGATTTAAGGGGAGCCTATAACTTGATCAGGATTAAAGAAGGTGATGAATTGAAAACTGCGTTTAATACACGAGAAGGTCATTATGAGAACCTTGTTATGCCTTTTGGCTTATGTAATGCCCCCGCAGTATTCCAGGAGTTTGTGAACGAGATTTTTCGGGATATACTTTACCAATTTGTTATTGTCTATCTGGATGACATTTTTATTTTTTCCAGGAGTCTTTCTGATCATCGTATTCATGTTAAGGAAGTGCTAAGTCATTTCCGGGCCAATAAACTTTATGGTAAGATCTCCAAATGTGTTTTTGAGGTTCTGGTTATATCCTTTTTGGGGTATATTATCTCTGGCACCGAACTTCAAATGGACCCTGAGAAGCTTAAATCCATACAAGATTGGGTCTTGCCCACTTCCTTAAAGTCTATTCAGAGATTTTTAGGTTTTGCTAATTATTATAGGAAGTTTATTAAGGTGTTTTCAATTATTGTGGCCCCAATTACCGCCATGACAAAGAAAGGGGTTAATCCTACAGTGTGGTCCCCAGAGGCTCTTGCTGCCTTTCAGACTCTTAAAGATGCATTTTCAGTGGCTCTTATTTTGGTTCAACCAGATGTTGAGAAACCAATTATTTTGGAAGTGGATGCGTCTGCTTATGGAGTAGGAGCTATATTGTCCCAAGTGGCTGTTGATGGGAAAACAGTAGCCTGTGGTTATTTTTCACGAAAATTTTCTAGTGGCAGAGAGCAATTATTCAATTGGGGATCAGGAGTTACTAGCCATTAAATTGGCTTTAGAAGAATGGAGATATTTGCTGGAAGGTGCAAAACATCCACTGACCATATTTACAGCTCATTGTTTAAACCCATGACAAGCTCATTGGGCACTTCTTTTCTCTCGTTTTGATTTTGTTCTCAGGTACCGTCCTGGTTCACTGAATAAGAAAGCCGATGCTCTTTCTCGCTCAATGTTGGAGGAAAAGGAATAAATTGAAGATCAAAGGTATCCTATAATAAATCCTCTGACCTTTTCTTCAACTTCCATTTCTCCGGATCCACCTCCCGGGAGGACATTGGTGACACCTGAGTTACGAGGTAAACTTCTTTCTTGGGCTCATAATTCACGTTTCTCAGGACATCCAGGGGTTCATAAAATTTATACTTTCCTTCAACAGTCATATTGGTGGCCTTCTATGAAAAAAGATGTTCGAGAATACATTCTTGCCCCAAGTGTGTGCAACTAAGTCTCCCCGTCACTCTCCAGTGGGTCCTCTCCATCCATTACCCAGTCCTACTCAACCATGGGCCCATCTCTCTATGGATTTTATTACAGACCTTCCACAATCCAAGGGATGTACGGTTATCTGGGTAGTGGTGGATCAGTTTACCAAAATGGCCCATTTTTGTCCCTTGACATGAATTCCATCAGCCACTAAGCTGGCACAAATCTTTGTCAAAGAAATATTCCGTCTTCACGGACTTCCCTCTGAAATAGTTTCTGACCGGGGTGTTCAGTTTGTCGCTCATTTTTGGAGGGCTCTGTGTTCATCGTTACAAATTAAACTTCAATTTTCTTCCGCATATCATCCTCAGTCAAACTGACAGGGTGAACCAGGATTTGGAGACTTTCTTAAGGATGTACCTTTCTTCATCTCAAGATGACTGGACAGATCTCTTAGCCTGGGCTGAGTTTGCTCATAATTTTAATTATTCTTCTGCTACAGGTATAAGCCCATTCTATGCCAATTACAGCCTGCACCCTTGAGCTCCTGAGCTTCAATCTGTTCCCACAGTGGATGTTCCAGCAGCTAAAGTCACTCTCCAGCACTTTCCTGGAATCTTGAAACAGGTACATAAGTCACTTAAAAAAGCGTCTCATAGATACAAAATTTTTGCTGACAGAAGACGTTCAGCTGTTCCTAAATATTCTGTCGGTGATTGTGTCTGGTTGTCCACTAGAAATTTGCGGCTTAAAGTGCCTACCATGAAATTCACTCCTCGTTACATTGGGCCTTTCCGTATTGAGAGAATTATCAATCCAGTGGCATGTAAATTACAGTTACCACCAACCATGCGTGTACCTAATTCCTTTCATGTTTCTCTGCTTAGACCGTTGATCCTTAATCGATTTCATGACAGCTTGCCTAAAACAGCTCCTGTATTGACTTCTCGAGGAGTGGGATTTGATATTGATAAGATTCTGGATTCACGTAAGCATCAAAATCAATTGCAATATCTTGTAGAATGGAAGGATTATGGCCCAGAGGAGAGGTCATGGATAAAAGCTTCTGATGTCCATGCTCCTAGACTGATACTTAATTTTCATTCTAAATTTCCTCTTAAGCCTTTTGGGTGTTTGGAGACCACCCAAAAAGGGGGCGGTACTGTCAGAACACGAACTGTATCTCTGTATAATGATAAACTACACTTGCCGAGTTTCCGTTGTGGTCGCTGGAGTATCCTTCCGGGCTGCTGGCGTTTGTCACATGGAGTATGCAGAGAGTTAAAATGATCTTCTGTTCCTTGGGTGTCGTCAGCTTGCTGGGGTCTGTGATTACTTGGTCTCCCAAACCTGCTTCTTTCTGAGTCACATGTTTTGAACATCCAATGGATTACATGCACTCGGTATAAAAGTCTGTTATTAACTGAGCATTGTTGTCTCTGCAACGTTACCTTCAGGTTTTCCTTGGACTCCTGCCAGATTCTCGTTGTGCCTGGTATATGCTGTGGACTTTACAAATGCTTCTGCCTTTTCCTGGTCCAGTTCTGCTACAGTTTCTCGGCTGCACTAAAGAGCCCAGTGCTGCTGTTGGCTCTCTGTTGTTTTACCAAACCTCACTCTGCTATTAGTTCTCTGCTGTACTATACTATTAGCCCAGTTCTGCTATTGATTCATGGCCTCACCGTGTTCATCGTAAAACAACAGTTGTCAGCTGCATCATAAAAGCGCACTTCCTCATACCGGATCTCAGTCACATCTCGGGGCTCAACCCCGCACCTCCTCTTACCGGATTCCACTCATGTCTCGGGGCTCAACCCCATACGTCTGCTTACCAGATTTCAGTTACGTCTCGGGGCTCAACTCCGCACCTGCTTGTTTGTATGTTATGAACTTTGTGTTATTTGAACTTTAGTTCTTCATGGGGCTAGCCCCTGCACCTGTTTGTCATGATATAACAAACGTTGCTTTGTGTGGACTTTATGTTTGAATATCTAGAACTTTTCTACACAAGTTTTGTCCTTGAATAAATCCTGTTTACTTTTAACATTGCGTGCCGGTGCTATTTCATGAGAAGGTCATTCCTTAAACCACCTCAGTTCGTACTGCCTGTTAAGCTTGCTTCTCCCCTGGAGTCCCAAGTGTCTGTAGCCGGGACATGCCCTTCATCAAAATAATTTTTACAGGGGCTGTCATGTAGGTTGTATCCTGCCCATCGTTAAAATAATTTTTACAGGGGCTGTCCTGTGGGTTGTACGCTGCCCTTCATCAAAATAATTTTTACAGGGCTGTCCTGGACAAAAGTCCATGAAAGATGATATTTGTCCATATAAGATGACATTTTGCCTTTTTCTGAGACCCAATTTCCGAACTTCGCAGATAATGTGATGACGAGTAACTGGGTTGGGCCATCATTGCTGTTCTGGATCCATGTGGGGTTTCCGACCTATAGAAGTTATTCATCATTGCTTGGCTTTGAAGATTTTCCAGAGAAGAATAAGATCTCTGATAGTTTGGAACAGGAGGTGAAAGTTCAGAGTATTTTGTGAACTCCCCAATGCCATCATGCCTGCGGTCATGTGTTGATGGACTGTTTCCAGTAAAACTGCCATTTCCTTGTGGTGAGTAGGCTGCACTATTTGTTTCTGCGGAGTCATGGCTGCTTCCTGATCTGAATTGAATTTCAGCAGCCTTCCAAAGAGTTTGATTCCATTTAACAAACTCATTCCATAGGGAACAGACTCCTCATGTTTGAAATTGACAAAAGCAAATTGTTTCGACTTTCCATCCTTGTCATTTGGAAATTTAACGTTAATTGCAGGACCAGCCTGCGGAAATAGCTCGAACAGGATCTCCTCGGTGGCCCTGGGATCTAAGTTCCCCACGAACAGAGTCCTATCAGCCTCAGCGGTGCCTATTTCTCTCCTGAGTCCCGTCCTGTGTGCCCAGCAGCAGCAGTCGATGGGTGACACAATAAGTCACCGCGGAGCGCCTTTTGGGGCCTAGTTTTTCAAACCGCCATCCTGTCTGCCACTGCAGTGCCACTCCTAGATGGGCCACGTGCTTGTGCCGCCCACTTGTGTCGATTAGCATAGTCATCCAGCTACCTGGTTGCAACCTTTTGGCCTAAAAAAAATATTGTGAGGTGTGACGTGTTTAGAATAGACTGGAAATGAGTGGAAATTAATGTTATTGAGGTTAATAATAGCGTAGGAACAAAAAAAAATAAAAAAATTCTGTGATTTTAGCTGTTTTTATGCTTTTTTCCAAAAAAAATACAGATCCAAGAGACAAAACCTGGAAGGGTGGTTTTGGCAAAACCAATCCAGATCCAAAACACGAAGAAATATCCAGATCCAAAACCAAAACACAAAATGTGGCCGGTGCACACCCCTAATATGTTACAGCACAGCCCACTATCTGAGTAAGGTAATCCCAGCATTTAGTCATGTGGTGGCTTTAGTCTTCAGATAAATAAAAAAAAAAAAAGTCATGCATTGACTTCTGCAGAACAGCACCAACTAATGGCTGATACACTCGACTAAAGCAAGTGGTTGTTTTTTTTTTTTTTTTATTATTATTATTATTATTATTATTATTATTATTATTATTAGTCATTTTCAGGATCCAGCACAGACAAAACATTGTGCATTGTTTGCCAAAATGTCATCTTATTGAGAAGAACATGTCTATCTATATGCAAAGTACACAGATATATACTAAATAGCCATTCAAAATATGTAATATTTCAGGTGAGATACATTAGTATTCTTAAAGTGAAACCTATAGCAAAACCACTTATGATACAGCAATAATGCAGAAGGCACTGAATATTACCATGGGGAATTCTTACAGCTGCAGCAGAATGGGATTGATGAGGAGAATGAAGGAGAGGTAATATGGCCCAGAGCATGTTCTTAATAAAAGCATCCGTCAACTTATCTAAATACACAGTGTCTGAAGTATTCTCTGGAAGACTGAGTACAGCAGATTATGCCCTTGAAATGCCAGTCAAGAGGTGCTACCAACTTGTCTTGTTAAACATTTCTTAATTGTCAACTCTGAACTATTTGAATTCAGCATCATTTATAAGAGTTGCTGGAATCACTCTTAGCTTAAAGATGGGAATTGGCCCATATATGTCTAACATGGCTGTTTCATTTGTGAATGTGTTTATATTCCTTTGTGTGTGTGTATTTCTTTATTGTACTACAAACACTCCCTAAAAAGAAAATATGTTTTTGACTTTATACAGCTTGTGCTGTAAAATGTACATTTAATATTTAAGACAATAAATGAGAATCTATACACAGTACTCGATAGGTACAGTATAATGCATTAACATTAAGATGTACATTTATTTAAATTAAGAATTTTAATTAGTGTAATTAATAAAAAAAACAATAAAGTCACCAGGGCAACTCAGTAATGTTTAGCTCCCCAGCAACACAGGCCAGCAGTCATAAACGCAGTTTTACCGCTTTCTGGGCCAGTTATCTATCAGAGAATGCATAAGCCAGCTTCCCGGCAACCGCATGTACATTGGAACTAGCCTTCCAGTTCCAGCAGATTCAACCAATTGTTAAAAATTAAAGTCCGCTTAAAAAAGAAAAACGTATATAGGTAATCGGGTAATTATTAGGTATGTTCTTGTTTTTTCCTATCCTTTGTGTGGGTATGTCCTGAAGAAAGTCATTCTTTGGCTGAAACATCGACTATACCTGATGTGATTTCGATGCGAGTAATAAAATTTCCAAGATTTGCCCAGTGCCTTAACCAGTCTCCCCTCCCCAATTTATAAATATTTTTTAATTGATTTTGTGACATTCCCACAATTTATATATATTTAGTTTTGTTTTAGTTGTCTATTTCAGAGGCACAAAGTATGGTAAGTCCCACATTACATTTACAGGTTGAGTCTCCCATATCCAAAATGCTTGGGACCAGGGGTATTTTGGATAACGGAATATTCCGTATTTTGGAATAATTGCATATCATAATGAAATATCTTGGGAATGGGACCCCAATATACACACAGAATGCATATATGTGTTATATGCACCTTATACATATAACCTGCAGCTCATTTTATACAGTATATTTAATAATTTTGTGGCTCAAGCAAAGTTTGTATACATACATGAAATAAATTTATGTTTCATTTACACCCTATACACACAGCCTGAAGGTAATTTTATACCATATTTTTAATAATTTGTGCCTTAGACAAAGTTTGTGTACATTGAACCATCAAAAATCAAAGGTTTTATTATCTCAGTCATGCCAAAATTATTCCGTAATTCGGAATATTCCGTATTTCGGAATATTTGGATATGGGAGACTCAACCTGTATAAATTATTAGGGTCTGAGTTTTATTAGTATTAGAGTCTGAGTTTTTATGAGAGTTTAAACTCAGACCTCGCACATTTGAATTGTTCAGCAACTCTCAAATGTAACAGGGCCTGAGTTTTTAGTCCCAAACGTAACTCTCAAGTGACTTTTTGTCACAAGAGGAAACGTCTGAGTTTTTAGACCAATAGGAATGCGTTTTATTATTAGAGTTGCATAATATGTTAAAAATTTACACCAAAAAGTGCCCTGATTTAAGCATCACACACCTTTGAAAGGTAGTTGGTGATTTTGAGAGATGGAGGAGGTTTTGTGAGAGATAAAGTTATTTTCAGTTTTAGTGTTTTGGAGCACCCATGACTTCCAGAAGAGTTGGCAGAGAGAGGAAGATGAAGGAGGATACTATCATCCTCACTCCCGTGGAGCCTACGCCACTTGTTCCACCTCCAGAGCAGCCGCAGCCACCACTGCCCACCCCACAGGCCAGTGTTCCCAGTGTTGAGGAGCTCTCCATGTCCCTCCACAATTTTAGAAACCACCAACTGCGCTTCATGGACCTGAAGACCAAACAGATGGATTCCATTGGGCGGCAGCTGTGGACGCTCAATAGGACAACGGCGATGCACATGGGCATCCGCACCTGGATAGCCTGTGAGATCAAGTAACACAGGCTACCTGTAACCAATCCCAGGCAACACGGGAGCAGTCACAGGTGGCACCTGAGTAACTGTAGTCGACGCAGGAACAGGCGCAGGCCATCCATGAATTGATGCAGACGATTGTGGCCCTGCAGAGGTAGCTGATGGTCCAAAGAACAGTCCGGGAAGGGATATCAACATCAACCGCCAGCTCCCTCCAGACCAGCCTTCAGTCTGGCTTGCCGGTTACACCCCCAAGGCGTAATGTCCGTAACCGAGGAGGACCAAAAGGTGCATGGAGAGGACAAGGCACTTTGGTCTCTCAATAATGTTTTTTTTTAACTTATAGTCTTGGATCTTGTTTTGTTTTCTTTGTTTATTTTGTTTGGATTTGTTAGTAGATTTTTATTGTTTAAGTAAAATGTTTAAAAAACATTGCTGTTTGTGTTTTTTTAAATATAAGTTGATTTTTAAGTATAATTTTCTTGGGGGGTAATGTGTGTTTTAATTGTATGCATAAGTAGGTACACTATTTAGAAGGTGCATTAAGGTAAATAGGTTTTAAAACACTTACATGGAGGAACACTATTTAGGGGGGGCATTTTAGCTAATTAGTGTTATGTGCTTTTACACATACATGTACGTAGACTATTTTTAGGGGTAAAATATTGTAATTGTGCTTTATATGTCTATTTTTACTTGTTTTCCCAAAATTGACACATACAACTCGCCTATTAAAACCACCTCTATTTTTTTTTTTAGAGTTTTTGATCATGTTTTAGGTGTGATTTTCAAACTCTTACCCTATTACATTGGGCTAGTTGTATGTACAAAATGGGAAAACATCTGGATGAGAGTTTAAATCATGAGAGTTGTAAGAGTCCGAAAAACATGCAAGTTTGCATGTTCTATGACCCTATTACATTTGTTGAGTTTACAAAAGTTTAGCTTTAAACTCACACATTTTGTAAACTCTGACCCTATTACCAGGGCCATAACTAGCGTGGTGCGACATGTGCCATAACGCAGGGCATGGGGCACTGTTCGGACCTGTTAATTTTCTGTTTATAATCATTCTCACTTGTAGCTTCCTCTTTTTTTTTTATTTGCAGAATCTCCTGGTCACCTTGATCTCTTCCCTGGCCAACTCCCCCTCTATCTGGCCACCTTCAGTCACAAGCTATTTTATTTAACACACACATTTCAGCATACAGTCATACCCAGGATTCAAACCTATCACATCTCACATGGCAGTCAGACACCTTCCACATGCCTGCTGCAGGACCAACTTTTCCAGAGCTCTCCTACATTTAGAGCTGGTGAGTGTCTTTCATCACTGCAGCCTTTGGATTCACTCTGTATTTGGCAGTGACACCCAGATAACAATGGTACAAAGGAATTGGTACCACTTCATCATCGTATGGAACAAATTAGATTTCACATGACCCTTCCCAATTAGGCTACACCCCTTTTTCAGGTGTATGTCATATGTCCCTATTAGAAAAAAGTCTAGTTACGGCTCTGTCTATTACATTTGGCCCTTAGTGTGGGTTCTAATCTGAAAGAGAATACCTTGACGTGGTAATTAGGCATCCACAATGTGATCAAAATCTGCACTACCAACCTCATCTTTATTCTAAAAGTCAGTTCATAGAATCTATAATTTTGCAGAGTTTAACAGCTTTTATATAATTAGCCTGTAAATTGGATTGTGTTTTGTATAGCAGTGTAGCACCTTTAAATATATTTGGAAATTAGGCTGAGTGGACCAAGCCTCCTTGGAATTTTGTATATTTTGAAGCTTGTGACCCATCTTTTTGGCCCCGCCACCTCACACGTATATCCATAGGAGTATTTACTGAGAGCACCATGGTTCCGACCAATATAACTTGTATGTCAGAGGCATAAAATATGGAAAGTCTCACATTAAACGTGTTAGTACAGTATATGTTCCAATCTAAAGGAGTCACCTTGCCATGGTACTGTAGATGGCCATCCACAATTTGATTAAAATGTGCAATAAAAACCTCATGCTTATGCTAAAGGTCAGTTTATTGATCTTTTTTTTCATATTTTCCATAACAATCCTCAATGTTAAAGTTGTAATATAGAAATATTATGAATCATGATTCAAGGATAAGTGAATGACACAAAAATATTGCATTGACTTCTAATACTTGAACCTGTGTACAGTAATAAAAAAGCTACAATATAAAACCATTCTCCCTTTACAGTGGCTGCTGAATAGAGTTAAGTATGATGGAGATCGGTAAAAGTAATCTTAAAAGGATGCTTGACAATATCTGCAAAAATATTATATTATACATCATACCTCTTAAAGTAGATGAGTGCTTGGAAATTCAATTCTAAAGACTGCAGTAATCTTGTCTTTGACTGCATTAATATGTAGCACTTCTTCATAATCTTGCTTGACATTAATATTCATAAAATGGCAATAAGTTCATGGGCTGTCATTGTGCTTTGCATTTCTGCCAAATTTGCTGGCTCTCAGTGTATGTACTTGCAGAGATATCACTTAAAACCAGTACATATGGTAGGGATGCTTACTATTGATTTCCATTTCCCTTCCAAAAATGTCTCTATCTTTGCCTTAAGTCATGCAATTTGCTTTTCTTTTTACTTTAGACTTGAGACCTCAGATCACACTGTCAGAGTTAATCCTGTGGGAAATGTTCAATTAGAAATGAAATGGAAAGAATTACTGTAAATCAGCATATAGTTAAGCAATACTGGAAATGCTGTAAAGTTCTCTAAATCTCATGTGAGTGAACAGGAGCTAATTTATTCTCTCCATCTCCTGGGATATGCAATAGACTGTTAGACAATCAAATATTGCAGTATATTTTGTTATGATATTTTCACATGAAAGAAAATGATCAGGGTATAGAGAACAGTGATTTCACAATACATCCGGGAAATGGAGTTATAGTGATACCCTTCATTGAACAACTGAGCAGAGTTCAGTACTAAATATTTAAGACTACATTTATGTTTATAGAGACTCCAGAATCCTTGAATATTGCCATTTACATCTGTTCAATTAGTTACTCTTTAAATTAATTTTTCTCGCCCATTAATCACTAATATTACATCCTTCCTTTACCATCTTGAAATGAAGGTAATAAGTTGTTGGCTGTAATACAGTACCTTAACTTCCAAAGGTGCATTTGACCAGATTTGAATACCTAAAGCTACATGCACGCAATGAGTTTTTAAAGGAAGAATTAAGACTGTACATACTGTAATTGTGCTTTAATGCACATTCAACTTGCAATGTAATGCCTTATTTTTTATTCCTTTTGCTCCATTTTAGTGAGTCTGACATGAGCCATCATCAGTGGTAGTGCACTGTGAATATAGTAAAAAAGTATTAGACTGTATGTGTTCTAACTTCTAACATGTTTTGCTGGTCAGGTACCTGGGAGTGACGAGGAGACCGGGAGATGACACTAGGAATAAGATGACTGATATACTGCGTACGCCGTGTAACGATATGGAACAAAGATGAGTACGCAGAATAATCAATGCAAAGAATACTGTGAGTTTGTGCACTGGTTTTGCACTGAAGGAAATTTGTAACATGAGAACACTGGGGATCCCAGCATGGGCTGCACTAGGGAGTATCTCTGGTGATCCAGAACCAGGACTGGTACAGGAGAATGGCACTAGGAGTCAGTACACGGATGCTATACTGAGTACACACGCTTGTGATCCAGACGCAGGACTGGTACAGGAGAATGGCACTAGGAGTCAGTACACAGATGCTGTACTGAGTACACTCACTGGTGATCCAGATACAGGAATGGTACAGGAGAATGGCACTAGGAGTCAGTACACAGATGCAGTACTGAGTACACACGCTGGTGATCCAGATGCAGGACTGGTACAGGAGAATGGCACTAGGAGTCAGTATACGGATGCTGTACTGAGTACACACGCTGATGATCCAGATGCAGGACTGGTACAGGAGAATGGCACTAGGAGTCAGTACATGGGTGCTGTACTGAGTACACATGCTGGTGATCCAGATGCAGGACTGGTGATGGAGAATGGCACTAAGAGTCAGTACACGGACCCCATACTGAGTACACACGCTGGTGAATGTCACTAGGAATATATCACTAGCAGGAAGGAACGTGGACCCTGGAATGTTGATTCAGCAAGTAATCACTGGAAGTAGCGAAGTTGAACAGTGGGATCCTGTTCCTGGAGTCAGACTAAATACCCTTAGGTAGTTGGTCATTGGGTCAGAAGATCAGTTGAGTGATCGTAGGACTACCATTGGGAAAGACTAGTCAAGTGACGCAGACCAACATGGCTGCATCCAGGATACACACATGGAAGCCCTAGCAGACAATGGGAAGAATACTCAGCCCAGCACTCACCTCCACACCCAGCGACTGAATGCCTGAGAGCTCAAGGACGCCAGCGCAGCGGTGAGTAGCGACCGATCCCAGGCCACATCCTGACAATTTGCGGCAATAAGGGTGAATATGGTCAAGGTTAAAATGAGAATGTATTACTTATTCTTTTGCTGTTGAGAGTTTTCTCACCCTTGTGCTGAGCCCATTAGTTGAGTGGCTTAAAGAGGAATGGTAATGACTGATTCTGGAATACTGAGTGCTGGGATTGAAGTGAAGAACTGAACACTGGGATTGAGCTGGAATACTGGACACCAGAATTGAACTGGAATACTGGACACCGGAATTGAACCAGAATACTGGACAATGGGATTAAACCGGAATACTGGACACCAGGATTAAGCCAAGAGCTGGAGATGGAAACTGTGCTGGAAGTCACTGTGCTGAAGAATCTGAAGAATTCTCTATCAGTCTGCAGCAGGATACAGACAACAAAGCACTGGCACCAGCAAACTTCCTGGAAGTTCCTTATATACCCCTGAACCATTGGGGATTGGCTGCTGTGGTCAGCTGGTCTGGGAGCAGTGCCCATACTGAGTTTTGGAAGGAACTCCGGTGTACAGTCTGAGTACTAGCAAGCTGTGGAAGTGTAGAAAGAATAGCAGGCACTGAGAGCAAATGCATGTTAATGATCTCTGCAGTTTAAGTCCACCACTACTATTTGTACTGCAAACACTGTTCTAATCAGGAATCTGCAGACTTCCCAGACAGAAGAACCCTCAGGTCAATAATCAGCCAGGAAAGAATAGCACAGTCTCATGCTCACACTAGAGGTGTTGCAGCCTGCATGCTGAACACACTTCCCAGGCAAATCAGAATATCCTGACCCACAGGATAGGTGGCAGAGGAAAGTCACAAGACAAACTAATAGCATATGAGAGAAATTAGTCAGGTTCGTGACAATATACACATACAGTAATTACATAATTGCAGTACTCAAAGTACATCGAGAATACAGAGAACCCTGCTTCTGAGGGTTTACACTCTAGAGGGGCTAGAGGCTGGGTTATGTAGAAATTAGTTTCAAGGCCACATTTAAATGCTGAAAAATTAGGTGAGCAGGAGACAGATTGAAGAGGATCGAGGCAGGGGATGGGGAGGCCAGAGAGCAGTAGACTGCAGTAGCCAGGGTATTCGATGAGAATAAGAATTATAGTAGCTTCCAGAGTGAGAAATCGACAGATCTTGAAAATGTTATGGCAGTAGATATGGCAGGATTGGGAGAGCAATTGGAAGTGGGTAGAGAAGTGTAGGGTCAAGGATGGTGCTCAGATAGCCGACTTTGGGAACTGAGGAGAGTAAGATGTTATTAATAGAGAGGGAAAGGGATGAGGAAATAAGACTTTGGGGTAAAGAACATAATTTCAGTATTAATAATGCAAATTTTAAGAAAGAGTTGTGACATCCAGGGGGAGATAGCCAACAGGTGACATGACAGAGAACAGAAGGGGAGAGGTCAGGGGAACAGATAAAATGTTGGTATCATCATTATAGAGGTGGTAGTGGAGCCAAATGAGCTGATGAGTTCACCAAGAGAGCAGTTATAGAGAGAGAAGAGAAGGGGCCAAGGACAGAGCCTTGAGGGATAATAACAGAAAGGAAAATTGGAGAAGAGGTATAGTTGTGTGAATAGACAGAGAAGGAGCAGTTGGTCAAGTAGAAGGAAAGCAAGGAGAGAAAAGAGTTACTGATCCCAAAGGAGTGGAGGATTTGTAATGGGATGGGTGATCAATTGTGTAAATGAAACTGTTATATCAAGGAGAATAATATTAGAATAGTGATCTTTAGATTTGGCCATAAGGAGGTAATTAGTATATTGGTGAGGGCAGTTTCAGTGGAGCGAAGAGACCAAGACCTGATTGAAGAAGCTCAAGAAGGAGTGGAGGTGGTTATACACCATCTGCTAAAATAAGGGGGCATATGACTAGGGCATATTTGAGGGGAAGGTACCAGTTGAGAGGGATATATTGAGGGGATAGGTGGGGCCCTTTACTGCGTGTGACCCATGGAACTCAAAATCCACAGGGAAGGGGTTTAAAGAAATAATTAAAGCCTAGTATATATCAGACATGTTTCTCGCACTGGGATAGTACACAGTTTTGCTGTGTTAGTATCCAGAGATCACTGTTATGCTTTGTTTAAAGACAAAAACATGAACAACTCTTGGGGGTAAATGATAAAAATAGGGTAGGTGAGCGCTCTGTCTCCAGATTGTGGGTGTGCAGTTATAGCATATGTAGGACCTTGGATGTGTATGTAAAAAAAAAACAGATTGCATAGAACACTAAAGTGGACTAATAACACTTTACTATATGAACATTAATGTTAACTACAATGCAGCCACAAATTTTATCAATGGTAGTTTTACACCTGGTGGTAATAGGGTAAATAGTTCTATGGTGGGATGTGTTCAATATGCAGATAGTCCATACAGGAACTCTTGGGGTTGCAATTAACAATTTCTGGTTTTCACAACAAGTTTGAAATTGTCACACAATGCCGACAATTTTTCCTTCCAAACTGATGGATTTATTATCCAGCAGTTTGGAGTTTTAGAACCCACAATGTCTGCAATGTGTGGTGATTTCAAACCTAGGGCCGTATTCAATTAGTTTCGCACCCACGGAAAAGTTCCGCCTGCCGGACTTTTCACTGACATCGCGTCTTTTGGACGCGGAACCTTATCGTGCGCGTCCCTGCTATTCGCCATATTCAATTGCAAAAGATGCCAAAACGGCAAGCAGCGAATTCAGAACGACGGAAAGTGCTGTCAGAATTCGGGAAACCAGCCTGAACCCTCCAAAAAGATGCACTTACATTGGGGATCAAGGTAGATGTGTCCGAATAGCCCTAATAAAACTGTTTGGGGCACGTAAGTTGTTTCAGTAGCTTCTTATTAGCGTCTTTGCACAAGTGGTGAAGAATGGCATAATGCAGCATTTTTTGGTGAAAATAAGTAGTCCTGGCAAATTTGGGGTACTTGCAAATGGGTGCTAGCATATTTTAAATTCTCTAAAGTGAAGTTTTAGAAAATGTGAAAAACGCACCTGTTGCAAGCACCTGCAATCATAAGAACACCTGACATATCCTTGTAGACCCCCAAGAAGTCTATTTCACTAGATTTTATACTTGTCCCCCCACTGTGTGCTTTTTTGCCCCCAAAATTAAAGTACTTTTTTGGGGTGTTCTTAAGTTTTTCCCAGGGATTTTTTGACACAGTCGTCCTTTGGGGGCTGTGCCAAGGGTTCTGAGAGGTTTCCCCACCTTTCCACCCCAAAATAAAAATGTTGCACTTCTTTTCACCTGTTATTCAGAGGCAAATCTTTTTCGCCTATTACATTGTAATGACTTTGCGCGTAGGCAAAAACCATCTGGAATTGAATACGGAGATAAGTTCCGACCTGGCGAAGAGACGCAATCGGCGATACTTTTTTGCGGAAAATGGCTTTTTGCTTCTAATTAAATACGACCCCTAGTGTTCATTCTAGCACCCTGCACCTATCACAACTCGTGCAGTTCCTCTTTCCTGTCTTGGGTGTCGCTTTCTGCTTTGGTGCTTCTACACACTCTGGTCTGTATCTCAAAAGTTTGTTGCATCAATTGAGTGTGCTAGAAGCACCAGAGCAGAAAGCGACACCCCAGGCAGCAAAAAGGAACTGCATGGATTGTGACAGGTCCACTAAATCCCATGACTTTGAAAATGGCAGTTTTGTTATGATTTTCTGGCAGCTTGGCTTTGATAACTCCAGTCACTTGTAAATCATCCAAAATCACTCCAATAAGCTGCAATTTGCACAAATTACTGCTTGATACATTTTCCCCCTAACTCTGATATTAAGGCCGTATTCAATTTGCGGGTAAAAAAAATAATTTGGGGGGGGGACAAAGTTAAAAACTACTGAATTTGACTCTGGGGGGCTCCCCAAGTATGCCCCAAGTGTATTTTTCATTGCAGCTGCTTGCGGCAGATGGGTTTTTCATGATTTTTTCAACTCACTGTAGCAACTTTCAAATATGCTGAACCCCATTTTCAAGTACCCCAAATTTGCTGGGCATAGTTATTTTCCCCTAAAAAAAATTCTAAATGCTCTTCTGCATCACCTTATTCAAAGCCACATTTATGCACCTGCTGCGGCTATTAGAAACCCCGACTTCCTTCAGGAGATAAAAACGAGTTCACGATCCACGTACCCAGGATCTGTATGTGTGTTGCCACACATACAGATCCCTCCCGAATGCCAGCTGACGGGACAGCACGGGGCTTGCACTTCCCGTCAGCCAATCAGCGGCTGCGCTGATGTAGAGCAGCCGTTGATTGGCTCCAGCAAATTACAGCTCCCACCTAACAGTTCCCGCTGATTGGCTGTCGGGATTTGCAAGCCCCGTGCAGTCACATCAGCTGGCATTCGGGAGGGATCTGTATGTGTGGCAACACACATACAGATCCTGGGTACGCGGATCGTTAACTCATTTTTTTGCTTTGCCAAGTTCATGGATTACTGCGGAGACCAGCGCCAGGATATAGGTATGTTTTTTTGTTTGCAGGGCCATTCATTAAGTATTTTCTACTGGACAAGGGGACAGAAACATCTGGTATAGATAAGTATGTGTGAATGAGTAGGTGTGTGTAATAAAGTTATATTAATCACGGTGTGTGTGTTTTGTCTTTATTTAACTATTTATTTTACAGTGAAGTTACAGGTGCCGCATGTCTGCTGGCACTTGTAGTTCCACAAGTGCAAAATGGCAGGCATGCTGGCACTTGTAGTTCCACTGTAAAATACAATAGTTTTACATTATTTGGCCCCCCATTACCCCCATACCCACAGCTCCAGGGGTATGGGGAAGAGCCCTGGGCTTCAGCATAAGCCTGTGGTGCTCAGGAGGGGAGGAACCCTTCTTTGGGGGGTCCCCGACTCCCCCGAGATCATCAGCTTGCGCTGACCGACTTGGGGTGCTAATGCTTTGGACCTGGAGCCCCGGTGATTGGGTCTCCAGGCTGTGGCATTACACCCCAGTTGGATGGGTCTGGTGCTGGTCTTAAATATAGGGGGATCCCCACGTCTTTTTTTCCCCCTATATTTAAAACCAGGACTGGTCCCTGCAGCCTGGTGTTGGTTTCTAAAATACGGTGGAACCCTACACATTTTGTTCCCCGTATTTTTAGGAACAAGGACTGGCTGGCAAGCCTGGGGCTGGTTTTTGTTTTTTTTGGGGGGGGGGGGGGGGGGCCCTATGTCATTTTTTAAAATAATGTTAACACTTTTTTTACAGGTACAACACAACGGGAATTTTCCTGAAATATTCCAGGAAACCCCTTAAAGATGTGTAGACATGGGGAATCACTATGGGTACCCCCATTTTTATCTCCTGGAGGAAGTCCGGTTTTCTAATAGCCACCGGTAGGTGCATTTTGCAGAATTTAAAAAAAATGCGTTTAGGGACCCGACTTTTTTTTGCAGGCAAAAACGGGGTTACCCATAGTGATCCCCCTGGTCTGGACATCTTTAGGAGGGTCCTACAATTATTTCCAGAAAAATCCAATTTTTTTTCGCCGATCACAAGTTTTGCCTGTTCCCGATTTCGCTTACTTTCAAATTGAATACGGGGATATAGCGAGCACGAGCGCAAAAAGTTTTCACCTCAAAACTGGCGATGTAGGCGAAAAAGCAGCTTCAAATAGAATACGGGCATAAGACTAGAGTTGTGTGCAGACAAACGTTATGGTTTTGGCAAAACCACCTTCAAGTTTTTCGGTACAGTTTTGATTTTGGTTTGGAAATATATATAAAAAAGCATAAATCATGGAACTTTTGTTCCTATACTATTATTAACATAAATATCATTCATTTCCAGTCCATTTTGACCAATTTTGGCACCTGAAATCACAAGAGGGGGACATACATGCAATCAAAAACAAACATGATCCGGTTTTAAGATCCGAGATCTGACTTGCAGCCCCTCTCAGATGTAGCCGATCAAACATGTTGACCAATCAACCAACTGGAATCAATGATCAAAATTAGTGTAAGCACTATTTTGTACCTTTAATGATTCATTGCATGAAGTTGTGTTGCACATGGTAACAAGTCTGTGCGATTCTTTTTTTTACCAGGTAATCTATAATAAAGCATGTTACCTGACAGAAAACTGGTCAAAATGCACATACTACAGAGGATATAATTGATAAACATTACCCTCAGCACAGTTGTAATGGTTAACTCCCACCACGAGCATAATTTGTGGAGTTTGCATGTTCTCTCTGTACGCTTGCATGGGTTTCCTCCGGGTACTCCAGTTTCCTCCCACAATCCAAAAAGAGAGAGAGAGAGAGAGCGTGTGTGTGTGTGTAAAACTAGTGCTAGTAGAACTTAAAGAAAAAAAAAATAGACAGGTCAGTGCTCGTTCACTATTAAAAGCACCTATATGCCAATTTAATGGATGTAGTATGCTTATTGAACCATTCTACACCACAAATAACTCACACAGCATGACTGTCTAACCTCAACATTCTTACCCATGGTAAGCTATTATAGTAATTTATATGTATTATCCATTGGCCAGAAGATTTCAGGTCTAAACTATAAATAGTGCTAGAAAGTGGTGTGTAGGGCATTAATTCCAGAAATCAAAATACAGTGACATCTTAAGTACCAACAGTATATCTGCATGTATCTGCAACAGTATATCTGATACTAAATGATGTCTGTGCCATTGCTATTTCTGCTGCTGTACTGGACTCAAAATCATGTCATACCATAATCTGTATAATTTGCCACGGACAATAGAAAATATGATATGTAGATTAATGAAACCATGATATGCTTTATTTTGCTTTTTTTTTTTTTAACAATAAGTTTTCTTTCTTTTTCTCACAAAGGACACCTCCGGAAACTAAATGGCATTTGTTGTCTTCCAGGACAGATGAGGCATACCAGAGGAATGGGATTATATGTCAGCACACAAATGCTTGAGCAATAAATCTACAAGTAGATTACAGAATGGGTGACCAATATATTATCCACAGATCCAATCCCTGTGTAAGGCAATATTCTGGCATTCTTAGGATACACAGTTGTCAACAATATTATGTTTCTATAGCATTTAGCAATACACACACATATATATAAGACACTAATAAAAGAATATAATATTCATCCATCATTATTTATTTTGTAAGCCATTATAAGGTACAATAGAAAAATAAACCAAAATATCTTATGATGTTATATTTGCACTGAAATATATTATGCATTTAAATTTAATATGTCATATTTATGCATTGACACATTGCTATTGGGTAATGGAGATTTTCTTTTTCACAAACATTTTTCATATGAAATTATGAATGGTCATTATTTCTTTAGCACTGTGAAAACTCATCCTACCCAATGTTGTCATGTGTCTGATAAGACAAATAGTAGTCACTGTAAATCCCATACATTTACTTTGTTCCTTCTGCATACAGTTGCTTGGCCAGGTTTTTGTACCAGTGCTCTCCAATTCCTCACAGTATTTCTTCAGCCTCCTGACTGTTAATATGTCCCTTAGTGACTACTGGGTTGTCATCACCTTCATTAACATTTGAACTATCGCTACTGCAATCAAAGTCCTCTTCATTATAGTCTACATTGTCTTGTCCATGATTGTAGCCAGCTTGATTTTCACTTGCTCCATAGTCATTATTACCAGGAAGACCTTCATTAAAGGTGTCTCGCCACTTATCAAACTCTCCTTTGTTTCCTTTATTTTCAGATTCGTCACAGTTGCCATTGTTATACCCATGGCCATGCTCATTATCAGAATGTTCATAATCAGAATTCCTTCTATGCTCCATTAAGTGTTCTCTAATGACTGCTTCATTTCTTGAATCCGTAGCGCGGTCAGACTGAAACGCACTGAAACCTGTCGCCTCTGACAACCCTTTTTTTAGTTCCTTGCTCACTTCTTTTTCATCAGCCACAGATACCATCTGATTTTCATTGTTGAAGTCTCCTCTGATGAACTCATCATCTTGATTTGACACAGAATTTTTCACGGAGACAGTGTTGTGTTCCTCAGTAACCACATCAGTGTTTAAGTTTTGTTGAAGTATAGACTCGCTTGCTTCATCCACTAGCAAACTATGAATTAGTACACTCTCTGTAGAATTGTTTTGAGCATCTATAATGATAAAATAAAAAAACAGCTGTAATCAAATAAATTGGACAAAAGACAAGTTCCTTTTCTAGCAAAAACAAATATTGTTATACAACATCCTACTTTTTTGTTGTTTAGTCCTTAAAAATCCCCCTAGTTCCTAGCCCTAACCCCAATGCTTACTATCGGGATTCCGGCGGTCAGGATGATGACTAGTGTCAGGCTTCCAGTGCCAGCATTCCGCCGCCAGGATATAAACTACATCCCTTAAAAATGTCTGTCAGAGATAGAAATAGTATTGTGCTTCCTTAGATAACTTATTTGTAACAGGTTCCTTCAACATTATAAAGCATGCAGTTTACATATAACTACCAATACACAGAGCTCAGTGCATGAGGACAAATTGTAAATGTAAAATGTAAATATAAAGCAAACCAGGAGATAACAACTGCAACATTTAGGGGGGAATTTAATGAAATGCAGATTTTACATTGATTTTGCCATAAATCCTTGTCAATTTTGCCATCCAAATAGAAGGACTTATTATTCAGGGATTGTGATTTCTGGTGAGTCCTGCTTTAAATTCATTATTCTGCCGGTGTTGCAACTTGCCCCAAAAAATCAACATAAAACGGTGATTTATGCAAATCTCAGCACATTAAATGCACACCTTAATCATAAATGCATACAGTATGGACAAACTGTATGAGTAAAATTAGTATATTAATCCTCAGTAAAAATTAATTCACATTTACTTTTTAAGATTATGCAAAAAAAAAAAAAAAAAAAGAGAGAAATAATAAGAAAGAAATAATAAGCCACTAGATTTATTATAGCTTAACAGCCTGTGCAATTTTTTATACAGGAAAGACTAAATTATAGATTGAGATGTCTGTGATCTCATACAGATGCACTAGAGTTTTGGAAGAAGAAGAACTACAGTACCCAGGTGCTGTTTATTTTTTATGTTTTCCTAGCTTGCCAAGCAGTATTTTGTTTCTTTTTGCAAATTTAATTTATTAATTTATTTATATTTAGCCAAGGAAGGGATTCCAGACACATGTAACCTCCTCTCCTTACTGGCCATCAAATCAGCGATGCTTATACCAAACATATCTTTCATATAGCAAGGCCTTATATGCCCACTGACTTTTCATTTGCATTTGAAAATGCAACAGAAAATAAGGTTTAAAGGAAAGCACATTCATATGTGATTATTAACTACTGGTTTTACTTATGTTCATGTGGTTGGAGGAACAACACTGCATTGACTTAAATGTATCTATACTGCATTACACACACTGAATGGTGGAAAGAAATGTCTGAAAATTGAGCTGTAATGTGAATGCACCACATCCACACCCAAGTAAATACGCAAGTGAGTATGTTGCAATTGGAAACAATGGGCTCCATTGTTTAATACAGTGAGCAAAAGGAAGTCCTGGGTCTGTATACAGCCAGAGGAGTAGCGTGGAACCAAGGCGCCTGGAAAAAGTTCATGGTCAGCCTACTGGGGAATACTGAAGTGAAGAGAAAAACAGCAAACAGTGGCAGTATCAAGCTGGGCATTGAGGTCCCACTGGGGGAATGGAAGGCTTTGGTGTTGCACTATCTGACATTAAGGGGTAGCTGCTTTGTCACTGCTTTATTTATGTATAGCACCTAGGATCTGACTTTTATCTCCTTTAAATCAATGTTATCAGTCAATAGAGGAGATTGTATTCTATATCCTGATCATTTAAATTCTCAGAGTACATGTGCTACAGTGAAATTCCACAGGGTGCACAGCTTATTACTGCAATTACGGCCACAAGCAGCTTCCACTGGAGTGGGAACACCTATGGGGAGCTCCCTTCTCAGCTATGCTCCTACTTCGCAAGTATACATTACACCTATATTATGTGAGTACTACTAACCATGTCATGTTCTGTCTACCACCATTATTATTATTCCAGGTCTCCTAATATTTTTTAAAAATCTGTAACTTATATAGGATATAGAGCAAACAAACCAAGAAAAAACGAACAGGTAGCAGTCATACTATGTAGCGCCCCATGAATTCCGGAACTCTGGATGGCGCCCTCTGTCCATTTTGGCGCCCGGAGCTCATGGTCCACTGGAACCACCCTCGCTACTCCCATGTATACAGCCCTCGAACCCTTCACTAGCAGCCTCCAGCTTCTTTCTACATTGTTGTCATACTGTAATTGTTTATTATAACCTCTAATGCTAGTATAAAAGGCCAACTGATATGTTATTACATTTAGGCGTCTCTATCATTGATTACATTTATTAATTTAACTTGCTACTGAGATTAAGAGTAATGCATGGCCCCTTCGAAGGTTAGAGAGCCACCCAGTTCAGCCCCAGAACTGTGTCAGATTGACTATCACTGCTTTAGCATGTGTTGTACTCAGATTAAAAAGACTGGTAAATGGACTTCCGGTGGGCGGACCAAACGACCTGGCCGCACTTTTAATGGGCTCCCAAGCCGGCTCCATATAGCCGAGACATAGCGCCGCCGGAGAGACTCACTGCCTCACCTAAAGCCACCCTGAGGTCTCTAGGATAACGCGGGTAAGAGCGGCGCATGCCCCGGCCCCCCGCACTGCCCCACAACACCGGAGTACAGCCGCATTGGAAAAGCGGCACTGCCCGCGGCCGCCATCTTGGATCGCGGCCGGGCATAATTTCTCCCCTCCCCACCTCCAGCAACAGCCACCGGGGCTACCACTAGACCCGAGGAGCAAGCGGGACACCTGGACACCGTTTCAGGGACGTTCCTCAGCTATAAGCTCCCCGCTGGCCACACATCACCTGCAGCCGCCATTTTGAGACCTGAACAAGTTGCTGCAGCCAGCGCTTACCTCCTTTCACAATCCTCTCTATTTGCTGCTCATACCAGGGAGCAGGGTGGTGTTGCTGGGTCCTCATACTGTGATCTTGTCTTGTCTGGTCCAAAGATAGTGCTCATAAGCCATACTATAGGTTCTAATTTACAGACCCAGTGTCATATATATCCTGAACACCTGGGGCTCCCCCTAGTGGCTCCTGATTAAATCGCACGTCACATCCCTATACCATGGAGAAGTTTGTGGCCAGACCACAGCGTGCACCTAAAGGTCAAACTACTAAAGGGAAAGACAAAAATGTAGCTCCATCATCATCTCCTGACTCTCCTACTTCACCTCCAGCTGACAATATCCTGGACGGAGCCTCTAACTCGACTCAATTTAGTACCGCCTCAATAGCTAAAGCCCAAGAAATATCCGAGCTTCTTTCTCCCTTGCTTGACGAAAAACTGTCCGGCCTCAAAGAAGCTATAGAATCTGCAGTTTCGCAACTTAAGGAACATGGTCGACGCTTTACGGAAGCAGAACAACGTATCTCCAATGTTGAAGATGAGCTAACAGAGGCACAAAGCGTAATACGTACACAGGAATCAGCGATCTCTGCTATGCAGGAAAAATTGGAAGACTTAGAGAAAAGGAATCGCCGCAACAATTTAAGGTTAATAGGCCTACCGGAATCTGTTAAGCAAAGAGATCTCATGGATTTCGTCTCTAAATGGTTACCCTCTGAGCTCAATTGCTCGGCTTCTTCCAGTACCCTCATCATAGAACGAGTTCAACGCATAGGCCCTGACCGTGCTTCTGACCAGAGAAGACCTAGGCCTGTCATAATGAAAATGTTGAACTACCTAGACAAAACTCGCATACTGGACGCCTACCGCAAATCAGAAGGCCTCACCTACCAGGGGCACAAATTGTTGTTGTTTCAGGACTTCTCGTATCAAGTAGCAATGAAAAGAAGGGAATACTCTACTATATGTAAAGCATTATTTGATCTGGGACTGAGATTTGCATTAATGTACCCTGCGAAGCTGAAAGTCCTACATAACGGCAAACAACACTTTTTCGATTCTCCATCGTCTGCAAAGACTTTTCTGGACTCTCTAACTGACCAAATTACTCCTCAAAATGATATCGTGACTTAAGAAGATATATTTAGTTGTACAAATCCGTCTCCTATCGCAAACATGGAGAGTTTGTTATTGGAAATATATATCTTATGCTTGTTTTCAAGATTTCTGGTTATTTCAACAACTGCTAAACGTCAACGGCAGAATTGTCAAGATAATCTCTGGTTTGTTGTTTTTTCCCCTTCCTTTTGCACATTTACCATTCCTCCTCTTTCATATCCCCTTTTTTATTTTCTTTTATTTCTTTTTTTCAATTATCGATACTTTTATACCTCACTGGGTTTAAATAGGCCCCTAGAGCCTTATTTTTTGGTTCTTAAAATGTTCAAAAATTGTAAGACTGCATTATGTTTGTTATATTCCATATATTATGGCAGGTCATGTTTTTGTTTTTGTGTTATGTGTATTTCTGTAAAGGCACTTTCAAGGTTTTACTGCAGGCGCTCTCTGCATGCTGGGACTGAGAGCGTGATGGTCTCTTTACGATGGTTCACTTTTTTGATCTACAGGACAGGTATAGGATAACACAATGTCTCACTCTATTACTGATCTCACTAAAACACAAAAAAACATAAGATTTTTAACTTGGAACGTAGAGGGTTTAAACACCCCGATTAAACGGCGTAAAATACTACAACAACTTAAAAAATTTAAACCTGACATAGCAGTGCTACAGGAGACCCATTGGAGACAGGGTGACCCCAATACTCTTAGAGACTCATGGATAAAAGATTATACAGCTGCATCTTTCACATCTAAAAAAAGAGGGGTGCTGGTGATTTTCCATAAATCTTTAAAATACACAGTTGTAGACTCTATCCTGGACACAGAGGGCAGATTTCTCTTTCTTAAACTGAATTTAGAAGGTGAATTAATCACGCTTGTCACTTTGTACGCTCCCACAGGTCACAACAATGCATTCTTCTCCGATCTCTACGCCCGACTCCAGAATTGGGCAGAAGGCGCCCTCGTCATAGGAGGAGACTTCAACACTACTCTTTCTCCTAGTCTGGACAGAACGGGAGCATCCGGTGAGTGGCGGGGCAGCACATCTCCAACGCTACAACTTCTAATTGAATCCCTCGCCCTAGTAGACCCATGGAGACACCTCCACCCCTTAGCACGTGATTACACGTTTTACTCCCACCCCCATCACTCCTCAGCTAGATTGGACTTCTGGCTGGTCTCAAGCTCATTAATTAATAGGATTCAAACATCTCATATAGAAAACATAGTCATCTCCGATCATGCGCCTACATGGTTCACGTTACAACTATCTACCCCCAAAACATCTTCCTTCAATTGGAGATTCCCCTCATACTTATTCACTTCTCCAGACTTCAAAAAATACTTAGAACAACAATTTCTTAATTATAATAATGATAATGCTTCTCATATTGGCGACATATCATTGTTTTGGGCCGCATCTAAACCAGTAGTGAGAGGGCATATTATGGGATATGTTTCCCATAAACGCCGTAAACTTAACACACGTTTCACGGAATTGAGTAAAGCCCTATCACAATCGTATGCCATTATGCTGCAAAATAACAACACAGAGACACGGCGGAATTATTTGAATAACAAAAATTTATATGACACATTGTGCACTGAAAGAGCCCAATATTATCTAGATTTCCAGAAACATCGCTATTTCCGTTGGGGAAATAAAGCGGGCAAACTGCTAGCTAATATAGTGAGAAGTCAGAAAACATCTTCTACCATTCTTTCTCTTAAAGGTCCCCTAGGATCATTACATACCAACGAGGACATTGCGGCCTCTTTCTTACAATATTACACAGACTTATACTCCGCACAGGATGATAACCCTGTTCTGGGGATGAACTTTTTGAAAGAGGCTAATCTACCTTCCCTCTCTGAAGAGGCCCGCGACTCCCTAACAACTCCTGTTTCGGAGTTGGAGGTTGCTCTAACTATCAAATCCCTGGCCAACGGAAAAACACCCGGCCCAGATGGCCTTAGTGCCGAGTACTACAAAATATTAAATCCACTTGTAACCCCTCATTTAGTTTCCTTATTTAATTCAATATTGAAGGGAGCCTCAACACCACCAGACTTTAACCAGGCCCGAATTATCCTTCTCTTGAAACCTGAGAAAGACCCTACGCTGACCCAATCATACAGGCCAATATCTCTGCTCAACCAGGATTTTAAAATCCTCACTGGTATTATCGCTCAACGTTTACAATTAGTATTGCAACATCTCATACACACCGCACAAACTGGGTTTATGAAAGGACGACACTCAGTGATCAACGTCCGACATTTGATTGCAGGATTAACTAAATCTCACCAAATGAGAAATAACCAAACGCTCCTTGTCAGCTGCGACGCTGACAAGGCCTTTGATAGGGTGTCGTGGAACCATCTACTGCGCATCTTCCAGCTACAAAATTTTGGTCCCGAATTTATTACATTATTCAAAACAATATACCACACCCCTATAGCATTCCTAACAGTTAACGGCCTGAATACTCCATCCCTTAGACTACATAGGGGCACCCGACAGGGTTGTCCCCTATCCCCTTTATTATTTAACCTGGCTATAGATCCTCTTATCCGCACCTTTTTGCTATGTCAACAATGGCGGGGAATAAATATCGGAAATAACACTTTGAAAGTCTCCGCGTATGCGGATGACTTATTACTGTATTTTGAGAACCCACATTCTGCCATACCTAAACTCCTTCATATCCTGAAAGACTTCCATATTATCTCTGGTTTTTTGATAAATTATAACAAAACAGAGGCCTTGGCCCTACACTCGGACGTCACAAAAAACTGGAAAAATTCTTTCCCATTTAAATGGGCCAAAACAACTCTAAAATACCTAGGCCTTAATATCCCGGCACATCCCTCCGCCCTATACTCAGTCAATTTCCCTGCTTTAATACAACGTACACTTTTAGATTTTAAAAAATGGAAACATCTCCCTCTCTCATATCTCGGTAGATGTCAATTAATTAAAATGATATCTTTTCCTAGGATTTTATATTTTTTTCAGATGCTCCCCTTGCTTCCTTTAGAATCTGATTTAAAATTGATTAACAAAGCGATCAGCAAGTTCATTTGGGCGAACAAAAAACCCAGGATTTCATTATTCAAACTCAGCCAACCACCTGCTTTAGGCGGAATTAATCTCCCTTGCTTAAAATCTTATGCTATTGCGTCAAATTACCGATACGCAATTGACTGGATTAGAGGAACAAATGGATTTGCTGACACGCTAATAGAGCAATCTTTTAGTGTTGAAATGTCATTAGCTAGTTTGCTACACACACGACCCTTGTCTTTTCCACCTCACGTAGCAAAAAATCTACTACTCCATACTACATGCTTGGCTTGGCGACGAGCCAGAACTCAAATGAGAGTTCCTCCCAATGTCTCCTTGTTCCTTCCTATCGGCCATAACCCAGGGTTTGATGCTGGTTTTCTAACACAGACTTTCAAGACCTGGAATACACAGGGATTGCGTTACATATATCAATTATTGGATCTCTCCACAATGACTATTTACTCTCATAACCAAATACAGGAAAAATTTCCCTGTATCCAAATCCCTTTATTTATATATTTCCAAATACGTAGTTATGTCAATACTTTACTCCCTAAAATTCCCATTATACCTGGGAAAAATGGTTTGGATGATGTGCTGTCTCGCTGCCTCTCTATGTCATTTTCCACTTCTATACTATATACCTATATACGCCGGGAAATAAATTTGGAAGTGGAGACGGTGGGACTTGCCAAGTGGCATTCCACATTCCCTAACATACCCCTATCCACCATTTTAAAATCTTTTGTTAGACTTAATAAGCAATTAATTTCGGCTTCATACGCGGAAATGCAGTATAAATTATTGCATCGCGCCTATTTCACCCCCAAATTAAGACTCATCACAGGTACTTCCACAGACTCAAATTGTTTTAAATGTGGTCAACCTGATGCGGATCTAATGCATTGTATGTGGCACTGTGCGGAGGTACAGAGGTTCTGGTCCTTGGTACACACCTATATATCCACCAAGTTGGGAATTGCTTTTGAACTAACACCCGAGTGGGCTATGTGGGATATTGTACCATCATCTGGGTCATCCTGTGCCCCTGGAGGTGCCCGTCTATTACTAGCAAAGATTGCAGCAGCTGCGAAAAAAACAATATTATCTCAATGGATATCCACTGACACTTTAACGCTCAGTCTTTTACAACCTAGAATTACATACCTATTTAATATGGATTGGCTAGAACTATCCCTTAATAAAGACAAGGAAGCAGAGAAGTTCTTTAATATTTGGCTTCCATATGTTCACACATTAACACCTCAGGTTAAAGACACGCTTCGAGCTGCAGTTCAACTTACAGCCTGGTATAATGAAGAAACCTTGTCTTCAGGTGAACCACCATTTTAATTCCTGTATTGTTACGTTCCTCATGGATACATTGTATTGCACATTACTGTTGTAGTCCTGTTGATGTCTTGTCATTTTCTGATCAACATGTTATATTGTTTATTGCGGTTTTACAATAAAATATGTTTTAAAAAAAAAAGACTGGTAAATGTGTGATTTAAACGATAGTGTGTATAATACCTAAAATGTATGAAGCCATGAAATAAGCTTTTTTTCTATGAGTTATTTATATTTTATTTTTACAAATCTATTAAGTCCAAATAATATTTTGTTCTGTCTTCTGTAATGTAAATTATTGTTAATAGTGATGATCAGTATAAAAAAGGAAAGTATAAAGCTTTACTATGTTTTATGTGTATCACAAACCGCCCTGGTATCACCACTTGTGTTTACCATGGTGATTGTCTGCACTGTGGAGCTTGAAACAGATAGAGATCAAATGTAAAGACAGTAAATGGAATAAAAATATAAACATAGGCGGACGAGGGAAGCCGCAGGCACACTCTGAGCTGGAAATGCTTCAGCACTTTTGTCATCTATTTGATTTGGCTCATATAGTAACAGATGAGTAGTGGAAACTAGATTTATCTGAAGATAATCAAATAAGGATACAAAGGTTATACCATCTTTGTTCATTTATATAGAGGGTCATGTCATGGAAGACTACAATAGAAAAAGAGTCATGCCAGATGATGCATAAAGCTGCCTAATAAGAGGATATATCATGTGTCTTAGAACAACACACATTCATAATGTTCTATGCATAACGTGCTAGTGGCTCTTTGTCACAGCATTACTTTATTGTTTTTTATTAAATTTTTTTACAGCTCATGTACGATATACACTTTGTACACAGATTACCACAAAATGTCCTGCCATTTAAATAGTATTGGAAATGTTACAGGGAGAAAGTTCTAATTCACGAAAAATAAACACCAGAACAAAATAAAATGGGTCATACAAATACCTTGTGCTACAGAGAATTGTTAAAATATTAACTTTATCATTAGCGAATAGAAGATCAGACCAGACCCTTTAAAATCAGGAATAATTAAATATCCCAGCTTTAATACCCAAAATACAGCTGCACTGGCAGATCCTAACAGACCAAGATTATACCGCCACATAGTTGAAAGCTAAAACTAGACAGATCTGGAAGGTTGTGCAAATGATGAAACAGAAGCCGAAATAGATCAAGAGATTTAGCACATCAGTATTAATTACATAATCGCACTTAGATGATTATACACAAGTTTTGAAGTCTAAAAAAAAGGTCTCACTTTGACAGCCTCTGCTGAATGTGTGGGGAATCCAGGATAAGCTGCATTATTTTGGCCATTGGGGTACATCCTTGTTTATTTTTCTCCATGTGTAAATGCAATTCTATTTTTATTGATGTGAAATAAACCATTTGATCTATTAAGGTTTCTGTTTTATCATTTACAGTGCCTTACAGATATAACTACATTTTTGTATGGTACAGCCACTAACAGATAATCAAGTTTGATACACAGCATCACACCTTCTGACTTGAAGTATATGTGAAAATGATCCTGAATGGTACATTTTGTTACGTACAGTATATGCCAGTATTATTTTGAAGTGCTAAATAAAATATACCCTTTGACCTGTGGGATATTTCTCCCATGTATTCTTCAACATGCGAGCTTTCTAGAAATGTATATTTAGGGAGCACCACCTTGCCTCCAGATCAGTACTTCATCATTTGAGTGGCTAACCTTTGACAGTCGGCTCTGTGTGCTGTATACACACTGTACAATAATCGGACCAACCAGCCAGAAATTGCCTCATTAGCCTAATAAGTGTAGATAACTTTACACTCCTGTACTGAAATGTAGAGCCAGAGTTGCTAAAATAAACAGATAAAATTGTTTTTTTTTTTTGCAGTGATCATAAAATTGTCACCCAATAGTATTTTCTGAACTTTCTCCTTCCATTTCTTTGTCTGCAAACCTGAAATGTAATAACGGCTACCTTTTAAAAGGACAAGTCTTGTGTTACTTTGAAAGAAAAAGTCAACCTTTGCCTCAAGGTATATGTAAGTGTACAATGAACCAATTAAGCTTGTAATGAGGTCTAGATTTAATAGCTGAGATCAGATTTAATATAAACTTATTAAAATATTCCCTTGTATATTCCTTTTTTTTGCATTTATAAAATAAAAAATAAAATAATTGTCAATGCAATTAGACATACAGTATCTACTTAGCAGCACACACAGCTTGTTTCCATCATCAGGTAAATAGTATAAGCACATTTTTCTGAGAAGTCTTTATTTTTTATGTTTCTCTGCAAAAATGTTGAGCTCTTAACAGGAATGGAAGTTCTCGGTCTAATTACCAAATTTTACAAGTAATCCATTTCACAAATATTAACATGATATGAATGACAATTGAAATACCAGGAATGTTTAGCATTGATTAAAACAAATAACATACATTTAAATTGTGTTTCACAAATAATTAGCTTAAAAATATAATTTTAAAAGGTGGTTCACTAGGGTTTTGAGTCAACACTACCTAATTAATCCCGGAGATGCAGTCACCATATCAACATTCAAAATGTCAGCAATCATAATGTCCACACCACAATATCAACAGTTATGAGATAGACATTGTAGAAATGTCAACATGTAGACATGTCGACGTGTGAAATGTGGGCATTCTGCAGGGACTGGAGGGTTACCTTTAGGCACTAGGGAGAGAGTTAGGTTTAAGATTAGGGTTAAGTATTAGTGCTACACACCACTGCTGGACCAGGTGACTGCCGTGCCCAGAAGACACTGCTGCATTGCTGGAGCCACAGGAGCCTCCACCAGGTAAGAGATTACCGCACCATCAGGACAAACAGTTTTGTCGACATTCTAATCGTGTTGACATTTCATTGTTGACATGAATCTTGCCAAAACAAACCCAACCCTTAATCCTGCCCTCACCACACTAACAACACCTGTAGCAAATACTTGGCTGCTACAGCATGGCACCAGAGAACTTAGGGCCCGATTCAGACCCGCTCGCTAGATGCATTCGCACGCTGCAAAAGTATGCAAATCCGCAAACGCACGTCAAGGCATCAGCAGGCCCACTATGTCTTGGCGTGAGATCGCGGTGTGTATGCAGATGCCCACTTAAGCACGTCATCTCCAGGATGTGTATGCAACAATCTGTAACATCGAGTACCATCGGAAGCAAACGCAGTACTTGTGGTTGACCATACCCTACCGCAAGCACGGCGAGTGCTTCAGTGCGTAAATCAACCATGTGACGTGTACTATGATGCTGCGTCTTAATTATGCACGCCTCTGAAACGGCGTTAAGATGCTCAGGCACGCCTGCTTTCGGACCACCACTCCCCCCGTTTCCGTTGACCAACCCCTGTCACCACCCACAAACGGTTCGTCCTGTCACTCATTCTAGCTAGGTGGCTATGCGCAACGAGTGGACGCTTCCCGATCGCATGGACTTGTTCGCACACGCGCACTGCGATGCATACACATGCGCAGATTGCAAACATCGGCAGGCCGCGTGCAAACGCAGCCTAGCAAGCGGGTCTGAATCGGGCTCTCAGTCCAATAGCTATTCAATGGAGATATACAGTAACTTTTCCTATTTGTACAGATGGTTTTATCCATCTGTTGCATTTCATATGCTCAGAGGTATGCAAAGGTAAGCGTCTAGTCAAAACTTTGTTTACTTGCTCATAATGTAGGTGGTTCATTCCATATTAGACTCAATAAGTACTAGTTGTTTGGCCCCTAGTCAGGTCATATTTATTAAGGGTCTTATTTTGGTGCTTTGCAAAACGCCACACATAGCTAGCAGTTGTTACCTCCAAACTATACAATTTTATATCATGCCTTTTGGAGTATGAAAACTAAAACTGCTGCTGAGGCCAGATTCCAAATATAAACTTGTGTGCAAAGGCTTAGAACTGACATTTCTTTCCAAGTAACCACCTATATAACAAAAATTCATTTTAAGCAGTAAAGCTTTTATACCAATAGTGTCAAGATGTAATAAGCAACTTGTATTGCTGTCAAAAGTGTCAGCTAAAGCTTGCTGTTCTGCAAATGACCTTGCTATTCATGTAAAGTCCTAGCAATAAGAAACAAAACAACTTCACTGGGCAAAGTTCATAGTGAAGGAATAATAAGGTTGGAAACCTGAGCTGTTATTTCTCTCCTGTACTTCAAATGTTTCCTGTTCTAAGGGGACAGTGTATCAACTTACGTTGTTTGCTTCAAGGATAAAAAAGCAATGTAAAATAGCCTTCAACTATTATGATGTTGTGTTAACTGTAACACAAAGCACATTGTAACAGTTAATCTAATGTTACGGAAATACTGTATTGAAAGATCAAAAACACAGCTACAGTAGGTGATATACAATAATACAGTATATAACAGGGAATGTTTTCTGTAGATTGTAAGCTCTCACAAGAGGGCCCTCTTCCCTCATGTACTCTTCCTCTCCTTAAGTTTGCTATTATCTCCCCCCATAATTGCAGTATCCCTAAACCTGTCTGCTGCAGCTATCAACTAGGGTACAGGTTTCAGCTAGTGAAAACTATTTAATAATTATTTTGCTTATGTAAAGTATATTTTATTGCTTGACATTTTATATTAGATAGATAGAGTATATATATTAATATAAAGTAGTATAATAAACAACCAGTGGCGGACCTAGAGAGTGGTGGGCACAGGTGCAAGAATATGCTTTGCCCCCCCCAATCCTGGCACTCCGCACCCCAACATCTGAGCCTACACATGTCCTTCTCTCCCCACTAGCACTGTTCCCCCGTTGCCTGCATGATCCCTGCAGTGACAAGGCAGGCTGACATATGGTGGCACATATGGTGGCACTGCGCAGGCAAGGGATGCACACAGCACAGGATGCTCCACCTCTCTACCCCCTGGCCACACACACTAACCTTTGTATGCACCCAGCGCCGCACTGCAACTCCCGCGCTCCAGCCACAACAACAGCATGCATGCCCTGAGCACACACCTCGCTCAGTATGCGGGTAATAAGCAACTTGTATAAGCTTATTCTCTCCTCCAGGAGAGTGGCTGCTTATGTCACATGACCCACCACCCAGCCCCGCACCCTCCCGCGTAGGTCTCAGTGCAGCTAGCACTGCTCGGATCGAATTACCAAAGTGATGATCCGAGTCCAGCTGCCGATCGCTTCATCGCTCTATAGATGAGAGGGGAGGAGAGCAGCCCCTCCTCCCTCTCCAGCAGGGACTCGAGCCTCCGGCTGGGTCCGGGTCCCGTTCTTCCGGCAACAGCATCGGCTCTGATTTTGTGGGGCCCGGCGGACAATGGTGGCGGGTACAGTGGCTATGACCCCCTGCACCACATGGTGCAAAGCAACGGCTGAACCGCCACTAGTTCTGCCACTGTAAACAACCCTAGAAAGTTAAGACACATCCTGTTTTCTAAAAGACAAATTTGGAAAATTATTGTCAGACTAAGGTGCCCACAGGTGCTTTGCACACAGACATGTTTGCCCATGGTAGAAAATATAGAATTATGGTAGAATTATGGTATAACATACCTTTTGATAATTATTTTTCTTCGAGGTCCATAAGGTCCACAGGAACTATCTTGGGATATATAGTTGGATAGCATCCAATGCACCAAACAGCAAAGCTTTGGAGCTCCCAGCATGCACTGGTCCCCCTCCCTATATACCCTGCCCCCAGCCACAGGCATTCAGTTCATGACCAAGCTTTGCGGCAAGAGGCAAAGAGTGGAGAAGGAAGAAAAATTTCACCAGAAAATACTCAACAAGTGAAGAGGGAATCTGTGATATAAAGTTTAAGAACAAGTCCATCTGAGGCCAGGTGCGTCAGGGTGGGTGTACTGTGGACCCTATGTACCTAGAAGAAAAAGAATTATCAAAAGATATGTTATACCATAAGTCTATATTTCTTCTTCGGGTTCCATAGGGTCCATAGGAACTACCTTGGGATGTCCTAAAGCAGTACCCCTGAGGGTGGGGACGTTCCTAAGCAGATAGGAGAATCCGCCGCCCAAAGGAAGCATCCTGGGAGGCATACGTATCAAAAGCATAAAGCTTTATGAACGTGCTCACGGAAGACCAGTTGGCTGCCTTGCAGAGCTGTTCAGCAGAGGCCCCCTGTCTTACCACCCACGATGGTTCGACAGACCGAGTGGAATTGGCTGTCACCTTGTTAGGAACCAGGAGATCAGCCTGAGTATAAACCTGAGAGATGGTCATACAAAGCCAGCGAGACAAGTTTTGTTTGTTTGCCGGCCAACCTCTTTGTGAAAATCATATAACACAAAGAGTGCATCTGACTTCCTGATGGGTTCGGTCCGATCCACCTATATCCGGAGGGCTTGAACAACATCAAGGGAAGCCTCACCTTAAGATAGATTCTAATAAAACTGGGGTTTTGTCCTGCGCTTTCCCTCAGTTTGTGTCTGGGGAAGAATTAATTTATAATACTGCCGGCAAATTGTGTCTCTTTCCAAAGACACAGGAAATGTAGTAGAAAGGACTGAAAGTTCTGCTGGTGCAAATATAAAAGTAATTTACCTCCTAATGGTGTTGATTAAAAAGTGTCAGATAGAATAGTACAAATTGACAAGAGAGAAAGATATGGGGTATATATAGAATATGTAGTTTATTCAGATAAAATATATCATGTATGATAAATTTATGATGATAAAATGCCAAAATGCTTTCCAACCACATCTGGCCAGTAATGTTTAAAAAAGGGCTAAACACCTTAAAATTTTCATGTTTGCATGACATGTGAAGATGGAGATAATGATATATAAAAATAAAATTAGAATAACAATAAAATTAAAATAAAGGCAAATACGTGGTTGTTTGAGAGAAATAGGAGTGGGGGGGAGTGGTTTCTCCCTTGTGGTCCGGGATAGTAGGCTAATGAATACAGTCTTAGAAGTGCAAAAAGTCTTTTGTCACTGAAAAGGTTTACTACTGTACCGCTGGACTTGGCCTGCAGTATGAGCCTGCGTTGTATCAATAAGATATACTTACGCTCTGGCTCTTACCTGAGTCCTATGATGGCGGCCGCCTGTACTTCCTGGTGACTCCGATGTGTAAGTGGATGGGCTTCAGTGCGAATGGAAGCTGTGGATAACATAGTCCGGTCTGTCCATGTCCTCCGAATCGCGGCTTGTGCAGGTTTCTCTTCGGCGTCCCCGTAACTCGGCTGAGCTCAAAAGCCGGACGGGTCTCCTGGGGAGCTTGTGTGTGACACTCTTGGAGTGTAGGACCAACACGTTTTGATCTCCACAAAGGGGGGTGATCTTTGTCAGGGCAGTTTAATTGGCTGTCTGCAGATTTGTCTTTTATAAGGATCCTTGTGTCCTTATTGGTCAGACATTATGTCAATCACCGGTTGGTGTTTGTATCCGTTTTAAAAGTAAACATAATGTCCATTGTGCTTGTATTGCAACAATAGATGTGATTTAATATTATGTACATTGTATTTAGTAGAATAATGTTTAACTAAGTGTGTTGAAAAAACAAAAAAGTATGTATTAATAATGCATAGACTAAAACCAAATGGAATTGTAGTAATGTATTGTATAAATAGAGGTCCGGTATAGCTCATGTGGTTGTAGGAAAGGGAAATTGTTGTGGTATATAAGAAATATTTGGTCAGGGGAAATGATGTATTTTAGTGAGTTCCGATGTTCAGTGATAATTCCTGATTATTATTGGATTTCTGATAATGAGGGAGAGTTGGTGTTGGTGATAAGAATGGTTAAAAGGAAGATAGTATAAAGTAGAATAATTAAATAAGGGTTAGATTGTTGTTTCTGGCTATATTTTTGACTATCAATATTCTTTGTTCTGTTTCCATTATTATGGTGTGATTGACCTAGGTTGTGATCTTGCTCAGGATAGAATTTCTCTTTCGATATGATCCATATGATTTCTCAGCCTTCTTCCTATTTTCTTTGAGTATTGTGGCTTCTCAGTTGTGTTGTTCCTTTACTCCCAATAAATAGGTCTTACTTACTCTTACGTGCGTATTAGGGATGAGCGGGTCCAGCTTTATGGAGCCCCCTCGATCTTAGCGGGGAAACGAGTCCAGCTCGGGTTTTCCCGCCTGACTCTGATCTGAAATCGAGGCAAAACGTCATCATCCCGCTGTCGGATCTCGCAGGTTTTTGATTCTTTAAAAGGACCCCGCGTCTGCACCTTTTTTCACTACGGCCGTGGACAGTGAAGAGGGAGGGTGGGAGTTAGGGCTGGCTGGGCTGTGTACTGCTGTGCTGCTGTTGTCCATAGGGGCTGTGTCCACTCCAAAGTCCATAGGGGCTGGCTGGGCTGTGATGTGCTGTGCTGCTGTTGTCCATAGGGGCTGTGTCCACTCCAAAGTCTATAGGGGCTGGCTGGGCTGTGTTTTGCAGTGTCCCATAAAGGCTGTAGTCCTAAAGGGGTGTTGTAGTGTTGTCCAGGAGGTGATCTATCCATCAGGGGTGCTCTCCTTAAGTGCAAAAAAACAATAATTTCTTTCTGTGTTTGTGAATTGTGGCCCTGATTCAGAACCGGACGATCTGACAGAGCGCTCGCTCTGAATCAGGGTGTCTTTTTTTTTTAATGGAGCGGCCTCCTGGCCACACACATTGCTGTGGGTTGCCACCCACAGCTAATGCGAGCGGCCAGGATGATGGTCGTGATGGTCAAGACCATCGCGACCATCAGGCTTGTGACGAGACCCTTGTGGTAGGGTCTCGTGGCCGCAAGCCCCAGAGAGCTTTCGGCTCAAACAGAGCCGAAAGCTCTCCCACTGACATCACTTGTCCACCAAAGTGGGCGTGCTGTCACTCAACATCGACAGCACGCCCCCTTTGGTGCGAGACCCGGAGCGACGGATTGCCCGTTGCTATCCGGGTCTCACGCATGCGCTCTGGGCCACCATCAACCCAGTTGCGAGCACTCATCGCTTGCGACCGACACTGAATCAGGCCCTGTGTGTGCAGTAGCCACACGTGCATCAACAAAGTAGCGCCAAGCGTGCGTCTGTGTCATAAGTAAAGGTCCGGCTGGCTCGTCTGTTAAAGGGTGCTGTAAACCCCAAAGTGCACTCCAAAAAAAATTTAAAAATTATTTTTTCTGTGTTTGTGAATTGTGGACCTCATTCAGAGCCGCTCACAATATTATCTATTTTAAATCTATTAGAGCCAGGAAGCTCACCACTGACATCTCAAATGGCAGGCGTTCTGTCCGATCACCATCGACAGCCGCCCCTTTTGTAGTGAGCCCCGGAGCGAGAGAATTTCTCTCTCGCTCTGGGGCTTGCGCATGCGCAGTGCGGCCGCTGCGCATGCACAGAGCCTCAACATCGACCCGTTTACGAGCGCATAGGTGCTTGTGAGCGGGTCTGAATGAGACCCAGTGTGCGCAGTAGCCGCACGTGCATCAACAAAGTAGCGCCAAGTGTGCGCCTGTGTCATAAGTAAAGGGCCAGCTGGCTCGTCTGTTGAAGGGTGGCGTAACCCCCAAAGTGCCAGAAAAAAAATTTAATAAATAATTTTTCTGTGTTTGTGTGCGCCTTAGCCACACGTGCATCAATATCACATAACTGGAGGACAAAAATTTGTCCGATAAAAATAAAATAGGGAAAGATCAAGAACCACTTCCTCCTAGTGCTGAAGCTGCTGCCACTAGTCATGACATAGACGATAAAATGCCATCAACGTTGTCTGCCAAGGCCGATGCCCAATGTCATAGTAGAGGGCATATAAAATCCCAAATGGCAAAGTTCAGGAAAAAAAAAAAAAAAAAAAATTTAAATCTTCTGAGGAGAAACGTAAACTTGCCAATATGGTGGTTGCAAATTTGGTGGTGCAGAATTTTCTGAAAAACGACAGGGGCATGTAGGAGATGCTTTGGGTGGCCTGAAAAATTTCTGGACACTTTTGCCATTCAGCGACTGCATGCCGAAGACTGGAGCGCCAGCAAACACTCTTGTACCTGCCCCGCCATCACCTGAAGCAATAGGTTGTGACGTGGTGGAACTCAACCCTCTATATGCTTCAGAGGATGGAGGAGCAGCAAAAGGCCATTCAAGCCTATACATCCACCTATAACATAGGCAAAGGAGGGGGTATGCACCTGACTCAAGCGCAGTGGAGAATGATTTCCATGTTGTGCAAGGTTCTCCAGCCCTTCGAACTTGCCACACGTGAAGTCAATTTAGACACTACCAGTTTGAATCAGCAGCTGGAGAAGGTGAAGGAGGAGCTAAGATTCCGCTCAGTATGTGGGACTTGTGGATGAAGCCCTTCATTCCCTTTGCCAGGATTTGGGGGTCGTCAATCTGTTGAAGTAAGATCACTACATTTTGGCCACCGTGCTCGATCCTAGGTTTACAGCCTGCGTGGTGTCTCTCTTTCCAGCCGACACAAGCCTGCAGAGGTGCAAAGACCTGCTGGTTAAAACACAGCTGAAGCGGAACGTGACACGTCAACAGCTCCTTCTTCATGTTCTCCCGCAACTGGGGCTGCCAGGAAACAACTTAGGTATCCTAAGAAAGCCGCTGTCAGTGATGCAGGGCAGACAGGACCAAGTTTTGACATCTGGTCTGGACTGAAGGACCTGCCAACAATTTCTGACATGTCTACTGTCACTGCATATGATACTGTCACTATTGACAGAGTGGTGGAGGATTACATCGGTGACAGCATCCAAGTAGGCATGTCAGACAGTCCATACCTGTACTGGCAGGAAAAAGAGGCAATTTGGAGGCCCCTGTACAAACTGGCTCTATGTTACCTAAGTTGCCCCCCCTCCAGTGTGTACTCCGAAAGAGTGTTTAGTGCAGCCGGGAAACTTGTCAGCGAAAGGCGTAGGAGGTTGCTTCCACAAAATGTGGAGAAGATGATGTTCATCAAAATTAATTATCAATTCTTCCAGGGAGGCCAGCCTAAAGAAAGTACAGAAAGACCTGTGGTGGTGTATTCCAGTGGGGACGAATTAATACTCTGTTAGGATGAGGATGTACACAACACTGAAGAGGGTGACGTATCGGTGGATGAGGACGACATCTTGTCTCCATAGAGCCAGTTTGTGCAGGGACAGATTAATTGCCAGCTTGTTTTGTGGGGGCTCAAACGAACCAATCATTTCAGCCACAGTCGTGTGGCAGACCCTGGCGCTGAAATGATTGGTTTGTTAAAGTGTGCATGTACTGTTTATACAACATAAGGGTGGGTGGGAAGGCCCAAGGACAATTCCACCTCTTTTTTTACTTTGCATTATGTACTGTTTGGGGCCTAGTTTTTCAAACTGCCAACCTGTGTCACTCCTAGATGGGCCACGTGTTTGTGACGCCCACTTGTGTCGCTTAGCATAGTCATCCAGCTACCTCGGTGCAAACTTTTGGCCTAAAAACAATATTGTGAGGTGTTAGGTGTTCAGAATAGACTGGAAATTAGTGGAAATTAATGTTATTGAGGTTAATAATAGCATAGGAACAAAAAGACCCAAAAATTCTGTGATTTTAGCTGTTTTTATGCTTTTTAAAAAAAAAATACAGATTCAAAACACAAAACCCAGAACCCAAAACACGGAAGGGTGGTTTTGGCCAAACCAATCCAGATCCAAAACACGAAGAAAGATCCAGATCCAAAACAAAAACACAAAACACGAAAAGTGGCCGGTGCACACCCTTAGTGCATATACAATACCCGTTAAATAATAGCTGTATAGTTGCCTCCTCTCCAGGGGACTTCGACTTTTTGGAATTTATAGCTATAAAAAAAGTCGAAGATTTTTATATATCATTATCTCCATCTTCACATGTCATGCAAACATGAAAATTTTAAGATGTTTAGCCCTTTTTTAAACATTACTGGCCAGATGTGGTTGGAAAGCATTTTGGCATTTTTATCATCATAAATTTATCATACAGGATACATTTTATCTGAATAAACTACATATTCTATATATACCTCACATCTTTCTCTCTTGTCACCTGAAGATAGGTCTGAAGACTTAAAGGCTGGGACTACAATTTCCTCATTAATATGAAAATGAGAAACAACCTTTGGAAGGTAGCCTGCCTTGGTACAGAGGACAGCTCTATTCGGATGGAACACCAAATATGGAGAGCGGCACAACAGAGCTGCCAAGTCAGAGACTCTGCGAGCTGAATAGATAGCTAGGAGAAACAGCGTCTTCGCCGTCAACCATCTCAATTCCACCTTATCCAGGGGTTCAAAGGGATACGTCTGCAGAGCCCTGAGAACCAAAGACATCCCACGGTGCCACTGGTGGAAGAAAAGAAGGTTGCAGCCGCAGTACCCCCGGCATGAATATTCTAACATCCAGCAGAGGAGCAATCTTGCGTGGGAACCAAACAGTCAAAGCCAAAACTTGGACTCTCAAGGTAGCCAGGCAAAGACCTATCTCTAATCCCGCATGGAAAAAAACAAGTATCCTGAATATCTTAGGGTCATATTTTTTGTTAGAATACCACAGAAAATATGGCCGCCAAATCCTGTGATAAAAGCAAGCCGAAGCTGGCTTTCTGGCTGTCAACATTGTCTGTATCACTGAAGGAAAAAACCCCTTGGCCTTTAAGATGGACGATTCAAGAGCCAAGCCATCAAAGCCAGTCGAGGTAAATCCTGGTATAGGCAGGGACCCTGTATTAACAGGTCCTGCCGCAGGGGCAGTGGAAATGGACTGTCTATTGATAGACGTTTCAGATCCAAGAACCAATGCCTCCTTGGCCAGGCAGGAGCTATAAGAACCATTCTGCCCCCTTCTTGTTTGAATTTTCTGATGACTCTTGGAAGGAGGGAGATTGGAGGGAACAAGTATGCCAACCTGAAGTTCCACCTCACCGCCAGAGCATCCACGAAGGCTGCTGAGGGGTCTCTTGTCCGGGACCCGTACCTAGGGACCTTGTGGTTGTGACGTAATGCCATGAGGTCTACGACTGTTATCCCCCACCTGTCCACCAGGATTTGAAATACCTCCGGATGAAGAGCCCATTCTCTGGCATGTATGTCTTGGCGACTTAGGAAGTCCGCTTCCCAGTTGAGTAACCCTGGGATGAATATTGCCGATATTGCTGGCAGATAGCATTCCGCCCATAGCAGTATCCTTGCCACTTCTTTCATAACTGCTGGACTTCGTGTGCCTCCGTGATGGTTTATATAGGCCACTGTTGTCGCATTGTCAGACTGAATCTGTACAGGCCTGTTTTTTAGAAGGTCCTGTGCCAATATGAGCACTTTGTACACTGCCTGAAGCTCCAATATGTTTATTGGCAGATTACTTTTTTGGTCTGTCCACCTTCCCTGAAAGGTATGAAGACCCGTCACTGCTCCCCATCCTCATAGACTTGCGTCCGTGGTGAGAAGTACCCATTCCGGGATCCATAACGGATGACCCTTGTTTAAATGATTCATCTCCAGCCACCAGGCTAGGTAGAGGCGAACATCCATCGAGATGTGTACCATCTGGGTTTTTATCCGATGATACTGACCATCCCACTGGGCCAGGATCCACAGCTGTAGGGATCTGGAGTTGAACTGCGCATAAGCCACCATGTCGAATGTGGCTACCATGGAGCCCAGCACCTGCATCGCCAAGTGTACTGACACTGATTGCCTGCAAAGCAGCTTGTGCACACGAGCCTGTAGTGTTACAATCTTGTCCTCTGGGAGAAGAATCCTCTGTCCCAGAGAGTCCAGCCATGCCCCTAAGTGCATCATCTGCTGAGTTGGCGATAGTGACAACTTCTTCTAATTGATCACCCAGCCATGCTCTTGTAAGAATATAATGGTCATCTGCAGATGGCATTGAAACATCTCCTGAGACTGCGCCAATATCAAGAGGTTGTCTAGATATGGTAGTATCCTGAGCCCCTGTTGTCTGAGATGGGCCATCATGACTGCCATTATTTTGGTGAATACCCGGGGGGTTGTGGCCAGCCCGAAGGGTAAAGCCTGAAACTGATAGTGTTGTTAATCTACTGCTAACCTGAGAAAGGCTTGGTGAGATTTTATAATCGGGACATGCAGATAAGAAGTCCCCAGGCTCCATTGCCAATACAGTTGTCTGCAAATTTTCCATGCAAAATTTGGGTACTTTGATAAATCTGTTGAGAGATTTTAGATTCAATATTGGGCGGTGTGACCCATTGGGTTTTTGAATTAGAAACACAATTGAGTAATACTCCTATCCCTGTTGTGTCACAGGGACAGGGACTATAACACCTGATTTCAGAAGGGCACCAATAGACTCCTGGTAGGCCACAGCTCTGACCAGGTCTATAGGAAGTGTTGTGCCCACAAACCTTTGAGGGGGGTTGCCTGAGGAACATGATGGCATAACCCTGAGATACCAGCTCTCGTACCCAGGTATCTGTAGTAGTCTGATGCCAGGCCTGAGTAAACAGCAAAAGTCGGCCTCCAACCCTGACATCCTCCAGGAGGAGGCCCACCCCATCAATCCGTGGGTTTACCATTCGGTTTGTAAGGAGGGCGTTTGGTTGCCAAAGACCCTTTGGGCTGTGCCCTCTTGCCACCTTGTCTGGCCAAGGACTGCTTCTTTGCCTTGCTTGGTGGACAAAAGGACCGGTATGGCAGCCTTTTAGAGGTAGATGTGGATGGTAATTCCGCTGCCCTCAGCGTTGCTAGGGAGGTCATTATTTCATCCAATCCTGCACCAAACAGTACCTTCCCTGAGAAGGGCAATGATTCCAGAGCCTTCTTGGACCCTGCATCTGCCTTCCAAGTCTTAAGCCAAAGAGATCTTCTGGCTGCCGCCGAGTTGGCCGAGACCCAGGCTGCTAAACCGCCTGCATCAATCCCTGCCTCCAGCATATACATAGATGCTTCTTGTAATTGACCAATAAGGGACCATTGCTCTCTAGATGGGTCCACCATGGATGTCTCTAGTGCTTTAATCCAACCCTCCATCGCCTTAGCTATCCAGGCAATAGCCATAGCTGGTCTGGAAGCAGCTCCTGACAATGAAAATATTGATTTTAAATGATTATCAAGCTTTTTGTACGTAGCCTCCGTAGATGCTGCAGGAATAGGCAATGTAGCACTTTTGACCAACCTAGTCACATGCGCATCTATTGTTGGTGGAACTTCCCACTTGTTACATGCTTCTGGAGCAAATGGATATCAAGAGGCCAAATTCTAAGTGGCTGAAAAATGCTTATTAGGAGTCTCCAAAGCTTCCGCCATAAGATTCATCAGTTGCCCCGACCTAGGAAAATAGTCTTTAGCCACCACCTGGCATCTAAAGACTGGCTCCTAGTCTTTCATTGCAGCTTCATCTACCTCCTTTATGTTGAGGCTAGCTCTAACCCCTCTAACTAGAGAGGGAACATTCACAACCTGATAATCCTCTATTTCAGAGGCTGAATCAGAGCTCTGTGTTCTTTCAGTGTCTGACGAGGTAGTTGAGTCAATATGTGACACCTGACGAGACCTTTTCTTTTTATGCCCCTGCTTCTTTACCCCCACTGGGATCTCTACCTGTGGAGAGACTGAAGATGGCAAACCACTCTGGCTAGAGTGAGACGCAGAATAATCCCAACAGGGATTCATAGGAGTCATACTGTATATACAGGATGCATATGCTGCGGGTACCCTACAGCCTGAGACACTGCCTATGGCCCTACAGCCGGAGTTCCCACCTCAGTGGCTTTGCCTATTACATAGGATAAAACCTGAGGCATGATAGTAACCACATGTGGCTCCCTTATTGGTACAGATGCATTAGATATATCCCGAAATAACTTGCTACATCTGCCACATATTCCATCCACATCATGATCTGACAGGCTTGTAGAACAGAATTTACAAGATAGACCCACTGGTCTTCCATCCTGCTTATTACCTTCAGACATGATATATATCAATGTTCATAAGGCACACCGTATACATGAACAATGTGACTTTTGTATCAATGACCCCCCCCACACACACACCATCAGATGGATGAGGAGAAACACAGTGATAGCTTGAAAATGACAGGTAGTGTACAAACAGCAGTAGCTAGCATACAGTCACATACAATGCATAAATAATACAGTAATTTGAACTCTGATCAAATAGCCAGCCGCGGTGGGGTGATGGTAGGATAAAGAGCCCACTATATGTCAAACCTGACGGAGAGGGATATAGGGAGACGGACCAGCCTCAGAGAACAATGCTGAACTGCACGTGTCTCCTTTTCTACCAGACACCGGAGTTCCCACCGGAAGTTTGTGTCTGGGGGGAGGAGAGGCCGGGGGAGCGCCTATCTCCCCTAGACTGTGGTTCTCGATTGGCCAGGTACGCTGCACTACAAGGTGGCAGGACACAGACTAGTAGTGCACTCTAGCACGTCCTGCCCCCCATCCCCGGCAGCAGACAATATAACCCCGGCCATCTAGTGAGGAGTCGTCCTGCACACATAGCCCGACCTTCGATGCGTCTCTCACCGGAGGTAAGGGACTGCTTCAGCGCACCTTACCTGCCTCTCCGTTACCCCAAATGCAGTCCCAGGCCCCAGTCAAGCCAAAACCCAGCCCAGCTGAGGCCTGCCGGAAACCCAGTGGCACTTGGGTGCTGGTGTAGCCGGCTCGGCGGAGGTAACAGGAGCCGCAGTGCAGGCGTTGTATATGGCGCCTGCACCACTAAACTCTAAAGGTAATTAAAAAAAAAGCTTGGGAATGCCTAAGCAGTCCCACTGTTCAAATAGGTGCATCGTGCCGCACCAAACGAAACAACTGAATGCCTGTGGCTGAGGGTGGGCTATATAGGGAGGGGGACCAGTGCATGCTGGGAGCTCCAAAGCTTTGCTGTTTGGTGCATTGGATGTTATCCAACTATATATCCCAAGGTAGTTCCTGTGGACCCTATGGAACCGGAAGTAGAAACATTGCGAATATATATTTATCACTTCAATGTTTTAGTCTACCTTTTAACAGATGCTCATTAGACTTATGTATATTATTCTTCACGTGCCAGATGTACCTTACAGTATGTTTGACTGAAATCCTGTAGCTCTCTAAAATATACCAAATATCCTTATTTTATCAGGGGCCCAGTTTAACAGCTTTAATTTTGAGCCCTATATTGATGAGGACAATAGGACAGAATGGGAGGGACTGTGTAGGTTAATTAATGCAATGAGGCTGATGTAGAATTAAAAGATGGCTGTAATTTCACCTGAATTTCGTGCATGGAACTAAGGGTCCGATTCAGCAGTGCATGCTAGTGCACTGCTGAACGCAGATTCCCGATGTTCGGGAATCTGCGCAGGCGCCAGACCCGTTCTGCACATGTGCAGAGCGGGTCTGCGAGTACGCTTGCAAACTGGCAGCAGACTGTTGAACAACGCAGCTTGGTTAAGTAATGCACAGGGGGCGTGATGCCTCCTGCTGCATTACCATATCTGCAAAGGATCGCAATTGCAAAGCTGCCTGAGTGCAACTTTGCAATTACGATCCTTACAGAATCAGGACCTAAGAGCATATTTTCACCATTATGCAGACTTAAGCGCACAGTACCATCTTTACCAGTGTGCATTTCTACCAGCCTTATCTTTGGTCAAAAGATATTTCTATAAACAGGTGTATTTATGCTTCCATAGCTTGCACTGAACATTGCTTACGTGAGAACACTCCGTATCAGCCCAGTTACACCCCTTTAGTTTCTAGCGGAAAGGCGAGTGAAATGCGTATGACTGGTTTTGCCTTTAAACTATTTGCTGGTTTAAATCTTGTATCATGCCGGAATCATGCTTACTCCCGCAATTCGCAAGCTGTTTAATTTAGCCCTTAATGCACTGATATCTCCTGCTTACTTTAAAGTATCTATACTATGAATGGGGACCTTCATTTGTCAAACTCTGAGAACTGAAAGTTTTCAGAGTGTGATTGCAGGAATCTACACCATCTTTAGATGGCATTGGTTCCCGAAGCCTTGCTCCTTCATATTGAAAGGAGGTTCCAGGTTGTGAGGATCCCCCTGGCCATCTCCCTGCGAATGCATGAACTTAGATCAGACCCGGGGCCGGCAATGTATAATTAGCAGCATAACGGTCAGTAATAGGGCTTGAGGAACAGCTGCTTTTCATAGCAATCTTGAATTACTTTGGTAATATGGTATCTAACGCCGCAATTCAAGCAAGTTGGCTACCAATGTATCGGTGGGCAGATGAGGCATATTGATAAATATGTCACTTAGTTTCTCATGTTGCATTTTGCCTGCTGCGAAACATAGTAAAATAGTATCCATTGATCATCATGTACTGATCCATGTGCAACCAATTCCTGTGCAAAAGGCCACCAACCACCTGGTGCAGAACCAGTCACCCACATGAAAAGAATTCATAATGGAGCAGAATGTGCTTGGTTTTTGCACTGCATGTGTGCGATGCATGTTGTACATATGTATTTTATTCTATACTGTATGTATTAAAATAAGAGCATGAACTGTGAGATATTTACCAGTTATTCTAGCGGTCTCCTGTGCATAAACCCGTACAGATAGATAATCCAGATCACTGCTTGCTCTGTTGAAAGTCCTGGAGTGTGAAGAATTATCCACTTTTGTCAGTGAGCTGGAAAACAGAAAGCAATGGTGCTAACAGGATTAATGAACATTCGCAAACAGTGCGTACAGAGGCAAACATAGAATGGACATATTTATATACATGCTCCTGATGCTTTCACAGGGGCCTGTTTATGACAAATGAGCATACCGAAAGCAGTGGTGGGACATTCATTTTTTGTGCTTGTTTTGACATTGATAGGACTGTGAAGAAAATCTTAAATATGTAGCAGCAGTGTAAATTCACATTAGATTCATCTTATACAGAGAAAATACATATGAGGTATACTCCAGATGGTACTTGGTACCAGAACAGATTCATTGCATGTATGCTCAGTCTTCCAATAAGTGCTGTAGCATCGTAGCGACTTTCCTCATATATGGTGGCAATGCCCCTATATAGCATCCTCTTGGTGTGATACTGCTGGTGTGGTGTGTGATATTCCCAGCACCCCCATGCCAGGTCATAAAGAGCATGTGGTTCGTATCAAATATGGAATATATCACAACCTACTGTGCAAACGATACAATTTAAAAAATCCATAAGATTTGGGATACTTGGTACTCTCCACACAACAGCCCAATTCCGGGCTCAACATGAATGAGAAAAGCTCTCCTCGTCTCTGGAGCTGATACCGCCTGGCTCTTTCCCACCCAAAACTCACCTCTCCCATCCCATTTACATTCAAACCCTGTACCCTTTGTATTCCCTCATGTTATTCTTTTCAATCATTTTAATAAGCTCTTATCTCAGACATGGGTATCATTATTGCTATTTTTCTGATGGTTACACTAAGGTACTGGCACCTTTTTTTGGAAACATGAATTTTTTCTACCATCATTGCCAATGTATTTTAAACACTCCTCTCTGGAACTTGCATACATAACCAGCTACTTTAAAGTCATGGAAGTCACTTATCTGACCACAGGACATTCAGTAATTTTTTTTCATAGTAAGGGCATATTTTTGTCACAAAAAAAGGAAACAAAAAAAATGGGTATCTATATAATAATTTGCTAAGGTCTGTCCCATCTCCAACATGCATGCTCAGTGGCAGTGGGGGCGCATGCCCTGTAATAGCTACCACTGCTAGGGAGATGGAACAGATCCTAGCCTAGCAGGAGAGGAGGAAAAATATGCCTGTGAGGAGGACGCTGTGAGCCCCTCAGCTAGGTGCAAATCCAGGGGGCATGATCAGTGTGATCATTCCCCCCACTGGCAGAGGAGAGGAGACTGCTGCTTCTGCTGCTGCTCAATGGCAGCAGTCTCCCTGGTCTCCCAATGCAGCCTAGCATCAGTAAGAGGGAGGGGGGGCGGCGTTGTACCTGGGTCCCCGCTGGGCCCTTCCAACAAGCCCGGGCTTGGGTAATTAGTACCCACCCCCTCCCCCCCTCTCGGCACCCCTGATCACTGACGGTGTGGTGGCACCATTGTTTATAATTCTTCTGGTAGTCAGTCTCATGGAGGGAATTCAATTAAATGCAATGCTGAATAGCACCGGGAATTAGTTCCCGTAGCTAGTCATTATTGTCCCCATCACCCTCGGCACTTAAGTCAGCAGATGCAGGTTAAAGTGTCTTATGCCGGGTGTTTAGTCAGGGTAACCTGCATTATCCTAATAGAGTGTTGGCTGAGATGTTGTTAGTACACGCAGTAAGCCCACAGCTATCAGCACAAATCCTCTAGTCACGGCAATTGAATATCTCTGGAAACTCATTCTTAGCGCTATTCAACATCGCACTGAAATGATTTGCCCCCTTTGTGCCAGGTGTGTTGTCATCCATAGGAGTGCAAAAGAAGGTGTGTGGGAAATACTGTTTATGTTGGTTGGGGATGGGGGAGGGGATAAGTGGCCATGGCTACAGCACATGCACTGGGGTAAACAAGGGTGGTAGAGTGAAGCTTTGCCTAGGGCACCTAGAAACCTAGCAACGGCCCTGCACTAAACCCCAGAATTGTGCATGTATGATAACGCAGGGGGATGATGGATGAGATGATATCACAACATGAGCATAATATAAGCCATCCATTCTTTACCATCTGTCACGGGAGAAGCCTGGCCCCTGGAATCTCCCAGGACTCTGTCTTTGTCATAAACAGGCCCCAGTGAAAGCATCAGGAGCATGTATATAAATATGTCCATTCTGTGTTTGCCTCTGCCATGTTCTCTACTGAATGGTGTGCAATGTACAGTAATATTATATTAAGGTGCTGGACCTTTGAAAAGAGGGCCTGGTATACAATTTTGACAGGGGGTAGGGGAAAATTGTACAACTGTGCTCCTACCTAGGGCATTTAACCGCCATTACATGATTCTGAATGATCATGAACCTTGCTATATTATAGAGTCTTGGGGGTAAATTTATTAAGAATCGAGTTTGGTCGAGTTTTGTTTTTTTAAAACACTCTTTACATTACCGAAACTCGGGTGAGTTTTCCGTTTTTCAACTCGCAAATTTACTAAGAAGTGAGTTTAGCTGAAAGTGAGTTTTCCGATGGTGAAGTAGATCGAGATTTCTTCCCCTAGTTGCGAGTTTAAATGAGATTACTCACCATAGATTGCAGTGTTTTCTCTATGCAAAACTCACCTTAACAAGCAGCCTGCACATATCAGTGAGATATGTGAAGGCTGCTTGAGTTGTACCTGTAAAAAACGGGTTCAAATATATAAAAAAAATTAGATAGGTCCCCCCCCCCACACACACAAAAGCATAACCAGCCCCAGACTTGTCAGCCAGTACTGGTTCCAAAAATTACGGAGAACAAAACGAGTAGGGTTCCACCATAATTTAGGACCAGCACCAGGCTGCAGGGCAAGTCCTGGTTCTAAATATAGGGGGAAAAAATTACGTAGGGGTCCCCCTATATTTAAAACCAGCACCGGGCCCAAACTGACCAGGGTGTAATGCCACAGCCAGGAGACCCTATTACTGGATCTCCAGGCCTAAAGCATTCTCACCCCAAGCTTGTCAGACCAAGCCGGTGATCTCTGGGGAGGTGGGGACCCTAACAAGAAGGGGTCCCCCCTCTCCCGAAACCCCAGGCTTGGTCTGAAGCCGGGGCTCTTCTCCACACCCCTGGGCTGTGGGTATGGGGGTAATAAAGTGTAAAATAGAAGTAATGTATTATATTTTACAGTGGAACTACAGGTGCCAGCATGCCTGCTCTTTGGCACTTGTGGAACTACAAGTGCCAGCAGGTGGCCAGCATCTGTACCTCCACTGTAAATTAATTAGTTAAATAAAGACACAACACACACACCATGGATAGTATAAATTTATTACACACATACCTCAATCACACATACTGTACTTACCTGTACCAGCCGGTTGGTCCACTTGTCCAATGTAGAAATCCGTGTGCCTGGACCTGCAAGAAAGATCCTATACTCACCTACATCCTGGCACTGCTCTCCGTAGCATCCAGAGTCTCTAGTCAAAACAACAAACCGACTTATGCGAACCATTCCAAACATGTGTAAGTATATGTTGTTACATATACTTACACCTCGCGAAATGACAGATGACCAAAATCATCTGTAATTTCTCACGGGCCGCTAGCCAATCAGTGGCTGCTGTACATGTAGAGGCCACTCGTTGGCTGGTTCCACGTGGGTCCCAGCCAATGAGCGTCCGCTACATGTAAAGCGGCTAGCGACCCGTGAGAAATTACAGATGATTTTGGTCATCTGTCGTTTTGCGAGGTGTAAGTATATGTAATAGCATACACTTACACATGTTTGGCATGGTTTGCATAAGTCGGTTTGTTGCTTTGACAAAATCCTGGATGATACGGAGAGCAGTGCCAGGATGTAGGCAATTATAGGATCTTTTTTGCAAGCCCAGGCACACGGATTTCTACATTGGACAAGTGGACCGACCGGCTGGTACAGGTAAGTATGTGTGATTGAGGTATGTGTGTAATAAATTTATACTATCAACTGTGTGTGTTGTGTCTTTAATTAACTATTTAATTTACAGTGGAGAGACGGGTGTCGGCTGCCTGCTGGCACTTGTAGTTCCACAAGTGCCAAAGGGCAGCCATGCTGGCACCTGTAGTTCCACTGTAAAATACAATAGATTACTTCTATTTTACATTTTATTACCCCCATACCCACAGCCCAGGGGTGTGGAGAAGAGCCCCGGGCCTCAGACCAAGCCTGGGGTTTAGGGAGAGGGGGGACCCCTTCTTGTGGGGGTCCCCACCTCCCCTGAGATCCCTGGCTTGGCCTGACCGGCTTGAGGTGAGAATGCTTTGGGCCTGGAGACCCAGTAATAGGGTCTCCTGGCTGTGGCATTACACCTCGGTTGGTTTGGGTCCGGTGCTGGTTTTAAATGTAGGAGGACCCCTAAGCATTTTTTTCACCCTATATTTAAAACCAGAACTGGCCCTGCAGCCTGGTGCTGGTTCCTAAATTCCGGTGGAACCCTACTCATTTTGTTCTCCATCATTTTTGGAACCAGGACTGGCTTACAAGTCCGGGGCAGGTTATGGCTTTCGGGGGAAACACTACGTCATTTAAAAAAAAAAACCTTTACATTAGGTATACAGGCAGAAACATACACAAATCACACTGATCTGTGTATGTTTCTGGCAAACTCGCAGCTCAGGAGGTGGTCTATTTGAAACTTCAATTTATCAGTGAGTTTGCTACAATCTCAACTGAGATTGTAAACTCGAATCTTAGTAAATTCCCGAGTTGCATCTTTTTCATGAAAAGTACTTCCTAGTTTGGCCGATGATGAGTTTTTTCGAGTTTGCTATCTCACACAAGTTTTTACAGTGAAAAGAGAGAACTCTCTTCCAAACTCACTCGAGTTTGTCTTTAGTAAATTTGCGAGATGAAAAACATGCCTAAACTCAAATGAGATTGCAATCTCACCCAAACTTGATTCTTAGTAAATTTACTCCTTGGTGTGCCACCAATTCACAAACCCTCCCTGGTGACTTGCTGTGCACAGTACTATAGGTTCCCTTTGGTGGCACTAGAACTGCCCCATAGATGGAGCTAGACATGCCCCTTGGGTGGTACAGGATGCAGACATGTTGCAAAAGTTTGCAAGTATGGTTTGCATAGCCACTACATTAATTACAATTTATTAGGAAATTACTTGAAAAGTCTTAAGCAAGATTCTTTCAGAAGTGCTTTTCGCACAGGTATGTTACAAGAAGTTGTACACATTAATATCTTTATCAAACAACACTTTACCCATTATATCTATTTTATAGGAATGCATCTCTCTGCCTTATCACCATAGAGAAATCTATTCTGACAAAGAGACAGGAAATCAAAGTACTTGTAAGAATTTTATCTTGCAAACATAAGAATGTTACATTAAGTGGCATGAAGGAAACCATAAAATGATCTTTTATGTACTACAGTGCACATCAAATAATGTTAGCTAAGTACACTAGATCAAGGTGCCCTTGGGAATGATTTCTTAATCTTAGTAGTGGGATATATTTTCACTTAAATGTACAGTGAAATAAATGTGAGCAGTGAATATGTCTTTGCAGCAAAGCTGCACCTATTAATACATATTTTGTAGGTGATGGCAAGTTGAGAATAAATCTTGCTAAAAGGAGAACTCCATGGTAAAATTGTGTTCCCCGAGATGAAGAACTGTTACTAATTTAAGGTTGGTTCCCTCTTGAATTTGAAACCTTTTGTAAACCTTTTTTATTTTATAAAAATCACTGGTATTGTCACTCTGCCTCCAGTTTTTAATTTCCACAGCGCAATGTTTTTTTTTTTATTTGGGAAGAAATGTTATACTTTCTATAGGTAAGGGATGTACAAATCCCTTTAGACCCTGGTTGAGAGAATAGTGGAGGTCTCACAAAAGGGATCACTACCAAAGGAATGGCATGGTCATCTGTCTAAGGGGAAAATCCAATTAGGTGCGAGTTTCTGTTTTCTCTGTGAATTCGCATTACAAATTCATTTTACAATCCAATTAGCATTGAACTAGTCAGAGTAAACTCGCATATTTCCGTTCGCACCTCCCTGATGGTAAGAGATGGTAAGATGTCGCGACACTGCGTAGAACATTTTGGACACCCCCCCTAATGACTAATTAGGCAATTAGAAGTTTCCAATAATTACATGTCATTTTTGGGGTTTAGAAAACTGGCCTCAAATTACCGCAAAATCAACTATTTTGTTCCTTTATGCACCCCAAATTTAATTAGAGTATTTATTTTTTTTTTTAAATAATTGCCTTTTATATATTTTTGTAATCTTTTTTAACAAATTATGTCCTGCTCCACCCCCATCGCTTCATCCCATCCCCTTACTCCCATGGCTGCATATATTTACCGGTACCTTGCAAATCCTCCTCCTCTCTGGCTAGACTAGGGTCTATTCCATTTCCCTGGCAGTGGTAGGCTTAAGGAGGCGTGCACACTGGCTCCCACTGCGCATGCATGTAGGAGTTGGGGCATACCTTAGCTGATTTTTTACATTAATATATAATTTAATAATCTACTTGCTTATAGTAATCCATTAAAAACAAAATGTAATCATACAAATTGGTACAGGGATAAAAAAACAAAACAAATGAATGTAAGATTACAAACAACATACACAGGGGTCTATTTACCAAGACAAGCCAGTAACTATAATTAGGTATCACTGAAAATAGTAGTCCAACTGCAATTTACTATCCAGGGGCTACTCTAAGAGCCTCCTCCTCTGCAAGGGTTTTACAGTGTGAGATGCTGAGATAAACCCCAGGCTAGCTTTACATGGGTTCTGGCAGAATAATGTTGCACAGCGGCTCCTCATATTCCAGCCACTCCTGTGTAAATGGGGATCCCCCCCCGGACTGCCTTTCATGCCGCACCTCAGTGGCCATTTTCAGATTTTCTGTTTGACTATACGTTTGATGTCACTGAAGCGCTTTTTGCAGACAACAACACTGTGCTTCATCGAGCCTGAACAGTTCCCCTGGCCCAGAATCTTGTGCCAAATGAGGGATTTTTTGGGTCCACTCATTCTGGAGCCATACCAGCCAAATAAAACTTCATCGTTTTCCATAACCTCTTTCACGAGAGCCACACTCAAAGGAGAACCGAACATTGCGGCCACTCTTGGACTTTGCCCTTACCAAAGACCCATAATCATCCTCAGCCTCTTACTCCCCCAAAGACTGCTGCACAGATACCTCATCCTATAAGACCGCCAATTCCACTGTCCTCCTCCTTCACCACAAAAAACACTAAACACAGAGAAATAAAAGGAAGTAACAAACCACCTCCAACACTACTTCTCACATACACAAACACACACACAAATAATGACAAAAATGTAAATGACACAGGACAAAAATGACATACTGTATCTCGTACCTTTAACCAAAACAAGACAACAGAATAAGACAAGACAACTTACAAAACCAATCGGCAATCACAAATACAGGGCTGGCTGGCAACTTTCAGCCTGGGGGGCAGACACAAACAAAAGGCCCAGCTTTTCTACCAGTGCGTGCAACAGAGGAATGGGTGTAATAAAAAATGTCATAGGTGTGGTTTGCCTAATGTAGGTGTGGTTTAAATAGCTATTGCAATTTGTGACAAACTGTTATGTAAAAGAGCTACGGATACATCACCTACCAACCCCGGATCAGTGTGATTTTCTAATCCCGACAGCGGAAGCCCGGCAGGGGTGAATTTCCCGACCGCTAATTAAGGTAAGTATCACTAACCTAATTCCCTACCCTAACCCCCCTCTAAGTGCCTAAACCTAACCCCCCCTTCCCCGCAGCCTAACCTTAAGTCTCCCGGGGGGGTGCCTAACCCTAACCTCCCCCCCGGGGCTGCCTAACCCTACCTCCCCCTTACCCTAGCCTAATCCTAACCGCCCAGGGGGGAAAGGGAGGTGACTAACCCTAAGTCCCCCCGGGAGCCCCTAACCTAACCCTCCCCCGCCTGCGGCTGTCTGTACCCGGCGCCCGGCTTACCTTCGATAGGTATGCCGGGTGTCGGGCTCCCGGCGTAGGTCTAATGACAGGCGTTGAGATTTCGACACCTGTCATTTGAACCTTGCCGGGATTAGACAGTCGGGATGCCGATAGTCAGCATTTAGACCGTCGGCATTCCAACTGCATCCCACCAGCCCCATCTCATCAATGCTGAAACTATTCTAGTAACCCATAAACAATACATGAACCATTCTAATTACTGATATACAATGCATTGCTTGTATACAAAGATGCACCATCAGTCATACCATCCATCTTCTGAGCAACCCTATGGTCGCACAGAATGTCCGTCACAAGTAAGCACACACCGGAGCCTTCACTGTGTACAAATTCACAATCACAGGCGGAGATACGCCCCCCGAAATGGCCTAGACACACCTGCTTCTGCCTCGCCATCCCCCCGTCACCTCCCACAACCGATCCATCAATCACACTGCATCCAAGTCCTCACTGCGACCGTCGCTGGTAATCTCACTTTGTACATGGGCAGTGTGACTCATACGCATGTGCTGTATAACAGGAATTGCTCAATCAGGCCCTATGTAGCATATTATGCCAAATACCTTTACCCAGGCCCGCCAAGAGCCGTGGTGGGCCCCGGAAATAGGGGGCATGGCCTAATAGGGGGCGTGGCCACGCCCCCTTGCCGAGAGGAAAAAAAAATATTTGCAGCGCCGCAAAGCGGTGCTGCACGCTGGGGAGGGGGGGCGCTCTGAGCCCCCTCAGCCCAGCGCAAAGCCAGGGGGGGCGCGATCAGTGTGATCGCTCCCCCGCACAGGCATAGGAGACTGCTGTGGCTGCTGCTCAGCAGCCACAAGCAGTCTCCAAATGCAGCTCAGTACACGCTGTGTGCTGGGCTACTGTGAGGGGGGGACGGCGCCGGGCCCAGGTAATCTGTACCCGCTCCCCCCCCTCTCGGCGCCCCTGCCTTTACCCTGCAAACCGTGCCTTCATTATGATGTTATCAATACCTCAATATGTAGCCTAGCACACACAGTAACGCTACTGACATTATTTCTAAAATCAGAGATAACATTTATCTGATATATGAGGCCTACAGTAAAAAGGTAAGACTTCAAGAGCATTACAAGTCTCAGCAAAACAACCCCACACACACACACATATATCATACACACATAAGCAAGCACTTCCCCCACACACATATATACATATCATACACACATATATACATATCATACACACATATATACATATCATACACACATATATACATATATCATACAAACATATATACATATATCATACACACATATATACATATCATACACACATATATACATATCATACACACATATATACATATATCATACACACATATATACATATCATACACACATAAGCAAGCACTTCCCCCACACACATATATACATATCATACACACATATATACATATCATACACACATATATACTACACACATATATACATATCATACACACATATATACATATATCATACACACATATATACATATATCATACACACATATATACATATATCATACACACATATATACATATATCATACACACATAAGCAAGCACTTCCCCCACACACATATATACATATCATACACACATATATACATATCATACACACATATATACATATATCATACACACATATATACATATCATACACACATATATACATATCATACACACATATATACATATATCATACACACATATATACATATATCATACACACATATATACATATCATACACACATATATACATATCATACACACATATATACATATATCATACACACATATATACATATCATACACACATAAGCAAGCACTTCCCCCACACACATATATACATATCATACACACATATATACATATCATACACACATATATACTACACACATATATACATATCATACACACATATATACATATATCATACACACATATATACATATATCATACACACATAAGCAAGCACTTCCCCCACACACATATATACATATCATACACACATATATACATATCATACACACATATATACATATATCATACACACATATATACATATATCATACACACATATATACATATCATACACACATAAGCAAGCACTTCCCCCACACACATATATACATATCATACACACATATATACATATCATACACACATATATACATATATCATACACACATATATACATATATCATACACACATATATACATATCATACACACATATATACATATATCATACACACATATATACATATATCATACACACATATATACATATCATACACACATAAGCAAGCACTTCCCCCACACACATATATACATATCATACACACATATATACATATCATACACACATATATACATATATCATACACACATATATACATATATCATACACACATATATACATATCATACACACATATATACATATATCATACACACATATATACATATATCATACACACATATATACATATTATACACACATAAGCAAGCACTCCCCTTCCTCCCCAATATACACACACATATATCATACACATGTGAGCAGACCCCCCACCCCCCACTATCACACACACACACACATATACTATATCATGTACAAGTAAGCAAGTACTACCCTTCTCACAACAAGCCACTTACCTGTGTTATACAGTATGATGCTAATGTAGGCACTGCAGGCAGCCATGGCTACAGAGAGGAGCAGTGAATAGGAGGAGACATGGGTACTGGGAGGAGTCGGGAGAGGACGGAGTGGAATAGAGAAGGGAGTAGGAGAGGAGGGGCCAGACTGAAAGAGCTCAGGTCATTGGTGGCTGGCCCTAAGGGAGGGGCCAGCCACTGTAAAGCCTGGACAGCAACAGCAGCTGAGCTTTGTACTAGTGTAGAATAGATCAGGCAGAGAACTGCTGCTTGTGACTCGGACAGCTCTGCTCCGCCCCCAAAATGCTGCATCTGTCTGGTCACACACTGGGAGCAGCCGGGAGTGTAATATACATGTCTCCCGGCTGCAGTCTCTCTGCGCAAGTGCAGTACGCTGCGGCCCACACAGACGGCCCAGCCCGCCACTGCACAAATATATAGATAAACTCTCCTCTCCAACCACAGTGCAAACTCCTCTCAATACACATGCCACCAATGCACGTGGTTCGGCAGTTTGTGGGCTTATTTATTAGGGCATGGTGATGATACAGGAGAATGTGTGACTGTGGACCAATCGGAAGAGTTTTGCAAACTTGCTGCAATTTGCCTCGTTTAGAATGAGATTTGTGTTGCATGTTCAAGTACATTAGCCTTTTGAGAATTAATGTGCGACTTTCGGTGATACTGAAACTTGTGATTTTGGGCCAATACGAGTCAACTCGCAGATGCCACAACACGGTGAGTATCACCATTGAATGCAAATAGTCAGGCTAATATGCTTTTTTTTACAGCAGAAAACCTTCAGGTGAAGAGCTTGTACACATGATTCTTAGTAAATTTCCCCCTAAGTTTATGAGGACAAATCTGTATAATAAAAGTACGATTAAAAGCCCCAAATAATTCAATATACTATTTTCAAATCCAGTTTAACACTGTAATTAGACCATATTAATTTTACAGAATTGCCAGTGCAGTTTTAACTGTCTGATTGACTTTCATTCATGCCCTTTTCTCATTTCTAGGGCCTAATTCAGAGCTGTACGTTGTTAGCAGGGCTGGCGCTACCATTAGGCAGCTGCCTAGAGCACCAGCCACAAGGGGGCGCTGTATAGTCCCCTCAGCAAAGGAAAGAAAATGTTTTTACTGCCATTGACAGCGGCTGTGGTTCTTATCAGCTGCCACTATGCCAGATCCCACTGTGATCTGTCATCCCACACTGGTCTGTCCGTACCGTCTGGGCTGTCACAGCAATGATGTCACAAGGGGAAAAGGGGGGGGGAGGGGAAAAAACCTAATCACAGGTAAGTCAAAAAAGGGGGGATATTGATGTGATTGTATACAGATAAATACAATTAGTATGTAACCCACTATTTAAATTAGATATACTATGGTATTCTCTCCTGAATCACAATTGTGGGGGTGCGCCCCTGAGAGTATAACATTAGACAGAACTAAAATCAGGAAGAAAAGAAACTCTCTTTTTCTGGGGCATTCGTTATATATATTATTAAAACTTTACTTTTATTATTTAATTTAAAATAAAATATACACAAACAACATATCAGAGTAGGAGCAACAGGAGAGCTACAAAAGAGCTCAAAAGTCTACTTAATAAGAAGCAGTGAAAATATGATCACCATATGAGTCACGGTGTGATCACTGATCTACAGAATATTTTTCGGATCTAGTTTATAGTTAATCAGGTATTATACACCAGACATCAATCTATAGACATATGTTTGATCTAAGGTATATCTCAGTTGCACAACTTGTCTAGTAGATAGATGTAAAGAGACCCATAGATATCTGGAGCATATAAATTGATACATTCATCACGATTAGTAAAAGTATTTAGAGAAATAAGGCAGATCCCTTTCTGACATGCTCTAGTGCTGCTGCTTTTCCCTGTGTGCAAAAGCATTAATATGGGGAGTGAGCGTGTCCCAGAGCCTGTTCCGGGAACTGAATTAGTGTGAGAGCATCTGCTGTTACACTTATTGATGCAGTGGAACAGGGACCCGCGGTGCACGAGCAGGTCAGCCTGGGAGAGCGGCAGCATTAAAACAGCACATGGTACCGGACGTAGACCATGAGGTCTACGTCCAGTAGTCCCCACTTGTCTACCAGGAGCTGAAAGATGTCCGGGTGGACAGCCCATTCTCCAGTGTGTATGTCCTGCCAACTTAGGAAGTCCGCTTCCCAGTTGAGGACTCCTGCAATGAATATTGCAGAGATTGCTGGAAGATGCCGTTCTGCCCAAACCAGAATGTTCGCCACTTCCCTCATGGCCGCCGGACTTCGTGTGCCTCCCTGATGCTTGATGTAGGCCACTGTGGTTGAGTTGTCGGACTGAATCTGGCCGGCCTGCCCCGAAGGAGGTCCTGTGTAAGAATGAGCACCCTGTGCACTGCACAAAGCTCCAAAATGTTTATGGGCAGGTGACTTTCCTGGGCTGTCCATCTTCCCTGAAAGGTGTGATGACCTGTCACCACGCCCCATTCTTGAAGACTTGCGTCCGTGGTGAGGAGAACCCAATTTGGGATCCATAATGGGCCACCATGAGAGGGAGAGCAGAACCTCTGGCGAGATGAGGATTATGTAGGACTATCAGATGATACTGACAATCCCACTGAGACAGAATCCATCGCTGCAGGGGCCTGGAATGGAACTGGGCATATGCCACCATGTCAAAGGTGGATACCATGGACCGCAGGACCTGCATTGCCTGAAAGAACTGACACTCTTTGATTGCAGAGCAACTTGTGCACCCGCAATTGTAAAGCATAAATCTTGTCTCCCGGTAGAAAGATCCTTTGTGCCAGAGAATCCAGTAGTGCCCACAGATGCACCATCTGTTGAGTCGGAGAACGAGAAGACTTTTTCCAACTGACTATCCAGCAGTGCTCTTGTAGACAGGCAATGGTCAGCTGGAGATGACATTGTAACATCTCCGGAGACTGCGCTAATATCAGGAGGTCCTCCAAGTATGGCAGTATCCTGACTCCTTGTTGTCTGAGATGAGCTGTCATGACTGCCATATCTTGGTAAATACCCAAGGGGCTGTGGACAGACCAAAGGGCAGAGCCTGAAACTAGTAATGTTGCTGATGAACAGCAAACCTCAGAAACCCATGGTGAGATAGGCACATGCAGATATGCATTTTGTATGTCCAGGGAACTTGGGCACATGGATAATCCTGTTGAGAGATTTAAAATTCAGAATAGAGTGATAAGATCCATTCGGCTTCTAAATCAAGAAAACATTTGAATAATAACCCCTTCCCTGTTGGGCCAGAGGAAAGGGGATTATTAACCCTGACACCAGCAAAGCATAAATAGCCTCTTGGAGGGCCAGGATCTTGACAGGGTCTGATGGAGGAGTTGTACAAAAAACCTTTGAGGGGGATGCCTCAGAAACATGAGGGCACATCCTTGAGAGACCACTTCTCAAACCCAAGCATCCGTTGTTGTCTGATGCCAGGCATAAGAAAACTGAAGAATTTGGCCTCCTACCCTGAGAGCCCCCAGGGGGAGACCCGCCCCATCAGGCAGATGGCTTATCGTCCAGATTGGAAGCTGAATGTATGTCCGACCATGATTTCTTGGTCTGCCACTTGGCCTTCCCGCAGGAATTATCTTGTCTGGAAAAAAACTGTCCCTTTGCCCTTTCTTGTGGGCAAAAGGTCCGAAATGAAGACTGCCTATATTTACAGCTAGTCACAGATGGCAATCCGGCAGATTTTGATGCTGCCAAGGTAGCCACTATGTTATCCGATTCTGGATAAAACAATACTTTTCCAGCAAAAGATAGGGATTGAAAAGCCTTCTTAGATCCCGTATCTGCCTTCTAGGACCTTAAAGGGTTCTGTGAGCCACAACCGAAGTTGCCAACACTCTAGTCCTGCATCAATAACCGCTTCTCCCACATAAGCAGCCACTTCTTGCATTTGGGAGAGATAGGACAGTTGTTCTCTGGTAGCCTGTGGCATACTGTCTTCCAGAGCTTTCGTTCATTCCTCCATAGCCTGGGCTACCCAGGCTATGGCCATAGCTGGCCGGGTAATAGCTCCAGATAATGAGAAAACTGATTTCAAACATGTTTCATGTTTTCTATCTGTATCATCCTTGAGTGAGGATGCAGATGGAATAGGTAATGAAAAGCTCCTGATCAACCATGTCACATGAGCATCTACAGTCGGAGGGACTTGCCACATAGTACATTCACCAGGTGAAAATGGGTACAGAGATGTTAACTTCCTTGTAGCATGGAAAAGTTTATCAGGCGTGTTCCATGCTTCAGCCATGAGGTCCGTAAGCTGCTCATGGCTGAAGAAAGTAATCCTTTACCATTTTCTGACGCCTAAAGACCGGAGGCTAAGATTTAGACGGAACCTCCTCTTCCTCAATACTAAGGATGGATTTAACCGCTCTTGCCAGTGAGGGGACATCCACAGAGGATTGATGGTCTTCCCCTGCCGAGAGAGACCTGGAAGATGAACCATGTGTATCATCATCTGATGATGTGCTAGAATCCATAGGCTGCGCCTGATGGAATACTCTCTAATGTCTATGCTTAATGGTAACTGGTCTATTTATCTGCATGACTTGCTGAGCAGCAGTAGATGATTGAACCGTACTCTAATTTGAGTGAGCATATGCATCTATCCAAAATGGATGCATGGGGGGGCATATACATAGCAGGATGTAAGTACTGCAGGAACCCCATAGTGGGAGGCAGCATCGGAGCTGCTGCACGGTCCAGTAAATGCAAAATAACCTGAGACCAAGAAGATGCCCAGGATGGCTCTTGTACAAGAGCTGGTGTACTGGATTGGAGAGGTAGCTGTTTAACACAGGCAGCACACAAACCATCATGTATGAAATCCTGAGCCGACAGGCCTGCTGAACAGGATTTACATGAAACCAGCACAGCAGCGTCAACCTTCTGTTTATCCTTAACCTTTGACATAACAATGTATAAAAGGTGCAAGGTATAAATGCAATGCACTGTGACAGTCTTCACAAGTACCAGTATTTGTGAAGTACACAGAAAACCCTACTCACCCTGTACAGAGTGATGAGGAGTAACACAGTGATAGTTATAACTGACAGAAATAAAAGGCAGTTTCAAACAGCAGCTAGCACAAGTCACATACAATGCATATGCAATTAAATCGCAATGGGCTCTGAATCAACTGACCAACAGCCAAGGCTTGGTAGGATGTAGAGCACTATATACCTGACCCAGGGGAGAGGTATACAGGGAGACTAACCCAAACCTTCTGAGAACAAACAGCTTCAGCAGAGCACCACTGGTGGACTGTGAGCATCTCATATACACGAGGCAGGTAGGAGGAGCAACCCAGACGCGGGAAACTTTTGTAGGCTTTGCATCTGGGTTGGGGTAGGAGCGGCTGCAAAAGAGCCTACCTCCCCATGGCTACATCAACCTGCTGGGTAAGCTGGCCTCATGACAGTAGATATGTCTACTGCCGATCCCCGATGTCACCTGCGGAGGTAGAAGGAGTCGCAGTGCATGCGTCTGTTAGGACGCTCAGCACTGCTAACCCAGTAACACATAAATAAATCATAAAATTAAAGCTTGGGTCTGCTTAAGCAGTCCCCTGTTCAAAAGGTGTGTCTGAATCCTGTTGACCACCAAACAAAAAACTGACTAACTGTGGCTAGGGGCAGGGTATATATGGAGGACCAGTGCATTCTGGGAGCTAAAGCTTTGATTGTTTGGTGCCTGGATCACTCCAACCACATACCCCAAGGTAGTTCCTGTGGACCCTATGGAACCTGAAGAAGAAATGTAAAGACATAAATAGAGGAGATGTGTGTGTTGCGGTGAGGTGAGGACTACGGTGAAGGTAGGGGAGGTGTGAGGAGAGGAGAGTGTTGCAGTGAGTTGTAGACAGGTGAGGGGTGTGTGAGTGCTGCAGTGAGGGGAGGGGAGGTGTAAGGAGAGGGGAGTGCTGCAGTACAGTAAGCAGCGGTGAGTGGTGAAGTGTGACAAATAAGTGCTGCAGTGAGGGAAGGGGAGTAGTGTGCTGCTGTGAGGGGAGAGGAGGTCCGTGGGCGCAGTCAGTCCTCAGGCTTGTGGTGCATTTTAGGGGGTTATAGAGCCTGTGCACATAGGTAGTGAACTTGGACATTAGGCCTAGGTTACTGTCATCATTTTAATGTGTAGTTATGGAAATATCGGGGAGGGGCTCAGGATATAGGCTTGCCTAAGCAAAGTCCCCCTGATATTTCCATACTCCCACTTTAAAATTTTCACTTTGACCACTGTGTATAAGTGTAAATGTATATGAGTGTGTATTTATATTTCTATGTTTGAGTGTATGTACCTATATGTCTGTATATATGAATATAAGGTGTAATGGTTAGCATTACTGCCTCACAGAACTGAGGTCGTGGGTTCATTTCCCACTTCAGCCCTAACTGTGTGGAGTTTGTATATTCTCCCTGTGCTTGCGTGGGTTTCCGCCGGGTGCTCCGGTTTCCTCCCACACTCCAAAAATATGCTGGTAGGTTAATTGGCTCCAAACAAATAACCCTAATGTGTATGTGTGTGTGCATGTGGTAGGGAATATAGATTGTAAGCTCCACTGGGGGCAGGGACCGATGTGATTGACCAAATATTCTCTATAAAGCGCTGCGGAATATGCGTGCGCTAAATAACTGCGAATAATAATATATGTGCAAAATATGTACATAAGGGTCTGTATGAGGGTGTTTTTATATGTATACTAGTGTATGTGTATGAGTATATGTGTACCTATGTAATAAAGCATGTATAGTATAAACAGGCAGCATGTTTTCCACTATAAAAGGGAATATGTATGTATATCTATATGTATAGGAGCCTGTATGTCTGTATATGTTTATCTATATAAGTAGTATATGCAACTATAGACATGTATATGCAAGTAAAGCCACCCCCCAGTCACTGTCAAGAACACCTATCGGAATTGCATAGATCACGCAATTCCAGTCTACGTCCCCAGCGGTAACCAATGGGATGCATGATCAGTGCGTCGCTGATACATGTGCAGATTTAAAATATCTGCTGCTTGTGGTGCCCAATGTTTTAAATGCGTAAACCTTTGGATCACCTCTGTAGTTATGCAAAAATGTGTAAATTCGCATCTGAGCATGCGCTCATTGGTAAAACTCAATTATTTGCATCCATGGAAAGAGATTGGTCAGAATCAGGTCCATTATCTTTAGCTATATAAATTAAAGTGTATAATTAATACATGGGCTTATTATATTAAATCCACCTTAAGGATTTCTTAGGCAGTGCTAATTTTTTAATAGTTTGTACATAACTTCTACGGAGGAGTACACCATCAATCAATAAATTATAAGACCATGGGGTAAATGTAAAAGGTTGCGGACTGCAGGCATCGGCGAGTTCCGTACGAGACTGCCCAATGTTTTAAAGTAACAGTCATTTAAAAGGCAAAATCAACCTGGTTTTGCCTTTTAAGTGACTGCTACTTCGAAAGATTGTGCAGCCTTGCACGGAACTCCTCGGTGCCTGCAGTCCGTAGCCTATTACATTTTCCCCCATATATTCTACTTCCAAAGGTTCCAACATCGGGACAGCATTGTTTTTCCTTCTGCTGATAGTCAGTTTTTTTGTTGTGCTAAGTGTGTTGACATCCATAGATGCGCAGAAGGGATGTGTATGAAATACTGTTTTATGCTGGCGGTGGGGGGTATGTGGCACGTGGCTACAGGGCACGTACTGGGGTGAATTGAGTTAGTAGTGTGAAACTTTGCCTAGGGCGCCTGGAAACCTAGCACCGGCCCTGACTGTTAGCATTGCTGCTGTGTCTTTGGATGCAGCAGCAATACTAACATATGCTAATGCTGCAGGAAGCATCTTGTGTACATAGATGCCTGCCGCCAGCTTCTGTGATCAGCTGCTGTGTCTGAGGAAGCAGCATCGGATCACCATCGGGCAGCCATCAGCAATCTGAGGAAGCCTAAGCTTACTCAATATGCCTGCCAGAATTCCTCTGCCAGGGCCAGAATATCTGCATCGGAAGACGCAGACCCTGGCATTGACACACTCAGAATAAGGGGCCAACATGCCCCCATTTCCTTGGATGCAGGCCATCTCCATCCTATCACCTGAATGGTCACCATCTGAGTTGTACGCAAACTATTGGGTTTGAGTACAACTCTGAATAAAGCCCAAAGTTTCAAGCTACCAACTTACTTATTTATATTTCCATTGCCGCAACTCTTCTCTCATTTTTGATCATATCCTGGACATGAAATTAGAAGTTTACACAATGAAAAGCACAAAGTGCTAGACACTATGGGCCTGATTCAAAGGTGGACGGAGGTAATACCGCAGCCGATGGGCTTCCTACTGAGATGCCCACTGGCTGCAGCTCTAATCTGTTGTAGTTCAACTTGAATTACAACTTGAACTATCATTCGCTCCATTGAAACTTGCACCAGCTCCATGCTACTGTATTCACAGATTCTCTGCCAGAGTATGGCCTACAAAGTGAGCGATTAAGTGTTTGAGTTCATAACCACTTCAGCAACACTTCCCGCAAGACTCCCATAACACGGACCATCTTTGTGCATCTGGACAGCCACCTCCCAATCACCGCCCAGGAACGCTCAACACATTTCTGAGACAGTGCATTTATATCGGTAATGCAACTGTATACAAACACACTGCGGGATGTATGCGCAATCGAAAAACATTGACGATTTGTTTGAATATTGACACTGCGTGCTACTCAGAATTGGGCCCTATGTCACTTCCTGTATTTTGAAACCAAGAAATCTCGTTTTGATTTAAGCTGTGCTGCAAGTTTTTGAATTCTACCTCAAGTTTCTTCATTTCTGAAAAGACTACTTTTTGTTGGCTTTAAGTACAGATTAGTACAAAGCTTCATTTAGATAAAAGAACAGCAAGATGCAGCATTTGTCACATGGGGAGCAGATGGATCCTCCTGCCTGAAGCCTTACTGTACTCACATACTCTTGTATAACGGTGGTCGGAGTTAATGTTTTGCAATGACTTTAATAAGCTAGCTCCATCTGTAGCTATTGTACAGTAGTTCAACAAAAACATCATTATTGTGAAATGACTTACTTTACTACTGGAATGTTTCTCCTGATTTGTTTCATTGTTGGTACAGCTCTCCCAGTTGTGGTGACATCAATGTCTGAATTTAGGATAATAGCCACCCTCCTAAGATGCCACTGTCTTACAGGTGCTGCGCCCAGAAGAGGGAGTCTCATCACACAATGCTGTAGATAACAAACAACATATTTAAAATTCTCAGTATACTATACATTGCTTTAAGGTTTTATTTTACAAGGATTCAGTAAAATGTCATGCAAGTTTTCATTATGTGCATCTAATCCAAGTCTCTCTAAATTTTTTTCTTCTGAAATATATCATGTTTCTACTTCTGTTTAAGCAAAGTTGCAAGTTGATTGTCTACAAAATGTAATACTGTATCATCTGTCTTTGTTAGAGTGCCCCTTCTCAGCTACACAATTAAGCTTGGCAAAAAAAGACAATGGACCAAATGTAATAGGGTGAGAGTTTAAACTCGGCCAATGCAATAGAGTCTGAAAATATGCAAACTCACATGTTTTTCAGACTAAAAAAACTTTCACGATTTAAACTTTCATCCAGATGTTTTCCTATTTTCAAGATACAACTCGACCAATGTAACAGTGTGAGAGTTTACTGCTAAATCTCACATTTTCGAAACTCTCACTATATTACATTTGGCCCAGCAGCGTACCTCCGTGTTGACAACCGGTGCTGATAGCAGTGTAGTGTGCAAAAAGGGGGCATGACCTCACGGCAGAGCCGTATTTAGACCTCATGGGGCCTTAGGCAAGATACCGGTTTTGGGGCCCCTCTCAGCACAGACCCTCTCTCCTCTCAGCGCAGACCTCCCTCACCTCTCAGCACAGACCCCCCTCACCTCTCAGCACAGACCTCCCCTCACCTCTCAGCACAGACCTCCCCTCACCTCTCAGCACAGACCTCCCCTCACCTCTCAGCACAGACCTCCCCTCACCTCTCAGCACAGACCCCCCTCATCTCTCAGCACAGACCCCCCTCATCTCTCAGCACAGACCCCCCCTCACCTCTCAGAACAGACCCCCCTCTTCCCAAAGATACCACCTCCACTGATAACACAGACTCCTTTGTCCTCAAAGCACAGACCACTTTAGCAGAGACCCCCCTTCCTTTCTCAGCACTGATCCCCTCCCCTCGCAGCTCGACTCCTTCCCATTCCCTCACAGCACCTTTCACCCACCCCCGACAAACTTACCTGCCGGGGACATTTGTACTAGCGCCGCTGACCTCCATGACTCCTCGAGTGTCTCTTCCTCGGTCAGTGTAAAATGCGGTGTGACGTGATGATGTCACATCGCTTTACAGAGCAGTGCCTCACCGGCGCTCTATACCCTGCCTAATGATAGAGCCGGCCTGGCCTGCAACAGAAATTTTGGGGCCCGTTACACTGATATTTCTGGGGCCCCCCTCAACCCACAAATCCCTCCTGCATCTATATCAAAGTAGTGTATGTGTATAGAGATATATATATATATATATATATATATATATATATATATACACACACACACACACACAAAGCAAATGTTTTGGCACTCGTATAAGTCCAAGTATATCCACCCAAGTGCCTTTGCCATAACATGGACAATCCCATGTGAAATACCCCTAGTGATAGGCAAGTAATTTACAGCACTTCAGGGATTTTTATTTTATATATTTACCCCAGCTGGGGTATATATATATATATATATATATATATATATATATATATATATACATATACACACACACACATTATATATATATATATATATATATATACTCACATATAAACATGTACACACATATATATATATATATATATATATATACACATATAAACATATATACACACATATGTTATATATATATACACACACACACACACACACACATATATATACATATATATATATATATATATATACATCCTGTCATTTATGTCACACTCACCCACACAAACAACTGCTGGAACAGTGGAGGTGCAGAGCTGTGCCTGTGTACTGTGCGTGTGCCCGGCGTAGGTCGGCTCCATTTCCTCCCTGCTGCAGCTGCTCCTCGGAGGATCACGGGGCACGTCACGCAGCGTCAGACCAGGGACAGAGGCAAGAGGGTCAGAGGGAAAGGGCCGCGCAGCATCATGCACACTGACGTCATGACGCGAGCGGCACTGGCAGCGCTGTCAATGCGCTCAGCACTACGGACACGGTAACGGGGCCACCTTATTTTACTTTTGGGGGGAGGTGGAGGGAGCGCGATCACTCTATACATCTTAGCCACGGGCCCCTTGGGACCCGCCAGGCCCTAGGCGGCCGCCTAGGATGGACAACGGTAAATCTGGCCCTGCCTCACGGGTAGGGGTATACTGCACATTGCTTGAAGGTTTTATTTACAACTCAACCAATGTAATAGTGAGGGAGTTTACTGCTAAACTCTTAAATTTTCTAAACTCTCACCCTATTACATTTGGCCCAGTGGCGTTCGTCCCCGTGGTGACACCAAGTGCTGATAGGAATGTGCAAAAGGAGGCGTTGCCTCACGGGCAGGGGGTGCAGCCTCACAGGTAGGGGCATGGCCTAACGGCACAAACCCCCCATTTTAGCCACTCCGGGGGTCCTGAAGATGCAGACTGCCCCCGGGACCAGTCTGTGTGCAGTACCGGCTCCCTAATTGTGTCAGGAGCCGAGTGCTGCAGGTGATGCTGCAGTGTAGCACCCGTCTCCTGTCACTGAGGAGTCTGCACTTTGGTGTCACCCCTCAGAAGGTGACACCGGGTTGCGTCCCACTGCACCCCCTTGTGACGCTACAGATTTGGCCCAATGTATAAGGTTATCAGCATTTTATAGTATATTAGGGCTGCAAAAGTGTCACTGTGTAGAAAAACCTACAGATAATACACTTTGATCTTTCTGATCATTCCTGATACAGTAATTATCAACTTTATAAGAAATTTTATATAATAAGAACAAGCAGAAATATAATGCACGAATATTGTAGTTATATAACTGTAAAAACACTATTCATTTTAAGTGATAAATGATTTACAAACATATTATATTCTAAAGTACATACAGCACATGGGAATTTCCACTGCAGAAGTGAAAAGATGATTAGCTTAGTTTTCCTCTTATTTTGCCAAACTGATTTTTTTTTTTGCTCTCTGGATATTCCCAGAGGGTTATGATTGTGCTGCTTAGGGTACTAAAGGCCTTAAGGCAGTTGTTGCATGATTGAACATTATCCCTTCAGAACACTGAACATAATCTTCCTGAAAAGATGTTATTGCTTTGCATTCAAAACCCAGACTTGTGTTCTGATTTAATGTGTGTGAGCAAAAACAGCTATGTACAAGCATATTATACTAAACCACACAAAAACAAGCAAACAACAAACAAACATTAGTGACATTCATTGCTATTACTGTACGTATAATTTCATTATTTGCTAAGAGTGGATAATGAACATCAGTTCTATATATTACCATATTGATATATACATCACATTTCCAAATGTCTAATACTAAAGGATTACTTAACTGTTTATCATTAAGATTGTGTTAAATGATTAATCTTATAATGTATCGATATGGAAGCCACAATTATGCAGAGCTGTAAGGAGAATATTTGTCATTCACATAGGTCCCTGCACCAATGGAGCTAACAGTCTCAAGTCCCTAACACACATCTATATGTAGCCGCCAATTAACCTATTAGTACAGTATGTTGGATTTTTTTGAATATAGGGGGGAAACCAGGGTACCTTCTGAAAACCCATTCAAACATGTGAGTACATATATACTCCACACATATAAGCTCCTGGTCAGGAACTGAACTCATGAACCAGAGATGTAGTATAGTCGACCACTGTCACCTGTGCCCCTGAAAAAAACACAATATCCATCAGCCCACATGTTTATATGGTTATATGTTTATTGTACACTGATATAATTAGGCCATTACAGGCCAAAGATATAAGCTTGCTGCTGCAGTACACCAGAAATGCCATGGATCATATCTTGGATCTTTATAGTTCTATTTATATGAATGTTGGGATACAGTAGTAGACATTGCATTCTCAAAACCGGTCCTCAGGGCACACTAAAGGGTACATTTACCATGAATCATGTTTGGGCGTGTGTAAACACGCTGGGTAACACTAGGATTCGCATGAGTTTTTTGTGACCAAAATCACAGAATTACTGAGAATCGTGTTTGCCTGTCTATTTTGATCCGATGGTGATACTGATTGTGTTGTATCGTGTGCGAGTTCAGTTGTATGGACCCCTTCTACATACTGTGCATCTGTGCAGTACTTTTGTGTGTACAGTGTAAAGAAAGTTTTAAAAAATAGGGAAAAAAAAATCGGCCACTGTACAGGCACTGTTTTTGACAGGTTTTCGGCAGAGGGGCTTACCGTTCCCCCTAGGCTGCTGGTTGTGCCTAGCGGAAGCAGATAATAAAAGGTGTATGTATCTCAAACATTGTATGCTAAATATTTTTTTGCAGAAAACTGCAGAAATTAGAAAAATAAACTGATACGATCTTAGCAAGGGACAGTGTCACTGTATTCATTCTGTGACAGAATTGGTACAGGTAATATGTCGAACAACGGAACAAGTGTGGCTAATTGATGGAGCAGGTCTTAAGGAACCAATTACGTATATCCCACCCTGATTATAAATCCTGGCCTGTGACTCTACTTTCTATTTAAAGATACAGTAGATGAGTTCCTGTTCATATGTGTTACTGCAAAGTCATGCATATCTGTTTGGGAATGCAAGTATTTCTCAAGTGTGTCTTTACCCATAATAATTGCACTCACACTGCATGCATAGGAATAAATGTGGATAAATGCCTGAATGCAGACTTGTACAATCTATGCATCTGCATGTGGAAATAGCCATCACCAATAACAGCGCGCACTTCCAAGAGCCCTATACCTAATTCAAGAGATCCCTCTAAACTCACACAACTCAGCATAGTCCAAAACTCTTTCTACACTCCCACAGTGCTTGCACGTCCCCATTCAACTTGGCCTATGTGCAAATGACCCGGTACAATCCAGATACACCATTTAGCCAGAACTGGAGATGTGAGTGAGATATGTATGACTTTGGATCGCCTGTAGATGTGTGTGCTCGCTACGTAGTATCACATAGACAGGGCCGCAACTAGGGGGGGGCTAGAGGTGCATGTGCACCGGGTGACGGATTGCAGGGGGTGAAAAAAGCTGACTCGAGGTGGCTTGGGGGCTGCAGATTCAGAAAACGGCCATCCAAAAATGGCCGCCTCCAAAGAGGAGACAAATGCTAGAGGTCCTTACTGGCCCTATAGTGTCTGTCTCATCCTTGGCGGTTGCCAATTTTGGATGGCCGTTTTCAGCAGATTCCATGCGGACTAGACATTTGCATGGGCTCTGCTGAAAACGGCCATCCAAAAATGGCTGTCGCCTAGGAGGAGACAGATGCTAGAGGTCCTACTGGACCTCTAATGTCTGTTAGGCCAGCGCAATGCACACAGCGCTGCTGGGAGAAGACACTGAAAGCTGCATCTTCCGTGAAATCCCCTGGCAACGAGCATAAACCCCCCTGGCAACGAGCATGAAACCCCCTGGCAACGAGCAGGTAATTTTAAAGTAATTAGAAGCCTTACTGTGGGGTAGAAAAATGGTGTCGGGCAAATATGTAAGTGACACTTTGGTAATAGGCATTAGTGTGTGGCATAATATGTAATGGGCTTTATGGTGTGTGGAATAATGTAAGTCACTATATCAGGGACGTCTGAGTAGTGTATTAACTAATACCACTGAATCGCTATTATCATGTAGGATTTAAGTATTGTTTTTGCTGCAGTGTGCTGGGGGGCAAATCTCCTTTTTTTCAGTGTTCAGAGTAAGCTGATCTGAGCAACTACCATTTCTTTTGCAAGTTTGGAGAGGCATGAAGGCAGTCAGCATTAGGAGGATGTGCTGATGCTTATAGTGCCATGTGGAGGTTTTTTGGGGTACCTCCAAGGTAAGTTAGCTCTCAGCTTTTATATGTACTGTTATCATGCAGTACATCAATTGTAATTATATGACCCAGAGTGGGTGCTACTATTATGTAGCAATAATTATTTTGGGGTGAGCATTTGGGAGTGGGCCCCCGGGGTGGTTCTGACTGGGCCTTTCTCATGGCATCACCACTTAATTCACATAGAATACTTTTATCACTTTTCTATTTGTTTGTATATTATTTATGTCATTTTAATTCTTTCTCATTTCATTAACACTTATTGATTTATACTTACACATCTTTTCTTTATACTTCACTATCACCTTTTTCCCTTTTCGTGTGATGCCCTGGGGATGGTCCTTGGTTGGAATTTTTTTGGGGTGCCTTGCTTCTCTGACGTGAACCCCTTAATGCTAGGGACGCCAGTATAGAGGAGCCTTGACGATTGGCCTGGCGCTTATTCATATATTTGCAAATGTATGTAACTAATACCTCTGAATCGCTATTATCATGTAGGATTTAAGTATTGTTTTTACTGCAGTGTGCTGGGGGGCAAATCTCCTTTTTTTCTGTGTTCAGAGTAAACCACGCCCTTTACAAGCACCTGTGTTATGCAATTAAGCTGATCTGAGCAACTACCATTTCTTTTGCAAGTTTGGAGAGGCATGAAGGCTGTCAGCATTAGGAGGATGTGCTGATGCTTATAGTGCCATGTGGAGGTTTTTTGGGGTACCTCCAAGGTAAGTTAGCTCTCAGCTTTTATATGTACTGTTATCATGCAGTACATCAATTGTAATTATATGACCCAGAGTGGGTGCTACTATTATGTAGCAATCATTATTTTGGGGTGAGCATTTGGGAGTGGGGCCCCCGGGGGGGTTCTGACTGAGCCTTTCTCATGGCATCACCACTTAATTCACATAGAATACTTTTATCACTTTTCTATTTGTTTGTATATTATTTATGTCATTTTAATTCTTTCTCATTTCATTAACACTTATTGTTTTATACTTACACATCTTTTCTTTATACTTCACTATCACCTTTTTCCCTTTTCGTGTGATGCCCTGGGGATGGTCCTTGGTTGGAATTTTTTTGAGGTGCCTTGCTTCTCGGACGTGAACCCCTTAATGTTAGGGACGCCAGTATAGAGGAGCCTTGACGATTGGCCTGGCACTTATTCATATATTTGCAAATGTATGTAACTAATACCTCTGAATCGCTATTATCATGTAGGATTTAAGTATTGTTTTTGCTGCAGTGTGCTGGGGGGCAAATCTCCTTTTTTTCTGACGTCTGAGTAGTGCACTGCCTTATGGAGGAGCAAGGACAAACTCCAGGTACAGGAAGGGAGGGGGGCGCAAAATTGCTGCCTTGCACCGGGTGACAGATATCCTAGTTTCGGCCCTGACATAGAGAATATTGCTCTACAATCAATCATTTGCTACTGCACATTGATTTCACACACCCGTTTGAACAGCAGGAGAACATAAGTCTATAGAACACATTCATTGCTCCAGAGGATTTTTCCAAAGGCAATAGGGTGTTAAACACCCAAACTGAATTGTAGAGATGAGAGAAATTTTAAAAGCTGTTCACTGAATATTCGGCTTAGTCTGTATTTGGGCAGGAAATATTGCATGCTTCTGAGCTAAGTCTGTCCTTAAGGGTCTTGTTTGGAATTCTCCCTCTCATTTTTGGTATTCATACCACACCACAAATACATCAATTGATACTGACCTCGTCTCAGCTCTCTTTATAGACTATACATTTTGTGATTTACAGAATGTACAAATACAATGCAGAATGAACAATTGGAGTAACAGCAAAGCATAAATGGAACTCTATGGGGTAAATTTACTAAAGTGTGAGTTTTTAGAAGTGGAATTGTTGCTAATAGCAACAAATCAGATTAAAGTTACTGTATGATCTTCTAGAAGGTGCTAGATAAATGATAAGTAGAATCTGATTGGTTGCTCTGGACAACAACTTTGTTTCTAAAAACCCGCACTTTAGTAAATATACCCCTAAGAGTCCATCACTTTGCAGCTCTGTGAAACAATCTGTACACCCCAAATTTGATGCATACAAAATTCAGCCACAACGTTGCTCATCTATATTAGACAGCTATTTGAATTAAACATCATAACACTGAAAAACTGTGGCAGGGAATGCAGGGCACTTGTAGTTTCACAACAGCTGGAGAGCCACAGGTTGGCCAGCCCTGCTGTAGACAATAGGCAATTGCGATCCTTGCTATTATGCAAATGCAGCAGGAGGTATATGACACCCCCTGCTGCATCTGCGATCCCAGAACTGCAACGGAGGTCGCAGGCTGGGATCACCATCATGACTATCGTAGTCAATGGTTGCGATGGTGGACAGCGCCAGGCCTCCGGCCAGCTGAGTAAGCCTTAGCTTACTCAGGCTGGCTGGATTGTGAGCCCTGGACACTGCATTGATCAATGCAGATCCTGGGCTAGCCACTCTCGAAAAATGGGGCGAACTGCTGAATCAGGCTCTATGGGGTGGACACTTGCGTGCACTGCTGAATCAGGCCCTATGTTCCCATACCGTGTAAGAAAAAAGTGAGCAGGGTGTTGCACATTATTTAAGAGTGCATTAACCAACCAATAATTCTTTTACATAAATTATTGTGCATAAAGGTTGAAGCTTATTTTTAAGGGTAACGTTATCATTTAATAAATATTGTATTTTATAAACAAAGACATAATTTTTCTAAGTATTAGTTGTTTCTACAAAGAAAAATTATTAACAACAAATACTATTATACATATTTTTGAAATTGGAAACAAATACAGTTAGCATAAAAATAGTGTACATAAACGCATAATAAGTCATTTCTGGAACTATAAGAATGATAATGGAGAACAGTGGAGTGCAGTCGAAGAATCTCTGTCCTTTGCATAATTTTACTCTTGTAGTGTTCAAATGAATGCGTAGGCTCTTTGTGAGGAGTGTGCGTGACATAACCATATCTATCTAAACACAGATCGCTGACCCCTTCTTGGGCTGGCAGGCTGATGAAGTGGCGAAACTGCTGAGTCACCCTGTGCCCCGGTACACGGGCAGGACCAGTGTCTGTTGATCCTGATGATTGCAGTCAGGAGAGGTGAGTTGGTGCTTTCTATGCGGTACGTGGGCACACTTCATGCGCAAGCCTATGGCAGTACTTACCTATATGGAAAACTACTATTTTTTTATACTTTTTTTTCCATAGGAAAAAAGTATTAATACTTTACGTGCCTGCCCATTTGGCCAACTTGAGTACAGGTGAATAATGCCAGGATAGAAAGGGAATGAGGGAACTGGTCCTTAGCAAAATCTACCATCCAACTGGCTAACAGATCTGCACACCAAGGTAAGTGGTCTACAAAATTTTATTGGATATGGCTCCAACACCAAAGTGAAGTTTGACAAGTAAAGATCCATTGAAGGTCTCACAAAGGGACCCAAATAGACTAACCCTATAATTAGGGTGAGCTAGAAAGAAACAGAAATAACCTCCATTATATATAAATCACTGGAAATACATGCTTAAACCATAAGCTATTCACAGGAGTGTGGTATGAAAAGTCGACATTCAGAATGTAAACATGGGCAGAATGTCGACTTTTGCAATGTTGACACTGACAATATGTCGACATTGTGATTTTACATTCAGTTTGAATGTAACCCTAATCCTAACCTAAACCCTAATTTAAGCATAACCTTAATTCTAGCTCTAAAATTAGCTGCTGACATTCACAATGCCCAATATGAGAAAAGAAGGAGGGGTTTGGAAATCGCACAGGACTAATATATATAATTCCAAACTGAGATAAAAAAAATCGCAGTTGGTAACTATTCCAAAATATTAGAACCAACTTGGTCAGCAAAGTAACCACAAATTGTAAACTAGTAGTTGCGTTGGTGGTGATCCCCAGAGTCAATATGAAGTTTAATAATAGGCAGAAAGAAAAGAAGACTCTTGGGTGGGGGCACAGCTTTGTAATATTAAATTAAGTTGAAAAATTAGCTTGTAATCGATTACTTAATAAAATACAGGTTAATACAGATACAAAAAAACACAATACACATTTAACACGTAAATCACATGTGACAAAATCACTAATCTGGGATCCAAGCCAAGTTGTAAGGTTATAAATACCCAGAATCAATCAGTCAATGCGAAAAAAAAGGGAATCTTAATTATTTAATTAGCTTGATAATTGTACACACTGCTCCGCAATTAAATAGCAGTAATCTCTACACAGTACCAAATCAACTCAGTACATTTTGTATCACCTTATTTTTGACATATACAGAATATTTTTTTAAATAATCTACAGATACTGAGACAGCAGATTTATAAATGTGCCAGAAAGTCAACTCAGCACATAATTCATCACCTCAATAAAGGCATGTATATAGTATATTACTGAATTTTGTACAGATACCTTAACAGCAGATATATATATATATATATATATATATATACTACAGAATCATGCATACACCTTCAAAAGTAAATAGCAGTGAACTGTACACAATCTCAAGTCACTTGTTATATAATTAAACACATATATTCTGCGATTGTGAATAGATATACACTTGGCTCCACACATAAGTAGCAGTGGTCTTGTACACAATTATAAGTCAACTCAATACATAATTTAGAATCTTCATGAAACATTTATACATTGTAATACTAAATGTCATATGACAATTGAGACAGCACATACATATGTGGGAGAAGGACAATCATAATTTAGCTAATTGTGTGCTTAAACACATTTAATCTATAATCATATTGAGTGTTACTAACCACACTGTGGAAGTTACATCAGTAATATAATGCATGTGCCATTTATGGATAGTAAACAAGCTCTGGTGTATATCATTCAAGGTTTAATATATACAACGGTCTCTTAATTCAGACCTGCATATTATTTCACAAGAGCTGTAAAATGCAAATATACTTATAATGTTTTTATATCTTACATCACATTACCAATTGCCGATAGTGAGATACACTCTGTACCCAATATACCATATATAATAACAATGGTTATGTCCTCCGGACATTGCCTCTAGTAAAGATATAGTACAGGGCTCTCAAGTAGCAACACAATTGCACGTACCGCACATAAGGCATGTAACAGTGTAACGATCCCGCTACAAGATACTTAGCTGTGTATGTATAATACTGGTCACCTGGCACATGTATTGCTGTTTATTCTGTATAGCTGCTCAATGCCGGAGTCTGTGTGTATGCAAGGACGAGGTGCAGGTGGGAGCGGAAAAAGCAGCGGGAGTCCTCTACACACGGCTTCACAGGTTCGTGCCCAGCCGCTCCATCCGCTAACATCGTTCTAATGTCTAGGATGACGAACGTTTCGCAACAGATAGAGCTTGATCACATCATTCACAATGCCAGCAATATGTCAGTGTTGACATTGTGAATGTTAAAGGTCGATTTTCTGAATGTCAACATTCAGTCCATTGCGACATTCTGGTGTTGACTTTCTGAATGACAACCTTTGTGACTGCATACCATTTACATATCTCTGCACTGAAGTAACATTTCCACTGCAAACCCTTAACCATAGTAGTTCCATATCTTGTACTGATTAGCTAGTAGGCTCAAAACTGCTTTGTAGAAGCTGGATATACACGGAGTGGCCAAATTATTATGCCCACCAGGTAGTACTTTTTTGGGACGTCTTTTCCATTACTATGCCTTGAAAGCTATTAGGCATGGATTCTACTAACTGTTGGTGTGCTTTATGGGGAATATTAGCCCAAATGCTAAGACCTGCACTTTCCAGTTCCTGGAGGTTTGATGGTAATGGATACATTTGTCGGTTCGTCCTTTCAACCTCATCCCTCAAATGTTCAATGTTATTGTGATCTGGAGATTGAGGAGGCCACTGCAACAGAGAAGAGTTTTCATCATACTCATGAAACCTTTTGTGTGCAGTGTGAGCCATATGACATGGAGCATTGGCCTGTTGAAAGTATCCATCTCCACTGGGAAAAACCATAAACATCACAGGGTGCACTTGATCGGCAACAATATTTAAATAACCTTGGCTGGTCAGATGTTGCTCAGACCCAGTTTATAGACTGCTGGTCCACTCTGTGTACACTGCTGCCCTCGAACAATTCACCAGTGCAGATGTTTTGCTAATGCACGCACTGCTGCAGCAAGCGTCATCAATTATTCCACATTTAAAGTCCATCAAACCACTTTGTTTACCCAATATTTAAGTGATACACTTCTTTAGTCTCTGCACACCATCACCTTTCCGTTCTTATACAGATTCAGACAGCCTACGCCAGCATTATCAGCAGAATATCTACTTTATATAAAATCTCCTGGTGGTCATAATAATTTGTCCACTCAGTGTATAACTCTTTATATTTGGGACATATCTAAGGAATAATGATAATCTACTTATATAAAAGATAAAATTCCTATTTTTTTTACTTTTGAGAAACAATGCTACTTTAAGCAGACATATATGAATAGCCTCTGTTTAAAAAGGAGTCGATGGTTTCATGCTCTCTTTGACATTGTTTCCCCTTGCCTATATACTTGCCCTCCTCATATGCACAGTTAGCTCTTTGTACTTTTTCCTTCTATGTACAATTTGATGCTGTACCCAGGGCCGTAACTAGGGTAGTGTGACCTGTGCCACTGCACAGGGCACCGCAGGGCAGGGGGCGCTGTTCGAGCCTTTCAATTTTCTGTTTATAATCATTCTCACTTGTAGCTTCCTCTTATTTTATCCCCAGCATCTCCTGGCCTCCCCATCTTTCTACTTCAGGGTCCATAGGGTATCCACAGGATACCTTGGGGTATAGGTGTGACGTCAGTCGCAGGGCACCAAAGAGTTAAGCTTTCAGCCTCCCAGGATGCACTAGGTCCCCCTCCTATACCCCGCCCCCGAGCCAAGGCACCTCAGTTTAGTTTGGTGCCCGGCCGGAGTCGGGTGCACCTGTTGGAGTGGGGGCTAGAAGAGCCCCTGAAGCTTATTCTTCATGCAGCTGTGGCTGCACAACTGGATGAACAGCATGGACAGTCAGTCCTGACGTCCATGCTGTCTTCCCTACACCCCGCCGGTACCAGAACGCCGGTACTGATCCGGGGATGCTGGTGGGCGTCTGGGGTCACAGCTAGCGGTGACCCCAGATGCTCCGGACCATGGCCGGATTCAAGGGGGACAGAGGTAAGCAGCGGTGGGTCCCCGCTGATCACATGGTCCTAAGTCCCCAGGCAGGGGGCTCCCTGGGGACTGGCTGCAGCGTGGAGCCAGGCGACCAACCTGCGCTTCCACTACCCCCTGGGACAGCGGACCGCAGCAGAGCGGTAGCGCTGCGGCGTCCCAGGGGTTAAATGCATGCCAGGGGAGCGCGCCTTCCCTGTCTCACAGCCGGCGCCTCCCCCGCTGCACACAGCCCTCTCTGCATGCTGCCGACTGGTCCTGTGGCAGCGCTCCTCCCCCAGGCCAGCCTCCTCTCTGCTCCTCGGCGGCCATCTTCTCCAGAACGCATGGTGAACGCTGCTGGAAGCGCTGGAAGGAAGCATCGTGGTCTGGGTCCCCCCGCATACCTCTCCTCCGCTGTGGTCAGGTCTGTGTATGCAGCGCTGTGTCCTACCAGGCCCTGTGTCTGTGTAGTTGAGTGATCAGCGCTGTTAGTGCAGGAATTGTTATTTTTCTGCATTGTATGTGACTGTGCTAGCGCTGCTGCCTGTAATCTTTTCTCTCTAAACTGTCAGCTTTATTACTGTCCCTGTTCTTTCTGCTAAAGCCCTTGCGGTGCGGTGCTGCAGGGTGGTCTCTCGCCTATTTAATACTTAATTGGTGAGAGAGGTCACATACGTGGTGCCATCATGTCTGAAAGTGATTTTCCCCTCCGGCTACAGTGTACCACGTGCAAAGTACCGTTAGCGGAGGGGGAGGGTAGCGCGGAGGGCCTTTGCCGGCAGTGTTTGTCCATGGCGCGGCCTATTACGGTTACAGCACCGGTACAGGAGCCGCCCTGGGCTTGTTTCGCTCAGGCGTTAACAGCTTTAGTGGGCCAGTTAGCTCCGCAGCCCGCGTTTACTCCGATGGGTTTGTCCCAGCAGTCTGTGGTGTCGTCACCCATGCAGGGGTTCCCACGACAATTGGTGGTACCCCACAGTCTCCCTATTTCCCCGCTCCCGGGTTCTCAGGAGCCAGCGTGGGTTAACTCCCTGACGAGTTCTGTACAGCACTTGTCGGATGTGTTGCAAGGGGAGTCTGTGATGCGGTCTCATAAAAGGCCGGTGGCGTCTCTGTCCGCTCCTTATGAGGATGACGAAGGGACGTCTGATGATGGGGAGATTCTAGATCCTTACGATCAGGAACCTCTCCATACTAAGGACGCTGATGCTAAGTCCAAAGTATATATTCCTGGACTTATTCGGGCGGTCCGCACAGCCTTGGTGATTGAGGACGAAGTTCCCCCAGCGGCTAAATCTAAGTATGCCTTTTTCAAAGATGTGAAGGGCGATGCCACAGTCTTTCCTCTTTCGGGTCAGTTGGTGGACCATTTAGAGGAGGCGTGGAAACAACCTGGCAAAAGATACCAGCCGCAGAGACGCCTGGCGGTGGCTTATCCGTTCGCGGATAATTATTTTGCGAAGTGGGAATCCCCTCCACAGGTGGATTCTCACGTGACCCGTCTTGTCCGTAGTGCCACATTGCCGATGCCATCCATGTCCTCCCTTAAGGATGCTACGGACCGCAAGGTAGAAATCTGCCTGAAGTCCGCTTATTCCCTTGCAGGGGGGGCAGCACGGCCGGCTATGGCCATTTGCTGGGTTGCCAGAGCGATGGAGCGCTGGGCGGATTCATTAGAGGCTTCTTTTGAATCCGACTGTCCGGCCGATCAGGCGGAGTTGATTGGCAATCTCCGTGATTCGGCCACCTACATCAACGAGGCGGCTCTAGACATTAGTACTCTGGTGTCTAGAATTTCTTCAGCAGCGGTAGCTGCTCGTCGCACCTTGTGGCTGCGATCCTGGAAGGCGGACGCAGATTCCAAGAAAGGTCTGGAAGCGTTGCCGTTTACCGGAGAAGTTCTCTTCGGTCCGGATCTGGATAAGATTGTGGCCACGCTGGCGGCAGCCAAATCTGCCTGTCTCCCGTCGGCCGCTGCTCCTTCTGGTTCGGGACCATCGTCCTTTCGGTCATCTAGGGCCCAGGGCAGGCCCAAACCACAGTCGTTTCCTCGACAGGCTGGCCCTAAGAAATCGGTCAAGCCCCGGAAGCAGGCATGGAGTACCAGACGTCCGGCCCCCAAGCCAGATGGCAAGCCTGCGGCCTGACGGTCCGGGCCTCCCTTTGGGGGATCCCAGGGTGGGAGGCCGCCTGCTACAGTTCGCCCAGTGTTGGTCGACTACTACGACAGACACTTGGGTTCTGGAGGTGGTTTCCCACGGATACGCCCTCTCCTTCCGGCACAGACCCCCGGCTCGCTTCTTCACCACGGGTCTCCCATCAGACCGGAACAAGGCTACGGAGCTGCGGAAGGTATTGCACACTATGCTCCAGGTTGGAGTTATAGTGGCGGTTCCATTCTCCCAGAGGGGCCAGGGTTTCTATTCAAATCTATTTTTGGTACAGAAACCCAATGGGTCATATCGTCCGATTCTCAACCTCAAAGCACTCAACAAGTCTTTGCGGGTCCCGAAGTTTCGGATGGAGACCCTACGGTCCATCATTCTGGCGCTGGAACCTGGGGACTACTTGGTGTCATTGGACATACAGGACGCTTACCTGCATGTCCCTATTCTTTGGCGCCATCAACAGTTCCTCAGGTTTGCAATCAGCAGCGACCACTTCCAGTTTCGGGCGTTACCTTTTGGCCTGGCAACAGCACCACGTGTTTTCACCAAGGTGATGGCGGTCATGGCGGCTTCTCTGCGGCTGCAGGGAGTCCGCATGTTGCCGTATTTGGACGACCTGTTATTGGTGGCAGGATCTCCAGAGCTCCTGTTACGCCACTTGGACCTGACCATTGCACTGCTGCAACGGCACGGCTGGCTAATCAACTGGCAGAAGTCCACTCTAATCCCGTCTCGGAGGATTCTGCATCTTGGAGCCTTATTGGACTCGGGACAGCAAAGGATCTTCGTGACGGAGGACAAGATCTCTGCTTTACAGTCAAGGGTGCGCAGTTGTCTGCACAGCCGCCGGGTGTCCTTACACTCGGCGATGAGGTTACTGGGCTCCATGGTGTCGGTGTTCGACATGGTGGAATACGCCCAATTTCACTCCAGACCTCTGCAGCACCTGATCCTGTCCAAGTGGAACGGGCTGACTCAGTCTCTGAAGTCCCAGACGATTGTGCTCACCCAGGAGGTTCGCCTGTCCCTTACGTGGTGGTTACAGACGACCCACCTCAACAAGGGACGTCCGTTCTGGGTTCCAAATTGGGTCCTGTTGACAACGGACGCCAGTCTTCGGGGCTGGGGAGCAGTTTCGGGTCCACACTTGTTCCAGGGCAGGTGGACGCCGACAGAAGCGGAGCTTCCAATAAATATCTTGGAACTCCGTGCGGTCTTCAATGCTCTCCAGCAGGCACAGCGGTTTCTCCAGGGTCGCCCGGTGCAGGTCCAGTCGGACAACGCTACCACCGTGGCCTACATAAACAGGCAAGGAGGAACTCGCAGTCGGGCGGCTCTCGTAGAGGTCTCTCGGATCCTGGTTTGGGCGGAGCGCAATCTTCCGGCCATATCAGCGGTTTTCATCCCGGGAGTGCTCAATTGGGAGGCGGACTTTCTAAGTCGCCAGGACGTTCATCCGGGGGAATGGTCCCTGCACCCGGACGTTTTTCAACTACTGGTGGACAGGTGGGGTCTTCCAGAAATCGACCTCATGGCGTCCCGGCACAACAACAAGTTGCCGGTGTACGGGTCTCGCACAAGAGACGAAGGGGCGTCTCTGGTGGATGCTCTGTCCGTCCGGTGGACGTTCCGGTTCGCATACCTGTTCCCTCCGGTCTCCCTTCTTCCACGGGTAATCCGGAAATTCAAACAGGAAGGAGGGACGCTCCTGTTGATAGCTCCCGCGTGGCCCAGACGGCACTGGTTCTCAGACCTTCAGGGTCTGTCCGTGGACATTCCTCTGCGGTTGCCGCTACGACCGGACCTTCTGTCTCAGGGTCCTTGCCTTCACCCGGACCTGACTCGGCTGTCTTTGACGGCGTGGCTGTTGAGACGGCCATGCTGAGGTCCCGGGGGTTTTCCAGCTCTGTGGTGCGTACCATGTTGCGAGCTCGGAAACCGTCTTCCGCGAGGATATACCATCGCGTGTGGCATACGTTCTTCCAGTGGTGTCGACCGAGAGGTTATGCACCGCGGGAGTTTCGTCTGTCTCGGATTCTCGCCTTCCTGCAAGCGGGACTAGATCATGGGCTTCGCCTTGCTTCTTTGAAGGTACAGGTTTCGGCCCTATCTGTCTGGTTTCACCGTAGGATTGCTACAATCCCGGATGTGCGCACCTTTATGCAGGGTGTTCTCCGCATTCAGCCGCCCTTTGTTCCACCTGTGGCGCCTTGGGATTTGGCTGTGGTCCTGAGGGCTCTCCAAGGACCGCCGTTTGAACCACTGGGCTCAGTGGATCTTAAATGGCTAACAGCTAAGACTGTTTTCCTTCTGGCCATTGCTTCGGGCAGACGTGTTTCTGAGTTAGGGGCTCTTTCTTGTAGACCCCCTTTCTTGGTTTTTTATGGGAACAGGGCAGTGCTCCGCACTCGGCCCGAGTTTCTTCCCAAAGTTGTTTCCCAGTTTCATATTAACGAGGAAATAGTTGTTCCGGCCTTTAACTCACCGGGTCTTTCCGTGGGTGAGGCCTCTTTGGATGTTGTGCGGGCCTTAAGGACTTATGTTGACCGCACTTCTTCGTTTAGGAAGTCGGACGCTTTGTTTGTCCTCTTTGGCTTCCGTAAAAAGGGTTGGCCTGCTTCAAAGCAAACTTTGGCAGCCTGGATCCGTATGGCTATTTCTGAAGCTTATCTTCATGAAGGCCTACCGGTCCCTCCTTCTCTGAAGGCTCATTCCACTAGGTCTGTGGGTCCTTCGTGGGCAGCTCGACGTGGTGCCTCGGCAGTTCAGATCTGCAAGGCTGCTACGTGGTCTTCTGTCCATACCTTCGTGAGGTATTACAGGTTTGACACCTTCGCCTCTCAGGATGCTTCCTTCGGGCGGCGGATTCTCCTTTCTGCACAGGAGCGTCCCCACCCTTAAAGGATACTGCTTTGGGACATCCCCAAGGTATCCTGTGGATACCCTATGGACCCTGAAGTAGAAAATATGAGATATGGTAAGAACTTACCCTTGTTATCTCTATTTCTACGAAGTCCATAGGGTTCCACAGGACTCCCGCCCTGTCGCACCTGTGCTGCAGATGGGCTTTGCTCTGGTCACCGGTTTTCCGTCTCCCTCTGGTGAGAATGTGATTCTTGTATGTGTCCAGATCTTTGTTCTCTCTCTTCCTTCTCCTCCTCCGGCCTATGGCTTGGTAACTAACTGAGGTGCCTTGGCTCGGGGGCGGGGTATAGGAGGGGGACCTAGTGCATCCTGGGAGGCTGAAAGCTTAACTCTTTGGTGCCCTGCGACTGACGTCACACCTATACCCCAAGGTATCCTGTGGAACCCTATGGACTTCGTAGAAATAGAGATAACAAGGGTAAGTTCTTACCATATCTCATATTTTTCCCTGGTCCTTCCCCATGAGACCATGCCCCTTTTATGGGTGCGTTTTGTACCCATTTGAAAAATAGGGGGGGCGCCAATGTTATTTCTGGCACAGGGCACCAAAAAGTCTAGTTACGGCTAAAGCTGTACCATTGTTATATTTGGAAACCAATATAAACTAATTATGCCCTTGCTGATATTTTCATACACATTTTAAATGGAGTTGCTCGTGTTTTATTTAGGTGAGGATATATTTAGTTAAATATATAATAAATTTTTTAACACACTTTGAGATCTGTTCACTGCAATGCTATCATTTTTGCATTAATATCATTGCTGCTTTATGAGTAATTATGTTTTATACAATTACAGTACATATTGCAGATCATGCGGAGTTGAGCGTATGCCCATTTGTTTAGTGTAAAATCTGTATTGCATACAGTATGCCCCCAAAAAAGTATGTACAAAACATATACAACTACAACCATTTGCACATCTGACACTTATACCTCCTTACACTTGGAGAGATACATCTCGGGAGAGTACAGTAAGGCTATATTTCCATCAGGGCCGGATTATAGGCGGGGCGAAGGGGGCGGTCGTCCCGGGGCCCCCACACAAAGAGTGCCCCCACACATTGACAAACTTCCCCCACTACATTTACTATTAAATTGCTGCTGATACCGTGCACAGCGGCTACTCAGTTTATTTAGGCGGGCGGCGGCTATACACTGGCTACTTTGTTTACTATGTCGGGTGGGCAGGCGGCTATATACGGCGGCTCAGCTGTTTCTTACAGCGGCCCGTGAGGAACTTCTCCACAGTCGGGGTCTCGCGAGATGATGTCATCATCCCGCGAGACAGTGACTGTGTGATGCTGCCGCTCTGCGACGTGAGTGAGACGCCCAAGGTGCACTCATTGTCGCTCCTCGAAGGCTGTCAAGTCAGCCGCTGCAAGCCTGCTGCACATCTGACAGTGAGATCATCTAACTGTGTTAGTTCCCTGGCTACCTGCCCTGTGAAAGACCTAGAGAGCAGGTAGTAATCATGTCTCTCAAGCCAAGTCCCACTCATTCAACAAGCACCCCAAATCCAATTGTTTCACTTATATATAGATCTATGTGTATATATATATATATATATATATATATATATATATATAGATCGATGTGTGTATATATATATATATATATATATATATATATATATATATATATATATAGAGAGAGAGAGAGAGAGATCTGTGTATGTATGTATATATATATATATATATATATCGATATATATAAATATATATATATATATATATATATATATAGATCTGTGTGTATATAGAGATTAGCTAGGGCCGGCTCTGGCTGTTACATTTGTGAGTTGGTGCAAACAGGAATTGCTGATAAAGCCAGTGGCAATAACTAGCTAGCTGCTTCTGATTGCGAATTAACCTCCAAAGCCATTTGCCTATATTATATGATTTTGAGGATGTATTTTAGAATTATTTTTTCCTGCTTTCATTAGAACAGGAGAAGGATGATTATACCTGCATATATACCTGTATACAGTTTTTATGTTATTTAAATCAAACATAGTTTTCACTAAAATGCAAATCTGTATATCTGGGTGCAAGTGTACATGAGGCAAACCTGGTGTATATGTTACTGGTGCAGAGCAGAATGCTCACCACAAGCCCTCAATAAAGTGAAATATTCATTACAGATCTGATGGCTGTACATCCTGTGTCTATAAATCCCCTAGGCACAAGTATTCTCTTTATTTCAAAATAGTTTCTTTATTTTACCTACTAAGAGATTTGAAGTCAGAATATTGGGGGTCATTCAGACCCACTCGCGAGCGGCAGTACGCTCGCAAGTGGGTCGATGGTCCCCACTGTGCATGCGCACGACGGCAGTACGCTCGTAAGTGGGTCGATGGTCCCCACTGCGCATGCGCATGACGCACTAGTGATGTCAGTGGGAGTGATTTTGGCTCTGATAGAGCCAAAATCACTCCAGGGCTTGTGGTTGAGAAACCCGACCACAGGGTTTCACTCGCAAGTCCGATGGTCGCGATGGTCAAGACCATCGCGACCATCTTGTTTCACGCTCGTATATGCTGTGGGTGGTGACCCACAGCTATACGAGCGTCCTGGAGGACGCTCCATATTAATGGAGGAGGGCCCTGATTCAGAGCGAGCGCTCTGGTCAGAGCATCCGGCTCTGAATCAGGGCCATTGATTGTTCAGTAAAGAAAAACAAAAAACTGTTTCTAGTCAATCAATCTATTTTTTTCCCCACAAAATAAGTTCTCTCAGTTAAAACTCCTGGCAAATTACCTTCTTCAAAGTACAGTAATAGCCAAGGAGTTATTTTAGAACCTTATTTAAAATTAAGTACTTAATTCAAACATAACATACTGTACTGCTGTTTCCCCAAATGCTTCATTACTTGGTATAAATGTGTGCAAAATAAGCATTAGCTTTTATAATGTGCTCTCTACTTCTGCCTGTTTGCTGATAGAGAAGGTAACAGATGGGTATTTTAGCAGAACAGTGACTGATGTGGAAAAGATTATACAGTATGCATTCCCAGACATTTCTATGCATGATATGGAAAAGCTCAAAGCAAAAGAACAGACTGATCAGCTGAGCTCCAGGAAGCTGCAGCAGTACGGGACATGCTATAAATAAATCAGAGAAGAACATCAGCTTTAAATGTCCTGAGTTCCAAGAATAGAAAATATAGCTTTTATTTTGCAAAGTGTTTGACTCATCAAGAATGGTCACCTTTAAATGTTGTATGAGGAGTGCTCCTATGCTACCTCCATCCACAAAGCAACAATGTACAGTAACTGAGCCGGTGGTCTCTAGGACCTGCCGAAGCTCAGCAAGAGGCTTGACCTCCGGCATGCGTGTCCTGTTCAAGCGTCTTTGATCCCTGGCGTTCCGAGTGAATGGATGAACCGCTGAGACTCCCAGAATTTGCCAGCCATACAGAGCCCTACATGTACTGCAAGTACCCTTTACCACCACCACTTGCATAGAGGGGCAACCACTGACCACTGGGCGCACCACATTCCCCTGCAATATCTTTACTCTCCAGGCTGCATCCATGCTATTGCTATACCTGTTTATCTTTGTGTCTCTTTGCCACCTTGTTATGCTACCTGGATAAATAAACCAAGTTCAGTCAAGCTGTACCACATGTGAACTAACCGCCACCAGCACCATTCTACTGCACAACACACATAACATCCTACACACTCTGGCCAAGTGTGTTGTGTTCCTGCTGGATAAATACATTTAGCGAGATGTAGTCAGCATTCCGGCGTGTGGGATGCCGACGGTCTAAATATCGCGCTGGAATCCCAACAGCTGGCATCCCGAAGGTAAGTATCAGGGGTTAGGGGGAGATTTAGGTTTAGGGTTAGGCACTAGGGGAAGGGTTAGGGTTAGGCACTAATGGGGGAGGGTTAGTTTAGGGTGCGTGGAGGTTAGGTTTAGGCATTAGGATAGAGGTTAGGTTCAGGCACCGGGGATGGGGACAGTACTGTATGTCATTGTAGGATACTGGAAAATACATTACTTTTAAACTTCCTTTCAATTAATATGGATATTACAAAACAGAAATATGCAATAAATAAAAATCAGTTTTACTGCTTTACTATATTTTTTTAAGTTGGTAATGTCATAGGCATTGTGAATCCATAGCAACCATGTAATAAATAGGTCTCCAAAATTTTCAGCACTTTAACAACATTATTTCTACTGCAAAATTGGAGGTAGGTAAAGAGAAAATAGGAAAGGAGGAAAATTAAATGGACAAAAGTAAATTAAATTTGAATAAATGGACGATTGTCTTTAAATTAATAGGTGGTTCCTAGGCTTCTGCTTTACAGTCTATCACTAATACTATTCCATGGATCTAAAATTAAAAGTGGCTCACATGTATATTCTAAATTTAGTGAATTAACTGTGTATTACTGTGAGAGCCGCAACAGACAGTTTGACAGTCTAAGCTGTGTGAGTAGTAATTATATATCCCAGACTCAGAAAAGGAAATAAAAAAAACACTGAACAGTATGCTGCATTGCTGTACATTGACAAGTACTGCCCTGGGGATCTGCCTTGGTAGATAAGAATGCTAATAGAGCCCTGCTAGGAAATGCCATCAGTTATTTAATTATCGTGCTATTATTATTATTATTATCATTTATTTATATGGCGCCTCAAATGTTCTGCAGCGCCTTACAAAGAACATAAACAAGTTGTAGACAAGCGACTTACAGAACAATACAATACAGGACCAGGACATGGATAATACAGTCAGGTGCATAAATATTGGGACATTGACAGAATTTTCATATTTTGGCCTCTATTCACCACCACAATGGCTTTGAAATGAAACAAACAAGTTGTGCTTTAACTGCAGACTTTCAGATTTACTTTGAGGGTAATTACATCCAAATCAGGTGAACGGTGTAGGAATTACAATGGTTTCTATATGTGCCTCTCACTTTTTAAGGGGCCAAAAGTAATGGGACAAACTAAACAATCCTAAATCTAACTTTCACTTTTCAGCCTAATGATGGCTTGCTTCACTGATAGTGACAGCTCTTTGGATCTCATTTTGAGAGTCGACAGCAACTGATTCCAAATGCAAATGTCACACCTAGAATCAACTCCAGACCTTTTACCTGCTTAATTGATAATGAATTAACGAGGGAATAGCCCACACCTGTCCATGAAATAGCTTTTGAGTTGATAGTCCCATTACTTTTGGCCCCTTAAAAAGTGGGAGGCACATATAGAAACCGTTGTAATTCCTACACCGTTCACCTGGTTTGGATGTAATTACCCTCAAATTAAATCTGAAAGTCTGCAGTTAAAGCACATCTTGTTTGTTTCATTTCAAAGCCATTGTGGTGGTGAATAGAGGCCAAAACATGAAAATTCTGTAAATGTCCCAATATTTATGCACCTGACTGTATATATCGCTACATTAGTGACCTATGGTATGTTCAAGCAAGCTACTGTACTGCCTATAATATCATTATCATGTATTACAGCTCATGATCCTAATTTACTCCCACTAAGACATATAGGGCTATTTTACTATTATATACATTTTGTAGTTATAAAGTTCCTCCTTATACAAAACTACATAAAAGTTAATGGAGTTCACATTCAACTTTAACAACCCCAAGGCTCAGGGCATATAATTATTGCCTGCAATGTGTTACAGCTCCCTTGTGGTTAGAGGGTCTCAAGTGATTTCTTCACCAAATTTCTATAGCTGCATTTTTTAATCTTGTTACAGAGACATTCACTAAAGTGCTCAAATATATATAAAAAAAGAGTTACTGTGTCTCATTTGGGTAGGAATCCTAATTAAAAGGCTAAATTTAACACATCTAATTAGACTACTTTTAATTTATATTTCATAATAAATATTAAATCAATGAACAGTTTTCTAATTGGAGTTGTGCTCTAGCCGAGTAACTTTAAAATGTATACTGTATGTATCTATGCTGCTTATATCTATGTACCAGCGGCTCCGTGTTTACAAAACAGTTTTCCTAATGCACTTCTTGTTTTCTAGTACTATTCATGGTTTTTGAGTGGGCGTAGTAGTTAATAAATGTATTAATAATAACATTAGTCACTTTTCATATAGCACAGTGAGAATTCATCAGTGTGTCATTTGCCAACTAATAAAAGGGCTAAAAAGTTTAGATTCCTGTATTATAATATATAATATACTGTATATGTACAGAATTTGGCCCATGTACACTACAACAACAACATTTGGATACAAGGAGAGGAAGTAGTTATAACATTTACCCATTTGTTCATAAACATTGATCAAATATATTCTCTTCACCAATCAATGATAACAGGATACATTTCTTACATTTATTTTGTATTCTTAAAGAATTAAAATTAAGGAATGCAGGGGATGAATTCACATGATGGCATCGGCTAACTGGATTGTTACAGAAACCATTCATTCTGCTACTGCTGAGAGAGGTCTCCTATCCTACCCTCCCTAACCCATATAATTGTTTTACAGAAATTCCTCTCAGGCCTCATCACTGGCACAACAGTTTTGGTGTCTCACAACGGCTAGCATTACGGTGCTCAAGAACGCTTCTCAGATGTAACCTAAAAAGTCAATGCTGTATACATCAGAGTCAGACAGTATCACCCATACTTTGTGCCAAAAAACGCATAGTCAGCCACTTCTATGTATATGGAGAAGGCAGTCAGACACTTGGTTATCTTGCTGATGCCGGGATCTGGTCCAGAGCGCCTGCATATGTATAACTGTACTTGGGTCTGTATAATTTCTTTGCGCTAAATTGTACTTAGATCATAGCGTGTAACTGACTGTACTTTTACTTGAATAATACTTTGTGCTTTGGAACCACAGATTCAAGGTCTGGAGTCTTTATTAACTGTATGACTGCGTACGCAAAATAGCGTCATCCTTAGAGGTTTATAGGAAGGATATTATAAGGTATAGGCAAGGAGTGTACAGAGGTTAGAATACAGAATCCTTAGTTGGGGGCTCATAGTGAAGTCACTTACCTGTTCACACGAAAAAAAGGGTGGATAGTGGCCACACGCAGTTTTCCCTGCAACCACTCTATGCTGAGAGATCACTATCCGTTACCGTGTGAGTCAAGGTACGCTGACTAGAATCCAGGGACAAGAAAGGAAAAAGTTTCTTTTCCTTTGTTAGTATTTTACACGAAAAGGGGTGTCGCAGTATTGCGCACGCGACTAAGTCGCATTTTTGCGCGCAATAGGGATGCACTTTTGCGTACGCAGCTAAGGGTACGTCATACGGTTGTGTGGTAGTCGCATCATTATGTATGCGACTAGTCGCACAATAGCGTATTGTGCTGCCACTTGTTTAAACAAAGCCATTGAGTTTACATTTTCAATTGTTGCTAATATCTGGCTTAACGTGTATTTTTCTGCGCAGGAAAAAAAAGTGTGTAACTGTGAGTGTTTGTTTAGGGTGTAACACGGGACCTAAATGTTAAGGGTATCGTAGAACCCTTAAGTGCTAGGCACAAGAAGGTGGCCTAGTGACTCGGTAGAAGCATACCGTTTACTTTTACACAGAGCAGGTGTATGGTTTGTTATTTTTGTTAGGGTTCGGCCCCCAGCGTGATTATAGTGTTCAGTAATCACTGTGTGTGTTATTTGAACACTATAATTGGCTAGATTGTGATTGTGAGCTGGTGGGAGGGTGGACGAAATCAACTGGAACACAAAGGGAACTTTGCTGCCCCCTAGCAGTTGAAACGTAGTCAAAAAGGGATTTTATTGTATGGGAGCATCTTCCTTCCATAGGTGAGTGAAGGCATCTAGAGGTCCTTCATAGGGTTTGGTGGATACACCCTTTTTCCAAGCCATCCGCAGGTAAGTGAAAGTATCTTGACTGTCTTTCACCAGTTTAAATCTTTATTGAAAAACGTAGGAGTTGTCTCAAGATGGGAGCCACGCAAACAATAGAGATGTTAGACAATGATGAGCTGCTAATGGAAGCTCGCTTGGATCGGCCCGTCGTATTATGCATACAAAGTACGGTTTCCCAGAATTGGTAGCTTTGATAAAGATGTATTGAATAATGTCCGAGACCACATCAGTCTGATGCGGTCTTGAGGTAAGAAGGTAAAATATTATGAATGTTTAAAATTGTGGCAGCATGAAGGGGATGCGTGGCTTAAAAATGTGCAAGCGACACAAACTAGCGTCACGAATGCATTTCCAGAAAATACACCCGCAGCGCTGGATTGCAATGCGTGCGAGCCGCAAAATGGCGCGCACGTGCAGCAAGGTAGTGTTGCGGGAGGTATTGCCAGTAGTTCACACACACCACCAACCACCTTAAGTGGATGGGTGTGCAAGTACAGTTATCAAAAAAAACCATAAAAATGTAACAAGCCATTTGTACCCTCTCTTAAGCAACCATAAAGAAAATGTTCATGATGTGGATGATGAGCCTATTGTAATGTCTGCCATTTCCCATGCTGTACAAATGATAGATGCTGTACCACGACAATCATGAGTGGTGCCGCCATCTCCATCAGTAACAGCATGGAGACCCGTAGAGGAAGTTGTTAATACCATACGTAGCAGCAACAGATTAAACCCCCAGCCAGGTAACAAGGTCAAAGGTAGCAGCGCTGCCGGTCTGCATCCCATTCGGACAATAACTGTTCCGAATGGAAATGCAGATGCAAACGGTGTAGTGCCCACGAGGGAAGTGGTAATGCATTGTCCTTGGACAAGGGAAGAACTAAATTCCATCATAAATGATTTCCACGATCCCAAAGAACTAGCCAAATGTCAAAGATTTTTGAGGAATTTGGGTAGTTCTCATGAGCCAACTAATAAAGATTGGCGGGTGGTGTTAAGGGCCTGTCTACCACGCAATATCGACGTGACAAAATTTATCACGGATTGTGTATTGGATGGTGACGTTCCCTTAACAGACCAAGTAAATCAAGGTAACATTTCCCGCATTGTAACTCAATTGGGTATATATTTTTCAGTAGTAGTTAACTGGAACAAAATTTTCACCATAAAGCAAAAGGAGAGTGAATCTGCAGAAGATTATTGCGACTGGGCTCTGCAGGCTATCACCCAGTACACTGGGTTAGAGGATATTAAAGATAGCACTCACCACAGGGGAATGATAGTCACCATACTCATGGACGGTCTTAAAGAGAACCTAAAGACTCGGGTTTAGACCTCGCAGCCTGGCTGGAGGGGAGTCACAATAGACACCCTCATAGAATCTGCCATAGAACATGATAAAAACATCTCATAGAAGAGAGAGACCCAGAGCGAAAAGTTAATGGCTGTCAGTATCCAAGCTCTGGAAGGTATGACGGTAACATCACAGCCAGCAGACACACCTGCACCCACACACACACTCACACCTGAATAGCTACACGCTCTCACTAATCCCACGCAACAGCAAATACAGCTCTATCCCACATACCCTACACAACCACGGTCACATACTACCCACAAACTTCATGCCCCCCACAATACCCATATCCTCCATATCCCTAGCCATACCAACCACCTTTCCCCCCTGCTCAAATCTCACAACAACCTGTGTCTTCATCTGATCCATGAGCATGTTTTAATTGTAAACAAATAGGACATTTAAATAGAAACTGTCCGGTAAAAAGGGTAGGACCCCCAAACCAGAGAGTACCTGGATATCCCCATAAAGGATATGCACAGAAGCCAGCAAATGTCCAACAGGTACCAGCTCCAATTGTGGCCGTTAATGCTTTATTGGAGAATGGTAGCCAACGCTAGGGGTCAGGTCATACCAGTAGTCTACAGATAGTCAGGTTAACGGGAAGTACTAGGGAAGAACCGGTCATGATGGTTGATGTAGCTGGTACTAAATATCCTTTTCTTGTAGACACAGGGGCGACCAGGTCAGTGATAAAATCTCCCGTTAATTTACAGGTGACCAACAAGACAGTACCAACAATGGGTGTAACAGGTAAAGTGCAACATTATCCTTTAACAAAGTCCACAGAGGTTACTATCGGGCCATTGCATACCAGGCATTCTTTTCTTCTGGCTGCAGCGGCTCCTACTAACCTGCTGGGTAGAGATTTGTTATGTAAGATGGGATGTGTCATATACTGCACCCCTGATAGTGTATTTCTAGATATCCCACAGAGAGTTGTAAACGAGGTGCTTGATATGTTGGACACTCCCCAAAGAATAATGTATCACTCTACCAGTTTAAATGAAAATCCATCTCAGGTACATCAAATGTTGTCCCAAATTCCAGATTCCCTTTGGACTAAGGATGGACAGGACACTGGATTAATGGCAAATGTAAGCCCCGTAATGGTAAATTTAAAAGGCGGTAGGCAAGCTCCAAAAATTCCACAGTACCCACTAAAACAGGAGGTAGAATTAGGGTTTTTTCCAATAATTGAGCAATTATTGCAACAGGGAATTTTAGTTCGTACAGCAAGTGTAGCCAACAGTCCCATCTTTCTGGTGAAGAAGACTGGTGGGAGGGGTTATAGGCTGGTACAAGAACTTAGAGGTGTTAATAAGGTAGTAGAGAGCCAATTCCCCGTAGTGCCAAATCCAGTTGTCATTCTTATGCAGATCCCACCAAATGCAACCCATTTCACTGTCATTGACCTCTGTTCTGCTTTCTTCTCTGTGCCTCTCCACCCTGACTGTCAGTATTTATTCGCATTCACATACAGAGGTGTACAATATACATAGACACGATTGCTCCAAGGTTTCATAGACAGCCCCAGTATCTTCTCCCAGGCCTTGCACAACTGTTTACAATCTTTTCAACCTGCCAATGGATCTGTTCTAATTCAATATGTGGACGATTTATTGATATGTTCTGATTCGTTTATGTCATGTTTGAATGATACTAAACTTTTGTTGCTTCATCTCTCGCATACAGGACACAAGGTTACTAAGTACAAACTACAGCTGTGCCATTCCAGAGTAAAATATTTGGGACACTGCCTAACTCAGGGATTATGACATCTCACAAATGACAGAATCCAGGCCATACAGAACATGACACTGCCGCAGAACCAGCAGCAAATTCGTACCTTCTTGGGAATGTGTGGATACTGTAGAATGTGGATCCCAGGTTTTTCTATTTTGGCCTTGCCTTTACAGGAATTAGTCTCTTCCTCAAAGCCCGATCATGTCATACACACAGAGGAATCAGAGCAGGCTTTCCTTAATCTTAAGGACAGTCTGACAAAAGCACCTGCATTCGGAATACCTAATTATGAAAAACCTTTTAATTTGTATTGTACGGAAGCCGATGATTGTGCTGCAGGTTTCCTCACACAAAAACATGGTGATGCCAGTATGCCCGTAGCATACTACAGTGCCCAATTGGACACTGTGGCAAGATCACTCCCCACCTGTTTGAGAAGTGTAGCAGCTATTGCTCTATTGGTGAGTAAAAGTGAGGATGTAGTATTGGGCCATGATATGATTGTATACACTCCCCATGCTGTATCTGCTCTGCTGAACTCTGCCCAAACCAGACATGTTTCTTCAGCTAGGTTTACCAAATGGGAATTAGCTCTAATTGCACCTGCAAACATCACTGTTAAACGTTGTAGTACGCTGAATCCAGCAACGTATTTACCATATGTACAACATGATGTACAAAGGGTGGAAGGGGACGAGTTGCTGGCAGGAGGTGAGTTCAGCGGACATAATGATGCACATGGTTGTATGGAATATCTAAATCAGACCTTTACTGCTAGACCTGATATACGTGACACACCTTTAGAGAATGTAGATATGACTTTTTACACGGATGGGAGTTGTCATAGATAAACAGACACAGGTGAGTTATGTACAGGTTATGCTGTTGTAAATGACACAGACATCATATAAGCTGAACCTCTTGGTCCTCCTCACTCAGCCCTGGTGGCAGAGTTAGTAGCACTAACAAGAGCATGTGAATTGGCAGCAGGCAAGTCTGCTAACATTTACACTGACTCTAGGTATGTGTTCGGGGTGGTGCACGATTTTGGGGCTCTATGGCGTCTGAGAAATTTTATGACAGCAGCAGGCACACCAGTTGCACACTCCAGACACATAAAACAATTATTAAAAGCAATTCAACTGCCCAAAACAGTGGCAGTAATTAAATGTAAAGCCCACACATGTGAAGATGATCCGGTGTCACAGGGCAACAACAGAGCTGATGAAGCTCCAAAATGGGCAGCAGGGTTAAAAATGTTTTCTCCAACTGAACAAATTATGTATTTTCAAACAATTGACATGCTGAAATTTATTGAGATGCAAAATTTGTGTTCAACTCAGGAAAAGTCCATCTGGAAGTCCAAGGGATGTGGGCAAGAGTCCTCCGGGCTCTGGAGGGACAGACAAGGTAAGCCAGTAGCCCCCAAAGCATATTACCCCAGCCTGGCTGAGGCAGCCCACAGTCTGACTCATCTGGGAAAGCAAGGTATGTGTAAATTGGTGAGGGCATACTGGTGCGCACCGGGTTTTTCTTCCCAAGCAGAAAAGAGAGCAATTTCCTGTTTGACCTGCTTAAGGAAGAACATAGGGAAAGCGATCCCTACCGAACCATCCCACATTCCACCAACTGAAGGACCTTTCCAGGTAATACAAATTGATTTCATCCAATTACCACCCTGCAGGAATCTTAAGTATGTGTTAGTGTGCACTGACATATTTTCCAACTGGGTTGAGGCCTACCCAGAGGCCACTACTACTGCTGCGTTTACTGCCAAGAAAATAGTTCAGGAATTTGTATGCAGATACGGTATCCCTAAAATCATCGAGAGTGACAGGGGTACTCATTTCACAGGTGATGTTTTTCAAAATATGTGTAAGCTGATTGGTATTAATAGCCGACTTCACACCCCCTACCGACCGCAAGCCAGCGCCAAGGTAGAGAGGATGAACGGGACTATTAAAAATAAGTTAAGTAAAATCATGGCAGAGACTGGACTAGGATGGCCAGAAGATTTACCATTGGTTCTATATAGTATAAGGACCACTCCTAGACCCCCTCTAAATCTGTCCCCCTTTGAAATACTGTTTGGTAGACAACCTCATTTGATTATAAGTCCACAGGAAGACTTGAAGGGTAACAACGAGGTCTGTAAGGTATCTCATATCAATGAGTAAGCAGTTAAAACAACAGCAGCAGAGACTGAAGTTGTTGTCCAATGATATGCCTGAAACTAACTGTCATGATGTTGAACCAGGAGAATATGTTATGATCAGAAATTTCGTGCGTTCAGGTTGTTTGACTGATCGGTGGGAAGGTCCATACCAGGTGCTGCTGACAAGTTCTACATCTTTGAAGGTGGCTGAGAGAGATACCTGGGTCCATTCTACTCATTGCAAAAAGGTCAATCAACCAGTGGAGAAACAAGTTGGAGACAAGGCTGATAAGGTGGACCTGTCTATCGCGAGCTTGTTCCGGGAGGATTGAAAAGGTCGTAGTGAGATACCTGAACTAAAATAAATTTGCAGGTCTTTGTTGTGACAATGGACTGGCCTGCTGTGTTCATTTTCATATTCTTTTCCAGAATTTTCACCATTCTGGTTGGTTCGGGGATATCCGGTTTCTGTGACGGGGGACCAATTGAGGAGATGGGAACTGATGGCAGTGCTGATGGAGTGGAGTCAGGAGGAGTGCAATGCCAATCAGGGGACTGTCTGACCAATCTTAGTACTGTTACTGTTAAGAGAGCTATAATTCCGGATACTCGGGGACAGTGTGGAGGTTTATCGTCTGAAGGTTCCTGTATTTGTGAGCTTTGTGGGTCCCTAGTTGATGAGAACTGTATTCAATGGTGCCAGCCTAAATATAACCCGTATTGGGGTGGGTATCCTTTAGAGGATTATCATAGCATGGTAGGTAAAATGTAAAAATCAAACTGATTGCTGGGTGTGTTCACATGTGCCACAGGGACAGCATAACGTAGGGTTGGTGCCATTTCCGCTGAATATCACGGAAATTTTAGAATTACAAAAAGGGAAAACATTGGATGGAAAATTCCTCTCATCCAAACCACCTCATTTCAAACTCTATCAATTCCAAGTAGATAGATCACTTTTGTGTTTAAACATAACCAACCCCAATAAACCCAGGAGTTGGGAAGTGACGGGGAATAATCAGACGATGACCTTCTCACAGAGAGCTGATAATGAGTCCATAAACCATGATCTGTTACGTTCAATTAAATCTAGTGGGAAACATTTTAGGTACCGGTACACATTGAGTTCCACAAAAGAAATTATTGGTAAGGTACCAGATGGTTATTGTGCAAAAATTATACAACCAGAGACTTGCATGTACCAGATGGAAGACTCTGAGATAGGAGTGTTTGCAAGGGAAATGTGTTTAATGATAATGATGCATACTATCCCTTATGACCCTCACACATGTTGATATGCTTGGTATCCATAAAAACACACCATCACCATATCTTCACACGCAGTATGAACACAGAGCCAGTCGAAATATGATACCTGGTGACGTGCATAAAGCCACTCAGTTAATTAGTGAGACAACTGGCTTCAAAGTTTTAGTCGCACTGGATCCCACCAGAATCGCTCTGGGTGCATTAAATTTTAGATATATTCAGGAACTTGCTAAATTAATAGATAATATCACCGAGATGTATGATGACACATTCAGGTATACAGGGAGAGAATTGCAAGCATACAAGAAAGAACTGGTGCAACACAGACTAGTGTTAAATTATTTAACTGCTGTTACTGGAGGGTATTGTGTAACTTTGGCCACCCAATTTGGAGTGAAGTGTTGCACCTATGTCACCAATGATACCAGCGACCCCAAAGATGTGACAGACTGGAAGATGGACGAAATTCTGCAGCTAAAATGGGAGTTTCGTAAGAACCATAATGCTTCAGTGGCTGAAGTTGGGGAGAAAATAGAAGGATGGGTCTCATGGTTGAACCCAGTGAAATGGTTCTCAGGCCTAGGGGAATGGGTCCAGGAAGTGATCGCCAGCATAGGCAAATTCTTGATCCTTATACTGATTGTCATCATAGTAATTGGCCTATATGTCTGGTCTGTTCCTATTGTGTTGAAGTGTGGAAAATGTAAAAATCGTGTAAGACGAAAGAACGAAATTATGATGGTGGTCAGTAATGGCAATATGAATACTGAGGTAAATATAGAACTGCATTACAACCCTGAACTAGGAAATACCATCATCTAATGTATTATATTTAGACGTGCATAGAATGTATTATTGAAATGTTACTTTTGAAACAGCTCAGATAATGTAAAGTCTCAATTTCCCTTCAAGACTGCCTTTATAGGACTGGTGCATCCCCACATCTTTCACATGATCTCCCAAGGTCAGCGGTGTGCGTATAATGGTAGTTTTATGTTCCCTCCTAGAGACACATTATTGATGGATTAAGAACCACCTTGTGCCATCCCCTAATAACATTAAGTAATATACGTATGTATGCCTAAAATTAATTTTAACATCAGGATGTGATAGCATGTTCGGTATCAAAGGGTAGACTGTCAAAGCTGGATTAGTGGCTGAGACGGAATCAGCGTAGAAATTGGCGTGCGCGACGCCATCTTGCGAATGGGAGCTAGACTCCATTTTAGAAACAAGAATCTGCAAGACGCCATTTTGCGACCAGCACCATTTTGAGTTACAACTCACGAGCTAAGTACAGATGGCAATGTTTTTGATAATCTACCAAGGGCAACTGGAAGAGCAGCCTCCTGAGAAAAACTTCCCGGTATCGTCGGTGGGAAGATCGCAACATGCACTCGCAACTTATGGGCCGCAGAGACTTCAAGCACCGAAATGTACATTATAAAACCAACTGTTAGGATTTGCACAAGGCGGGAAACAGAGGCAACCAGCTGTCAGAGGCTGGAGACTGTGTCTATTTGAATCAACCTGTTAAATGCTCTGTAACAGATGCGTCCCCCTTGGGAACCAATGGCATCAGCAACAAGACTTTCTATTGTGTTGTCTATTTCTGGGGGGGTATAAATATGTGTGCTCTGACCCTGGGGTTTCTAGTCTTCTTGCTGATTGACGGAGGTTATCTTGCTGATGCCGGGATCTGGTCCAGAGCGCCAGTGTATGTATAACTGTACTTGGGTCTGTATAATTTCTTTGTGCTAAATTGTACTTAGATCATAGTGTGTAATTGACTGTACATGTACTTGAATAATACTTTGTGCTTTGGAACCACAGGTTCAAGGTCTGGAGTCTTTATTAACTGTATGACTGCGTACGCAAAATAGCGTCATCCTTAGAGGTTTATAGGAAGGATATTAGAAGGTATAGGCAGAAGTGTACAGAAGTTAGAATACAGAATCCTTACCATATATATGAAAATCATCATTGAAGCTCTAATTAATAATTAGATCACTGTAACATGGATATTTACAGGTAACCCCCCCGCCCCCCCAAAGATTCCGGTATAGGGGGATAGTGTTGATTCTAGCACCCTCTACCTGTCATAACCAAAGAAGTTCCTCTTTCCTGCCTGGGGTGTCACTCTCTGCTCTGGTGCTTCTAGCACACTTTGGTCTATATACCAGAGGTCTGTTGCATCAGCTGAGTGTGCTAGAATCACCAGAGCAGATAGTGACACCCCAGGCAGGAAAGAGGAATCGCATGGATTGTGACAGGTGCAGGGTTCTAGAATGAACACTAGGGGGACTGTCAGAATCAGCCTGTATCTTTTTAGATCTCCATCTCAAACATTATGTTTTAAGCGGGATGGGTACGGAATGCCGGTGCTTGGGATCCCGGCGGTCAGAATCCAGATGCCGGCATCCCAACAGGGTTAGAATACCAACACTTGTCGGTCAGTATTCTAACCCTCCCCCTCTCCTAACCATCTCTCCCCGGTGCCTGGCCCTAACCTCCCCTCCTAGTGCCTAAGCCTAACCACCCCCTCCCTGCACCCTAACCCGCCCCCTTTAGAGCCTAACCCTCCCCCTAGTGCAGCAGTTCCCAAACTGTGCCTCAAGACACTTGCATGGGTGCCTCGGGTTAGTGGTCGAATACCTAATAAAATGATAGTCAGTGTGATAGGCAAAACCAGTAATAATGTCTGCCATTCAAAAAATATGTCAAAAAGAAGCGCAGCCCTGTCAACCACCACATAACTGACCCTAAGAGTGACATATAAGCACAATTTATTTCATTTAATTTTTGCTGAATTTCTTAATAAGAAACTATTGGCCCAGGGTGCCGTGAAAAGAATGCGGATACTCTAGGGCGCTGTGATTCGAAAAAGCTTGGGAACCACTACCCTAGTGCCTAACCCCTAACGCTCCCCCCAACCGCGTTACTTACCTTCGGGATTCCGGCGGTCGGGATGCCAGCGCCGGATTCTGACAAGTATCGGGAAAGAAACCTTGACCAATATCCTACTACATTAAACATTATTTCTCCACTACAATTGAGAGTGTTCCTAAAGGAGAATTTCTCCATCTACACAGGAACTGCTCTGAGGACAACAAATTTAAAGAACAAAGCCTGGAATTATCAAATAGGCTAAAGGAAATAAGTTATAGCAACACATCTATTAAAAAAGTTAAACAAACAGTACAACGCATTAACAGATCTACAAAAAAATGACAATGTCCGCCTCAACAGCTGACCAGGACCCCTCCAACAAACCCGGGCCTGGGTAACAAGTATGCCCCCCTACCCCCTTTCTTGGCACCACTGAGGTTGACAACTGTTGCACAGATTTATTTCATAAGTGAGAATCTTATGTATTGGAACCTCATGAATCTAGATGTTGCATTGCATCGCCTCCTGCCACTTACCTGCAATCATAGCCTCAGACTTTGATGCTCAGAGTATGGGGCCACTTGCAACTGTTGTCTGGGGGGTAGTAGCTACACAAGAGCCAGTGTAGGCAGCAGGAAGTACCAGGGAATTGTCCACAATTAGTCTTTGGTGCAGCAAGGATACAGGAAGTAGCTGCAGACTACATTGCAGCCATGAGGAACACACAGCAGTGAAGGCAGACAGGAGCTGCTCTTGCAGGGTTGTGAGGTACTGAGAATGATTTCCAGACAGTGCCCAACCAGGATTGTTGACAGTCTGTCCTAATTACTGGACGAGATGTCCCGATTTCTGGACTGTCTGGAGTAATCCGGGACAGGTGGTAATACAATTTATTATTTAGTAGAAGAATATATGATCTGTACATGTGGGTAGCATAGATAGTGTTTTTAAGAAATAGCACTTTTAAGCCTGCAAAAAGAGAGATAATACTGTACATCTCTAATTGTCATTACTGTAATGTGTCAATTAGCCATTTAAAAACATCTACCCTTCTATTAACAAAACCGAATTTGCTATAACGTAGATCAATATAGATGTATACTCAGTTTATTGTAGACACTTTATAAATGAGTGATGCAATGAGGAAATTGGAGACAACTGTGTTACAGAAGATAATTTTCAGTGACCTGGCCTCTACCCCCCACTCCCAGAAACAGGTTCTTTGGTAGTCTAGCCCTGGCTACCATAGCTACATGGGTTACTGCAATATGCACATTTTGTTATATACCATATGCTACTTACCTGCATTGTGTGGTCTATGTACACAGGACACTCAAATAGCTCAGTACCATCCTCACTGGGTTTTATATGCCCAAGAAGTATAGGAGTTATTATGACGAATGGTAACGGATGCATTGTGTCTCTATAAGAGATAACATAAAATGTAGCTTATTTAACAAGAATTTATTTTTCATGGCAATTTAGTCTATGCTTCCTATTTTTATCACTATTTGTGATATATAATTCCAAAACAATTACTGTGTTACAGTTGTAAGCAAGTAATACTGGTGATATTAGTTATTTTTTTATTTGAAACAATAATTACCGTATATACTCGAGTATAAGCCGAGTTTTTCAGCACAAAAAATGTGCTGAAAAAGTACCCCCTCGGCTTATACTCGAGTCAACTGTAGCGCTGACCGGACGGAGTTCGGTCAGCGCTACACACTGCCAAACACACAGCCGCCGCAGCCGGCAGCTGCGTGTTTGGTGTAATCAGCAGCCGCTGAGAGTCTGTCAGACTCTCAGTGGCTGCTGCTGCTCCCACTGCGGGAGCCATCTTCCGGCTCCCGCAGTGGGTGATGGGAGACACGTCGTCATGACGACGTCTCTCCCATGCAAAGCGGCCGGAGGAGCGGACAGCGGCGGGACCAGGAGCGGGAGTTTCAGGTAAGTGATTTTTTTTTTTTATTCTTGTCACGTCTCTCTCTACTGGGGGGGGGACTACAGGGGGCGATTACTACAGGGGGCACTACCAGGGGGCGATTACTACAGGGGGCATTATCAGGGGGCAATTACTACAGGGGGCACTAAAAGGGGGGATTACCACTGGGGGAACTACCAGGGGGGGATTACTACAGGGGGCACTACCAGGGGGGGATTACTACAGAGGGGGATTACTACAGGGGGCACTAAAAGGGGGGATTACCACTGGGGGAACTACCAGGTGGGATTACTACAGGGGGCACTACCAGGGGGGGATTACTACAGGGGGGGATTACCACTGGGGGAACTACCAGGGGAGGATTACTACAAGGGGCACTACCAGTGGGGAATTACTACAGGGGGCACTAAAAGGGGGGATTACCACTGGGGGTACTACCAGGAGGGATTACTACTGGGGGCACAACCAGGGGGAATTACTACTGGGGGCACTGCTAGCTGCTGCCATTTCCCACACTAGGCTTATACTCGAGTCAATACGTTTTCCCAGTTTTTTGTGGTAAAAGTAGGTACCTCGGCTTATATTCGGGTCGGCTTATACTCGAGTATATACGGTATGTGTATTTTCATGACATTTGTCTTTTTTTAGGTCAAAATTCTATTGTTTTAGTAAGAAGTGGCTATAGATTTAAAAAAAACGTGTAACCTATGAAGAAAGTGATCGAAAGATGATTATATCCAACTACTGCTCTGGTACATGCTCCAATAAACCTCTCCTCCCTTAATCTCTTGTACAGTACTATCTTGTGTGACCCTTTCTCTGCTGACTCCACATGTCAGAAATTTGAAAGGAAGTTGTAACTCTGGAAGGAAGAGAGACAATAAATATTGTTTTTCTCATTCTCAAAAAAACCACAATGTCCTCAGAGTCTCTATCTATCTGCCTAGGTATCACACTTGGCTCTATTGCTAGAATACACAATTTGCTTACCAAATTTGTAATCAATACTCTTAACCAATTTTTTCATCATGCCACAACACAATTACTGCAACATCAATCTACCCCAAATGCTACAACAAGACTGATCTAGCTTTCTGGAATGTTTTCCTCTGCAAATCCCTACATGGCTCCCCAAAACCTCAGAATCTAATTCAAAATACTCACACTCGCCTAAAATGTGCTCAACACCACCACCCCTTCAAACATTGCAAATGTCATGTCAAAACACTCTACCTGACGCCTCTGAAATCTACATCTGACCTGTGCCTCGTCTCTTTCACTCCCACCAAGACTTTTCCTATACAGCTACCCACTTCAAGAATTTATATCATGCCCGATCAGACTCACTCTTCGAATCTCTGAAACTTCTCTTTTTATTAGTATTACCTTACCTCTTCATTTACTGCTTACACTGCTACCCCTATAATATCAACGATAAAGCTCTGTCCCTGCGAATCCCCTTCTCATACTTTTCACTGTATTTTTCACAAAAAATACAGTGAGTATGTGTCTGTGCATGTGCCGCTACCAGCCCAGCAATCACCTTCTCCCCCCTCACGACCCCCCTCAGCTTACACCTGCCTGGTGATTGGTGCTCCGGTGAGGTCCTCTCTCTGGATTTCCGGTCAACTGGTCTACGGGTTCCTGCACTGTGACCCAGGATCACAGTGCAGGAGCCCTGAGTCCAGCTGACGACCAGAGCCCCAGAGGACATCACCCGAGCACCAATAACTGGTCCCTGGATGCAGATAAGTGGGGTTTTTTTTTAAACAATTTTTTTTATTTTTTTTAAGCAATCAGCTTGTGGTCTATTTAGACCACACAGCTGGTTACAGGGGCCGGATCCCAACTCTGCTCTGCCTACTAAAGCAGAGCAGGAGTTGGGGAACCGGGGAAATCCCTAATAACTCCATCAGAAGGTGGCGTTATTATCACAGGGCTTTCCCCGGTATTTTTTCACAATATATCTTTAGTAAATCTGTGCAGATCACATTTCCAATTACAAGTATGGGAAATACAATCTATTTACTAAAAATATGTGTATTGAATGGATTTGGGTAGTTTTTCACGAAAACAACTACAATTACCCTTTAATAGATTTATGTGATACTAAAATAATGTCAAAGGGTGTGAAAACACCCATTTTCACATTATTTTAGTAAAAATAATGTTAACAAATATGCCACCAAGTGAGTCTACCTGAGTCACAATTACGAGAACACATCCTTACTGTACTCGGAAAACGCTTGCCTGCCTCTGCCAACACCATTGTAAGGAGTTGTAGGCACAAGATGCAACCAAATCTGCATAAAGATGTAGCTGGTATTTTTGGTGGGTATGCACAGTACCAATTGCATATTTTAAACTAAGCAAACATGTATGTCCAACAGTAGCCGTCTCTTTATGATAAAATAGTAACTGTAATTTGTTAATAATATTTTCTAACCTTTAATTTATTCCAGCATTTTATTCCATTCAAATTGGTTAATTGTAAATGTGTATTTTGTATCACATTAATCACACTAACATATTGTTCAAGAAATTCACATTAATTATAATATATTTACCACTTTTTTGTGTTTTCAAGAAAAATAAACTAATTTGACATTGAACATTCAGTACCTTGATTCTTTCAGGCGACTATTTTTAAAATCCCATCCTGCACCGTGTAAGACAAGGCCCTGGAGATACAGTGTATACATCTCACTGTCAGGTGTGTAGTCAGGATATTCTGCTATATGGCACTGGAGTACAACCTGCAGGCAAAACAAAGCCATATAGGTTATTATTCACAGACAGAAAACACAATAGGGAAACTAATTTTCAGTCATTTTTAGAATACAGTGGGGCTGATTCTGAGTTGGATGCATGTCTACGTCTTTTGTCTAGTATCTGGATGAAAGATCAAAAGTGTCTAGATAGAGATTCAATAGGTCGACACCAGATGGTCGACAGGCAATAGATCGACAGGGTCAAAGGTCGACAGGTGCAATAGGTTGACAGAGACAAATGGTTGACACAAAAAATGACAACACAAAAATTGACGACAATAATGGTCGACACATTTTTCAACATTTTTAATGTTAGGATTAGGAGTTAGGCTGAGGGTTAGACACTTGGTGGAGGGTTAGAATTAGGCTAGGATTAGGCACTTGGGGGAAGGCAAGGGTTAGTCACCAGGGGGTGGGTTAGGGTGAAAATAACAAAATGTCAACCATTTGTCCCTGTTGACCTTTGATACCTGTCGACATTTACACTATCGACCATTTGTCAGTCGACCTTATGAACCTGTCGAATATCTGGTGCCAACCTATTGAGTGTCTATCTAGACACTGTTGATATTTTATACCCCCCCATTTGTCGATAAGCCTGCTTGCAACTTTATGCAAATGCAGCCACAAAGCCCTTTCCTGGTGAACATCCATGCGTCTGAATGTGCAAGTACTGAGATGTTGTCTGTAGATGCTGAAATACAGATTGGTGCGTCTATCGAAACTTGCACCAGCTCTTTGGCAGGTGCAGTTTCTCTGTCCGAGTATGGCTTCCTATGCGAACTGTTGAGCGTCTCTGCATGCAACATGCCCGCGACACTCCCATAATACGTCCATAGGATGAACCATCTCCATACGTCCACTAAGCTAGCTCCCGACTCTAAGACTCTGTGTGAACACTATATTTACACATGCACAGTGTGACAAAGATGCATGCACAGAAGAAAAAGTTTGCTCCATTGGGTCCAACATCGGCAGGGCGTGCAACTCAGAATCAGACCCAGTGTTTCTGATGAACTGCAAAGTACAAATGACGGTGATGTACTGAATAGCAAACTGCTTTTGTTCATGTTGCAGTTTGCACAATTACAAAAGATACCCAGTTTGATAAAAGCTCCTTTCCATAGACATTAATATAGATATTATTTAATATAGATATAAATGCATACTCTCTCAAAGACACCTAAAGTATTGGGAGATCTCCAGCATCACCGGGACAGTAGGCAGAGATCCAGAATGCTGTTGACGCTCCCGATATGCAACTGCACATACACGATACTGATGGTGTGATAAAATTGCACACTTAAGGGGCCTATCTAGCCATACCCCGTTCTGGCGGGGTTGGTAAATTGGGGAAATTCAATATGTTGGAAATCCTCAATTCACCGATCTCGACCAAAAAAATTATCCGGATCGTCGAATCAAAGATTTTTAACATACTGTTTTTCCCCCATTCACTGACAGATGGCCAATCATCGATGGCCATAAATCAGGGAATTAGATTGTGGATCAGATCGGCAGAACAGAGAATCAGGGCTATAAATGTATGGATCGCATTAGTGTCACAGAATTTGACTGTCACTTATACCCAATTTTCATTAGAGACTTCATTGGATTCTGCAGGGCTGCCAGCAGAAAATGCGGGATCCAAGACTGAAAAAAATAGGCAGCCCCAACCCCCCAAAGGGCCTAGTACCATTTATTTAAGAAATTATCAGGAAAAATGCTAGTATACTTACCTGTTATCACTGTGGAACAAAATATGAAAATTTGATCTATCATTTCCAAAGTTCATGCGGTTTCAATGATCCCTGGGATAATCACATAAAATTAAGCTTTTTTGACTACAAAAACTTGCATTCTTGTTTTGGACAAAAAGCTCCTTATACAGATGTGTCCTCATACATCTAGCCTCCTTGCACATTCTAATCGCACCATGTTGTGACGTGTAATGTAACATTTCACATGCAGATGTACCCGCAGACGCACAGAGAGCATAGGCATGCTGCATATCATTTTAATCAGCAGAAGCTGCTTGCGCATCATATTCACATCATTGTGTGAATAAGATGAATTTGAAGGTAAAAAGTTGCATGGAAAACGCTCAGTGCTACCGAGGCACACGGAGCTCCCATGTTATGTGTGGAGCAACTTGTAGCGCATGGAGGATAGATGTTTGTGGATACATCTGTAGCTCTTTGTTGGAAGATCTACCTCTTGGCAGTGGAAGGGTACTTGTCCCCATAAAGCTGTGCACTGCATTCCCGAAAACCACCATACCATTTCCTGCCTTGTGTGCATCTACTGTATATGGGAGGGGCAGCAAACAGATTAGTAGGTTGACAGTATTAATGCTGCCTGTATTGCTGCTGGCTGCTGCTTCTCTATGTGAGTGACAGGCTGTAAGTGTGGTATAGCACTATGATACTCCATCGAAACACCACTATTGTGATTTATCACTGTCACAGAAGAGGAGCCTCTGGCAGATCACAGCACAAAGAAGGAAGCATGCAAGGTGTGCTTAAGTTAATGTAACTACTGTAATTAAATAGTCTCCATCTTTCAATTTGTCAACCAATGAGGAGAAGGGTCTATTTTAATTTAAATCCCTGGAATGAATGGTGGCACCACAAGATAAAACTAAAGCACTAAATGAGTCACATCAATCACTCACTATTTTGCATATATAGTATGTGATGCTTATTGGAGTGAAATGTACTTAAAGACTAGATGTTCCAAAAAAACAACAACCTGCTTCTGATGAAACTAGGCGTATTTCAGAGAAACGCGTCCAATCAGAGTGGCTAAAACAGTTTTTTTATGTTATTGTTGTGGTATTATAACACTTTAGTAAAGCACACAAGGGCTATTTTTTTTATTTTTTTTTATATTTGTAATTTGGTAGCTGCTGTAGCATTTACTATTAAATTCTGTGCTTGCTCCCCTATAAGTCTTTTTTTCGCTAAGTGCTTGTGCTGATATTCTTTCTTCATTAATTCGGCATATTTCATAAATAATAATCCACCACGCAACAAAAAAACAAAGCCAGCAAACATATTTAATGAAACATTCTGAAATTATCAGTTATTCATTATATGATCATAAAGTAGTTTTCCAACTTAAAATATGTTACTTTCCACCCTCCTTAAATAAACTTGTGCTTTGGTTATGGTTTTTCTCCAAACCCATCATTTACTCAATTCAGCAAGGTTCCAGTTTGTACATCTGCTGTGATTCTTTCCTCTGCTAGCCAAGCTCCATAATCATTTCTGACCTCCAGAAGAGAGGGACCCAGTGTATGGTTACAAAAGGAAAGCAGTTCCTGACTTGAAGTTGTAGCATCTGACAGTGATCCAATCAGGAAGCATCTATAGTTTATGGTCACACAGCAGTTTGTAAATACATGTAATTGTATTTTTTATTTGATTTAATATTTACTTCTGTGCAGATGGGGCAGCATGTGTTTTGGCATGTTATAATTAAAAATAATTACAATAAAAGTATAATTAGTTTAAAATGCTAGTAGAATACATTATTTTTTTCTTATTTAGATGAGATAAGATGAAAGTTAAGGGATAAAACATGAAAATAAAGGGAAAAAAAATGTGGGGTGTGTTTATTGAGGCAAGCAGAGAAACAACACAGTATTGGGGGAATTTTCATTGGTTCAGTTATGGTTCAAACACTATACTCCTAGGGGGATGACATACTACTTGAGTGCAGCTTTGTAACAATTTTTTCATACCCTTCAAAGTAACCAGAGAAGCTGCAAAACCACATACCTCATGCAATAAATATCCATGATGAACTGCAAACTCCACTCTCAGTGCCAGCAACAAGGCCTCAGGGTTAACCAGTCTCCCAGGGCTTATGGAGGTCAGGGCCTCCTTTTCAGACTTGGCAAACGGCATCAAGCCTTTCTTCACCCACAGATTTAACTGTTTGTGCTTCATATGAAGACCTAGGTGACATAAAATCGTCATATATGGCAATTGTTAAATAGCCAGAATGGTGTATTGCAAGAAAGATATATAGTTATGTTATGCTGTGTGATAAGATGTTAAACAATGGTCACTGGTATTGCTTTCCATACCTCCTCTGCTTTTGTTTTACTTACTAGTGTTCGCAAAAGACTTTGTAAGTCCCATTAGGTTTCATTTTCAGGCAATTTTACAGAATATACTGAAATAGGTGAAACGCTAAATATCCAGTATGTACAGCAGCTTTGATGACATATAGGCTTAGGGTATGCCATGACTTATGCAGCAGGGTAAGCCGCCAAGCTAGCAGTCTGACATTTAGATGGTCCATCTGTTTCAATTCTTGTCCAAATCTATAAAATTAGACCAAAGTTGACAGGACTGATAGTATTAGGATAAAATGTATCACATTATTTATGAGGACATTTAAGTGATAAAAGGAAATACTATTTTGTCTCACTGCTCACAAAATCTTCTTAATTTAGTATCTGAGATGTGCAGCTTCTGGCATTTCTCTGGTCTGGAAACTTTGTAGCTGTTATCTAGCACAGATAGCTTTGCCCATTCTTGATATCCAGGACGAAAACTATTAGTATTATAGAATGAAGTCTGGCTTACGTTTGACTGATTTTCTATATTTCACTTCATAACATTGAATTTTCAATTATGAAATAACAATAGTATCACTTAATATATGGTCTAATTAGCCATTCTTTCAGTATAGCAGGTTTGTGATATGTGTTTTTTAATATACAGGGTGTCCCATAAGTGTGAAAACACCCTTATAGAAAGGAAATGAGCAAGGAAATATGAATCCAGTGTCTACACATATGATATGGGAGTGGGGGAAAACTTCTTAGGGTATGTCACTAGTACGACAGTCATCTTGAAGTCGGCCATCTTTGATTCAACTCTAATTTTTTTATTGTAGTCATGACAGATGCAGAATTTCATAAGAAAAACAATGGTGTTCTTTGTTTTACTGTATCTTTAATCATTATTGAGTTTTAACTGAGTGTTCTTTTGCACGTAGCAGCATTAATGACAATGGCACTAACACAAACACAACAAGTTGAGATTGTCTTGATAGCTGTAGAGCAAAGCACGAGTGCTATTGCAAATGATTTCAACCAACGTCACCCAAACCCACGCCACTCATTACTCACAGTGCAGTTGCCAAACTCCATGCCAAATTTAAAGAAACCGGATCAGTTGCAGATAAACCAAAAAGTGTATGACCAAAAACTGTTACAGATGAAGCAACAACAACTGCTGTGCTGGCACCATTTTCAAGGAGCCCACAATGTAGCACTCGTCATCTGTCTCGTGAATGTGGGGTTAGTCATGTGGCCATTTTGAGAATTTTGGCAGACCTGTAAGCAATATGACCACACAAGGGAGTGGCTAATTGGCACAGATCTGATCATTCAGAGTGTGTATCAGGAAGGTCTATTCTCCTCTTTTTTTTGGATTGGACAGTGATGCCACATGTACAGATAGGGACCACCCTACCATCATATTTCCAATATGATTGGACAGGATTTGGTCTGAGGTTGTCCGCTAAGAAAATGTGCTAGTTATCCAATTTGGGAAAAATGGATTTTATCTAATCTAATTCTGGTACTTTTTAACACATTTCCTTTCCTCAATATCAAATGTTTTACCTAGTTGTCTAACATTAATTTTCTGAAAGGCTAAATGTTAAAGGCACTAAGATAAAAGTTGACATAAAATAAAAAAAAAATCACAGTTTTAATTACTGGTCAGACCAGGAGATCTTACTACAAATGAAACAAAAGTTTGCATTTTATTTTAGGTCACCTAATTCCCTTCTACAGTTAGCCTTTCAGAAACGGTAACGGTAACCCATAAAGCATAACTACATAGTCTGAAAATGGATCTTACTGCATGCATTTACTTTTTAACCAGCCTCTAATGATTTTATTCATCTTCCTGTCAGAAGTCACATCATTACCTGCAGCTCAGAGGACTCTAGTAGATACCTGACATACAGTAGTGAGCCAGTCATTTGTCTATGGTATGAGAATGAAATGTTAGTAGACATAAGTGGTTCATGAGTTACCTTCCAGCCAGGGGACAATATTATGAGATGTGTGGCAGCTATGTGAGGGGAGCCAAGATTTGGGCACCACTGCATTCTGCAAGGCCTCAGCAACATTTCTCATATCTTCTGGTATTGCAGTCACACCTCCCAGCAAACAATTGTATAACATAGAAACACTGTGTTTAATATGGTCAAGGTTTCTGTTCATCCAGTTGCACTCCTAATAAAAGTAATAAAATCAATTGGTTAAAAGAAAGAAACTTACAATTTATACAGTAGAAAATATTGCCTAAGAGGAAATAGTAGCCTGCAAACATTATAAAATAATTCAAAAACATTTGGCACACAGTGAAACAAATTATTTCAATATGTGGAACATGAGCTTTAACTGGTAGGGTCTATTTATACATTTCCTCTGGGGGGATAATTTGGTTCCCTCACATTTCCCCTGTGTACTGTACCACAAGCGTAAGTGCTAGTGTACTCTTCCCCTTTAGCAGGCCCCTTCCCTTCAAAGCTAGATGCGCACTCGGTTGCCCAGGGGAGAAGAACACGTCACGTGCTTACAGTTGAATAAAAGTACAGGGCTGTGAAAATGCACAAAGTAGAGGATCCCAGTGGGTTGGTATAAAGAAGAGAGTTATAGACATGGTCAGGGTCAAAAGCCAAAAGGACAAAGCTGGGGGAGAAAGTCAGACAAGCCAGGTTCATTATAGATAGGATGAACCAGTAACCAATCACTAGTTTATAGCCACTAAAGCACAAGATCTGGCAAGGGAGCCAATATGAGGGACATGTTTCTTTGGATCCCACTGCTGGACACATGCACATTTGTTTGCATTACACTCCCGGACATATGTGCATTTGCATATTCTGATATCATCCTGTATCCAGTAGTCAACAGTGGCGTAATCAGGATGCGACCATTCGGGCAACAGCAATGTCACCTACATTTCTAAAGTTATGCCTATTTAGAAATGCTTTCAAATTCTACCAACCATGTCAGAACTGAGTATCTTAAGGAGCAACAAGATCTATAATATCACAACCCGCATTTCCACTTACTAATTACAACTGGTATTAACTGTAAAAACAGAGGGCCTGATTCAGAGCCGGACGCTCTGACCAGAGCGCTCGCTCTGAATCAGGGTCCTCCTACCTAAAAATGGAGCGGCCTCCTTGCCGCTCGCATAGCTGTGGGTGACCACCCACAGCTTAGGCGAGCGGCCAAAAAGATGGTCGCGATGGTCTTGACCATCGCGACCATCTTTTTGGCCACTCGCGGGCGGGTCTGAAATAGGCCCAGTGTTTTATCCAACACTATTAAAAAATGATAACACTGAAAGCTGTCTGCTAGATGTTAATGACAGGTGACAGAGGCATTTCCCATGTGCAACAACCAAATAACAGAGTCTAGGTCTGGGCAGGAAATGACTACACGAAGGGGGATGCTATATTGGAGGCCTGCCTTGTATACTAGCCATTGGATTGACAAGGCATGGTTTGTCCACTTGCCAACAGACTGGTAGTCATCAAGCTAGAGGTCTACTTTGTAAACTAGCAAACAATGGCCCTCATTCAGAGCTGCACGTTAACAACAGTACGCTCGTTGCGTTCCGATGTTGACTAACCGCGCATGCGTCGGTGTTACACTGCGCATGTGCGTACGGCAGATTGCGAGCTTTTTTTCTCTCGTTCCTAAAATAGCGTACAGGAAGTGACATGTCAAATGTGATTGACAGAACAGGGCGTATTTGGGTGTTGACGGGGGTGGAGATGGAAAAACGCAGGCGTGGCGAGGCGTTTTTGGGGCGTACATACATTAGCAGATGCGAACGTCAAATGTGTTCGGACCGTCTCATACGTCACTGGAACATCCTCTTTCCCTTCAAAATGCTCGCACAGCTTAGGGTCTGGATTACTCGACCACATTGGCGATGGCCTTCTCCTCCGTCCCGGGACTCCACGATGTTGCAGCGATTAATCGCGGGTGGTCAGAAAAGCAATTAGTGTTGTATTGAAAACCGGCTTGGTATGTGTTTGGAAAGCAGTTTATTGGGATAGCACAAAAGCGTACGCAGGTGGAAATCATAGCTGCTAATGTCAGGATTACACAATCAATTTGCGTACATTTTTTGGGTTTTATTTTGGCCTCAATTTGTTGTTTATGGCCTATTGTAACAATAATGTCATCATGTTTTAATTAGCTCCCCTTTTTTTTTTTACTGTGGAATTTGCATCGTTATGTGAATTTTTAAACGTTCCTTCAAGAGGCCTTTTTTTTAAAAAAAATGAAATTGTTTTTTTTGTCAGTTTTTGCCTTTAGGGCCAGGATTAAATGTAACCCATTTGTACAATAATGTCACAATACAATGTCAGATTTTTTTCTGAAATTTATTGTTTAAACACAAACAAATTGGCATAATATTTTGTTGCCTTTTTTTTGTGGCAAAGATACTTTTTCACAAAAATAAATAATCAATAACTGCTAACATAAACGTACAAAAATAAATTAAAAACATTTCACAAGAAAGGAGAGGGAAGTTTTGACCAGAAAGGAATATGAGCCAAGCACAGAAGGAGTGTGGGAAAAGTCGCCATTGCTGTCACCGTTTTTTCGCCCGTTTGGATGGGGGAGGGTGGGCGCCAGACCGGGTCCGGGATGCCATCGGGCTGGCCTGTCCAGAGGCAGATGTTGTGGCCTCTGGACTAGGCACAGGGCTAGGCACATTTGGAGGATTGGCTGATGTTGTGCCAGAGGTGGAGGATCCTGATGTTCCGGCAGGAAGGGAGGTCGGCTCCACCATGTGCTGGCGAACGAGCTGCTCCAGGGCATCGGCGATGCGGATGTTGGCCCTGGTATTTTCCGCCAGGGCCTGACCAATGGTCACGTTGGCCGCAGCATTTTGCTCCAGGGCCTCAGCCATCCGTATCAGACTGGCGTCCATCCTCTGCAGAATCTCCGTATGGAAATCCGATTTTAAATTGAGTTCTGTGAGGAGGCCCACTGCCTGCGAGGGGGCACGCCCTGGACTGGCTTCTGCAGGGTCCTCAGCCGGATGTACTGGTTCCTCCCCTGCAGAGCCAGCAGAAATTCGGCGGCCAAGGCTCCCCTCTGGAGCAGACTCATCCGCCTGTGTCTCTGTTAGGAAAAATGAGAAAAGACTCACATTAGAATCTACATATTGGCACTTTCAGAGTTGGTGACATCACAAGACTTACCTGGGCCAACATGAGGAGCCGCAAAGTCTGGCATGTCCGTATCCATGTTGGACACGCCAAACACCTCCACAGGCTGCACACACCCCTGTGCCAGCTCTTCTAAGTCTGTCAACTCCAATGACACAGGGGTGGGACCCCCACCTGTCCCCCTTGCATGCCTAGCCCTGTCGGCAAGTTTTAGCTTGAGACGATATTTGAAGTCGCCCCACCTGTGGAATGAAATTGGAACCATTATCCTTTTGTTTAAAATGGGGCTTGTTTATAGGGTGGGAAAGTGTTTACTTACCGCCTTTTGACATCCCGGGCTAGACGGACATAATCACCCACCCTATTGACAGCAACGGCGACCTCCTCCCACATTCTCCACTTCTGGCTTTGGCTCATATTCCTGTCTGCCTGGGGCAGGATGTCAACACACTTCTGGATCAAAACCTCCATCTCATTTCTTGTGAATTGTGGCTGCCTTTTCTTTTTGGCAGCTTTGGCGGGTTGACTGGGGCCAGCAGTCTCTTCCATGTCATCGTCCTCACCTATTTGGGTAAATATGCAGATTTAGCCACTTCACAACTTGAACAATATTATGTTTGAAAATAATCATTGAGACAAAATGCATGAAGGCTTTACCGCCGGAATTTTGGCCATTGTTTCCCTGGTCTGAAGCCATGTCTCTGCTTCCAGCATGAAATCATCCAGAAATTCAATGTGATTTCGTGACGTATTTATACATGCGTCCTTAGTTTGCGGCCGCATCATTGATTGTGCATCCTTAATTTGTGCGGGAAAATAAACACTATTTATGGCTTGGTGTGTGTGGATTCGAGGTTGCGTTGTTGGATTATTGGCGGTTAAGTTGGTTGGAGTTTGTGGTTTACGGTTGGAGGATTTGGCGGATTTTGGCTTTTTTTGGTTTTGCTACAGTTTATTTTTTGATCCGTTCGCATTTTTGTTGTTTTTTTTGGGCCTCGTTTCCTGATTTGGTAAGTTTGGTGAAGTCTAACTTGTGGCCAATTGGTGTCTACTTCTTGTTTTTAATTTAATATTTTCAGCTTAACACTAATTTCATCTCTTATATATTAGCTCTTGGTAAGTCCATTATTTTTCTTGCATTTGCGAACTATTTAGCGCATTTTTCGATGCTTATTCATCATGTAAACCAGTTTTTGTTTTCCCTTTTCCATTTTTGGCTTACATTTGACCCCTATTTGACGTACGGTGTGCAATGTCGTTTTGATCGATGGCCAAATGTGTGTTTCGCCTATTTTATGTTTTGGCTTGCACCAATTTGACAAACATAAATTCACCCTGTAAATTTTTGATGTATCATTTTTGGCTTGTTTACAGTTTTGACGTATCATGACAATACCCCGGCATGTAAGCAGCTATGGATGGTATCATAAAGCTAAGTTGTTTTATGTTACTTTTGGGGTGGCTCAAAAGCCTTACATTGTAAACTTTGAATTTCAGGTAGATCTGGGTCGAATTGTTCTGGCCCTGCTCCCGGAAGCCGACCAACTTCAATCTCGTCCCAGGCGTAGGCATCGTAGGCATGCAAGGCCCCAGATATTTCGAACACGTGTTACCCTTTTTGGAATGCCCGATGATGTTTTAAGATGCTACCGTCTACCTCCCAAAATCATCATAGACACTCTCTCATTAATAGAAAGTGATCTTGAGCGGCAAATTGACAGTCCAACAGCAATACCACCACTGACGCAATTTATGGCAGTGTTACATTTCTGTGCCTCAGGATCGTTTCAAACAACGGTGGGAATAGTGGCGGGCATCTCCCAATCCTCCTTTTCCCGGATCCTGAGGGCAGTGATGGAGGCACTTTTCAAGCACCTCCATCATTTTATTAAAATGCCTTTGGATATTGGTGCCCTTAGTGTGGCCAAGGCCAATTTTTACCAAATAGCTGGCTTCCCACACATCATAGGGGTTGTGGATGGTACTCACATACCACTTCAGCCTCCAGCACGGCTGGAGGCAATATTTAGAAACAGGAAACACTATCACTCCCTGAATGTAATGGTGGTATGTGATGCCTCCCTCCAGATCCTGTCCCTGAATGCTAAATTACCAGGAAGTGCACATGACTCCATCGTCATCCGGCAATCAGGGATATGGCAGAAATTAACCAACCTACAAGTTGGTGATGCGTGGCTTCTGGGTAAATGGAGACCTTTAGTACATAACAATGTTAAGCTTGATACACAGTGTTCCTGATGTTGTCTATTATTATTCACAGGAGACAGTGGATACCCTTGCATGTCCTGGCTGCTCACTCCTTATTTGGCTCCCACACCAGGCCCACAAAGTGAGTATAATTCCGCACTTACAGCCACCAGGCAAGTGGTGGAGCGCTGTATCGGCCTTTTAAAAGGCCGATTCAGATGCCTCCACCGCTCTGGTGGCGAGCTCATGTATTTGCCGGATATGGTGTTGAAAATTGTGGTCCTGTGTGGGATATTTCACAACATCGCCATAAGGAGTGGTGTCCCAATGCAGCCAGAGGATGCCTTACCTGAAGATGGCCCCCCCGAGGTTGGTCGGAGGTCAGTATGTGGGGGGGCCATACGCGATGATGTGGTTGCCAGATTTTTTAGGTAAGTTTAACCAAAACTACAGTGTTTATACCTAATGTGTTTGTGTTTGTTTGCGAACATCTAATTTATTTTTAATTTTTTCACCATCTTCTGTTTGTTCACATAATCTTTGGCACTCCAACGCTCACTACTTCCTGCTACCCTTACCAAACCTGGATCTGGTCATTTTGGGCATATATTCTGGAACCCATATCGCAACACCATGTTTGTGGAATCATGTTGCCATGGTCCTTCGTCAACCAGTTCTTGATTGTTTTTTTTATTTAAATTTTTTATTGGTATGTGTTGTATTTGAGATTATCACTGTGTTTTTTTTGGGGGAGTGACCACTTTGATTTCTCATTTATGTTGTGAATAAATGTTTGGAGAGTGAAATGGTCTTCCTTTTTTTGGACGTTAACAGCAAGTGTAACCAGGTTAACACACCTTACATTTGACTAAGGGGTAATCCAGTACTGACACCAGTTGAGGTAAACTGAAATATGTTTTCAGGTTCACAACCCACACCAAAAGGAAGCCTGTCCAAACCTTTGGATTTGTAAGATTGGCCTAAGCAGCTTGCACACCAACTAGGAACCTGTAAAATGTAGAAATATCTAATTGACACTACACCCAAAAAGGGAAATGAAATTGTTACTGTTATGTGTTTCTTGTGGCTGTTTTACATACAAATACAAAACACAATCTAACTTTTAAAAAAGGGAAATCCTTGCAGGAACAGTCTACTTATGTCAGGGTAAACTATCTGTGTTTTGGAAAAAAAGAATGAGCCAGAACGTATATTAGAAATAAAACATTTATTTAGAAAACGAAAATAAACAAAAAAAACTACTGGCGAAGGATGCCAGACAGCCGGTCAAGGCCCATAAGAACGCCAATGACATGTTGGCGCATCTGGGCAACACATTCGTCCACCTCTTGCCGACGCCTCTGTTCCTCTGTGGGTGAGAAAAGTGTGTGGATTAATAAAACAATACGGAATCCACATTAAAAAAACAAAAACACAACAAAATCACTCCTAAACCTAAAAAAAGCAAACCAAAACAAAAAGGGGGTGCTGCCAAAAATACAAGACCTATGTACAAATTCCCACAGGTGTGATATGTGTATGTTGAAATCAGCAGGAAGAGGTAAAGGCAAACTGCTAAATCACCAAAAGTAAACCAAAAAAGCACGAATAAAGGCACGACACATGATTACATACAAACAGTTTGTGCTTAAAAAAAATGCGAAAGAAAAACATACCGGGAGCCAAAACGGGAGCTCCGGAAGTCCCTCCATGTTCTTCCTCGGAGGAGCCTTCATTCCCCAAAGAACGGGGAGGGGTAATGACGGACTTCGGGGAGGGGGTAATTGGAAGAGGGGTGGGTGGAGGAGAGGGGGAAGTGGGACGGAGGGGAAGGAAGCCCGACAGTTCCGGGAGAGGGTCTTGGAAGGCTGGGGAGGAGTGGGGAATAGGGGAAATATTTGGGGTGGAGTGTTGGCTGGGGGTTGGGGATAGTGGGCGGGAACGCCGTCTGGCCGGACGGTGACGGCGTAGTCTTGGCTGTCCACCTAAAATATGTCAAACAAATTGAGGTTAGTTTCTGCCCAAATCCGGGGCCCAAAAAAAAAAAAAAAGCCCACCAACAAAAAACAAGCAAATAGGAGTAGAATGAATAAATCAGAAATAGAGGGAAAACATGGCCATGCAGATATGAGGACAAATAATAAATAGGACAGACAGGAAAACATGCACACGCAGATATGAGGACAAATAATAAATAGGACAGAGAGGAAAACATGCACACGCAGTTTGCCCCACAAACACAAACATGAAAACCACAATACATAACACTTACTTTCCTGTATCTGCATGCGAAAGCATGCCAGCAAGCGGGGCGTTCGCCGTTGCAGGTCTGACCACCTGCGCTCCAGCTGCCCGATGTTGCGGCGTGAACCGTAGGACCGCAGGCGGGACCGTGCCTCCGCATACGCGGAGCGCTTCTGCCGGTTGGTGATGGGTGGAGGCTGGCTGGTGATACGGCGATCCATCACCTCCGTAAGCACCAGCAGCTCGCGCCTGGTGAATGCGGAGGCTCTCATGATGGCAATGGTGTTTTTCATACAAATCATTTTTGATAAAGTGTGCAAAAAATTTCTGATTGGCTAATGTATTTTGGAAATTAACAGGAGCAATTTTATTGGTTAGTGTATGAGTCATGTGTTCAACAGGGCCAGAAATCTCTGGAGAGTTATGATAGGCTTGATGCAGTGACATGCGTAAGCAAATTTAAATAAAGAAATGAACCCCGGGAAATATGCGGGGATCCACAGCAATAGAACAATTGTTTAATTGTGGTTCACATGTTTTTGGAACAATAAAAGCGAATGTTTCATCCGTACGTATTCTGCGGGTAAACCCAAACACGGACAAGAGTAAAGTTTCTTGCATTGTGTTGAAAAAAAAAAAACAATTAAGCTAATTGATACATTGATTGGCATGATACGATTGATGGAGGTAGGCAGAATAAAGGAGCAGGTAATCGACATCTGACAAGGCCACTTCCGGTTTATACTTGTGCGTGCGTTCCCTTCAAGCCATTTCGGGGATGTACGCTCGCTATTTCGCATGCTCGTTAGTTAGAGGAGGGGTCGCCTGAGTTTAGGGAGGAATTTTAGATGCGAACGAAAATACGAGCGAGCCATTGAATTTAAATAATTTTGTACGTACGCCTAACGTACGTGCGCCCGCTTGCGAGTGGGTCTGAATCAGGGCCAATGTTAGCAACAGATCAATTGTTTGTTTTAGAACTTAACTACCAGAATAGAGACTACATTTATATATTACACAATATTGTACATTATCCACTGAAATGGACACCAGTTTTGGATACTAACCACATGGTTGGGGAATTGCTTTCCATACTAGTCACCAGATTATTTATTCTTTGTTGTACACTAGGATATGGACAGGGCTCTATATTTCATGCTAGTAACTAGAATGAGGGGAGGGTAAGACAGGTTCTAGTGGTCTCCAAAGTTATTGAAGGCGGCTCTGCATGCACAAATAGCCTTATAAGTGAAATTGTACGGTCTCTGCCATGATTAAAAAGTATACTACAGAAAGTAATGTATGACATGTATGTCTTTTACACACCTTTCTCTGTATGTCTTCAATTGCTGTAAAGTAGTAGTGAAAGAAACTACAGAAAGTCACTACATTGTGTGGTCATTTTACGTAAGTGCAAGATAACACAACTGCATATATGAATAGTGGTACTTTAAGCTATAACACATTCAGCATAAACATGATTTCAATAGGCACTTAGGGATCTATTTATCAATGGCGCATATTGCAGTGATATATAATGATGTATCACAGCAATATACCATGACAGCAACCCACAAGGATTTGTGCCAATAAGGATCCAAAGAGTTTTCTATGGCTTCACTGATCCCCATTACTGGGTAAAGCTTTTGGCCACTTGGTGAATCGGCTAAGGCTTCATCACCTTAGTGGTATAAGGGCATGACAGTAAGTGGTGGAATATGAGGTACAGCAGGACAAATCAGTGATGTCTCCATGATTAAACCATTGTTAATTTGAGCAAAGCACTATAATAACCATTCTCCGACATTTCCCTGAGAGTTTTTGCATATCAACACTTCATAAATAGACCCCTTAGAGTTTGAAGATGTATAATATAGTATTTTTACATTTTGATTTAGTAACAGTACCTATCGGAGTATCACAGTTGCTTTGATAGGGTGTAGTAGGTATACCGCCGGCCGCATGGCCAGCAGTTCAAATCCCAACAGCAGAAGCCCGGCGGGGGTGAAGATCTCGATCGCTAATTAAGGTAAGTACTGCTAACCTAATCCTCCTTTAGGGGTGCCTAACCCAAACCTCCCTCTAAGTGCCTAACCCAAACCTCCCTCTAAGTGCCTAAACCTAACCCCCCCTTCCCCACAGCCTAAACTTAAGTCTCCCGGGGGGTCCCTAACCCCCCCCCTTGGGGGTGCCAAACCCTAACGCCCCCTTCTCCTAGCCTAAACATAACGCTCCCGGTGGGGGGTGCCTAACCCTAAGTCCCCCGGGTACCCTAAAACCTAACTCTCCTCCCCTGCGGCTGTCCGCGCCTGGCTTACCTTCGTTAGGTATGTCGGGCGTCGAGCTCCTGGCATAGGTCTAACGACAGGCATCAGGTTTTTGACGACTGGCATTAGTACCTTGCTGGGACCGTCGGCTTCCTGACTACATCCCCTTTGATGGTACATGGCTTGTCATATTTATCTATTTGTATTCCAGACTGTGAAAATTAATTTCAAATTCTGAATAATATTGATAATCTATGTGTTCAGCTCTGGAAGCTGCCTTCTTTGTACAGCTGTACTATATTTGGCAGAAGCAGAACATGAGAAAGGTAAACATTGATGTGATGACAATACCAATTCTTGAGATATTTTTTCCTTTTTAAGTCATAATGGTTTGTTAAACCAGCATGCATACAGCAGCGTTTCTTTACATTATTTTGATGTGTTTGCAACTCTTTTTAATGCAGTTTGTATCCTTGCTTTGAAAGCTTGTGGTATGCCTTTTACAGCATGCCTTTTATAACTAGTGAAATACATGATTGTCAACAGAGATTTACCATATTATAGACTTACAGTCTATATTACAGTACTAGCAACTACAGCCAATCTGATTCTCAACTTCTATATTAAAACATATTGGAGACATAGGCATGCGCAGGTGCTGGCACAGGGGGTGCCCCTTCGGCACTTCCCCCTCTGCCAGGTCATGGACTACCCCATCCCTCCTCCCTCTGGGACATGCACTTCTCACCTGGACTCACCGGGCCATGACCCGGTGGAGGGAGAAGTGCCTTAGCGGTACCTCCTGTGCCGGCATCTGTGCACAGCTTTGATTGGAGATAAAGTATATAGATGTGGAAGCAGCATGTGACATTTAAAAGAGTGTACAACAGTAAATAAAATATATTTTTGAAGAATAGAGTGGCAGTTAGTTTTATATGCCGTTTTTCATCAGATGCACAGCATATACACTACTATTCAATTTCCACATAAAGCAACGCATGTCTAAAATCGTATATGGTGAAACGTCCAGTAAATGAACAGTTAAGGGAATTCTATTATTTGAAGGGATGGTGTATGTAAAAGATACAACTATTTTGAGACATGTGTCATCATTATTACTATTTCTACTTTTAAAACACATTACATCAATAAAACGTAGTCAGTAGATCTAATCTAAGATTGTATGCACCAAAATGTAAGATTACTGTATTAAACCTGAAAATGTTTATTCACTGGCTGATTTACCTTACAATTTGAAATTACACTCCTCAAAAATACAGTGGAAGGGGACAATGATTATTTTTAGGCTAAGAGGGGTAGATTAAATCAATTCTGAGGTCTCTTTGCACGGAGGTGCTCATTTCCAGTTATTACGGTAGGATTAACTTCCTTATTTTTCCTTGCACCACTATGCAAAAATAAGCTAGCTTTTCCTACTGTATTATACGGGTTGTGTCGGGATTTCGACGGCCGGCATGCCGTCCGCCGGCATACTAACTACATCCCGTATTATACTGTGGTGTGACATCAGGCAAATTGACTCTGGGCCTGCTTCAGACGCGGACGCTATTTGCGGATGGTCGTTCCAAAAAAGGGGCCGGCTATTTAAATTGAGCGCTCGCTCTTTGCGGTTTGTTGACGCCTCTATGTCTGAGCGAGCGAACGAAAAATGCACTCGCTATTTTGTAAAGACGCCCCTTTGCCGTTCGCATCACACGTCATCTCCGGTATTTATTAGATTAATCGGGTACATCGAAAAGCATCTGAACTGCTCGCAGTGCTTGTGGTAGCTTTTTCTTACCGCTATCACTGCGAGCAGTTCAGGCTAAAAGACAACCAAGTGACGTGGTCGATGATGCTCCTTTACTAATTATGCCCTCCCATTAAACGCCCTTTTTACCGTTAGGCACGCCTGCGTTCAGATCTCCACTCCCCCATTTTCAAGTACCTTCCCCTGTTACCACCCACAAACGGTACATTCTGTCAATCAAATTAGCAGCCCCTCGCTGTTTTGCGAGCGCATGATTTCTGACCGCAATGACTGGTTGGCGCATGCGCATTATGACCCATACGCATGCGCAGTTGTGCGAACATCGCTCAGAGCGAACGAGCGGCCGCTTACATGCGGCTCTGATTCACACATGGTCGCAAGCACTGAGCGCTCTCAACCAGGTCGATGGTGGCCCACAGCACATGAGCACGACGGAGTCGGCTCCGTTGCGCGGATGCGCGAGACCCGGCTAGCGACGGCAATCCGTCGCTCCGGGTCTCGCACCAAAGGGGGCGAGCTGTCGATTTTGAGTGACAGCTCGCCCCGTTTGGTGGGCGGGCCGGGGGGTGGCTGCCCAAATGGAGGCATTCCCATGAGAACGCCTGCCGTTTGGGGGCGGCCCCACTGACATCACGAATGATGTCAGTGGAGAGATTCCGGCTCTGTTAGAGCAAAATCTCTGGGGCTTGCGACCACGAGACCCTACCACAAGGGTCTTGTCGCAAGCCCGATGGTCTTGACCATCGCAACCATCATCATGGCCGCTCGCAATAGCTGTGGGTGGTCACCCACAGCTATACGAGCGGTCAAGAGGCCGATCCAAAAGAAAAAAGCCCTGCCCTGTTTCAGAGCGAGCGCTCTGTCAGAGTGAGCGGCTCTGAATCAGGCCCTCTGTCCCTTAAAATTACTGCTCCATCTAACAACTCATTTGCAAGTAATGGTATTGGCATTAAGGAGGGCCTGTGCAGAAAAGAGATGAAGGAAGCAATTAGAAAATGAAGACTCCTAGGGCCTGATTCATTAAGGATCGCTATTGTGATCTCAGGGCCTGATTCAGAGCCGGACGCTATTTGCGCTCGCTCGTTCAGAAAAAGGGGCCGGCTATTTAAATTGAGCACTCGCTCTTTGCGGTCTGTTGACGCCTCTATGTCTGAGCGAGCGAACGAAACATGCGCTCGCTATTTTGTAACGACGCCCCCCTGGCCACTCGCATCATACGTCATCTCCGCTATTTATTTGATTAATCGAGTACATCGAAAGGCGTCTGAACTGCTCGCAGTGCTTGTGGTTGGATTTTCCTACCGCAATCATGCGAACAGTGCAGGCTAAGAAACAACCAAGTGACGTGGTCGATGACGCTGCTTTGTTAATCATGCACACCCTTAAAACGTCCGTTTTGACCGTTTGTTACGCCTGCGTTCGGATTACCACTCCCCGTTTTCAAGCACCTTCCCCTGTTACCACCCACAAACGCCTCATCCTGTCACTCAAATTAGCAGGCACTCGCTATTTAGCGAGCGCTCGATTTCCAACCGCAATGACTGGTTGGCGCATGCGCATTACGACCCATACGCATGCGCAGATGTGCGAACATCGCTCGGAGCAAACGAGTGGCCGCTTACGAGCGGCTCTGAATCAGGCCCTCAGCTCCGTAATCGCACGCAGATCTGCTGCGAAAATATGTTAATGAATGCTATCGCAATGCCGTCGCACTGCCAGCTTAGAGACGCCCACTGCCTCCCACTACTGATATCTCACATTCGTAATACCTTGCAAACCTCCATAAACATCGGTAACATCAAGTAGCATCGGCCCCTCATGCAGAATTACAGCAGCCCTGACTTTACTTAGAAATTGCTAACCTCGTTGCACACAGTGAGTACTCATGCTGCGTATGCAATCACAATGGCTAATTTTTGCACACCTACGCAACAGCGTTCAAACGGACAGACACGTCTGCGTTACTCTGATCACCCCCTACACCACCCTCAAACGCCTGTCAATCTCTCTGCGATGGCTCTATGTGGTCAGCTTGATTGCAGATCGCAGTGGTGCCTTCGCCCACACGGACGCATGCGCAGTACGCGTCAATCGGCCAACTGCAAGCGATCTTGCAGTTGCGACCCTTAATGAATCAGGCACCTAGAACAGATAACCGTCAGAATACACATACATACTGTATTTTAAAGGTACTATTTAAATATCAACTAAATCTAGTATTTTTAAAAAAAAAAAAAAAAACATGTTAATTATTTATACAAAAGTATAATGCACATTGGGCCTGATTCAGACCCACTCGCGAGCGGCTGTCCGCTCGCAAGTGGGTCGATGTTATGGACTGAGCATGCGCACGACGGAGGGAGCTCCGTCGTGCGCATGCGCCAGACGCGACGAGCGAAGGAAAGTCCTTCGCTCGTTGTGTCCGATCAAAGGGGGCGTGCTGTCAATGTTGATTGACAGCACGCCCCCTTTGGTAGGCGTTCCGGGGGCGTGCCTCCCTGACGGGGGCGTTCCCACGGGAACGCCACCCGTCAAAAGCCGGCCCACTGACATCACTAGTGATGTCAGTGGGAGTGATTTTGGCTCTGATAGAGCCAAAATCACTCCGGAGCTTGCGGTTGAAAACCTCTACCGCAGGCTCCGGCTCGCAATTTCGATGGTCGCGATGGTCACGACCATCGCGGCCATCAAAATGCACGCTCGTATAGCCTGTGGGTGGTGACCCACAGCTATACGAGCGTCCAGGAGGACGCTCCATTTTCATGGAGCCCGGCCCTCATTCAGAGCGTGCGCTCTGGTCAGAGCGTGCGCTCTGGTCAGAGCGTACGGCTCTGAATGAGGGCCATAATTCACAAAAACAAGCATGAAATCATAAACAGATATCTAGTTTTTATGATACATCTGAAAGTAATGTACCAGTCCATACAAAACTGGGATTTCCTGTGTATAAGATCTTGCAGATCATGTCTGCTTTTTTTGGTCAAGACTTGTTTATTAAGTAAGGGCTGTAAGCGTTTAACTGTATCACTTTTCCACAAAGTTTTCTTGAGTACTCAGTATACATACTGTAACTGTTTTCATTAGTTGTGTGAACTCATTTTGCATACCATTGGGACAAACAAAACACTTTCTTTGGGATTGCAAATTCTTATGCTGTCAGTGTATAACACTTATCTAAAGCATTAGATGGAGAGATTGTGATATCTGTGATGTTCAAAATTGTCAGAAGTACATAGAATGCATATTTAGTTTACTAATAGGCTGATGTGGAGCCATTACAGTATTTAATACTGTCCAGTTCCACATGATCCTTTTTTGTTATACTTAAAAAAAAAATAGCAAAGGTCCCACAGAGTAGAATTTACTGTGACCCTGTTCACATACAGCGGTCTATTCATTATGTTAATTATCGGGGCCTGATAATTAACATACAAACTCGACGCAAGTGCCAGAGGAATTCATCATTGGGAACATCTCCTTTATGCCACGTATCTACTAGACGATATATTGTTATCATTCATCGTCCACAATATCGTCCAGTGGATATGCCATCAACAACCAGCAATGCGCGCTCCCGCTGGTCGTTGATGACATCTTTCATCGCCTTACTTGCAGGGCAACCTGACGATATAGTCAGGTTCTGCAAGTACGGGTATGAGGTAGGGTGCTGGCACTGAACGATATCGTTCAATGTGGGTGCTCAATATCATTGATGACATTGAGCACATCCACTGCCGGAGAAACACTAGACAATATCGCTCATGGAGCATATCATCTAGTGGATATGCGGAATTATAGAGAAGTAATCTCTTTGGCTATTTCTCCATGATGAAAAGCCAAATATATAACAGAGGGGGATATTGCTTAAGCATAAGGATCCCATTTAGCAGATTTAAATAGTGGATTTGGACATCACGGCAAAGTCTGCTCGTTCTACATAATGGGACGAACCTTGAATTGCTCACAGGTATTCTAAGGCATAAACATATTATGTTTTTTTCCAGCAGAATACATTTTAAATTAAACATTTCACTAAACCATGTTAACAATTGGTGCCTGCTTAATCAATTAAAAACAATATACTTATTGAATTAAATCATTACAAGTAATTCCAAGAAAAATAAAGATTATATTACACGTTTCTTATGTGTGTGCTATTTATGTGACGCTATTCCTCATAAAACCTATTTAATGTCGATTTTGAGCCTCTTCTATTCCTGCTGTCTTGGTTGAAAATTATGTCATATCTCCAAAAATACATTTAAAGATAAATATGTTCATATTTACCATTTTGACAGGATATCACTTAGTGAGCTTCCATTGAAACACCTCAACCAAATCTAGCAGACCTACACCTCCAACCATGCCTGCAAGGGGGTAATGTCACACTATTCTTCCACCACAGAAGCGTTGCCCACTCATGTTAGCCTGGGAAGCAGACACAGGAGAACCCCTCAAAGAGGAGGAGGCTTGGGATGAAATCCTCACCAGAATCTATGAATGTTTAATTAGCATTGCTAGAAAAGGAACATTCCTACATAGGTATCTGGTCATCCCTGAGCACCTTCAAATGATTTGCCCTGCTACTGTACATTCATTTTTTGGGGGGTAATAATGAAGTCTTTACCAGGCTAACCATACACTTGTCTATGGGCAATATGTTTCTGTGTGCTTCCACACCTCTCATGGGGCCTGATTCAGACCCGGTCGCGAGCGCTGAGCGCTCGCAACTCGGTCAATGGTGGCCCACAGCGCATGCGCACGACGGAGCCGGCTCCGTCGTGCTCATGTGCGAGACTCGGCTAGCGACGGGCACTCCGTCGCTCCGGGTCTAGCACCAAAGGGGGCGAGCTGTCGATGTTGAGTGACAGCTCACCCCCTTTGGTGGGTGGGCCGGGGGGTGGCTGCCCAAACGGAGGCTTTCCCATGAGAACGCCTGCCAAGTGATGTCAGTGGAGAGCTTCCGGCTCTATGGGGCTCTCTGGGGCTTGCGATGAATGAGACCCTACCACAAGGGTCTCGTCGCAAGCCCGATGGTCGCGATCATCTTGACCATCGCGACCATCATCATGGCCACTCGCTATAGCTGTGGGTGGTCACCCACAGCTATGCGAGCGGCCAAGAGGCCGCTCCAAAAATAAAAAAGCCCAGCCCTGATTCAGAGCGAGCGGCTCAGAATCAGGCCCATTGTGTGCTAATTGCTCGTAGTTAGAAAAATAAGTAACCTTTATCCTATACTGTGTGAGGTTATAAACCTATTTGGTTCATGGCCAGGATGGACTACATATTTCACCAATCTCCCCAAAAATTAGGTTTGTCATTTTCATAAAATATGGGATCAGTAGTCTACTACTATTAGATGTTCGGCCTCTCCCAACTCATTTCTTTCCTTAATTTTCTTCCTGACTCTTTCCCACCGCCTTTGCTCTGCTCCCTCCCTAACCCGTATATACAGTACACCTCACCTGTACCTCTTGAATATTCATCTTTTATAAATATCCCCTTACTACTTTCTTCTCCTTATCATTATACACATTGCTCTTCACTGTAGAACCACACTGTTTGCATTTGTTTGCAGCATTTATCATGAAATACAGTATTATGGCATTTATTAACTAATATTAATATGGAGGAAAACGTTTTGCTTCCATACATGTCCCAACCCCTTTGTTAAGAATGACAAGTCCCACTCGTCATCCGCATGTACAGAAAAAGTACGGACAAAAAGTGGGACTTGTCACCTGCTGCATGGGGGGGCTAAATATATATATATATATATATATATATAGATATATATATATATATGTGTTTTTTACCATCCCCACTGATCCAGATGACCGGTGGGGACATGAAGGCAGCCAATAAGGACATCTTGGAAGTGCCTTCGGCATGCATATATTTGCTGATGGCACTGTAATGTGAAAACATAAAACCATTGGGATACGGACCTTAATTTCCTCTATGTCCCCCATCATGTAACATAGAAAGATAGTAACACCATCATTTGAAATAGGGGAGTCCCCTCTTTCGATCTATGTGTCCCATATAAATGTATGCCTTGTGATCAAAGTGTTCGTCAGACATTAACTCCAACACTACAGAAAAGTCATGGATTCCAGGGATGCGAGAAGGTCTCCCCCCAACGTGGCATCCAAAACAGTCCGCGGCATCCACATTTAAAAGAGAGGGATCTCCCCATTCAAATTTTGTTGCCTCCAACTAGATATTCTATGGTGATCACACTTGAACGCCGGACAATGTTACTCTGCGCTTCTAAAACATGTTTTGTGTATATGGGGGAAGGTCCCTATGTGCCCTCTCACACCATAATGACACTAGCAACTGTGTGGCTACCCATATTTGAAAGAGGGAAGTCCACTCTTTGATATTACGTGGCCCACTAGTTGCTATTATCTGGGGATTCCCATTTAATATTACCCTGCTCTATGAAAAACACATATTTTCTGTATATGTGTGGGTGTGAACACAACATGCTCTATCACACCCATAATTACTCCCGTCTTTCAAATTATGTGACCCCTTAGCAGCTATTGTCTAGTGATCACCAGACAATGTCGCCCAAGGCTACATTCATAGATGGGGAAAGGCACATTGCGCCCACACATACATGGAAGCACCCTGCCTTGAAAGAGAAGAGTCTACTCTTTCAAACAATGCGTCCCCTTAGTAGTTATTGTCTGGTGATCTTCCCCATATTGTGTCATATATAAAAGGGGTCCCCTCATTTAATGCGGTAGGTCATCTATTTTAAAAAATGGTAGTCCTTGTTGGGCTATCATATTATTCCTACATATACAGTAGTCTGGGTACACAAGGAGTCTGATTCACAGTTGCAAGTTACTCTCATTGTTGCTGCGTATTTGGACGCAGCAATGATAAGAAAATATTATAATGCTGCAGGAGACGTCGGAGGACAAAAGATGCCCCCTGACAGCATCGCAGATCCAAGTACTGCGTATGAAGATGCAGCATCGGATCACCATCGCTACAATTGACTTACTTAGAATGACCACCGGAACTGCTCAGCCGGGGTCAGGAAATCTGCGTTGGAAGACAGAAACCCGGGCCTTGCCACTCCCAGAAAAAAAGTACAACACACCTCCATTTTCAGGAATGCTAGTCGACCTTGCCCACTCTCCACCCCAAACGGCCGCAGTATGTCAATCATGCTAATGTTTTGGGGCACTGCGAGCGTTAAGTGCAGATTCTGCGCATGTACAGATCTCTAATAATTGGACTTGTACGCAAATCATCGGGTTTGCGTACAAGTCTGAATCAGGCCCAATATACATTTGTGAGATTATCTGAGAATTTTATGACCTCACAGAAGATTGTATAATGTGTATGCATGTACAATCTCCATGGTATAACGCCGGATGCCCGCACATATAATTACCCATATACCATCCAAACGGTGCAGCACTCCAATGGCTTCCAATAAAGTATAGAAACGGTGGCTTAAATTAACGTTTTTAGTGCCAAGTTTAATAGTGCGGCACTTTCATCAGAAACTTGGCACAGAAATGTTAATTTAAGCCACCGTTTCTATACTTTATTGGAAGCCAGGAGTGCTGCACTGCTTGGATGGTATATATATATATATATATATATATAAAAAAAACAAATTCCGATAGCCGGCACTCCTGTGCTGAAACGGGATATATTGCGCCCGATGTCCTCCTTTTACCTCCCTTGGCAGGGGGATAAATGTGAATATAATAGCAGACAGGCGGCATTCTCGACGGCTTAATGATGCAACAACACCGTAAGATGAATCAACGTTTCAATGCTTACTGCATCTTTGTCAGGATTAGGGGTGAGCGGGTTCGGATTTCTGAAATCCGAACCCCCCCGAGCCCCCCCGATCCGAGTCCGATCCGAGTCAGGCTCTACTTTTCCCGCCTGACTCGGATTCTGAAATCGAGGCAAAACGTCATCATCCCGCCTTCCGAGTCTCGCGGGTTTGGATCCTATATAAGGTACCCGCGTCGGCGCCATTTTCTCACTCGGCTGTGGACAGTGAAGAGGGAGGGTGGGAGTTAGGGCTGGCTGGGCTGTGTAGTGTAGTGTAGTGCAGAGTAGTGTTGTGCTGTGCTGCTGTTGTCCATAGGGGCTGTGCCCACTACTTCAAAGTCCATAGGGGCTGGCTGTGTTGTGCTGTGCTGCTGTTGTTAATAGGGGCTGTGTCCACTACTTCAAAGTCCATAGGGGCTGGCTGGACTGTGTTGTGCAGTCAGTTGTCCATAGGGGCTGTGTCCACTCCAAAGTCCTGTGCAGTGTCCCAGTCCTAAAGGGGTGCTGTAGTGTTGTCCAGGGGGAGCTCTGTCCATCAGGGGTGCTCCCCCCAAGTGCTAAAAAAAAAATATTTTTTCTGTGTTTGTGAATTGTGTGCGCAGTAGCCGCACGTGTATCAACAAAGTAGTGCCAAGCGTGCGCCTGTGTCATAAGTAAAGGGCCGGCTGGCTTGACCGTTAAAGGGTGCTGTAACCCCCAAAGTACACTCCAAACCAAATAAAAAAATATTTTCTGTGTTTGTGAATTGTGTGCGCAGTATCCGCACATGCATCAACAAAGTAGTGCCAAGCGTGCGCCTGTGTCATAAGTAAAGGGCTGGCTGGCTTGACCGTTAAAGGGTGCTGTAACCCCCAAAGTACACTCCAAACCAAATAAAAAAATTTTTTCTGTGTTTGTGAATTGTGTGCGCTGTAGCCGCACGTGCATCATCAAAGTAGTGCCAAGCGTGCGCCTGTGTCATAAGTAAAGGGCCGGCTGGCTTGACCGTTAAAGGGTGCTGTAACCCCCAAAGTACACTCCAAACCAAATAAAAAAAAATTTTCTGTGTTTGTGAATTGTGTGCGCAGTAGCCGCACGTGCATCATCAAAGTAGTGCCAAGCGTGCGCCTGTGTCATAAGTAAAGGGCCGGCTGTCTTGACCGTTAAAGGGTGCTGTAACCCCCAAAGTACACTCCAAACCAAATAAAAAAATATTTTCTGTATTTGTGAATTGTGTGCGCAGTAGCCGCACGTGCATCAACAAAGTAGTGCCAAGCGTGCGCCTGTGTCATAAGTAAAGGGCCGGCTGGCTTGACCGTTAAAGGGTGCTGTAACCCCCAAAGTACACTCCAAACCAAATAAAAAAAAAAATTCTGTGTTTGTGAATTGTGTGCGCAGTAGCCGCACGTGCATCAACAAAGTAGTGCCAAGCGTGCGCCTGTGTCATAAGTAAAGGGCCGCCTGGCTTGACCGTTAAAGGGTGCTGTAACCCCCAAAGTACACTCCAGTCCAAACCAAATAAAAAAATATTTTCTGCATTTGTGAATTGTGTGCGCAGTAGCCGCACGTGTATCAACAAAGTAGTGCCAAGCGTGCGCCTGTGTCCCATAAGTAAAGGGCCGGCTGGCTCATTTCTTAAAGGGTGGTGTAACCCACAAAGTGCACTAGTCTCCAACAAAAATAAAAAATTATTTTCTGTGTTTGTGTGCGCCTTAGCCGCACGTATATATCAATATAACGTAAATGGAGGACCAAACTTTCTCCGATAAAAATAAAATAGGGAAAGATCAAGAACCACTTCCTCCTAGTTCTGAAGCTGCTGCCACTAGTCATGACATAGACGATAACATGCCATCAACGTCGTCTGCCAAGGCCGATGCCCAATGTCATAGTAGAGGGCACATACAATCCCAAATGACAAAGTTCAGGAAAATGACCTTGAAAAAAACATTTAAATCATCTGAAGAGAAACGTAAACTTGCCAATAAGCCATTTACGACACGGAGTGGCAAGGAACGGCTAAGGTCTTTCCCTATGTTCATGACTAGTGGTTCAGCTTCACATGATGATGGAAGCCCTCCTCCCGCTAAAAAAATCAAACGAGTTAAGCTGGCAAAAGCACAGCGAAGAACTGTGCGTTCTAAGAAGATATCACAAATCCCCAAGGAGAGTCCAAGTGTGGTGGCGGTTGCGATGCCTGACCTTCCCAGCACTGGACGGGAAGAGGTGGCTTTTTCCACCATTTGCACGCCCCCTGCAAGTGCTGAAAGGAGCACCCACAGTCCACTTGCTGATATGCAAATTGAAGATGTCACTGTTGAAGTACAACATGATGAGGATACTGGTGTAGCTGGCACTGAGGAGGAAGTTGGCGAGGAGGATTCTGATGGTGATGTGGTTTGTTTAAATCAGGCTCCGGGGGAGACAGTTGTTGTCCGTGGGATGAAAAAGCCCATCACGGTCATGCCTGGGCAGAAGACCAAACATTCCACCTCTTTGGTCTGGCAATATTTCTATCCAAATCCGGACAACAACTGTCTTGCCATATGTACCATATGTAAAGGTGAAATAAGTAGGGGTAGGGACGTTAACCACCTAGGAACATCCTCCCTTATACGGCACCTGCAGCGCGTTCATATAAAGTTACTGTCAAGTTCAGAAACTTTGGCTCAGACCGTAAGCAGTCCAGGGTCACCTAAATCCCTTTTTCCTGTTTTATCCAAGGAATCGGAGGATGAGGACGACATCTTGCCTCCGTAGAACCAGTTTGTGCAGGGACACATTAATTGCCGGCTTGTTTTGTGGGGGCCCAAACGAACCAATCATTTCAGCCACAGTCATGTGGCAGACCCTGGCGCTGAAATGATTGGTTTGTTAAGTGTGCATGTCCTATTTATACAACATAAGGGTGGGTGGGAGGGCCCAAGGACAATTCCATCTTGCACCTCTTTTTTTCTTTGCAGTATGTACTGTTTGGGGCCTAGTTTTTCAAACTGCCATCCTGTCTGCCACTGCAGTGTCACTCCTAGATGGGCCACGTGTTTGTGCCGCCCACTCGTGTCGCTTAGCATAGTCATCCAGCTACCTCGGTGCAACCTTTTGGCCATAAAAACAATATTGTGAGGTGTGAGGTGTTCAGAATAGACTGGAAATGAGTGGAAATGAAGGTTATTGAGGTTAATAATAGCATAGGAGCAGAAAAACCCACAAATTCTGTGATTTTAGCTGTTTTTATGCTTTTTTTTAAAAAAAATACAGATCCAAAACACAAAACCCAGAACCCAAAACACGGAAGGGTGGTTTTGGCAAAACCAATCCAGATCCAAAACACGAAGAAAGATCCAGATCCAAAACCAAAACACAAAACACGAAAAGTGGCCGGTGCACACCCCTAGTCAGGATATAAATATATATGATTGCGTCTCAGAATAAGTCTCCATGTGTGGCTATAGGGAGCCTTGTGTGATAAAGAGTGGGAGCAGAGAGAGAAGCAGACTGTGTATGAGGAATTCAGTACATTGTCTAAAGAGGAGCAAAGAAAGTCAGAGAGCAAGTGAGACATTTGAAGGAGTTGTGGAGAACTACATGTACCAGCCATTGAAGGGCCAGGTTAGCCTGTGTGTGTAATGTGCTGTGGAGATAATGCCAACTGACATTCACAAGTGATAAGCTGGAGGGAGAGAAGTTGGATGTGTGCAGGAGGAAAAAAATGAAGATATATAGGGGCCTATTCATCATAACTAAAACAACGATGGAGGTAATTAGGTTTAGAACTTGCATGTAGTTCTACCTAATTACCGGAGGAACTCATCATTCCTCCTCTCCATAACTATCTACTGTATTTCGAAAAGCTGTCATTTTTGCGATGACAGCTTTTCAGTTATCCCTGCCTAGTCCTACCTTACCGCAGCTGTAATCAGTGCTGTGCATGCGCTGTTACATCCGTACAACCAGCACATGCGCAGCACTGCCTACAGCTGCGGTAATTCTGTGTGCCCACCCCACCCTCCCCTCCATTCACCTTCCCCCCCATCCCCGACTTACCTGCCCGCTGCAGCCACCTCCGGCTTCGTCTGCTGTTCTGACACTGTGTTCTCCAGGCAGAACACAGCAAAGTTTAGAAAGAAAAAAAAATATTTTTTTTTTCTAAACTTTAATGTGTTCTGCCTGGAGAACACAAGTCAGAACAGCCACCGGAGCCAGAGATTTTTTAAATGACTCCCTGGTGAGTGCCCTTTTTTCATAATTCTTCATATATGGATTCCTGTTTTTTGGATCTCTAAGGAGCACCACCCTGTTGACTGTCTTTTATTGTGTGTGCGAACACCGGTACAAATCTTATTATAAGAGAAGGTATGGCGCCAGGGGCGTCTTAAGAGAGGAAGGGGCCCGTGTGCACTCCCCGTGCAGGGCCCCCTCCTCTCTCCCCGGTGGCCGGCAGCCGACTGACGCAGCTAACCATCCACCGGAGCCTTAGTAGACTCCGGGCACTAGAGTGTGCTCGGAGTCTACTGCGCATGCGCAGAATTCTGTAAAATGGTCGCGGCGGCCATTTTTCTGGCGTTCTGCAGTTGTGCAGTAGACTCCGGGCACACTCTAGTGCCCGGAGTCTACTGCGCATGCGCAGAAACATTTTCAGGTGTTCTGAGCAGCGCAGACACCCGACATGGGACCACGGACAGGTAAGTCTAAAATAATATGGGTGCAGTGTGTGCGGTGCGGGGCCCCCCTGGACCCGGGGGCCCGTGTGCCCCGCACACACTGCACCCATTATAGATACGCCACTGTATGGCGCTCAAATCATTCCAACCAGGAATTACTGCTGCATGTATGCACCACTGTTTTCCCAACCGACTGTTACAAAGCCTGCATGGGAAGGGACCCCTTCTCAAGTATTGCCCACACCCAAGGAAGTTAGCCCTGAGGTAATGGGAGGTGTATTACCACAAATGCACCTTGCACCATCCTGAGCACTGAAGGTAAGTTACATTAGTATTCAGATACCATTGTTCTCCTGTTGCTTTGTGTGGCCAAAAGAGGAGTTGGGGGCAAAGCTATAGTGTATATGCAAGTTAATGAGAATTATCATTACTCTCTCTCTTCTGCACGTCAAAAACCTCTGCTGCTTCTCACTCACATCTCCATTTTTGGAGTTTTGAAAAAATGGAGCCACGCTATCTGTATTTCTATAAATAATTACAGACAATGCATTTTTGTTTTTGCATATTATCCCAAATAATTTCAGCTCACACTGAGCTACCATAATGTAATTTACAATGGCAATAGAAATATCAAATGAAACATGGATCATCGTATGAGAAATTAGTTTATGACAACTGCTACTGTATTATTAAAATGATGCTTCTAGGATTGCCATAATTATGCATACCTCTTTGTCAGGATGGTGCACCCTGGCTTTCCTACAACTGGGCATCAGTAGATGAATTGCAAAATTGGCAAGTCAACCAAAGCCCTCAACTACCTGGCACTCAGTGTTATTTAAATTATGGCACATAGCTAAAAACTAACGTGGCTGAGCAAGAACACGCACCACGGTTTTTATTTGGCATTGCAATGGTTATGAAAACAACTGTTTGTTAAATTACAATTTAGAACTTTTACACATATGAATATTTAAATCTTCCTCACATTACAAAGATTATGTAGAGACTTCTAAAATGATCTTTCTTAAAATATATAATGTGTGTGTGTCTATATAGTGCCTGTATTAGTCACGGCTTAATTCATATTTTTTACAATGACAAATGATGCTAACTCAACTTTTACCTTATCTTCAAATGTGAGAATATTTGTACAATTGAGATCCTGCAAAAACAATACTTCCAGTACAAGTTCCTAATAGAACTCTCTTATGCTTCATTGCAGAAAAGTGAAAATATTTCCCAATTTGTGGTTAACCATAATAACACTATGGTCAATTCAAACTGCTCATCCCAATAAAGACATTCTGAGAACAATGTACTTTCTATTATGCCTGCAATCCAAAGTGCATTGGTCTGCAACTTCCCCTGTTGCCAGTGATTAATAACCCATACGCGGGAAGAGTCCACAAAGGAAAGTGCCAAGAGTAGCAGGTGCAGAAGGCTTTATATTATTATGACTGCTACAAGCTAATTCAGCAGTGTCAGCTCTAACAGTTATATTTGATGATAAAATATTACCAGGGTTGAAATTGATGTTCTTTGCTGCCTTTAAAAGGAAGCCTTCCCAATGTCATGCGGAACAACATGATGTGGAATGATGCCTGTTATGCACTAGATTACTGAAATCGTTTGTAGAGCATAAACTAATAGAAAATGTGTTACTAAACATTTTATTATTATAAGCAAAGCTAAAACATGGCTATCATGAGTAATGCAGTAATTAATGCATGTGCTTTATCAAACAAGCTGCATCTAAGTATTAAGACTAATGTTTCCTCTAAATAGAGCAATCTGGAAATAAAAGTCAGAGTTTTGATTTAATGAGGAACGCAAACCTGCTGTTCAGTACAACCCTGACTGATGGATTTTAGCCCAGCACTATTATTTATAGTAAAAAAATGAGAGAGGATCATGTATTTTAAATAAAATAAAATAACAATTTAAGTAATTTTTGTATTTCTAAATAAACGGCTGTTATCGTGGCCCCTTAGTAAGTGCTATGCTATCATGGCTCGTTTTATTACATTTTCTTTTAAATGGAAAGGAAAAAAAAACAAGGATGCTGTAAGTTTCAGGGTCACATGCGCTGGTGAGAGGATCAGGCCCTCATTATCCCGTATTCTTTATACCCTTGACACGTTGAAGGACATACAAAAATTCTGCCCCTCCACAGCCACCATCAGCATCAAGAGGTTCCTCCTGCCTGCATTAGTGCATTCCATCTGTGGGCAATACAGTCTCCACAGTATCCCCGGAAGAATACGCTCACAACAGCAGGCAAGACCAGACCAGCCATAGGGAAAGCAGTAGAGTAAACAATTTAAAATCATTAATCAGGCACTATCAACCTGGATTGGGTCAATCTATCCAACAATTTCATGAAACAAGCGCAAACATTGTATTTCAAATTGAACTACCACAGCTATTTTCCCACATTACCCTCTTTACCCTTAATATCAATTTGTCTAATACCCTTTTATTCATCCATTATATACACAAGACTTTTTCCACAATTGATATACAAATACTATTCATTATAAGACCTTGTGGCACTCTTGTACTTGTTAGTAACTATTAGTTACATTTCCATTGGGTACCACTGAGCCAGAGAAAGTAAGATTGTAAGAGTTTATGGAATGTATTATTAAATCAGGACAGTGTCACCCCAGTAAATACATGGATGCTTATATCCCTAAATGGCCCCTATTTAAAAAGAAAATAATATTAGTAATAAGTTAACGTGATAATGGGCTACTTGATTTATAATGGGAACCCACTCCAAGCATTGTCCGTTTTCAAAGTGAAATGCAGAATAAACAGGCAAAATAGCTGCAAAAGTCTAATGCCATTGTAATAACTACAGGTTTAGCAGCAGCAGAAGGAGTTGAGGAGAACTATTAGAGACATGTATAATTGTTATCCATTCTGCTCTGTTTCCTGTTACTGTCCACTGCGCCTCGCGCACATCCCTATTTCTGCCACTCAGGGGGCATGCCCAATACTACCTGTGCCACTGGGCTGCCTTTAGGCTCAGCCCTGTACTATTTAGATTCCGTGCGCATACAAATGCAGAGCTCCCCCCAACTTCCCAACACCCCCCCCCTTCATGGGTGGAACGGCTCGACAGTACTTGAAAGACGGGACTGTCCCACCAAAAGTCGGACAGTAGGGGGGCTAGCACTTACATAAAAAAAAAAAGAGATGAATCCATCCAAACTGGCATGCACACATACTTGGCAGGCTGCAGAGGTTGCAGAGCATATTTCTTTCCTCACCCCCTCCATATGGATTCCCCACAAGGCTGAGTATGGTATTGGACAGTTTATAGTGTTATGTGTGGAGGACTGGCTATGTATTTATATGGTGATATGATTTGTAGTCTTGTTCTCAGTGATAATACTGTATGTGTGCTCTGCAATTTACTAAACTTACCTGTTGTAGTAGTAAGCATGTACTATAATAGGGGTAGGCAATGTGTGACACTCCAGGTGCTGTGAAACTACTACAAAAGCAAAACTGTGGCATGCCATGCTGGGATATGTAGTTCCACAGCAGTTGGAGTGCCACACATTGCCTACCCCTGTACTATTAATTTGCAATTTCTCAATTTGTTATAAAAGGCCTGGTGTATTGTGGTACAATACAATTAATCTTAGAGATCAATTCAATTATATAGAAACGCCAGCTGAACTGACCCCCCTTGCAGCCAATCGCAGCCCAAATGCGCCCTGGACCCATGGATTTTTGTATGTAGACCTATGGGGCTGCAAATAAAATCTACACTTACTTGTGGGCGAGATCTTATCGTGCTTAATTTAATTGACCCCTTAGAGTTTGATGTTAAAATTTATGGGTAATTTGCGGTGTGATTGCGTTAGGTGTATTGTGGTTTAATATGAGCACAATATATAATAATCTGGGCTGGACAAAACAACACCATGTCTGGATTGTGTTTTGTGATTAGGTAAATTTAATGGAGATATGATTGTATCTGAAATTATGACTAGTTAATGGTTAGTTAATGGAGTTCTGTTTCCTGTACTTATTACGAATTGTAATCTGTATCTTAAGTATACTGTATGTAAGGTGAACTACAGAAAAGTATGGATAATTACTTGCTTCATTTAATGTTTGCAAGAGGGTTTTATGAGAAAGTTATTCTCTCTAACACAGCACACATCTCCCTTATTCTCCACAAGGACTGTGCAGAGATGGAGGTTTATGCAGATACACTGTGAGCATAAGGCAGTGACAAACGCAGGATCAGGGGCGTATCTACCCATTGGCCAGGATGGCACTTGCCAGGGGTGCCGGTCAAAGGGGGAGCACCGTCCAGCAGTGCCACAAGCAGCCAATAGGTGGACTACCCCGCTAGTCCCCCAGGCACCAAGTGTAGGGCAGACTGCAGTGAGAGTGGTCTGCCCTACACAGTATACAAACACACAGCCACCAGCGGTGGCTGTCTGTTTGTTATAGCAGCCAGCCAATAAGAGTCAGACAGACTCTCATTGTCTGCTACATCCACGGAGGGAGCCGGCAGAAGCTCACTCATGAGCTCCGTCTTCCAGCTCCCCCCCGTAGCAGGTGATGGGAGAGACATCATGACATCTCTCCCATCCCATAGTGCAGAGCAAGAGCGGGCCCAGAGGAGTGGACAGCAGCGGTCGTCGGCAGGAGCGGGGATCAGGTAAGTTGCTTTTTTTTCTTTTCTGGCACAGCACAGTGGGGGAGTGTGGCTACTAGGGGGCACTGAAAAGGGGGTGGCCGCTACTGGGGGCATGTTATGGGGGGGATGGATGCTGCAGGGGGCACTGTATTGTGGGGGCCGCTACTGGGGCCACATTATGGGTGGGATGGCCGCTACTGGGGGCACTGTATAGGGGGGACTACTACTGGGGGCACTGTATAGGAGGACTACTACTGGGGGCACTGTATAGGGGGACTACTACTGGGGGCACTGTATAGGGGGACTATTACTGGGGGCAATGCATAAGGGGTACTATTACTGGGGGTACTGCATAGGGTGGACTACTACTGGGGGCACTGTATAGTGGGACTACTACTGGGGGCACTGCATAAGGTGGACTACTACTGGAGGCACTGTATAGGCGGACTACTACTGGGGGCACTGCATAGGGGGGACTACTACTGGGGGGGGCACTACCTGAAATGATGGGGGGAGGGGGGCGCCAGTCCATTACCTTGCCAGGGGAGCTCGGATCCCTAGATACACCGCTGTGCAGGATTTCTAGAGGGGGGTTTCCAAATGCTTGATTTTAGAGCGAGTGTGGTCAGTCCATGAATAGGGCATAATTAGCACTCATCCAGCTTTAATATGTTACAAAGTGTATTGTGTGTCATAGTTCCAGCATTTACAGAACCAGCGATCACAGTAAGCCATTAGATGCGGCAGTAGGATCATCCTGCCTGAGCTGAATGTTTTTATGTCAGATGTGAGCACCATTCCAGAGCACTGGGGCAAATCCATTGTCTGGGGGAGCAGCAGAATAACCTAGCACTGCCCTGGACATATATCTACATATCGGTCTCTTTATGTACTGGATAGTGTATGATTATGCAGTATTAATAGTAAACCCTATAGATGGTCTATAGCAGTGCACCCCTAACAGTGTATGTTTTCCACATCTTCTAGTTGGTGCACAGGTGTATTTATTACTGGCTGACACATTTTAAAAGATCAACAGGTGGTGCTAATTATTTCATTTGTGATACTGAGAACAACATGCAGCACTAGTAACATTCTATTATATTACTATTTCTATTGTGGTCATGGTGTTGGCTGGGGAGGGGGGTTTCCAGGCAGACGGAAACCCCCCTGCGTTTGCCTATGTAAGGGGGCACCACGTTGGGAACTGGTGAGGTCTGCTGTATAGAAATTTAAACTTAAAATATGGAGTTCTGCAGCAAAGTGTGTCCATTGGTAGTTTAAGGTGTAAAATATTTTAATAAGTTAAGAGAATAACCCTCTTTTCACAAAAGTGCAGCATACAGCTTCTTCTCCTTTTCACATGCACAATAGATTTACCCTCCCACCCAGGGCCGCCATCAGGTAGGTACAGGTGTTTCTAATGTACGGGGCCTGGGATCACAGCCAGCTGCCACGATCATCAGTGCACTGCAGGACCCCATGTCAGATGCTGACAGAGATCAGCGGCAGCTGCAGAACCAAATTCAAATGCAGGAATGGAAGCAGTGTTTCCTTGGACCACCTTTCATAGGAGGCTTCATCCTTTTTTCTTCTCCTCCACCAAATTAATGCTTCAATTGTACCATGCCTGTCATACTGCTGCTTCCACGCTAATAGAGGCATGCATGCAGAATTTTCCCATGTGTGCCTCTCCAAATTTTTATCTGACTAGACTCCCTCTCCAAGTGTGCCTCTGCCCCCATTCTCCCCAAAAGTTTATGTGACCCCCATCCTTCCCCAAGTGTTCACCTGTCCCATCCCTCCCTAAGTTTGCCTCTGACCCCTCTAACCAAGTGTGCTTCTGAACCCCCCTCCAAGAGTGTTCCTCTGACCCCCCTCCCCAGGTGTGTCCCTGTACCCTCCTTCCTAAGTGTGCCTCTGACTCCCTCCCCCCAACTGTGCCTCTGACTCCAAGTGTGCCTGTGGCTAACCACTCCCTAGGGGTGCCGAGAGGGGGGAATGGATACTGATTACACAAGCCCGGACTTGTTGTAGGGGTCCAGTGGGGGTTGAGTCAGCTGCTGAGAGGACATTGTTGAGGGGGGCAAATGTTGTAGCACCATAGTATTTTTTAAAGTTTTGTGTTTGGGGGGGGTGCGGCCACACCTCTCCAATTTGGCCACACACCCCAGGGTCTTGTTAGCTCTCGATGGCTCTGTGCCTCCCCATATGTTCCTCTGACCCCCTCCCCCCTTCACCCTTCCCTTTCTTCTGCCTCCAGCCCCAACTGTTTCTTTGACTCCCCTTCCCACAGCTGGTACCAATAAGAAGTAACTTGGACAAACAGAGGCAAGACCATGTTCATTGCCACAAAGCTGATTGTAAAGATGGCAGGAAAGCACAATTTATTTATTTAATAAATCATTTGGACTTTTTCTCACTTCAAAGGGTTATCGTCATCTACAACCCTGCTTTCGCCCACAATAACTCCTGAAGGTTACACTTTACAGATTTGCTGCCTACGCAGCAACAATATAGCAGGACACATCATGCCATGCATGGAGCAAGGTGTGCGCCAGCGAGCAGATGCGGGCACTGCGTTCGCACCCGTGCCTCCATAGGATTGCATGGTGCAATCGCAGTGCGCGCCATAGCATACCGTAGCATATGCTGCGGGTAATCGCATGGCGCAATGCGTGTGCACGTTTGTAACGTGATCAGCAGAAACCTCAGAAGAATAATACCTAAACATTTGGAAAATAAATAAATAGCTTTATTCCTTCAATAAACAACTTTTGTGTAGTCTTTAAAAAAAATATTTATGTGTTTAGTAGTATTACGTAAGGCATTTCATATAGCTGAAGTGGATTAGGCTGGGTCAGTGTGCTTTATTCAGCATTTCTGTCAGTGAAAGGGTGTTTTTGTGTGGCCGGGCAGATCTTACAGTGGATGTTTTGTTCAGGGTGGAGTTAGGGGTGTGGGTTAGGTCTTATATCGCTGTGTAGTTAGACTTTCTATCTCTTTTTGCTTTCCTCCCTACAACCTTATTTTAGTTGTTGGTTTTATTGTGAGAGTGGGAAAGAATAGTAGCCGTGGCTGCAGAGCTGGTGCAAGGTTTCTAGCCTCCCAAGGTAAATCTTCAGCCCACTGCCCCCCGCCCATTTTATTTTATTTGTTTATGTTCTGCAGCAGAGACCAGCAGACCCCTCTGTCTTGCATAACTGTGTAAATAGAAAGTATTAATTTTATATACAATGATTTGTGTGAATTGTTTGTGATTTAATAAAACATTTTTATGAATGGATCCCTAGTGACGTCATGACGTCTCCCCCATAGATCCATGGAGCCGGAGCTCACTCCTGAGTTCCGGCTCCAGCAGAGAGCACTATGGGAGGGATGTCATGACGTCTCTTCCATAGATCCGTGGTGGAGCTGCGGTCGGACCGGACGGCAGCGGACGCCGGAGCGGGGCCTAAGGTAAGTATTGTGTTTGTATTTCAATTGTATTTTTTCTTTTTCAGAAGGGAGGCATGGGGGCATAGCTATAAGGGGGCATTGCTGTAAGGGGGCATTACTACTGGGGGCATGGCTATAGGGGGGATTACTACTGGAGGCATGGCTATAGGGGGGCATGGCTATAGGGGGGCATTACTACTGGGGGCATGGCTATAGGGGGATTACTATAGGGGCATGGCTATAGGGAATTACTACTGGGGCACGACTATAAGGGGGCATTAATATAGGGGGTTTTACTACTGTAGGCACAACTATAGGGGCAGTACTAATGGGGGCATTACAACTGTGGGCACTACTATAGGGGGCATTACTACTTTGGGTACTACTATAGGGGGCACTACTATAGGGGGCATTACTACTGTGGGCACTACTATTGGGGGCATTACCAATGGGAGCACTACTATAGGGGACTTTACCAATGGGGCCATTAACACTGTGGGCATTACCAATGGGGGCATTACCACTGCAGGCACTACTAATGAGGGCACTGCATGGGGGCACCACTACCGGGGCCATTGTGTAAGGGGCACCACTGCTGTGAGCATTCTATAAGGGGCACCACTACTGTGGGCATTGTATTAGGGGCACTACTACTGTGGGCACTGTGTATAAGGGGCACTAATTTGGGCATTGTGTAAAAGGGGCACCACTTTGTGTCATAACATGAATAAGGCACTAATGTGTGGCGTAATTTGAATTGGGGATACTGTATTATAAAGGGAATTACTGTGTGTGGCATAATGTGTTATAAAGGGGATTACAGCGTGTGGCATAAATGTGTTATAAAGGGCACTACTGCGTGTGGCATAATGTGTTATAAAGGGCATTACTGTGTGTGGCATAATGTGTTATACAGGGCATTACTGCATGTGGCATAATGGGTTATAAAGGCCATTACTGTGTGTGGCATAATGTGTTATAAAGGGCATTACTGCATGTGGCATAATGTGTTTATAAAGGGCATTACTCTGTAAGGCACATTACTGCACATGGCAATTATTCGCCACGAGAGGAGAGCTTGGGGGAAGCCCAGTACCTTCATAAGTGCTGGGCACGCCCCACAGTGTGATGAATTGGGGGTGTTCCGCAAGGACGCGCACCCTTTCTGGAAGCACGTGCGCTTTCAGCGTGCGCAGAGGAACGCCATCTAAAAAAGTTATTTTTTTGGGTGGGTGGGAGCGCAACTGTGAACTTTTGCCCTGAGCTCCACAACGTCTAGAACCGGCCCTGTATGGAGTGTATGAGATTTTGATTCTCACAGTACAGTACCTGGCTGCTCCTCATCTTATTTTCCAAAGTGGTGGAGGAATGAGGAGATATGGAGAGGTGTGAGCCCGGCCGTCCAAGGGGTGGGCGCCGACGCATGTAAACAGCACATGTCACAGCGCTGACAACTAAGGCAGATGCAGCAGGCTAGCTGAGAACTGTCACTGGCAGTGACCAGTGCAATGAGAGCATATGAAGTGACAGTGGCGGCGATTACACCCGTGGCTACCTCCAGCTCAGTGTGAAAGAAGGGTGTCTCTATCAGAGACATCCTTCACTCGTTAGTTTGGCGTTCTCAGCGCCACTCTCCAGAGGCCGGCGCCCTATACGACTGCCTAAAGCTGCTTAATGATGGCGCCGGCCCTGCGTAGCTGTCTTTGGGTAGTTATCATGGTGTTCTTCCCGCCAATACATGGCTTAGGCTGATTTTTACCCCAATGGGTTCAGCGGCACCATCGGTCAAGGTGTAGGAGTTGTTGGCGATGGGCTGGCAGTTGGTCCCCATCATATTCTGGGCAAACATTGTTAAATAATTTGCCTGATTAGTGGATAATCAGCTGATCGCCTAGCTAATTGAACAGTGTTTTGCCGCGACCCAGCAGTAATTATCAGTCTAATGGACATGCAGAAATCCAATTATTTGTCGTCTGCATCTGGCAGTATAAGTGCTGCTACATCCGGTCACCCACCCAACATTTCCCCTTTTCCTTCACAGGGGAGGAATGGGGAAATGTCTCCTCCTCAGGGGATGAATGCAGATATCGAGGCCTATACACTGACATATCTCACAATATAAGGCCACAGTATCTGATGTTTTCAGCTCATCAGATAAAATATCTGTCGGTCATTCTTTGCCACCAGACCTGTTTCTAAATAAAGCTGCCCCTTTTTTTGGGTTCCATGTTGCATTTCTGCATACACCGAGTCAGAGGCTGGGGGGAGAAGACTGAGGGGGTGGGGTATTGCCTATATCATCTGTACTAGGCGTCACAGTTTCTAATGGCGGCCCTTGTCCCACCCGCCGACCACATGAAATTCAGATAGATTATACATATACATTTACATGCACATACTACACAACACACAGAGTAATTATACATACTGTAGTTATGAAACATGCAATGTTGATTATGTGTTAATATGTGTTAATACCATCTATATGTTAATATATATTACGAAAGATTGATTGAAAATATAGTTTGCGCTATTTTGCACAAATATGGTAAACTGATTATTCTTTGCAAGTGGTATGTATAATATTAATAATATTAGTTTCACTATTATAGAGAAGCCATTCAGTGTTATAACAAAGAGAAATAACACAGCTCCACCCTTTTCTATTGTCATATACTAGTTATCTCATGGCGTCTACCTGTTTCTGTCCTAGCGTAAAACCGCTGCATATGCTGACAATGCAGAGCTAGATGCATCTTGAGATAAGGCCTACTGTATAACATGCATCTCTTATTTAGGCACATTTTATGCCTCGTTTTGTGAAAAAAATGTGTCTAACACTACATCATGGAACAATATTTTTCAACGATATGAACGATAACGATATATCATTCAACGATATATTGTTCATATCGTTCTGTGTGTATGCAATGAACGACCAATGATGCACGCTCCCGCTGGACGATAATGATATCGACCATCGTCCATGCATGCCGGCCAACCTGGACGATATCGTTACCTCTCCATAAGGGTCTGCGATCGTTAATCGTGGGTCATTGGTGGTTTTTTGGTGTGTGAATGACCAATATCGTGCATCCAACACAGCAGGATTTTTAAAGGGAGATCGTTCAGAGATATTGTTATCGCTGACGATCGTTCTGTGGGTCTCATTCAGACCCGCTCGCGAGCACAGGATGCTCGCAAGCGGGTCGATGGTACCCAAATGTGCATGCGCACGACGGAGGGAGCTCCGTCGTGCGCATGCGAGAGACCTGGAGAGCGACAGCCAAGCTGTCGCTCCGGGTCTCGGACCAAAGGGGATGTGCTGTCGATGGTGATTGACAGCACGCCCCCTTTGGTGGGCGTGCCGGGGGCGTGGCTGCCAGACGGAGGCATTCCCATGGGAACGCCTACCGTCTGGGTCCGGCCCCACTGACATCACTAGTGATGTCAGTGGGAGTGATTTTGGCTCTGATAGAGCCAAAATCACTCCAGGGCTTGCGGCAGCGAGACCCTACCGCAGGGTCTCGTCGCAAGCCCGATGGTCGCGATGGTCTTGACCATCGCGACCATCATCATGGACGCTCGCATAAGCTGTGGGTGGTAACCCACAGCTATGCGAGTATCCAAAAGGCCGCTCCAAATTTAAATAGGACGGCCCTGATTCAGAGCGAGCGCTCTGGTCAGAGCGTCCGGCTCTGAATCAGGGCCTGTGTGTACCCAGCATTAGATTTCTAGCAACCAATGATATTTCTCAACAAACCTGGAAAAAGGCAAGTTATTTTGTGATATCATAAATCTGACTCTGTACTAGTACAAGGCCCAGCATATCAAGCCAGGAAGATCATGGTTTTGCTGATAAGTGCAGCAATGTGCTTGGAATTTCACCCACATGTAAACACAAGATTATGTGCAATTTATTTGAAACAATGGCCCTCATTCAGAGCCGTACGCTCTGAGCAGAGCGCACGCTCTGCATGAGGGCCGGGCTCCATTTTCATGGAGCGTCCTCCTGGACGCTCGTATAGCTGTGGGTCACCACCCACAGGCTATACGAGCGTGCATTTTGATGGCCGCGATGGTCGTGACCATCGCGACCATCGAAATTGCGAGCCGGAGCCTGCGGTTGAGGTTTTCAACCGCAAGCTCCGGAGTGATTTTGGCTCTATCAGAGCCAAAATCACTCCCACTGACATCACTAGTGATGTCAGTGGGCCGGCTTCTGACGGGAGGCGTTCCCGTGGGAACGCCCCCGTCAGGGAGGCACGCCCCCGGCACGCCCACCAAAGGGGGCGTGCTGTCAATCAACATTGACAGCACGCCCCCTTTGATCGGACACAACGAGCGAAGGAAAGTCCTTCGCTCGTCGTGTCTGGCGCATGCGCACGACGGAGCTCCCTCCGTCGTGCGCATGCTCAGTGCAGACCATCGACCCACTTGCGAGCGGACAGCCGCTCGCGAGTGGGTCTGAATCAGGCCCAATGTTTTTTAGGGACAATTCTGTTATTCTTGTTATTCAAACATTAACAATCAATTACGTAAGCTATGTGGCTGCATATTTTGCAGACAGTGAATTACTCTTAATGCCAGGAAGACTAGTGCAATAGTCCAAGCTCTTTAAAGCTTTGAAGCAGTTTCAATCCACTCACTACCTCACAACCTCACAATTTACAGAAAACCTATAATTCAGGATTCTCCGTTTATTCTCAGAAATCTGAATCTTCGAATTTTACTGTAGGTGACCCCAGAGTTTTCCATAGCTAACTAGTACCATATATTAAGCTCAGCGGCAATGTAATGCACGTTACCTGGAAAAGAATGTGTTTACTAATATAATCTTCTCCAGTTCCATTATTAGTGGAGAAAACCATTTTAAAAGATGGATGTAGAGCATCAATCTACAAAAAGAAGATGAAAGTTTTAAGCTTACATTTTATGAAACATATGCCTTTACATCAGATGTCTACTTAATCTACTTCATTAAATAAGTCAGTTAAGTATTCTTGGATTTTGCACTTTTACTTACCTGTACCAATGGCGGAAGTTGCTCCAGCACTGTACCACAGATCGTACGTAAGTCAGACAATTCTTTTACAGAACTATAATCATCAGGGATGATCAAAGGCAGAGAATCACTCATTGCATCATACACTGCTGACAGGTCCTGCATACATTTTGAAGCACTGTAATGAAAATTACAACAAATGATACATTGGAATCTCAGCTTTGTGAAATTTAGGGTATATGAAATTATATTGGCATACATTTATACTTTGAAAACTGTTAATACCAATATTGTAACACCCACCAAGCAGATATACAGTATATATATATATATATATATATATATATATATATATATATATATATATAAAGACATGTATTTAAATAGACCTGTAAAAGAAAATAAAGATATAAAACCTTTGATATATTGTATACAAAATAAGAATCATAGATTTGATTTTAATGATAAATTGAATAAGGGGAGTGGATGAAGATGTTATGTAACAATTTTCTGAAAAATTACTTTTTTATTAATGGATGAAGGTGTTATGACCTAGGGATCATAGTGACAATGTTATTTTAAATGTTGGTTGTTATTTACGGAGTGTTTGAGAGCTATATATATATATATATATATATATATATATATATATATATATATAGTGTATATATACAGGGGCGTATTTAGAGAGGAGGGGGCCCATGTTCACTCACCATCCGGGGCCCCCTCCTGTCCCTCCAGCGGCCGCAGCATACTGACACATTCAGTAGACTCAAGGCACTAGTCTGAGCCTGGAGTCTACTGTGCATGTGCAGTATGGCCATGCAATTTTCCCGGCGATTTCCCTACTGCGCATGCGCAGACTGCCGGGAGAGTGGCCGCTGCAGCTACTTTCCAGGAGTTCTGTGTAGCGCCTCTCCAGCCGGCGTGGGACATTGGAGAGGTTAGTATTTGGAAGTATGTGTGTAGGGTGTGCAGTGTGGGCCTGTGTGCCCCGCACACCTTGCACCCATTATAGATACTATGTATCAAGCTTTTTTCATAAAATTATGTAGAAACTGCAGTTTCTGCATAATTTTATGAATTGTTATGTACTTAGGGCCTGATTCAGACCCGCTCACGAGCGCTGAGTGCTCACAAGCGGGTCGATGTTGGCCCAGTGCGCATGTGCACGATCGAGGCGGCTCCGTCATGCGCATGCGCGGGACCCGGATAGCAACGGGCAAGCCGTCGCTCCGGGTCTCACTACAAAGGGGGCGTGCTGTCAATGGTGAGTGACAGCACGCCCCCTTTGGTGGGCGTGCCGGGGGCGTGGCTGCCCAGACGGAGGCGTTCCCATGGGAACAAGTGATGTCAGTGGGAGTGCTCTCGGCTCTGATAGAGCCGAAAGCGCTCCAGGGCTTGCGGCAACGAGACCCTACCACAAGGGTCTCGTCGCAAGCCCGATGGTCGCGATGGTCTTGACCATCGCGACCATCTTCCTGGCCGCTCGCTATAGCTGTGGGTGGTCACCCACAGCTATACGAGCGGCCAGGAGACCGCTCTAAAAATGAAGAAGGACGGCCCTGATTCAGAGCGAGCGCTCTGACAGAGCGTCCGGCTCTGAATCAGGGCCTTATTTCACAATGCAGGAAATTGCACAGAAGACTCCGGCTGAATGCTAATTAGCACTATAGATCACAGTCCCTTTTATTATCAATGGGGACTATGATCTCACCCCTATGTACCAAACTCCAAAAAGCTAATGGATTTTGTCCCTGGTAGTTTACACCATCTTCCGAAGGGTGAACTGCTTTAAACCTATGGAGGCTTACGAGCATGAGACAGATCATCTGATCCCTCTTTCACAGCTTCCGGCCAGCGGCAGATGCTAACACTGTGTGCTTGCATAGTGTCAGCTTCCCCCGGAGTAGACTGCCACAAAACACTAGGGATATAACACGCAGGGACAACGGTTACCGCAACCGACGACCCTGTGAGTTTACCTTGGTACATAGCGGGGATATTTTCATTAAAAGTGAAAATATCCGCCACGATACGGAACCATAATAATCACGGCAGTTCCAAGATTATTATTAAATAGGCCCCTAAATATCTCAGTTAGTTTCTTCTGAACGTAACATAATACTTTCAAATGATTCACGAATTTCAATGTATCAAATAAAATAGGATTTCCTTTAATATTTTGCAAGACTTACATAGAAAAATAGGAACAAACTTACAATGTCTTAGGAGTATTTATGTGAGGAACTAGGCCTAATCACTAGAATGTATGTTGGTATAATTGTCATTAGAAAGGAATCCACAATACTGTATTTGAGTTGTGACGATTAAACAAGTATTCGTTTTGAAAATTAAGACAATATCTGGGTCTGAGGACCTAAAATACAGTAGCTTCTTTTAACATTGTTTAAGTAAGACCTTTAAAAATTGTTGAAGTGAGAACATGTAACTTGCATCTGATAACATTGAAACTGTATTCTCACATTTGCTGTGTGCCCTGAATAAAAAAACTGTGATTAAGATTATGAAGTTTCTTCTGATACACTTTATTAAGAGGTGGCCTCCAGGTGTCTAACGATATCTTTCAACAGAGCCGTAACTAGACTTTTTGGTGCCCTGTGCCAGAAATATCATTGCCCCCCCCACCTATTTTTCAAATAGAGACATAACGCAACCAAAAAAGGGGCCATGGCCTCATGGGGAAGGGACAGGGAAGAGATAGGGGAGGCCAGGAGATGCTGCGGATAAAATAAGAGGAAGCAACAAATAAGAATGATAACAAACAGAAAATTGACTGGCCTGAACAGCGCCCCCTGTCCTGCCGTGCCCTGTTCCACGGCACCACCCTAGTTACGGCCCTGCCTTTCAACAATCAATGTATTTATTTCTACCAATATGGGTGGGCACTGCTATTAGACAGTCTTAGGTAGTCGCCATGGTTTAAGGCAGCGCTAAAATGCTGAAGGAGAGAATAAACATTTCTACCTCCTTTGTGTCTTATACTAAGCACTGGCCCCTGGCTTTGAGGGTCAGAAGCCAGTAGCTTCTTATCTGTGTGGTTGCCAACTGCTGTTTCTCCATTTTAATGAGGCTTTGAGCTATGTTGTCACTGCCCAGAGTTATATTTCAGGGTCTGCAGAAAATCAGATGCCACCACACCTCCACTTCCTCCCATCTTCTAAGAAATGAGTAAGGGTGGTGACTCAGACACTAAGGAACCTACGCCAGCCACATCGCCAACATTGATGTTCCCTTTACAAAACAAGCATTTAATAATACTATCTTGCCAAAAGATGGATAAAAAAATGTCTAAAGTATGTCAATTATTAGCATTAGTTTTAAATCTCCATGTGAAATGATATGAGACTATGGTCTAACGACCCCATATTTTATCAACTTTGAGCAAGTGATGTCTATGCTGCGAATCTGTAGCAAATTTCTCCAATCAGTAGTGGAACTAATCACTTTGTCAGCAGACCAGATAAAATGTTAACATCCAACTTAATCTCATTGGGGCTGATGCAGATGTGGTAGTAAAATTTGCATACATTACTCAAGAGAATTGTGTGTACTTTCATGCATATGCGGTGCTGCAGGGATACGCACATCTCCACCTATGTACATGGTTTACTCTAGGTCATCATCATTGTGTACTAGCATTTTCCCTAGGTGCCAAAGGAGCACATCTTAACAGGTGTATATATGCTTCAGTGCTAGTCTGCTTGGACCACATGTCAGGTTGCGGCCTAGGATCTGCCGTTACTCACCTCAGCGCCGGCTTCCCCTGACCTCTTGAGCGTTCAGACGCCAGGTGCGGCGGTAAGTGACGTGCTGAGGATTATACCTAGGGTCTGCTAGAACATCTATGTGCTTGCTCCATGATTTGGTTCCTGCGGTTACCGCCATGACAGTCTACATCACCTGATTATCCCTTTACCCAATGGTAGCATTGGTTGCTGTCAGCTGACACTATCCTCCAATGGACTGCTCCCTTAGGGTATTTAGCCGGCAGGGGAGTCTTAAGAGAGGAGGGGGCCCGTGTGCACTCACCGTGCGGGGCACCCTCCTCTCTCCCTGGTGGCTGGCAGCCGACTGACGCGACTGGCCAGCCACCAGAGCCTTGGTAGACTGCGGGCACTAGAGCATGCTCCGGAGTCTACTAGGCATGCGCAGAATGCCGGTAAATGGCCACGGCGGCCATTTTCCAGTGTTCTACGCATGCGCAGTAGACTCAGGGCACACTCTAGTGCCCGGAGTCTACTGCGCATGCACAGAACACCGGGAAAATGGCCGCAGTGGCCATTTCCCGGTGTTCTGAGCAGCGCTGAGACCCGACGATGGACCATGGACAGGTAAGTTTTTTTTTAAAAAATGGGTGCAGTGTGTGCCGTGTGGGCCCTCCTGCCCTCCCGGGGGTCCGTGTGTCCCGCACACACTGCACCCATTATAGATACGCCACTGTTAGCCGGACTCCAGACAACAGGAAGTTGCCTGTACCTAGTTGTTACTTCCAGTGTATACTAGCTGTTACAGCATTCCAGGTGCCAAGCTCTTTTCTTCCAGCAATACTCTCCTAGCGTTTACCCACAGTGTGGGTGCGTACTCAGTACATCATCCGAGTACTATCTCCTTGTGTCATCATCCAGTGCTAGTTCTGCATCTGGAACCACAGTGTATGTACTCAGTACGTCATCTGAGTACAATCTCCTACAGTCATCCTCCTGTGCTAGTTCTGCGTCTGGAACCACAGTGTATGTACTCACTATGTTATCCAAGTACAATCTCCTAGTACCATTCTCCTGTGCCAGTTCTGCATCTGAAGCTTCAGTGTGTGTACTTTGTACATCATCCAAGTACAATCTCCTAGTGCCATTCTCCTGTGCCAGCCCTGCGTCTGGATCAACAGGGTGTGTAGCCAGTACATCACCCAAGTGCAAAACTTCCAGTATCATTCTTCTGTGCTTTCCCTGTGATAGTGTTCTTCCATTTCCCACTTGTGTCAGATACCTGACCAAAGGGCCGTGACCTGCTTGCTGGGTGCAGCTTAAACCCAAGGTGAACACCTCCCAGTAAGTTAGACTCAGCGCCTTTGGTCAGGTCTAGCCAACATCCAGTACTTGTGGATGAGGAAGGCATATATCCAGGCCCCTCGTCTCAGATTATTTTCTCAACCTGTGTCTACGTCTTCCAATCCCTCAACAGAGGGCCATCATAGCATGAACGTGACACCACATTTGCATAAACATATCCTTACAGAACTCCACCTCTTCTGTCATTAGTGTAGATGCGTTTAGAGTGCATTTGGCTCTGCTCTCCTGTAGTTGCATATGCTCATTCTCTGAGTAAGCACAGTGTGAATTCACATTAGATTTGCTAGGCAAGCTGGCAAACGTTCAATTCGGCATTAGCCTCAATGTTTCCCTTATTAACTGATGTAGGTAAGCTCTAAGGGCCTCATTCAGAGGAGGTCGGATAATGCAAGCGGTCGCTCAGAAACTGGGCGGCCGCTTGCAATCCTGACTGCCCGCCTCTGTTTCGGTCGTTAGGCTGTGGGTTTACACCCACAGCTTTAACGACCGCTAGGGTGACCATCGGGGCTTACGACGAGACCCTAGGGTAGGGTCTCACTTGTCGTAAGCCCCGGAGAGCATCTGGCTCTGTCAGAGCCGGAAGCTCTCCACTGACATCACTAGTGATGTCAGTGGGGCCTCCCCCAAACGGTAGACGTTCCCATGGGAACGCCTCCGTTTTGGCTGCCACCCCCACGGCCCCGCCTTCCAAACGGGGCGAGCTGTACTTCAACATCGACAGCTCGCCCCCTTTGGAAGGAGACCCGCTATGACCGGCGCTGTCAGTCGTAGCAGGTCTCACGCATGCGCACGAAGGGGCCGGCTCCCTCGTGCGCATGCGCACTTGACAAACATCGAGGCGGCCGTGCGGTCGTAGACCGTACGGCCGCCTCTGAATGAAGGCCTAAGGGGGTCATTCAGACCCGTTCGTGAGCAAAGGACGCTCACAAATGGCTCGATGTTGCCCCACTGCGCATGCGCACGACGGAGGGAGCTCCGTCGTGCGCATGCGTCACACCCGGACTGCGACAGCCAAGCTGTCGCTCCGGGTCTCGCACCAAAGGGGGCGTGCTGTCGATGTTGATTGACAGCACGCCCCCTTTTGGTAGGCGTGCCGGGGGCGTGCCTGCCAGACGGAGGCGTTCCCATGGGAACGCCTACCGTCTGACATCACTAGTGATGTCAGTGGGAGTGATTTTGGCTCTGATAGAGCCAAAACCACTCCAGGGCTTGCGGCAGCGAGACCCTACCGCAGGGTCTCTGTCGCAAGCCCGATGGTCACGATGGTCAAGACCATCGCAACCGTCATCATGGACGCTCACTATAGCTGTGGGTGGTAACCCACAGCTATGCGAGCGTCCATGAGGACGCTCCAAAAAAAGGTAGGAGGGCCCTGATTCAGAGCGAGCGCTCTGGTCAGAGCGTTCAGCTCTGAATCAGGCCCTAAATCTCCACAAGAACAGCTATACAGTTTTCTCTTGATAAATACATGAAACCAGATTTTACATAACGATAAACAATGTGTCAGCATGTAATCTTTTCAAATTAGATGGTAGATGTTTTAAAACACATGAAACAAATAAATGCAGCGCAGGGAGAAACAAGCACTTCCAGCTAAATGCAGGCTGAGTGGCCATCATGTCTTTTGTATTTCACCTGCATGACATTGAGATTTCTTTTTACAGGAAAAAGATAATTAATCAAAATTCAAGGGTACAGCGGGCACTGATACTGATATTTTACCTTGTCAGCAGATGGCCGCAGAGATTCACCTTTCATCTAAAATGACTGTTCTTTTATTTATTTTTATTTTATTTTTATTTTATTTTTTTGGGGGGGAGGGGTTCACAGATGGCATCAAAAGTCATTCACCAACCAGGTGCATTTGATGTGGCTAAGTGCACTTATATGAGCAGAAATAGCCATGTGTCTCCTCTCAATTCTGATTATTCTAGGATATAAATGAAGCTTGCACAAGTGGTATTTTAGGTGTGGAAAGAAGTGTTGAAATTAGTGAAACGTGGCACTGAAGTGGAAGTACAGGACTTTTTTAAAGGTCCATTTTGTGTTTCTTATTAACATTTTGACTAGTATGATGGATTGAACTGTGGGCCTGATTCAGAGCCGGACGCTCTGACCAGAGCGCTCGCTCTGAATCAGTGCCCTCTACCTAAAAACGGAGCGGCCTCCTGGCCGCTCGCATAGCTGTGGGTGACCACCCACAGCTTATGCGAGCGGCCAAAAAGATGGTCACGATGGTCAAGACCATTGCGACCATCGGGCTTGCGACGAGACCCTGTGGTAGGGTCTCGCTGCCGCAAGCCCAGGTGTGCTTTTGGCTCTATCAGAGCCAATAGCACTCCCACTGACATCACTAGTGATGTCAGTGGGGCCGGCTCCAGACGGAAGGCGTTCCCATGGCAATGCCTCCGTCAGGGCAGCAACGCCCCCGGCACGCCCACCACAGTCACCATCAACAGCACGCCCCCTTTGGCGCGAGACCGTCGCTATGCAGGTCTCGCACATGCACACGACGGAGCTCCCTCCGTCGTGCGCATGCGCATTAGGGCACCATTGACCCGCTTGCGAGTGGGTCTGAATTAGGCCCTGTGTCCATGTGCTATGGTCACCTACTCATTATTTGATAATCTTCCTGCAAATTGGTCCACACAGCAAAATATTTATTTTTCACTAAATAAATCTGGCGTGATTTAGATAAAAGCACAACTCCTGTATAGCAGTAAAAATACATTTATATTGATGCAGTGCAACATATTTGCTGCAAGTCACCTTTTCATGCTGCACAAATGGACGTGCGTCCAACTCCAAATCAAGCTCACAATGATTAGGGCATTCATATATGTAAACATATTAGCAGTCCCATTTTCTATACTGTAATGTGAGGGGGCGTCGGAGTCCCTCTCCGCACAGGGCGTGGAAACACCTGGAGCAGGCCCTCTGTAAGGGGCATGGATAATACTATACAAAAGGTGTCATTTCGGTATGTAGTCAAAATTTAGACAGTTAAAACATAGACAATAATAAAGTTGGCACTAAAAATTGACTGACAAAATTTTGACAGACGTTCTGGACCCGGCTAACTAGTTCCAACAGAAAGTCTGTGTAGGCTTCGGCTTAGGCAAACTGGCTGTGGGCTGCGACTATCGCGACCTTTGGACGCAGCACTTGGATCGCAGATGTATAAAGGAGACATCTATTTCCTACAGACACCTCCAGCTGCATTTCCATTTGAGTTGTACGGTATTGCACAGCCGCTTCCCTGTGACTGTGCAATACTGTCCACATCAGCATCAGGTACTAAGACACCAAGGCCAGTCCAACTGCAAACAAATTCGCAATGGCTGACTAGGAGATGCCCAAAAAATACGCCTGCCTTTTTGTAGCCACACCCGTTACCACAACCAAACAGTCTCTACCTTTTTGCCACTATGGGCCTGATTCAGACCCACTCGCGAGCGGCTGTCCGCTCGCAAGTGGGTCGATGTTCTGCACTGAGCATGCGCACGACGGAGGGAGCTCCGTCGTGCGCATGCGCCAGACGCGACGAGCGAAGGACTTTCCTTCGCTCGTAGTGTCTCTTCAAAGGGGGCGTGCTGTCGATGTTGACTGACAGCACGCCCCCTTTGGTGGGCGTGCCGGGGGCGTGCCTCCCTGACGGGGGCGTTCCCACGGGAACGCCTCCCGTCAGAAGCCGGCCCACTGACATCACTAGTGATGTCAGTGGGAGTGATTTTGGCTCTGATAGAGCCAAAATCACTCCGAGCCTTGTGGTTGAAAAACTCAACCACAGGCTTTTGTACGCAGTTTCGATGGTCGCGATGGTCACGACCATCGCGGCCATCAAACTGCACGCTCGTATAGGCTGTGGGTGGTGACCCACAGCTATACGAGCGTCCAGGAGGACGCTCCATAGTTATGGAGGATGGCCCTCATTCAGAGCGTGCGCTCTGCTCAGAGCGTACAGCTCTGAATGAGGGCCTATATGCGCAGTTGCAAAAAAACGCTCCACTGCATTCAATATTAACATTGCGTCCACCTCTTAATTAGGCCCTTAGTCTGTTTATAATAGCACATAGCAATAGTTTTAAAGGAATATCTGTTATTAATGGTATTACGTATCACTATCAGTGCATGTCATCAAGAGGTCAGACCTCATGTAAAGATGTATATATTACTGGCTGACACATTTTAGAAGTTGTCCAGGAGATGTATTTTTTCAATTGTGATAGATGGAAATCTGGAAAGCATGCACTGTTATGCATCATGTTTGTATTAAAATAATAATAAATCAAAGTTTACCCTTATAGGGGTTTATTCATCACCACTTAATTTCTACAAAAGCAGGTGAAAATTTAAATTTTCACCTGCAATTGTAGAAATTAAGTATTAGGGCCATTCATCAAGAAGATAAAGCAGGAGCTATCACAGATATCTCCTACTTACCTTCCTTTTGCGGAATGGCCCACTGTCCCCATACACTAGTATGGGGGCAGAATTCATCAAGCTCACGGCCCGCAACCCGCTCCTTCCCTATTCGAAGGTGTCCCAGCTTGCGAAAAGGGATGCTTTCCGATCCCTCCGCCCCTGTCCAGCTCCTTCAGCCGAACGTCATGGGTCTTGTGCACGTGCGTGACCTGTAGATCATGCAGGTGCACTTGTCTCACTGCCCTGAAAGGAGCAGTGAAGCCGCTCGCGGAGACAGCTGATATCCGGATCAGCTGTCTCCGCGACGGAGCAATGATGAATTAGCATGTTTATTATTCAGAGCCTAATAATTAACATAATGAATAGACCCAATAGTGTTTTTGTATTTATATACATGGTTATTGGTTTAGTTATGAAAAATAACACTATATTATTATTTTTTATGTAACCTAAATGTAATAATTTGTCAATAGAATAGATCAGGATTTATGCCATATGTGAAATCCTATTGTTATTTTTTATACCAAAACCCATTTTACAGGTTGTGCTAGAGAAATGTTACTTAGAAGCTGATTGGTTGGTACTCTCCACTTTATCTCTCTCCAGGATTTGATAAGGGCTTACCACAATGGGAATGGTTTCACACCCGGAGCTATTCAATTAATCTGCATTCTTTCCCCACTGTAAAACAAGGGTTAATGCGAACTAATCCATAGATTCCGCTCAAAGTGCTTGTATCCATGGGTTTCCCCGCATGTTAAAATGCAGAGTCTGCATTTTAACAAAATACACCCCGTGGGGTTTAGCGTGCGGAGTTCCCACAGCTAATTGAATTGGGCAGCGGGTTTAATTAGCTGTGGGGTAAACCCCCCTAAATATGATAATCTTGATATATTGAGTACAGACTGTAACATACAACAGAATGTTCAATATTCAACTAGTTAGTAGCAGGAAAGCTACACTGAGATGATGAAACACACCCCTGGGATCAGCAAGAGCAACAGCAGCCACATTTATATTTTAAAATGTGGAAAACTGGACCTACAGTATTCTTTTAATTTTTTTTTCCAGCAGCATTGTGAATTTGACAACCAACAAAATCAATTTTAATAATTTCACTTTGAGTTACTCAAGCCCATTGTTTTATTACATAGCAAAAAGAATTACGGTCCTTTGCTGGAGATTCAGGCACTTTGCCAATAGCTACTTTACAGCAATAAAACACATACAAATTAAGGCATCTCATGTGGAAAATTCATTCAACAGACTCAAAAGCCAAATGAATGGTAATTGCTCTGAACACAATGCGGTGGCAATGAAATCAGATTGAATCATACTTTTAAATATACATCTACATTCTGAAGAGCCAAGATAATTATGAATTATGCAAATAAACAAGACAATTCAATGCCATAGCTGTTGTTAGGTAGCAAAGGGGGCATTTGTGTAAAGCTGAGGGTGAGCTCTTAATTCACTACTGATGTTCCATACCTCAGGAACAATTACTGTATCCGTCTTCATCTGATGGGGTCAGAATATAAACTATATAAACAATGACTTAATCAACGCTTTAACAGGGTTCAAATACACCCTTTGCCAACACATGATGAGAACTAAAGCATCAGGGGGCTGACTTTGTGGTCATGAGGCCACACCACCTTTCACGAGTGCATGTGCATGCAAGGAGTGCAGAGGTGGGAGTGACAGGGTGAGTAGGCTCCCTAGGTGACACCAACCCTGCCTAGATACGCCACTGGTATAATGTAAACTTCTTATAAAGATGGAGAGAACAAAAACCTTCAGTGGGTGCATTGTTCTTTAGTTCATGCTGAAAATGTTTAAACTGGCTTTGGCTCCCTATGTGAAATACAGTAGTTTTCATATATGGATAAAACCTAAAGCAAATGCAAAACTAAACAATCTCACACTACTACTACTAATTATTATTATTATTATACTCCACAGTGACTGGTGGTAATTATAAAGGAGTTAAATCTTGCTCTTGACAGGCCAAATACTTTCTTTCATATAGTAACATCATACTTCTGAAATATTATTGGACTAAAGTGAGAATTAACTTGTTTCATTGTCAGAACAATGGGAACAGTTCAGTCTTGTATTTATGCAAAGCCAAATACTGGCCAACTCGATGACTTTATTCTTTTGGTACACAATACTGAAGCTGGTACAATTTCATATCAACATACAAAACTATGAAACAATTTACATTTGATGAAATCCTGTCTAGTACAGTATACAATCCAAGAAAAATCTGTATTATAAACATCAAAATATTAGCATTGTAAAAACTGTGTAGATGCATATTATGGAGTATGCTGCGTGTTCCAGAGCTAATTGTATATTGTATACTAACCAAAAATGATGATGCACATTGCTGATAATAAGAGGGGACTTGTCATTGAAGATATATACTAAAATCTGAGAAGGGAATGTAGTTATGAGACCGGCGGCAATCCCGATGCTGGAAGCCCGACAAGGGACTTATAGGTGTCGAAATACCGACACCTATCTTAATCCCGATGCTGGAATCCAGGAGGACGACAGCCCAAACAAAGAAAAGCCGGGGTGCCTTTAGTGTTAGCCACAGGGGGGGAGGGTTAGGTTAAGGTAGCATAGTGGGGTTAGCGTTAGGTTTTTAGGGGGGGAGTTTAGGGTTAGGCACCACTGGGGGGGGGTTAAGCACTAAGGTGGGAGAGTTAGGTTAGGCACAAAGGGAGGAAACTTAAGTTTAGGCACTAACAGGGAGGGTTAGAGTGCGGGGTGGGGAGGGTTAGGGTTAGGCTACAAAAAGGGAGGGTTAGTGGGATAAGGGGGAGGGTAAGTATACTTACCCAGCCCATGTTGGGATACCAACCATCGGGATGCCACTGTCAGTATTTTGACAGGACGCATCCCGACAGCCGGCATTACATACTGTTTCCCTGAGAAGAATTAAGTGTTAATGTTGTTCATTACAGTCAGCTGCTGGATGCTCCTGTTTCACCTCAATCTCTAACCAGCCATGGCTTCACTGGGGATATTAAATAAGTCTAGCCAGAGAGAATTACCAACTCCCAGTCAGGTGAGTCAGGGATGGCACTTTAGTCTTCTGTCATAGCTTGCCAGGCTGTGGGGTCTGCCTGCTCCCCAAACGCCATATTGCTGAGACCTCTACTAACCTGCCTCTGGCCTCCAGGACTAACTTCTCATTCTCCATACTCAGTGTTATGATCACTCCAGATCAGAATAAATAGCCCTGTCCTTATCATCTCACCTGGACCCAATCGTTTCTGAAGTCAGCCCTGTCTGTGTACATCTACTGGCTCAATCTTTCAATATATTTCAGTTTTAAATCTATCACCTGAAGCGCGGCTGATCGTATAATAAAATAAGCCTTACCAAATTACACAGAATAAATCCCACACTATCAATCTCCACTTAATGGAAAAACAAGATCTTTTTTTTTTTGCCTAGATGTATTCACAAGCGTCTAATACGTATCTTTAGTAAGTGCTGTAAGTTTATATTCACCTTTCTGACACAGCTTTAAATTAAACATGCCGCCCCATGTCTGCTGTGCCTATTATTGAATCTTGAAACCAATGTAATGCTCACCCAGGCATGCATCACTCAGATTGGAAAAGTACAAATGGGTTTATTTCTCTGTAGAGATCCTAATAGCCTCTGAAACAATGTGTACAAGAAATGTTCATCACATGGATTACAGCAGGTATCGCTTGATGTGTATCTATCTAGCAAATATAATTTGTAGGACACCATAAAACATATTGTACAAGAGATCAGAATATAACAATAGACCAAATGGCAGCAAATAATCCTTTGTCTTAAACATATAGAAATATTATATTTATTATATACATAATATTGCTAAAGATAAAGGTTATATACTATGCTTTTGTGTTCAGCCAGTCACTTATTTATACCATCTTCTCTGGTATGATTTAGAATTATTTCATAATAGAAAGAGATATAGTTGATGTTTGTGTATTGTACTATAGACTGTGCATATATGAATTACATAGGGGTTGAGCATAGTGATATTGTACTGTATATTTGTATCCCAGAATGGTAATTGTTCAAAATGGACAAGCTCTTTAAGTCCCTGACCCCCATTGGGCAAAGGAAGTGGGCCTTCTCTGTAACCCCTACTACTTAAAGCTAGGAGCTGGATATGATGATATGTGAAGACAGTCACTGCGGCCCAAAGCACACACACAGACCATCAGGTAGTATTCAATGGAGCTGCATAAAGTAGTTGTATGCCATTCAAGTGTATAGGATTTGATCAAATTAACCCTCTACTGTAAACTGCTGCTGCAGATTAGACATCCAGTGTATAGGTTCCCAGGTTAGGATAATGGGGGAAATCTGGGGAAGAGACACCCTCTCTATTTGCTGTATGGGTAGAGAACAATGAGATGGGGATGTCCAAAAAGGCAATCCCTGTATGAAAACATCCCTGGTCACTGGCAGCACGACTCATTTTGTCACTGTGACATTGCTCAGTGCCGAAGTGTACTTTCAATGATGACAAATCTAAACTGGATATAAATATCACCCGCAAGCAGTTCATAGTGGAGCCGTATTATTCACCATGTACACACACTAGTGCAATTCTGGTGCTTGTTCATACTCTAGCTTCCAGTAATTATATAACAGGACAGGTCTGCCACTTCTACAATAGCTCCTTGATCAGATTTAATTTGAATATGGCATCCCACCAACCTCCTTTGGGGGGCTCCGGATAAGTTCTCATTGTAGTTAGGGAATATGTTTAATAGTTGTACCTTAAACTTTAACACTTTTATTGAGTATAGTTGATTTAATTAGGCAGTTACCTGGAAACTATATTAAAAGTGATAAACCTGCACTATGTCTTAAAGTACAGATGTGTCCACATACATCTATCCTCCGTGCACTACAAGTCGTGCCACACATAACGCTGGAACTCCATGTGACTTGGTAGCGAATAGATAGCACAAGCAGCTTCTGCTGATTAAAAAGATATGCAGCATGCCTATGTTCTGTGTTTGACTGCCGGTGTATCTGCATGCAAAACACTACGTTACAGTGTTACAGCCGCTGACACTAACGTAGCGTTTGCATGCAGATACACCCGCACTCGCTCAAAGGACATATGCATGCTGCATATCATTTTAATCAACAGAAGCTGTTTGTGCTAACTATTTGCATCACTATGCGAATAAGACACATTTGAAGGTAAAAAATCACACAAAAGATGCTAGGCGCTACCGAGTCATGCCATGGCATGGCACGACTAGAAGGGCTGTTTAACGTGCAAGGAAGCTAGATGTATTAGGACACATCTGTATTTGAATGACTGGCATTCCCATTCCCATGCTTGCCCCAGGATACCTAATCTTGGGATAGCACTGAAAAGCCTATCAGATAGGCCAAATCGTCAATATATAATTAACTATTATTCTTAGTAGCTAAAGTTAGCATATCAAGATGTGTTTGGTCTCAGACTGCAACAGGCCCACAAAAGATGGTGGGTCTCGACAAATATATTGTGGCATATCAGTGTTTTACATAGTGGAACTGCAAGATAACCCATTAACCTATTAAGTGAATGACAAGGGAAGTGGCAACAATCCCCGACAGTCCTGGAGTCCTAGCCATTGGGAAAGCAATAAACTATGCCATACAATGAACCAACTAGTAACGTATGATATGCTCCTTTAGCAGATGACACAAGGTTATGTTTGTGCAGTATTGTATTTTCATGCGCTCACACTGGCTTTATAGCTGCAATTTGCAGCTACCTTTCCACAGGTAATTTGTAGGGGTGAGCAGGTTCGGATTTCCAAAATCCAACCCCCCCCCCCTATCCGAGTCTGGAACCGAGTCATGGTTCGACATTTTCCCGCCTGGCTCGGAACTGAAATTGAGGCAAAACGTCATCATCCCGCTGTCGGATTCTCACGGGTTTTGGATTCTATAAAAAGTCCCGCGATGGAGCGTGTGCGTGCAGAGGAAGGGAGCTGGGAGCTAGCGTTGTGTGATATACTGTTTGTTCAGTTGTGTGATACATTACATACTGGGCTGGCTGGCTACTGTGAAGAGGCTGGCTGGCTACTGTTGTCCATACATAGGGGCTGGCTGGCTACTGTTGTCCATATAGGGGCTGGCTGTTTTCCTGTCCATAGGGGCTGGCAGAGGGAGGGAGCTGGGAGCTGTTGGATACTAATAAAAATAATAAACTTAGTAGTACACTACTACTTATAGTTATATACAATACAATACTGGGTTGGCTGGCTACTGTGAAGAGGGAGGGAGCTGTTGCTGATGCTGGCTGGCTGGCTACTGTTGTCCATTCCATATACAATAGGGGCTGGCTGGTTATTGCTGTCCATATAGGGGCTGGCTGTTGTCCTGTCCATAGGGGCTGACTGTAGTGCTGTGTTCAGGGGGTGTTCTCTTCACCTACCACCACCACCAGTGTTAAACAAAACATATATATATATATATATTTTCTGTGTGCGTGCCGTGTTAGCCAGCCGCACCTGTCATTGGCGTAGGTAGGTGCGCAGGGGTGCTGTGCTCCTATGAAAGGGCTGCTGCCCAAAAATACAAATAATTGTTACAGGTGCTGTCCAGTGTGTTGTGGTGTAAGCTGCTGCCCTTCTTATTCTTAAATTACAGGTGCTGTCCTGTGTGTTGTGGTGTAGGCCGCTGCCCTTCTTATTCTTACATTACAGCTGCTGTCCTGTGTGTTGTGGTGGAGGATAACATAGGGGAAGATCAAGAACCATTTCCTCATAGTGCTGAAGCTGCTGCCATTAGTCATGACATAGACAATGGAATGCCATCAACGTCGTCTGCCAAGGCCAATGCCCAATGTCATAATAGAGGGCATGTAAAATCCAAAAAGCCAAAATTCTGTAAAATTATGTAAACTTGCCAATATGCCATTTATGACACAGAGTGGCAAGGAATGGCTAAGGTCCTTCCCTATGTTCATTACTAGTGGTTCAGCAAATTAAACGAGTTAAGCTGGCAAAAGAACAGCAAAGAACTGTGCTTTCTAATTCTAAGAAGATATCACAAATCCCTAAGGAGAGTCCAAGTGTGGCGACGGTTGCGATGCCTGACCTTCCCAACACTGGATGGGAAGAGGTGGCTCCTTCCACCATTTGCATGCCCTCTGCAAGTGCTGGAAGGAGCACCCACAGTCCACTTGCTGCTATTCAAATTGAAGATGTCACTGTTGAAGTACAACAGAATGAGAATATTGGTGTGGCTGGCGCTGAGGAAGAAGTTGATGAGGAGGATTCTGATGGTGATGTGGTTTGTTTAAATCAGGCATCGGGGGAGACAGTTGTTGTCCGTGGGATCACGGTCATGCCTGGGCAGAAGACCAAACATTCCACCTCTTTGGTCTGGATATATTTCAGTCCAAATCCGGACAACTACTGTCTTGCCATATTTTGCGTATGCAAAGGTATAATAAGTAGGCGTAAGGACGTTAACCACCTAGGAACATCCTCCCTTATAAGTCACCAGCAGCGCGTTCATAAAAAGTTACTGCCAAGTTCAGAAACTGTGCCTAAGACCATAAGCAGTCCAGGGACACCTAAATTCCTTTGTCCTGTTGTATCCAAGCGCCAGCAAACTGCACCGTCAACTCCCACTGGCATGACTGACTCCTCTCCTATCCGGGATTCCTCCGGAGGATCCTGCATTGCTACGCCTACTGCTGCCGCTGCTGCTGTTGCTGCTGGGAGTCGTTCATCATCCCAGAGAGGAAGTTGGAACACCACTACTACTTTTACTAAACAACTGACCGTCCAACAGTCCTTTGCGAGAGGATGAAGTAGGACAGCAGTCATCCTGTTGCGAAGCGGATAACTGAGGCCTTGACAGCTATGTTGGTGTTAGACGTGCGTCCGGTATTCGCCATTAGTGCAGTGGGATTTAGACAATTGATGAAGGTAGTGTGTCCCCGGTACCAAATCCCTTCTGGATTCCACTTCACTAGGCAGGCGATACCGAGAATGTACAGAGATGTCAGAAAAAGTGTCCTCAGTGTCCTGAAAAATGCGGTTGTACCCAATGTCCACTTAACCACGGACATGTGGACAAGTGGAACAGGGCAGACTAAGGACTATATGACTGTTAAAAAGCCCACTGGGTAGATGTATCGCCTTACGCAGCAACAACAGCAGCGTCACCAGTTGCAGCATCTCAGAAATACCAGCTCATTCCAAGGCAGTCTACACTGTGTATCACCAGTTTCAGTAAGAGGCTAAGAGGCACACCGCCGACAACCTCTTAGAGAAACTGAGGGAAATCATGGCCCAATGGCTTATCACACTTAGACTCTCCTGGGGATTTGTGATATCTGATAATGCCACCAATGTTGTGCGGGCATTACATCTGGACAAATTCCAGCACGTCCCATGTTTTGCTCACACAATAAATTTGGTGGTGCATAATTTTCTGAAAAACGAAATGGGCGTGGAGGAGACGCTTTGTGGCCCGAAAAATTTCAGACCACTTTTGCCATTCAGCGACTGCATGCAGAAGACTGGAGCACTAGCAAACACTCTTGAACCAGCCCTGCCATCACCTGAAGCAAGAGGTTGTGACGCGGTGGAACTCAACCCTCTATATGCTTCAGAGGATGGAGGAGCAGCAAAAGGCCATTCAAGCCTATACATCCACCTATGACATAGGCAAAGAAGGGGGTATTCACCTGACTCAAGTGCAGTAGAGAATGATTTCCGTGTTGTGCAAGGTTCTCCAGTCCTTTGAACTTGCCACACGTAAAGTCAGTTCAGACACTGCCAGCTTCAGTCAGGTCATTCCCCTCATCAGGCTTTTGCAGAAGAAGCTGAAGAAAGTGAAGGAGGAGCTAATACAGAGTGATTCCAGTCGGTATGTGGGACTTGTGGATGAAGCCCTACATTCGCTTTGCCAGGATTCGAGGGTGGTCAATGTGTTGAAATCAGACCACTACATTTTGGCCACCGTGCTCGATCCTACATTTAAAGCCGATGTGGTGTCTCTCTTTCCAGCGGACACAAGCCTGCAGAGGTGCAAAGACCTGCTGGTGAAAACACTGTCAGCTGAAGCGGAATGTGACACGTCAATAGCTCCTTCATTTTCTCCCGCGACTGGGACTGCCAGGAAACAACTTAGATATCCTAAGCAACCCACTGGCGGTGATGCAGGGCAGGCAGGACCAAGTTTGGACATCTGGTCCGGACTGAAGGACCTGCCAACAATTTCTGACATGTCTACTGTCACTGCATATGATACTGTCACCAATGACAGAATGGTGGAGGATTACATCGGTGACAGCATCCAAGTAGGCATGTCAGACAGTCCATACCTGTACTGGCAGGAAAAAGAGGCAATTTGGAGGCCCCTGTACAAACTGGCTCTATTTTACCTAAGTTGCCCTCCCTCCAGTGTGTACTCCGAAACAGTTTTTAGTGCAGCCGGGAACCTTGTCAGCGAAAGGCGTAGGAGGTTGCTTCCACAAAATGTGGAGAAGATGATGTTCATCAACATGAATTATCAATTCTTCCAGGAAGACCAGCCTCCAGGGGACTAATTAATACTCTGTGAGGATGAGGATGTACACAACACTGAAGAGGGTGAGGAATCGGTGGATGAGGAGGATGAGGATGACATCTTGCCTCTGTAGAGCCAGTTTGTGCAGGGACAGATTAATTGCCAGTTTGTTTTGTGGGGGCCCAAACGAACCAATCATTTCAGCCACAGTCGTGTGGCAGACCCTCTTACACATCTTTTTTTTTGGCATTATGTACTCTTTGGGGGCCTAGTTTTTCAAACTGCCATCCTGTCTGCCACTGCAGTACCACTCCTAGATGGGCCACATGTTTGTGCCACCCACTTGTGTCACTTAGCATAGTCATCCAGCTACCCTGGTGCAACCTTTTGGCTTAAAAACAATATTGTGAGGTGTGAGGTGTTCAGAATAGACTGGAAATGAGTAGAAATTACTGTTATTGAGGTTAATAATAGCGTAGGAACAAAAAAAAAAAGACTTCTGCGATTTTAGCTGTTTTTATGTTTTTTTCCAAAAAAATACAGATCCAAAACACAAGACCCAAAGCAGGGAAGGGTGGTTTTGGCAAAAACCAATCCAGATCCAAAGCCGAAACACGAAAAGTGGCTGGTGCATACCCCTAGTAATTTGCCTTCAATTCTCATGCTGTGCATGTGGAGTTTTGGAATATCAAAACTATGATTCTTGTTTATTTTAATTTTGTTTTCTTTTGTTGATTTATGTTTTCATGGCCCAACTTTGTAATAATGCGCCAAAATCAATAAAACAAACTCAATGCAAAATAAAAAGTTACTGATATGCAATGTCACAATCAATAGATGTTTAACAACTAAAACAAAAAAAGGGTATAAGAATTTAACTTTTTGTTTTCTATTGTAGACATTTACAATTTATGGTAAAACAAGTGTTCTTGTGCATATCTACTATGGAATCAAATTGAAAGTGTAACAATTTAATTATTTCCAATCATATTATAAATTGCACATAAATACAAGAAACAACTTACTATGTGTCATTAGCAGCTCTCTCTGTTGCCCTTGACCATAGTAATTCTTCACAGGAATCATTTGCAGGCAGGTGGTCAATCAACCAGCTGGAATACTGTGCAGGGTCCACTTCAGCAGGTGGAATGGGAAAGCTGAGGTGGTTGATGGTAAGATATTCTGTAAAGTAGCAATGCCATGTAAGAAACTATGTTTTCCATGCTTTCTAATATAGTTGAAGAGACATTAAATATGTATATTTAACAATTGTGAGAGTGTTAGCAGCTTATACACAAAAAGTAACAACTACACAAGGAATTTATTTAAATGCTAAAATGTATTTAATAAAATAATTGACTAAAAAAACAAAACATATTTTAATAATATAAAAGATAAATGAATGTAAATCTATACAAACATCATCTTTTGTGAACTTTTGTCCATGAAAGATGATGTTTGTCCATGAAATATGATGTTTGTCAATGAAATATGACATTTTGCTTCTTTCAGAGACTCAAAATTTGGCGGGAGAAATCTGAATTTGACGGGAAAATCTGAACCAGTCCGAGCCTGCACATCTCTAATATAAATATATATATATATATATATATATATATATAAATGTGCTTATGTTGGTCTAAATGACAAACATTCATAACAATCATTAAGATCCAAAAACACCAAGAATTGCCATACTTTATAGTAATATAGTTTAATTGCAGTATAACGAACAAAAAGAGAAAAAGAAACACTAACATGTCTCCAAACTTCTTAAATTATAGTTATTGGCACAAAAAAGATATGAGATAGGCTTTATTCTTACTTATTAAATGTTATCGCTGCAAATCGACGTCTGTAGTGAGTAAGGCCAGTGACTGTCATATAACACTATCTCCATCTCAGGATGGCAATGTTTTATTACTAAAATTATGTATATTTACTAAATACAGTATAGTAAAATATTTTTTTATATTATTACAACTGGAAGTCTGCTGCAGTAAGCATGTGTGAACCATTCATGCACAGAGGGTACAAGAACTGGCTAGCGCAGCAGTCCTCATTCCACTGCCAGCCACTGAGTATATTTCAATGGTAAATTGGGCCTAATATAATTATATTGCTGTAATAAGCAATAAAAAAATCTTTGTTATCACCCATTATTAATAAATATGTCCCTAAATTTCTGCAACAACTAATTTACAATGTGTAACTAATAAGAGTACAGTTTTTATCTGATGACCCTAAAGATCACGAAAGCCTTTGCAAGGACAATTTGTAATTTAGCAGTACCATTAATTTAGCAGTACCACTCCTAGATAGGCCACGTGTTTGTGCCACCCACTTGTGTCGCTTAGCATAGTCATCCAAAAGGTTGCCTTGGTGCAACCTTTTGGCCTAAAAACAATATTGTGAGGTGTGATGTGTTCAGAATAGACTGGAAATGAGTAGAAATTACTGTTATTGAGGTTAATAATAGCGTAGGAACAAACAAAAACGAATTCTGTGATTTTAGCTGTTTTTATGCTTTTTTCCAAAAATATACAGATCCAAAACACAAAACCCAAAGCACGGAAGGGTGGTTTTGGCTAAACCAATCCAGATCCAAAACCAAAACACAAAAAGTGGCCGGTGCATACCCCTAGTAATTTGCCTTCAATTCTCATGCTGTGCATGTGGAGTTTTGGAATATCAAAACTATGATTCTTGTTTATTTTAATTTTGTTTTCTTTTGTTGATTTATGTTTTCACGATAGCCTTTGCAAGGACAATATGTAATTTAGCAGTACCACTAATTTAGCAGTTCCACTCCTAGATGGGCCACGTGTTTGTGCCGCCTACTTGTGTCGCTCAGCATAGTCATCCAGCTACCTTGGTGCAACCTTTTGGCCTAAAAACAATATTGTGAGGTGTTCAGAATAGACTGGAAATGAGTAGAAATTACTGTTATTGAGGTTAATAATAGCGTAGGAACAAAAAAAAAAACGAATTCTGTGATATTAGCTGTTTTTATGCTTTTTTCCAAAAAAATACAGATTCAAAACACAAAACCCAAAGCACGGAAGGGTGGTTTTGGCAAAACCAATCCAGATCCAAAACCAAAACATGAAAAGTGGCCGGTGCATACCCCTAGTAATTTGCCTTCAGTAAAAACAAGATACAGTACCAGTGAAGGCTGAATTGATAGTAATGTATAATTCTAGGCAGCTTTCCATTTCACAAAACTGATTTCAACATTGATTTCTCAGAACATGTGAAGAAATGCTGACTGACAGAAACACAGAACCAATAAAACTGCCATGTATTTTGTTAAGTACTAATTCATATTGAAATAGATCTGTGTTACCAGAAAACAATGGAATATTTGCGAGGCATGGCAAATAAATTGTGCTAATGATAACAAAACACAAAAAATTACTCTTAAAATCAACTTTTCTTGTGGTTCCTTAGTAATATAGCAAGAAGATCATCATTGGAGTAGTCTGAAAAAAATCAGCAGAACAGGAAGTGTAGGTGAAATCTAAAAAGTTTATATTAAAAACATGTTAATGTCTTCCTGATTTTCAGAGAACATTAAGAAATGTAAAACTATTAATGTTTAGAAGACAATAAACAAGATAAAATATTAGCTTTGCTATAGTACAAAGATGAAAGAATTGTCTTGCTGGTTTGTATTACCTAATTGTCCCTTACAAACTACACACCAAAATATGTAAATGTGTTATTATGAAGAACCGAAGCATACAATCAAAAATGAGCCGGTCAAAGGGAACCTATAATCTAAACTCTCATATAGACTTTTACTTTATTAAGTATGTTTTGATAAAAAAACAACTTGTAGCTTTACTGAAGAGGCGGGGTCAGGTGCGCTCTCTTTGGGTGTAGGGCAAGGTGTTGTGTTATGTGTGCTGGATGGTGTTGAGTAAATAATGGACAGACACCAGAGTCGGGGGTCAAACCATTTATTGAGTAGACACAGTGCTGCTCTGGGATGTTTCAGGGGTGTGTGGCCAGTCTTGGAAGGTGTGGAGTTACAGGGTATCGGTATCGGTAGAAGTGGGTGTAATAAGGGTGGCGTGACTGGCTCGAGGGGGGTGAGGTAGGTAGACCATTTCAGGGGGTTCCTTGCTGTGCGGTTCTTGACCAGCATGTCTTCCCTGCTGGACCTTTGGTCGACAGTCTTACGAGCAGTCTGAGTTTCGGTAGTGTCAGTATAATCCATGAAAGTTTTAGTGAATGCGGCGTCCCGCGCGGTTGTGGATGCAAGAACTTACCTACCGGTAGGGTGCCTTTTGTGTATCGTTGCGACCAGGATGTAACTTGCAGGGGTGAGTCTTGTCTCATCCTGGCTTGGACAGATGGTTCTGATGCCGGAGATGCCGTGCTGTGGTCTGCGTCTTGCCGGGGGACGTGCTTCCCCTGTTGGATATTGTTGCTCGTGTGTCTGCAGGTAGACACTGCCGCTACCTGGCGACTAGTGTATCCTCGTGTGGTGGTGGGATCCGCCCACCCAGGCCCAGTAACAATGATGCTCACTGAAGGTGCTTACGACTGCTTCCTAGCAGTTGATTGCCAGCACCGTCTGGTGAGTGAAGCAGGATGGCGTTGCCGGCTGGGAGCAATGGGGAGGATGCACACCACGGTCCAAGACAGGTTTACATTAGCCATTGCGGGACATGCATAAGCTGCAGAAATCTACACTGCAGAAGCACCAGACCAACCACAACCTTCACATCCACAGACAGGAAAAGCATACAAAAGAAAGGAACACATATCATGCACCAACACCAATGTAATTTACCTCATACAGTGCCCATGCGATAAACAGTATGTAGGGAGAACAGTATGTATGGAGAACAGTATTTAGGGAATGTAGGGAGACCACTCAAAACCAGAATCACTGAACACTTAAGAAATATCACCAACAAGGCAGACAACCACAATATCCCCATACATTTTCTCGAAAACCATCAAAGTAGCACGAAAGGCATTAGTTTCACAGGGATCAGGCACATGAAGAAGAACTGGAGAGGTGGAAAGAGCTCAGATGGATTATCACACTACAAACCCTCAAACCAAAGGAACTGAACATAGACAACGAAATCAAGTCAGTGATCATCAGGTAATCACCCTCTAGGAACCCTTTATCAATTACATCCAGATGCATTTAGCCATTACCCACCCATCAGGGATCTAGACCCCGGCTTCAGCACATCCACCCCATACCACCCTTCCCCACACAACTCCACACCCCTACACACCACTTGCCACCCACACACCCAATCCACTACCTCCCAGAACACATCCCCAACTCCTAACCCCTGACACCACCCCCTTCACCATTCACAAACTCCCACACCACATCTCCTACCCTACACCATCCCCTTACACTCACATGGCCCCTCCAACTGCCACTCTCATCCCCAATACCCACTGCACGCACCCCTTATACATCACCTCCACTATCCTGTGCCCCCTTTGGTGGTACAGGTACTGTTACCTCCCACCATCCATACCTAGTCCACACATGTCCTACTACTGTACCCACACAACCTCCCCTACCTCAATACATGCCACACCAAGCTAACACCCGCGCCTGAACCCTATCCTTCCTGTATGCCCCCCTCCCATGCAACCCGCCCCTCCCGAACATACATAGGCACATCATCCACACTACACCCCACACGTTAGCCCCGAGGACCCACACAAGCCCCCATTAACCTGCTTACTGTCCATTTCCTCAGCCGCACCCTGCCCTTGAGACCCATCTTCATCACTTTCCCACACACCCCCTTTCCAGTTGGTACTCCACTGCCGCATCGACACACCCCAGGCCCAGAAATCCCCCTGCTCACACCCCCGTCCCCCCTCTACCACATAACTCAACCTTTCGCCATCCCTTCCCCGTTCCCCCATTATATTTGTTTACACCACAGACTCCATCTCCCTCATTGGTTGAGCCCACACACACCATCCCCACCTCTCCATCCAGCTACTCCCACAGTCCACTCATACACACACACCCCCTGCATCACATGATCACCAGTAGTGAGGATCCTTATTGGCAGGCCATTATCACATGACCGCACCCAAACCATTGAGTACAGCTTAAAACACCGGAAACTCCAATACCTCAGTAACCTCCTTGAAGAAGGTCACGAGCCAAAATGTGTTGGAGACTGCACCCACACCTGCATTATTCTCTCCCCCCAGAGGACACGGGCAACCCGGTATCTGGAACAGGCACAGTGATCTGACCAACTCCGCTCTCACCAGCATGCGCGAAGCCACCCCAGCCCCGGACCTCACCTTACATACTCCGTGGTCATCCACTGACCCTTAGGACCACCGCCAGTCCAGGTAGCCGCTAGCAACACCAGCTAATGGCAACCTGTCCTGGACCGGGGTGTGCATCCTCCCCACTGCTCCAGCCACAACGATACACCAAAGGCATCCTACAGAGTACTTGCATCCACAACCATACAGGATGCCGCAGTCGCTAGAACTTTCACGGACTATACTGACATTACCGAAACTCAGACTGCTCGTAAGGCTGTCGACCAAAGGTCCAGCAGAGAAGACTTGCTGATCAAGAACCGCACGGCAAGGAGCCCCCGGAAAGGGTCTACCTACCTCCCCCCCGAGCCAGTCACGCCACCCTCATTACACCCACTTCCACCGATACCCCAGAACTCCACACCCTCCAAGACCTGCCACACCCTCCCCCCCGGACCATTCCAGAGCAGCACTGTGTCTACTCAATAAAAGGTTTGGCACCCTACTCTGGTGTCTGTCCCTTAATTACTCAACACCATCCAGCACACATAACACAACACCTTGCCCTACACCCAAAATGAGCACAGCTGACACCCCTCTTCAGTTTGCATTACCAGTAGGAACAGGTACTCCTACAGACTGTGCAGTACTCTTCCAACTCCCACACTCTCACACATACACACAACCCCTACCCTTCCCCACACCCTTCCTCCCCTCTCTCCACCCACTTCCCTTATCAATCTTCACCCCTCACACACCACACCCCCCAACCACCAGTCATACTCCACCTGCGACCCCTTCAATCACCACCTCCTAACCACCATCCCCCCACTCCCTTCCCTCTTTCCCCCCATCCAACTCCACTACCACCACTGAATGAGCGCGGTTCACCACTATATCTGCACTATCAACTTGTAGCTTTAGTTTGGTCATCAATTTGTATATAGGATACAGGTCACCAACATACAGATAGCACATTTTTTAATTGTTTTGCAATGGATTAAGAATTTAAGGCAAAGGCAAGCCAACACAATAGTGTTGTTAAACATGTGGCATTTTTAATAAAGTACGTGGTGTAGTTAACCCGTTTCTATAACTGTCGCTTTTACAGAGTGTAATCAAGAAGAGAATAATTGCAGGCAGCTAAAATTGTGGCTATACTGGGAACCAGAACATATAAGGACTTCAGTTATGTCTAAAATGTTGGCATTTATGACATGCAATTTGTCTTACCTTGTTGCTGTAGGCTGCATGAAATAGTCTCATGCACAATGGCTTGAATGTAAGCTCTATCCTCTAATGTTAGTGAGAGACAAGAATATATAGTGTTCACTGCTTCAACCACGGCTCCAGTAAAGTTGTTATCACAGGTTTTCATGTTATCATAAGTCGTCAATACTGCCTTGAGGCTCTAATTACACAACCAAAAACATTTTTATTCATGTTTTCAGTCAAGGTATATGGTATTATAACAACAAGCAGACATCACAGCAGAAACCTATAGCTACTTTAGTGAGAAATTGTGTGTAGGAGCTTGCACCCACACGGGTGCTTACCATGCACATTTTTTTTGACAAGCAACAGTCAATCAACACCCATGTGTTGTGAATTTCTAATGCTTGACAAAATATAATGTCTGATTTAGTGCCTGTAAAAACATTTTAGTAATCATGCTGCAGAGCATCTTTGAGCCGATTTGAACACATCTCAAAAGTTACCTGAGCAAGGTTTAGGGATCTATCTATCAAGCTTTTTCTCATAAAATTGTGTAGAAACTGCAGTATCTACATCATTTTATTAATTTTTCCTATGTACTAATAGCACAATGCTGGAAACTCCACAGAAATATCCAGCAAAGTGCTAATTAGCACTGCAGATCACAGTCTCCATTATTATCAATGGGAACTACGATCTGACCCCTACAGTGTGTATCAAACTCCAAAAAGTGAAGCTTTTTGGAGTTGGGCCACAGTAGTTTACATCATCATTAGATGGTGTAAACTGCTTTAAGCCTATGGAGGCTCGAGGGCAGGAGAGAGATCTTTCGATCTGTCTCTAGCAGCCTCCGTCGGGCTCCAGAAGCTGACACTTTGCATATGCGCATTATTAGCTTTCCCCGGAGAAGTCTTTCAATTCTGTGAAAAACTTCTACAACATGCCAGGGATATAACTCACAGGGACATCAGTTACCGCAACCACTGTGCCCGTGAGTTCCCCTTTGTACATAGCGGGGACATTTTAATGAAAATATCTGCCGCGATATGAAACCTTACTAATCACGGCAGTTTTGCGATTATTAATACATAGACTCTAAGGCCCTGATTCAGAGCCGGACGCTCTGACCAGAGCGCTCGCTCTGAATCAGGGCCCACCTCCATAAATATGGAGCGTCCTCCTGGACGCTCGTATAGCTGTGGGTCACCACCCACAGCCTATACGAGCGTGCAGGATGATGGTCGCGATGGTCTTGACCATCGCTACCATCGCCAGTGCGAGCAGAAGCCTGCGGTTGAGTTTCTCAACCGCAAGGCCAGGAGTGATTTTGGCTCTATCAGAGCCAAAATCACTCCCACTGACATCACTAGTGATGTCAGTGGGGCCGGCTTCTGACGGTAGGCGTTCCCTTGGGAACGCCTCCGTCTGGCAGGCACGCCCCCGGCACGCCCACCAAAGGGGGCGTGCTGTCAATCAACATCGACAGCACGCCCCCTTTGATCAGACACAACGAGCGAAGGAAAGTCCTTCGCTCGTCGTGTCTCGCGCATGCGCACGACGGAGCTCCCTCCGTCGTGCGCATGCGCAGTGCACACCATCGACCCACTTGCGAGCGGACAGCCGCTCGCGAGTGGGTCTGAATCAGGCCCTAAGTTACCTAAGCTTCAAAGCCCTTGTGTATACAGCCCAAATACAGTAAATGAAATGCATTTAATTTAAGGAAGTAAGTACAAATCTAAAAACACTTTTCAAAATGAAGTACTGTATTATAGAAAACAGGAGATTAAATATATTATTAAATACTGTTTAACCAAGATGTCATGATTCTTGTGTAGTGACATTTACACTCAGGCTAACTTCCTATTAACTATGCCCCAATCTCTTACCATTATACTGTATGACAAGCTGCTGTGAAATAAATCTAATCTAGATGGGCTCATTATACACACATTTATTTGGATTATTATATAACATCTGTAACTGCTTATACTAGCCTACATTGTTTAGAATTAAGCACACGTAAAACATTTTTATTAGAAATACATAAAAAAGTGATACATATATAAGACTATAAAGTTTTAGTTCACCTGTGTAAGCTGGTTAGGCCCAAGATACAGAAGATGATTCAAACCAGTGCTGGGAAATATCCGCTGTGTCTGCAGAACTCCGTGCAATACACAAATCCCAAAGCAAAGTCTGGGAATTATGATGGGATTCAACCTCACATTTGCACATATCTCCTCTTCCATCTGGCCCAATGCTGATACGATTGCTAAAGAATAAATTTACATATACAGATACTGTAATGTGTTTTTGAGGAAAGCCCAGGAAATACTGATCAGTGAACACATTTCTTTTATTCATCTGTTCCCATTTACAATAATGTTATTTGCAAATGCTTATGTTTTTCTGTTCAGCATGTAAAGATGAATTAAGCATGTAAAGATGAATTAAGATTTTTAAACTGCACTACTTAAATATAATATGAAAATAATCCTTTTTTATTCAAGAGAATTGTCATCTGGGTAATTCCATTTGCATGGCAGCACTTGAATCCATGGATTATAGATCATGAGATGGATGTCTCTTAGATGGCCTATACAATGCTACCTGAAACCCAGTGCATTTAAAAAATTACTGAAACAGCTATAAAGAAAATGAGTTTAAAGTGTAATTTCCTGCACAGGAGAGGCTTATTTGCATATTGTCTCTATAGAGTATAGCTTATATATCTCTTTTACTGTTTTGTTTGTTTTTACTAATGTTGGTGCCCAGTAACAGTGGCATAGCCAGGAGGGATGCAAGGGTGGCGACCCCTGCTGAAAAGCTGACAAAATCGGCACCATTGCAGCGTTCACATAGACATAGAGGGGAACATACAGACATAGAGGTGTACATACATGCATAGTGAGGCACATAAAGACATAGGAGGACACATGAAGACATAGGGGCCACCTAGAGACATAGGGGAGCACATAGAAACATAGGAGGGCACATAGAGAGGCACATACAGATATAGCAAAATCCTCCAAGAAATACTGTACAGCGACAGGCAGCAGGAATGCATAACGCATCTAATGCATCTATAGGATGTGCTGGAAAAACAAGTGCGAGTCATGGAGGCCCCACCTCTCAACTTACTGGACTTAAAGGATATGCTGACAACATCTTGGTGCCAGATACCACTGACACATTCAGAACTCTTGTGGAGTCCATGCATCGACGGGTCAGAGCTGTTTGGTGCCAGGTGGTTTTAATGTGATGTCTGTGTGTGTGTATGTATATATATATATATATATATATATACAGTGTAGGTTTCCTCATATCTTGACCAGTCAGAGTGAAGCTACTCTATTGATTAGTTAGTGATCTATGGGGAGGCTTGTCAATAGTGAGTGGGTTCCTGGTGGAGCAGTATGCATTATTTCTAGAATTGTTTTTTTCCATTGGATTAACAGTTGGAAGACAGAAGAGGACCCCATCCATTGTTTTAGGTGTATAATAAATAGGGAAAAGAAGGTGCGTGGAAGAGTTTATTCTATTTTAAAAATGTTCATCGTGTCAGTGTTTGGTGCACTAAAGACCAGCATACCCAGCAGTTTATAGTGGCAGGGGCTTGCAAGGACTAGTAGTGCTACAACAAAATGCTGATTTCCCAATTTTAAATATTTCAGACTCCAACAACCACTGGATACGGATGTTGGGAGGGTCCCTAGTGGTTTCACCACATAACTTTATTTTCCTGGGGGGAGACATATTTTTTTATTTCTGGGTGTGCCTGCTCTCTACAAAAAATGTTATTCTTAAAAACTGGTGTTGCTTTCAGGGCCTGATTCAGAGCCGGACGCTATTTGCGCTCGCTCGTTCAGAAAAAGGGGCCGGCTATTTAAATTGAGTGTTCGCTCTTTGCGGTCTGTTGACGCCTCTATGTCTGAGCGAGCGAACGAAACATGCGCTCGCTATTTTGTAAAGACGCCCCCTGGCCGCTCGCATCCTACGTCATCTCCGCTATTTATTAGATCAATCAAGTACTTCGAAAGGCGTCTGAACTGCTCGCAGTGCTTGTGGTTGGATTTTCCTATCGCAATCATGCGAACAGTTCAGGCTAAGAAACAACCAAGTGACGTGATCGATGACGCTGCTTTGTTAATTATGCACACCCTTAAAACGCCCGTTTTGACCATTTGGCACGCCTGCGTTCGGATCTCCACTCCCCGTTTTCAAGCACCTTCCCCTGTTACCACCCGCAAACGCCTCATCCTGTCACTCAAATTAGCAGGCACTCGCTATTTTGCAAACACACGATTTCCGACTGCACTGACTGGTTGGCGCATGCGCATTACGACCCATACGCATGCGCAGTTGTGCGAACATCGCTCGGAGCGAACGAGCAGCCGCTTACGAGCGGCTCTGAATCAGGCCCTCAGCTCTTTATTACCCCCAATAAGTCAATTACATGTAACCCAGAGGGCTAAATAATTATCATGTGAGGCTTAATAAAGGGGCTACATTGATAGTATGAAGACAAAACAACTGTTCAGTTTATTAAAGAAAGACTAAAACATATCATAGTAATTGTTTTATTATAATATTAAGGAATACTATGATTTGTTTTAATAAATGCAACAAATAATTATAACTAAGAAAAGTTTTTTGAGAACATTAAACATACATTGTAATGATTTTAAGATAAAATACATATGATTAAATGTATCTATTTACCTGAATTCAGTAGTCGCGGCAAAGAGTCAGTATATAACAAATCACTTAATAATATTTTTTTGTTTCTCTGATTCAACATTAGGAAATGCCAGGATACCTGTAATCAAGAAAAAAGTAATTCCACTGACTCTAAGCAGGATTGTTACCACTCAATTAATTGATCATTGATGAGCTCATTAATGAATCAGTCACAAATACTGTGTAGCATTGTTACAAGTCACATTTGTTTTTTCTATATGCAGGCTAATACCCCTTTTACACCACAGCTAAAGCGCGGGTTATTTCCAATGTTAACCCGGGTTGCTGCCAGGTGTAAAAGGGGCCAGGGTTGTATTCCCGGTTGACCCTGCAATCCAACTCGAGTAGTTTGCAGGGTTTAACACCGGAAACATGACGAGTTGCGGATTTCCCGATGCTCCAAGCGCAGACAGAACAGTTCCACTGCACCCGTGTGCAGTGTGAACTGCAGGGGCGTATCTATAATGGGTCCAGAGGGGCCCCGCACCGCACACCTTGCACCCATAATATTACTTACCTCTCCGGAGTCCCACGTCGGCGCGGGGGTCCGGCGCTGTTAAAAGACCTGAAAATGGCCGCGGCGACCATTTTCCCAGTGCCCTGTGCATACACTATAGACTCTGGGCACACTCTAGTGTCCAGAGTCTATAACTCCGGCGCTGGCCACGCACAGCTCAGTGCGCTGCCGGGCGGAGAGAAGGGGGCCCGTGTCGGAGACTGCACACGGGCCCCCTCCTCTCTAGAAATGCCCCTGGTGAACGGCGCCTACCCGGAAACAACCGCGGTCTGACTCGGACTTTAGTGTAAAAGGGGTATAACTAGCAATTACTTTTTTGTTAGGGACGCATTTTATATTTTTTTTATGACCAAGATGGCTTTTTGCAGCATATTAAATAGTCTTTTATTTGTCATAATTATTTTAAATATTATTTTATTTCAAATATGTCCTAAATGTGTTATCCTATTTATCTTGATTATTATGATTTCCAATATGTGTAGTTTTCTGTAGCTTATGATAAGTACTTGGGACTGTTTGCCTTTCTTAAATTATTAAACAAAAAATTCTTTTTTGTTATATTTTTATATTTAGAAGATGCTCCAATAGGTCAGAATAGACCTTAGGGGACAGTGCAAATATATTTAAAACTTTATGACACGTTTATTCAAACTAATGCCAACTTGTCAGTTTAAGGCCCGTATTCAATTTGAGGCGAAAAGTCCATACTTTTCGCCTGCTGGACTTTTCGCCTCCTTCGCCTGTTTTCCAGGCGGACAAGTATCGCGCGCATGCCCGCTATTCCCCGTATTCAATTCCAAAGTAGGCGAAATTGGGAACAGGCGAAACTTGGCTCGGCGAAAAAATACGGGAATTTTCGGGAAATAATTGTAGGACCTCGGGGATCACTATGGGTACCCCTGTTTTTGCCTGCAGAAGAAAGTCGGCTTTTTAAATAGATTGGGGTACATGAAAATGGGGGTAAGCAGATTTTTAAGTCCCTAAAGGTAATTTTAAAAATTCTTCAAAAATACAGCTGCCGCTACTCTGCGCAATGAAAAAAACACCTGCCACATACTTGGGGACCCCACCAGAATTAATTTCGTTAGTTTGGCATTTTGTTTCCCTATTTTTTTTTTTCACACCAAAATTTTGAAATTTTTTTGGGGGGTGTCCCGATTTTTTTTTTACATTTTTTTTTGCACATTTCATTTTAAGGGGGAATTCCCAAAGGTGCAGGCTATTTTTTTTAAGCCTGCAACACTAAACCCCAAATCTGCACTTTTTTTCACCTGCTATAGGTAATTGAAAAATTATCCCTGTTTCTTTAAAATGATCCTTCACCCCATTTACAAAAACAACCCGGGAATTTTCAGTAAATATGCCTGGGACCCCCCCTAAAGATATCCAGACATGGGGGATCACTATGGGTACCCCCATTTTTGCCTGCTGAAGGAAGTCGGGTTTGTAATAGCCGCGCAAGGTGCAATTTTGCGGCTATGAAGAAGTGGTAAAGAATAGCACTTTTTTTGGGGGGGGGGAGGGAAATTACTATTCCTATTAAATTTGGAGTACATGAAAATGGGGGTAAGCATTTTTTTAAGTCCCTAAAGTTATTTTAAAAAATCTGCAAAATTGCACCTACCGCTTGTCCCCGTAATGAAAAAAACACCTGCTGCATACATGGGGACCCGACCTGAATTAATTTAGATAGTTTGGCACTTTGTTCCCCTATTTATTTATTTTTTAACCCCAAAATTAAATATAATTTTTTTGGGGGTGTCCCGAATATTTTTAAACTTTTTTTGACGCAGTTTACCTTTAGGGGACTGTCTTCAGGCTGCACGAGGGTTCCCGCAATGTTGTACCCCAAAAAGGCAATTCTGCACTTATTTCCGCTTGCTATTCTTAGGCGAAACTTTTTCGCCTATTACATTGCATTGACTTTCCGCCTAGGCGAAAAGTCTTCCAAATTGAATACGGAGGAAACTCAAAACAGGCGAAAATTACGTCATCGGCGAAAAAGTATCGCGGATCCGGACTTTTCGGCTCAAATTGAATACAGGCCTTAATTACAGTTTAAACATATATGCTTCACCTGTGGATCTTTTAAAAATGTGTCAGTGAGTAATAACTGCACCTGTGCACCTGCTGAGTGACCTGAAAAACATGAACTGTGTGGGGTCCTGAAGACCAAGTTTGAGAACCACTGGGCTAGGAACAGTATGTGACAATGACAGTCCTGCTCCAGTTGTATAGCTGACCTCTTACAAGCCCAGAGTGACAGCTACAAGGGTGGACAATGCTTACAGTCGTTCTGTTTAGGGCTTGTAGAAGCACACCTAGGCAAGAGGCGCTTGAAGCAGCATTTGCAAACAAGTGGTACTTCGCACGCGAGTCCATACTGTTTAGGGCAGAGGTTTCCAAACTCTGCCATTACGGTCCAGGTTTTAAGGATAGCCATAGCCAGATGATTAAATTAGATTTACTGAGGTACTAATTAAGTTAAGCATGCGCGCAGCATGCATTAAAATGCAGGAAGAGGGCTGGGGCAGACCAGCTACTAATGTAGTACTGGGCTCATCCCCAGCCTGACGTTAACAGGAGGTGTGCCATACGGGTACACCCCCAAATAACGTCATTTAGCGGGCGTGACCTATGGTAATTAGGCCACACACCCAAAGCCCAGCGCAGGTAACAGACGCCAAAGTCCCGTTCTGCACAAGAAGTGGCTCCTCCTGAAGCTGGCCTTGTGCTGCCAAAGGCCTAATGAGGGTGGAGCCAGTGGAGCTCATGCTTCAGGCGCCGATGGGGGTGGAAGGCGCCATCCGGACATCAGAGTGAACCACACAATATAGTGTGTGTGACTCTGTGTCATTCAAAAGTCGTGTAACTCGCGTTGCAGTGATCCCGGTGGGCAGTGGGTGTTAGACAGACTCTAACCCCGCTGCCGGGATCAGCGGAGCACTTGGCATGACTTTTGAAGGACATCAGGCCTCTACTGTTCCTGGTTCTCTAGCTCCTTACCAGCCTGGAGGAGACCTCCCATGACCTACTTCTTTGCCCACAGCCCCAGAGATATCTCTGCAGCTAGGGGTGGAGATAGCTAGGACCCCCGCTGCTGCTTCCTGTTCTCTCTCAATCTGTGTGCAAGGTGTCGCCGATCCCTCCACCCGGTCATTGAGTCACTGTCTGTTGCTGCATGTTACCAGGTAGGTGAGAGACTTCTTGCTGCACAGAGGAGACTCCCTCCATCCCTTGTCCTACTAGCCCTTTCTACTGTTGCCTAGTACTAATACTGTCCTCCTCGTCTGTCCAGTGTCCTGCTCTGCTTCCAGCTCCCTCTGAGTCCCTAGTCCCTATGCTGTGCTTATCTGTCCTGTCCTTCTCTGCTGGTCCCCTCCTCCTTGCCTGCTCTATACAATGTTCTGCAGTCCCCTCCTCAGTGTCTTGTCTAAGCAATGTTCAGCAGCCCCCTCCCCACTCACTGCAAGCTCTATGCAATGTTCTGCAGCCCCCTCCTCAGTCCCTTCTCTATGCAATGTTCTGCAGCCCCCTCCACTTATTGTCTGCTCTATGCAATGTTATGCTTTAGTCTCTGAGCCCCCTCCTCAGTGCCTGCTCTATGCAATGTTCTGCAACTCATCTCTCTGTGGGCCTGATTAAGCAAGGAACGTAGTTGGTAATGCAATACTCAACACAATTGTTGCGTACTACACATGCACAAACTAGCAATTGCGATCCAAACTGTGATTGCAGAGGCTGTGCAGACCTAGAACACAGTGATTGACAGGAAGTGTCGTCTGTGGGTGGGTGGTTGGGCGAACGCAGTGTGTGCCAGTGCATTTCAACTTCAACTCCGTTGCATGGGCATGCATAAATTATCCACTTCGTGGCCATACGCAGCCTGAGGCCTCATAGCGTGCGCTGAAGTTAGCAATTCCTGAGGTCTGACCTGCCTTAACTGTGCGTATGGGTCCGATGTTACTCGATGTTACCGAATATTTTGCTATGTTGCCCAAGTATGCAGATGTGAGTTAGGGGAGGTGGGCATCCTTATGTTAGGCTGTAATTGCAATCAGAGGAGTAGCATGAAACCATGGCGCCTGGAGAAAGTGCATGCCATAGCGCCCCCTCCCTGTACTGAACTGTGCCAGTGGGGTATGGCCAGCTTGCGGAGGAATACTGAAGTGAACAGAAAAACAGCAAACCATGGCAGTATCACGCTGGGCATGGAGGTACCATTGGGGGAATAGAATGCTTCAGTGATACACTATCTGACATTAAGGGGTAGCTGCTTTGGCACTGCTTTATTTATTTATAGCACCAATGATCTGACTTTATCTCCTTTGAGTCATTGTTATTAGTCAATAGAGGAGATTGCATTATATATTCTGATCATTTAACTTAAATTGACAGAATACATGTGCTAGAGTGAGATTCCGCAGGGTGCACAGCTTATTACTGCAATTACTGCCTCAAAAAGCTTTCACCGGAGCGGAAACACCCTTCTCAGCTATGCTCCTACTTTGCAAATTTACATTGCACCTATATTAATGTGAGTACTACTAATCATGTTCTGTCTACCACCATTATTATTATTCCAGGTCTCCTAATATATTTTAAAAGAACTTTCAAATAACACTTTGTGGTCATGCCTGGGAACACCACCATTACTTTAACCACTTGCCTGGCATGGTTGTATCAGATACGACCACACCAGGCTGGGCTTTCCCTGACATGGTCGTATCTGATACGACCAGTCAGGAATGGCCACTAGGCGGCTATGGGAACTAATCTTCCCACTGCCGCCTATATCAGAGGGACCTTCTGGTCCCTCTACACCCGCGGCTCCCCCTCCTTTGTGTCCCGATCACTGCTGGCCACAGTGATCGGGCATCTGGCGGCACCCCCCTCCCGGCGCGGCTGCAGGCTCCAGTATATCCCGATCACTGTGGCCAGCAGTGATCGGACAGCCCAGCCGGCCCAACCCCCTTCAGTGAGAAGCAGCAGTGGCGGCTCTGGTAGCCGCCGCTGCTGCTATGTATCGGAGCCGCCAGTGGAACACCCTTCCGCTGCGGCTCCAGGAACACACAGTGATCAGCGCTGTGGCTCCGGCACAGCAGTGATCACATAGTGATCACTGGCTGAGTAGAAGCAGCAGCGGTGGCTCTGGTAGCCGCTGCTGTGCTATGGGTCCGGGCCGCCAGCGGGACACCCTCCCACTGCGGCTCCGGCAGTGATCACACAGTGATCACTGGCCATGTATATACAGCAGCGGCGGCTCTGGTAGCCGCCGCTGTTCTAAGTATCCGGGCCACTCCCTCCAGCCTCAGCTGATCCTCCTCCCCCATAATGCCCACTTTTATAAGGGGCCTGGCCATAATAATATATATATATATGCATATATATATATATATATACATATATGTTCTATAGATATCGCAGAGCCTCTGTTTAGGGATGTCAACCAACCATCGAGGGTTCGCAAGCATCGATGGTCTGACTGAAAAAAAAAAAGTGGTTTGCCATTGCTGGTGGCCATCGATGTTGCACCATCAATGGTAGCCATCAATCGATTTTTAGGAAACATCGACAATTGTGGTCTACACAGATCTTGCCCAATCGCTAAACAATTGATGGCTTCTAACGCTGGTTGAACCATCAATGGTACAGCTGTCAATGGCCATCAATACAGTATAACATAAAAATTGCTATTTTTATGGTATACTGGGTTTTAAAAAAAATAAAATAAAATAGTGATGGATAAGTTCAAAATTATGTTCTTGACCTAATTCAATCATAAAAGAAACCGACAATTTTGGAGCGGTTTTTGGAAAAATAATTCGTCAGTTAAGTGGTTAAATAGCAAAGCAGTGACTTTTTTAAACTCATACCTTATAATTAAAGATTAGGATTTTACCTCAGATGTGTCACTTTTAAGTCCATTGAAGCACATAATGAGGAGAGAAGGATGGAGGGGATCAAAGAGGAGACGGGAGAGGAAAATGTCGATCAGAGAGGGCCAGTGACAGAGGCCAATAAGAAAAGGAGAGGAGACGGGTAGTGATAGAAGCCAATAAGAAAGGAGAGGGGAGGGGCAAAGAGTCGATCAGAGGGGTCAAAGAGCCGATCACAGGGTAGAGATGGGAGGGAATTAAAGAGGTGAGAAGTGAATGTAATCACTGTGACAGGAAAGGGGAGGTGACAGAAGATGATTACAGAGGAGGTTGGGCCGGAGGGGAGGCAATCTGGGCACCTTGAGGGAGCATGAAATGTGGAAACAGATCTCAGATCCGTCACTTATTTAGAATATAAAGCAAACAAACCGAGATAAAACTAACAGGCGGCCGTTATACTATGTAGCGCTCCATGAATTCCAGAACCCTGGATGGCGCCCTCTGTCCATTTTGGCACCCGGAGCTTGTGCTCCACTGGAACCACCCTCGCTACTCCCCTGATCGCAATATGATTGCAAACATTTGCATTTCACCGCTGGTATTAGCCACTGCGTAGCGTGCGTATTAGCATAATAGCGATCCTTGAAGAACCAGGCCCTGTGTCCCCAGTTCATATGCTGTGGTTCTTTTCTGCCCTGCTCTGTTGATCCCTATCTGATATACTGTACCAGGCTTGCCTACCCTCCCGATTTGGCCGGGAGCCTTCTGAGTTCCGGGGTGCCACTCCCGGCCCTCCAGAAAGGCAGTCAAGCCTCCAGACATTCCCCAACCCTCCCAACCTCCCCCAGGTATACACTAGAAATCCCCACATCGCGTCATCGTGTCCCCGCCCCCTGCTTCACAGTGCCAAAAATAACAGCATTGTGAAGAGGGGGCGGGGCCACGATGATGCGATTGCGCCTCCCCACCCCCAACGTGTCACAGCTGTCCGGACAAGCCCCCCGCTGTTAGCCGACAGCTCCCTCCCGGAAGGAGGGAGCTGATTGTCGGCAAGTATGTACTGTACTGCCTATTACCATAGAGGCGGTATCCAGTGCGATTGCAAACACACAACACAACTTCATAACCACATGCTGCACCCCCTAACGTCACCTCCCTGCTCCTCCCCCTGACTCCTGCCCAATGCTCTCTTGCTGAGCGCCACCCAGGAAACACTGGGTCGCTGCGTGTCTGCCACTGTGCTGGATTCGCCCCTGAATGGACATATAGAAGCAGCATTACTAATGCTGAATTAGATATGAATCAGATGTAGCTGCCTATGTGTGGCCACATCATTCATGCCACTGCTTCATTAAAATTTGTTCCACGCCCTTTTTTTATTACCAGTGCCTCTGCCCCTTCCCCATCTGTACTTCTGCCTCCCTCCCCACTGGTGCCTCTAGGCCCTCTCACCAGTTCCTCTGCCCCCCTCTCCAATGGTGCCTCTGCCCCCTCCTTAATTATGCCTCTATGTCCCAACCCACTTGTGCCTTTGCCTCTTCACACCTGTGCCTCTGCATTACTCCACACTTGTGCCTCTGTCCACCTTATTACCTGTGCCTCTGGTACCACCAAACCACCTGAGCCTCTTCTCCCTCACCACTTGAATTTTTACCCCCCCTGAGTGAGAACAGTGTCTCCCAGTAACAGTGCCTGATATAGCAAATGTAGCAACAGTTCCGAAATTAGCATTGTCCTATTGTGGAGACATCAGAGTGCCCGGCAGGGAAGAAGAACATCAGATGAGCTCTGTGTTGGAATGGCCCTGCTGTAAGTGCCGGATATGCGTGCAATGGCGGCACATCACATAGAATTGCATGCAGTGGTGGCACATCACAATAACATTTTTGATTTATTATTCAGCATAAGAGGGTTTTTAGACCATTTATGATAAATATATATATATATATATATATGTGTGTATATTTAAATTAGCGTCACATGCTGGCTATGCCCACTTTAGCAAACTTCAGAATGGGGTGGGGGAGGGGGCGCCATAACATAGGCATGCTCCAGGCACCATCACTTCACGCTACACCTCTGTGTGCTGCATTATATATATTTGCTTTAGAAATAAAAATATACTAGTAACAATAATATGGTTAGGCTCACAACTGTCTTAATGTAATCAGGCACATCCAATTTAATATATTTCTTCAATAATCTGGCAAATTCATCCTGTTTTCTAAAAACTGCCAAGTGCATGATGAATTCACTCTGAAGTTATTAAATATTCAGCTCATGGTGTCAGGGACAGTTGTGCATTACTGTGTATATGTATGCAGTATATTATAATTCTATGCCTCATTCATCATGTGGGCTTATAGCATCACCAAACCTAATTGAAATTTGAAAACTCCTTATGACCAACATCATTAAAATGTAATAAACAGCAATTAAGCATCACCCACCACTGGTGGTTCACGTGTTTAATTAACTTCAAGTAAATTCACAAATTAACACCAAACATAAATGATAAATAACCTGTGTAACCACATGAGCATGGTATTTATATGTGTGAAGCTCTATTTTGTTGTTATTAAAAGATTATAATGTGTGCATTAGACCCCAATTATATGTTGAATGAAGCATTAAGAATAATGCTTTGGGTTGAGTAAGCTTTAATTGCAATTAAGGAGACTGCCTGAATCCTTCAGCAATATAATTTAGTCTCAGGAGATTCCAGAGATAAGGTAAGTGGATACTTTTACATTTTAGCACTAAATATTAATAATAAGAATTACATTACTTCATAAATAATAGATTGTTTTTTAATGTAGCTTTAGTAGCTGAAGAAAGTGTGGGAAAGCTTGTAACAGGATTTAATGTACATTAAGCATAGAAGCACACCTTTTCGGAGAAAAACATTCCTGCCACTTCTTTCAAACCATTCTAGTTTTAGGTCTAAAATTCATATCTGTATATCAGCTGCCTGCCTATACAACTACAACAGTGTTCCAGCTTGCATGTCTGTGACCTCATCAGGTTTCGATGTAAGCAACAACTTTCACCAGGATCGAAGCAACAGGTTCTTTAAATTGTTTGAACATCTCTACCCTACTGAATTACTGTACTCAGACCCAGCTTGTTCGATTATGTTTGTTTTCTTGTGACCCTGATCCTCTCTGCACTGTGAGTTCAGTTGGTATCTGTGCTGCCTGCCTCTTACTGTACCTAGGACTGGATTCTGATTTTGCAACTAATGCAGGGTACACATTTAAGCAACCCAGTGTTAGGATCTGCAGTTAAGCAGATCACATTGCTTGGAAGTTCCAGCCTCTGTTGCTACTGAGTCACTGCACTAATTACTGCCTGTCTGTGTGCAGTGTCAGGTGCATTAATTGATTCTCCTGTCTGGACACAGCCCAGGTGCACAGTAGTCTGTCATTAAGGGAAACTTGCTTTGATTGGACATATAAATTGTAGGGTGAACGTGGTCACTGGGCGCTACCTTAGAAACTGATGAACCAATCTTGAAAATGAATCACTTAAAAGTACATATATACCACTCCTATATAGTTATATTAGCATGTAAATGAACCGACCATTAAGTCAGATGTCATAAAAGTTAAAACATGCATATTTTTATTATAACAAAGACAATGGTAAAATAAATAAATAAAACTTTGCCAGGGTGGCTGCTTTACCAGATGGTTGATTTAACTGGGCATTGGTGTCAATATTTTGAAGACAGATGTCTTCTAAGGTAGCGCCCAGTGACCACGTTCACCCTACAATTTATATGCTTTTTCACTAAGGTCCAGGGTAGACCTAGAACGTTCTCATAGGCTGCTCTCCATACATTAGTGCAGCGCAGCTGTGTATCCCTAAACATATCCAACCATTTGCTTTGATTGGACTCTGTCTCTGTTAAGTTCCAGCCAGCCCAGCACTCCATGCCGGTGATAGAAGTTGTTTCGTACTTCTGGTTCCTGTCTCCTGCATGTCAGTCGAGTTCCTGAATCTGTCTAGCTGTGTTTCGTGTGTGCCGTTTATTCCATCCATGTGGCTCCACCTGCATCTCATCCACACATGCCGATTGTTCCATCTGGGCAGCACGGAGCGCCTCCTACTCTGCATTCCAGGTGCGCAACCTAGCACACCGTCGCCAGTGTCATCCCGGCATCGCTGGTAGCAGCTCCGCATTCCAGGTGTGCAACTTAGCACACCATCGCCAGTGTCATCCCGGCGGCACTGGTAGCAACCCCACATTCTTGTTGCATACCTCACCTGAGTCTCATCAGCCCCAAGGCTGCAACGGTCCTGGGGCTCTAGGTCACTATCAGCCCTCAAGGCTGCTTCACACCATCAGTCCCTTGGCCACGACTATAAAGGCCACAATCAGCCTCAAAGCCTGCTCCAACAGCCCCAAGGCTGCTTCACATCATTTAAATTTGCCTGCCCAGTTGTGATGTCAGTATTAGTGGGTCCTGCGGCCAGTGTACAGGTGGGCAATGGGTCACCTGTACACACAGCCAGAGGTACATATATATCTGGATGGGGTTGGGTATGAAATCCCGGCACTCGGGATGTCTGCTGTCAAAAGACTGACAGCGGCATCCCGATGCTGAGAATCCTAAAAGGGGATGGGTAAGTACCCTAAGCTTCCCTCCTTAACCTCCTAACCCTCCCTACCCCGCACCCTAACCCTCCCCCTAGTGCCTAACCCTAATCCACACCCAGTGGTGCCTACCCCCCCTGTCCATAGCCTAACCCTAACCTCCCCCTCCTGTAGCCTAACTCTAAACCCCCCCGGGGTGCCTAAACCTAACCCCCCTCCCCCCAACAGCTAAGACCTAAGAGCTCCTGCTGTACTTACCATCGGCATGCCGGCTGTCGGGATCCCGGCATCGGCATCTCCCCTCTTGTTGGGATTCTGGCTCCGGTGTCTTGTCCCCAGCTTGGCTTTTTAGCTACATCCCATCTGGATGATATATTGGCATCAGCTGTGCTGCAGGGCCCACTTGATATTTCTCTGAACAACATCATTCACAGACATATCTAGTGTACTAGTGATATACATCGCTCGTCACCCGAACGAACAATATATATCATCAAGTGTATACCCATCTTAAGCTGTCTGCCCTGACCCAGGCAACCATAATCCTTTTCTCTGTCAGTCATCAGCTGGTGAGACTACTTTGGGGGCTGCAACTTGTGGTACCTCAGCAGAAAAGTACATCACTTTCTTGCAGTTGTCCATGGTTAGCCCTAAGATTCCTATCACCTGCCCTAACTTTGGCCAGTGTCGGGATCCCGGCATCGGCATCTCCCCTCTTGTTGGGATTCTGGTGCCGGTGTCTTGTCCCCGGTTCGGCTTTTTAGCTACATCCCATCTGGATGATATATTGGCATCAGCTGTGCTGCAGGGCCCACCTGATATTTCTCTGAACAACATCATTCACAGACATATCTAGCGTACTAGTGATATACATCGCTCGTCACCAGAACGAACAATATATATCATCAAGTGTATACCCATCTTAAGCTGTCTGCCCTGACCCAGGCACCCATAATCCTTTTCTCTGTCAGTCATCAGCTGGTGAGACTACTTTGGGGGCTGCAACTTGTGGTACCTCAGCAGAAAAGTACATCACTTTCTTGCAGTTGTCCATGGTTAGCCCTAAGGTTCCCATCAGACTACCTGCCCTACCTTTGGCCAGTGTCGGGATCCCGGCATCGGCATCTCCGCTCTTGTTGGGATTCTGGTGCCGGTGTCTTGTCCCCGGTTCGGCTTTTTAGCTACATCCCATCTGGTTGATATATTGGCATCAGCTGTGCTGCAGGGCCCACCTGATATTTCTCTGAACAACATCATTCACAGACATATCTAGTGTACTAGTGATATACATCGCTCGTCACCTGAACGAACAATATATATCATCAAGTGTATACCCATCTTAAGCTGTCTGCCCTGACCCAGGCAACCATAATCCTTTTCTCTGTCAGTCATCAGTTGGTGAGACTACTTTGGGGGCTGCAACCTGTGGTACCTCAGCAGAAAAGTACATCACTTTCTTGCAGTTGTCCATGGTTAGCCCTAAGGTTCCCATCAGACTACCTGCCCTAACTTTGGCCAGTGTCAACACCTGGACTTGTCATGACACTGTAACATGAAACACTGGATTGGCTTATAAAAAATATTAAAACCCATGCTCAGTCTCAGAACCTGCTCTTTGTGCTCTAACTGCATGCAGAAAAGGCCTTCGAATAACTCAACAAGGGGTATATGGAATATGAAATTTGGTATCTGAGGTTGTTTCTTGGATGTTATTTTAGCCTTACATTTGACCCCCTCAGCTCAAGTGTTTGCCAGTGCATGTTAACAGGGAGACTGTAACTAGACTTTTTGGTGCCCTATGCCAGAGAGAGCATTGGCATCCCCCCCCCATTTTTTAATCAGGAACATAAGATAGTGCACCTGAAAAAGAAGGGCCAGGGAAGAGATAGGGGAGACCAGGAGATCCTGGGGATAAATAAGAGGAAGCTGCAAGTGAGAATGATAATAAACAGGAAAATTGACAGGCCCCCCCCCTGCCCTGTGGTGCCCTGAGCCATGGCACAGGTCGCACCACCCTAGTTACGGCCCTGGTAACAGGCAGGGATTCCCCCTTTCCCTACCATATCTGTTCTTGGATTTCAGCTTTTAGCTGAAAAGTTACATCTTTCTGACACTGTGTTCCTTTTGTCTGCTCATCCCGAGACCTCACTCTCTGCCATTAATTAGGTATTGCGTATTTTATGGCCTCTTAAAAATGTAACATTCCTAAAATGAGGGTGCGTCCTCCTCAATGTGCAACTCTGATCACTTCATAACCTCCAATATATGTTTAGATATGCCTGGCAAATGTCTTCTCTTAGCTATTTAGGTATCTTTCACTTTGCCCTTAACGATAATTTAATATATTGTAATTAGCATCCTTTATTACATAAACTGGAGGTTGTTATAAGAGACTGGATGGCCCATGAGGTTCTAATGGTGGCAGGATTTAATCTATTAAAGTAATATTCCTCCCTAAATTGTTATATCTCTTGATTCTTCCATAGGATGCTCACAGTGCCATTGTTTAATAAGTTTTATTTGGTTTTTAAACTTATGTGTGGAAGAATAGAAGAGCCATGCTGGATAGGGATGCTGGCCAAATCTGCGGGAGGAGGTCTGGTATTCCCAAATCTGAACGTACTAAATTTCCTCTTTGGTGAACCAGATTTGCAACTGGATGCCCGCATCCAGCCTCAAACTGTGGGTTGTATTGGAGTCTGATATGCATGAACAGTACAGTATAATCCCCCTTAGGAGTTTATTGTGACTCCCTCAATGCTATGCAACGTTTCATGCTTCTACCCCCAAATCTATGACATTTTCAGACAACTAATGTACCTTTCCCTTCCCATTAGATAACCTCGCCATTATGAGTTTCTCTCTATTAGAAGCTAATTTATCAAAGAATATAACACTCATTATTCTGAATGTATCTACAGGGAGCCACAGCAGATATCAGAGATTTTCTTTATTAATGAAACATTTTACACTATTGTATTTTGCTATTTTTGTTTTTTTAGTGTATACTGATTATTGGATGACATTGTGAGACAAAGGTTGCAGTGTTGAGAGGGGATTACCTTCTGCTATTTCCTAATTGATTTAGAGGTGTGGAGTGTTACCTAACAATTTCCATTTGAGCTGCAGCAACCAGGTGCGCTATTGATTTCAGTCTGTTTACTTTTTCATTATCATCTTTCATATTGTTTTCTGTAATATACCTCCCTCCAGCCTTTCAAACTCAACCATCTTCAGTCTATCCTTAGCACTGCTTCCCACCTTATTTGCCTCTCTCATTATTCTACCTCTGCTGCCCTGCTCTGCCAATCTGTCTGCTGGCTCTTTTTCCCATACAGAATCAAGGTTAAACTCTCCTCATTCACCTACAAAGACTAAAACTACTCTTCTCCTCCCTACATCTTCAGCCTACTTCATCACACACATCCCCATCCCAAAGACTGCTGGCTTACCTCCCACCTAATCATTTCATCCCACTCTTGCCTTCAGTATTTCTCCCGCACTGCTCCCATTTTATGGAATGCTTTCAACTCTCAATTGTCCATTATTCGCCAAGCTTTAAATGGTGCCCTTAAAGATCACCTTTTCATCCAAGCCTACTACCCCTCCTCCAAACATTCCAGCCTCTGGCCTCTCTAACTTTGCTCCCTTCTTCCACTTTTGCCCACCCATATCGCCTCTAGAATGTAAGCTCCCATGAGCAGGAGCCTCTCCCCTTTCTTTTTCCCTAAGTAATTATGCAATCTGCACATTGTAATTATGTATATATGCAAGTTTGAATCTTTGTGCATCAGTTTGTACAGATTCTGTTCTTTCCTCTTTGTACAGCACTCTTTTTTATGCCTTATAAATAAACTATATATATTATATTAATAATATGCTCCTGAAAATCCCATTTAGCAATTGTGAATTTTACTGGTAGCAACTGTTACAGTTTACTCTTTTAGTTCTGACAATTATTAAATTGTAAATATTTGCTGTACTGGGCTGTACTACAGAGATTGCTGCATAATCTCTAGAGGGTTAGTCAATTTTTAAATTTGAACGGTAGATTAACACTATTAAACTGTTCTACAGCTCCCCAGTGTCCTCTCTCTCCTACTTCATTTGCTCAGAAATATTATACTTAAAATCCAGGTAAATGCAGAACTAAGATCTTCCATGAGTCATACATAGAAAAGAGCAGGCAACAGACAGCAGTAACTGAGCAATAAATAATTCTCTTTGCTAAACATATACAAAATGCAAAATATATCAGCCAAAAAACTAAATCTAAACTACAAGAAAAAAACCTGAAATATTTTAGGCTATGAAATGTGCCTGTAGAAATTTTGTAAAACAGTTCCCTCAATTTCATCCAAACTGCTTGGACCAGGGATTTCTGCCAAATAATGGACCAGGGTTTCCAAGACTTCTGCTATTTATGCCAAACGTTTCAAAACAAGTAAATAAAAACATCTAGACAAATCTATAAAGTGTTAATAAAAAAATAAAAAAAATTGCATTAGCCCCTCATTAACCATGTTATTTAAAATATAGATCTTCATTGGTCTTGGTCAGCTGAAATTAAAAAAAATCAACATAAAGAGTATCGCAGCCAAACCCTTATGGGTAACCATTGGTGAGGGAATATGACAGAGATTAACATGGGCTCCCGTTTTTCGCCAGCCAATTAGACATGTTTTCCCAATCTGGCCACAATGTGATTTATTGGTGTATGGTGAAACACTTGTGATACGGCTAAGGGGGGTGCAGGTTTCCTCACTGGATCAATATAGAAGAGTAGGGTGTTTTAGCCTATTGGATCACACCAGAACATGAAAAAAAACATTAAATTAATAATTAAATATAATGGTTTTTGGGCAATTGTATTGTTTAATTAATCTTTATTTTACAATTGTGTTCTAAATTTACTTCTTTTGACACTTTTGATCTTTTTTTTTTACTCCATGTACAAGAACCCACACATTAATAATTAATTTTTAATTCACATACAAGTTTAGCATGATGTTTGACCTAAAAACCTGCTGTTTTTATTGTCAAACTGCCGTGCACGCTGCTGTTTCATATATAAAGCAGTTTGTGTTTACAAACTGCATCTTTGTATGTTTGAAAACTTCAGGTTAGCAAATCAGGACTGGAATTTTCATTGATATAAAACATCAATAACCCTTTATGCTTAGGATATTATTCAATTAAGAAATCATTCCACCATATTAATTACAGTTCAAAATCCTAAATTTTCTTTATTTACTTTACTTTATACAGGCAAGATGAAATTATATTTACGAATATTAAAACTATTCAGATAGAAATAATTGAACTCAGATAGAATAATCCCAGTTGGATTTATAACATACATTATAAATGTAAAGATTATAGGCATGTTAGGGCATTGTAAAAATCTTCCCAAGGTGCTGCTGGGTAAAGTTTTTTGTAATACTGGATATGTTGCATGTAAGAGAGAGGTTTGCTGCTATGCTAATAGTCTTGATAATATACCAATACTGGTCCGAAACGTCGACTGACTACTAAATTACATTGGACAAATGAGGAGATCTATGTATGATTATGAAAAATAAATTTTTGCTGCATAACTTGTTTGTTCACTTTTGATGGTGAAAAACTAAATAGTTTGAAGAGCCCAAGGAAATTTGTCACAAGCATGTCAATTACATTCAAGAAACCAGAAGTGGGCTGGTGTAATTTCAGTAAATGTACATTCAATTATAGAATCCTGTGGCCAGGTAACCAATTAACCAGACAGAACATAGGTAAACAAACCCTTTTGCATGTAAATAAGGTGAGAATGCATACCCGTCTCCTAACATAGGAGGGAATAACACTCAGCTGTCTGCCTACAGAGTATGCAGACATAAGCAGAGATCAAAGTATCATCATGTTTTATCTGGCTTTGACGTAAAAGTAATATTTCTACAATAGCTAGGAGCTTCAGAAATCATAAAAATATATCTGACGTTAGTGCGCTGGTTAGATGCAAATTGGGAATCATTAGGATGCATGGGAGAAATTAGGTATCTAACCAATCACACCTCACAGCTATACTGCATCTACACTTATATGATATCTTAAATAATGGAGATTAATGTGAACATACCATATTTCTTGTAGTCATTGCACAGGGGGCATTATATACAGTTATTTGTATATAAGTTAAAAATTATATAGGCAGTCCTACTATGGACCCTGGTTTAATTAACTGGTCATCCAGAGACTTGGTCATGACATCACCTAGGGGTGGGTGCACAGGGGATAAAAACTATCAGAATCATTTATTCTGTGTCAGATTTTGGGGATCAATCTAAATGAGAGACTGCACCTTAATTTTTGCAGCTGTGTCCCCAGCACTGAATAAGCTGCATGTCATTTTATAAGTTTCTTCCTTTTTATTTGAAATTGCAACACATGCTTGTCTATGTAACAGATGAGCGGTTCAGTTTTTGGGAAGCCTGACCACACTCATACTTTGGGTTTCCGAGACTAACTAAGTTACAGTTTGGAATCACTTTGGGGATCTGAGTAGAACAGAGTCTTGTCGAAGCTGAATAATTGGCTGAGACAAGTTCAGTTTAAAATTTAATCGCAGCGATGCCATCTTGCGAATGGCCGCAAGACTCCATTTTAGAAATGCGATCGCAAGACGCCATTTTGCGAATGGCCGCCTAAAGCGCCATTTTAGGTGAACTCACAATATAGTACATGTGGCGATATTTTTATTAGCACTATGCGATCGCTTCTTTCACCATTTTTCATACGCACAATTATACTCACAAGGGCGCTATTAAATAATCGCATATTAGCGAATGCATGAGACTTAGTATGAAACCGCTGAAAAAGTAGCTTTATGCGCATGCATCTGCCCCAAATTAACTAGCGTCCTTATATCAAACCCCGAATACTCACACACTACATATTCGCACACAAGGTTCCATTAGCATCAAATTGTATGATTCAAGTTGGTTAAGTTAGTTTAAATGCTAAGAAATAGAGGTTTTTGATAACTAAGGTATTATACATGATAAACAAGGTGTGTTTGGTTTCGTTCTGATGCGTACGCTTTTTACAGCATCCCGGTGTTATCGGTGGAGAGATCGCATCATGCAAACTCAAGTTACGGATCGCAGAACTTACAAGCAACAAAATGTTTAGCTGATGGAGGCGTTACTAGAAAGACCCCTGTTGTCGGAGGCAGGGAAAGTCTATTTGAAACAACCTGTTAAATGTGCTGTAACATATGCTTCTCCTCTGGGAACCAATGAGATCAGCAGGAAGTTTTCCCTTTGTCCTGCTTCAGTCTGGGGGGGGAATAAATACATGTGTCTGAATACTGGTTTTCCAGTTCATGCTGAATTTTGGGTGTACTGAGGATATCTAGTCTGAGGTCTATCTCTGGGTCCAGAGGTGCAGCGTATGTATAACTGTACTTGGGTCTGTATTATTTCCTTTTACGCCTAACTTGTGTATGTATAGATTGCGTGTAACTGACTGTACTTTTACCTGAATAATACTTGTGCGTTGGAACCACAGATTCAACTCCTGTCTTTATTTGCGGTTATACTGCGTACGCAATTAGCGTTCTGTTTAGAGGTTATAGGCAGGTTTTTGTCTTAGAGGTTCTAGGCAGGTGAATCTTAGAGGTTTATAGGAAGGAATATACTAAAGGTTAATACGGACGATTCAATAGTTGGGGGCTCATAGGTTTATCACACTATCTGATACACGATAACACTCGGTCAGTCCTCTCTCAGCAAAAGGGTGGAGGCGCCTTTTGAGAGACGCATTAGTCTTTCATTACCACAGTGTTGCTGAGAGCGTACTGCCGGTTATTGTGTAGAGGAAGCGCTGATTAGAATCCAGGGACAAGAGAGGAAAAAAAAAAAAGTTTGTTTTTCCTCTGTTGATAGAACCTTGTGTTTAGAGGGGTGCTGCAGTATTGCGTACGCAGCTAAAACGCATTTTTGCATACGCAGTTAAAAAAAGTAATTATACGCTTGTGTGGTAGTCGCATAATTGTGTATGCGGCCGATCGCACAATAGCGTATACGCACTTTCGGTTCTGCTGCCACGTGTTTGAACAAAGCCATTGAGGTTTACATTTTTACATCTACCAATATCTGGGTTAACGTTTATTTTCTGCGCAGGAAAAAGTGTGTAATAGTGAGTGTATTGTTGGTAGGGGTAATTTATTCCCTAAAGTTAAGGGTACCGTATGATCCTTAAGGGCTAGGTGCAAGGGTTAGCCTAGTCGCTCGGTAAGCAGCTTTACCGTTCTAAACACAGTAGCAGGTGTACATGTTGTCTTTGTTGAATAGAGGTGCGTGAGAGTGGCCGACATATAAACTCTCATAGGTCTGGAAGTTACCTTACTAAAGCTTATCCGGGTCTGGAAGTTGCCTGTTTCAAAACTTATCTAGGTGTGGAAGTTGCCTTATCAAATCTTATCCAGGTGTGTGGATGCCGCCGACTTAAATCGTTCACAGGTAAGTGAAAGTATCTTGATTGTCTTTCACCAGCTTAAATTTTTATTGAAAAGCGTAGGAGTTGTCTCAGAATGGGAGCCACGCAAACAGTAGAAATGTTAGGCAATGATGTGCTGCTAATGGAAGCGCCGATCGGGTCGGCCCGTCGTATCATGCATACCAAGTACGGTACTTATGCAATAAGGTATTGTGATATATGGTTTAATATGACGAGAAAGAGTGTTAGACCGTTTCCCAGAATTGGTAGTTTTGACAAAAATGTGTTAGATAATGTCCAGGATCACATCAGTATGGTGCGATCCCGAGAGAAAAAGATTAAGATGCTTGGCTTAAAAATGTGCAAACGACGCAAACTAGCGTTGCGAACGCATTGCCAGAAAATACATCCAGGACGCTGAGTTGCAATATGGGCGAGCCGCAAATTGGCACGCACGTGCGGCAAAGTAGCGTCGTGGACAGTATTGTCAGCAGTTCACGCTCACCTCCCCCACCTTATGTGGATGGAGGTGCAAGTACAGTTACCAAAAATACCAATAAAAATTAAACAAATAATTTGTACCCCCTCTTAAGTAACCATAAAGAAAATGTTTATGATGTAGAAGATGAGCCTATTGTAATGTCTGCCATTTCCCATGCTGTGCAAATGATAGATGCTGCATCAACACAATCACGGGTGGTGCCGCCATCTCCATCGGTGGTAACAGCAAGGGAAGTGTTAATACACTCTGCACCCATTGAGGAAGTTGTTAATACCATACGTAGCAGCAGCAGATTAAACCCCCAGCCAGGTAACCAGGTCAGATGTGGCAACGCTGCCGGTCTGCATCCCATTCGGACAATAACTGTTCCAAATGGAATGCGGATGCAAACGGTATAGTACCCACAAGGGAAGTAGTGATGCATTGTCCATGGACAAGGGCAGAACTAAATTCCATCATAAATGATTTCCCTGATCCAAAAAAAGAATTAGCCAAATGTCAAAGATTTTTGAGAAATTTGGGTAGTTCTCATGAGCCCACAAATAAAGATTGGCGTGTGGTGTTAAGGGCCTGCCTGCCACGCAATACCGACGTGACAAAATTTATCACGGACTGTGTATTGGATGGCGACGTTCCCTTAACAGACCAAGTAAACCAAGGTAACATTTCCCGCATTGTGACTCAATTGGGTGTATATTTTCCAGTAGTAGTTAACTGGAACAAAATCTTCACAATCAAACAAAAAGAGAGTGAAACTGCAGAAGAATATTGCGACCGGGCTCTGCAGGCTATCACCCAGTACACTGGGATAGAAGAGATTAAAGATAGCATTCACCACAGGGGAATGATAGTCACGAGGATGGGTTAAAAGAGAATTTAAAAACTCGGGTTCAGACCTCACAGCCTGGCTGGCGGGGACTTACAATAGATAACCTCATAGAGTCTGCCATAGAACATGACAAAAACATCTCAAAAAAGAGGGAGACCCAGAGCGAAATATTAATGTCTGTCAGTATACAAGCTCTGGAGAGAATGACGTTAACATCACAGCCAACAGACACGCTTGCACTTGCACACACACTCATGTCAGAACAAGTTGCTCTCACTAACCCCACTCAACAACAAACACAACTCTATCCCACTAACCCAATGCAACCACAGGTCCCAGGATATCCACCCACTTCTTTTCCCCCACAATACCCTTACCCTCCCTATCCTTACCCATATCCACCACCTTTACCCTCTGCTCAAACTTCACAACAACACATGCTTTCACCTGAATCACGGACATGTTTTAATTGCAAACAAACAGGACACTTAAGTAGAAACTGCACAGTAAAAAGAGTATGGACCCCACATCAAGGAAAATTTGGACACCCCCATAAGGGATATGCACAGAGACCAGCAAATGCTCAGCAAGCACCAGCTTCAATTGTAGCCGTAAATGCTTTATTGGAGAATGGTAGCCAACGCTAGGGGTCAGGTCATACCTGTAGTCTACAGATAGTCAGGTTAACAGGAAGTACTAGGGAAGAACCGGTCTTGATGGTTGATGTAGCTGGTACTGAATATCCTTTTCTTGTAGACACAGGGGCGACCAAGTCATTGATGAAATCTCCCGTTAATTTACAGGTGACCAACGAGGCAATACCAACAATGGGTGTGACAGGTAAAGTGGAACGTTATCCTTTAACAAGACCCGCAGAGGTTAGTATTAGGCTGTTGCATACCAGACATTCTTTTCTTCTGGCTGCCGCGGCTCCTACTAACCTGCTGGGCAGAGACTTGTTATGTAAAATGGGATGTGTCATATATTGCACCCCTGATGGTGTGTATTTAGATATCCCAGAGAGAATGGTAGACGAGGTGCGGGATATGTTAGACACCCCTCAAAGGATAATGTACCACTCTACAGTTTAAAAGAAAATCCATCACAAGTAGATGAAATGTTGTCCCAAATTCCAGATTCCCTTTGGACAAAAGTTGGACAGGACACTGGATTAATGGCAAACGTAAGCCCGGTAATGATGAACTTAAAAAGCGGTAGGCAAGCTCAAAAAATTCCCCAGTAGCCACTAAAACAGGAAGTGGAACTAGGGGTGTTTCCAATAATCGAGCGATTATTGCAACAAGGAATTTTAGTTCGTACAGCTAGTGTAGCCAACAGTCCCATCTTTCCAGTAAAGAAGAGTGGTGGGAGGGGTTATAGGCTGGTGCAAGACCTTAGAGGTGTTAATAAGGTAGTAGAGAGCCAATTCCCTGTAGTGCCAAATCCAGCTGTCATCCTGATGCAGATCCCACCAAATTCAACCCATTTCACTGTCATTGACCTCTGTTCTGTTTTCTTCTCTGTGCCTCTCCATCCTGACTGTCAGTACCTATTCGCATTCACATACAGAGGTGTGCAATATACATGGACACGATTGCCCCAAGGTTTCATAGACAGCCCCAGTATTTTCTCCCAGGCATTGCATGACTGTTTACAAGCTTTTCAACCTGCCAATGGATCAGTTCTAATTCAATATGTGGACGATTTATTGCTATGTTCTGACTCGTTTATGTCATGTGTGAATGATACTAAACTTTTGTTACTTCATCTCTCGCAAACAGGACACAAAGTGGCTAAGGACAAGTTACAGCCGTGCCATCCCAGAGTAAAATATTTGGGACACTGCCTAACCCAGGGGTTACGACATCTCACAAATGATAGAATCCAGGCCATACAAAACATGACACTGCCGCAGAATTAACAGCAAATTCGTACCTTCTTGGGAATGTGTGGATATTGCCGAATGTGGATACCAGGTTTTTCTATTTTAGCCTTGCCTTTACAGGAACTAGTCTCTTCCTCAAAGCCCGATCGCGTCATACACACTGAGGAATCAGAACAGGCTTTTCTTAATCTTAAGGATAGTCTGACAAAAGCTCCTGCATTGGGAATACCCGATTATGAAAAACCTTTTGATTTATATTGTACGGAAGCCAATGGTTGTGCTGCAGGTGTCCTTACACAAAAACATGGTGATGCCAGTAGGCCCGTAGCTTACTACTACAGTGCCCAATTGGACACGGTAGCAAGATCACTCCACACCTGCTTGAGAAGTGTAGCAGCTACCGCTTTACTGGTGAGTAAAAGTGAGGACGTAGTATTGGGCCATGATATGATTGTCTACACTCCCCATACTGTATCTGCCCTGTTGAACTCAGCTCAAACCAGACACGTCTCCTCGGCTAGGTTCACCAAATGGGAACTAGCCCTAATCGCTCCTGCAAATATTACAGTTAAACGTTGCAGTACGCTGAATCCAGCAACATACCTGCCATATGTACAACATGATGTACAAAGGGTGGAAGGAGAGGAGTTGCTGGCGGGAGGTGAGTTCGGCAGACATGATGATACTCACGATTGTATGACATATCTGAATCAGACCTTTACTGCTAGACCTGACATACATGACACACCTTTACAGAATGTGGATGTAACTTTCTATACGGATGGGAGTTGTCATAGACAAACAGACACAGGTGAATTATGTACAGGTTATGCTGTTGTAAATGACACAGACATCATGGAAGCTAAACCTCTCGGTCCTCCTCACTCAGCCCAGGTGGCAGAGTTAGTAGCACTGACTAGAGCATGTGAACTGGCAGCAGGCAAATCTGCTAACATTTACACTGACTCGAGGTACGCGTTCGGGGTGGTGCACGACTTTGGGGCCCTATGGTATCTGAGAAATTTTATGACAGCAGCAGGCACACCAGTTGCACACTCCCGACACATAAAACATCTCTTAGAAGCAATCCAACTGCCCAAAGCAGTGGCAGTAATTAAATGCAAAGCCCACACATGTGAGGATGACCCAGTGTCACTGGGCAACAACAGAGCTGACGAAGCTGCAAAATGGGCAGCGGGGTTAAAAATGCCTTCTCCAATTGAAACAATTATGTCATTCCAAACCATTGATATGCTGAAATTAATTGAGATGCAAAATTTGTGTTCAATTCAGGAAAAATCCATTTGGAAGTCCAAGGGGTGTGGGCAAGAGTCCTCCGGGCTCTGGAGGGACGGACATGGTAAGCCAGTAGCCCCCAAGACATATTACCCCAGCCTGGCTGAAGCAGCACACAGTCTGACTCATCTGGGTAAACAGGGCATGTGCAAGTTGGTGAGGGCATACTGGTACGCACCAGGGTTTTCTTCACAAGCAGAGAAGATAGCAATGTCCTGTCTAACCTGCTTGAGAAAGAACATAGGGAAAGCGATCCCTACCGAACCGTCCCACATTCCACCGACTGATGGACCTTTCCAGGTGATACAAATTGATTTCATCCAATTACCACCCTGTAGGAACCTTAATTATGAATTAGTGTGCACAGACGTATTCTCTAACTGGGTTGAGGCCTACCCAGCAGCCACTAATACTGCTGCGTTTACTGCCAAGAAAATAGTTCAGGAATGTATGCAGGTACGGTATCCCTAGAATCATCGAAAGTGATAGGGGTACCCATTTCACAGGTGATGTTTTCCAAAATATGTGTAAGCTGATGGGTATTAATAGCCGACTTCACACCCCCTACCGACCGCAAGCCAGTGCCAAGGTAGAAAGGATGAACGGGACTATTAAAACTAAGCTAAGTAAAATCATGGCGGAGACTGGACTAGGATGGCCAGAAGCTTTACCTTTGGTCCTACATAGCATAAGGACCACTCCTAGATTTCCTCTGAATCTGTCCCCATTTGAAATATTGTTTGGTAGACAACCTCATTTGATTATAAGTCCACAGGAAGATCTAAAGGGTAACAACGAGGTAACTGTGAAGTATCTTATATCAATGAGTAAGCAGTTAAAGCAACAGCAGCAGAAACTGAAATTGTTGTCCCATGATATGCCTGAAATGAACTGCCATGATGTTGAACCAGGAGAATATGTAATGATCCGAAATTTCTTACGTTCAGGTTGTTTGACTGATCGGTGGGAAGGTCCGTACCAGGTGCTGCTGACAAGTACTACATCTTTGAAGGTGGCCGAGAGAGATACCTGGGTCCATCCCACTCACTGCAAAAAGGTCAATCAACCGGTGGAGAAACAAGTCGGAGACAAAGCTGATAGTGTGGATCTGTCACTCGCGAGCTTGTTCCGGGAGGATTGAAAAGGTTGTAGTGAGATACCTGAACTGAGAGAAATTTGCAGGTCTTATTGTGACAATGGATGGGTCTGCTGTGTTCATTTTCATATTCTTTTTTAGAGTGTTCACCATCCTGGTCAGTTCGGGAATATCCAGTGTCTGTGATGGGGGACCTATTGAGGAAACAGGAGCTGATGGCAGTGCTGATGGAGTGGAGAAAGGAGGAGTGCAATGCCAATCAGGGGAGTGTCTGACCAATCTTAGTACTGTTATTGTTAAGAGAGCTGTCATTTCGGATACTCGGGGAAAGTGTGAAGGGTTATCATCTGAAGATTCCTGTATTTGTGAGTTTTGTGGGTCCCTAGTTGATGAGAACTGTATTCAACGGTGCCAACCTAAATATAACCCGTACTGGGGAGGGTATCCTTTAGAGGATTATCACAGCATGGTAGGCAAAGTGTTAAATCAAGCCGATTGCTGGGTGTGTTCACATGTGCCACAGGGACAGCATAATGTAGGGTTGGTGCCATTTCCGCTGAATATCACGGAAATTTTAGAATTACAAAAGGGGAAAACATTGGATGGAAAATTCCTCTCATCCAAACCACCTCATTTCAAACTCTATCAATTTCAAGTAGATAAATCACTTTTGTGCTTAAACATAACCAACCCCAATAAACCCGGAGGTTGGGAAGTGACGGGGAATAATCAGACGATGACCTTCTCACAAAGAGCTGATAATGAGTCCATAAACTATGATCTGCTACGCTCAATTAAATCAAGTGGGAAATATTTTAGGTATCGGTATACATTGAGTTCCACCAAAGAAATGTTTGGTAAAGTACCAGATGGTTATTGTGCTAAAATAATACAACCAGAAACTTGCATATACCAGATGGTAGAGCCTGAGATAGGATTGTTTGCAAGAGAAATGTGTTTAATGATAATGATGCATACCATTCCTTATATTCTCCCTGATAATGTATATTTTATATGTGGAAGAAAAGCGTATAAATGGCTCTCCCCGAGTTCCGAAGGTTTGTGTTATCTGGGAAGAGTAGTCCCAGAAGTTATGACCCTCACACATATAGAAATGTTGGTAATACATAAAAACACACCGTCCTGGATCCCACCAGAATTGCTAGGGGTACTTTAAATTTTAGATATATCCAGGAACTTGCTAAATTAATAGATAATATCACCGAGATGTACGATGACACATTCAGGTACACAGGGAGAGAATTGCAAGCGTACAAGAAAGAAGTAGTGCAACACAGGCTAGTGTTGAATTATTTAACTGCTGTTACTGGAGGGTATTGCGTAACGTTAGCCACCCAATTTGGAGTAAAGTGTTGCACTTCTGTCACCAATGATACCAGCGGAGGTGATAGACCAGAAGATGGATGAGATTCTGCAGCTAAAGTGGGAATTTCGTAAGAACCATAACGCATCAGTGGCTGAAGCAGGGGAAAAGATAGAAGGATGGGTGTCATGGCTGAACCCAGTGAAATGGTTCTCGGGTCTAGGAGAGTGGGTCCAGGACGTGATCGCCAGCATAGGCAAATTCTTGATCCTTATACTGATTGTCATCATAGTAATTGGCATATGCGTCCGGTGTGTTCCTATTGTGTTGAAGTGTGGAAAATGTGAAAACAGAGTGAAACGAAGGAATGAAACTATGATGGTGGTCAGAATGATAATATGTATACCGAGGTAGATACAGAACTGCACTACAACCCTGAGCTAGGAAGTACCATCATTTAAATGTATAATATTTAGACATGCATAGAAGATATTATTGAAATGTTATTTATAGAACACCCAGACAATGTAAAGTCTCAAATTCCCCTTCAAAACTGCTGTTATAAGACTGGTGCATTCCCACATCTGTCACATGATCTCCCAAGATCCGCGGTGTGCGTATAATAGTAGTTTTATGCCCCCGCCTAGAGACACATTATTGATGGATTAAGAACCACCTTGTGCCATCCCACAATAACACTAAATAATATGTGAATGTAAGCCTAAAATAAATTTATATAGCAGATTGTGATAGCATGTTGTTTGCTATCAAAGGGTGGACTGTCGAAGCTGAATAATTGGCTGAGACAAGTTCAGTTTAAAATGTAATCGCAGCGACGCCATCTTGCGAATGGCCGCAAGACTCCATTTTAGAAATGCGATCGCAAGACGCCATTTTGCGAATCGCCGCCTAAAGCGACATTTTAGGTGAACTCACAATATAGTACATGTGGCGATATTTTTATTAGCACTATGCGATCGCTTCTTTCACCATTTTTCATACGCACAATTATACTCACAAGGGCGCTATTAAATAATCGCATATTAGCGAATGCATGAGACTTAGTATGAAACCGCTGAAAAAGTAGCTTTATGCGCACGCATCTGCCCCAAATTAACTAGCGTCCTTATATCAAACCCCGAATACTCACACACTACATATTCGCACACAAGGTTCCATTAGCATCAAATTGTATGATTCAAGTTGGTTAAGTTAGTTTAAATGCTAAGAAATATAGGTTTTTGATAACTAAGGTATTATACATGATAAACAAGGTGTGTTTGGTTTCGTTCTGATGCTTACGCTTTTTACAGCATCCCGGTGTTATCGGTGGAGAGATCGCATCATGCAAACTCAAGTTACGGATCGCAGAACTTACAAGCAACAAAATGTTTAGTTGATGGAATGTTACAGGAGGCGTTACTAGAAAGACCCCTGTTGTCGGAGGCAGGGAAAGTCTATTTGAAACAACCTGTTAAATGTGCCGTAAAATATGCTTCTCCTCTGGGAACCAATGAGATCAGCAGGAAGTTTTTCCTTTGTCCTGCTTCAGTCTGGGGGGGAATAAATACATGTGTCTGAATACTGGTTTTCCAGTTCATGCTGAATTTTGGGTGTACTGAGGATATCTAGTCTGAGGTCTATCTCTGGGTCCAGAGGCGCAGCGTATGTATAACTGTACTTGGGTCTGTATTATTTCCTTTTACGCCTAACTTGTGTATGTATAGATTGCGTGTAACTGACTGTACATTTACCTGAATAATACTTGTGCGTTGGAACCACAGATTCAACTCCTGTCTTTATTTGCGGTTATACTGCGTACGCAATTAGCGTTCTGTTTAGAGGTTATAGGCAGGTTTTTGTCTTAGAGGTTCTAGGCAGGTGAATCTTAGAGGTTTATAGGAAGGAATATACTAAAGGTTAATACGGACGATTCAATAGTCTGACTTGAATTTTCTCACAATTTAGAACTATATATATATAAAAAAACGGATCTTGCGTGTTTCGGATTGCATTTAAGTCCCTCTCTCATGATTTCAAGTGCTGTGAGGTGGTCAAAACTGACTGGAAATGAATGTTATCAATACTATAAGAACAAAAACAGGTGCAAGTTACATGATTTTGACGGTTATCTATTTTCTATAACAATAGCAAAAACAAAATATTTTTCTATCATTTACCTTTTTAAGATGTGCTAGGAAGTCCTGAGGAATGGATGTTCCAAGTTCAGAAGTCAGCCACACACAGAATTGTCTTTCCTCTTTCTGAGACACTGTAAACATCAAACAGAAAATGTTGCAGTAATAATTAAAGGTGATTAAATCCTAATCTTACTGCCACCAATTCTGAAGTTATGTGTACTGGATCTACACATCCCTTAAATTTTCAGACCATATATAACAAGTGTACACATACACACATTTATCATACAAAAATAATACACTAAATACACAGCATATGTCAGACAGACGTTGCCTACAAACTTCTCTGGTCACACTCCTGATGACCAGGCTCCACACCGTGCTGCCTGGAAGCTCCTACCTCCAATATACTGGTCTTGGCCCCCTGTGGCTTCTGTGAATGCTCTCTTACTAGTCTGCTACAAGGACATCTGGTAACCCACTAGTGTAAAAGACTTTCACACTAACAAGGCTCCTGCTCCATACAGGCCTTCAAACAACATTGGCCACCAATACCACTGCTTTATAAAGCAAACCATTTAATAAGCGAGCAGACATTCATATTATACAGTGTGCGCCAGTACTAATAAATCTAAACTATAGAATGTGCCCACTTATCATAGGAATAGACAGATAGGGAGCTAAGTGCAGCCTAGTTACATGACCTTACCTCGCATTTTCGCAGCATATAACAGACACCGGTGCAGATTCTTGAGCATGGCCTTTGATGCCAGATGTAGATTTTCGATAATGAGCCAGCCATTCTGATTCATTGTGTCATTTAGTGCTACCTTCACCTCTTCATCATTGTCACTCTTTATGCTCACAATGAACAATGGTATCATTTTATCCTAAAAACAAGCAAATCTATTATTGTTTATTGAGAGGCAAAAAATTTATATTTTAGGTTAATGCAAAATCCATTTATATGGTTATATCTAGTGTATTTTAATGTTTTGTATTATCATCTTTTTCATAAAAACATAATAAGTCATGGTTGAGCTTAATGTTTCATAAGTGCTATGTCTCTGGGCCTGACTCAGAGCCGGACGCTATTTGCGCTCGCTCGTTCAGAAAAAGGGGCCGGCTATTTAAATTGAGCGCTCGCTCTTTGCGGTCTGTTGATGCCTCTATGTCTGAGCGAGCGAACGAAACATGTGCTCGCTATTTTGTAAAGACGCCCCCTGGCCGCTCGCATCCTATGTCATCTCCGCTATTTATTAGATTAATCGAGTACATCGAAAGGCGTCTGAACTGCTCGCAGTGCTTGTGGTTGGATTTTCCTACCGCAATCATGCGAACAGTTCAGGCTAAGAGACAACCAAGTGACGTGGCCGATGACGCTGCTTTGTTAATTATGCACACCCTTAAAACGCCCGTTTTGACCGTTTGGCACGCCTGCATTCAGATCTCCACTCCCCGTTTTCAAGCACCTTCCCCTGTTACCACCCACAAACTCCTCATCCTGTCACTGAAATTAGCAGGCACTCGCTATTTTGCAAACACACGATTTTCGACCGCACTGACTGGTTGGTGCATGCGCATTACGACCCATATGCATGCGCAGATGTGCGAACATCGCTCGGAGGGAACGAGCGGCCGCTTACGAGCGGCTCTGAATCAGGCCCTCAGTTATTAAAGCTGCACAACCACCAAATTGTACTAAGGTGCCCATGGGTCTGCTCCCTGCAGCTTTTTACCCTAGGGCTCTTCTGTTCTTCTTACAGTCGGAATCAAAATGGATTTATGCCTGTCAAGAGCAGCATGTAGTGTTCCCCTTTTTGACATTATCATGCTTGGTTTTGTGCACCAATATAATACAATTGTAAATAAGCACTTAACTTGTGGTATGATTGGAGTGTACTGAAACAAAATGGTGGTTTTGCAGCCTTAAAAGCACAAAAGAAAAGTTAGCTGGGCACTGAGGCAGAGGGCAGCATTGGAAAATGAGCTCTGTCAGGGTGTAAAGTTCCATACCTTGTCCGACTTGGTGTTTACTGTCAATGAGAAATGAAAGTATTTTGATAAAGCTGTGTTAAAGAATAGGTAGTCCGGAGTAATAAATGTAGGTGTACCCATATGTACAGTATATGCAGGGTTGGACTGGCCCACAGGGGTATAGGGGAAATCCCCGGTGGGCCCCACTGCCTGTGGGCCCACCCCCTCCTCTAGGAGTCAGGTTTCAGACCCCAAATTATAAATTGTTACACTATTAGACAGTCAGTTACCTGGTGGAGCAGGACCAATGATTAACAAGGGGGCTTGGTTCACTTCTATAGAATCTAAACTAAGATTTGCCTAATGGTTAGCCAACCGTCTGTGGTGACAGGCCACACCGCCTCTGGTGGATGACCACTCCCCTTAAACATGGGCCCTTACCACTGATTATCCCGGTGGGCCCCTCATGCTCCAGTCCGACACTGAGTATATGTGAAACACATAAGTAAGCACAAGAGCACAAATGGAGACCTGCATTTTCTATGTGTCCCTTTGTAAATAGCTAAAGATATTTAATGATAAAGATCATATTTTAACAAATTGTAAGGATTTTGTAATTGTTGTTTTCTTAACGTAATGGGTGATAATTTGCATTTTCACATAGGTACGTATGTATAATAAATTCAAGTAAAATAGAATAATATAAAAGGAGGCCCCTACCCTGCCCTGCGGAGCTGCTTAAATGAGCAATATTGCTACTTAAAGAGAAATATTGGAGGTACCTTAACAGTATAAACAAAGTCCAAAATCCAGGCAGATGTCAGGGCAGTCAGCTTGCAATAAAACCTGTTTCAGCAACCAGGCAAGTATGTAAAGGTGAAAAATGATAGAATAGACAGATATAGGCAAGGGTCAGGCCCCATACCTCTGAATCAAGCCCTAAAGGTAGCAAGTAACGAGTATACAATTAATGATAGCAGATTGAATTATTCAAATAATAAACCTGAAAATATTCAATCCCGGAATATATATTGTGGGTTATAACCTAGGTAAGTGACGCTTGGAACAAGGCATGACCTTATAACTCACGAAGGATCTTCCAAAGTGTGGTCAAAGTATCGAAAAGTTTTATTAAACAAAGATAAATGTACAAATTCTTTGGTGTGTTAATTTCTTCACAAACAACAAGACATCATTAAAATAAAAGATTAATATAATCTTGTGGGAGGAAGCAGGTATACCTTCTGTGAAACATGCATTGCATCCACCATTGAAGGAAAAGTGACATTGTTTTCATTTATTTAATATTTGATTTATATCATATTTTGATTTTGAAATTATATATATTAATATTTTTGAACTAATTTGTTATGCTATGTATGAATTTTGATCTATTTTATTTGTTTGTTGATTCAGAGTTTATATGATATTATTTTAGTATTATGATAGCTTATTGGTTGTGCAGAAATTAATTCTCCTTGGCAGCAACCAAGACCATTCAACAAGAAATTTAGGGCCTGATTCAGAGGTATATGCAGTGCCGATGTTTGCACAGTTGTCCAATGTATTTGTACTTGCACAAGTGTCCCGATGGTTACCACCGGTGGACGCAGGGCCTGAATCAAAGATAGACGAATTTACACTGCCGCACACAAGCGGCTGTGCAAATCCGTCCATCTCATCCATCCATCTCACATGCAAATGTGTCAGACACCTCCTTGCTGCATTTGCGATCCCAGCACAGCGCTCAGGCGCGCCCCTGCTACATCCCCCAATCGTCGCAACATGTCAATCATGCTTCTGCTTGGGGGGTCTGCGAACGAGATCACAGGACCCGTTCTGCACATGCACAGAACAGGTCCTGCTCAGGCGCAGACCCTTCAACATTGGAGATGTGCATTCATCCTCGGATAAACGCAGTGATGTGTGGTGAGGTCAATGGCTGGGGAGGCACACGTGAAGATGGGTCTGAGTGCTGAGAGCCTGTCTCACCTCCTACTCACTGTAACTCTCCCCACACTTTACAAAGCTTCAGTGTCCATTGATTTTCCTGCCTGCATCACTGTGTCTTCTCTTGCTGCCGAGCTCCGATCTCTAAACACTGCAGTGCACTTCCTGGTCACATGACACATCTAAGGTGTCCATCAGTGCTCAATGCATGCCCCATACTCAGAGGCATGCCTCTATTAGCTCTCTTTCTGTTCATCTTACTGCCCGTGGTGAGGCCCCGCACCCAGCTCTACAAGCAGTGTCTGACTATACAGAAGCGAGGCTGAGTTGTTGTTGCCTTATCCGCAGTCCCAGGGAGTTCCACAAAGATTTTGAGTGTTAACTATAAAAACTATTACAATAAACAAAGAAGATGTTTATACTTTAAAAATATCTTCTTTGTATTATTCTAATAATTTTTATATCTAATCCCAGGAGTATGACAGGGAGGCTCGGCTGCCCATGCCTACCCTTACTGCACGTTCCTGGATGAGCGTACATCTATGAATCAGGCCCACAGACCGAATTTGGAGGCAGAGAGAGACAATTTCAGTGGGCGCTCCTGGGTGTTAACAGGGGGGTGGCTAGATAGACGCGTACAAAACAAAGAGCATTGCAGTGACTGCTATATAATATACAAAACATCACAGTAACCACCATATGATGCAGGGGATTGGGTATGAAATCCCGGCGGCTGGAAGCCCGAAGCCGCAGAATCCTGCAGAATCTCGACGGAGCATGTAAGTAGGCTAACCCTACCCTTCTCCCCCCAACCCTAACCCTCCCTTGGTGGTGCCTAACCCTAAAACTCCCGAGGTGGTGCCTAACCCTAACCTCCCTCCCCACACCCTAAACCTAACCCTCCCAGGGGAGTGCCTAACCCTAACCTCCCCCCAGTGGTGCCTAACCCTAGCACCCCCTTACCATAGCCTAACCCTCCCCAGGGGGTGCCTAACCCAAAGTCCCCCCAGGGGTGCCTAAATCTAACCCTACCACCTGCGGCTAAGTGCTAACATTCCCCACTTACCTTCGGGAAGCCGTCTGTCGGGATTCCGGCGACGGGCTAAAGATAAGCGTCGTGATTTAGACGCCTATCTTTAGTACCAGGTCGGGATTTAGATGCCGGGATTTCGTCAGACGGCTTACTGAGCGTCGGCATTCTGTCTACATCCCGATGCAGGATATACCACGGTGACCACCATATAATGCAGAGAACATCAGTGACCATCATCTAATGCAGATAACATCACAGTGGCCACTATATAATGCAACAAATGTCACAGCGAATGCCATACAATCACAGTGATCACCATATAATACAGAGAACATCACAGTGATGGCCATATGATACTGTACTGTTCTCTGTATTATATTGCAGTCAGTATGATGTTCACTGCATTATATGGTGGTTACTATGAAGCTCTCTACATAACATGGCGGTCACTGTGATGTTCTCTGTATTATATGGCAGTTACTGTAATATCCTCTTTGAAGATAAATATCTTGAAGAAGCAATAAAAGTTAAAGTGCAGCTGGAGAAATACAAATTGAGTACACACCCAAAGAGATACTCAAAATGTGAAATAACAACAACAAAAAGAAGTATATCTCACAAGCGCTCTCTAATTAGTAGAGATATTATTTCATTGCAGACCAACTAACAGCTATACCCTATATAAGAAGCTTGGAACCTTCTTTCTAAATGGAACATCTATACCAGTGTTGGCTAACCTTGACACTCCAGCTGTTATGGAACTACATAACCCAGCATGCACTGCTACAGTTTTGCTATTAGGGCATGCTAAAACTGTGGCAGGGCATGCTGGGATATATAGTTCCACAACAGCTGGAGTGTCAAGGTTAGCCAACACTGATCTATACATATGAATGGAACATATCTCTACTTATTGAATTAAGGGTGAATCCATTCAGTTATTTGTGTGCTGTGGTTCACATTGTGGTGGTATATATATAAATATGGTAATTAGAGAGCGCTTGTGAGATATACTTGAGATATTTTTGTTGTTGTAATATCCTCTGTAACTGCTATATAATACAGGGAACATTTTCAAAAGTAATTATTTCAGCATTATAGTAACAAAAGCAATTTAATGTAATTTTCCAATAATTACCTACATCATCCCCATTATAATTTGCCTCAACTTCATCAAATAATGAAATGTATCTATGATGATGATTATCCGTTTAGTCGACATCGACTTTCGGAGACTTTATGGATCAGTGAACGCCACGCTTCTCTTTCTCTGACCGCTTCCTTCAGGTCATTTATGGGCATGTTCGTGTCAACATTTATTGTGTCCAGCCAACGAGTTCTGGACCCGCTGACGAATCCAAGCATTAGCGCTGTTTCTAGGGAATTAGCCCGCAGGACATGTCCAAAATACGAGAGTCGTTGTTTGGTGATCTTGCCTTCTAATGATACTTTTGGTTTGACCCGCTCTAGGACTGCCTTGTTCGTATTCATTGCTGTCCATGGTATGCACAGCATTCGCCTCCAGCTCCACAATTCAAAAGCGTCGATTCTCTTGTGATCTGCCTTGTTGAGTGTCCAGGTTTCGCATGGATACATAAAGATCAGAAAAACAATTGCATTGACCAACCGTGCTTTTGTTGCACTGCTGATATCATTGCTCTTCCATATCTTCGTCATTCCTAGCATAGCATTGCGGCCAAGTGCAATTCGTCGCTTTATTTCAGTAGATGATTCTCCACTGCCAACCTTTCCTTCATCACCTTGGCAACATGCCCGGCTTGCCCAACCCCCTACCCCCAACATACCCAGCATTGCCTTTATATATGACACAAAGTCATTCTACAAAACTTGGGAATTTTGGGCTTTATACAATCATTTAAGACTCCCATTTTCACTTTGATAGTATTTTCTAAATTGTTGAGAATATAATTAACTGATTTGGTGACTCCTCCCAGAACTCATTCTTACTCACATCCAAGATTACCCTATTGACAAACGGTAATCAGTAGAATTTCAGTTAACATGAAAAATAATTTTGAAGAGAACATTTCTTGGATAAAAGATATTTTTTCAGGAGAGTGCAATAATTTTTTTAGCGGAAGCATAATACTGTTGGAGCACAGTTTATTTAATTGAACTGTGCACCATAGCTAAGGATTAAGTGATAATCCTGTGAAATATTTCCAATCAGCTTCAGGATGTTCAGTTTAGGATATTCTAACTCATTCTGAAACATTTTCCATGTCATGGTGTGCTATTTACTTCCATAAACTGTGATCCATCTGTAAACAGCTATTCTGTACTTCAGTTTTAAGTAAGCACAGCGCAGTAATGTCAAGAATGTCTATAACATCATGTATAAGTGGGTTTTTTTTTGTTTTGCACATTTTTACAGCAAGGCTGAAGGCGCCAAGATTAACACTGTTCTTCTGCATAATGTGGTTATCTCAATCAAGAGCACATTGTGTGAAACACAAGATACTGGCACAGGATATAAAGAAAAAAAAAAAATTGTACAAGACATTGAAGATTAACAGGAAATGTCCTTTCACGCTGCTTCACAGCAAGTTGCCATCTATAGCACACGTCTAGCTAATCTACTTGCTGCAATGTGCACAAATAGGATGCATCCTTTGAGAATGAAATAATGAAGGGTGTAGAACTAATATTGTAATAAGCGTTATATAGTCAATCAATTTTCTGCAAAAACAAATAAAATAATTACCTGCAGAAACAATCTCATTTTAGGTTTTAGGTATGAATGCATTTATGAAAGAAATATACATGGAAGGTGAACAGATACACCCAACACTGTATATGACACATGCCCATTCCTTAGGCACACATCTCCTATGTACTAGTGCAAAAACAAGAGATATGGTAAGAACTTACCTTTGTTATCTCTGTTTCTACGAAGTCCATAGGATCCACAGGGTTGACCTTGGGGTATAGCTGGATCTGGATCCACGGGCACCACGCAGTTAAAGCTTTGCTGCTCCCAGGATGCACTTGGGTCCGTCCTCCTCTATACCCTGCCCCCAAGCACAGGCACCTCAGTTGGTAAGCAGCCAAGGCCGGAGGAGGAGACTAAACAGAGAGAAGGAAGACTGGAACACACAAGAAACCATACTCACAGAAATGGGAGACAGAAAACCGGTGACCAGCCACACAGCCCATTTGAAGCCAGGTGTGTCAGGGCGGGCGCCCTGTGGACCCTATGGACTTCGTAGAAACAGAGATAACAAAGGTAAGTTCTTACCATATCTCTTGTTTTCTACTTCAGGGTCCATAGGGGGTCCACAGGGTTGACCTTGGGGATGTCCCAAAGCAGTTCAACTAAGGGCGGGGACGCTCCTGTGCTGAAAGAAGCACCCGGCGCCCGAAGGATGCATCCTGAGAGGCGAAGGTGTCAAACGCATAGAACCTCAAAAACGTTTGAATTGAAGACCAAGTGGCCGCCTAACACAGTTGAACAGCAGAAGCGCCACGTCTAGCAGCCCAAGAAGGACCCACAGAACGAGTGGAATGAGCCTTAACAGAGGCTGGCACAGGTAAACCCTCCTGTGCATAAGCCTCACAAATAACTGAACGAAGCCAACAGGCTAACGTTTGCTTGTTGGCAGGCCAACCCCTCTTGTGAAAACCGAAGAGGACAAACAATGAATCCGACTTCCTAACCGAAGCAGTCCAGTCCACGTAGATTCTAAGTGCCCGGACTACATCTAAGGAAGCCTCACCAGCTGAAAGATCAGGTGACTGAAAAGCTGGCACGACAAGCTCCTGATTATGTGGAACTTTGAGACCACTTTGGGCAAAAATTCAGGACGAGTGCGGAGCACCGCTCTGTCCTGGTGAAAAATCAGAAAAGGGGGGCGACAGGAAAGCGCCCCCAACTCGGACACCGTCCTGGCAGAAGCAATCGCCAGGAGAAAAACGGTCTTGAATGTCAGCCACTTGAGGTCCACCGACTCAAGAGGCTCAAAAGGAGGACCCTGCAAGACCCGTAGCACCACCGCCAAGTCCCAAGGAGCCACAGGAGGCACGAAGGGAGGCTGGATCCTGAGAACACCCTGGAAAAAGGTGTGAACATCCGGTAGTGTAGCAATCCATCGCTGAAACCACACGGACAAAGCAGACACATGAACCTTCAGAGAGGCCAGGCGTAAGCCGAGGTCCAAACCCGATTGAAGGAACTCCAAGATTCTGGAAACCCGGAACACCTGAGGGTCATAGTTTCTGGATTCACACCACTGAAAATAAGTGCGCCACACCCTGTGGTAAATCCGTGCGGAAGTAGGCTTACGTGCCCTAAGCATGGTACCAATTCCTGAACTGGAGAAACCCCTAGACCTCAAGACGGCTGTCTCAAGAGCCACGCCGTCAAAGACAGCCGACCCAGATCCGGGTAAAGGCAGGGCCCTTGAGACAACAGGTCCTGACGCTGGGGAAGAAGGTACGGAGCGTCGATGGAGAGGCACCTCAGATCGGAGTACCAAGGACGTCTGGGCCACGCCGGAGCTACCAGCACGAGCGTGCCGCCGTCCTGCTTGAATTTCCACAGAACCCTAGGAAGTAGGGATATTGGAGGAAACAGATATGCCAGGTGAAACGTCCATTTCACCGACAGCGTGTCTACCAGACTGGCGCCTGCGTCTCTTGTCCTTGACCCGTAAGCGGGCAACTTGTGATTGTGATGGGAGGCCATCAAATCCAGCTCCGGCAGCCCCCACCTGTCCACGAGTAGCTGAAACACCTCTGGGTGAAGCGACCATTCCCTGGGATGCACGTCGTGACGGCTGAGGAAGTCTGCCTCCCAATTGAGGACTCCGGGAATGAAGACTGCCGAGATCGCTGGAATGTGACACGCCACCCAAGCAAGGATGCGAGACACCGCCAACATCGCTGCCCGACTGCGAGTTTCTCCTTGGTGGTTGATATATGCCACCGTGGTGGCGTTGTCGGACTGCACCTGAACCGCCCTTCCGTAAAGAACGGGACCGGACGACTGCAGGGCCCTTTATACTGCCCGCAGTTCCAGAATGTTGATGGGAAGAAGAGCTTCTTCCGCAGACCAACAACCCTGAAGTGACAACGAGCCGGTCACTGCCCCCCAACCCCGAAGACTGGCATCCGTCGTGACCAGGACCCAGTCCGGGATCCAACAGGGGCGCCCCTCGACCAGATGAGCTGTCTGAAGCCACCAAGCCAAAGACTGATGAACCTCCGGGGACAACACCAGCAACTGAGAGCGGATCCGGTGAGGTAACCCGTTCCATTCCGATAGAATCAGCCCCTGCAGGGGCCGGGAATGGAACTGGGCAAATTCCACCATGTCGAATGTCGACACCATGGAGCCCAGAACTCTCATAGCTGAATGGACTGACAGGCGGCAACTGCTCAGGCAACTGTGTATCCGCAGCTGCAGGGAGGAGACCTTCTCCGGGGTCAGGAAGATCCTTTGCTGATGAGAATCCAGCAGGGCTCCCAAATGAACCATCCGCTGAGATGGAATCAGGGAGGACTTTTTCCAATTTATCAGCCACCCGTGCGCTTGCAGGCAAGCGATCGTCAGGTGGAGATGTTGAAGCAGTACCTCCGGGGAGCTCGTCAGCAACAGGAGGTCGTCCAGATACGGCAGCAGCCGTACATTCTGGTTCCGAAGATGTGCGGCCATGACCACCATATTCTTCGTGAACACCCTTGGTGCCGTGGAGAGACCAAAGGGTAGCGCCCGGAACTGATAGTGGTGTTGAAGGATAGCGAACCTCAGATACCTCTGGTGCGAAGGTGCTATCGGAACATGGAGGTAGGCATCCTGGATATCCAGGGACACCATGTAATCCCCTGGTTCCATCGCCAGAATGATGGAACGTAACGTTTCCATCCTGAACTTGGGAACTATGAGGAATTTGTTCAGAGACTTCAAGTTGAGGATAGGGCGCTGAGAACCATTGGGTTTCTGCACCAGAAACAGAGAAGAATAGTACCCCGTCCCTCGTTGTAATTGAGGAACGGGAACAATGACCCCTGCTTTCAGCAAGGACTCTATAGCTACCTGAATCTGTAAGGTCTTGGTCGTATCCTGAGAAGGACTTGTGCAGAAAAACTGGTGGGGCGGTCTGTGCTGAAAAGACAGGGTGTACCCCTGGGAGACCACTTCTCGAACCCAGGCATCCATGGTGGTATCGTGCCAGCACTGGGCAAACAGAAGAAGTCGGCCTCCCACTCTGGGGTCCCCCAGAGGGAGGCCGGTCCCATCAGACAGAGGGTTTATCCTCCTGCTTGGAAGAAGGGCGCCTGGCACTCCAGGCCTGCTTCTTGGGCTTAGAAGCGGCCTTGGTCGCCGACTGCCTTGGGAAGGACTGACCTTTTGCCTTGCCCTGAACCCGAAAGGCAGAGCTCCGTACCTTGGTAGGTGCAGAAGCCGAAGGGAGGAAGGCTGACTTAGACTTAGCCAGAGTATCCACAATTTTGTCCAAGTCTGGACCAAAAAGCAACTCCCCATTAAAAGGTAAGGCCTCCAGACCCTTTTTGGAGTCCGTGTCAGCTCTCCAAGACCTCAGCCACAAGGACCGACGCGCCGACACACCTGCAGCCGACACCCGAGAGGTCAGCAGGGTCGCATCTAACGAAGCTTCCCCAATGTAGGAAGCCGCATCCCTCATTTGTCCTATCAATGCTCTCTGGATCTCCGGAGCATCTTCCAGAAAGGTATCCTCCAAAGCGTTGGCCCAGCTCTCGATGGCCTTAGCCACCCAAGAGATGGCCATGGACGGACGGGCCACCGCCCCCGAGAGAGAGTAGATAGACTTTAAACAAGTCTCCACTTTCCTGTCCGTGGGATCTTTCAGGGAGGAGATAGACGGCAAAGGCAGCGTAGCGCTTTTAAATAAGCGGGTAACGTGGGAATCCACCGCAGGCGGAGTTTCCCACTTCCTGCAATAAGCCTCAGAAAACGGGTAGTTTGAAGCCAACCGTTTCTGCGGTTGGAATCTCTTGCTGGGCAGCTGCCAGGCCCCTGCTATATGATCCGTTAACTGGTCAGACAGGGGAAAAACCATCGAAGTTACCTTGGCCTTTTTAAAGTTAGGGTACTTTGACCTGGGAGCCAGCACATCCTCCTCAATATGAAGGATGGCCCGCACCGCCCTAACCAATGCCGGCACATTAATGGAGGACTTAGCCTCCACCTCCTGCGCCCCGGCATCCGAGTCAGAGTCTTCATGGATCTCCCCATCATCCGAAGACACGTCCGTGTCCGTGAACTGAGCCGCCAGTGAAGCCGGAACGGGTCGCTTGGACGCCCGTGGGGGCAAATCACTGTGCAACAGAGATTGAAAGGCCAATGACGAAGCCAGAGCTGGAGAGGACATCCACCCAGGGAGGGGGTACCGTTTGAGGATACCCCTGAAACGGCACCATCGACTGCTGCGGCACCGTGGGAGATTGCACAAATACAGGCAAACCCGCATAAGGACCCACAGTCTGAGACCCGGGAGGAGACTGCACCAGGCGCGTCACACCTGGGGAACGGGGGATGGTAGGCTGGGGCCACGCCCTAGAAGGGGCCGCAGTCGGGACCGCAAGCCGGTCCGCGATCGACGCCAGCACTTGCGTAAACATCGCCCACGGAGGATCCTGCGCCACCGGGGGTTTAGAGGGACCAGGCACCAGCTGGCACCGCCCGCACAGACCGTCCTGAGACAAATCCACCCCGTCAACCCCTGCCGAACAGCGACGGCAGGAAAACAATACAGGAGCCTCGGAGGGGTCAGTCTCCTCATCAGACATGACACAAACTTTTTGCAATAAACGTGTATCACCGAAACGAGGTAAGGCGTATAACACCCACGCACTCCCAAGTATGCAACACAAACAGCCCACAATCTGGTACTGAGTAGCACACCGTAGTATGTGACGGACCTCACAAATACGTTGGTCTATATAAGTGAGGCACACAGAAAGAACACCCCTCCCCCACGCACCTGCGGGCCGTTGGAGAAGGAAAGGGATAGGTAAAAAGCTGACAGTAAGTAGAAAAAAGCACAGACAGCAGCACTAGCAATAGTCACATACCATGCAGAGAAGTATACTCACTGCACCTTCAGCTACAATCAACCTCCCAGATTCAGTGTCTGGGAGGGCTATAGCGCTGTGAACACTGTCCTGATCAGGGTAGAGGTACGCAGGGGGACCGGTCCACTGGAAGCCTGCCTGGGAGCTCTGCGTTGCTGCCTGGGAAGATGGCCGCCGAAGAGCTCTGAGGAGGAGTGGCCGAGAGAGCACAGCCCAGCGACGCCAGCACGCTTGAGAGAAGGCGCGCTGGGCTAAGGGGAGGAGCCGCTCAAGCAGGGAAGGCTGCCTCCCCTGCTAGTAATGGAACCCCAGGGATGCCGTGTCCCTGCCGGCCTAACACCCTGGTGGTCCAGCGGACACGCGGGGTATTCCACAGAGGGGGGAGCCCGCCGCCGCTACTAGCGCCGCCGGTCTGTCCCCAGAGACCGGCGGCATAATGACTGCATTTACACTTCCCCCGCATGCAGCGCGAAGTGCTGCACACGGCTTACCTGGCCCCTTGTGTCAGGCAGCAGTCTGTGGGAGGTCCCGGAGCCATGCTAGCACTGACTCCGGGGTCCCGCTGCGACCCCGGATCAGTACCGGCGTCGCAGCACCAGCGGGGCTGTTGGAGCGGCAGCGTGGACGTCCAGACGGACAGTCTGATGCTGCCGCTCTGAAGAGTAAAAAGTAAAATAATAAAATCTTCTTTTTTAAAAAATAAAGCTATGGGGCTGCTTATGCAGCCCCACTGCGCCAGGGTGACCCGACTCCGGCCGGGCACCAACTAAAACTGAGGTGCCTGTGGCTCGGGGGCGGGGTATAGAGGAGGACGGACCCAAGTGCATCCTGGGAGCAGCAAAGCTTTAACTGCGTGGTGCCCATGGATCCAGATCCAGCTATACCCCAAGGTCAACCCTGTGGACCCTCTATGGACCCTGAAGTAGAAATCAGGTCTTAACCTGGGTACACACTTAACAATGTGTGTACCCAGTGATGCGACGCCCGGCCAGCACACATTACATGATCTGGGAAGCGACTGCTTGATATGTCGGGCACCAGCTCCATTCACCTGCCTGGCATCGTTCATCACATTGACAGATTGACCAGCCTGTAATGCAGATCTGTTGATGCGATGAACGACCCCACAAGACCACACAAGGGCCGACATAGTGGGTACACACTTGCCAATGTAGTCGATATGTCATCTCGATCCACCGGATCGGGTGACATGTCATCTAAGGCGTACCTAGCTTAAGCATTGACCATAAGGAACATCCTGATTAATAGGTGATCATGGTGGTAACAGCAGTTTATTCAAATTATATTTATTTGTTTTATAATGCTCTTATATTTAACAGAGTGTGAAACAAGATTTTCTCAGTAAGTATTCATTTGTGTAGTATTGACAACATCCCATTAGACTGTATACAAGAATGCTTACTTTTATGGGACCCTCTGAAAGATCAGGTGGGGATGTTGTCTGTCTCAACCACTGCCCACCCAACTGTATAAGTCTACCAGACATTCCAGGACAGTAGGTATAAGAGTTGTCATACTTACTGCTATATTAAAATTTGATGAATATTCAGCTAACACTAGCAGTTATGCACTTGGATCAAAGTGCCTAAGCACCCCTGGAGCCAATGACAAACTGGGGCATGAAGGGTCCACCATGAAATGCAGTGGTAGGGGCCAATCATAAGGAGTGTGGCCAGCCACCAGACAGGGTAAGGCCAGGCACCATAGAGAGACTTGGCCAACCATTAGAGAGGACATGCAAAGAACAGGGAGCCTTTATAAAGGAGGGGGAAGGGGTATGTCAGGACTACCCACTGTGATTGGCAGGAGGGCTAATCTTGGTGTGGTTTCCATAGAAACAAACCAAGCACCCAAGTTCTTTCATGATCCTGCTCCACCAAGTTACTGATAGTGGAGGAGGTGGGGCCCTCAGGCAGTGTGACCCACCAGGGATTTCCCCTGTACACCTGAGAGCCAGTCCGACCCTGCCTGGAGTATATGGTGGGAAGAAAACGGCACACACAAGGCAGCAGAAGTCCTCTTCCAGCCACTGTTGCCAATTTGTCCAAAAGTTATAATGTTGTTTTTTAAAAGATCGTTATCAGGCACCGCCGTTGTTTCAAGGCTACACATGCTGCAATATTGGGATGTTTGCCTGAGATCATCTGCGAAACTGAAGTGTGTGTAGTCATATTACAGCATGAAGATTTAGCAAAATAATATTATAACTACACTATGTTCTGGGGCGTTCTCAGATGTAGAGGCATCTATTTTACTGTACAGCACCAACAAGTACACCCACAATACATGTTTTCATTTTCCTTTTAAGTAGACACTTTGAGCTACATTTAGAATATAAAAAAACAGTTTACTTTTTTAATGGTTGTGATCTATAATATATCACATATTTGATTTAATGTTGAAAAAGGGGTATTCATTCATTTGCATACTTTTATCTTTACTAAACAATGTAAGTTTTGCCTCTAGCAATTGTGCATTCCAAGGGTGAAATCACGGAATCCCCCTCTAGTCAGCTTACGCATCAACGGATGATGGTTGCATGCAAAAACAGGACAGCTGATAAATAAGGGAGGGCACATGCACGGTAAGTGAAGTACACCGAGGTAGCCCTTATTGAGTGCGACCAGAAGAAGCATCACTTCCGGGAGAAGCGGCATACATTCCACGGGTGTAACGGAAATGCTGCAATTTTCAAAATACATTTAAATAAAGTGGTTTGAGGTATGTTTTATGGTTTTATATTAGGGTATTATAATATGTTTTCACCATTAGGCCTGTTACACTTGTTAGGGCCGTTTTAGTATGCATTTTAGCATGTTTTGTTTTAATTGTTTAAACATGCTCCTAAACAGGGGCTTGTCAATGTGCCACAGTCTATATGTCTGTCTGTGGGTACCACCTACTGTATACACACTTTGATAAAGACTTTTATGTCGAAATGCAACAGTCAGAAGGAAGGTGTACTGCTGCCACAAAGAATCCAGTTAAGGACATCAAGGACTTGGGAGAATCTACCTGGGACTTACCATTTACTTCCATGCTCTAAAATGTGCCTAATCTAAGGCCTATTGAGGTATACAGTAAACCTTCACTTGTGGTGGTTATATGTTATATTTTAAATACATTCTTATAATGGTTTTACACTATGAGAAGTTTTTCTGATTCTTTTTGGAGGCATTTATGTTTCATATACCCTATCTACAAATTGAAAGGAGGTGTGGACAAGCTGATTGATCTGTACTTATGTGTAAGTAAGAATATATTACACACTGTATGCCATTGACGAATAACTAAAAAGGTAAATAGAACTCATTCTGGATTCCATCTTGGAAAATTCCTATACATATTCCATGCAAAGAGACTTTTGGAGATTTGTCCCTATATTGATTATACCCTAAAAGGGGAGCAATGATTAGTGTTTAATTTTCATTGGTTTTTGTTTTGTTTTTATAAATTGAGCCCGCTTTTGGAGTGCAGGAGATACAACCTTGTTTTGAACATTTAGAGGATGTTTAAGGAGCAGAAAATCTCAAATCAGAGTACTGTCCACTTACATCTTGAACCATTGTCTTAATTAAGTTATTATTTTCTTTTTTTCTTCTATAATACAGTTTATTTTACCTTCATTTACATATAATAACTTTTGAAGCTAAGAGGACATTAGGCCTGTCCTTGTTAGGAATTACAACTTTCTATGTTGGACAAACTACCATTAGGAATGCTCAAAAGTGTCTGTTTGTCTTTTAACTGAATAAAATAAACCATACACAACAGTAATATGAACTTGTACGATACTCTTTATGACTCTGTAGTGTGGAGCATTGTACGATAATGTGCATCTGAATATCAATTGAGCTGCATTTCATGTGTCAATGAATACCAAAATAAATACCAGTTTTATAGCATTTCAAACTGTCTCTCTTGGCCAACTGATGCACTTTTAGTGCATAACAACTAGTTTACATTACTGACACACAAGAATATGCATTAAAGCATTAAGTAAAGTATTTATACAGTAAAATATATTAATCAATATTTTCATCTCCCTAGCCCCGTATGGGCATGAGTCTAAGTAATCTCTTTGGGGGAAAAAAGAGAATAGGGTTAAAAGGATGTTCATTTTTGGTTTCGCCTTTTAAATTATTGCCGTCTTAAATCTACAGTATGGGCTAAATGGCCATAGCTTGCGGCTGCCTGAAACTTGCAGGCTATTACATATACCCCTAAGACTTGTTTCTTTATCAAGAATCCAAGCTCACAAATGTAAATTATTATAGTTATTTTTAGTATGTTAAATGCCATCAGAGCATGCATGAGAATGTTATGTAATAAAATGACAATTTGATTACATGATTAAAGCAAAACAATAATTAGAGGTCTGATAGAATTACATTTGATCTGAATGGCAATTTAGAGAGATAGCCTGTCTCATTAGAAAGGAGAGGAACAGAAAATGTAATCCCTTTACCTTTGCTGCATGGCATATTGCTAATTTGGCTTTGAGGCTTAAGACTGCATCCCCATATGAAGGAGTGTTGGTCCTGCTAGACGGTTCAATAACTAAAACACCAAAAATATCTTGCTCCAGTGCTGCAAAGAAAAACAACATATATATATATATATAATATATATATATATACATACATTTCGTTTAGGTTCTAATAAATATACAGTATGGAGTGTGTTATTTGTGTTATTCTTTATAATACACATTTCTTTGTGAACATTTAAGCAATACCTTAGGAACGCACAAATTCTCAGCAACAACATCAGAGTTCCAAAAAGAATTTGCAAAGGGGAGAGCGCAATAGAATTATCAGACAAATTTTAATCAAAGTTATTATTAAAAATATAAACACATCAGTAAAAACATACAATAATTGATCTAATAAGTAGACATATGCGCAAGAACAAGGGTTCAATTAAAAATACAAGTGGAAAGCCCTTTTTTTCCTCTGAAGAAGCAGCTGTGGTATATAGCTGAGAAATGCGTTAAGGGACTTTTATTGCAGACGGACCCGCTAGTGACAGGACTCTACACCGGCTTCAGTAGTTTGCCCACCCGCCAGCAGCCACCAGAACACTGCAGTGCTTACAAGTGTAAGATTCTTTCCCCCATACGGAAATAACATTTGTTGAAATAAAACGGCTGTAGCATGATCTCACTCGATGTCTGAGTCTCCCAGTGCCGAACGTATATCAACACAGGCTCCTTCACCTGTAGTCTGAACCAGCAGACCCAGCACTGAATGGACACTTACACAGGTAACCTCGCTGTTAATCCAGAGTGCAGTACAAGAGCCACGAGACAAAAATCAGTTGGATGAGATGGCTGTAAGGAACTTCAAAGTAACTATGAGTACAATTTTGAAGCACAGGTTCTATATGGTGGCATTGGAGATAATATTTGTATTTTGGACACTCAAGAGACAATTTTATTGGTTCTTTTCACTAATAACCTTTGATGAGATTAACACGTCACAAATACAAAATGCTCCTTGTATGAAGCTGTTTTTGTATAAAATTATGCAGAAACTGCAGTTTCTGCATCATTTTATGTAAGTACTAATAGTACAATGCAAGAGATTTCACAAAATCCTCTGCCAAACTGCTAATTAGCGCTGCAGATCGCAGTTCCCATTATTCTCAATGGGGACTACGATCTTACCCCTATGTACTAAACACCAAAAAGCAAAGCTTTTCGGAGTTTAGCCCCAGTAGTTTATACCATCTTCAGATGGTGTAAACTACTGTAAGCCTATGGAGGCTCCAAGATCGGGAGAGAGATCATTTGATCACTCTCCCCTGCAGCCCACGGTCGGCCCTGGACACTGGCATTTGCGTATGCACAGTGTCAGCTTCCCCCAGTGAAGTTTTTCACTTCTGTAAAAAGACTTCTACAATTTGCCAGGGATATAACTCGCAGGGACAGCAGTTACGGCAGCCACTGTCCCTGCGAGTTCCCCTTTTTTCATAGCGGGTATATTTTCATTAAAAATGTAAATATTACTGGCGATATGGATACATAATAATCGCGGCTGGTCCCCTTTATGTCCATTCACTCAATTTTATGCTTCCTCCCTTTTTCTCCCCCCCCAATTTTTTCCTTTTCACTTGTATTTTGATAGAACACTCATTCTTGCACACATGTCTACTTGTTAGATCAATTATATTGTATGTTTTTACTGATGTGTCTATATTTTTGATTATAACTTTTATTAAAGTTTGTCTGATAATCCTATCTCCCATTTAAAAATTCATTTTGGCATTCCCAGTGGTGGGAAACAACACCCCAATTTTGTGAGAGCAGCAGCTGAATTTATCATTGCACAGAAGTGGCAGGTTTTCTTTTGTATGTTATTTTATTGACATCAGAGATGCGACTCTATAGACATTTGAGTCTTTGATGAGTTTATGTATATTAGCATCACTGGTGTATTTTTAAAATAAAAAAAGTCATGTTGGAAGCTGTCAGTGTTATGGTTTACTTGTAGCTTTGTTCGTATCTGTTCGCTCCAATTTAACTTACCTGCAATGTTATAAATGCCTTGGAGGAGATTGTGGCGTTCCAGGTCAGTGGACAATCTTCTCACACATCGACATAAAGCATTAGGAAAACGGTCTGGACGTGCTGCACGAATCACCAGTAAGCGGTGGAAGTCATCCAACTGACATCCTATATCACCACATGCAGGAAGATGAACAGAACCTTCATCTGCATCAGCTGCATTTCCCGATCCATCTGTTTAACACAAGTGATCATGAAATAAATGTTAAAATGAAATGTCTGTTACCATATTATCACTCATTATTATCAAGTGGATGAAAACTCTGCAGAGGCAACGTCAACTATCTATTAATTCACCAGTGAATGAGCTGCAAGCCGATTGCAAACTTAATTGCACACCTGCATTTTGCATTCCATTAAATCACATTCAGTTAAACTAAATTTGAGTTAACAAATGTGCTATGGGAAGCTAGTGGCAATGACATGTATATACAATGCTAAAAAGAGTTTAATTTAATTAGTATTTATTGTTATTCACTGAAAGGCCTTTGGATTAACACATCTGAGAAATGTGAGAAATTATTGCAATTATTAATACTAAATATTGACATAACAGCTTGCTGGTGACAGGGTAACAATTTATAAAATAATGTATAAGCAGAGTCACAGTGTATTAAGAAGAAATAATTTACGATGTAGAGAAGACTCTCTAACACTCATACCACTACCATATGTGTAATCATGTATAACGATACAGCTATATATATTACGTAAAGTAATGAGACTGCCTCTGGTTTTCTGTCCCATAGGTAGACGTGGTAACGCTATGCTGGTTATTGTGAAGCTCAAACATCAATGTGTCTGAACCTGCAGTTGGACTGCCTGTAGTCATCTTTGTTCGTTCACAGCAAGTGGAAGATCTTAGTACGTTTCGTCATGGCGGATGAGGAAGACGTGTCTTTGAGATAATGTCAGAGATGTGTGACTAAAGTTTTTGTTAAATGTGAAAAAAGCGGAAATGAAACTCATAAAATGTTACGGCCAGCATACGGGGGATAAATATTTAGCCGTGCTGCAGTATTTCGGTGGTGGAAGCACTTCAAACAGGATAATACGCGAATGACTGAGGAAGTGCATTCTGAGAGATCATCCACCATGGTTACAGATGTTAACATTGCGTAGATGTTGCAAAAAAAACAGAAGGTTCACTTTATGCGAACTTTCAGCATCACATTCGAAACGGGTTCAGCATATTGTGACAAAGGAATTGAAAATGCATTGTGTGTGTGCCAGATGGGTACCAAGAGCAGATGGGACGACGAGTTGAATCGTGCAAGAACACCGGTCGAATGTCAGAGAGTATACACGATTTCCTAGCACTGATTGTGACATGAGACGAATTGTGGATTTGTCATTATGATCTGGAATCCAAACAGTAGTCCAGTGTATGGAAACACACGCAAATTCGCCTCTGCACAAAAGATTGTGTGTGATTCCTACGGCGTGTAAAGTCATGCTTCTGCTGCTCTTTGGTGCACACAGTATGATCCTACAGCTCTGGGTTCCCCCGTGGACAGACAATTAATGGTAACTACATGCAAACATCCTGAAAACCCATTTGCGTGGAGCCATGGAGGAAGAAAAGAGCACATTTGCTGAAGAAGCAGTGCTTTTTGCTCCAAGATAATGCTTGTTGCTGCTTGTTGCACATGTTGCTGCTGTTGCATTGGCAGCACTGGCTGAAATTAATGGGACAGCACTGGAACACCCTCCATATATCCCAGATTTAGCATTCTGTGATTTCTGGGCATTCTCAACCCTGAAAAAATAACTGCGTGGAAAGACATTCTCAACAGATGACGAAAAAATGCCACAGCTGCAACACTTAGGGCTCTATTTATTAACATTACTTTTACTAAAATAAAGTGAAAAAGGGTGTTTTCACACCCTTTTCACATTATTTTAGTTTCACCTAAAGTTACTAAAGGGGAATTGGAGTAGAATTCGTAAAATTCTACTCCAACCCCTAAGTATCACTTATTTTTAGTAAGCAGATCGCATTTCCTATAATTGTAATGGGAAATGTGATCCAACCAAAGTTACTAAAAATAAATTGTAAAAAAATACCGGAGAAAGCCCTGTGATAATAATGCCACCTGGAGGTGGCGTTATCCAGGGTCTCCCCCGGTTACCGGACTCCTGCCCTGCTCTAACGGGGAGAGCAGAGCCAGGAGCCGGCCCCAGTGATCAGCTGTGTGGTCTAAGCAGACCACATGCTGATACAGTGTAAAAAAAAAATCAGTTACCTGACTCCAGGGACCGGTGGTCGGGGCTCCGGTGATGTCTCCCCTCTGGTCAGCTGGTCTCCCATGCTGCACTGCGGCCCAGTCATTAGGTGATCGGGTCCCAGTGCAGTATGGAATATCACCTGACTGGAGGACATGGAAGACATCACCGTAGCCCGGTTCATGCAGCTAAGTGTAATTAAGGGAGCGGGGGGAGGGAGGGGGGTTGCGGTGGGGGTCCGCGATCGCGGGGGTGGGGCTTAATGATGGGGCGGGCTTAGCGCCGGAGGGGGTAGCATCGGCGGCCATTCGGCGCATGCGCGGGGCACTAGTCACGGTATTTTTTGGCAAAAATACCGTGACTAGTGTGCGGAGGGGATTCGCAGGAACAGAGCTTTCTCGCAAGCTCTGTCCCTGCAAGGGATTTGTAGTAAATCCCTGTGATATTCCCTGTATCCGCAAATGTGGATTGTAGTAAATAGAGCCCTAAGTGATGCCACAAAACAGTGTACTGCACGTCTTTGAATCGTTGTTGAAATGCTGCAAAAAATGTATTGAATGTGAAGGATGCTACTTTGAAAAAGAAAAATGTTCAGATCCTGTGGAGTCATCTGCTTCTGAATGAAATAGATCAGTCTCATATGTATATAGACAGACAGACAGACAGACAGACAGACAGACAGACAGACAGACAGACAGACAGACAGATAGATAGATAGATAGATAGATAGATAGATAGATAGATAGATAGATAGATAGATAGATAGATATACAGTACTGTTCAAAATTTTTAGGCAGGTGTGGAAAAAATGCTGCAAAGTAAAAATGCTTTAAAAAAACAGAAGTGTTAATAGTTTATTTTTATCAATTAACCAAATGCAATGTGAATGAATAGAAGAGAAATTTAAATCAAATCAATATTTGTACTGTTTTTGAAGGATCTCGGCAGGGAGGTTGTTCCAAACATCTTGGAGAACTAACCACACAGCACAGCACGGGTAGCACAGACAGTGTGTTAGCATTACTTCCACACAGCACTGAGGTTGTGGGTTTGATTCCCACTACGGCCCTAACTGTGTGGAGTTTGTATATTCTCCCTGTGCTTGCGTGGGTTTCCTCTGGGTGCTCCGGTTTCCTCCCACACTCTAAAAATATACTGGTAGGTTAATTGGGTCCTAACAAAAATTAACCCTAGTGTGTGTGTATGTGAGCATGTGGTAGGGAATATAGAGTGTAAGCTCCACTGGGGTAGGGACTGATGAGAATGGACAAATACTCTCTGTAAAGCGCTGCGGAATATGTGTGCGCTATATAAATAACTGGAAATAAATAAATAAATCTTCTGTGGATGTAGGCTTGCTCAAATCCTTCTGTCTCTCCATGTAATCCCAGACAGACTCAATAATGTTGAGATGAAGGCTCTGTGGGGGCCATATCATCACTTGTTCTTCTTTACGCTGAAGATAGTTCTTAATGACATTGGCTGTATGTTTGGGGTCGTTGTCCTGCTGCAGAATAAATTTGGAGCCCATCAGATGCCTCCCTGCTGGTATTGCATGATGGATAAGTACCTGCCTGCATTTCTCAACATTGAGGACCAAATCCCCAACTCCATTTGCTGAAACGCAGCCCAAAACTTGCAAGGAACCTCCACCATGCTTCACTGTTGTCTGTAGACACTCATTATTCACAAAGAGAGGGAAAGATACTGCACAGAACTTAAGAATAATGAATTGAATTATAAACCAACCTTCTCTCAATAGCAGATAATTATCTGTAATCTATGATTGTTGGTGGTGCTCCCAAAGCCTGATATGTACACACTAATACCTCTTTTCCACCAAAAACCCAGGTCCGACCTGGGTTTTTGGACATGGTTCCAACCCTGGTCAGACCCAGGTCAGACCCATTTACATTGCACCTTTGATATGGGTTACTCCCAGGTCAGCCCTGTTCACACTGAACTCAGGTCTGCCCTGCTAAACCTGTGAGGTCAGAAAAAGTGGGAGGTGAATGCTCCACAACCACCAATCCGCTCATTTTAGGCATGATCCAGATCAGATAACCTGGGTTGCACCGTTTACACTGCACCATTACCTGGGTCCATCCTGGGTCCAACCCTGGTAGCTACCTGGGTTGGATTGCAGGGTCACTTGACCCAGGTTATTTTTCAGGGACCCTTTTACACTGAGCTGCAACCCGGGTAGACCCAGCAAAAACCCAGGTTTTTGCTCTGGTGTAAAAGGGGTATAAGCAGTATAGAAGAAAAAAGTAGGGCTATGGTGTGGGGCACTCTTATACCTCTTTTCCACCAAAAACCCAGGTCCGACCTGGGTTTTTGGACATGGTTCCAACCCTGGTCAGACCCATTTACACTGCACCTTTGATCTGGGTTACTCCCAGGTCAGCCCTGTTCACACTGAACTCAGGTCTGCCCTGCTAAACCTGTGAGGTCATAAAAAGTGGGAGGTGAATGCTCCACAACCACCAATCAGCTAATTTTAGGCATGATCCAGATCAGATAACCTAGGTTGCACCGTTTACACTGCACCATTACCTGGGTCCATCCTGGGTCCAACCCTGGTAGCTACCTGGGTTGGATTGCAGGGTCACTTGACCCAGGTTATTTTTCAGGGACCCTTTTACACTGAGCTGCGACCCGGGTAGTCCCAGCAAAAACCCAGGTTTTTGCTCTGGTGTAAAAGGGGTATAATTGACTGATAACTTAATTAATTTAAAACATAACTTTTATTAGCAACAGTAAAATAAAGTACCATATAGTTAATTCAGAAACGGATGGTATAATTCCATCATCAAAATCAAAATTCACTATCATAATGAAATCTAAAGGCGAATTGTAAATATGTACACAATCAAAACTGGATATATTGGATTGGTAATATAAGTATATTAAGATGTAAATATTAATACTGTCTGGCTTTGTGCAGAAAACAATCCCAAGGTATATTTTGCTACAGCACCTGGTATTTCCTAGGACTCACCTTCCAAGTACTAATCAGGCCAATTACAGTTTAGCTTCCAAGATCAAACGAGATTGGGCAATCAAGTAATGTATGGCTGTAGGTAGTATAGGGAAATTTGCACAATTACAGCACAGAACAATATATATGTAGGACTAATTGTATCAATAGTCCATTTGTTGGCAAGATAACCCAAAATCAAAGAAAGAATGCACAAGCAGACTTTATTTGTATCACATATCCACATAATATGTCAAAAAGTGTTGGCGAAGTCAAGTACACAATGATTATGCTAATAGAGCCTCATTGGTGAGTAAAGAGGCACAGCATATGTATAATACATTCATTAAGAGCCACACAGAAAAAGACATATAAAATTGATTATACAGATTAGTGAAAAGTAAATTGGATTAACATTATCCATCAAGCTAGGAGCATTTATTGTATATACCAAAATAGGAATATATGTCAACTGCTGACAAAGATAATTGGTATACCTAGCACATATAACATAGCAATCTAACACATTTAAAAATAAGTAAAGCACACCTGTTACTGATTCAATCCGGGGTGGTGACCTTACACAAGAGCTGATCAAACGGGAAAGCAGATGGACATTTAGACTAGGTGCCCTGAACCCACATGGTATGAATGAATATATAAATTATGGTGTATTTTTGTGAATAACTCAACCATGAGTAATATATTTCTGCTGAATTTCATGATTGTGTATTTTAGCTTTTTAAATCCACTGATTTATTAATTTTTATGCTTTCATCTTATTTATTCAATGTTACAATTTTAACCAATATCTGTTTGGTGTCCAATACAATCGAATTTTAGAATCAACATAATTCTCCAAAATTAACTAACATGGGCATCTCATCACTCTGTTATCACCATTTATTATTTTTTGGTGGTATACTTTACTCACTTGGATTTATCGTTTACATATGTGTTCATGCACTTGCAATTCTAACACTTATTGTTTTGCACCATATCACTTTATTTTACACACAATCACCTTATGTCACATTCATTATATATGGCAGATATATTTAATTATATCCTCTTTCACTTTTTAATCTTAACCATTTGAGAATATTTTATTGGTGAATTATTTTTATCTTTGTCACGATTTTGTTTCACCTTTTTCTCTTTGTTACACTTACACTTTCACATACATTTTTTCACCTTATTATGGTAATATTAATACACTTTATAACATAGCGATATCATATGTAATATATGTGCAACCAACATTTTTAGCTCAGCCATCATATTTATAATTATATTTTTATGACACTCACATGGAAAATATATATTATTTATTATCATTTTATATCTGTATGCAGTGGATCTCATTGATCATTCGCTAACTCTTTTCACATTGTTATATATATATATATATATATATATATTTATTACTATTTTTATGTTAGACTATTTAGCTAATCATAATCACTAATACATGGTGTGAGTCTGTGCCAAAACTACATCTACCATTATGCAATGCACATTACCTATATTTAGTTAACATATTTATATTCGCTCTATATGGAGTACTCATCTTTCATCTTATACCACAAAAATACCTTTTGTGGCTGCATAGTACCTTTACAATCCATTCTTTTCTTGTTATGGCTCTTATATCTATCTCTTCATTGCCTCATAAAATCGCAGAGCTAGACCAAACTACATCTACCAGCATGCAAAGCATCATATCCCGATCTGTGTAGCCCGATCACATGATTTTACAAGGGGCGGAGCTACCTTTCAACTGTCCGTTAACCTAATATATCTGCACTATTAGCTGTAGTTAAGCACGCTAGTGCAAACTACATTTACCAGCAGGCAAAGCGGCATATCGCTATTGTGATTGGCGCTTAGTCCGCTCACATGACACTAATAGGGGCGGAGCTATCCTTTTGGGAACCGCCCTTTAACCAACCACTCTTTGCCTAAGTGGATGATTAATGGCTTTGGTATTTATACACGAGAGTCACAGTAGAACGATATGGATGAGGTGAACAAGCCCTCAGCCGGGCGAAACGCACGTCCTCTCAGATATATATACACCTTGCACAGATATCCAGCCAGCATATGGGTTGGATCTCTCTGGACTTTGGATACGGGAGTGGTATTGTATTTGCACTATTACACAGCAGGATCCCTGTGTCACAACGCCTGTTTTATTACATAATGTTTGGTTTATGTGTGATCTTATAGCGCTGTATGCTCACCATACTCTTATGACAGCAGATGGACAGATACAAGAGTGATCCACAGTTCATATTTGAACTTCTTTTATTTTTTTCATACACATGCACCCTGTTTTTATTACTATCACACTGGCAATCGCCGATTAGGTGTGACTTACTTATCATAACTGTCTCTCCAGTGAGCTATAGCGGCACTGGTTTTTCATGGTTTTCTTTACCTGTGGTTTTCATTTCTTCATCCAGTTGATTGACTCACGCTATATATAGAACTTTGTATCTAGTTCTGGATACAGTTATTTCATCCATTTATTGTTAGAGTTGATTGAATCATGTCATTTTAATAATTTTGTGTCCAGTTCTACATGGAGATATTTATATATATATCTATGTATATGCAGTGATTTACACAAGTGATATTTTGCTGATTAGTCATCAGTATTCAATGGGATTCTTTTTGTCTACCTAATTGAATCAGTAACAGGTGTGCCTTACTTATTTTTAAATGTGTTAGATTGCTGTGTTATATGTGATAGGTATACCAATTATCTTTGTCAGCAGTTGACATATATTCCTATTTTGGTATATACAATAAATGCTCCTAGCTTGATGGATAATGTTAATACAATTTACTTTTCACTAATCTGTGTAATCAATTTTATATGTCTTTTTCTGTGTGGCTCTTAATGAATGTATTATACATATGCTGTGCCTCTTTACTCACCAATGAGGCTCTATTAGCATAATCATTGTGTACTTGACTTCGCCAACACTTTTTGACATATTATGTGGATATGTGATACAAATAAAGTCTGCTTGTGCATTCTTTCTTTGATTTTGGGTTATCTTGCCAACAAATGGACTATTGATACAATTAGTCCTACATATATATTGTTCTGTGCTGTAATTGTGCAAATTTCCCTATACTACCTACAGCCATACATTACTTGATTGCCCAATCTCATTTGATCTTGGAAGCTAAACTGTAATTGGCCTGATTAGTACTTGGAAGGTGACTCCCAGGGAATACCTGGCGCTGTAGCAAAATATACCTTGGGATTGTTTTCTGCACAAAGCCAGACAATATTAATATTTACATCTTAATATACTTATATTACCAATCCAATATATCCAGTTTTGATTGTGTACATACAATTCGCCTTTAGATTTCATTATGATAGTGAATTTTGATTTTGATGATGGAATTATACCATCCGTTTCTGAATTAACTATATGGTACTTTATTTTACTGTTGCTAATAATAGTTATGTTTTAAATTAATTCAATTATCAGTCAATAAGAGTGCCCCACACCATAGCCCTACTTTTTTCTTCTATACTGCTTAGACACTCATTATTGTAATGCTCTCCTGCCCTTTGGCAAACAAACTGCCTTCTGTTATAGCCAAATATTTAACATTTTGGCTCATCGGTCCAGAGCACCTGCTGCCATTTTTCTGCTCCCTAGTTCCTATGTTTTCATGCATAGTTGAGTTGCTTGGCCTTGTTTCCACGTCAAAGGTATGGCTTTTAGCTGCAATTCTTCCATGAAAACCACTTCTGGCCAGACTTCTCCGAACAGTAGATGGGTATACCTGGGTCCCACTGGTTTCTGCCAGTTCTGATCTGATGGTACTGCTGGACATCATTTTCCGATTTCAAAGGGAACCAAGCATCATGTGTCTTTCATCTGATGCACTAAGTTTCTTTGGTTGACCGCTGCGTCTATGGTCCTCAATGTTGCCCGTCTATTTGTGCTTCTTCAAAAGAGCTTGAACCGCACATCAGGAAATCCCTGTCTGCTGTGAAAACTTTGCCTGGGTGAGACCTTGCTGATGCAGTATATCTACAGTACCTTGTGTCTTGTTGCTGTGCTCACTTTTGCCATGGTGTCTTCCTGAACCTCTCCTTTGTAGCAGAGTTTGGCTGTTCCTCACCCAGTTTTAAGTCTCCTACACAGCTGTTTCTGTTTCAGTTAATGACTTTGTTTCAACCTATATATGAAAATGGAAATATAGGACATCTGCTGCCATGGGGCTTCCTGCGCTGGGGTGATCTTTGGGCTGCGTTCCTGTTAGGAAAGCAAGCCAGCGGGTTGCCTTGACTACTGTAATTTCATCCGCCAGATGCCGTAATTCATACTTGAATGTATTTTATATGTGTACTATACACATTCATTATTCCACTTTCAGTGGAATACTCTATCCCCAGCATTCAATGTCCTCCCCTACTCTAGACCCACACATTAAGCCACACATTATTACTCAGTATTTTTTCTTATATTTTCTATAACATAGTATACTGGACTAATTGTGTAAGCAATTACATGATCAATTTAGACTCTGTAATCTGTAATATAAATTAAAATAAAGTTTCAGTATTTGAGTATGTCAAAAATAAATTATGTGGCATTTGATAAAATGCTGGATGCCATCCATGAAAATTCTGAGCCTCACTTACAGTTGAGTTTATGCACTCTTTGTTTTTGTTTTCTAAACATGAACATTTCCACCACACGTGTACCTAAAAATACACCCATATCTAGAGATGTGCATGTTATAGACGTGCATCCATTTATGTCTTTAGAAACACAGATTCATCTCCAGCCATGCCTCTTAGGTGATGTATCTGCTGCAAGTACTGGTGGGCTGATGCAATGGCATGCAATGATGTGGATCCATCAGCCATACTGACTGGCTAATTGCGTACTGATCTATCCTACTGATTATATTAAATTAATTAGTATTGCAGCTAAATTATACAAAGTTGTAGTCTCCTATTTCCATTACTTATTTGTCATTTCCATTTTAACTTCTGCATTTCAGAACTCTTGTATGCCTGATGTTTTCCTGGAGCAAGTGCTATACTATTGTACTATTGTTTTTTAGCTGAACGCAACGATACATCCGACTTAACATACACATGTACGTATGCTTTTATTTGCAGAAAACTTTTTCTACGTACATTCACAAATGTATCCAACTTTTAATTAGCAGCATATACACTACCCTGATTACCCTTTTACTACATCATTTATATTTGGAATTCCCGTCAAGACTTTTCTAATTAAAGCTACTAACCATCTCTATTATTGCATTGTAGCACTAATTTATATCTTCACACTAGACAAGTGAAAGCAGGTTCCTCCATAAATTCCTCTGTACATTCCCCATGATGGTGCTTTCATGTTAGAATAAATAGAGTCCTAAAAATAGATTATTAGAAATACTAGTAAACTAAAGCCAGCTACCGGGTTACATCTTATCCACTAAAACTATATACAGTATGTATAACATACTCCATAACATACTCCATAACATAGCAACTCTTTTTTTATCACAGTCTTTGATTAGTTATAGTTAATAGAGCTCCGTTCATGTTACTTTACACAGGGTATATTTTAGTTTTTAGTAGTATGGAAAACCAAGAATAATGGAGAGTTTTTGTCTCACTGTATCATTGCTTTTTTTATGTACTGTATGTATAGAAGCCGCACATCCATACGTTTTCACATAATCATTATCTTTTTTAATAGCTGATATGTATGTGGGATTATTGCCCCATACAGTCAACACCTTAATAAAACACATAAACGTTCACCAGAATATAATCTGCCTCCCTATGTTGAATGGCAGGAAGTTTATTTTTAAAAAATACATTGCTGTAGAGAATTAGTGAGTGGATATGAGCCCTTAAGACTTTCCTCGTCATAAAAGTTTATCAGCCCTCCTCACAGAAAGCTACTTAGCTCACCTGACCACTCATCTGCCCTTTCACCCTCCTTGACACACAGCTCCCTCTTAGAGGTCAATACAATTAGGGCCAAATTGCCTTTACAACAGTGTGAAAATGCCAGCTGAACTCGTCCACCTTGAGGGCAGATTTTGCCCGGGACTTGTGAATTTTGTACAAGCCATAATGAATCGCACCACCTTACCCTCTACTACTCTTTACCCTATCACCCTGCCTTTGGCAGTATCATTATGTTTTAATTATCCTATGTATATATGTAAACTGTTTTGCTTATCACTGTACTGCCATAACTAACAAGGGTTAATTTTGTGATCACAACAGAAAATAGTACTTTAGTTCTCAGGAACCAGGCACATTAGTGGGATGCACCAATGACCTCAAAATACTCAGTCACACAATAGCAGGGTAAACAGCTTGTAAATGAGCTTGATAAAGTATTGGTGCTACTTCACCTACACTAAATATCATATTTGTGTGGTCAATTTATACAATAATTTCTTCTTATTACTCACTACTAAGAAAATTAAATTAATACATCAACAATTCAACTATATTGACAGTATTCACTAGTTTAATATTACTGTCTTGTTAACAAATACTCTTGTAAACTGAACAGCACAAACTGCTTCACAGACTCAACAGGCAACTAACCTGCTCACACTGTCCATTTACCAGTCTCCCAAGCAAATTCTCAACTTCTAAACGTTGATCAGATAGTGTCAAAGCTGCAGGAGGTGTGACTGGTCCCCTCTCCTCAAGGTTTTGACTGGCCCACAGGGATACAGGGGAAGTCCCAGGTGGGCCCCATTGCCTGAGGGCCCCACCCAATCCTCTAGAGGTGGTGCAGGATCATGGATGAACTTGGGTGCTTGTCATCCTGCCTATCAAAGTGGGTGGTCCTGACACACCCATGTCCCCTCCTTTACAAAGGGGCCCTGTTCTTTGCATGTCCCTCTGTTGTGGCTGGCCAAACCCCATCTGGTGGCTGTCCACACCCCTTAAGCTTGGGCCCCTACCACTGCATTCCATGGTGGGTCTTTCATGCCCCAGTCCCACACTGCCTATCCTCCTCCATGGCCTCCATTTCCCCACTCCCCTCCTGCCCCCAAAGCCTCCTCTCTGCTGTAAAAACACCAGAGCTGGAGGCTTTCCTTCCAGTATGTGTGCACATGCACTAGACCACACATACACTAGAAGGGGCCCCCACTCTGCTCTTTTGAGGCTAGAGGAAAATTGTCAGTCTCACACCCAAATTTGGCTATGGGACCCAGTGATACCTTGTTCTCCCCATATCTTTTTCAGCCTTCATTTACAATTACATTCCAATCTGGCTTGAAATGGTTACATATATTAATGAAACAGTCAAGTGAGAAAGTGTCAAGATAATTTTGTTTTTCTTTTATGTAAACTACATCTTTTCTATTCTGCTGTTTTACTGCTTTCACCGGGAGATGTATCAACTATAAGACAGAGATAATGTACCACCCAGTCAGCTTCTAACCACCATTTTACAGGCTGTGTTTACAAAATGACTGACAATTAAAAGCTTATTGTTTGGTATTATATCTCTCTCCATTTTATCTCTCTCCAAGGGTGGATGCATCTCCCCCCCCAGTGTTAAAAAATAAGTCAACCAAAATAACAAATAAAGCAACCAATTTGAAGGAACATCTCAGCTCTGTCCTCAAAGCATTATCACTAGGGATGGCCATCGACCATCGTTAGTTAAGAACCATCAATTGTTGGCTACTGATGGTTGATTGTTTAGCCATCGATGGCAGAGATCGAATAGTTCTCCGCCATTGATGGCAGACTGGGAACAGACTGTTTTTCTTGTTCCTGATAGCACACAGCTTAGCCCCGCCCCCCTGTGACCCGCTAAGCCCTGCCCCGATGCTGATTGGCCTGCGGCCCACCATAAACAACAGCAGCGATGGCCATCGAGGGGTGCAAACCATTGTTGGTTCACTGTAAATTGTTTTATGCCATCGACAGTAATCACAGATGTAACCATCAATGGTGGCCCACCGATAGCCATCCCTAATTATCAATGTAATTCATTACTATGACCAAAATCTATGTAAAAGTGCACACAGCAATACTCTCTGCAATAGATGTCTGTGACAACAAGGGATATTAGTAGAGAAAGTTTTGCAGCATTGTGTCTTCTCTCTACATTCACATCAGTAGCATTCCTGAAAAGGTACAATCATTTGTCCTTTGACTGTCCAAGTCAACAATATTATTTTGTATACATTCAAATACAAATGACATAAGTAAAATAGTCACTATGCAGTGCTGTATCTCAAGTCATTGAGGAGTTAAATGAGTTACTGAGTAACCTGATGTTCGTTTATGCCTGAACAAGCAGGAAGACCTTCACACAGTTTGACCCAGTCCCTTATGCACTTCCATTCTGAAGGATGCCACTTAAATATCTCCAGGGACATGTGATAAATGAATCCATTAGGACTGTAAAGTGGACTGAAGGAGATACAGTAATTCAGAGTCTTAGGGCATAACCTTTACTTCACTGTGTTATTAATGCAAGGCAGATGTGTATGGGGGATGCACTATAGCAAAAAGCAATATCTAAATTATTTTTTTATATACTGTACTCTTGTAAATTGTAAATGCGTTATTGTTCCCAATCCTCATTTCTTCATTGCTATACTTTACAAAATGGTGCTTTCTGGAATATGACATACATAGAATACAGAACAAGCAGGTTACAAAATGTAATTTGAAAATGCTGCCTGCACTACAGTTATGTACAGTACTATTTACTTCTTGCATTGGAAATCAAACTGGAGGCTCTTGCTCTAACAACACTGATATGAATATTCATGTTATAGCAACCACCACTTCAGGTGCTTGAATCAGTTATATCCCCTCCAAATAAGGACAGTTAGGAGTTATTCATATTTATTACAAACACAGGCATTCAAGATAATTCACTAATCAGAAAGCATTGCATTGCATTAATTGCATTTTACACTAATATGACCATTGTCTGTTCACTTTATGACTTGTGGAACTGCCCCTGTGAAATTATTCTGCACCTAATTTTGTATATTCAATAGTCCAGCTGGAAATACACATAAGGAAAACAGTAAAAATGCTACTACAGTCCTGACTACTACTAATTTAGGACCATTCCCTCATTAACATTTATGTTTTAAATAACTTGTGAAAGTAAGGGAACATCAGGACTGTATTATGTGTCACAATACTACACAAAATCACCCGTGACTTCCCAAAAGAATCTATCCAAACTTCTTGAATCTCATTTAAATACCTTGTCTCACAAATGTATTTACACACACATGTTCAATTTGTCAGGTGACTTTGTTCTAAAGTGGGTGGAGCTTTCATAATGTGATCCACATCATCACTCCCCACATCCTTTTTCCTTGGACCTCCCCTCCATAATCTCCCAGAGCGGGAAAGTATGAATTACTCTGTGTGTGAAAGCTAAGCATAGTTGTCTACTCTTCTGAAATGTCAATGAAAGTCCCGAATCCTCACTTTCAGGGAGTATGTAGGAGAACTGTTTAAGGCACTCACTCGAAAAATGATGTTCCTCTTTGAAACAATATTTCTCCCCAATTGGGTATGGGACCCTGGTGGTTGGGATGCCACCAGTCAGAATACCGTCAGCTGCACCCCGACAGTCAGAATCCCAACACTACAAGGTAAGGTCCCTAACTCTAACCCTTACCGCTACCCCTAATCCGCCCTCTTTGGTGGCTAACAATGACCTCCCCCCTAGCACCTGAACCTAACCTCCCTCTCCCTGCAACCTAAACCTTCGGGATGCCCGCAGCGAGCAACTGTAGCCGGGATCCTGACGCTGACGGGATTCCAGCGCCGGTATTTTGACCGTCAGCATCTAATATTTATCAATGATCCATTTTTCGGAAGTCTAATGTCACAGTTGGCTTATTGTAAATGGCGTTCATTAAATAGTATAAGAGGCATACTTTCCTACCCTCCCGATTCGGCCGCTCCCGGCCACCCCCCGGAAAGGTAGGCAAGCCTCCCAGCGGCCCCTCCGCCCCCCCCGTGTGATAACCTATCATCATTTTAGCCCCGCCCCCTGCTTCACAATGCTTGTATCGGCAATGTCTAGTTGGGACTGGGCCAAAATTACGCGATCACGTGGCCCCACACGAATGACAGTAAGCTGTCCAGCCCCGCCCCCTTGCAATGGCCACACTCCCTGCCGTGCCGATCTGGCTGCTCCCTCAGGGAAGGGGCAGCCAGAATGTCGGCAACCATGATAAGAGGGTGTTAGCATATTTTACTCTTGGAATAGTCCAATCAGTTCTTGTTAATGACACATTTATTAGGAAAATCATTTTAAACATGATATCCTCCCTAGCTGAAGCCCCAGGTGCTCCTCAATTTATCTCCCAGCCTTTTAAAAAAAATCAGGATAAGGGGAGGAAGTGAGAGGGAGGGCCAAACACATGCCACAATGAAGAGATCACAACTAGTGACTGTTTAAACCATCTTCTGCTGCCACTTAAAGATGGGGATTTATTTATTGTATTACAGAAACGACAGAGCCCCAGGAAATATATAATTTATCAGCCTACAGGCCTCTGGCTAAAGAGATGGGGCCTGTTAGTAAGCTGTTTTCCTATTTGGCAATGCAATTTTAATGGATGTCAAGTATAATCTTAAAGAACAATCATAGTTAATGTATAGTAGTAACACACTTGTGGCTTAACCATATATGAATATTAAAATACTGTTTATATAGTTACCTGAATTTCTAACATCTGGATAATCTGACTTGTACCACTTAATCCACTCTGAAGGATTTTCTGCTATCTGCAATGATTTAAAGGGTTTTCAGTTTAGAAATGTGCATTTTTCATTCAGATACAATATGTGTCATGTACAAACAGTAAGAACTGCAGACCCACCATGCTTCTTTCTGTGTCAAAGTGCTCCTTGGGAACACCCCTGTAAAGTCAATTTGCACTTAGTGTTGACAAGTTATATTACATCAAAGTCTAATATATTATAAATGTATTCATTTACTTTAACTTTATTATTCCTAAAATATTACTCATCCGGGACATCAGCAGTGCCCTTATTATATGCCACTTTTGTGTGTTTGAAACTGCAGTGATTGAAGTACAACTGGAAGAATGCAAAATTATTATCAGTGTAAGCGATGGGCACAAATCTTTGTCTTCTCACAGGGGGCATATTTATTAATTATTAGGTTATCCGGAGCTTGGCAAATTCGGGTGTTAAGCATCCCCATGGATTTCTACGTTGGCTACTGTTGAAATAAAAATTGGGTTTGCAGCAGATATTGAACAGTAATTTATAAGAAGTTGCGCAGCCAGTAATATATATAATAGGTGCAGAGTTTGCAGTGCACACAGGCCCATAGGGCAAGGGGGGTCCAGGTGCCCACACCCTGCACCCAGAAACGATTTTTCAGTTTGTCCGTATGGCCCCACACCCTTATACCAGTTGGCAGAGATTTATTTGGAAAACTGGCACTATGTCAAAGTCTTTGTTATCTTCTGCACATATGCCATATTACAGAATACAGTGCTAAAAACATGGCACCGCCAGCAGCAAACCCCCCCCCCCCATTCAGCCATGTGCTGCTGAATGCAAATTCCTGATAGCTGGGAATCTACACGTGCGCAGGACCCGTTCTGAGTATGTGCAGAACAAGTTATGCATGATCGGATGCAGTGCTGCAGCAGACTGTCAGTGATTGACAGTCTGCTGCCATTTGGGGCGGGGTGGGGACAGCGATGGCCTCCGTTTCGCCGCATTTGGGGAGGAGGGGGGAGGGAAGAGGCCAGGATTTCCGTTGGCAGACGGAGATTTCCTGGTCTCTTTTTGATGTCTGAGTTGGCCGGTCTGCGTGACCCCATCATTGGCAAATGCAGGATTTTGAAAGGGGGGGTTTCCAATACTTGGTTATAAAATCCAAATCTTGAACCCCCCCTGATATTTCCATACCCCCACTTCAAAATAAGGACAGTGACCTGGGCCTAATGCCTAGGGTCACTTACCAAGGGCACGGACTCTTTGCCTGCTAAACAAGCACCAAAGGCCTGATAGTGAGGAAAGATGATGAAGGGGCTGTATGTACAGTGTATATGCAGAGCAGATGTAAGGTGCTGTGTGTATGCAGATCAGATTGTGAGGGGCTGTGTTTACTGCAGGGCCGTAGCTACGGTAGTGCGGCCGGTGCCATCGCACAGGGCACCACAGGTCAGGGGGCGCTGTTTGGGCCTGTCAAATTTCTGTTTATTATCATTCTTGCTTGTAGCTTCCTCTTATTTCATCCCCAGCATCTCCTGGCCTCTCCTATCTCTTCCCTGGCCCTTCCCCATGAAGCCATGGCCCTTTTTTGGGTGCATTATGTCCCTTTGAAAAATGAGGGGGGCGCCAATGCTCTTTCTGGCACAGGGCACCAAAAAGTCTAGTGACGGCTCTGGTGTACTGTGTATATGCAGAGCAGATGTAAGGTGCTGTGTGTATGCAGATCAGATTATGAGGGGCTGTGTGTACTGTGTATATGCAGAGCAGATGTAAGGTGCTGTGTGTGCAGATAGGATAGTGAGGGGCTGTGTGTACTGTGTATATGCAGAGCAGATGTAAGGTGCTGTGTGTGCAGATAGGACAGTGAGGGGCTGTGTGTACTGTGTATATGCAGAGCAGATGTAAGGTGCTGTGTGTGTGCAGATAGGATAGTGTAATACAGCCCCTACACCATCTGCTTACACAGTACACACAGCCCCTTCATCATCTGCATACACACAGCCCCTTCATCATCTGCATACACACAGTACACACAGCCCCATGGTCAATCAGCCAACCAAGGATCACGCAGATGATCCGATGCTGCGTACATGCATAACGCCTCCTGCTGCATTAAAATAACAACAAGGACGGAACTACAAAGCTGCTTGTGAGGCAAATGCTTAATTTCAGAAAGAAACAGATGTGTGTTACAGATGCTCCACCCACTGCAGTGCGGTAATGTGAGTAGCACTGGGCCTCTCATGATAACCCTGACTGGTAGGTACCAGGACAATGTTGCAGATATGTTGCACAAGCACTTGTGGCATGGACTGATAAGCCGTGTGTGTTCTGCATGCTGGCACTTGTAGAAGCAAAAGCGCCAGCATGCACGTGGCTCGCAGTTCTTACTATCACTTATAGTGCCACAATAGGCACTACACATGTTGCCTCTATAGTAATGAAATACTGTAAACAGTAGTGCCCAATTTATAAATGGAATGAAAAGTAGTGCATTATTTACATCAATAATTAATAGTAGTGCCCACTTTACATCATTAATTCATAGTAACCATTTTAAATTATTAATTAGCAATAGAGAAACCTTTTGATAATTAATTAATAGTAGTGTCACCTTTATGGAATTAGCTGCAGGCACAATTATATATAACAAAGCAGGCAATTTTGAATATCTGAATGCAGCTGCAAGTGTTATGAAGTTCACTAACGGTTCATAGGAAGACTACATTAGAAACAATGAACCTTGAATGCATGAAGCTGACCTTCAGTAAATTCTGATCACAATATTGTTTATGTTTAGAATTATTTTGCAGTTTGTCTTTTAGGAATATAAACTATATTCATGGCACAAACAGTATTCCACCTTCTCCTTACTAATCCCTTTAAAAAACACTTACCTGCACACATAATTCTTTCAGGTGGACTGAAGTGGCTGATAAATTCATTAATTCTTCCCATCTTTCTTGAGGCAGCCATGGTGGTGCACTTACATTGGAGTTAAAGGTCTCCAATTTTATTGTATTGAATCCACAGCTGCCTGCAAATTTGGGGCATATAAAAAGTCTATAACTCAGGACAAATGGTTCGGCACATTTACTGCAACAAATATTTTTAAATCTTCAATGAAACTAACAAGTTACAGATGTGTCCACATATACCTACTGTATCCTCAAATCACGCCAAATAGCCCCATTTGGTGCCTCAGACTTCACAAATTAAATATGCCATGCAACTTTTTTTAAAATATGTGTCTTGATGTGCTATTCTAATCCTATGTATTTAGGGCATGATTCAGAGTTGGGAATAGAGAGATCTCTCTCTCAACTGATCATCTTGGTGAAACCATGCTGCACTGCAGGTGGGGCAGATTTAATATGTGCAGAGAGATTTAGATTTGGGAGGGTCGTGTCCAAACTGACATCTAAAGTGCAGTATAATAATAAAGCTGTGCAGTATTTGTGAGCTACATGCAAAAGCAGCCAGTATTTACACTACATGCAAAAAAATGTATGTATTTACACCCCTTGCATTGCAATATGGTTTGCCCAGGTACACAGTTAACTGCTATCTCTCTCTCTATTCCCAACTCTGAATCAGGGCGTTTTTTTTTTTTTTTTACCAAAATCCCCCCACCCCCGCCTCCAGGCCTCTTGCTAAGCTGTGGGTGACCACCCACAGTTTTAGCGGGCGGCCTGGTGATGGTCGCGATTATCACAAAATGGGGCGAGCTGTCAATCACAATCGACAGCCGCGCCGTCTTGTAGTGAGTCGGGCAGCGAGTGAAAATTCACTCGCTATGGGGCTCGCGCACGTGCAGGCTCACGAGCGGGTCTGAATCAGGCCCACTATTAGCTATTTAGGGCCTGATTCAGAGATGTACGCTAACCCGATGGTTAGCACACATCTCCAATGCTTGGGAGACTGTGCCTGTGCAGGACCCATTCTGGACATGTGCAGAAAGGGTTCTTCAATCTCGCACACAGTTACCCAAGCCTCTACCTGATTGACAGGCAGAAGTGTTTGGGGGGCGGTACGGTTGCGGAATGCGTTCCTGGAAACAGGGGCATGTCTTCCCCATTTTCTGGGAGTGCTGAGGCCAGGGTCTGAGTCCATAAATGCATACTTCCTGACATGGCAAGCAGAAGCCGGCCAGCCTGCTGAAGCTGAGGCTTACTCAGCTGGCCGATGTTGAGGAACATTGAAACCATCGATCGCAATGGTGATCCCAGGCGGTGATCTAGGTCACAGTGCTAGGATACTGCAGACACCTCCTTCAGCATTAGCATTTTAGATGGATGGTATTTGGTATTACACAGCCGCTTGTGTGCGGCTTATGCAATACCATCCACCTCTGAATCAGACCCTTAGTACAGTATTAGCGAATTAAGGTAAAACATTCAGGTAAAAGCAGGGCTTAAAGTGGTCCTAGAGAGGTGGTGGTGGTGGAACTCATCATCCCAACCCCCCCTTCCCCCCCACAATAGGCAGAGCTACTCTGGGAGGCCAGAACAACTGTGAAAACTGTATTTAGGGGGCTTTGACGGTGTGAAATACATTTCAGATGCTTATTTAGCACTCCTGCCATCAGTCTGACCTACAATGTTAGGTTACTTAAAAGTAAAAGAAGATGTTCTATATCATCAATGTACTGTTTTTTTATGGGGTTCCCACAAACAAGACTGTCACTTGAGTGCCCCATGTTTTTTGCCACCCCTATGTGTCACCTTCACTTTCTCTGCAATAAGGAACTTCTGAAGAAATTGAGCCTCCCTAGGCAGACAGTGTCTTGAGCCAGTATTCAGTAAGCATATAAATAAAAACATGTGGTATGGTAGCCATCGGTTTGGGTAGGAATAATAATTCATCTTCATACAAGATAAAACCATAGTAATGTACGATTTGGGGTAAGGTAAAATGTGAACTTCCCTGAACAAACATCCTGGAGAGACATCCTCCTACGTCTCTCCAACGTCATCCCTCTGCATCTCTACAGTGCCACCCCCCTTGCTACTCATTAGGACCATCCCCCTGCATCTCACCAGCTTCATCCCTCTTGTCTCTAACCAGCTTCATCCCCCCTGTGTCTCACCAGCTTCATGCCCCCTGTGTCTCTCCAACGCCACCCCCCCACCGTCTCTTCAACACCATCTTCCTGTGTTTCACAAGCATCATCCACCGTCTGCGTCTCACCAGGACCTTTCTCGCGTCTTCACTCCAACACCATCCCCCTGTGTCTCTTCAGTTTACCCTCTTGTATCCTTCCAGCAGCTCCCTGCCCCTGCGTCCCTCACCATCATCTCCCTGCCCATGTACCTCTTCTCCCACCTGCAGCTTATACCCCCTCACCCCACCCAGGTACCTCTAGCAGCAGCTCCCAGTCCATGTCTCCTTTCTCACCAGCAGTTTACGACCCCCGTGACCCTCTAGCAGCAGCTCCCTGCCCGTGTCTCCTCTCCCACCAGCAGCATATCCCCCCCATTTCCCTCTAGCAACTCCCTGCCCCTTTGTCTCCACTCCCGCCAGAAGCGTATCCCCCCCTTCCATGTACCTCTAGCAGCAGCTCTCCTTGGTGCCTGCCCTGGCCCCTGCTCATCTTTTCGGCTACTCAGTTACTCAGTGCAGTATGCAGTGGCGGTGACGGCATGACGTCACATACACCATGCTGCAATAGGAGCCACTGGGCACAGGCCCACAAAGTGAGTGACAGGAGGGGTGAGCTGTGGGCGGAGGAGAAACATGGAGCTGGAAACTGAGAAGGGGGAGGCGGCTGTAGCCAGACAGAGTGGCTCTCTGTCTGGGACTTCTGTGCAGGGATGTGGTGGAGGTGGAACTAGTTCCGTCTACCATTAGAGGTGACGGTACTCTGTTACACCCCGTTCCTGCCCACTTTAACCCCTGAATAAAAGTATTCGAGCATGGAAATCACTACCCATGGTAAAGCATCTAAGTCACACTTGCCTACCTATTAATATCTCTTCCCGGGAGAAGCCCGGGTAAGAGAAGTAGAAGGGTGGTGACGGGGCGGGGCCTGGTGATTCGAGTCATTAAACCACAACCCCTTGCAGTAAAATTGCCACGATTGGCTAGAATTTACATAGGGGGCGGGGACAAAAGACGTGATTCATGTAGAATCACATCTTAAGCCCCGCCCCCTACATGGAGACCCGCGATCGCCACGGGAATTCTCCTCATTCTGCCCACTTCACTAGGAAGAGGGCAGAATGTGGGAGAAATGCCTACCCGCCCGGGGGTGCGGGGGGGGGGGTTATCCGAAAAATCGTGAGCCTCCCGCGAAAACCGGGAGGGTAGGCATGTATGATCTAAGTCGCACCAAGTATCAAAAGTGTACGAGGCCACATCTATATGTACCTAAGCGAAAGTACACATACAATGTAATTTCCTGTCATGTTATTGCAGACTGAAAGCATGTAAATGTAAATCACTACAAGATTTAGTTAGCATTAGGATCATTGTTCCACATGCTTTTAACATGAAATTCCTGAGTTCTGTGGTCATACTGATGACTGATTGTGGCAGCTAATATTTGGCAGCCATTCTGCTCCACAGGAGGTTTCTGTCCTCCCTGAGCTCGTCTTAGGACACCTGCGTTACGGTAAGACAGGTGTACCGCCCCAGTCAAACTTCCCACCTGCCACTGTCCTTCTACCCTGCTGCAGCTACATACATTTTCCCCACCACCTGCTACAAATGTTAAACCACTACTTTATGTATCAATTGTTCATCATATTGCATTTGGGCAAAGTTATCTTTATGTTATTATATGTTATTTATTTGTCCCATGATCCCCTCGATGTACAACACTTTGTAAATATGCATGTGCTTTATGAATAAAGGATACTAATAATGATTCTACATCTACACAAAAAATGCTTGGTTTTTATAGCCTTGTACACTCCCCAGCATTGTCTCCAGGCACCCCAGAACCTTGAATATGTTCCTCTTGCATCCTGAGCTACAGCAATAGTCACACATTCCTCATGGCAGTCCTGGTGATTGCTGCGAGACATTAAGGGGGCCCAGCAATGCCCGCAACACTCTCCAAGGCACCTGCTCTGCTCTTCTGAGAGACCTCCCCTCTGCTCATTTCAGGGAGCCCAGGAAGCTACAATGGCATTACTGTCCACTACCTACTTTTACTATGGGCAGAGCCGGTTCTAGATATTGTGGAGCTCAGGGTGAAAGTTCCCAGTTGCCCCCTCAAAAAAAATACTTTTTTAGATGGCGTTCCGGAAAGGGGGTATGGTCTTGCGGAATCCACCCAACTCATTACACTGTGGGGCGTTCCCAGCACTTACGAAGGCGCTGGGCTTCCCCCAAGCTCTCACCTCGTGGCAAATAATTGCCATGTGCAGTTATGCACCTTACACAGTAATGCCCTTTATAACACATTATGCCACATGCAGTAATGCCCTGTATAACACATTATGCCACACGCAGTAATGCCCTTTATAACACATTATGCCACACGCAGTAATGCCCTGTATAATACATTATCCCACACGCAGTAATGTCCTGTATAATACATTGTGCCACACACAGTAATTCCCTTTATAATACATTATCCCCAATTAGAATTACGCCACACAGAAGTCCCTTATTCATGTTATGACACACAGTGGTGCCCCTTATACACAATGCCTAAATTAGTGCCCCTTATACACAAGGCCCACAGTAGTAGTGCTCCTAATACAATGCCCACAGAAGTAGTGCCCCTTACACAATGACCCCAGCAGTGGTGCCCCCCATGCAGTGCCCTCGTTAGTAGTGCCCACAGTGGTAATGGCCACAGTGTTAATACCCCCATTGGTAATGTCCCCTATAGTAGTGCACCCCTATAGATGTGCCTCCATGAGTAATGCCCCCTGTTGTAATGCCCCAGTAGTAATGCCCCCTATAGACATGCCACCAGTAGTAATGCCCCCTATAGCCATTTCCCTCAGTAGTAATGCTCCCTATAGCCATGCCCCCAGTAGTAATGCCCCTTATAGCTATGCCCCCCTATAGCCATGCCCCCAGTAGTAATGCCCCTTATAGCCATGCCCCCAGTAGTAATGCCCCTTATAGCCATGCCCCCAGTAGTAATGCCGCTTATAGCCATGCCCCCAGTAGTAATGCCCCTTATAGCCATTTCCCCAGTAGTAATGCCCCTTATAGCCATGCCCCCAGTAGTAATGCCCCCCTATAGCCATGCCCTCTGTAGCCATGCCCCTTACAGTCATGCCCCCAGTAGTAATGCCCCCCTATAGCCATGCCCCCAGTAGTAATGCCCCCTTATAGCCATGCCTCCTGTAGCCATGCCCCCAGTGCTGGTGCTTCTGAAAAAAAAAAAAAAATACAAACACAATACTTACCTTAAGCCCCGCTCCTGTGTCCGGTCCGACCGCGATGTCCCTCCCATAGTGCTCTCTGCAGGAGCAAGAGCTCAGGAGTGAGCTCTGGCTTTCGGCTGCCGCTGCAGGGAGGGAGCCGGGTGCTTGCTGATAACAAATATCAGCGGGTGCCCGGCTAATGCAGCCTCCCTGTGGCAGAGGCTAGCGGGGGGAAAGCGGCGCTGGGGTTTTTTTTTTCAGAGATTTTTTGTTTTGCCTCTCTCCTGGGGACTCAGTGGTGCCCCCTAGGGGCTCTGTGATGCAATGTTCCGCCCTTGCAAAAGGCAAACGTGTCCACAAGCATTACATACTGTACATATAGGACATGACTGTGGCGCAGATATCTGCACCATATTGCATAGATTGTTTGAATTTGAATTTTAGCAAGAGGGATGTAATAGCACCCAATGTAATCAGCACAGCCTGTATGTGACAGCACATTGTGACTGTTGATTAGTATTTGGGACAGGAAAGCTTGCAGTATTTATCTTATTATTCATTATCAAACAGATAAGTGAACGGCTGTTGTTGAAACATGCAGCTGGGAAAAGTAGATTTTTCTGTCTTCATCTGTGATTTAATACACAAGTAAAACCATAATACCACATCTTCAATGAATACAAATGAAACACTTTTAACATTTCAGTGCTTGTTGCTATGATATGGATTGAGCACGACTCTTGAGAAGCAGTCTGCCCAGAATAATTCTATTTATCCTATTAATTGCAAACTGTGCTGCAGTGACTAGGTAAAAACATTGCATTTAAGCAGAATAAAATAGTTTTCTTTGATATTTGTTTTTTCTATGAAGATAAAATAGGAATCTTGTTTTCTGTAAGGTTCTTTAATCCAACAACCTAGATGCAAGTTACTCTGGAAAAAAATTCCAAAAATGTAATAAAATGTATTAAAGAATGTAATAACATGTATTAAAGAATGTCTTCTGTCATTCTCTATGGTGCCCCCGGGCATTTCCTCCTCATTATCTTGTGTTGCAGTCCTCTTCACAGCGACCTTATGAAGAGACGCTTAATTATCATGCCTATGAGTATGGCAGGAATTAATAATATTTTCTTTTTGTAGCTCTTTGTACTCCAATCTCTAGACCAGAGGTTCCCAAACATGATCCTCAAGGCAGTTCAAGTTTTAGAGATATCCATAGTTGAGCACAGGTGGTTAGATCAAATTGACTGAGGTACTAATCAAGTCACCTGTGCTCAGCCATGGATATCTCTAAAACCTGAACTGTTGGGGAGCCTTGAGGACCGCGTTTGGTAACTTCTGTTCTAGATGAAGGACTACAAGTGCTCAATTTTGGCAGAACACTCCATTGACTTTCGTGACATAACCCGGTCCTACCTATCCAACCACATATTCTCTGAAACTCACATAGGGGTCTATTCACCATAACTAAAAAATCAATGGAGGTAATTAGGTTTAGAACTCGCATGGAGTTCTACCTAATTACCGGAGGAATTCATCATTCCTCCTCCCCATCAGTATCTATTCCGAAAAGCTGTCATTTTTGCGATGACAGCTTTTCAGGAAATAGATACTTTTCCCTGCCTGCTCTAACTTACTGCAGCTGTAATCAGTGCTGCGCATGTGCCGTTACATTAACAAAAGCAGCGCATGCGCCGTTACGTTCACAAAATCGGCGCATGTGCAGCACTGCCTACAGCTGCGGTAATTCTGCCTCACCTCTTTGTCCCCCACCTACCTGGCCGCTGCAGCCGCGGGCCCCGACCTCCCGTCTGAAGAGGAGAAAACAGTAAAGTTTAAAGAAAAAAAAATATATATATATATATTTAAAACTTTACTGTGTTTTGCCGGGAGAACACAGTCGGAGCAGCAGCCGGAGCCGGAGGAGGGACGAGGGAGTGACGGAGCGAGCCAGAGGAGGACCTGCTACCGCTGAAAGCAGGTATCACCCGCTATACGCCATCTGAGAGTGGCGTATAGTAACATCATCAAATTCCGAAAATACATAATTTATGGAATTTGATGAGTAGCCTAATTTCTACATCCTAATACTAATGTGTGGTAAGTGTGGAAATAACGCAGGGGAACTTAACCAGGAGATATCAGTGATATCTCCTGTGTTAAGTGTGTTAATGAATACTAAAATAATGGTAATTAAGGAAAATGTCCCTAACACCATTATTTTAGTGTTGATGAATAGACCCTATATTCTCTGCAGCCTACTCCACAACAGTCTGACTCACTCCTTCCTTCCCCCACTAGACACAGATACAGTGCTCTACTCTGAGTCACACTTGTTCTTAAACTGAACCCTCATTTCCATAAGATTGCTACATCGTAGATTAAGGACCCTCTTCCATCGTTAAGCTAGGTACACACAGTACGATGTGTACACAGGCAAGGCGATCCACGATACGACGCTCAATATACGGTATCAGGCGGTTCCCACACACAGAGCGATCCGGTGCCCGACCATCCGATATGCCGCCCCCCCACACACACACACACACATAGACCAGCACGGGATCGTTCGTCGATTCTCCAGATCTCTTGTGCATGCGAAAGGATCTGGAGGAGCAACGGACGACCCCACGGGAGTGCACAGCGGATGATATCATTTATTTATTTTATAGGCACAAGCTGAGTGTAGACTATTCATTGCCTTTGATAAAGCTGTCAGGTACAGGGAAACGCGTCAGGCTGAGAGCAGAGGTTTCCCCACATTGGATTCATTGGATTTCCTTTTTTGCTGATTATCCATCACTACATCGGACTAAAAGAAAACCACACTCATATCTTTGTGCCATCTGCAACTACGGTATACAGATTATCACAGGCCACGGACAGTGCCATTTAGACACCTCCTTTCCTCAATGGGATATTGGAGAGCAAGATAAAAGGGACTGCACAGGCTGCAGGATATTATAAACCCACCTTGGACACAATCTGCGCTGTCTGCACTTGAGAGTGACACTGTGCCATCTGAAATCCGCTTTCACGTATTGGGCCATTGGAGACCAGAACTGCACAGGTTGCAGAATATATGATCTACTTGGGACATAACCCGTATGATTTGCACTTGAGAGTGGTACCGGTAATTATATATGGGACTTTAAACTATCAACATATGATTGAATACTAATGTGGGAGATATACCTTTGACTAAGAACTTTATACTACACTCTAGATATATATATACATTGTTATATATCTGCATATATACCAGTATTTTATAATATTATTTTAGTGTTAATTTCACTCATTATGTTTATTAAATTGTGCTACTTATGAAGATCTTCACACGACTCTATTTTTATGCTATCACATTATATACAATTTCATATATATTATTAATTAATTTTTTTAATCTGAAATTCATATTATATACATTGATCACACGTGCGCCGTAGTGTCTATATACATTTAGTGGACGATATCATGCCCACACACGGAACGATATAGCTACGATATCGTTCCAATTTGTCACATCGGCAACGATATCGCTCCGTGTGTGGAGGTCTTTACACATCTGCACTCCTCACATTGGTACCACTACCTAGCATGTCATTGTTTTTATGAATGGTGCTGCAGCAGCACTGTTCATCAGTGTGATGCTTCATAATGACAAATAATAATAATAATGTTTCTTCCTGGACTGTTCTAGGAGAAAATATATGTAGATGCTACCATTTATGCACCTTCCAAAACGTAGACATGCTAAATGTTGGACATAGTAGTCCATGCTCTTGACCACCCAAACTCTTCCCAAGTCATGTCCCAATCTGTCGAACCCTATACTAAATGTAATTTATTGCTGCAATAAATGAAAAGTCTAGTGTTTATGTGCTTGTCATTACCCATCTAAGTGTAGAAATTCCCAGGCACTTGTCTGTAGTGTCATTTGCTAATTAAGAGTACATACAAAGTAGGCAATGCATTGCCATCTGAAGAGGCATATTTTTTACAATACACTTACAGGAGCAAAGAGTGACTACTTTTTTCTGCATTCATCACTATCAGTAGTCAGCCTGTCCAGCCCTTGTAAATGAAGCCTTTATTTTATTGGAATCCCCATTATCTGTAATGATCACAAAGGAAATGAAGATACTATTCTTAAGACAAACCAGTGATTCTGTAGATTTCAGTGAAAAACAATAAATCATGAGCTGGCTAGCCTAAGTCAAAGAAACTTATGAACCTCTGTCATCCCTATTATTAAATCATCCTTTGTCACACCACTGTGTACTTTGAGGTAGGGGCAGTTTAAGAGAAGAGGGGCCCTGTGTGCATCCTCAGTACAGGTCCTCCCCCTCTTATACAGTATCAGTTGCAGAGTAGACTCTGGCACTATGCATGTGTGTAGGCCTCCCAAATGCCATGTATTCAGTGATTTCTCTACTGTGCATTTGCAAATCTGCAGGAAAATGGAGGCCATGCCATTTTCCCGGTGATTCCTGCTGCGCCGATTCCGGACTCCGGGGAAGTAAGTATAATGTATGAGGGCAGGGTGTATGGTGTGGGCCCCTGGACCCAGAGGCTTGTATGCACCACACACCCTGCACCATACTTACCGAAATGTATTATCTGCTACCCGGTAGATGCCCAAAGAGCAGACAAAGCTGGCAACTTTGGGGGGGCGGGGCCGGGTTTCTGTCATTAGGCACCGCCCCCTCCACGTGGACCAGCGATTCCCGGACGCAATGTTTTCAAGTTGTTTAGCCCCCCCCTCTATACAGAGCCGCGATTTCCAGCAATTATCTCCCCATACTGCCCACTTCACTAGGGAGTGGGCGGGATGCGGGAGATCCAGATTCTCTTTTGGGGGTGTTGGGAGTTCCCCGAATATTCGGGAGCCCCCCGCAACTTCCGGGAGAGTAGGTAAGTATACCCTGCACCCATTATAGATACGCCCATGCTTTGAGGATAATATGATATATGCCATTTTCTTGGTGACTTCTGCGGCACTGGAAGTATAATGTATGGGTGCAGGGTGTATGGTGTGGACCCAGGGGCCCGTGTGCACCAAACACCCTGCACCCATTACTGATATGCCCATGCTTTGAGGATATGATATACCCCATTTTCCCGGTGATTTTTGCGGCACCGGACTCCGAGGAATTAAGTATAATGTGTGGGTGCAGGGTGTATGGTGTGGATCCAGGGGCCCGTGTGCACCACACACCCTGCACCCATATTATAGATACGCCCACGCTTTGAGCATGATATACCAGCTCCTAACAGTGGTGGAAACATAGCACATCTAAAAATTACAAATATGTGTCAGTGACTATTTACAGCAGTTGTAGAATGAGGATGTCTTTGTCTCTGTGAAACAAGGCCGATACCACAGCAATAGACCAAAGAAGTGACATTACATTTATTTTATACTAATAATTTAAAAGCATATTTTTCTTTAGTGCTACATAATGAATGCAAGTGTACACAATTAACCCCTAGATGTTAAGTAGGCACATGATAAATATAAAGCCCCACAAAACATATTGATAAGCACAAATCCACCTTATCCCATTCACACAAAAAAAAACAACAACATTATACTGTAAAGAAAAGTGCAATTTATCATAGGCTAAGTGCTTCACATAATGCAACACCAGACAGTGAAGCAGCAGAGAGCTCTCCATTACCTAAATCCTTACAACCAAGTACAGAGAAAATGTCTCAGCTCATACAATAAAAGCCATACATTATGTACAAGGCATCACAGCAACCAGAACTTCTTCTGTTTGGAAATTGTTTTCAGAATGAAATGGTTAACATAGCAATGGTCATGTACCTAGTGCTATACAGTATGTGCACAAAGGGTCAGTCGAGGTCACCAATGAACAAAGGGCCTTATTCAGCAGTGCTGAACACAGATATCTCAATGATCTGGAATATGCGCAGGTGCTGGACCCGTATTGGGTATGTGCGGTACGGGTCATGCGTGTTCGCACGCAGAGCGGCAGCAGAGTGTCAGTGATTGACAGTCTGCTGCCAAATAGGGGCAGGGGCGACAACAGCCTCCGCTTCGCAATACATGGGCGTGTCTCCGCCGTTGGGGGGCGGGGGAGAAGAGATACGTTGTAATCACTCCGGGGGTCCCAGAAGTGCGAACTGTCCCTGGAGACCACTCTGTGTGCGGTGCCGGCTCCCTTACTGTGTCAGAAGCAGAGTGCTGCATGTAATGCTACAGTGCAGCACCCGGCTCCTGTCACTGAGGAGGAGTTGGCACTTTGGTGTCAGCCCTTGATGGGTGACACCCATGTGTCGCCACTCTTTATCTAACACTGTTGTCCTTGTTGATGGTAACGGAAGTGATGATGATGTAGATGTTGATTGTTCTGCGGCTGAAGCTATACCTGATTATAACTATGGAGTACAAACTGTAAGTCACCAGCGGTTACTGCTGGAAGTGGGAAGAAGCACAGGAGGACACACCTTAGCATGGGATGTAGTCAAAAGGTTGACAATGACAATGTTGACATTCACAATGTCAACCTTGTAAAAATGTAGACAGGAAATGGGTCGACATTCTGAAAATGTCGACAGGTGAAATGTCGACATTTGGGTTATGCTGTGACAGGAGGGTTAGGCACTAGAAGGAGGTAAGGTTTGGCTGTGGGGGGAGGATAGGGGTAGGGATTAGGGTTGGGGATAGGAGCAAAATACTCACCAGAATGCTACAGAATCAGAGATTTGACCTAGAATTTATAGTCCTATGCCCACCGGGACCCGGAAGACGCTACTGGAGCCGTGGCAGTGTCAGGAGCAGGTAAGTGACCGCTGGGCCACCAGGGACGATATTGAAACTTTCTAACATGATGAAAGTTCAACGTCAACATCATCACCATGTCGATATTCTCATGCCGACATGATGAATATTGACATTATGACTGTCAACATATCATACCCGTACACTTAGCACACTAGCCTTCAAAACCGATAGCGTTAGAAATGAACTTTAATTACCCACCCTAGCTTTCATTTGCACTGGTGTTCTGCACAAAGATGGGACAGTAGGTAGGCAGAGTCTGAGCTAGGATCCAGCGAATCAGAGTTAATAAAGTGAAATCTGAATCAGATTTAAAAAAAACAAATGATTCACAAATATTGTAGCAAAATTCAGGGCAAACCACGGCCATATTTCTCGTACTCCATACAACTTAGTGCCGGAATATAGACAAGATGAGTATTGCTAAGAAACAGGATTATATTCATTCTTACCTTTTGTCAGGGTGTGAATGAGGGGAGATGACAAAAATGACTCTTTAAAGTTTAAACCAATGTGAAACATTCCCAGCAATTACCAGCAGAGGACCTGTCTAGATGTTGTACTATAGCTATATGAACAGATAGTCAGGTTTGGCCAACATTATTATTATATCAATCTCACTTCAATTAATGTTATGTGTACCAACTAAGCAGAATATGCCTTATTGCGTAATTGTATAAGCATCACCTAACTCTCTTCCAGTTAGGCACTCTCTTCCTTAGGCATTCTGAGACATTTAAAAGAAAATAACACAGGTTACTTTACAAGTACAGTAAATAAGAGAAACACACAAACACACATGTAAATGTATATACAGTATTTGACCTGTACCTTTTGCAAAAAATGTAAGTTCCTCCTCTGTGATGCTATATTTATCCTCCATGTGCTGTGTGCAGAGGAGCAGTAGGGAGCAGGCCTGGGTGCTGTGCTCTGGAAGCAGACTCCTGTATGTGAGATAATATCACACATATCGTTATTAGATCTATACTATTGTATTTGGTTATCACTAACATTTAGGATCTATCAGGGTTATACATTTCTGAGCAGATCATTGTCAAGCTCCCTGCTATATGCTGACAATACATTTTTATTTGTTAGGATGTCCAAGTATTTCAAACATTTTTAAATAAATACATTTTTGAAAGATTGTCCGTTTATTTGCACATTTAGGGACTTATGCAGGGTTGTCCATGACTGTACCTCATATTGCATGTGCAGTTTGCGTTCATTAAAAAATTTGCAATTGTGATCATATGCAAAGCAACAACTATCGGCCAGCAACAGCAGGGCCGAAACTACGATATCTGTCACCCGGTGCAAGGCAGCAATTTTGCGCCCCCTCCCTTCCCATACCTGGATTTTGTCCTTGCTCCTCCATAAGGCAGTGCACTACTCAGACGTCCCTTGTATAGTGACTTACATTATTCCACACACAATACTGCCCATTACACATTGTGCCATATACTGTAATGCCTATTACCAAAGTGCCACTTACATATTTGCCCAACACCATTTTATGCCCCACAGTAAGGCTTCTAATTACTTTAAAGTTACCTGCTCATTGTCAGGGGTTTTATGCTCATTGTCAGGGGTTTTATGCTCATTGTCAGGGGTTTTATGCTCATTGCCAGGGGTTTCCATGCTCGTTGCCAGGGGGTTTCATGCTCGTTGCCAGGGGGTTTCATGCTCGTTGCCAGGGGGATTCATACTTGTTGCTATAGGGTTTATACTCATTGCTATGGGGTTTATGCTTGTTGCCAGGGGTTACATGCTCATTGCCATGGGGTTTATGCTCGAAGCCATGGGGTTTATGCTTGTTGCCAGGGGTTACATGCTCGTTTCCATGGGGTTTATGCTCGTTGCCAGGAGATGCAGCTTTCAGCATCTTCTCCCAGCACTTGCGCTGGCCTAACAGACACTAGAGGTCCAGTAGGACCTATAGTGTCTGTCTCCTCCTTGGCGGCGGCCATTTTTGGATGGCCGTCTTCCGCAGAGTCCATGCGGAATCTGCTGAAAATGACCATCCAAAAATGGCCACCACCAAGGAGGAGACAGACACTAGAGGTCCAGTAAGGACCTCTAGCATCTGTCTCCTTCTTGGCGGCGGCCATTTCTGGATGGCCGTTTTCTGACTGCAGCCCCCAAGCCACTGTGAGTCATCCCTTTTTCACCCCCTGCATTCCGGCACCCGGTGCACGTGCACCTCTAGCCCCCCCCTAGTTGCGGCCCTGGCAACAGTGGCACATATGTCACATGTACTTACATCCCAATGGCTCTCATGATTTCAGCCATTTATTTTATAGATGCCATCACTATTAAGTCATCATCAGCGGTCAAGTGTGTACACGGCTTTAGGCATCAATAAAACTACTACTCACATCTCTAATACAGCAGAAACCCATTGCATCTATGATAGTTACGCCCATAATATTTGCCCGATCATCAAAGAAATAAAAAATCAGCATCAGCACAGCATTCGCAAACAGCCAATCAGAAGCGCTTTTCTAGTATAAGAAATCATCAATCAGCTATCTGCACCTGCCCCTGACCACCCTAAATAATACTACCCGGTAATTACAACTTATGGTAAATTTAGTCCAGTGCAACTTAGTTTTTAAGATACTCCTTATCAGGTGGATATCACATTATATATAGCTTATATCTGTTATATGGAACATGAAAGAACGGCAATGGAACATAAAAGCTTAACAATGGACATGAAAGCACGGCAATGGAACATGAAAGCACAGCAGTGGAATATAAAAGCAAGGCAAAGGACATGAAAGCACGGCAATGGAACATGAAAGCACAGCAATGGACCATGAAAGCACGGCAATGGAACATGAAAGCACGGCAATGGAACATGAAAGCACAGCAATGGAACATGAAAGCACGGCAATGGAACATGAAAGCACGGCAATGGAACATGAAAGCACGGCAATGGAATTGGAAAGCACGGCAATGGAACATGAAAGCACGGCAATGGAACATGAAAGCACGGCAATGGAATTGGAAAGCACGGCAATGGAACATGAAAGCTTGGCAATGGAACATGAAAGCACTGCAATGGAACATGAAAGCACGGCAATAGAGTATGAAAGCACGGCAATGGAACAGAAAAGTACGGCAATGGAACAGAAAAGTACGGCAATGGAACATGAAAGCACAGCAGTGGAATATGAAAGCAAGGCAAAGGACATGAAAGCACGGCAATGGAATTGGAAAGCACGGCAATGGAACATGAAAGCACGGCAATGGAACATGAAAGCACAGCAATGGAACATGAAAGCACGGCAATGGACATGAAAGCACGGCAATGGAATTTTAAAACACGACAATGGAACATGAAAGCACACCAATGGAACATTAAAGAACGGCAATGGAACATTAAAGAACAGCAATGGAAATTAAAGAACGGCAATGGAATATTAAAGAACGGCAATGGAATATTAAAGAACGGCAATGGAATATTAAAGAACAGCAATGTAACATTAAAGAATGGCAATGGAAATGAAAGAACGGCAATGGAATATTAAAGAACGCCAATGGAATATTAAAGAACGGCAATGGAACATGAAAGAACATAATATAATTTTCTCCTAACTCCCCACAACGGCACCTAATACTTGGTTGCTCATGTCCTGCTGCCTGTGTTATGCAGCTATGTTTATAAACGATGTCCTTGTCCTGCATTGTTTTGTATTACTATTAACTGTTTTTCTTGTGTGCTCATTTATCTACTGTGTAAGGCGCTGAAGAACCTTTGTGGTGCCATATAAATAAAGGATAATAATAATAATAATAATAATAATAATAAAAGAACAGCAATAGAACATGAAAGCATGACAATAGAACATGAAAGCATGACAATGGAACATGAAAGCACGGCAATGGACATGAAAGCACAGCAATAGACATGAAAGCACGGCAATGGAACATTAAAGAACAGCAATTGAAAATGAAAGAACGGCAATGGAATGTGAAAGAACGGCAATGGAAGACGAAAGCATGACAATGGAACATTAAAGAACGGCAATGGAATATGAAAGAACGGCAATGGAACATGAGAGAACGGCAATGGAACATGAGAGAACGGCAATGGAAAATAAAAGCACGGCAATGGAAAGCAATGCTTACATTTGTGAATGCCTAGCCCTCCAACAATTTCTTCAGCAGAACAATGCCATAGCTATCTTATCTTTGTAAGATGGGAAATGTCTTCTTGAGAATCTTGGGTATACTATTAGTATGCAAACTGCTCTGCAAATGACGATTTTATGAGTAGTCCTTGTGTATTTTCATGCTTGAAATTGCAGTTATAAGTAGCTTGCCGTTTCATCTACTGTCATATTTTATAGGTAATAGAAAGTGACTGAACGCATTAAAAACAGAATGGTTTAAATGTGATTCCCATTTAACATAACAGCTGGCTATATAATTGCTTATGTACCAAGGACCAATGATTTGTAATGGGTGGGAAGGGGAGCAAGGTTGCCAGGTTTTAAGAAGACAAATGTTTTTAAAAAACGTACCACGAAGCAACATTTTTAATAAAATATAATTATGTCACAATAAAATGTATTATAATAAGAAGACTGTACACTGAAAGTGTAAGTAAGGGATTCACAACTCTATAAACTCCAAAATTAAATGATATATTACACCTTTATCTACTATATAAAAGCGAAAATTTGTCCTTCTGTCTTTCTGTACAAATCTACAGTTTACAAGCCAAGATCGTGAAATTTTACATACGAGCATATTAAAACACGCCCGAGGCAACTAAAAAAATGTGAAATTGAAATTACTGTTCATTTTTAATGAATTAAAAACCACAATTTTGGCTGTACGCTCATTGTGGGCCTCACGGCATATGGGTAGGGTCTTGGAGCGAGCGTTTAGTGTTGTCATGTTTTGTCATGATCTTAATGTTTATTATCGAAGAGAGCTTTAGCAGGCATTCTCAGCTGTCTGACTATACCAAATTATGTAACAACATTGTCTTGAGAACTGTCTCAAAATGATGACTTTGCAAGGACCATGCTGTACTGCGAGCTGCCAAAATATTACACATGGGATGCTTCTGGAAAAGTTTGTATGCGCAGAAAACAGGGAGTCGCTGTAGATGGTCATCCTGGTATCAGAGCAACAGAAGCTCTTGGCCATGTTTACACTGTACATCCAACACATTTTGAATGCTTCTATCTCTGAAGTTTGCTTTACACCGTTACAGGTCCTACTTCCTTCGAAGACCTTAGGACTGTTGATGGGGAAGTTTGTCACTCTTTTCGTGAGGCCTGCCTAAGGACAGGTTTGTTGGAGGATGATGTGTAATCAAACATTCTTAAAATCCCGGGCAACGTCGGGTACTCCAGCTAGTGTGTAATAAATTAGTATCAGAAGGATAGTGATCTCTATATGAAAAACATTGATATTTTCAGTACATGCAGCCCTGGACCATTGGCTTTGTAGAATGCTGCCATTGTGTTCCATTCACTACAGAAAACAGTGATTCTCACAATCTCACTACTATATAAACGGATACAGTATTATGCCAAACTGAACTCATAATATATGCATGCAGACACTTTGTAAGGGAAAGGAAGAGAGTGTCAGTGGGAGATTCATGATAAGTCATCATTGAAGATGAAGTGGAAGCACATAGCATGCACTCCAACTATTATGGTGGGCAAAGTGGAACAGTAACACATGAGGAGGCGGAGGAGGCACAGCCAGCACTTTTGCTGGACCACTGTCGTACTATTCCCAACTCCTAAAAGGAACATTAATGCCACACATACCATATCAACTGTGTGGCACCCATTCTCCTGTGCCGAGCAGTAAAGAGCTCTCAAATTGAGCTCTCAAATCAGGACTGTCCTGCCTAGCTTGGGACAGTGGGGAGGTAAGGATACACCTATCTCTGTTTTATTCACTCATCTGTGACCTTTCTTAAACTTTAATTTATAGAGCTACAAACATATTATCCATCACTTTGCAGAGAACATGTAATCTTGTACATCAGTCCCTGACCCAGTAACCTTATGATCTATATAAACAGACACACTATGGTTAATTTTGTTAGGCACTAATTGAAAACTTTTGGATGGAAACTGATGCACCCAGAGGACACCCATGCAATCACAGGAAGAACATACAAACTTCACACATATAGTGTCATGGTTTTAATCAACCCCTTGGATTCAGCACTGCAAGGCAACAATGCTAACCACCAACCCCCCTTCATGTCACCTTTCCACATAAGCCATTTCGCCCAGGTTTATTCTCAGCTTTCCTACTTATTTTCCACTCTCAGAGTCCTTGGATGGATTAAGTAATTTATGCTAAAAAGAACATCAAATAATTATTTCAGCGTGGATTACATTTGGTAAGTAAGTGGTGAGAGCATGAGTGGATCACTCTCTCATGGTAAAATGGATCGTATCAGAGATTCTGATTCAAAGTGTTAGAAAAAGATCACATTAATATGACCTTTATATCAATGGATTAATTATTTATACAGTTTTTATTCTTTTTTTTTTACTACTTTCCTATATTCTACTGCCTATGTTACGTATAAATATGTATGTGGTATTTTACAGGTGGAGATTTGTGTTCATTTCAAAATGATTATTCTCCTCTTGAGTGCTATATAAATGAGTGTAATAAAAATGAATTTAATTTTATTCTCTTGTGCGTCATAAGTATAAAGTGTGTTTGCCTTTCATAAATATAATGTGCACTATAATGAGTGCTAGGAAATCAAATAATGTTCATTAACTAGCATTGGACTGCTAATTTTATGATTATGATTTTCTGCACTTAAACTAAACATATAATAAGAATATAGACATGATAACCACACTTTACTTATAGTAATTAAGCAAACTAGATATAAAACAATTACATTGAATGTGTTTTAACTAGTTCATCGTGTGGCAGGATTTTCATATTCTATTTGTGTCAATTTATAGTGGGTATGCCACTATTAGTTATTATGTTCTGAGTCAACAGTGTATATATTATGTAATTATTCATATATTAATTAGTTCAACTTTAATATTTACGTTTACATTATTTAATTTATCCTTATTTCTGCAAATGGGTATTGGACAGTTGTGCATACATAAATTTTAAGAGCAGATACTGAGAATTATATTCAGCATAAAACTCAGAGTGGAATTGTGTAACAGTAACCAGCACAGAGTACAAGTGTAGTACTGTACCATCATCTGTCAGATTCATAGGGCCTATTTAATTTATTAACATTATTTTTACTAAAATAAAATGAAAAAGGGTGTTTTCACACCCTTTCCACATTTCAGTAGCAATTGTAGTAGAATTCGTAAAATTCTACTCCAAACCCTAATTAATTATCACATATTTTCAGTAAGCAGATCGCATTTCTCATAATTGTAATTGGAACTGTGATCTGGCCAGATTTACTAAAAATAAAATATGAAAAAATACCGGGGGAAGCCCTGTGATAATAATGCCACCTGTAGCTGGCGTTATCCAGGGTTTCCCCTGGTTCCCCAACTCCTGCTCTGCTTTAACAGGCTGTGCCCCAGTGATCAGCTGTATGGTCTAAATAGACCACAAGCTGATCACTGCAAAATAAAAATAGTAAATATAGTGACTCACACCCTATAGACATAAGGGTCTATTAATGTAGCAGTGAAATGCCTTTCACTGCTTCCTCCAATTCATTGAAGGTGTCACTTGCCCTTGAGATTCCCAGTCAGGGGACTGGGGATGGGGGACCAGATGGGGAGGCACCAGTAAACGAGGAAAAAGTATATAGGACTTCAGCTAATACTGGGTGTTGACGAGACCTAACCATAGGCACGGAATCTAACTCATTGGTGGCTTTCACCAGTGACCCCCCCAAGTGGGATATGGTCTTAGCTGCACCCAACTAGCAGTTCGCGGCCCCATGGTCAGGGACCCAGGAATTAGCAACTGACAGGAAGACAACTGAGTGGCTGGAGATAAGCACTAGAGAATATCGGTAATAATCGATGTTGAATGTTACTGAAGAATATCGGTAGTGACCAATGTTAAATATTACTGGAGAATATTGGTAATGACCGATGTTGGCTATCACTGGAGAATATTGGTAGTGACTGATGTAGCACACTGGGGAATATCAGTAGTTACTGATGCTGATAACACTAGAGAATATCAGTAGTGACTGATGTAGCACACTGGAGAATATCGGTAGTGACCGATGTAGCACACTGGAGAATATCAGTAATGACTGATGTTGGTAACACTGGAGAATACTGGTAGTGACCGATGTAGCACACTGGAGAATATCGGTAATGACCGATGTTGGTTATCACTGGAGAATATCGGTTGAGACCGATGTTGGTATCACTAGAGAATATCAGCTGAGACTGATAAGAAGCACACTAGAGAATATTAGCTGAGACTGATGAGAAGCACACTGGAGAATATTAGCTGAGACTGATGAGAAGCACACTGGAGATATACAGCAGATCCTAGTGAAAGAGCACTGGAGATAGGACCAGTGTGGAGCCTGGAATAGCACTTCAGCGAAGCAGCAACTGTAAATAGAGAAGATGTTCAGGCAACTTCCTGTTCCTGGAGATCTGTGTATACCCTTAGATAACTGGTCATTGGATGAGAGAGTCAGCTGAGAGACTGCAGGCTACCATTGGAGAAAAGTCTGGTCAGGTGAGAAAGACAACATGGCTGTGCCCATGATTGCAGCCGTGGGAACTCTGCAATGGAGAATCGCATGGAAGTCTTCTCCGGGCCCTGGGGAGACTACTCAGTGCGTCACCTGCCACTGCACCTGGCGTCTGACCGCACAACTGATCAGGGGAAGCCGGCACTGAGGTGAGTAACTGCCGATCCCAGGCTGAATCCTGACAGAAGGGGTTTCTCCAGCGGTGCCACTGCCCTGATTAGTATACACATCACTTCCCCATAGAGTAGTATGGGGAGATCGATTCATAGAAGCAAGCAAAGCTCAGCTTTCCGTTTCGCTTCTAGAAAAAATTCTGCTTCTCAGGATGGTGTAATATGTCTCCTGAGGGGAGAAGAACAGGAAAGATGGAAAGACATCTATCTCCCTGTCTTCTCCCTGCCCCCCTTTTCTGACTGTAGTGTAATATATATATATATATTACACTACACCCAACAGCACCTCAGACTGCCGACTGCCCACTGATCCTCAGTGCACCGCTCCATCTCCTAACGGGTAGCTAATGAAGCGGTAGTGCAGAAGGATAACGGAAAAATCAGCATCAGGGCTCAGCTATACCAGGAGCAGCTGTGCCTAGGTTATGGTCCAGCCTAACTCCTTTAGAACACAGCAACCCTCAGGCAGCTCCGGACAGGGGGGATAGCTGCAGCCAGACCCCCCAAATCCTGCTCTGCCTGTAAGAGAGGTCCTGCCCAGGCAGGGAGGAGGGGGCGGAACACTGCAGGAGATTTCAGCACGATGCCTGATGTGGCTGTGCTCTGGCTGATGTGTCCTGAATCCTCTGCCTGTAGCACTGCCGAAGCATGCGTACAAGTGCCGGAGACTTTCTGTACTAGTGGTTTTTTAGTGTCCTTACTGCTTAGATTGTTCACGGTGGGGATGCTTTTCGGAAGTCATCGCAGGATAGGTAAGTGATCCTGATCCCTCCATAAAAGTAATATGCATCAATATGATGAGATAGTATACGATACTTTACGTGCACATTTAGATATTTTATATGAATAGATTCCATGGTCACTATATTATAAAGCAGGTTATCTTATTAACAGGCATAAAAGCAACATTTACAAACAAGCCTGCCAATCAAAGCTGCAAGATTGCTACGTATACAGTAACTGCAAGTCTTGCCAGAGCTCCAATGTACGCTGCCATAAAGTACAAAGAGAGCAAGCTACCAGCCAAGAGGAACAGTGAGAGCAAGATACCAGCCAAGAGGAACAGTGAGAGCAGAGGCAGACACAAGCAAAGATCCAAGAAGAGTTCAAACGTGTTCCATGTGGCTGACTCTTGTCCTCTCTCTCAGTGGCGTTCCTCGGTGCTGGGAGGGCTGTAGGGGGGGGGGTGGCCTTGTGGATAGGAGGCATGGCCTTGCACCCCAAATCCCAATTATAATCACTCCGGGGGGTCCCGGAGGTGCTGACTATCCCCGGAGACCACTGTGTGCAGTGCCGGCTCCCTCACTGTGTCAGGGGCTGCTCATAATGCTACAATGCAGCACCTGGCTCCTGTCACTGAGGTGAACCCTGGGTGTGGTCTGCACCCCTTGTGATGCCACTGCTCTCTTTTCCATTATTTCAGATCCCTGCTGCTGATATTGCCATTGCTGTTCTCATGTTGGCATATAATGAGGAGAGTTACCAGAGGTCACTCCAGACCTGATTTTTATGCAGAAAAACCTTTAAGTTTCCGGAGTTCAATGTGTGAGTAACCTGATAATCACTGCACCACAGCTGCAGCTACTGTATTTGCCAGTGGGAAAAGCTACTGCCTTGCTGGGACTATTCTCTCTCATCATCCCAAAATGTAAAACTAACAAACTTGTGTTCAAATATTGTAGACAACAATGGTTAGGGGATAATTAAATTTAAATTATCTAAAAACATAGTAAAATCAGGCATAAAAGTAAAGCATAAAATAAAAAATAAAATTCTCATTTAAAACTGCAATGTATTTCACAGCACCTGGCCGCTCACTGAGGCAGTGAATATGATTGTGTTATTTTAAAATTTTGTTTATTAATGACAATAGTGAGTTGTACTATCATGTCATTTATCTAACTAATCATTTGATTATTGTTAATCTATTATTTGTTGGTATGTCATCCCTTATTTGCCAATTGCAGCCCATATTTCATTTTTGGGTCAATGGGTGTTTGACCACTTATATCTTAAATGCTGACACTGCCTTTAACAGTCCAATATTACTAGGTTTCCATTTATGGAGAGTAAGGGTCTAGTTTTACATAGCAGAAGTGTCACAATTAAGTTTTGATCTATTAAGTACCCTTCTCATGGCTAGACAAACTCTCCTGGTTTCAATTTGTTCATCTCTGCATACTGTAATGGTGCATACACACGGTCAGATTTGTCAGACTTGTCAGATTTGTCAGATGAACGATTGAACGATTAAACGATTTGAACGATTTGAACGATTTTACCAAAGTTTTGAACGATTTGAACGATTTGAACGATTGAACGATTTTTCACTGCATTAAAATGAATGGAATCGTCCAAGTCTGACTGCAAACGCATCAGATGTCAGAAATCGTTATCTGACCATCGGGAACGCGCATCGTTGATCGTCCATCGTTCAGGCATGTCAGATATGAACGATTTTCCTTCAGATATGAACGACTGAACGATTTTTAAATCGTTATCGTTCATATCTGAAGGAAAAATCTGACCGTGTGTATGCACCATAAGTCCCATTATGTTTTCAGTGGCACACACTTTTTCCATTATTGTAATGGAAACCATTTAATTTACTCACAGCAAACAAGAATACTCACTGTAGCATGACTTGGTATACTGCCTGAGTTAGCTGATCTATTATCTTCCTCATGCGATTGGGAGACAGGCTACAGTTGTGTGGTTCAGCAGGAGTGATGGGTTTCTGGTCTTGGAGAGCTGGCTCAGCACCTGTGGCAAACACAGCAACAGTACGATTAGCTTAATCAAACGATAGACATTCACTATACATGTGCTTGTAAATTCTGTGTCTAATTTAGAGTTCAGTCACAGTTCTGTAGTTCCTAATAATAATAATAGTAAGAATACTCTCTATGGAAGGTTATTATTCTTAGAGAATAGTTTTTAGCTAAATAGCTTTTTAATTTGATGGGATTTTTGGTGGTATTTTAGAAGATATAAGATATAAGTTATTAGTTATCACATATATACAGTAGTATGTGCCATTCTGGGAGAATGTCAGGCGGACACAAGCTTTTTAGCTGCTTTTTTATTACATATTATTTGAGATAACATATTTCTATACACTGGACCTTAGTAAGCTTCAGATCGCTTCTTATCATTAAAACGAATACCTTCCCGTTCTGTGTATCTGCTTTGTTCATACTACAGTTACTGTATAATCTGTTCTACCACAATAGCCTCTCTTTTGAATTACCCTTTTTCCACAAACCAAAACCACATGAATAAATAAACAGCATATCCAGGATATACATACGGGTCGCTATATTACATAATATTAGCCTCCATAATATGTTCTTACAATACTTATATGAATAGTTTATTTGGGTTGGGTATGGGATGCTAGCGGTGAGTAGCCTAACCCTACCCCTAAACCTAACCATCCCTCCCCAGTCTAAACCTAACTCTCCCCGCAGCCAAAACCTAACACCCCTCTCAGCCTAACCCTTTCCCTCCCCCTAGTGAATAACACATAATCCCAATACTTAAAGTCAGGATGTCTGCAGTCGGAATGCTGTTGCCGGGCATTCCAACCAACAGGAACAGAACTACACCGGGTATATTTAATTCTACAATGCATAATGTTAGTATGCATGCTCATGTTTGTCTGTGAGCAGAGTCCAGGGGGCACTCCTATACCACTACTTACAGCTCCGCTCCAGAGCAGGGCTACCATGAAGGCAGAAGAGGAAAGGGAGGGGACGGGGTCCAGACATGAGACGTGGCTACATGGCATAGTGTACAATTCTGACCCCTGCAGCCACTGAGAGATAAAAGGGGTAGAGTTGCTGCAGTCCACACCCGACTTCCTTAGAGAGTCTGCGAGTGTTAAGCTGGGTACACACTGATAGATATATCGCCCAGGTGGATATGTACACCCGATATGTCTATGGACGTCATTGTTCACAGACATATCGGATCGGCCCTGCAGCACAGCAGATGGCCGATATATTTGAAAGCTATAACGGTCATCTGCTGGTGTGTACAGGTGACCCGCCGATCACCTGTACACATACTGCAGGGACCCGCTGATGAGTGACAGCTCAACTGGGCGGGCAAATTTAAGTGTCCGGCCAGTTGTGATGTCAAGCCCAGCACATCAGGCAGATGGTTGGTAAGTGTGTATGCATACACACTTACAGTACCAATCGCCAGATTGGTCGACCCAATGTGTACCCAGCTTTACTCTGCATGTGCAACTTTGAAAGTGTAAAGGCCTGCATGTGTGACCATGCATGTATGGGGACCTGCAATGTGGGCCATACATCTACGACTCCGATTCCCAGTTCAATCCAATCCACAATACAACTAGGTGTTTCATGGGCGGATTGTGGAAAAACAGCATGTTAAAAATCCCTGACTTACTGATCAGTATGGTGGAAAAATAAATTATGAACTGTAGACTAACAGCATTACACATTATTTTTGTCAGTACTGCATAGGGACAGCCCACCGATGGTTCACTATAGATAGTTTTATGCAATTGATGGTAATCACAGATGGAACCATCGATTGTGACCATCGATGGGCAGCCTACCGATGGCCATCTCTACTAGTGCATACTTGCCAGACAGTTGTATGCTGTATTTAAATTTCCTAGGACAGTTCCAGATTTTAAAGAGTTAAATTTACTAAAGTGAGTTTTTAGAAGTGGAGATGTTGCCCATAGCAACCAATCAGATTCTACTTAACATTTAACTAGCACCTTCTAGAAGATAAGAGCTAGAATCTGATTGGTTACTATGGGCAACATCTCCACTTCTAAAATCTCTCACTTTAGTAAATTTACCCCTAAGAGTTTGTCCCTGGAAATTGATATCACTGGAAATGTCCCTGATTTTAGTATTTGACAATAATCTTACTTTTTTGTTTTTTTAAAAGATCGCATTTAAGGAAAGGTAATATTTAAAATGAAAAAGAACTCTATACTGTTATAGCATTCAGTAAACATGAAACGCTGGGGATTGTAATGGTCCATGATTCACAAGACAACATTGTACATGACCTATATGGATGCTTCGGCTCGGCAGCAAATTGTCCTTGGAAAATCTTTCCATTTGTTGGCAACTATGTGTCAGTATGATGTCTTTTCACTGCATGCTAATGCCCTGTTTCTGCTTTCCGATTTATTTCCCACAGGCATTTACCTGGACTGAAATAATTGATATTAAAAATATCTAACTCAATATAATTATTCTACCTCATTATTGTAGTTGGAAGATAACTGGGAAGTACAGAAGCACTGCAAAAAAGTGTTAGGTTAGAACTTGTGATGTTTTCTGTTGCATATATGAAGTATTACAATGTATTATACTAACTTATACTGCTAATGTATGCATTGTGCAAGTTAGGATACAGTGCATGCGTCTACAACCTATTTTCTGGCCTTCAGTTTGGTCTAATGAAAATACTTTCGTTTATGTTAATGTTTTGTTTTAATAACTTGTCAGCTATCAATTCTTCCTCTTGGTAAAATTAGGACAAAGTCATTTTCCTAACGAGTTCTTGTAAAACATTTTAAGGGATTTGTAGTAAATGTAACTCTTTTTCAAGGCTATTATGTCCCTGAATTTCTATGTAGGGTTTATGGACAGAGCAACCAGTAATGTGAAGGTGATGTAAACTAAAAAAAAACAATGAAGGCAGTTATTTTCAAGACAAGAGATAATTGGTTCATTCCACAAAATGGCAGCCTACAGATGAACAATGTTACAGATGAATATACATTATATCAAATGCAAAATATACATTATATCAAATGCAAGCTGTGACGGCGCTTGTAGCATGAATAAACACAGAAATCAGTTAAAGAATCCAACATTTCAGACCTATAATTTGTTCTTTCTTTAGGGACAAAAATAATACTACCATCGTACCTTAAATATCGTTCACTACCTTCAGTCCGCCAGTCACAGACATGGCAGAGTGTCATCAAAGTTGCAGACACGTCACCAAGTTTACCAAAAGCAACAAAACCATGGCGAGCCTATGCGGCCACACATTAGCACTAATCAAAATAACACTAAGAAGCAATATGCAATGCATGTGAAAAAAGCTCCAAACAACATACAAAACTGCAGCCTCTAGGCTAAAAGTATTACACAATAATCAGTAAAGAGACTTTGCTCATATAACAAATACGATGTTGAGCAGAATATATCTACTTATAGTAAATAAATATTGAATATTGACAGAATTTTCATATTTTGGCCTCTATTCACCACCACAATGGCTTTGAAATGAAACAAACAAGATGTGATTTAACTGTAGACTTTCAGATTTAATTTGAGGGTAATTACATCCAAATCGGGTGAACGGTGTAGAAATTACAACGGTTTCTATATGTGCCTCCCACTTTTTAAGGGGCCAAAAGTAATGGGACAAACTAAACAATCCTAAATCTAACTTTCACTTTTTAATACTTTGTAGCAAATCCTTTGCAGGCAATTACAGCCTGAAGTCTGGAACGCATAGACATCACCAGACGCTGGGTTTCATCCCTGGTGATGCTCTGCCAGGCCTCTACTGCAAATGTCCTCAGTTCCTGCTTGTTCTTGGGGCATTTTCCCTTCAGTTTTGTCTTCAGCAAGTGAAATGCATGCTCAATCGGATTCAGGTCAGGGAATTGACTTGGCCATTGCATAACATTCCACTTTTTAGCCTTAAAAAACTCTTTGGTTGCTTTTGTAGTATGCTTCGGGTCATTGTCCATCTGCACTGTGAAGCGCTGTCCAATGAGTTCTGAAGCATTTGACTGAATATGAGCATATAATATTGCCCGAAACACTTCAGAATTCATTCTGCTGCTTTTGTCAGCAGTCACATCATCAATAAATACAAGGGAACCAGTTCCATTGGCAGCCATACATGCCCACGCCTTGACACTACCACCACCATGCTTCACTGATGAGGTGGTATGTTTTGAATCATGAGCAGTTCCTTTCCTTCTCTTCTCTTCCCATCACTCTGGTACAAGTTGATCTTTGTCTCATCTGTCAATAGGATGTTGTTCCAGAACTGTAATGGCTTTTTTAGATGTTGTTTGGCAAAACTCTAATCTGGTCTTCCTGTTTTTGTGGCTCAGTTTGCATCTTGTGGTGAACCCTCTATATTCACTCTTGTGAAGTCTTCTCTTGATTGTTGACTTTGACACATATACATCTACCTCCTGGAGAGTGTTCTTGATTTGGCCAACTGTTGTGAAGGGATTTTTCTTCACCAGAGAAATAATTATTTTGTCATCCACCACAGTTGTTTTCCGTGGTCTTCCGGGTCTTTTGGTGTTGCTGAGCTCTCCGGTGCATTCTTTCTTTTTAAGAATGTTCCAAACAGTTGATTTGGCCACACCTAATGTTTTTGCTATCTCTCTGATGTGTTTGTTTTTATTTTTCAGCCTAATGATGGCTTGCTTCACTGATAGTGACAGCTCTTTGGATCTCATATTGAGAGTTGACAGCAACTGATTCCACATGCAAATGTCACACCTAGAATCAACTCCAGACCTTTTACCTGCTTAATTGATAATGAAATAACGAGGGAATAGCCCACACCTGTCCATGAAATAGCTTTTGAGTTGATAGTCCCATTACTTTTGGCCCCTTAAAAAGTGGGAGGCACATATTGAAACTGTTGTAATTCCTACACCGTTCACCCGATTTGGATGTAATTACCCTCAAATTAAATCTGAAAGTCTGCAGTTAAAGCACATCTTGTTTGTTTTATTTCAAAGCCATTGTGGTGGTGAATAGAGGCCAAAATCGGAAAATTATGTCAATGTCCCAATATTTATGGACCTGACTGTATATATATATATATCTGTAGAAAGAAAAGACATACTGCATCCTGCGCCAAACAAATTATATAAATTCTTAACAAAAAAGATTAATATCTTTAAGAAAGAAATCTAATCACGAAGGGGAAGATACTTGGAAAAATAAAAATCTCCTTCAGTTGGAGTTACGAAGACTCTTTAAGCTTAACACCATGTCCCTGAAGTGCTCAAATGAAACTCTAGGGCTACACAGCTTCCTCTAAGGATATCTGTGGTCCATATAGCTAAGATCTCTTGTTACAGTTCAATATTTTTTCAGTATAACTATTAGTACTTTTTCATTACTAGATCTTAAAAGCTATTAAAAAGAGTGCGTCTCACAGAATAATAATTTTTACATAAAGTTTTGTTTGAACATCAGCATTTTGATAAAGATGGATGAAAGTGCAAACTGCAGGTTATTAAATAGTTTGTTTTAAGATCGCATATGGCAGATATAAAATCACAAACAAAATGGTGGCTTTGTAAATCTACAGCCTTTAGGGTTTATTTTGCACATATAGGGCCTGATTCTGACTCGCAGGCAGATGGGGCTGCGTCTGCGTCTTTAGACTAATGCTGCTGCCGATTTATTCAAAACTGAGGCGCCCAATTGCGGTGGCGCAAATCCATCTCAGTGTATCGACAGATGCACCATCGGACGTACCATTGAAACTTGCACCAGCCCTTTGATAGGTCTATCTGAGTATGGCGTACTGTGTGAGAGGTTGTGCATCTTTAGACGCAGCCACTGTCAATGTCTCGCCAGCAACACATCTGCATCTGCTTAGCCACCCCTGTTACCTCCAGCGAATGCCCCCAAAATCCACACTCCCTGCATCCAAATTCATTCTGCGTCTCGGTGCGGTAACAATTGGGATGCATGCACAGTACATAAAACATTGGCCAACTGTGTGCATATCAGCATAGTGTGCGACTCAGAATCATGCCGATAAACACTAGAATTTGGAATAAAGCTGTATAAAATTTGAACAATGAACAAAAAAAAAAAAAGACAACAAAAACCTTAAAATGTCAAGAAAAACTACCAGTACACAGAGCCGGCACAGTGACCTGGGGGAAGTGGAATAGGGGTGACCACCGCCGGCTGCTGTTCTCACACACTACTAGTGGTCTGTGCTCTCACATGGACCCGGCGCCCTAGACATGTGCGGACACTGTTTACGATCTTCCCAATTCGGCTCCTGATTGGCCGTCTGGCAGCGTGAAGTAGCTATTACATAATGAGGGAGGGCAAGCAGATGGCACAACACGCGAGGCTGCTGCAGTAGGGGGCGCTCTTCCTTCACCTACTTTCTTCAACACATCGATTCCAGGCTCACAACTCCCAGCCAATCAGCACTGGGTTTGCGCCTCGAAAGCAACGCCACCTTTTCTCTGCATTCCATGAGAGCTGCTGGCAGCTGCTGATTGGTGGGAGGCTGGGAGACAGTGAGGGGGAGAAACAGTGCATTATCTTTTGCATCTATAGGGGCTCAGCTTGCAATACCCACTGGAAACAGTCCATTTTGCTTCAGAGTCCATGGCCAAATTTATCAACATGTCGATTCCAGGCTCGCAACTCCCAGCCAATCAGCACCGGGTTTGTGCCTCGAAAGCAACGACTTTCGGCCTAGAACACACCCGTTGCTCCAATCCTTCCCAGAAGTTCTCGCTCTGAGCTGACCAGTCCATCCGGGTTACCGAATTTTCTGTATACCAGTCCAGCGTCGCCCTGGAAACATGACAGGTGGCATTGTCGTTCTGATAAAAGCATTTGTTGCTCCGTAGAACTGCAAGTATTTGTGCCTCCCTACGAGGTGTTCTTGACGAAACAGTCACATTAGTGGCCATTTGGAACTCGTGTGCAATGGTATGCATGGTATGCAGTTTGCTGGCGCGGGGGTGTCCAATCACTTTTGTCTACATAGTGTATATGGGCGTACCATTAGAAATAATGCACAGCAGAATTTGCTAGAAAAAATTGAACCTCTAAAAGCTCGTACATAATGTATTAAGTACAAAACACGACAGGCAGTATGGAACAATGACAGACATGACTTCTGTAGACCTTATAAAAGCGATCATCTCATTATACATTGCACAAAGTCTTTGTTTTGCAGACACCCACCAGATACCAGCGTAGTGCTTTAGATGAATGTTGCTCAGCTAACAATTATAGCACAGCTAATTACCTAGTGTCATCTTATATTCATATGGTAATTAAAACAGCAAATACAGAAAGCCAATAAATCACTTATGATGTAAATCGAAAAAATACATTAAACTGTGCTGTGTTTTACCCAACCATAAACAAATAGCCGTATTGTCTATGACATAAATAATACAGTGACACCGGTAATTTTGCAAGACATATTGTTATTTTACTAGTAAGAAAAATGCAGGTTAAGATTTAAGAAGAAAGCATAAATTTCAATCAACAGTATATCAGGCTCTGAGACAGACTAATGCAGGTAATTAGAGCAGACATGAATAGAAAGACATACATTGTTGTTGGATAAACCCACTTGTTTGATATTGATCACAAGAGCTGGATGATTTATAGCCAGTTTCAGGACTATGAAAAATTTTGGAAAATCGACAAAAATAATGTCATTAACCCAAAAATACACTGATGATTTTTGCCATATTAATAATACAATGGCATTCAAGCCCCTCTAAACTTTTTCCCATCCAAATATAGGATAATTAACATGGGGCCTGATTCAGACATGTATGCTAGTGCCACTACTGCTGCATGTTTGCACGCAGCTGCTATGCAAAAATACGCAAATGTCACAACCGCCAGGAGATGTATTAATGCCAACCTGCGGCTTTGCAAATCCAAGCATCTAAGTAACATGACTCAGCATCTGAGTAAAATTTTGCAGCATCCATCACAGATCAGTCGATCACTCGGTGACCAGGATATTTAACCAGTTATTTCATTATTATTATTATATTATTATAGATCGTTATTATTTGTGTTTTAATATTTTCACCTTTATACTTGATTTGGACATATGTATGTAATTTGCTCTATGATATATTCTAATTAATAACAGAACAATTCCCATATATAATCATTTCTTGATAGGACAGTTCCCCGTCCATCGAGAACTATAATAAAAACATTTGGGGATTGTCTGTGCTAAGACTATCAGGTATATTTTTAAGTCACAAAATAAAAAACTTTAAAATTATGAATACAATGGAATAGTCCTTGGAATAAACAGATTTTTAACTGTAAATTATTAAAAGTTATGTTTTCATTTTCAAAAGAAGAGTGCCCCAACAAAAAGTCTTTCTTTATCTGTTCTATGTATGGATTCACCAACATTTAAAAATTATTTTCCTTCCAAGGACTATATATTGATACAAATTTTTGGTTAGGTTTACAATCATGTAAGATTGGTCTTGTGCGGAACCAAGGCCCTCATTCAGAGCCACTCGCTATTTGCGGTCGTTCGTTCTAAAACAAGGGGTGGCTATTCAAATGAACCGTTCGCTGTTTGCGGTCTGTTCACGCCTCTATGTCTGAACGAGCGAGCAAAACTTGCGTTCGTTTTTTGGAAAAATACGCCCCCTGGCCGCTCGCATCCTACGTCATGTCCGCTATTTATTAGATTATTCGAGTACATCGAACAGGATATGAACTGCTCGCTATTCTTGTGGTTGCTTTTTCAACCACTATTTTGCGAGCAGTTCTGAGTTAAAAAAAAACAAATGACGTGGTCATTGACGCTGCTATATTAATTATGCACACCCATAAAACGCCCGTTTTGACCTTTAAGCATGCCTGCGTTCTGATCTCCACTCCCTGTTTTCAAGCACCTTCCCCTGTTACCACCCACATACGCCTCATTCTGTCACTCAAAATAGCAGGCACTCGCTATATTGCGTACAAACGATTTTCGGCCGCACTGACTGGTTCGCGCATGCGTACTAAAAACCGTACGCATGCGCAGATGTGCGAACATCGCTCGGAACGAGCGTACTGCCGCTAGCGAGTGGCTCTGAATGAGGGCCCAACTCTCTCTTGTTTCTAATACCTCTTTTGTACCAAACACCCGGGTCCAACCTGGGTTTTCAGACATGGTTCCAACCCAGGCCAGACACAGTTTACACAGCACCATCGATCTGGGTTATTCTCAGGTCAGCTCCGTTCACACTAAACCTGGGTCTGCCCTGCTAAACCTGGGGGGTCATAAAAAGTGGAAGGTGACTGCTCCACAACCACCAATCAGCTCATTTTAGGCATAATAACCCGGGTTGTGCCATTTACACTGCCCCATTACCCAGGTCCATCCTGGATCCGACCCTGGTAGCCACCTGTGTTGGATTGCCAGGTCACTTGACCCGGGTTATTTTTCAGGGACCCTTTTACACTGAGCTGCAACCCAGGTAGGCCCAGAAATAACCCAGGTTTTAGCTGTGGTGTAAAAGGGGTATAAGCCTATGGTCCCGCAGAATGGACAACTGAACTAAGACGCCGGCACCAGTGAAACTGCTCACAAAGAGGCATATGCCTGATCTGACACAGCTATGAAATTGTTGTGGATTGCCTGCGTTTTTTGTAACCACCCCACCGTTGCTACATACCAACGGTCCATAACTATCAATCACTCTGCAAATAAATCCTCTCTGCGGGAAACATTGCAGAGGCACCGGGATGCATGCGTCGCACAACTTACACGCATGCGCTGTAATGAAAACACAGCATCCAACTGCATATATATTGGCATAGTGTACAACTCTGAATAAGGCCCATTGTCAGGGAGAAAACTGTGCATTCACGACATGACAATCATGCAGGCCAGTGGAGTAGCTAGTCACTTAGACTCTACTAAAAAAGGTGGTTCAAAAGCAAGTGAAACCCTAATAAATTACCAAGCAATTAGGTAAGGCTAGATGCTTACTGGGCTTTTAGGAATAGGATAATAATAGAACAGACTTCAAGATAGCATTTATTGCCACTCCAAGGTTTCTGGGGGTCACTCGTTGACATGTGATGTTTTTCTTGTAAAGTATTTTGAATTAAAACTGAAATTTCAGAGGCCTAGATGTTCTAAGCAGGGCCTCCAAAAGAACTGCAAGGCCCCAGTACTAGATGGCATATCCCTGTGCATGGCTACAACTCATTGTGAATACCCTACCCATCTCAGTGACCCTGGTTTTAAGGTGCATTAATTAAGGGCTCTTAATGTAAATAGCTATGTTATATGCAAATTAACTACCTTATGTTACTTAAGAGCTTATGTAATGAGCAACAGGGTACTGCATGATGACATTTTTTGTGCTCCAGAATGCTGTGTGATTGGCAATCTGAAGTGCCAAATGCACAAATGTTCAGAGGGGAACTGGTAGGTGACCATCAGCATACGCTAAGTGCAGAGATCAGCTAGTTTGCAGTACATGCACTGTCCAAGGGGACTGATTAGTAATATAAATGATAAGCTGAAGAGATACACAATTACAGAGGGGGTTTATGATATACAGTACAAGTGGGAGAATGCTGGAGGAGGAACTTCTACAAGGTGAAGTAAGATGAAGATAGATAATATTGAAGGGATTTTATTGATAACAGGGAGGCCAAAGGGGTGAAAAAAAGTGTTTAAGATGGAGAGAAAAAAGATGATGCAAAAAATGAACCAGAGTTACTTATCTTAAGTCTATATGTAATTCTTATTTAGTTTCTAATATCTACTAAGAGTTGTTGCAATACCATTAGGTCAATGTACTTACTATAATCAATGTGAGGTATTCAGCTAGTGGTGAGGTCTCCAAACATTTCATAGAAATACCCTAAGAGCTGTTCTTTGTATTCTGTCGCTAGTTTATAAGTGAATATAACAGGGCATACAGGTATTACCTCACTTTAGCTTTCAATGGATTCACTCTGAATTACTTGTGTCCCTGACTTTGGCTTGCTATTGAACTTTTATGTTGCTTGTACCCATGACCTTGGCCTGCTCCTGAATCTAACACCTGGCTTGCTCCTGACGTTTCTGCTTTGGACGGACTGTGTTTGTGGGCTCTTCTCCCTGCAGCTCACCTTACTATTAGTAAGGCAAGAGGTCTCATCTCAGATCACTGCACGAGAAACTTCCACCTTTAGTCTGTGTATAATCCCTTCGCTGCTAAGGGTTTTCTCACCCATGTCAGTGGCAAACGCAGGATTTCTAGAGTGGGGTTTCCAAATGCTTAATTTTAGAGCGAGTCTGGCCAGTCCATGAAGAGGGCATAATTAGTATTTAACCAGCTTTAATATGCGTCATACATATTGTATTGTGTGTCATAATTCCAGCATATACAGGATCACAGTAAGCCATTGGATGCGGCAGTAGGTCCATCCTGTCTGAGTTGAATGTATTTATTTTAGATGTGGGCACCATTCCAGACTATTGGAGCATGTCCGGGAGCCTGGAGGAGCAACAGAAGAACCTAGCACTGCCCTGGGCATATATGTACATATTGGGCTCTATAGCAGTGCATCCCTAACAGTGCATGTTTTCCAGATCTCCTAGTTGGTGCACAGGTTATTTATTACTGGCTGATACATGTTAAACAATCCACAGATGGTGCTGATTATTTCATTTGTGATACTGAGAACAACATGCAGCACTAGTAAAATTTTATTATATTTCTATTGTGGTCATGGTGTTTTCTGGGGAGGGGGGTTTCCAGGCAGACGGAAACCCCCCCTGCGTTTGCCTATGCATGTGCTAAGGTCATTTTTTAAATATGTACTCATCACATTCCATTTCCAACATCAATATCACTGATTTTTCTTTTTTATGAGGTAGCCACACAAATTATAACTTTTTTTTTTTTTTAGAAGACTTTGTACTTTCAGAGAATACCATTAGTCTTTTACTCATTCTAACATGTCAACAAAAATGTAACCAAAATGGTAAAAAAAGTTGTTTCCATCGACCAACCCCTGTCACCACCCAAAAACAGCTCGTCCTGTCACTCAATCTAGCGAGGCATCTATGTACAAGGGGTGATCGCTTCATGATCGCATGGACTGGGTCGCGCACGCGCACTGCGTCTTACATACAGGCGCACATTGCAAACATCGGCAGGCTACGTGCAAACGCAGCCTAGCGAACGGGTCTGAATCAGGTCCTAGATTCTTTGTTAATGGACCTTAGCACTTTTCAGTATAATCCTAAACTGAAGGACTTAATATTCATGAGTATCTGAAAAACAAACATGTTCAAACACAAATTAACAATGCCATTATAATTTGTTTTCTATATCCATATATTGTCAGTATTGTATGATCATATATTGCTGCTGTATAAATAATGTAATGAAAAACTATTTAACTTGTAAAACAGATATCAGAAAAGGGAATGGACTTATGTACATAAGGGCTAGGTTTGTTTTAGCTTCCTTTATGTCAGTATACACCATAATTAGCTACCAGTGTTCTTGATTATATTACATGAAACTATTTAAATAATTACCGACAAATCTAAGAGTATTTCAATAAAAAAAAAATCTATTGGCAAGTAAAGCATTCTTTGCACAGCATATTTTGTAAAAGAACTAAAGAAATAATTGTATATGGAAAAATGGAAAAATAAAATCTACTAACATTTTAAGACAAATCAAAATGATGTCCTATTGTATTCTGGAGTGGCAGGAACAATTGCTGTGATTACCAAACTACATTATTCTCTTACTGTGTGTGGCAATCAAAATGAGCCCAGGCTGAAATTAAGCTAAAATGTTAATAGCATATCAAAGCATAAAAAGCAACATTTGAGAAGCACAAAGGAAAGGCTACGTATGTTCAAACCTATTAATCTATTTTAGTCTCAATGGTTTTAAGTGATGCATTGTCAATCGGTGTCAAATGTGGGTTTTTACTAATGGAAAACAATCTACAGCCATTAATCTAGTTTTGTTTCATGAACCATGAAAAGCAGCTGCATGGTGTGCTACTGCCCTCTAGTGTTACATCTCGTAATGCAGAGAAGGAAAGCTTGTGCCTGGATTATTTGTATGGTATAAACACTTAAAATCACACAGACAAATAATTTTAAAATGTATCAACATACCAGACAATTAATTTCATTGTGTTAAAATTCAGAATTAAACAAATGAGACATATTCTTAGTACAGATTATATTGTCTATGAAACAAAACATTAACGGAGTTCAAGAGAGGGGTAAGCAATCCTTGGCACTAATGCCACCAGATGTCACTCTAGGATGTTTTGAGAGGCACCTGCAGGCAGTGGCATAAATTCATCCCAGATGCCTGGAGGCAAGTTGTAATTTGGTGCCCACCATCATAGCCGCTGACACTGTAATGTAGCATTTCGCATGCAGACACACCCGCCATGGAGGAATGAGACAGAGAGTTGTGGGTGAGGAGGGCGCCGGATGTGTCACACTGACAAAAGAAGTTGCTAAGGAGCAGCGGCACCAATGAGTAGCCAGCTGATGGTCTGACACAGAGCTCTCCACTACTGTATGGTGGCTTCTCAGGTGCCGGGAAGAAGTGCCATGCATTGGGCGGCCGTGACGGTACACTCCGGGTACATAGTTACAGCCCTAAGTGGGGTGAATATTTTGTGGGCAATGGAGAAAGTGCCCCTTCAGTGCTGGAGCTCGGCGGCTGGCGCCTCCATTGTCTCCCATAGTTCTGCCCCTGCCTGCAGAGCCAGTCCTTCTCCTACTAGTCATGCGGCCCTCCTCCAACCCTACATGATTGCCTCCTTCCCTCAGAGGACAGTAATTACGACATCAAAAACATACCTCTCAAATTTGGCACGAGCCCAAAAAGTGACGTGCCCTCGCTGGAAAGAAGCGTGGCCTCATGGCACAACCAATTTTGATCACTCTGGGGGATGCCCAGAGCTAACCGAGCTGCTGTACTGCCCCCAGGCTTACTCCCCGCATGGTTTAGATGTTGTGCACAAAAACTGGGACTATTGGGGGGGTATGTCAAAAGACCTATCTCCTCGTTCTTTACAAGCATCCAAAAAAATTATAAATAAAACATTTATGCTTATCTTCTAAAATTCTGATTGGTTTAGACTTACTGTATGTATCACTTAAATTAATCAGGGCGCGAGAGGCCATCATGAGTGACTTCATCAGATGTGACACTTTTGGTTTTGTTTATTTTTGCTACATTGTTCAAAGTGCACTTTGAAATGTGCTTTTCAGCCAGAGGAAATGCAAATTGCAATCCATTAATACTATGGTATAGTTCAAAACTAAATCTCTGCTAGCTAAAGCTGGCCACACACTAGACCAACTTACATCCAACCAGCCAACTTGTTGATTGGTTGTAATGAAAATCTGGTAACGTATGGGAGTAAATGATGATCAGCAATTTGCTCCTAAATGCCAGAAAACAGATGAAAATGGTCGTTCAGACATTTTTGTTAAATGTTTGATCTAAACTATTTGTTCAAACAACAGTTTTGGTCCATTTTCCAGCGTTTGGAAGCAAATTGCTGATTGTACTCCTTACCAGATTTTCATTCCAACCAATCAACTAGTTGGCTGGTTGGACAGATAATCTTTAGATGTGTGGCCAGCTTAAGACTTAGAACAAAAATCCAGGGGTGCTAGACACCCCTTTATACAAAAAGGAAAAATTCCTTCTCTCCACCCTTTAATTTCATTGTAATCCATACTTGTCTACTCTACCTAAATGTCTGAGAGACTGCACAATTTGGGAGAGTTCTCACCGGGGTCCAGGGAGTGTAAAAAACCCACCTGGATTCTGCCCTGACTGCAGAAGATTTGCTGTGAATCTTGTGATCATGTCCATCCCCCCACGGCTTCCTATAAATCACAGCACTCTTTAGTGAGTGCAGGGCTGCAATGACTCAATCTGCTCCACAAAAACTTGCTGCACCGGTACTCCACTAGAAAAACCCTCAATCCACCCAATTCCTTATATTAGCAGGTGACATTTCTGCTTCTAAGCAACACACTGCTATCTTGCTTTACAAACCTATGTGCACTGTCGGAAATCTAGGAGCACCTGCACAAATTGAGGAGCACAACACCTCCAAAAAGGATTTTACCACAACCATTTTATACTTTAAAAATGAAGCTCAGTTTTGGAACAAAGGCATCTTGAGGTAAAACACAAGACCCAATTTATGTTTTGAAAAACGAATAAGGAATTGTTCCTGCAAGTTTCTAAAACCTTTACAAAAAATAACAGCACTTTTACAAAAAGCAACTTACGTTGAAGACTTGTAACAAGACAAATGAGCATTGTACAAAGGCACAAAGTACCAGCGAGTATAGTGACCTTGGATCACACACAGGATGACATACAGCACTTCCTGTCACAGTGACGCTGTCAGTACTAGAAAGTGGAGCAATGTGATGAGAATGTAATAGGTGAACTCATGAATTTGGATATTCACACAATAAAAACACCATAAAGATAATGTACTCCTGTTACCATTCACTATGAGCTTTTGAATCTATGGTTTAATTAAATCCTTCCTCCCATCAGTCTACTACCTTAATGGATGAATCTTCATGTATTCAGTAATACTATCCAAATAACTGTCCACAGCTCACAGCAAAGTGAACAGAAGATTAAGGCACCTATTTGCATTCAACAAGTAAACAGGACAACTGTTATTCATGAAGACTGGAACATTATGCCTGAAAAGCTCTATATAAATCTGATCAGATTCTGAGGAGCTATTTAATCACTTATGTGACAGCTGCAGGAGAGATAACAGACCTCTTTGAAGCACTTGTTTGCTTTAACTGTTTTCCTGCTGACCCAAAATACCTAAAAAAAAAAAAGCTGTTCAGGCATACAATCTGCTCATGTAACACCATCTAGTCAAAACACATTTATATCCACTGGAAAAAGAAAATCAGAGATAAGAGCACAGCTGAAAAACAGTGTGTGTGAAACCACTGTAACAGAGCTTGCAGTATGGATAAGTAATTCTTACATCATAGACTTTTTACAGAACAGATGACATTCCAAGAAAATGGCACGTTCTATTTCTGGTCAATAAAAATATCCCTATTGCAATCCAGTTAGTACTCCAATTACCATTCTGAGACCACGGCAGTCAGAATTCTCGTATGGATGGTGTGGATGCTGACAGTACACTTGGAGTTGGCATATACTCATAAGAACAGAGGAGTGGATTGTAATGTATCAGTGGCCTTCACCGGGGATCCATGCAAGGGGGTTTGGGCTTCACTGTGCCCAGTACGCAGGTTGCGCTGCTCTGTTTGACTTCCTATGTATGGGCTGGTGGGTATGAAGGAACTAAGGACTATTAGTGAGACTGATCGCCAGGAGTGCTCAGGGTTTATTTACTAAAGTGTGAGTTTTTAGAAGTGGAGATGTTGCCCCTAGGTGTTTCCACCTTCTAGAAGATAATAGCTAGAACAGTGGTTCCCAAACTTTTTTGAACCAAGGCACCCTAGAGTATCAGCATTGTTTTCACGGCACCCCTAAGCCAATAGTTTATTGAGAAATTCAGAAAAAAAATGTAGTAAAGTAAGTAATATGAAGTAAATTGTGCTGACCTGTCATCCTTAGGGTCAGTTATGTGGTGGTGGACAGGTTTGTGCTTCTGTTTGTCCATATATTTACATTACATTGACCATAAATAATTTTATTTGGTGCTGGACCACCAACCTGAGGCACCCCTGCAAGTGTCCCAAGGCACCACAGTGTGACACGGCGCACAGTTTGGGTACCACTGAGCTAGAATCTGATTGTTTGCTATGGGCAACATCTCCACTTCTAAAAACCCGCACTTTAGTAAATATACCCCATGGAGTGTAGTCAACAGGACTAGGTCAGAACCAGATGGACAATGTGGTACCAGGGGTCAAGTCAGAGGGATAGCCAATATCAGTACCAGGAAGTCACTAGGAGTGGTACCAAGGGAGCAGGCAGGGAGAATAGTCAAACAAATTGGATCAAAACACTAAACATCAGACTAGAAGCTCAAACAGGAACAGTTGTTGCGGGAGTAAAGGTATAGAGCCTAATAATCTGGCACTGAGCAGTGCCCAGAGACATCCTTTTATAGGGAGGTGATTTGAAGGGGTGCGGCCGCACCTGGCAGATTTGGCCATGACGCCAACCCTCCATCGCCCTCCTCAGTACCTGGGCCCGCCAGAGCTTTTGACAGCCCTGAACACAAACAAACAGCAGCCAGTCAGAGGAGAGCTGCCCACTGCTTCTGCTGGAGACACCTGAGAAAACAGAGAGAACTTCACAGCGCTGGGTACTGACCTACAACGGAGCTACCATGTAAATATGTGTTTACACAAACCCTATCTCCGCACGAATGACTGGGACCCATGTGTGAACTGTCATTGCAGGAGCCACCAGCCAATCAGTGGGTGCCTCCATAGGACAGTTATGTCGACATTGGACATGTTGGAATGTGCAAAATGTTGACATGTTCAGAATGTCGACATTCTGCACAGGTTGACAGCGGTGGGTTAGGTTTAGGCTACGGGAGGGGAGAGTTCGGGTTAGGCACTAAGGAAAGGGTTAGGGGTTAGGATTAACCATACTTACCGCCGTATGCACTGAAGGATCCGCCGGAAGCCATCCTGACGTCACCACAGGTGCCAGAAGAGCCGCCATACCAGGCAAGTCACCAGTAGATCACCAGGGATGTTTTGGTGATATTCTAATCATGTCGACATGCCATTAGTGTCAACATTACAAATATGTCGATAATCTCATGTCGACATCATGAAAGTTGATAAAATATACCACACCTGTGAAGCTGTTACTATAGGCCTCAAAATGTTGCAGGAGCACATGATATACAGTTGAGTCTCCCATATCCAAAATGTTTGGGAAAAGGGGTATTTTGGATAACGGAATATTCCGTATTTTGGAATATATGCATACCATAATGAGATATCTTGAGAATGGGACCCAAATCTAAACACAGAATGTATTTATGTGTTATATGCACCTTATACACACAGCCTGCAGGTCATTTTATACAATATTTTTAATAATGTTGTGCTTCAAACAAAGTTTGCGTACATAAACAAAAGTATTTTATGTTTCCTATGCACTAAATACAAATAGCCTGAAGATTATTTTATACAATATTTTTACTAATTTTGTGGTACCACATAACTGCTATAACTGATGAGAGTAAAGGATGGACAGCAACTAAAATGCAGAAGTAGCACTGGGAGCTGGTATTAATTAGAGACGGGCAATCTGTATTCTACTATTTCCTAGCTACATGCCCAAGTGACACTTTTCCTCTAAGAAATGGAGAGGTACAGGTCACAAGCTCGTCATTCCACTGAAGTTAATTGTATGTTTTGATTAGTGACCCTCTAATGTTATCGGCAAGGCTCATTTATGATTTGCAAAAATAAGCATGCTTGTCTGACAAACACATTTCAGGGTGCAATCCATGTCCTGGTAGATGTAATCTCAATTGTAAAATCAATCTGTGACTGGCAGTTTCTCCAGGGCATGATTCAGAGATGGATGGAATTGCGCAGCCGCAAGGAAGCAGCTCTGTAATACCGTCCAACTTAAATGTAAATGCAGCAGGTGGTGTCTATAGGAAATATACACCTCCTTCATGCATCTGTGATCCCAGTGAAGCGTCTATAGACGCTGCTTGTTACTCTTTTGGCCAGCGAAAGCTGAGACTTATTCAGCCTGGCCAGTTCCTGGCAGCCTTCACGGCCTGGAATCCTGCGTTCACAGACACAGACCATGGCCTTGTCCCTCCCAGAAAACACGGGCGACACGCCCCGTTTCCGGGAATGCTGGCCAGACACGCCCCCAAATGCCCCAGCATGTCAGTCATGCTGCGGCTTGAGTGATCTAGGAGAAAAATCATAGGACCCGTTCATCACATGCGCAAAACGAGTCCTGCACATGCGAAGACCCCAAAATATCAGGGAGGTACATAAGCCATCAGGTTCATTGCGCTCTGAATAAACAGTAAAAACATCATATCCTAATCCAAAATAATTCTAATGTATAACCGCCCACTTCATTCATTTAAAGTTTTAAACTTCTACTTTTTTGTACTAAAATTCTGCTTGGTTTAACTTAATTAGTGCACAGAGGGATTGGGACTTTGTTACATGTATGTGTACTTGAAGGTTATTACAAAAGCATCACTGGATTCGTATCTTCTATGCTATCCAGAGTTGTGTGCAGAGCACTAGCCTCCTATCTGTCTGTATTGCTATTTGCTAATAGTCATTACCATCACTGCAGACTTGCACTTACCCTGTACTACCTGTAAAAGATATGCTTAAAACCGGGCGTATTTTCTCTTATGTCCATCTCCACATCTACCTACTCATTTAAATAATATCATTCCTTAAAAAGTACTAACCTAGATGTGCTCATATGCCTAATCTATTCTCCTATTGGACAGAACAAATTAACACCCACTGCAGACTTCGCCATCTTGACCTGCAAAATATGTGCTTACCCACATAAAAGGCGTGTGACATCACAAAAGCCTATTGAACTGTTGAATATCACTTTTGTAAATGACTCTTTGTAAATAACCTTTCATTCTACAGTGTATCTGCTGATGAATGCAAATATTTATTATATGAGTTATTTTTTAATAAGTATCAATCCCAACCACTGCATTGTATTCACTCAAGCAAATTCATTTCATGAGGAAAACAATTCTCTAAATTGCTGTAGCATCGACTCTGTGTGGTGCCCAAACTGCAAATGTACACTACGTATTCACCTCACAGCATATCTCACGGAAATGTTTCCCTATGAGGAAATGTGCTAAAGACACGAGCCCGACTAAATGAGATAGGAACATTATCATCTGTTTTTAATATTGCATGCGAATTATGTATTGATGAAACCATTTAAGGTGCTAATCTCTTTCATCCTACAACATGTTTACAGTCAGCTGTACGACTTAAGTTCAATTAGAAACAGAATTTTATTAGCTAAAAATGCATATTTAAAATATGCATGTGAGGAGGGAGGTGAGATGAACCTTGTCCTGAAATAACAGATTTTTTTTGTTATAAAACAGCAATTTGCCAGGATTTCAAAGCCATCTGCTTTCAAAGACTACCTTCCTAGTTGTTTACCACAGGCTGTCTTGACTATTTTAACAACCTCCCGTGGGATTCTGCACACCTCATTATGCAAAACCACTGTATGTGCATTCACTCCGACACTTCAGCTAATCTGCACACATAGCACCTTTTCTATTATATGCAACATCCTTGCGAGGCTCCACTTTACAGCCACTAACCATATGCAGGGTTCTTTGTCTTAATGCCTGAGTTCTAGGTCCAAATGTTCTATGTGGGGCTCATTTAATATTCTCTCTTTTGTGATCCAACTGCATAAAACGTAAATACTCAGCTGTAACATAAGGCTGCCACGTGCTGCAGAAAGCACTCAAACCTTCATAAAAACATGTCCCTGATGTTTACACAGCATAAGAAGGAGCCCTAATCTTCCCATCTGTACCGGAAAACATGTACTGTTGCAGTTTCTTTAACTACATTACTGAAGCAGCGTAATGTACAATATGAGGAACTGGTCCAATCAGCGACACATTAAATAAAAGTAAATCATAAGAGCAGAGATTACTGCCATCGGTGCCCTCTAAAGACACACCTGCACGAGAAAAGAACCAGGAGATATGAATGCAGGGGTGAGAGGCAGGCTATGCTCATTTAAAACATTGCCATAGTCATTAGATATACACAGGAGGTTAGTAAAAAAGAAAAATATGTTTTTTTACTGAAACACTATATTGAAACAACCACAATCCACATAAAGTGAATAAATCATATTCATTATAAGAATTGCAGCATGTAGTGAATCATAATAATGTATCTACATCAATTATAATGATGGTTATTTACAGCAAGCCGCCACAGTGTAAAAAGGGGTGTTCTCTTGCACCTAGTGAATACATTTTCCCATTGTTACCTGCTGTCTAAGATGAGATTATATTTAATGGTGTGCAGCATCCCATGCTCTTCAGGTGAAAAGTCAATGTACATACTGCCTGCACTCCCACACTACATTAAATTAATATGTCCTCAAGGTTTAACTGTTTGCTTGACCCTCATTTCTTCAATAAGCAGAAGGAAGTAAGGGAATGTGATTTATTAATGTGTGGTATTTGAACTTTAATATTTAACTTTCTTTCATTTGCTTTTAAGAGTGCACACAGATAAAAAAAAGCCTGTTTAAGACATGAAGTAACTGTGAGCATGAAGCAATGCATGTCACACTACACGCCAAGCATACACGCCAAGCATACGCGCATGCAGGGGGTTTTTCCAAGTACCCGGAACCCTCCCCTGCTCGTTGCTCCATCTATCCGCACCCCTCCACCCACACACACACACACACACTCCAGCCGCTGCAAAGAGGCTCCATTTGTCGGGCACCCGCTGAGATTTTATTACCAGCAGGCTCCCAGATCCAACCCCGCAGCGGCAGCCAGAGGCTGGAGCTCTCTCCTGAGCTCCGGCTTCCGCCTCCTGCAGTGAGCACTATGGGAGAGATGTCATGACGTCTCTCCCATGGATCCAAGAAGCGGTCGGACTGGACGGCAGCTGATGTAGTAGCGGGGCTTAAGGTAAGTATTGTGTTTGGAAATTGTATTTTTTTTTTAGAGGCACTACCACTGGGGGCACTACAATAGGGGGCAATACCACTGGGGGCACTACTAATGGGGGCATTACTACAGGGGGCACTACTATAGGGGGGCATTACCACTAGGGGCACTACTAGTGGGGGCATTACTACTAGGGTCACTAATATAGGGGGCATTACCACTGGGGGCACTACTACTGGGGACATTACCACTCGGGTCACTACTAATGGGGGCATTGCGTTAGTGGGCATTACTACTGGGAGCATTACTGTTGGGGGCACTACTACCAGGGGCACCACTACTGGGGGCATTACTACAGGGGACACTACTACTGTGGGCGCAATTAGTGTGGGCATTACTATTGGGGGCACTACTACAGGGAGCATTACTACAGGGTGCATTACTAATGGGGGCACTACTAATGGGTGCATTACTACTGGGGGCACTACTAATGAGGGAATTGCATAGGGAGCACTGCATAAGGGGCACCAGCTGCTGTGGGAATTGCATAAGGAGCACCACTACTGGGGGTGCTGCATAGGGGGCACCACTACCGGGGAAATTGTGCAAGTGGCACCACTGCTGTGGGCATTGTATAAGGGGCACTACTGCTGTGGGCATTGTGTATAAGGGGCACTACTATGTGTCGTAACATGAATAAGGGACTACTGTGTGGCGTAAATTGCACTGGTAGCTTAAATTTTGTTCGCACATACTGTTACACATTGTGCATAAGCAAGTTTTATGCCCAGATGCCTTGTTATTTACATTATTTATTGTTATTTATATTAAAACACTTGAAGCACACAATAAAGTGTATGTTGCAGGTATTTTCTGGTTAGACTTTTTTGTCATTGTTTCTGTAACCAATTATTTGGAAACCCCCCTTTCAAAATCCTGCGTTTGTCACGGACGCCAAGCCCATAAAGACACCATGTTCACATTTACACTACAGAATTAGAATTATTATGCAAAACACACCGGGGGGTAATCTCCATGCCACTATAGAGTATGCCATGTCTGTTTTAAAATCTCAAGAAAAAAAAAAACATTACAACTTTTCCCGGTCATTTGAATATTTGTTGCAGAAGTTTACAGCCGTAGGTCTTGCTGATTCATTGACCGCACCATCTGTGCACTTTCACACATTTTGGTGTGTATAGACATCATCTTCACTCAAAATGATACTAAATAATCTCAACTTTTCCATTTAATTTGGCCTGAGTACATAAACCATGACTACCACATAGGAAATATTCCTTCAGCAGGCTTTAGCTTATATACGCAGAAATTATTTTAAAAAGGCAACTGCAAGGGTCCATCAGTCACTTTTTTAGGATTTCAGGCTTCCAACTCTCTGGGTACCTCAAAACGATAATTGTCATGGTTCTAGTTCAGTAATGATCAAATACAGATATATGATGTAGTTCTGACTGAGACATGTCACTGCTACATACCCTCTACTGTTTGTGATAATCCTGCTAACTCATGATTGGCCCTTGTTTACTGATGTTTACTGATACAGAGCAGGGTGGAAAAATACAAGATAAAGGGGTATATGTAATAGCCTGCTACTAGTTGCAGTATATATTTAACTCAAAACTTATAGTCAATGAACAAACTAGTGGTTTATAACCAAGCAGTGGAAGAAAGTTTTTATTATTTTTGAATGAAGAACAGAAACCTCATTAGTACCAGGACAGGGTAAGGGGATTTTGCATTTATAACCCACCCCAAGAATTAACATTTTACACTTCTTGATGATTTTGCATGAAGAAAGATAGAATCATTTTACACTATGGAAGTTTGGCAGCTAAGCAGTTAATGCAGAAAATGTAACAGCAAGCAAAAGGTTTCCAATAAAGGTCCAAGCCAAGCGTGGCGGACACAGTCCATCTGATATACAGGTATACAAATCTAATGGACACTTTTCTATACATTGCCAGCTTTATTATGTGCCAGAGCAGCTTTGTTCAGTTGATGCCCTAGCATTTTCTCAGCTAGCTTATTCCTAAACACTGGGTAGCGTGTCTCCAGGGCAAATACAATGGCTCATTACATGGGATGGAGAAGTGGTCAGCAGCTGCACACAATTAACTCAGTTTGAGCAAGGTCTTCTAGCAGCATTTTCTATCATGTGTATAATTATATCCAAGATGTTCCTTTGAGTGACAGTATATCAGAAGTAATTTCCTGTTCAAACACGTGCTGAATCTCCTGGATAATTATTTATTTGGATGTAGTTGCAGTGATGTACAATTTGCCAAATCTCTGATCTCTGTTTTGTTGGTAACTCAAATATTAAAATTGTAGCCTCAATAGCAGAACTGGGGAATGAGGGACCAAGGTACAAAAAGATATCTTGAGGCCCTCCTTACTCACCCACAAGCCCATTCCCAAAAATACATTTTATATTCCTGTGCATAAGGACTCACCCCTGTGTCTGTCATTGGGCATCTTATTTTGGATCTTACAATTGACTGACTCTGTGTGCTGCTCTACCTATAAGGGGCTTGAGTGATCAGTGACATGATGGTGTAAGCAGCCAATAGGCATTCAGGTTGCAATTCACAGAAAAGGAAAGCATGCATTACCAACTGGAGTTGGGGTCTATAGTAACTTTCATTGCCTATAGCGGGGAGCAGAAAATAATGTGGGGAACATGGGCCCCTGACTGATCAGGGGCCCCAGAGTTCAGGATCAGCTGCACTGGATATAGTTCAGATCCTGTAAAGATTCCTCAAAATATACTTAAATTAGATGAGCCAAGTCCCATGATATCATTATCATATATGTATGTAGTGCCACCAATTTATGCATAGAATATTTATCACCAGTTCATGTTATACAGATAACAATGATTCTCATATTAAACTTCTACTTAACAAAAAGTAACTTTTACAAATAAGTTTAACATATGTCTTCTTTTCGATGCACTTAATAAAGACTGACAAAATTTTCACAATGAATGCCACAAAACCCATTATTAATAACTTTCCTGCCTCCTACACTTTATCATATGACAGCTTAGGCAACAAGCCGGGAGCTCGAACTGCTAGCAAGCCTGTAAGACTAGTAAAAACATACAAATCGCAGAGTAAGGAGATAGGACCATTTATTAAAGGCTATCACTGGTGGTATATAGTCAATTGCTTGGCATAGTGAAGCTAGCTTTCTTCTATTTAAAAGGTAAGTATAAGTACCAAACATCTTCCAGTCACTATCACTATTACAGGATGGAGCTAGCGGAGGATGGTAAAGAAAAAATACTTTATTATTAATATAAAGGCTATTTCCTTCTTGAAATATTTTCTTTTTCTAATTCTATTTTTTGTTAACAAATTCTATTATTGGGATGAGAGACAACAGGTTAGTGACATACAGAAAGGTCTGCAAAAGACAAAAGCATAACAATAATAAGCAATAGACATATAAAAGCAACATTAAAAAAATCATATTCTGTTTCTCAGGCATTTGTGTGTTATAATGAAGTCTCATCCAGATCTTGTGTTTTATAGAGAAGGAAAGTGTAAGAAAAGGAGGCGATAATAATAAAATATATAGGGGTAAAGAGAAACTGAGGGATGTGGGGTGACTGCCCACAAAAGGTAGGAGGAAGTGAGGAGAAAAGGAAGAGAGGGAACTCAACTAAGCTGGACAGTCCCATGCATCCACTAAGTAGTAAACCAGTCTCTAAGACAGTATGTCTGCGGAAGAAAATAGCGAGGGTAGGTCATCAATGATTTCCCTGCATTAGTCAATTGTATTCTGGGGGAAAAATAGTTCCAAAGGCTCCAACTGAAGCAGGACCTTACCATTTTCTAATTCTTAATCATTTATGTGTGTGTTGTTTTTTTATATAGAATCTACAACTGGAAACCAAGTACAGAGGTGTGGCCCAGCAAAGCCACGCTGTCAGCCAGTATCGCCATGAATCTGAACACTGCTACAGTATATCCCATCAAGAAAAATGGTTATGTTGCATCATATAGATAACAAAGTTGCATTTTTTCCATCCAACTCTGATGACTTCAGATAATTTGTTATTATCATATATGTTACCTCCATTTTCTTTTATTTCTTGGTCATCTGTCATACTGTGATATAACTGTTGGTCAGTTTCATCACTCAGATGAAAAGCCGCCATCATAGAGTCATCACTCTTCTTCTAAAGCCAAAGAAATTAGAGGGTATGTCATCATTATACAGTATGAACACAAAATAAACCTGTGTAGTCACTTCTCAAAAAGTAGTTTGCAGTAAAGTATCCAAGTTTTAACTATTTCTGGTGAGATATTGGAACAATTCTTCCATTAATATTAAATAACTAGTAATTTGGACACCTCATACAATGGATCCCCCCAGCTCACATTGTGTGGTTGTAATGCAGAGTTCCCCTGTTTTATATGTTAACCCCCAGCAGTAGGCTTGTCAGGTTTGGCCGTCGGGGCAGAGGAAGCCATTGAGTGGAGTGACGTTCCAACTTAGACTGTGCATGATGAAGATGGGACAGACCATATGATATAGATTTTTAAATCTCCTGATTTTTAAATCTCCTAATTCTATTTTTGATTTTATAAATTGGTGAATAATGATTTGGAATGTCTTGTAAAGCTGCTGAGAGTTGTGAAATGACTTAAGGTTAACAGAGGAACCAGATTTGGGGTGTCTGTAATAGAGGGTGATTACCACCTTTACCATTTATCCAAACAATTTGTATTACGCCTGCTACCAGTAATCTCTCTGAAGTTGCGGCAGCAATTTATATACAGTCGGCATTTATCCAGCACCTCTTGTGATTTCTGCTTGCTTTGTAAAATAGTACATTTGCGACCCGACTGGAGCATGGCCCTACCAAGCCAGTGAGCGAATCGTCTGGAGCATCTGACTTACGGATGAGCAGCCTTCTCTCCGTGTATGTTCTCACTGTTGCTTTTAAACCCCTTTGGGATGTGCATTGCCTTTGGAACTGTCGGAACATTCTGCACTGTATTTTATTTAACACCCACAGCAATTTCCAGTTGCCCCTAGATACATTATATCAGCTGGCCATCCTTTCCTAGCCACATGAACTGTGACTTTATTTGTGGGTTATAACATAGTATCTCCCAGCTGGTAAGTTTAGTTTCATCTGATATCTGCTATTTCTATGTACCTGCAGTATCTGTGGTACTTATTTATGTGTCTTAGTTTAATGTAGGCAAACAATATAATAAAAGGCTTGTATTAAATATATATAATCTATTGTGGATTTTTATGATATTTATGGTCTAATTACTTTATGCAGCGCCACCTGATCTCTTTTTGTGGTCTTGTAAATCATGTAAGTTTTCTTGATTTCACTCTTACTGGCTGGCCAGGACACCTAAGACCTTATTTTGAGTGACATGCATGTCCAAATGCTACCGCATCTAGCAATTTTTAGTACACTGCTAGGTGGCAATTGGGCATTTGTGCACAAGAGAAATGTCCCGTGGGCATTTTGTGAGTGCGTACTCAGAGTTACGACCTATCTTGAGTAATGTGTATGCACAGCCCATGCCTTATACAGTCATATATTCTGCATCTAGCATGGGACAGGTGTGCCTTTGATAGTGATGATGGCTGTTCTTGTGGGATCATGCCATCACAAAGATGCCTACAAACCAGGATAGCATAACACTTAGGGGCATATATATCAAAGCTTGATGTGAGATAAAATTGTGAAATATATATCACCAACCAATCAGCTCCAAACTATCATTTCTTAAACACAGCCTGCAAAAGTTAGAAGCTGATTGGTTGGTGATATATATCTCACAATTTTATCTCACATCAAGCTTTGATACATATGCCCCAGATCGCTGTAGGCATGTAGAATTGCAACAAAATTATATGCAACTCAGAATTAGGCCCCTAGTGCCTAATAGCATTGTAACAGTTATGAATATCATCAGAAAAAGGTGACATTCTTTTTTATTAATAAAACCAATACTCTGAGGTTGGCTTACTACAGAAGTAATTTTTACACTGGAGCACTGAGCTAAACATTTCTAAGGAGAGCTTTTTCATGGAGCCTTTTTAAGTAAAACATTAATATAGAACAAGCATGTATACTATACTGTAGGTATAATCAATAATTCTGCAGTATATAGGGTACCTGAAAAGAGATATTGGTGGTACTGGTAACTTAGCATAAAGCAGTCATTTCACAGTTTGAGTCTCACTGCTCACAGCTCCACCTTATATTCTTAAGGTTTCATCAGTGTCAGTGGATGACATTTTATTCATGTACCCTGTTTGCACATTACTGAAGAGAACCAAGAGTGCGCTTCACAATGATCTTGTGTGCAGAGAGAATGATAGCGATCTTATCATCTGAGTGCACACATAATGGCTAGGAAATATTTGCATCTCAGAAACCCTCATATCCCTATATTGTGGCAGAGTTTATCACTTAGGATCTGTCACAAAAGGTATCATTTTATTATTTTCTCTATTCGGTAGTGATACATGAATAGAGTAAAGCACTGGATTATACTCTTAATAAAAAGCATTTGACAAGGGCTATAATTCAGTGAACTTAACAAATAGTACTGAGCATAATGCTTATGTATTAAAATGTAAATTGTTTTTCTTTCTATTTCCACATATACCCATATTTTACATGACTACTGAAAACACGTATGTTATAAGCCTACACAAAAATGATTGAAGTAAAAGTTATGTAAACATATTCCAAAAAAGTTAATAAATCATGGTACATGCACCGAAAATTCAAAATACATTATGCACCATTTATGTGCACTTTATATGGGGCAATGAATTTATAGACAACACAACAACCTATGCAACAATAACATTACAATGTAAAAAAGTGCGTGTACAAACAGTCAAACGATTTAACAAAGGGGATGATTCAGCGTGCAATGCTTAACACAGATTGCCAATTATCGGGAATCTGCACGTGCGCAGTACGTGTTCAGCTCATGCGCTGATCAGGTCCTGCGTGATTGCACGCAGCCCGTGCTATGCCTCTGCCTGACTGACATTTAAGGGGGAGTGGCCGGTGTTCCCGGAAACGGGGCCCTGTCGCCCCCATTTTCCAGGAGTGGCAAGGCCAGGATCTGTATCCACGGAAGCAGTGTCCTGGCCTCGTAAGCCGGCCAACCTGCGCAGGCTTACTCAGCTGGCCGACGCCGACTACCATCACAACAAACTGTCGCAGTGCTGGGATCACAAATGCAGCAGGGGGTGTCAGACACATCTTGCTGTATTTGAATATTTGCAAGGACGGAATTGCAAAGCTGCTTGTGGGCTTACACAGTCACTTGCCATTTAAAAACCAATAATACCCATGAAGGTTGTGACGGTACAGTATGGGACCTTATTTATATTACCAACATCATCGAAAATAATTAGACTGAATTTCTTGTGCTTTAATTCCCAGTGATGTAAAATTAGTTATGATGTCATACCTGAGTAAAATCTTTGAGGCCACTTTTTGTTCCAGTGGCGTGGTCAAAGAGATTCAGGAAGAACTCTAAGGTAAAGTCATATTCATCAGCAAGAGATCGCAGAGACTTCAAGATGGAATAATAGAGGGCTCCTCGCTGGGCCAGCGGGTACAGGGCTTCTCTCACTTGCAGCAGGTCACTGACTTGTGCTTTAGCCTTTTCAAGCTCTATTGAAATCTTAAAAAGAATACAGTGTTAGTGTTAGCGATGCTTCTGTTTTAATGACAAGCAAACTAATCTGTTGATTAAATAGTCTACGTTGTATTGGTGTAAGCTTGTGTTGTCTATCACTAATCCACCGATTGCAATGTATAAATATGAATAAATGTACTATTTTTACACACATTGTTGAAAAGTACTGTAGTCAATATCTCTTGGTGGTTTATTTATTAAATGGCATTTTTAAAACTGTGGATTTTCTGAGGCTTTTCATTCCTTTTTGGGCATTTAACCACTTAACTGACTAAAAAATTTTTCCCCAAAATACATTCAGAAATTGTCAGGGTTTTCTTTACATAATTAAATTTAGAACTTTTATTTGTAAAAAATTAATTTAAATATTTTATTGAAAATAATAATGCCTAGGGGGTATTTCAGCCCCCCCATGTCCATAGGCCCCCATTACAACATAACCTCCTACCCACAGTAGCAATAGATTGCCAGAGGCAGGGCCAGTAGCTAGGGTGGTGAGGCCGGTGCCATGCCACAGGGCACCACAGGGCAGGGGGCACTGTTTGGGCCTGTCAAATATCTGTTTATTATCATTCTTGCTTGTAGCTTCCTCTTATTTCATCCCCAGCATCTCCTGGCCTCTCCTATCTCTTCCCTGGCCCTTTTTTGGGTGCATTATGTCCCTTTGAAAAATGAGGGGGATGCCAATGCTCTTTCTGGCACGCGGCACCAAAAAGTCTAGTTACGGCTCTGGCCAGAGGCATTACCTCCTGACCCCCCCCAACACACATACACGTAGTGGTAGTAGATCCCTAGTAGCATAACCAGTGTCCATAGGTCCTCACAGTGGCAACCCCTCCCCCCCATTCCCTTTTAATGTGTAATTTTATATGTACAGTACCCTTCCCATGGTCAATAAACAATTATGGGACATAGAAGAAGGAGGCGATCCATTCTATGCGTTTGCGGAACAGATTTCCTCTTTAAATGCCAGGCGACGGAGCGCTAGTTAACTGGTTACAGAGGCAATAATAGGTGCACAACCAGACATATTTTGTATTTAATACTATTGCCACAGCAAAAAATGTGCCCGTTTTGAAAAAGGCCTCTTGATAAATAAAACCCTCTGTATGTACTTATATATGTATAGATATTGAATATTCCATATAGGTCTTACTTTTTTCTTTTCCTCTGAAAGTGTAATAATACTGACATTGTCGTAAACATTGTTTAGTCCTGGAGAAATAAAACATTCTCTACATTTCTTTTCCAGTTGTTTTAAACCTTGCTGGTGTTTTAAGATTAAGTTTGCCATTTCCTGCCAAGTAAAAACATACATATATCAACATTGGTGTGATGTGCAGTACCTAAGTATCTTACACATTGTCTGGATACAGGATACCAGATATATCTAACATTGCAGGTAAAGTAGGGTGGTGGGAATAGTACGCCATATTCTGTGTACTTACTGTACAGTACACTATTTATTTCATGTAAGGTTATTTTGCACATTGGTCTAATGTGCTAAACATCATTGTTTGGTAAATAGAAACTCTTTTTCAGCCTGGGATCTTTGCCCAACAGAAAATTGTTAAACCGATGATAAAACCTGATGTCCATAAACTTCAATCTATTTTTCAAGCAATTGAATATTTTACTTGCTCAGAAATATTTGTCTATAGATAAGTAATAATGTCTAATCTGGCATGCAAGGGCAGATGAGGTGGGGTCTGTGTGAAACCTCCGAAGGGCACTCACTGGGCCTGATTCAGAGCCGCTCGTAAGTGGCCGCTCGTTCGCTCCGAGCGATGTTCGCACATCTGCGCATGCGTATGGGTTTTAGTACGCATGCGCGAACCAGTCAGTGCGGCCGAAAATCGTGTGCTCGCAAAATAGCGAATGCCTGCTAATTTGAGTGACAGGATGACGCGTTTGTGGGTGGTAACAGGGGAAGGTGCTTGAAAACGGGGAGTGGTGATCCGAACGCAGGCGTGCCAAACGGTCAAGAAGGGCGTTTTAAGGGTGTGCATAATTAACAAAGCAGCGTCATCGACCACGTCACTTGGTTGTTTCTTAGCCTGAACTGTTCGCATGATTGCGGTAGGAAAATCCAACCACAAGCACTGCGAGCAGTTCAGACGCCTTTCGATGTACTCGATTAATCTAATAAATAGCGGAGATGACGTATGATGCGAGCGGCCAGGGGGCGTTTTTTACAAAAAAAGTCTGCATGTTTTGTTCGCTCGTTCAGATATAGAGGCGTCAACAGACCGCAAAGAGCGAACGGTCAATTTAAATAGCCAGCCCCAGTGGCAAACGCAGGATTTCTAAAGGGGGGTTTCCAAATGCCTGATTTTAGAGTGAGTGTGGCCAATCCATGAAGAGGGCATAATTACCACTTATTCAGCTTTAAATTGCGTCATACGAAGTGCATTGTGTGTCATAATTCCAGCATATACAGGACCAGCAATCACAGTAAGCCATTAAATACAGCAGTAGGGTCATCCTATCTGAGCTGAATGTTTTTATTTTAGATGTGGACACCATTCCAGGGCATGAGAGCAAGTCCAGGGGTCTGGGGGAGCAGCAGAAGAACCTAGCACTGGCCTGGACATATATGTAAATATTGGGCTCTATAGCAGTGCATCCCTAACAGTGCATGTTTTCCAAATCGGTGCACTGGTGTATTTATTACTGGCTGATACATGTTAAAAGATCCACAGGTGGTGCTAATTATTTCATTTATGATACTGAGAAGAACATGCAGCACTAGTAACATTCCATTAAAGTACTATTTCTATTGTGATCATGGTGTGGGCTGGGAAGGGGGGTTTCCAGGCAGACGGAAACCCCCCCTGCGTTTGCCTATGAGCCCCTTTTTCTGGACGAGCGAGCGCAAATAGCGTCCGGCTCTGAATCAGGCCCTCTGTTCTCCACGACACAGTTGCGAGTAGACTTTACTTGTCTACTTTGCTTGTGTGGCCTCCAGAAACATGGCACCTATGTCATTTTCCCGGTGATTTCTGTACTGAGCAATATGACCCCTTCCAACAGGTATAAAATGCTCCTCTCCTGGACTTCCCACTGATTGCAGTCACCTGTGTTGAACTAATTAGATGGGAAGTCCAGGTGCAGGACGCTTTGTACCTGTTGAAAGGGGTCATGTTGGAGGGTCTGTGGGTGCAGTGTGTGTGGTGTGGGACCCCTGGACAAGTTGGTCCAGGGGCCCACGTGCACCACACACCCTGAACTCATTATAGATAAGCCACTGTCAGCATGGTACAGTTCCATCATCACACCCACGACAGATTCACAGTGTCACCATCAGCTGTACCCAATGGTGGTGACATTCATTATATGCTCTTCAAGACTGCAGTAAGACTTCAGTACCATACAAGTACAGATATTGTGGCTTGTATAGTACTGAAAAAAAAGCTTACATTCCTCCTCTATCATACAATCTCTGTTGTCAGAGCAGAATGTTATTGGTGAAAACAATGAAATGGCCCCTTTATCAGTAGAGATTAGGAAGAAGGTAATTTTTTGTTCTGATGAATGGCACACAGAGCAGTCTCATAAAAACTGCAGTATTTTTTATGTTGCTATTATCCATGCATTTTAGTGATGCGGGTAACCAATATTACTGGTAACTAGTACAATGACCTGTCATATACTCAGGGGTGTAGCGAGGATGGTTCCAGTGCTGCATGAGCTCCGGGCGCCAAAATGGACAGAGGGCGCCATCCAGGGTTCCGGAATTTATGGGGCGCTGCACAGTGAAGGCTGCCTGTTTGTTTTATCTCGGTTTGTTTGCTCTATATGCTAAATAAGTTACGAATCTGAGATCCGTTTCTACATTTCATGCTCCCTCAAGCTTCCCAGATTGCCTCCCCTCTGGCCCTCCCTCCTCTGTGATCATCTTCTCTCACCTCCCCTTTCCTGTCAAATTGATTACATTTACTTCACACCTCTTTAATTCCCTCCCCTCTCTACCCTGTAATTGGCTCTTTACCGCTGTTCACTCCTTTCTTATTGGCTTCTGTCACCACCCCTCTCCTCTCCTCTTTTATTGGCTTCTGTCACTGGCCCTCTCTGATTGGCTTTGCTCCTCTCCTCTCCTCTCCTTTTCTTATTGCCTTCTGTCACTGGCCCTCTGATTGGCTTTGCCCCTCTCCTCTCCTTTTCTTATTGGCTTCTGTCACTGGCCCTCTCTGATTGGCATTGCCCTTCCCCTCTCCTTTCAAATTGGCCTCTGTCACCTCCCCTCTTATTAGCAATTTCCTCTCCCCTCTCCTCTTTGATCCCCTCCCTCCTTCTCTCCTCATTCATTCATTGTGCTTCAATGGACTTAACAGTTACACATCCGAGGTAAAATCTTAAACTTCAGTAATAAGGTATGAGTTTAAAAAGAGTCACTGCTTTGCTATTTAAAGTAATGGAGGTGTTCCCATGAATGACCACACAGTGTTATTTGAAAAGTCTTTTAAAAAATATTAGGAGACTTGGACTAATAATTATGATGGTAGACAGAACATGATTAGTAGTTCTCATATTAATATAGGTGCAATGTAAATTTGCAAAGTAGGAGCATAGTAAAGAAGGGAGCTTCCTATAGGTGTTCCCACTCCAGTGAAAGCTGCTTGGGGCTAGTAATTGCAGTAATAAGCTGTGCACCCTGTAGAGTTTCACTCTAGCACATGTACTCTGTCAATTTAAGTTAAATGATCAGAATATATCATACAATCTCCTCCATTGACTAATAACAATGATTCAAAGGACATAAAAGTCAGATCCTAGGTGCTATACATAAATAAAGCAGTGCCAAATGAGCTATTTCTTAATGTCAGATCACCAAATCATACTATTCCCCCAATTAGACCTCAACGCCCAGAGTGATACTGTCAATATTTGCTGTTTTTCTCTTCACTTCAGTATTCCCCTACAGACTGGCCATACCCCACTGGCACAGTTCAGTACAGGGGGAGGGGGGCGCTATGACATGCACTTTCTCTGGGCGCCATGGCTCCACGCTACTCCTCTGCATATACCTAGTCACCTTAGTCTCTGCCCCCCCTGCTCTACATTTCTCCCCTTCTGTCGCGGCTCCATCCCAAGGTCACTTTGTCCCACCCCACTCCCATACTTATCCTGGTGACCGGTCCTGCTCTCCTAAGGTTGTCCCAGCTTCCTTACAGTGGGAGCCAATGGGGCGCACGCATTGAGGAGATGGGACAGACCTTCTAAAATTATCATGTAGATTATGTTATAATTGATAAAAAGATAATATTCTTCCAGAACATTATTCAAATCACTCACTGATACGTACAAAACCCTCAATATCACCCCCCTTCATACATCTGACATCTCTTCTCAAAATACGATTCCATTCACCCTCTTAGTTCTATCGCTGACCTACATTATGCTTTGCCTTATCTCTAGTAACCACCTCTCATTCCCGCCTACAAGACTTCTCCCATGCTGCTACTCCCATATGGGATTCCTTACCATGTCGCTCCTGAAGCCTTCAAATCTTGAAGCGCTCTCTGGAAACCCATTGCTTTATTAGAGCTTAGTCTATTTAAAGCTATACTAGCCACACTAATGCATCCTCACAATTGCCCCAATCTCCACTCTGAGGGGTATATTTACTAAAGTGCGGGTTTTTAGAAGTGGAGATGTAGCCCATAGCAACTAATCAGATTCTCCTTATTTATCTAGCACCTACTAGAAGATAATAGCTACAATCTGATTGGTTGCTAAGGGAAGCATCTCTACAGCCATGGCCAAAAGTTTTGAGAATGACACAAGTATTGGTTTTCACAAAGTTTGCTGCTTCAGTGTTTTTAGACCTTTTTGTCAGATGTAACTATGGTATACTGAAGTAAAATTACAAGCATTTCGTAAGTGCCAAAAGCATTTATTGACAATTACATTAAGTTTATGCAAAGAGTCAATACTTGCAGTGTTGATCCTTCTTTTTCAAGACTTCTGCAATTCGCCCTGGCATGCTGTCAGCCACATACTGACTGATGGCCGCCCGTTCTTGTCTAATCAATGCTTGGAGTTTGTCAGAATTTGTGGGTTTTTGTTTGTCCACCTGCCTCTTGAGGATTGACCACAAGCTCTCAATGGGATTAAGGTCTGGGCAGTTTCCTAGCCATGGACCCAAAATTTTGATGTTTTGTTCCCCGAGCCACTTAGTTATCACTTATGCCTTATGGCAAGGTGCTCCATCATGCTGGAAAAAGCATTGTCCATCACCAAACTGTTCTTGGATGGTTGGGAGAAGTTGCTCTTGGAGGATGTTTTGGTACCATTCTTTATTCATGGCTGTGTTCTTAGGCAAATTGTGAGTGACCCCACTCCCTTGGCTGAGAAGCAACCCCACACATGAATGGTCTAAGAATGCTTTACTGTTGGCATGACACAGGACGAAGACTTTTGGACGATGGTCTGGTATCAAGAAGGGCAGCAAAGAAGCCACTTCTCTCCAGGAAAAACATCAGGGACAGACTGATATTCTGCAAAAGGTACAGGGATTGGACTGCTGAGGACTTGGGTAAATTTAATTTCTCTGATGAATCCCCTTTCAGATTGTTTGGGGCATTTGGAAAAACGCTTGTCCAGAGAAGGAAAGGTGAATGCTACCATCAGTCCTGTGTCATGCCAACAGTAAAGCATCCTGAGACCATTCATGAGAGGAGTTGTTTCTCAGCCAAGGGAGTGGGATCACTCACAATTTTGCCTAAGAACACAGCCATAAATAAAGAATGGTACCAAAACATCCTCCAAGAGCAACTTCTCCCAACCATTCAAGAATAGTTTGGTGATGGACAATGTATTTTCCAGCATGATGGAGCACCTTGCCATAAGGCAAAAGTGATAACTAAGTGGCTTGGGGAACAAAACATCAAAATTTTGGGTCCATGGCCAGGAAACTCCCCAGACCTTAATCCCATTGAAAACTTGTGGTCAATCCTCAATAGGCAGGTGGACAAACAAAAACCAACCAATTCTGACAAACTCCAAGCATTGACTAGGCAAGAATGGGTGTGCTTCAGTCAGTATGTGGCTCAGAAGTTGATTGATAGCATGCCAGGGCGAATTTCAGAGGTCTTGAAAAGAAGGGTCAACACTGCAAATATTAACTCTTTGCATAAAGTTAATGTAATTGTCAATAAAAGCCTATGACACTTATTAAATGCTTTTAATTTTACTTCAGTATACATAATAACATCTGACAAAAGTTCTAAAAACACTGAAGCAGCAAACTTTGTGAAAACCAATACTTGTGTCATTCTCAAAACTTTTGGCTATGGCTGTACTTCTAAGAACACGCAATAAATATCCCCCTGAGCCACACTCGCTCCTCTTGTTTTCAATGTGCCCTCTTCTAATTAGAGTGGGGCCCTCCCTGACCTTTGTTATAATGTCTGCATTTATTATTTCTACCCTGCATGTCCATGTTTTATGTATGTCCTATTTTTACTTTCCTAATTTAACTATCCTTCTGGCTGGACATATCTTGAATAGGGTGGCTTTGAGTGAAATCTATTGAAAAACAAAAAAACAAATAACAAAAACATTTTGTGATAATATATTGCAAGTTGTGATAAGGTGTCACAAACTTGGTGGGATGATGAACTTTTAAAAAGATTAAAGTAAAGACATTAATAAACTGTACTTTAAACTCTAAACAAACAACCATAAATCCCAAGAACTGTCAGAAACAGTTACTAGTATGTTATCTTCTATTCTCAATACTTTGACAACTTACCATTAACTGGCTATATAGATCTGGATGGACTATTGCAAAAGCTCTCCTCATTAGCAGCTCTAGCAGACTTCCTTCAGAAAAATTGTAATTAACAATGGTTGTTCCTGAAATTATTTCAGTGTTGAGACAGGGCTCCAACTCATAGGCTGCTAAGTAGAGCTTGAAGTGATCAGCACATAGAAGTCTATGTCCATTGAAAGAGATAATGGAAGAGGAACCTAGAACAAACAGCAACGCAGTTACTCTTAAAATTCAACCACGTGATACATATTATATAGAAAAACAAAGCCACACTATTTCATTATTTAATAAACTTAATTATTGTATAGGTCATTTCCCATTAACAAAACAGGAATTATCATTTTACTGCTGTACCAATATTATGCAACCAGAATTAGTCAAACTTTTCATTGGACTGATTAAAACCATGCTACGTTTGGTTACTGTGTGTGTACTATTTGCATTATATTACTTAACCCTAAAAGCAATTTTCTTATCCCGGGCTACATCCAACTCTGGGGGTGCGAAATTTTTAAAATCTAGATTTGTCAATCATGTAAGTAATTAAACAGGAGTCTAAAAAGATAGGTGCAAGGTGGCAGTGGCTAAACTGAGCAAATACCGCACTGCAGTGGTTCACCCACATACATGCTGTGTGCCTGCTAGATGGCTCAGACTGCATGCCATTTCAGTTCTCACTTATCAGAAACACATCTATAGAGATGCCTTTTACTGCCAGTATGATGTGCTGTTTTGTAAACTTCAGCTTCATACATTGCATAATTGGTATTCTTTACAGGTTTTAAAAAGGGAGAAGTCTACTTGAAAATTGGCGCTTTGAAATAATGTGGTTTGATGTACAGATTTGCCTTTAGTAAATTGAATGGTAAAACCACCAAACACTGGGTCTGATTCAGAGTTTTACAAAAACCCACTTTAAACACAACTCTGATATTTATAGAGCTGCTGATGCGCAGGATCTGTTCTGCACATGTGCTGTTCTCCTTCTGTGAGCTCACTCACAGTGCCCAGATGTAGTTTTGGGGAGGAGCGAGGGCATTGTCAGACAGCGTCCCAGAAAGGATCGGTGTGTCGGACCCCATTTTCTGGGCATGTCGAAGCCAGTGGCTGAGTTCTTGGATGCAGCTTCACTGGCTTTAGCTGCGTGAAAACAGCCATCCATAGTAACCTGAAGGTTACTCAGATGAGTGATGTTCATGTAAGTGATCTGATGCTGCATCTCTGGACATAGCAGCGAAGCACAGAAGCCAACAGGCGCCGTCTATTTACACAAGACGCCTCCTGCGGCAATGGCATATCTATAATGAGTGCAGGCTGTGCACCCATATATAGTTATACTTACCTCTCCACAGTCTCTGGAGTTCTGTGTCTGCCAGCGGCAAGTAGATTCTGGCATCAAGTCAGAGTCTACATGAGCTACCAGTGAGGACGGAGGGGCAGATGTATTAAGCTCTGGAAAGTGATAAATTGGAGAGGGATAAGTATGAACCAATCAGCTCCTAACTATAATTTTTCAAACACAGCCTGTAACATGACAGTTAGGAGCTGAGTGGCTGGTAGTTTATCACTTTCCAGAGCTTAGTACATCTCCCCCAGAGTCTGCAAAAGGGCTTTCTCCTCTCTAAAACTGCCCCTGTCCAGCGGCATTATCAAATGATCACACAGCCTCTGCATACAAAGTTGGCTGTGTAATTAGCGTCCATCTCCAAATCTGGCCCACTATGCACTTTAGTGAATCTCCCTCTGATTGGTAACTGTTTTTCAACTTTTTTTTTTTCCCAAAGCCACTAAATGAATTGTGATTTACAGGTGGGTATGTTAAAGAGCAGAATACAATCTTTTAAAAATAATTTCCAACTTTATTATGTACTTTACAGTAGAAAACTACAGGAATAAAGAACAAAAACTATTTGCAAACACTCCATTATAAATTATAGGCTAATAAAAGAATAAAGATGCAACATAAAATATGACTACCTATTATGAGTTCCTTTGGAGTATACTGTAATATTTCTGAAAATTAAAAGCGTTGAACATGTAATTTTAAACTAATTATATTATTGAGAATCTGCAACAACTTGGACACTGTAAAAAGTAGCAAAACACTATTTCAAGTTATGCTGCCATTACACGTTTAGGAAGCTACTCTGAGAAGTAGTAAAGCATATTAGCCCATCAAACTCTAATGATTGCGATAAAGATGATATAGCTCTCTGCTAGCTTTATCCCTCACAAATCTGCTTTTATGCCATTAACAGTAGATTGCTAACAACAACTTCTGGAAATGTCTCTGTCCTCCTGCAGACTGGCTAAATGCAATTGGTGTTTACAACAACTACAGAATGTAAAATATTCATCCAAAAAAATACATTGTAGGTGAAGATGGCACTTAACATACATTAGTTACATAGTGATGGGAAATTATAAATTTACTTGTAAGCAATCCATATGAAAATATGTCTAAGTAAACAGTTATTATAATCATCGATTAAAAATGTACCGAATTTACAGTTTACAACGGAATATGCTAGTGCCATATACAGTAAGCAACTTTTCCGGAGACAGTGGCAGGTGGTGAGTTGACGGGGGCGGTACGCCTATCAAACCGTGACGCCACTAACCTAAGGCGAGGTCAGGGAAACACGAGACATGATTCTGTTGTGTAAAACAGTATAAAATACATATATTTGTAAAGCTGGTGAAATATATTTAAAAGTTAATTATATGCGTGTGGGTGTGTGCGTGTGTATGCGTGTATGTATGTATGTGTGTGTGTGTAATAAACAGAAAGAGAGGGGACACATAATAGTGAAGCTTGTTTAATAAAAAAAAATCTTTACTGAAAACAAATGCAAATACAGTTACAAGTACAGGAAAGACATTAAAAGCTGGCATATAACAAGCCTGTGTAAGCTTACAAGGATACCTGTGTGGGAGCTGCCGTGTAGAATAGCATTGATGTAATTGGTTGATGAAGAGCACCATATTTTTCTGTATTCTTTTTATATTTGCACTTGTTACATACACTAGTCATGTGTTTAACAACATGATATGTAATTACTAAATATATATTTATTGAGTTTACTTACAGCGCTCCAATTTCTGTGTTTTTTGGCCTAGATGCTAAGGGTTGCAGTATTTACTTATTATAGGAGCTGCAGTTAATAGAAGTATTTTATTGTGAGTTAGCGCCTGAATTGTTTTTGTTTCACTTGATAAAGGATCCGATAGAATTGAAAAGTTTCTGGTTGAAATATCTTATTCTTTCCAGTTGGCAGAAAAAAAAATACATAAATCTTAATATAATAGAGAGGAAGAAATAACACAAAGCCTTAAAGAGGAGGGTCTCCACTCAGGACCAGAGTAACAATGGGACGGATGAGAGTACAGTTCCAGGTCTCCACATAAAAATAGGTCCATCTTCATGACAGCATGATGATGACCAGCACCAGATGGCCACACGGTCGGCTATAAATATTATTAAAATTGTATTTCTATATTCTTTACAAAATGATGCATTATTTACATATACTGTATATGGAGACATTGGGGCACCGGTCACACCTCCTTTTCACAATAGGCTCTTATTTATTTTTAGCCCAGGGTCATGTGGCCCATAAAATTTGAAACACATGACAGCATTGAAACATGTACACTACTAAAATAAGATTAAACTTACCTTGTTCACTGCTTCTGTCATGAGCAGCACAACAGTGATCAATGAGTGGCATCAATAAGTCGTCCCATTTGTTGCAGTAGTTGTTTAGAATAAGTGGTCCGCCAGACAAAATGGTCTTTTCAATTGGTGCCAGGATACTGCTGTCTTGCCTGATCAAAAACAAAGGGGTAACAGAGGGAAGCAGTTTGACAATTTAAGATACCATAGCGCATGACATAATCCAGAAACACATTATTATTTTTTTTTACATTCAGCAAATTATTTGGTCATGTTTTTAGACATAGGAGCAAAAACTCGCTAACCTCAAATTAAACAACTTCTCAAGCACTGCACCTCAGGGATGTTACTACTCCACCATCTTGCAAATTCCCCTGGTAATTCTTCCCATCACTGCATAACAATATGTAATATCACAATTTTTTGCAATTTGTCCTCACTTATTTTTGATTATGTGTCTTTTGTTATTATTCTGTTGTTACCATGTATTTCTTCCTGCAGTACACTGACTGCTTTTCATATCTATCCATACCAGCACAACATGGTCCCTTTCCTGTGTTTATATCTATATATTTTCTTCCTGTAATCCCCCACTGTATGTTATACTTCTAATTGCTCATCCTGCCAACTTTAACCTATATAACGCGTCCCAGATGGTGGCTTCGACTGGTACTTTCTTGGGCAGGATGAACAACATGTGGAACTATTTATGTAGTGCGTATTGTATTAGACACTTTTCATTTACCAGTATATGTCTTAGTTTCATGTAGTGCTTATCTCACACATTGGAACCTACAGTATGTGGTGCGCCCAAGATGGCTGCCTCGTCTGGTGCTCTCGTGTGTATATACGCTGCATACACGGTTGAGCATTGCACCTACATTTATACTTATATAATAAGAATGCTGTATCTGTCTGTTTGTTCCAAGTTGGCGCGCAAACTACTGAACCGATTTTTATGAAAACTGCATCATTTTGTAGTGGAAACTCCAAGAAAAAAACTGCAATTTGTTTCATCCTGATCTGTCAACTTAAAGCTGAGCAATAACAAAAACAGACTTTCTGACATCATTAATACAGAAAAAACATCAGGGACAGACTGATATTCTGCTAAAGGTACAAGGATTGGCCTGCTGAGGACTGGGGTAAAGTTAATTTCACTGATGAATCCCCATTCAGATTGTTTGGGGCATCTGGAAAAACGCTTGTCTGGAGAAGGAAAGGTGAGCGCTACCATCAGTCTTGTTTCATGCCAACAGTAACGCATCCTGAGACCATTCGCAAAATAAAGGGAAAATGGCGACAGCGTTTTTACAGGGTTGACACCGGCGCCGACGTGGGACTCCGGAGAGGTAGATATTATATGGGTGCAGGGTGTGCAGTGAACCCAAGGGCCCGTGTGCACCGCACACCCTGCACCCATAATAAATGCGCCACTGATGGGGGGTATAAAGGGACGGAAAACTACAGCACCAGTGCCTGATTATTGTGTTTGCACTCTGGTCTGGCTTTTCCTGCTTTCCTGGCTCTGCTGTTTCACCTTCTGGGCGGTCCCTTGATTTGTCTGTCTTCAACTCCAGTTCTGAACTCCCATAACCTGTCTTGTCCCTGGATCATCATTTTGGTTAGCAGAATCAGATTCCTGACTGCTTACTGGTGACTTTTGTCTTTGTCTCTGATTCTGTCTTAGTTTTAACTTGTAACCATTCAGCTAATAGCAACTAGTATCCAATTGCTGACATTACACCACTGAAGCCTCTGAGCTGTAAAGTGACAGAAATCCATTAATCAGCCTTACACTAGCCAACTTTTCCTCTTTGCCTGTACAAATTTCTGCTCATCCACAAGTGCAACCATTATGCTGCACAAATGTAAATGTCCGGGCAGAAATATATGAGCATCTGCACAAATTGAGGAGTACGGTAGGTGAAAATTTTGAGGAGCAACTTTTGCCCATCGTCCATTACCTCCTAACATCACTTCAACTTACCTTGCCTGTAGGTTTATGGAAGAGAGTACATTTCCATAAGATGTACCAAGAATATCTTGAACCCATGCTTCCCCTTTAAAGCAAGGATCTACTAGCAACACAGGACGCTGAAAAGAAAATGAAAGTACAGCTGCATTCTCCATCTGCTGAGGAGTCCAGTCTGCAGGAGAAAACATATTTGTATTGAGCTGAAGTTCAATTACAGTACAATTCTATTACACATATTCTGGCTCAGCGGCAAGGCCACCACCTGTCCAGCGACAAGGTGAGCCAAGCACAGCAATAATATGCAGAGATTGGGTGTTTCTAATTGAATTCAGTCCACATGAGATAACAAATTCTTAAAAGGAAAAAGAAAAGTTGTTTTGCGTAAATCTGAATATAATTACTCTTATCTGCATTAGAAAAAAACAATGCTCAATAAACAGAATAACGTACAATTGGCATTTTTTTGTATATTTCATAAAAATCTATTTAAATGACGCAAAACAAAAAAATTCCCATAATTCAGTAAACATGTTTTATTCATTTTTATTTATCTTAAATCTTAAATTAGATCAACACACATAATAAATGTGGTAAAATGCACTCACAACTAATTTGCAATTGTACTGTATACTGTATGATAGAAGGAACTTTCTTCAATTAGTAATTACAATGATTATAATGATTTTTTTTTCTCTTATTTTTATAAAGAGACTTATTTAAAAATATAGTTGTTATAATATTCTAGTGACAAAAATTCGGTTTTATCTGTGTAAGTTATTTATTACTAGCATCTAAAAATACAGTTAATGGCATACACTGACATAGAAAAGATAAAAAGATGTATACTGGATTTAATAATAATTATATCTCATGAATTATATTTTCTGATTTCTTTAATAACATACAAAATAGTCTAGAAACTGGAAATCCAATGAATTACACGTAATTAGATGCAGTAGTGTACTATTGTTATTATCTTTTATTTATAAGGCGCCACAAAGGTTAAGTGGTGCTATACAAGGTGATAAAATGAGAACACGATACATGAGTATACACTAATACAGACCTATATTAATTCACTTAGATCCATAATTACAGTGAGCAGTTACCATAAATATGTAGAGAAGACAAAGGGGAGAGGGTCCTTTTCGGGAGGAAGCAGTCGGGAAGCCGACGGACGAAATCCCGACCGCCGGCTTCCCGACTGTCTAATCCCGGCAAGGTACTAATGACAGGTGTCGAAATTCCGACGCCTGTCATTAGACCTACGCTGGAAGCCCGACACCCGGCATACTGATCAAAGATAAGCCGGGCGCCGGGCATGGACAGCCGCGGCCGGCGGTAAATCATACTGATTCCCTTTTTGGACACCGTGCCCAATTCACAAGTTCGCAGCAGCATCGCAAATGTGATGTAATGATGTTGTGATGATGCCAGACAGATTGAAACTGGAATAGTGAGTACTACAGAGGACTGATGGGGGCCATCTGGCCACAGAACAGGGTAGACAGGACTGGAGAGGCACGATTTAGAGGATGGCATACATAAGATAAGTTAATGTGTGTGTATTTTGCTGTCACAGAACATTATATAATGACTCTTTCTTTGTGTGAGTTTGTTCCTTACAAGCAGCCCTATAATCAGATCTTCCAATATCAGCATGAGACCCCCAGGTCCAATATGTGTTGAGAGCACTAGCAACCGGGTTGGGGGAATGATAAAAAATATACAGATGGGGGTTGAGGGGCAGCACAGTACAGGACATACAGATAGGCATGTGGAGGGATTCCAGCGGTCATAATGTCACACTTATCAGAATACCGGCGCTGGCATCCCAACCGCCGGAATCCTGAAGGTAAGTAGCAGGGTTTGGGGTTAGGCACTAGTGGGAGAGTTAGGGTTAGAGTGCGGGGAGGGGGAGGTTAGATTTAGGCACAAGGGGGAGGAGATTAGGTTTAGGCACTGGGGAGGGAGGGTTAGGGTTAAGGGTAGGGTTAGGGGTTAGGTTAGGATACTTACTGTACCTACAGCCGTCGGTATGGTAAGCTAGTTGGGATGCCGGCATCAGGATTCTGACCGCCGGGATCCCAAACGGGGGCATTCTGTGCCCAACCCGCATGTGGAGGAGTCTGATGGCATATAAGCTGCATATTGTGGGTCTGATGGGCCTTAATAAGGGGCACATGGGAAAAACTTGGGCCTGGGGAGCCAATCTCCCCATGGTCGCTCCCACTCATGTCAAAAGCTGGCTGCACTACTGTGGATATACAGGAGTGGTGGTGAGGTTGGGAACTTTGTAGAAGAGAGAAATTTGTTTTAATTTAGTTTTGAGCTACAGTAATAGGGAGCCAGTGGAGTTACTGACAGAGAGGGAAATCAGAGGTAGAAGGATGAAATAGGGTGGGCAGCTGAATTGAGGATAGACTGGAGGGGAAGGTGGAATTTAGGAAGGTCAGAATGGAGTAGATTACAGTAATCGATACGGGAAATGATTAGAATGATGATAATTTTAGTAGTTTCCAGAAAGGGCCTGATTCTGGAAATATTGTGGAGGTGGAAATGGCAGTATTGTGAAAGGGATTGTATGTGGGGTGAGAAGGAAAGATCAGAGTCAATGGTGACACCTACATATAAAATATGGGGAACAGAGGAGAGTGAGACGTTAACAGAGAGGGAGAGGGTGAGAAATAAGGGGGCCTTTAATGAGGGAAAGACGATAAATCCAATTTTAAAAATAATTTCATTAAGCATTGTGCCCTCCAGGAGGAGAGGGCTGACAGACAAGAGGTGACAGGGGAGCAACAGAGGGAGAAAGGTCCAGGGAAGAGAGGTAAATTTTGGTATTGTCAGCAAGACCAAAATATGGGACACTACAAACTATATGGAAATAAAAAGACTGTCATTGCAAAACAATATGTTGACAAACTAGGGATGGCCATCGACCATTGAGGATTCATAATCATCGATGGTTTATTGCCGATGTCGAATGCTTTAACCATCAATGGGGGAGAACCAGATGGTCCCCTCCATCGATGGCACAGCATAACCAAATGTTTTTTGTTTTTTTACAAGGTGCTGGGTCACGTAGCATAGCTCCACCCCCGACACCCGTGAAGTCCTGCCTCCAGGTTCTGATTTGCCCACAGGACAGTCAGTCAAAGCACAGGAATGACCATTGGTTGGTGAAACATTGATGGTCATACATTGCATTGTTGGTAACCACACCGATGGCCATCCCTATGACAAACACAAGAGGGGGCAGCCTGGTGCGTGAGGCGGGAGGTGTGGTGTGGCAGTAATGGGTAGTGTGGGGGGCGTGGTGGCACAATTCTGTTATCGTGACCCTTACCCCGCTATACAATGCCATGATAACAGGTATTTTTGTAAAGCGTAGGGCGGGGCTATGGTTCAGCATGATTCGCGTTTTCAGCCTTCGGGGTGGCAGCAGACAGCCTTTGGGAGACTTGACTACTCTTCCAGCTGCGCAAGCATTCTGCTGGTCCCACGTGAGCCTGCTGATTCATAGTCTGGTAGTAGTGTTGACAGGAAAATTAAGAGACATAGGGGGAAGAAGAGCGAGAGACAGGGCAGAAACAGCATGGCAGATGAGACAACAGAGGGACAAGAGAGTGACGGGAAAAAAACAGAGGCATGAGATGAGAAAGAAATGGTGTAGAAGGCTGAAGAAAGACGAAAATAGAGAGGAAAAAGCCAGGCAACACTGTCATCAACTTGTAGTGTATATGTTCTGTACTACCTCCCCCTCCCTGACTGGTGCTCATCCTGTCCTCTCACCCCCCCCCCACCACCACCACCCTGCGCTCCATCTCTCCTGCACCACCCCCTTCATACCGTCATCTGGATAGAAGTGACAAAAATGAGCTTATATAACCTGAATCATCAACCACTGAGATGATATCATGATGTATTCTGTTCTAACTTAGGTGTTTAAACTTTGAATTCTGCAAATTCTATAAATCCTATAAGTACCTTGTGAACACTAGATTGACTGTATAATCAATGGATAGCTATATATGCAAAGACTCTCTCTCCCTCTCTATGTACAGTATATCTAGGTATATCTATATATTTGGTAGAGGTTCCCCCCCCTATATTATCCAATTTGGGCTTGGCTCTCTCCCACATCACAAACCACCACCACCTATATATATATATATATATATATATATATACATACATATATATATATTAATTTTTACATTTACTATACACTTTTTTCAGCTTCCTTTATCCCACCATTATTTAACATATGCTATTCATCGACTCCCTCCCGCAATTAGCTCTGGTTCTCTTTTATGCTCTTCATGCTCTTTCCTCTCTAGTCTTTACAAGCACTGCAGTGATTTATCATTAGGTTCCTCTCTTCCACTCACAGGGTCTCATTCAGACCCGCTCGCGAGCGCAGGACGCTCGCAAGCGGGTCAATGTTACCCCAATGCGCATGCGCACGACGGAGGGAGGTCCGTCGTGCGCATGCGCGAGACCCGGACAGTGACAGCCAAGCTGTCGCTCCGGGTCTCGCACCAAAGGGGGCGTGCTGTCGATGGTGACTGACAGCACGCCCCCTTTGGTGGGCGTGCCGGGGGCGTGGCTGCCAGACGGAGGCGTTCCCATGGGAACGCCTACCGTCTGGGTCCGGCCCCACTGACATCACTAGTGATGTAATCACTCCAGGGCTTGCGGCCACGAGACCCTACCGCAGGGTCTCGTCGCAAGCCCGATGGTCGCGATTGTCTTGACCATCGCGACCATCATCATGGACGCTCGCATAAGCTGTGGGTGGTAACCCACAGCTATGCGAGCGTCCAAAAGGCCGCTCCACATTTAAATAGGACGGCCCTGATTCAGAGCGAGCGCTCTGGTCAGAGCGTCCGGCTCTGAATCAGGGCCACAGTGTAGCTATGTTATGGCGTGCGACATGACGAAATCACAGAGTGTCAGTGTGATGCAGCGGCTCCAGAATCATGTGGGACCAGATTATAGCTGGATTACGCAAGGAGACACAGACAAAAATATGTCATGCTGACTTGCACTGGGACAATGTAATATTAGCAAGCAGGGGCGTCGGAACATTTTATGTTGGGGGGCAACATACAATTGTTCCGGCGCTGTCCCCCCCTCTTCTCTCCCCTCTCTTCCCCTCCCCTCCATCTTACCTAAGCATTGGGTGCTGACTGTCACGGACTGTGCAGCTTTATAGTTATAGGCTGCACAGCCCCTGCATCGCATGGAGGAGGAAGTGTAATGTGCGGTGTTTTAACAAAGACCGCACATTACACCTCCTCCTTCATGCAGTGCAGGGGCTGTGCAGCCTATTACTATAAAGCTGCACAGCCCCTGACAGTCCAAAGCCGCTGCTCCTTTGAAACATTTTTTGGGGGGTGAGCTGCCCTCTTGCCCCCCTCACCCCATTCCGACGCCCATGTTAGCAAGTAAAACCAAAATAACATTGGTCCAGCTTCCTGGTGGTGGAGGAGAGGCTTTGGTAGTGGGGGTCGCTAAGGTGCACCTTAGTCATTCTGCCTCTAAATCTGACACATAACCATTGTGAAATAGGGCTCTAGGTTGCAGTATGCATTTGATAATTTATCCAACCTCTTGGTGAAAGGTGGCCATGGCACGGCATAGCGATGAGATGCTAATAAGTCCAAGAGACGGGCTAGTCATTTTGTTCTGTATAGATTCAAAGAAGGGAGTGTATTCAGCAGTATTATAGAATATATCTTCAGAAACTTGTGATGGAAAGAGGAATATACACTTTAAGCAGTTGAAGGCCATGATACAAGTTACATGTGCATTTCAGCAAACATGGCAAACCCACAAAAGTCATCCAACTAACCAGTAAGGTCACAATGTTTTTCCTTAAAATTACTAGCACTTAGAAATAACAGACAAGTGTTAAAAATAAGATAATTTACCTTTTGCCGACCACGTTTGGATGTCTTCTGGTTTTACAATTCTCATTAATAAGGCCTTTATAAAGTCCATATACAGCTCTTCTGTAATGATCGGTAAACATTGGTTGTGAAATTCATTTGGGGTAAATTGTCCTTGGTCTGGATTCCAACTGTTATTTTCCACATCGATATGATCATTTTCTGTGGGAAGGAAGCAAAATAATCTGAACTTTATGGTCATAAACACATTCTTATTATTACATTAATTTCATGATTTGTAGAGGCACATCTAAAAACCAAAGTCAGAATAGATGTAAGGTGGTGATTTAGCAGCAGATGCAATTCTAACGGGGGATGGTTAGGTGAACGCTGGCGTGTCTGACTGTTTAAACACCATTCCGTAGGCGTACGTAAATTAACCATTGTGATTGCTTTTGCAGCATCAGACCTCTTTGCATGTCAGAAGAGCTGCAGTATTTGAGACAGGTCAGACCTGCTACAATGGCCACATGGCTGTCCAATCTGCGTCAATGTTACCAATGTTTACACTGGCACGCAACGTCGGACACAGATGAGAAGGCAGCAGTAGTAGGTGTCCCTATGCCCGTGTTCGCTTTTCAACTATTAGCATTATCGCAGCTGCGTTCCATGCGTAATCACAGCTGTGATAGCACTATTGTTCTCTGCTAAATCAGGCCCTTTGTCAGAAGATCAGTAACACACCTCTCTGGTCAAATCCCTGCTTGCCAGCACCCCATTTTAGTTTTTTGTTCATCTATATGTTGATTTCAAGCATATTTTTATAATAAAAGAGAGATATCCTACGAAAACATACAATTTTGTGGGCTAACCACAAATATTAAGTGTCTTCAGGATACATGTATGGAATCTGGCAGCAGATTTTGGAGATATCACTGATATCTGCTTCAGTCCCCTATTTTCGACTATAAAAGTAGCCCCTATAAGATTATATGGGGGCTACTAAATGGTCACAGCATCCTGGAACTTAGCTCCAGTAGCTAACACCATCTTTGGATGGCATAAGCCATTGTAGCCAATGGGCAACATTCCGAAAATATTTTTGAGAGGGGGGGTTGAAACGATCTCTCCCCTGTACTCTCCACTCGCACATGCAAAGTTTTACGACCCTGCATGCACAATAGCACGCATGGGGTCCGAACCCGAAAGTAAAGTGATTGCATTCAATTCAGTCGATCCTTAATATCTTATTGCTGTGACAATAGATAAGAGGCAATAAGAAATTATAATTATCGGGACCAATTCCTGATAATTGATAAATATGCCCTTAGATATCTACTGTGTTCTGAAAAGAAGTGTGTTAGAACCCGGGGATAGACTTCTACATTTTTGCCCAATATGAATTGTATTCTTGATTTATTGAGTCTTGCAGGGAATAAAGAGCTCTATTTTGGGCATTCTGTAAACATGAAGATTAGAATACACGTTATCCAGTATAATAACTGTGACATACTATAGGTATCTATATATTATTAGCTTTCATACAACTTAGTTTGTCATGTTAATTAGCTGAAATATGATCTATACACAATGAGTAACTAATAACCAAGGGCCTGATTCAGAGCCGCTCGTAAGCGGCCGCTCGTTCGTTCCGAGCGATGTTTGCCCAAATGCGCATGCGTACGGATCGTAATACGCATGCGCGAACCAGTCAGTGCGGCCGAAAATCGTTTGTTCGCTAAATAGCGAATGCCTGCTAATATGAGTGACAGGAGGAGGCGTATGTGGGTGGTAACAGGGGAAGGTGCTTGAAAACGGGGAGGGGAGATCAGAACGCAGGCGTGCTTAAAGGTCAAGACGGGCGTTTTATGGGTGTGCATAATTAATACAGCAGCGTCACTGACCACGTCACTGGGTTATTTTATAGTCAGAATTGCTCGCAAATTTGTGGTAGGAAAAACCAACCACAAGAATAGCGAGCAGTTCATACGCTGGTCGATGTACTCGATTAATCTAATAAATAGCGGACATGACGTATGATGCGAGCGGCTAGGGGGCGTTTTTATCCAAAAAACGACCGCATGTTTTGTTCGCTCGTTCAGACATAGAGGCGGCAACAGACCGCAAAGAGCGAACGGGTCATTTGAATAGCCACCCCTTTTTCTGAACGAGCGAGCGCTAATAGCAAACGGCTCTGAATCAGGCCCCAAGTCGTGTCTAATACTGTTATATGCTTCTTTTAAATAAGCTATACAAAACAGCAATAATTTCTATTAAAAAAAACCTGTCTAAGGGGGGTATCCAATTGGCCGTGAGCATAAAAAAAACAGGGATTTGTCACCATTATCCCTGTTTTTCGCTGATGTTTTTTTTTCCCATATCCTATTATTTTGGTCAGAATAATAGGATATTTCTCATGAAAACACATAGGATCAGTGATAGGCTTGCAGACTTATGAGTTTTCGCCATTTAGGTGGTGTAAAAATGGCACTTATCGTGGATTATTTTCAGGTCCTGAAAAGTATCCACAATAAGTGCGGGCTAATTGGATAGCCCCACCGCAATCAATTAGCAGCACTACTTTAGTGCTGCTGACTGGATATCCCCCTAAGTATCATGTTCCTTTAAGAAGGTAGACAGCACAAAATACCTGCATCTTCTTTTTGCTCAGAGTTATGATTGATCTTCTGATTTTCCACAGGAGAATCAGAGGCGAATACCACAGAGAATTCAATCACATTCCCTAGAGAACAATAACTCAGCTGTAAATAAGTTCAATGACACATTATTAAATATGTGCAGAAGACAAAATTTCAATGTGGCACGGATTTCGTACTAGGCTGGACTGCTGATTTTGAATAGTCAGATCTATAGAGATTCATTAGAGATATCTCATTGTTTCTCTACTAGAATGACTGCTTAGTGTGATGATCTCATTCCCACATACAATGCTGACATTTGTATTCAAATTTGTTTACTAAAGAGAAAGCAACAATCACATTAAAACGTTTGATCATGCAAACAGTTTTATGTAAAATATAACAATAAAGATGAAACGGATGCAGCAGGTTTACCCCAGGATTCGGTAATGGATTGTCTTGAAGCAACAATGACTTGGTTTAAATGACTGTTTAGTAGCAGGGTCTTGAAAAAAGTTGAGGGGACCATTGTTAAATCAAATATTATTTGTCTGGGTGATAAAAGGAAATACACTTTCTGTCCCTAAACAACCACAGCAGAATTTACATTTCACTCTTTAACTTTATGGTAGGCAGCCATGTTGTACGGAGAGTGATTTATCTCTGCCACTAGGTACCTTTATCCCAACCATCGGTTTTAGACCAGCAATTCCCCCTTCCTCTCTTCAACACTTCTCTCTGTTGGCCTTGGTATATGTATATATATATATATATATATATATATATATATGTGTATATTCACTCTAGCACCCTGCACCTGTCACAACCATTCGTCTTTCTTGCCTAAAGTGTCACTCTCTGCTTTGGAGCTTCTAGCACACTCAGCTGATGCAACAAACCTCTGATATACAGATACATATGAATGGTATGGATATTATATGTTTGATGCAACAGTTTTAAGTGTATCATATACTGTATTATGTATTATTACCAGTTATTTATATAGCGCACACATATTCTGCAGCACTTTACAGAGAATAGTTGGTCATTCACATCAGTCCCTGCCCCAGTGGAGCTTACAATCTATGTTCCCTACCACATGCACATGCACACACTAGGGTTCATTTTTGTTGGGTGCCAATTGACCTACCAGTATATTTTTGGAGTGTGGGAGGAAACCGGAGTACCCGGAGCAAACCCACGTAAGCACAGGGAGAATATACAAACTCCACACAGTTACGGCCGTGGTGGGAATCGAACCCACAACCTCAGTGCTGTGAGGCAGAAATGCTAACCATTACACCATCTGTGCTGCCCACTGTATTTTGTCTAATAATATTAGCGCGCAGAGGGAAATAAGAAAATTAACTTCCCTCTGAATAAATTTTACGCTTGTAAAGAAACACGTAAGTTTTAATGCTGCTGGTTTCCTGAGATATTCAAATAACGTCCTATGGTCAAAATTTTGACCTCAGTTATCCAATATACTGTACTAGCATCTATCAGACCCATTTAAGCTCTGAACCCTCATGGACTTGCAATGCAGCTATCAATACATTTTCCGTTTCCAGGTATTCAATAAAAGCGTTAGAGCACTATTCTATGTACACCTACAGTGATGGGCTTCAGCCCCCTGTGCCTACATGTTATTCATCTCTAAGGGAACTTGGAAAGTATTTGGATGTTCATGTGCTAGAGAGGTGCAGAACTAACTCGCTACACCTAGAGGTGTCAACTTTTTATGTTACATTTGTTCATGGTTATTCAAGTTCATAGCTTTATCATACAATTCTGTGGTGGGAGATCTTGTACATTTTTTGGATGACAATCAGCATCTCATTTATGTCTTATTTATTTACTTTTTCTTATTATTATTATTATTATTATTATTATTTTTATTGTTATTATTATTATTATTATTATTATTATTATTATTATTATATTTAATTATTTCATAACTATGTGTTTCTAAGAGGACAATAAGTTAGTTAGATTGGATTTATTTACAGTGATTCACAGTTTTTAATTATTACATGGGCTATTAATTATAATTGCTATTATCCATGTTAGATTGTCTGTGAGAATAAAACGCTACTTTATTTTATTTTAGTATCTTTTTATATGTCTTTGGGGGGATCATTGCTTCCTTTTTAAAAGCTGCATAAGCCACAGAATATTTAGTACCATATAGAGGATTGATGTGTGCTGTCTTTTAGAAATATAGCTGCTATAATATTGGTGAGCATTTGCAGCAAACCTAGGGAGCCAAATGTGTAATATATCAGGCATTATATTTATTGCAAACCTCCCATATTGGTAAGGAGAACACTGTAAGCTTAAAAGGGCAGGGAATTGGGGCAGAAAAATTAAAAGTTCTTTTTATCTGTCAATTAGGCAGCTGAAAATAGTTATCAAAACAACACAGTAAGCCTAATATCGAATCTAGTATGCATTAGAGCTTAATATAAACACAATTTCAGACAAAACATAGTATCTGTAGATCAAGGCTCAGAGTCTTCAGGGGTCCACTATTTCAACTGAATACACGGTTGGCATGCACTGCATTGGTTTGCCACTGCCTAATGAGATGAAATCCATCACCTGAGTTTAAAATGACTTTAGTGCTTGTGACAAAATGGTTGTCCAGAAAAAAGTAATTTCTGGAACCCCAAGTTCTGGAAATTATTTTCATTTACCTCAAGGGATGATGGCCCCTTAAAGAGAAAATTGTCATTTTCACTCACATTTGTGAAATCTAAGAATCTGGGTTATTCATTACACATGTCATGCAGGAGATATAACTGTCCGCAGTTACTGTCCACAGTCCCCTAGTATGGGGAGCCTCAATCAAACTTTTCAGGTGGCATCGGTTCCTGGGCCCCACTCCTTCTTTTGGGAAGGCTGTGAAGAGCAACCAGTTCAGTTACCGCCATCCGTGTACAGATCTATCTGCAGGTGACGTGCACATGTGTGAACTGAAGTCACGCATACACATTAACACTGCAGGGTCAGAACTGGCAGTGTAAAGTTACGCCGCTAATTAGTGACTGTCAGCGATATGGCTTCTGCTCTTTGGAGTAGCTGTCCCCGCACCGGAGCAATGTTGAATTGCAACGGTAATATGGTATTTGATACCAAAATTCATGGTTAGTCGGATAACAAAGTATTGGGGGCAGATAAATATACATCTCTCAGTGACTCAGCTACAAGATGTTTTGCTTTGGTCCAAAACAGCCCAGTTCACTAATAGCTCTATAGTGGAAAGAGCAGGGAGTGGAAGCTCATGTCAGGCTCTATTGTAGGATGGTGATATTTTTAGGTATACCTCCAAATATCCAGATTATTTCTATTAAAGTGGTGTTTAATTTCTGATATTTTCAGGTGCAGCTACTGCATGTCATATAGTACTGCTTGCCAGTATCATTAAGATAATTATGATGTTTAATATTAACAAAAATGTACCCTCCAAATGCTCCATTTGGTCTAATATCATTATTACATTATTATGGAGGAGTTTAATTATTTATTTATTTCTTTGAAAGCATGGAGTCTCATCCTCACCAGAAGCCAGCTGGCAGATTGGAGAGCTCTCCCCAAGGTTCACAGATTTAGAAGCTAATTAATCTATGCCCTATGCTGGTGTATCAGTTCAATTGGGGAATTGTCTGTGCTGAATGGGACTTGGCTAGAAGAATCTCTTTGCGCTGCCAATACCAGTTTTCAATATTTTTTTATGGGGGGACAAGGTAGATTCAGTGACTTTAACCTCCCTGCCAGAGCTGAAGATTGAAAAGCTGGAACAAATGCTTATCCTATCTGTACTGTTTTTTATAAGACACTGTGCTATGTATATAGTCTGCAAGAAGCATTTAGGAACCAAGGGATACATTGACATGTTCCTGTGCAATTCCTACTAATGGGTGTGGCATGTTAGGTTCATATCAACGTGCACATTCATCAAATCTAGACGGATGACATGTCAACATGATAGAATGCTGACCTAAAGTCCCTGGTGGCCCAGAGATCACTTACCTGGTTCTGGCATCTCCAGTATCATCTACCAGGTCCCAGCGGCCATGTGAGTAGCAATTCCAGTGGATACGTCTGACAGGTGAGTATTATGCCCCTAACCCTTATCCCCATCCCTAACCTTCCCCTTATGCCTAATTCTAACCCCCCCCCCCACCCTGTCCCCCTGAAGCCTAAACCCAAAACCCCCCTTGCAGCCTAAATCTCCCAGTGGTGCCAAACCCTAACCGTCTGCATTCTGAGAAAGTGACATTTCACAAAGCAGCATTTCAGATGTTGACATTGTGAACATGTTCACATTCTGCGGATATCGACATGGTGCTTTTCGACATGTTGAACCATATTGACATTTTAATTTCGACATTATGAATGTGGCCGTCAACCATGTGTGTACTACTATATGACTGGATATATGATACATATTCCATTATTACAATAAATACTGTTTTTGTCTAGTTAATGATTTTTTTTATGAAATGTTATTGTTTTAGTTGAAGTTGTAGTCATTCCTGTACATCTAAATGTTTTACAGCAGTTGGCCTTAGTGCATATAGAAGGAATTTATATACGGAAGATATAGGGGTCTATGTACTAAGCCTTAGAGAGAGAGAACGTGTACAGAGATAAAGGGCCTGATTCAGAGCTGAACGCTCTGACCAGAGCGCTCGCTCTGAATTAGGGCCCTCCTACCTTTTTTTGGAGAGTCCTCATGGACGCTCGCATAGCTGTGGGTTACCACCCACAGCTATAGCGAGCGTCCATGATGATGGTCGCGATGGTCAAAGACCATCGCACCATCAGGCTTGCGACAAGACCCTGCGGTAGGGTCTCGCTGCCGCAAGCCCTGGAGTGATTTTGGCTCTATCAGAGCCAAAGTCACTCCCACTGACATCATTACTGATGTCAGTGGGGCCGGACTCAGACGGTAGGCGTTCCCATGGGAACGCCTCTGTCTGGCCACCACGCCCCCGGCACGCCCACCAAAGGGGGCGTGCTGTCAGTCACCATCGACAGCACGCCCCCTTTGGTGCGAGACCCCGAGCGACGTATTTCTCGTTGCTCGACGGGTCTCGCGCATGCGCACGACGGAGCTCCCTCCGTCGTGCGCATGTGCAGTATCACAACATCGACCCGCTAGCGAGCGAAATTTGCTCGCGAGCGGGTCTGAATGACCCCCAAAGTTCCAACCAATCAGCTCCTAACTGTCATTTTTTTCAAACACAGCCTGTAACATGGCAGTTAGGAGCTGATTGGTTGGTACTGTCCACTTTATCTCTCACTATGGTGTCTATTTACTAAGCCTTGGAGAGAGATAAAGTACCAACCACTCAGCTCCTAACGGTCAGTTTTCAAACACAGCCAGGCTTAGTACATAGACCCTTTTATCTCTCTCCGAGGCTTAGTACATTGACCCCCTGCTATAAGAGATGCATCTCCAGTTATGAAATATGCTCAATAAATATCATTGCATGTCTGTAAGAAATTAGGATTATTATTTGCAAGTGTAGACTACGATAACAAAAAAGGTAGTATGTAATGAACTACGAACACTAGACTAAAAAAGTTATCCTATAGGTGACAGTCTCTTATATCAAACAAAGGAAATATATATTTTTGCACACATACAGAGTTGTATACAGATGTTTATTACCTTTGTTTGGGTCATTTGAGTCTATCATCAATGGGAAACCTCTCTCTTTCACAGCCTTAGGCCATTCAACTGTTAACATTAGCTGTCGAAAGTTGTGCTCATAAGCCCCGAGGTACGACACTAATCCCGCTGCCATCGCTGTACTTCCAGGGATTCCAAGCAGCCTGTCTGGAAGGACGTCTACAATAGTAGCGTATTTCTTCTTCTCCCCTTCAAGAAGCTACAAACAGATTAAAAATAATAAAGACGGTTAAATGTCAGTTTATGTGTCCCTTCATTGGGTTGAACTTTATGAGGGTTGTCTAAAGGGCCTGATGTGTACAGACACCGATACTTGTTTCAGTAGCCCATGACCATCACTCATCTAGAGCTTACAGAACTGTTTGCAGCAAACCAGATCCTACTGTACATCATGCTTTTTTATGCAGTTTACAGAAATGTGTACTAAATATGCCCAGGAGAGCAAGGAAATATGTTTCTTGGGTATCATCTTACAAATCATCCTCGGAACTTGTACTACTGAGATTTAACAGTGCAAAACATTTACATTCATCATAATCTGCAAAATACAACCCTGTTCCAACCACCCCATTACAGACATATCACGCTTTACCTCATATTAGGGCTCAGTAATGACCACAAAAATTAACCCTTCCTATACCCTTTTAATTATTGATACATTTGAATTACATAGATTCTGTGGCTAATTAAATCCAGGTTGGCTGAAGACAAATCAATCACAGAGCCTGTATAATTTTAATTTATATGCAAGTAATAAGAAGGAAAAGCTGGAATCCCTGATTCTTAATTCCTGCAGTTACTAAGAGCACCCAGTCCCTGCATGGGATTTGTTACTGGAAACCATTTCTGTCTGGTCCTTTAGCTGTCTATATATTTATACACTGAATAACTGCAAGGCAAGTACTGTGCTGCTGTGACACTTATTACATTTCATAAAAGACATAAAAGTACTAATGGTTTATTAGTGGAATAGCCAGGAACATTTTGTGAGCTCAATAAACAAGAAATGTTTCTTTAGAAAGATGCCAAGATAGTTTATGAATATCCTAAGTGACAAGTGTAATTATGTACGTGTTATATTACCAGGTCTATGCAGTATATAATAGAATATCATCCTGCAAACATGAAACGATCTCATAGAAAGGTATACATACCTGTGCTATCTTTGCTGCTTGATCTAACTTTTGGGCTATTTCAATAGTCTTTTGTTGTTGTTTGTTTTTATGCATGGTTGCTTCCTCAAAGCCTTTTCCCAGGTCAGACAATCTTAAAACCAGTGCTTGTTTTCTCTGCTGTAAACTTGTCATTTTTTGTTCAGCTTCCTCTAAAGCTAAGGTCATTTCTGACACTTTGTGCTTTAAAGGCTTTACCTACAGAACAAAACAATCTCAGTAAAAGTGCTATAATAGGTGAACAGTGAATATACCACAATCACTGTATTAGTGGACAGACTTATTATTAATAATAATTAGAAAAGTTCATTAATAGACCATAGGAAGACGTTGTCACAGAGTCCACCGAAAACCACGTCATGATTACCATACTTCTCAGAAACATCTCCTATGATCTCTGATAGCCCACTATAAGAAGCCCAAGGAAAACAACCTCATGACTTTCATGCACCTTACCCATGATGCCCCCTACCCTTCAAACCTTGTTCCAAAGGGCTCTTTCTAAAGGCAACAAATGTGTTATACGTAAAGCACTGACATATTTTTTGGCTCCAATGTGGTTTCCCCCTCCAGTTGTACTTCTATGGTTAAGTGAATTTCTACATGTAACAGAAATCTTTAAAAACGCTAAAACATAACTAATTTAGGATGTGAATAATGCAAATCTGAGTAGTAGTTTAAGAGAAAAGCATAAAAGACACAATGAATGAAAGGGATGCTCCTCAATTGGAGGTTGGTTGAACTTGGATGTGATATTTTAAGGTTTCTACCAATGTGTCTTCTTCATGAGCATCCACAAAAAACACAGCCGGGCACAGATTCCAGGGGAGGTAATTTATGTATTTTATGTATTAAAATTGACTTATATAGCGTCAGCCTATTCCATTGCACAATTAGGAACAAAACAGTAATAAAACACGTCTGGGTAATACCAGACAGACAAAGAGGTACGAATGTGCTAGGCAAGCAAGTGGGATCGCTTGTACACATAAAAACATATTGCAAGTCTTACAGTTTTGTGGTTTATATATTAGTGGCTCACTAATGCTGAGTACCCACAAATGACATATAGTGAGTGCATCGGTGGGTGTATACACCCGATATGTCTGTGAGCGACATTGTTCACAGACATATCAGGTCATCCCTTGCACACCACCGATGCTGATATATCTAAAAGATATATCAATGCATCTGGCTGTGTGTACGAGCGACCCGCCGAGAGACTGCACATTTGCTGCAAGGACCGCTGACACTGACATCTCAACTAGGGAGGGGGGCAAATTTAAATGCCTTGATGTCAGCCCAGACACATCAAACGGCCGATTAGTAAGCGTGTATAGCTTACCAATCAGCATCTCGGACGGCGGATTGGTCTGCTGATTGATCTGTCGTCCTTGTGTGTACACACAGGGCTGGCGCTAGGCTGTGCTGCGCCCTGCGCCATATTGAGTTGCCACCCCTTCCCTCCTCCGCTCCCTCCCCCTAAGCTTACATTATCCCTCTACCGCAGTGAGGGTGGGTGGGAGTTTCCTGCGCCCTCCGGATACAGTGGCGCTCAGGGCGACGGACCGGCTTGCCCGTGCCTGGAGCCGCTACTGTGTACACATTTAACAGATATATTTGCAGATGGTGGTTGTTAATACACACTGAATAACCGTCATCTGTCTTCTGTCCGCGTGTCCCGCTAGGAGGGGGCGGTGTCACGCCCCCCTCCCCGCGGCCTCCACTGCAAGTGTATGAGCATCAGCTGTGCAGCACAGCCAAGGCGATATGTCTGTGAACAATGTCGTTCACCGACATATCGCCTGTACACACTGGTCGACGCACAAAAGATATATTGGCCAGTGTGTACCCCCATAAGTCTCCATTACAATTGCCTCACTGGTAGAGATCACTATCATCCATATCATGAGATCAGAGAGCTAGTTGGAAGGTTTCATACTGTGATCTCATCTAGGAAATGTTACTCTTGCTGGTTACTTGAAAACGGAAGAGAGTGCCCATGAAATGTACAATGATACTACACACACTGATCACAAACTGACAATACTTTCTGCAGCTCACAGCATTACCATAAAGCAGAGGAATGTAATACACAAATCTCCCGGTTTGCAACAATGGGCAAAGACAAAAGTAATATGACCCCATGCTAATACATTTCAGTCTGACATTGGTGACATTACACAACCAATCCTGCAGGTCATTCTTGTTTACATGCTGATGTCACACAACATTTCATTAGTTTCAATTCAGAGTAAGTAAACACAGTCTTTTTCAATCTCAATTAACTGGCAGGAGATTTATTTAAATAGCTGACATGAACTATTTGAGGAATTAATGATTACTGATTTATGAATATTGAGTAGCATTTCAATAATCTAGCTGGAATAATCACTTTCATCTCTAGCCAGATTCCAGAAGCATTATACTCTTCAGCAATCACTCAAAGGATGTTTAAATGATTCTGATTTATAACCTTAACCTACAGGGCCCAGTACATTTGCGCTATCAGTGTGTAAATTGTACAAATGCAATTCTCCTCACCTCTAGAGAACCAATTTAAGTCAACATTATGCATGAGCTGAGTACGCCGGAATTCTCAGCTCTCTTATTTAACTCATTACATTTGCACTGAATATCTTGCAATTAAAATTTCACACATATCTCTTCTTATGATTGACATTTGGCCTTGGTAAAAATTAGTTTAAATTGGTTTCTTTGAACACATAAAAGAACAGAGATAGATTAAGCAATGTGTTTCTCGTTAGATAATGCGTATTAGTTCTTTGAACCTGATTACTTTCTAATAGATATCCTAAAACAGGATTTGCAAACCATTTAGTTTTAATATCTTATAAGTATTTTAAGCAATAAGAAGCAGAGTTAAGCTTAAATGTACCTCATGCTTTTTGCCAAATTATTCTGAATGTAGTTTCACAGACTATGAGCCTGTTGCAGAGGTGGGAGTACATGGGGCATGTGTTACCCCAATTCTGCATGCATAGACATAATGGTCATATTTGCTTATATGCATGCTGCGGTGCGATCACCCCTATGTGTTTGCCTGGCAGGGCCGTAACTAAGGTAGTGCAGCCTATGCCATGGCACAGGGCACCGCAGGAGAAGGGGCGCTGTTCAGGCCTGTCAATTTTCTGTTTATTATCATTCTCACTTGTAGCTTCCTCTTATTTCATCCCCAGCATCTCCTGGCCTCTCCTATCTCTTCCCTGGCCCTTCCCCATGAAGCATGGCCCTTTTTTGGGTGCGTTATGTCCCTATTTGAAAAATGGGAGAGCGCCAATGCTCTTTCTGCCACAGGGCACCAAAAAGTCTAGTTACGGCTCTGATGCCTATTTTGCTACTACTCAATCACTGTATTAGTGGACAGACTTATTATAAATAATAATTAGAAAAGTTCATTAATAGACCATAGGAAGACGTTGTCACAGAGTCCACCGAAAACCACGTCATGATTACCATACTTCTCAGAAACGTCTCCTATGACCTCTGATAGCCCACTATAAGAAGCCCAAGAAAAACAACCTCATGACTTTCATGCACCTTACTCATGATGCCCCCTACCCTTCAAAGCTTGTTCCAAAGGGCTCTTTCTAAAGGCAACAAATGTGTTATACGTAAAGCACTGACATATTTTTTGGCTCCAATGTGGTTTCCCCCTCCAGTTATACTTCTATGGTTAAGTGAATTTCTACATGTAACAGAAATCTTTAAAAACACTAAAATATGCACTACATATTTTATCCTCAGCATCTCCTGGCCTCCCCTATCTCTTCCCTGGCCCTTCCCCATGAAGCATGGCCCTTTTTTGGGTGCGTTATGTCCCTATTTGAAAAATGGGGGAGCGCCAATCCTCTTTCTGCCACAGGGCACCAAAACGTCTAGTTACGTCTCTGATGCCTGTTTTGCTACTACTCATCATCAAAGCGCACTTATGCCTACTCTATTCTAAGTGCAAAAGAAGCACCTGAAAACAGGCATATTTATGTGTATGTCCAAGTCTGAAAAACCCACAGTTGTGTGTACATTCCCCCAGTGTGCTTTGCCTATGTGACAACGCCAGCAAAACCTAGAGTATTTAGACCTCCTCAGCAGAAAGTGTAGGGGCTGCTGAAATGTGTACTACTCCACATTGCAGCATTGGCGTGCACTCAGTTCTGGAGCAAGCACAGATTAAAAAAAAAAAGCAAGATGTGCTCTGCAGAGAGGCTTTCGGTCTACCTGCATTGGCATATCTAAATAATAGATACAAAATAATTACAATTCAATAAAACATTGAAACATTATAATGACAAACCCAAACACAATGTGATTAACCTAGATAATATAAATATAAGTTGCTATCACTGAAGAAATGAGACAACCGCTGTCATGTTTAATCCGCATGTATCTTGACTATTATTCATACTTACTAATAATGCATATATCTGTAGCTAACACTATAACCAGTTTCCAAACTCTATGTTTAATTTCTATTTTAGGGCAATTGCCAGGTGTATTATAATAAATATATTTTGCAATGCACAATCCTCTAAACTGGAGCTCTCAACTTCTTCCTTTTGTGCGAATTTTAGGATACTTCAAGGAGACGCACACTTAGATTTTCTAAATGTGCATGCTCCAGAGGAAAGCTAGATGATTTTTGAAGATTGTTTTCTATGTTATGATACAAAAATATATATATTTATAAGTAGCTCAGAAACAACAAGTATATGCTTATTTCCAACAGAACTTGTATAAAAGATATTCAGTACAAAATAAACTAATAATAGTTTGCAGATAATGTTATAATCAGTTGGAGATATCAAACATAAAAAAACAAATATGTGGAAGCTTCTTATATTGGCAAGATAATTAATAAAGTTGAATTAATTTAAAATTCTTTAAATACATCATTGGGTAGCTGGGAGGCATTTTACTTTGTTATGACCTCAAGTAGTGGCCAATGTTAAAATGACTTTGTCTGTGCGACATCATGAGACACAGCTTTGATGTATCATTTTACAACAAAAATTAAATTTAGCTAAGTGTGATTTCCATAACACTTATAGTAGCAAGTGGTTCCTTTCATACAACGATTTTTACAAAGGATCTCTTTGAAGATCTGAACTGGTATGAACATTGCATATATTGAATAATAATAAACTAATGGGGGGTATCCACTTAGCGATATACAAACGAGAGCACGATTGCGACATTGCAATCGTGCTGTCGTTTGTATAGCTAAGTGGATACCCCCCATTAGAGACAGGCTTCTGACGCATTTGCAGTGTAGGTCTGTAATACAGTGTTAATTGGAATGGGAATAAATGTTGTGCATTGGTTCTCTTTAATTACATGGTGTAAGCTATGCATATTCATGTATATTGTATGCCAACCATAACTTATTGGTTGCTGTGTTATAAAGTATACCAGTGCTGTTAGCTTTCAAATAATAAGTATATGTTCTATATAAGATCAACCATGAATGAACCAGTCATGAGCTTAGATTACTAATAACGTAAGTATTCCGATTTTACCTTAGAAGATAAAACTCTGTAATACTGCACTGCACCTTGAAGCCATCTCATAAGACTCCCTGCTGCCATGTTACTAGCTGCCTTCTTTTCCATGTTTTCAGGTGTAAATTGGACTTTCCTTATGTTTGTTTCCAGAAGTTCCAGCGTGGACTGTGGCAACTAAAGTTTACAAATTACAAACTGTTACACATTCTCCCTTGCAAGGTGCAAACATCATATTTCTCATTCATTATACAAGTCACAAATACCGTATCTCACCTGTGCAAGGTGGAAAGTCATCAGCTCATTCAGGAAACGATCAATATTGGCCATCTGCCTCTTAGCTCCCTTTGCCCACGTCAGATCAGTATTAGGAGACTTTAGAATTATAATGACAGAAGCCATCAGCTCTTCTACGTCTACGTCAGGTTTTTGCATAGCACGCAGTTCTCCTGTAATGATAATAAAAACATGTTTCATGCATTTGAAAGAATTGTCTACTGCTACTGATTTCTCTATGCAAAGTTTAATTTCATTTCTGACTCTGGAGCATTCAAGATTTTTACATACTGTAGATCCCTGTTGAAGTCTATGGTCACTCCCTGTTGGCTTTGTATTCTAGCCAACAAGGTGACAGTCACCATACTTAATATATACTAAAGTGTTTATGTACGTATATATATATATATATATATATATTACAGATGTGCAGGTTCGGTTTTACTCGCTCTTTTCGCCAAAATTATTGCAAGTTCGGATTAATTCGGATTTATTTTATTGGCTATCCAAAACACGTTATAGCTGATAGCCAATAAGATGCCGTTTTGAGATCCGAACATATCCGAGTTACACCGAACCCGCACAAAATCTCTAATATACAGAAGAAATCAGTGTCAAGCGTCTGAAGCCTGGTCATGATGGCTTGCTGAACTTCACTGTCAGTTGCAAATCCCCTTCCACCCAGGTTATTCTTCTATGGTCCAAAGAGATGGAAATCACTTGGTGCCAGGTCAGGGTTATAGGGAGGATGGTCCCAAAGGTAGTGCCGTATTTGGCACAAATTGTCATCTGTGGTGGACGTGCTTGGACGGACTGATTGCTAAGTATCTTGAATGTCTGTCCTGACGTTATCAAAGGCAGTGCACTAAACCCAAACATGTTTCTGTGACATCGTTTTATCACCTTACACCTCGATAAATTGTCGATGAATTTCAGCTACTGATGTGCGTGTATGTGTAATATATATATATATATATATATATATAATGTAAAGAAGATGTTCATAAATATGATTGCAAAACATCAGTGATCAAGTGGGCCAATTAAATGTTACTCACCTAAAGCTGTTATATCCATGTTTTGCACTAATTGTTTAATATTTTCTATTAGTGCAGAACATTTGTACTCTGCTTTCTCTAGTGCAACTTGATATTCCGGAAGAAGTGATCTAAACTTCTTGATCTTCTGTAACTGCTGGTAGACAGCATGGATCTTCTGTTCCACCACTGCCTTGTCCTGAGCAATCTGTTGTAATATTTTCAATGTACCCTCTTTGTGTTGTTCAAGCACAATATTTTCATGCATAAGATCATCTGTCAGTTCTTCATGTGATGTAATCTTTTTTTCAATGCAACCATGAGCTTCTTTTGCCAGATTGTGTTCAGCTATAATTTTAGCATATTGTTCTTTCATTAGAGCTATGAAACACTGAACAAAATAATTAAAGGTTGCATTGGTGATATTGCCATATTTTCCTTTGGTTGACTTGGCATGCTTGATGAGAGAGAGGTGCATGGATGATAGGAGATGGCACACATTTTCAATCTCCTGCTTGGTCAACATGTCTAAATCTTGAAAATGATAGCTAGCATGTTCTATTAGGTTTTCACTAGAAGACAAATCAAAGTGTTAATGCATATAGTGCAGACTGCAAAAGAAAATACTCCATTGGAACAGTATTCTCTAATCAACTATTATACTGTACCTAGGAAATGTGACTAAAAAGAAAGCAGTAAAGTTTATTCCAGCAGTAAAGAGTAATGACAGGCCCAGGTGTAGGGGGAGGCGGGGCCAAATCCTGGAGGTGTGGTCATGCCCGCCCCAGAGAAATAAAAATATGTGCCATTAATAATCCCCTATTGATGTTAACATGACATGTTTGGCACTTTGCTAGAAAGCAAAGAAACTTAAATTGCCATCATTCTCTTTTTCTTCCATTACTATTAAATCCTGAATTTCAAAATGGGGAGGCCTCCATACCTTTCTCGTTATGGCCAGATAAGGGTATCTCCTATGTTCAGGCATTGGTCGACACTGAGAACTGTCGACCCTATCGAGTGGCGGAATTACTGGAAAAATAAAGTTTGCCTCAATTCCATTCTCTGGCGCTATATCAGGCACAACAGGTTCTTGATGGGATTGTCTGATACGAGTGTTTGTGCTAAATGTGGGGCCACTGAGGCAAACTTTGTACATTGTATGTGGGAATGCCCCCTTATACGTGGATTCTGGTCATCAGTTAATAGATTTGCATCTAGATGTTTGGTTAGTTTTCTCCCATTATCAGCAGAATGGGCGATTTTGGGTATTTTACCACCATTAGTTTCGAGTAGGAGAGATAGTAAAAAACTACTATTGATTATCTCTGCGGTAGCTCGTAAATGCATATTGCAGATGTGGACCCATGCAGATCCCCCATCAGTTCCTTTATTTTGGGCCAATTATTTTTTGCTTTTGAGATGGATTGGCTAGAGACCACACTATATAAGGAGACTAAGACAGCTGCTTTTTTCCAACTGTGGGAAGGTTTTATAGACTCCTTTTCGTTGGACCTATGACGCCAAATCCATTTATGTTTCAGAAATACTTCTTGGTATGAAAACAGATGTTTACAGGACGATCCGCCTATCTTTTTACCTGTTACAGGTTAGAATTTAACTTGTTCCCATATGAATCTTTTTTCTATTGTTTATTTTTGCTGGATAATTTGGGGGGGGGTGTCTGCCATGTCTCGATTATCTCGATTAATATATGTTATATTTTGATTTTGTTTTGTGGAGGAAACATTATTATGTAATTATATTATACTATTGATATAGAATTGCCTTTAATGGGCCTATATTTTATTTTCTTTGTCCACTATTGTTTTTGTTGATTAAATGACTGTATTATTGCTCTGATGAATAAAAGAAATAAAAAAAAAATATATGTGCCCAGGAGGGGGAGCATTCTTCCCTGGACAGCTGGAATGGGGCCCCTTAAATAAGCCCGGGCTCGGGAAATTAGTACCCACCTTCCCTTTCGACACCCCTGACCAGGGCCGGACTGGCCATCGGGCCCTTCTGGCAAATGCCAGAAGGGCCGATGGGCCGATGTGGCTGCCGCTGATCGCAGGCTTACCCGGCTGGCACTGCAGTGTTCAGCGTTTACCTTTTCCGCGGCTGCATCAGTGCGTAATGATGTCATGATGCGGCCGCGTCATGACGTAATTACGCGCCTGTCGGACATGCAGCTGGAGGCTCCTGCGCTGCCCGGTGTTAAGTGTGGCTGCGTCATAACGCACCTGCGTCAACACGTCATGACGCGGCCAAGTTCTATGCGCGGTGGACTCAGCCATTAGCTCCTGTGAGCTGAATGCAGGCTGGCCCACTCTGCTGCACCGACCCCAGCCTGCTCGATTTCAGGACCAGTGTACCCCCCCTTCTCCCACTGCTGACTCCCTCCCTGGTGCAGAGATCCGACGGACCAAGTCCCTACTACTGCAGGACACACTCTGCCAGGTCCTTCAGCTGCTCTGCACTTCTCCAGCATTTTGCCAGGGATTCCAGAATGACAGGTCTGCGAGCCAATTAGAGCTTGCGGAGCTGTCAGCCTGGGAGCCCTAGCAGAGCGCAGGAGGAGAAGTGCAGCGCAGCAGCTGCTTACCTCGGAGCGGCTTGTTGGCCTTCCCCTGGATTTCTAGTTGTAGACTGAGCCAAAATGTATCCTCCCCTCACTATCCAAGCGGCTCACTGGCTCCTCCACTCCCCCCTGTTGCCACCAGGATCGAGACCAGCATCTATCACCCGGCTGCTGCCTCCTGCTCTCCAGTCCCTCGGGGGCTCCTGCTGTTTCAGGGCAGAGGAGCCGGGGTCCTGCTATCGATACTACCTGTCTCTTGCATATTTTCTGCTTCCCTGCCTACTACCTACATACCTATCTACCTGTCTCCTCTCTACTTTCCTACCACCTGCCATCTACTTACCAGCTGCCCACCTTCCTACATACCTATCTACCTACTCTCTACTTACCTAACTACCTCCTGCCTACATACTACCTACCTGCTATCTACTTACCAACTGTCCACCTTCCTACTACCTACATACTTATCTACCTGCCTACTCTCTACTTACCTACCTCCTGCCTACATACTACCTATGTGCCATCTACGTAACTACCTACTGTGTACTTACCAACTGCCCACCTAATTACTACCTACCTTACTACTTATCTACAGTCTACTATATACATACTTACCTACCACTTGCTTACATACTACCTACCTGCTATAAACCTAACTACCTATTGTCTTCCATACTACTTACTTTCCTACTACCTACCTTATTATTTAACTGTCTACTCTCTACTTACCTACATCCTGCCTATATACTACCAACCTGCTATTAACCTTACTATCAATTGTCTACTTACCTACCGCCCACCTTCTGACTGCCTACCTTACTACTTACCGAGCTACCGCTCACTTACCTACTATTGACTATACAGGGAGACTGGATTGCTGCGCATGTAGCGGTCTGTGAGCTAGCGGACAGTGCTAGATTCAAAATAACTGTGCCGCTGTTTCTCCATGGATGCCTGCTGGGCCTGGCACCAAATCCACACCTGCTGCTGCTGACACATGTGAGGGAGGTCTGCGGCCACTGCTTGATATGGAGATGAGAGGATGCTAGTAGGACATGGGGTAGTAAGAGGCTACGTGTAAGGGGGGCTTTACTGTGTGGCATAATGCGTAAGAGGCACTAATTCTGCGTGGCATAATTTGTAGAGGACATTACTGTGTGGCATCACTTGTAAAGGGCGTCACTGTGTGGCATAATGTGTTATAAGGAGCATTACTGTGGCATAATGTATAAGGGGCACAACTACTGCATGTCATAATGTGCTATAAGGGGCACTACTATTGTGTGGCATAATGTGCATTAGGGGTACTATGGTGTGGTACAGTACACTGAAGAAAAGGGGGCTCATCTTAAGGACACACCCCTTCGGAGTTACCACGTCCCCTTTTCCGGCGCATAAGTACAACCTTATATATTCCATACCCCCACTTCAAAATTATCACTTCGACCACTGTGTATATATAAAACAACAGAGGTCCGGCACTCCCTTAATTTATGCAATACTTGCCCAGTGCCCGAGTAAGCAATTCATGTAGAATAGAAAGACAAACGGCACTCCTGGTACAGACGACGACTGATAGACAGCGTGTAGAGTCTCTACACGCTGTCTATCAGTTGTCTGTACCAGGAGTGCCGTTTGTCTTTCTATTCTATATATATATATATATATATATATATATATAATATATAAGGGCAGCAGGCAGAAATTTTGCCTGGGGTGCCTAGAAGCCTTGCACCGGCCCTGCCTCTATTCCTTTTAGTATGTTGCTATTTCAAACCTGCAGATCCATGTAGTATTAATATTAATTGTATACAATATATTGTTTATGATAGGGTGGCTACAATAAGTGCTAACATATTGTATTGGTGTGATAATTAATTGGTATATCTGTATAAAAACAAGGGATGTGAAAAAATATATATAATTATATATTTCTATAATGTAATATGCCCATAAAAATAAATAATAAAGGGTTACAAAAGAGAAGAAATCTAGTTCTCATATATTGATGAGACCTAAAAAGAAAAATTCATTAGTAAATGTTTAAAAGCTCCTAGAGTCCAGATGGAGGTAATCATGTACAATTCTCTGAAGGTGATTGTGACTATAGGATCCGGCCTCCCAAGTTTATTTATAATATTTCTATTTTATAATATTTGTAATGTGCAAATATTCATGTTTGTGTATGTGAATAAGGGACACTAGTGCGTGACATAATGTGAAAAAGGGACACTGACGTAATGTAAAAAAGGGACACTACTGTCTGACGAAAGGTGAGAAAGGGTACTACTGTGTGATGTAACATGAATAAGTGACAGTGCAGTGTAGTATGATGAAGGGATACTACCATGTGATGTAATGTGACTATGGGGCACTACTGTGTGACGTAATGTGAAAAAGACACTACTGTGTGGCGTAACGTGAAAAAATAGGTGGCTACGCCCCTTCCGAGTGAGACCACACCTGAATTTTGTTTGTGCGTGCCTTTGGCACGCGCTCTCCCTGCTTCACCTATGGATGGTGGCACACATGCTCTTTTGTCAAAATGTGTAGTTACACACTAATACACCTGCTAAACTAGGGCTTGGGAAAATGCCTTCCCTTTTCTTTGTGTATGACCTACACCAGTGAAGTGCCAGCTTTACCTACAGATATCTGTCCAATCTGTCTGGTGGGAAAAATAATCTGGTCCATTTTCCAGCATCTGGGAGCAAATTTCTATTGTTATTTGCTCGCCATACATTCCCAGATTTTCTGTCCCACCACACGAATTGGACAGATATATCTATAGGTGTGTACACAGCTTAACAGAACCAACACAATGCCAAATGTTTGACTCCCCTGCAGGATGTGGTCTGTTGTATGCATTTTAATAGAGAATGATATGTACTTGTCTGTTGTTCTAATATTAATTATATATGTAAGAGCATAGACTAAGAAGCGGGAGGGGTCAGGAATAGTAAGGGGAGGAGTCTATGCCAGGAGCCAGGTGCTCACTCAAGGTGGGCCTGTGTGCTCCTTAAATGCCAGGGCCTATTTTTAGTCCCAGTCCGGCCCTGCCCCTGACCATAAGCATCAATGGGCCTGATTCAGAGCCGTTCGCTATTTGCGCTCGCTCGTTCAAAAACAAGGGGTGGCTATTCAAATGATCAGTTCGCAAATTGCAGTCTGTTCACACCTCTAAGTTTGAATGAGCGAGCAAAACATACGCTTGTTTATTTGTTAAAAACGCCCCCTGGCCGCACGCACCATACGTCATGTCCGCTATTTATTAGATTAATCGAGTACATCGACCAGCGTATGAACTGCTCGCTATTCTTGTGGTTGGTTTTTGCTACCACAAACTTGCGAGCAGTTCTGGCTAGAAAATAAGCCACTGACGTGGTCAATGACGCTGCTGTATTAATTATGCACACCCATAATACGCCCGTTTTGACCTTTAAGCACGCCTGCGTTCGGATCTCCACTCCCCATTTTCAAGCACCTTCCCCTGTTACCACCCACATACGCCTCATTCTGTCACTCAAAATAGCAGGCATTCGCTATATTGCGAGCACATGAATTTCGGCCGCACTGACTGGTTCGCGCATGCGTATAACGATCCGTACGCATGCGCAGATGTGCGAACATCGCTCGGAACGAGCGTACTGCCGCTAGTGAGTGGCTCTGAATGAGGGCCAATATCACTGTAGTTTAACAACCACTAATTTAAGGCTATACTTCACTATATTATAACATTATTCAGTACACCTTAAAGCATAAAGGTACAAAGCAAGGCAGAATATTTTACCATAACTTAAAGAGACAAGAAGGAGAAGTGAAGGGACAGATTAATGAGCAAATCCGCACCGGCATTATGTAATAGTCTGCAAAATGCAGTCATGGGTGCGATTCCGGCAGGACAGGCAAGATAACCAACATTTTTAAAGTTTCAATAATGAGCAATACTAGCCTGATTTTACCTATTATTATTCACACTTTATAAATACGGGTTCGCTTCTGTGTCTGCATCTCACAGGCCCTGGGTGTTTAATAGACGTGAATAGTAGCACCTAGCACTTTACCTTTTAGAACACACTGAGAAAGAGAGGGGATGCTGTCTTGAGTAAAGGTATATGGGATAAAATGTATTACTCGTCATATGGAGTGCGGACTACTGGGTATATTGGCTTAGTGTAGCACCTTTCTGTGCGGCATGCACTGTGCAAAAACGCATCTTTTTTATGGAAAAATAATGCATACAGCCAATTGTACATGAGCCTTGCTGAGAGAAACAAATATCATCATTTACTAAAAGGAAGTGGACTAGACAGACTTCTTACTGTAATTGTGGGTATGTATATTTTTTGCTTCACCATTTTTACTAACTTGAAATTATGACATTATTTCAATGGATTATAAAAATAGTAATTCACTCACTATGGGCCTGATTATGAATTGCACACAATGTCAATGTTCATGTTGAGCAATGTTTTGCAACTGCACATGCGCAAAATTTCTGACAACCCTTACGGCGCATGCGTTGTGATGTGTGGTCAGGTGAGGCAGAGCCATTCCTGCCATACTAAGGTATACTCCAGAGTTTTGACTATAAAATGTATAATAAGAATTACATTTAAATAAAATATTATAACTATCTTCTGTGTATTATTTTAATCAATTTTACAGTCAAACCTCTGGAGCAAAAGGTGTATGGCAGGTGAGGCACTGCCTCCCCTGTCTACCTTTTCCACCCATCCCTGATCAAAACACACCAAATTTCCAGCACTATATACTGCTGCTACATAATGCCCACATGAACTCTCCGGTTCATATATGTATGTGTAAATCTGGCTCTGATACTAGCCAGTGCCTCCCCAGCCATTTACCTCACCGCACGTCACTGCATTACAGAGTGTACGCTCAAAGATGCTGTTGCGATCGGGTCCGATGGTATCTGAGATGTTGTGGAAACGTGATGGGTGTTTCTGGTCGGTGACTGGGAGGTGGCTAGTAGTGCACGCAAAAATGGTCCGTTCAGTTATGGGGGTGTTGTGGGCGGCTGGGTTCCCAGATGCACAGCTGCAGGCATAGGAGGCATGGTTAGACGGAGATACTGCACCTGCCATAGGACTAGTGCAAGTTTTGATGGTGAGACCGATGTTGGCGTATAAGGGTGCACCAGTTGCTATACAGTGCGCACGGGCACTAAAAGTGGGGATCTCAGTCCTTGCACATTCGGATGCACAGATGTACACCAGGGAAGAAGCTTGTAGCGGCAATTGCATAAACTTGCAGATGGATGACCACCAATGCTGCGTGCGAGTCAGAATCAGGCCCTATACCCCCCAGGCTGGGTACACAGTAGACGATGTGTACCCAGCCCAACATCTGCAGCGACAGGATTCGGCATGTCGCTGTAGCCGACAGCATGGCCCTTGCTAACGCCATTCCCCGTTAGTCCTGCATACAGGGCCGACAGAGGTCAGTACTGACGAACCGTGGTGCGCATTGTCAGCGACATAGCGAATCCACATTAGAGGATGTGCCCAATATGTCAGGCCAATCCACCGGATTGGACGACATATCGTCTAGTGTGTACACAGCATAATTGTCAGTCTTCTGCTATTCCCTTTCTCCTTTCAAGATGTATGTAAATAAACCCCACTTATTTCAAGTAGCTGTATGGCTCCTAAACCATTTACAGTACTCTTTGTGCATGTGTTTGTGAACACAAAAAATAATTATGGGATGTAGTCAGGAAGCCGACAGTCTAAATGCCGACTGCCGGCTTCCCGACTGTCTAATCCCGGCAAGGTACTAATGACAGGCGTCAAAATCCCGACGCCTGTCATTAGACCTATGCCGGGAGCCCAACGCCCAGCATAATGAACGAAGGTAAGCCGGGCACCGGGCGCGGACAGCCGTGGGGGGGGAGGGTTAGGTTTTAGGGCTCCCGGGGGGAGTTAGGGTTAGGCACCCCCCCTGGGAGGGATGGGTTTAGGCTAGGGGAAGGGGGGTTAGGGTTAGGCACCCCCGGGGAGAGGTTAGGGTTAGGCACTACCCCCGGGAGACTTAGGTTTAGGCTTTAGAGGGGTTAGGTTTAGGCACTTAGAGGGAGGTTAGGGTTAGGCACTTGGGGGGGAGGTTAGGGTTAGGCACCCCTAAAGGAGGGTTAGAGTTAGGGTAGGGAATTAGGTTAGCGATACTTAACTAATTAGCAGTCGGGATCTTCACCTCTGCCAGTGGTAATACCTACTACACCCATAATTATTTATTATAACTAATAAATATCTATCTTTGCAGAGAGACAAATGTTGAGAGGCACATACTTAATCCTATATGCAGTTTTTCCATAGCTTTTGTAATCAGCGTTCCTCATCAGAAAGGTATCAGAACAGATTAATTTTACTCACAAACAAGAGATAAATATAGCAAAACTATTCACAATATTAAATAATCTTTAGACCTTCTTTTGCTGAAAGATCTTCTTAGCATCTTTGTGAGGCCAGTCAATCATGTGACCTGAATGACTATTTTATGTATTAATTATGGAGAAGATTGGCAGGTAACCACGGTAACGCAGCTGCAGGCTCGGCCATGAATTTAATGTCTGCTTTCCCTATGGATTGAGTGTGATCATTGAGTTTTGGAATAGAGCCCTTATTGACAATGTTGTGTGTGTATTTTTTTAATTAATTAATTCCAGTTATTAAATGTAAAATAAAACCTTATGTCTGAACACTTCTCTGTGTTCAGATAAAAAAAAAAGATCTGCAGGGAGCTAAAATAACTTTCTGTTTGTTAATTTGTTTAGTCATTACAGCAGCTGGTGATTTCATCCTGTATGACATTTTTCTTGCTATATTAGTGACTTTCAAGCAAATCCATTTCTGTGTAACAGCTTTTGCTGTCAGTCTTGACAGACAATAGATTATTAATAATGTGAAATAAGAAATGTACACCTGTGACAGGAAAAGGTGCATAAAGAACTGTGAGATAAGTATTTATTTGAGACATGTTTTGACATGAGTGCATTTCACAGTGGTTGAGACACTTTTTTTTATCAAATTCGCCCCTCTATGAATCAGCTGAAGGGCCATGACTGCAACAAAGAGCTCTGGGCTCAGAGCCAGATTAATAACAGGGCAGCCGGGGCAGTCGCCCAGGGGCCCACAGACACATCTACATTATTAGCGTGGGGGGAACTGTGACATACAGTCCGGTCCATAAATATTGGGACATTGACAGAATTTTCATATTTTGGCCTCTATTCACCACCACAATGGCTTTGAAATGAAACAAACAAGATGTGATTTAACTGCAGACTTTCAGATTTAATTTGAGGGTAATTACATCCAAATCAGGTGAACGGTGTAGGAATTACAACGGTTTCTATATGTGCCTCCCACTTTTTAAGGGGCCAAAAGTAATGGGACAAACTAAACAATCCTAAAGCTAACTTTCACTTTTTAATACTTTGTTGCAAATCCTTTGCACGCAATTACAGCCTGAAGTCTGGAACGCATAGACATCACCAGACGCTGGGTTTCATCCCTGGTGATGCTCTGCCAGGCCTCTACTGCAAATGTCGTCAGTTCCTGCTTGTTCTTGGGGCATTTTCCCTTCAGTTTTGTCTTCATCAAGTGAAATGCATGCTCAATCGGATTCAGGTCAGGGGATTGACTTGGCCATTGCATAACATTCCACTTTTTAGCCCTAAAAAACTCTTTGGTTGCTTTTGCAGTATGCTTCGGGTCATTGTCCATCTGCACTGTGAAGCGCCGTCCAATGAGCTCTGAAGCATTTGACTGAATATGAGCATATAATATTGCCCAAAACACTTCAGAATTCATTCTGCTGCTTTTCTCAGCAGTCACATCATCAATAAATACAAGGGAACCAGTTCCATTGGCAGCCATACATGCCCACGCCATGACACTACCACCACCATGCTTCACTGATGAGGTGGTATGTTTTGGATCATGAGCAGTTCCTTTCCTTCTCCGTACTCTTCTCTTCCCATCACTCTGGTACAAGTTGATATTTGTCTCATCTGTCCATAGGATGTTGTTCCAGAACTGTAATGGCTTTTTTAGATGTTGTTTGGCTAACTCTAATCTGGTCTTCCTGTTTTTGTGGCTCACCAATGGTTTGCATCTTGTGGTGAACCCTCTATATTCACTCTTGTGAAGTTTTCTCTTGATTATTGACTTTGACACATATACATCTACCTCCTGGAGAGTGCTCTTGATTTGGCCAACTGTTGTGAAGGAGTTTTTCTTCACCAGGGAAATAATTCTTCTGTCATCCACCACAGTTGTTTTCCGTGGTCTTCCGGGTCTTTTGGTGTTGCTGAGCTCTCCGGTGCATTCTTTCTTTTTAAGAATGTTCCAAACAGTTGATTTGGCCACACCTAATGTTTTTGCTATCTCTCTGATGGGTTTGTTTTTATTTTTCAGCCTAATGATGGCTTGCTTCACTGATAGTGACAGCTCTTTGGATCTCATATTGAGAGTCAACATCAACTGATTCCAAATGCAAATGTCACACCTAGAATCAACTCCAGACCTATTACCTGCTTAATTGATAATGAAATAATGAGGGAATAGCACACACCTGTCCATGAAATAGCTTTCGAGTTGATAGTCCCATTACTTTTGGCCCCTTAAAAAGTAGGAGGCACATATAGAAACTGCTGTAATTCCTACACCATTCACCCGATCTGGATGTAATTACCCTCAAATTAAATCTGAAAGTCTGCAGTTAAAGCACATCTTGTTTGTTTCATTTCAAAACAATTGTGGTGGTGAATAGAGGCCAAAATCTGAAAATTCTGTCAATGTCCCAATATTTATGCACCTGACTGTATGTGAACTTTTGCCCCTTATGCAGGTGCTTGCACTTGGCCATAAGGATAAAGAAAAACAGTTAGAAACAAAAGCACATAGACACTATCATGTTTCTGTCATTGTTTAAAGACCTGAATGAAAAATCTGCCAGGCCAGGAATCAAGTCCCCAAAATGTTTGCTAATTGGTAATTGGTTGCAGGCTTTTGTGACAATGGGCGGTAATATCAGAGAGAAAAATTTACAAGATGTTGCTTCCTCATTTAAGTATGTCCATACCATTTTGAAAACATATAGAAATTATGGGAGACTGTTGTGGTGGTATTACGATAAGGCATTAGGGAGATATGTGGTGCACCCAGCAATACCATGTGGTTTGAAAAATATGAATTTGAGACAGTAACAGCAATCCTTTCCCTTTCATGGTTCTTCATTTTTCAAGCACTAGGAAAGCAGCCATGGGACAGAGGGCCTGATTCAGAGGCGCTCGCTATTATTTAAAAAAAAATCCGCCTCCATGCCGCTCGCATAGCTGTGGGTGACCACCCACAGCTTTTGAGAGCGGCCTGGCGATGGTCACGATTATCGCGACCATCGGGCTTGTGACGAGACCCTTGTGGCAGGGTCTCGGCTCCCGCAAGCCCAAGTGAACTTCCTGCTCTAGTAGAGCAGGAAGTTCACTACTGACATCACGAATTATGTCAGTAGGGCCGCCCACAAACAGCAGGCGTTCCTTCGGGAACGTCTACGTTTGTCCAGCCACCCCCCTCCCCGACTACAAAACGGGGCGAGCTGCCGATCAACATTGACAGCCGCCCCGTTTTGTAGCGAGCCCCGAAGTGAGTGAAGTTCTCACTCTCTCCGGGGCTCACGCACGCCGTGCATGTGCACTGGCCGACCATCGACCAGCTTGCGAGCGCTATGCGCTCACGAGTGGGTCTGAATCAGGCCCTCAGTGTCTACTGGGCCTTTAATAATTATCAGTGTAAGAGAGGTGCAGGATGTCACTACAGGTAAGCAGGGTCGCCGAGAATGGCCATGAGCTGGGTACTTTGAAAAGCGTGGCCAAATCCAGGGAGATGTAACCATTAGCAGTGCTACAAAAGGGGACAATGTCCCCCTTACCAGCTGACCTGCCCCCCCCTGTGGGGGCCAATGATGGAGTTGATTTTTTTCTAAGGTGTCTTATCTTTTTCCCTGATGAGGCCAATGTGTATGTTTTTTTTTCTGTGGGGGCCAATGTGTGAGTATTTTTCCTGTGTGCACCAATGTGTTTTGTTTAGTTAAGTTTTTTTCCAGTGGAGGATAATGTGTGTTTTATTCCCATGGGGACAATATTTGTGTTTTTTTATTTTTTCCGTGGAGTACATGGCGTGTGTGTTTTTTAATAACACAAGTATTAATTATAGATATAGTTGGATTGGGAGGGGGTGCTCCAAATTTTCTCGCACATGGTGCTAGTAGACCTGGGGCCAGCCCTGCCACTAGTTAGAGGGCAGGTCAAGGGTTTATAGGAAAAGTGTCCTGAAACAGTGCAGGTGGAAATAATGGAGCCTTGGCTATGGCTAGGTGCCATCAGCACCAGAACAATGGATATGGAGAGAGATTCGCCATTCTATGCTACAGCTATATACTGATGTAGCAGACAGTGTGAGGTTCAGAATTTATTTAGCAGAAAAATAGTTTTCAAAACGTCTGCATGATTGGGTAATGGTTAAAATAGATGATGAACTACAATGGATGTCACGACCACTATGCTGTGAGATTATTTAATCGCAAAAAGTTGTTGGCGCTGATCCTTTCCTCTCAGCCAGGTTGAGTTTATTATTGCATTGTGAAATTTGTACATCAATCCATTGGATATAGTGTTATGAGGCTGCCTAACTTAAAGACTGAAACAAGTAAAGTGGCTAGTTGATGGGCACCGTGATTCTAGGAATGTGGATTATCATGTCCAGTATACATGACCTGGTGGGCAATGCTCGGATGTCCCTCTTATTAAAGGTCAAAATCAGAAATGTTAAATAAAAGCCTGTACCCATTTTCTCTCCACTACTTGGTGTTGTGTCTATTATTGTATGACTGATGGTTGCCTTGATTACGGGTCAGAGGCAGATTGCATCACAGTCTAGGTCATGTCTAGGTTTGCAGCTTGATATTAGTCTTAGATTCATAACGCATGAGCTAAGAGAGTGCCACCATGTTCAGGAGTCTCCCAAAAATGAAGGGAGAGTCGGCACCTAAACCTGAGATGCATAAATCCTTGCAACACCGTACTTGCATTTGTTCTGCGCCATGTGATAACATGCACTGGTCCTATAATATGTATTGCTGGAAGATCTTGGATGTAATTGTGACTGTTGGTTGATGTCCTCTGCAAAATAATAGCTAGGTATATTTACTCTCCTGTGATAAGGTAAACATATTAAGCTTTGATGTTTACTTACTGTGACCATTGTGGGATGTAATATACATTTAGTGCATTAAAAAGTGATGAGAATTGAAGACACCATTTGTAAAATCCGGAACCTATGTCGCTACGAATGAGAAACCATCGAATGTTTTGTTGCACAGTCTGCAAGAATAGATTCCATGCACTCTCTTTAGAATATGTAAGTCCTGAATTAGTGACCTGAAAAAATAGTAAATAAACACATCTTACATTGAGAGAAAACTGGAAATGTGTTATTTTTATTTTATCAATGCATTGCATAGCTGCAGTCAGTGAGAGGTACAACCGGTGATGCCACCCAAGGCACAAAGCTGAGGGTGCGTCACAGCTACCCATTCGTTTTGTTGATGTGCTAGTGGAGAGTTTGCTGCTGTGCTGTCCAAGGTGCAAACATTTCCAAATTAGGATGCTGACTGCACTTAATCAACATATTGAGGCCATTGTATTATTATATGACAGCTACAGAAAATATACATAAAGGAACTGCAAGTAACACTCATAGTTATGCCTATACTTTATTAATAGGGAAGAATATCCATAGGACAGCATTATTGAGCATGCAGCAGAAACATTGGTTGCATAATTATACAGTGTTTGCAACTAAAAGTCATCAGGTTTAACATACCAAATTCATACCTCCCAGCAGTGCCAATTTGAGAGGAATGTCATGTAAACAGAACATTAGTCCTAACTTTTGGGGGTGTTTGGGAGATACTCCGACATGATCAGCCTGCCCACAATGATGTCGGAATGTGCCCAGGGTGCCATGATCACTCTCCCCTTTACCAATTCTGAACTCCAAAATGTTGGGAATTATGTAAATTATATGTCTGCTGATGTAGAGGAGATACATTATAATATTTTTTGCTTTGCACTAGGTACAAATTGATCCCATTAACCATGAGTATGCGTGAGTGGACATTGACATACAATGGCATTAGCACTTACTCCGGGTATATGAATCATTTTACAACCATATCCCACGGTGCCTCTTTTATTTGGAACTGCATGAGGAGGTCTGAGTGAAAATTGGGGAGGTCTGGTTGGCAAGTGGGGAGGTCTGGGTGGCAGCTGGGGAGTTCTGTATGGCAACTGGGGGGAGGGAGGGGGCACTTGTAAGGAAGTCTGAATGACACGGTGGCCATTTTGATTCTGTGAAATGGCCTCTATATCTCACTCCGGGACAGTACATCATGGACTGTTGCAAAGTCCAAAAATACACAGACTTTAGTGAAAATAAACAATTCACGTTAAAGATTTTCACTGGAACAACCTGGAACTATTCTGAGGAAAGGTCAACATGCACATTAACATGGATAATGTACTATTATGTAGAAGTTGCACTTGCGCTGATAACTATATACAGTATTCAGTATATTGTGCATGCAGTTATCACGTGAAAACCCACAGCACTACACTACACTGTTGCTTGGTGAACATTCCCTAAAAGTGAAAACTAAAATGTATTTGTGAGATTAATAACAGGAATTAATACAATTGTGTGCTGAGCATTTTTAGTGCAGATCAGCCAGAAAGACAAAGCTCCCATATGACATATCCCTCTCACCAGCAGTGTAAAATGGAAGCAATCACATCATTGACTGGGAGAAATGGTTACATTACAGTCTGTTCATTAAAGATGAATGAGATAATTTATTTGGCTGATTAACATTTCAGAATTTGAAGAGCTTTCTGCTAAAACTAGGACCTTCTCATAGTGTACTTGTATAAAACTTGTTTCACAGCTTTGCTATATATTTTTAATGCAGAACATGAATTGGAGGTTTTCCCATAATATGCAATATATTTAGGGAAAACAGAAAACTATAATCCATGTCTCATGCCTAGAAATGCTGTATGTTGAGACTCTGTGGCAGACCTAATTAAAGTCCTTTGTCTTATGCTAGAACCACCCATGCAGATTTGATCAGCCAAAGTTATATTTTTTCACCAGAATGGAGACATCTCCTTAGGATGGGTAGGAATCCTTGGTGATCAATGGCTCCATTTGGTCACTGTGTAAGATTAGCAGCTAATTGATTGTATTAATGCAAACTTACTGGAAATGTGTAATTTGGTACTCCAATTATATGACAACATTACCTAGAAATCTTACTATATTACAATAACACAATCCACTTTTACAGCTAGTGAGGGCAGCCACATAAGCCCAGGTCCAGAGCAGCAAGATAGCAGAGGCTTGATGATAGCTTTTGGGTTTTTAACTGTTGAGATGGAGAGAGGGCTGTAAGGCAATTCCAGCAGCCAGTAAATGGCTGAGACTTTAGTGTAATCACTGCACAATCAGAAGAGGAACTCTTACACATGGCAGATACACAAAAGAAAAGAAAAAGTGTTGTCTTATAAGCAGGGCTCAAATAGTAATGAACAATTTTTAAAATTTAACTTTTAATAATCATATAACAGAAAAAGCCAGCAAAATAATTAAAATAATTCCTGTATTATATATATTATTATTATAATCCGTAATTTATATGGCACAACAAGTGTTCCGCAGCGCCTTACAGAGTACATAAAATAATAAGTGAACAAGAAATGAATAACTTACAGTACATTACAGTGCAGGATAAGGACATGGTATATATACATTACTGCAATAGCAATTAAAACACTCACAATAAGCAGCAGGGAGTTAGCAGTCAAGTGTTAGGTGCACTTGTGGGGAGTAAGGAGTAGAAGAAAGTGTAAGGAGAAGCACATGAGGGAAGAGGTCCGTGCTCAAGAGAGCTTACATTCTAAAGGGGAGGGGCAGACAGACAGACGTGACACAGAAGGGGAAGATAGGGAGGAAAGAGCTTGAAGTGGGTTAAGATGAGAGCTGGAAGGCCTTGATGAAGTAGTGGGTCTTGAGAGCCTGTTTGAAGATTTGTAGAGAGGTGGAGAATCTGATAGGGAGAGGGAGAGAGTTCCAAAGGTAGGGAGCAGCAAGGTCAAAATCTTGGAGGCGGGAGTGGGAGAAAATAATCAGTTGGCAAGAGAGGCGGCATGCATTTGTTGAGCGAAGTGGACGGGCAAGAGTGTGAAGGGAGAGAAGATCAGAAAGTGGGAGAAGATATGGTGAGGGCTTTGTAGGTGAGTGTAAGAACATTGAATTGGCATCTGAAGGGGAAGGGGAGCCAGTGTAGAGCTTGAAGGAGAGGGGAAGCAGATGTAGAACGTCTGGAGAGGAAGATGAGCCAAGCAGCAAGCATTGAGGACCGCTTGTAGTAGAGAGAGGTGGGAGACTGGGAGGCCAGTTAGGAGAAGGTTACAGTATTCTAATCTGTAGATGACCAGCGAGTGGATGAGTGTTTTAGTAGCATCCTGGGTGAGGGTGGGTCTAATCCTGGAAATATTTTTTAGGTAGAAATGGCAGGACTGCGAGTGGTGCTGAATGTGTGGTTTAAAGAAGAGGGAGGAGTCTAGGATAACTCCAAGACTGCACACTTTGGGACTAGAGGAGATAGTTGTGCATCAATAGATAATGAAATTGTGGGAAGGGTGAGAAGATGATCAGCTCAGTCTTAGACATGTTAAGTTTAAGAAAGCGCTGGGACATCCATGAAGAGATAGCAGAGAGACAGTTGGAGATACGGGTAAGGAACAAGGGGGAGAGATCAGGCGTGGTAAGGTAGATTTGTGTATCATCAGCATAGAGATGATATTGTAGGTCAAAGTAGTTTATGAGTTCACCTAAAGAGGATGTATATAGGGAGAAAAGGAGAGGTCCAAGAACAGAACCTTGGTGAACTCCTACTGTTAGTGGAAGTGGGGGGGAAGAGGAGTCATGAGAGGAGACAGAGAAGGAATGATCATAGAGGTAGGAGGACAGCTAGGAGAGGGCAGTGCCATGTAGACCAAGAGAGTGAAGGATTTGCAGGTGGAGTGGGTGGTCTACAGTGTCAAATTCAGCAGAGAGGTCAAGGAGAATGAGCAGAGAGTAGTGGCTCTTGGATTTAGCAGTAAGGAGGTCATTGCATACTTTCATGAGGGCAGTTTCAGTGGAGTGGAGAGAATGGAAGCCACATTGAAATGAGTCAAGGAGGGAGTGGGAGTAAAGAAAAGTGGTAAGCAGGTTGTCAACAATATGCTTAAGGAGTTTGGAAGCAAAAGGGAGGAGAGAGATGGGTCAGTAGTTGGAGAGTATGTTAGGATCAAGGGTAGGTTTTTTAAGAATGGGAGAGACAAGGGCATGTTTGAATGCAGAAAGAACAGTGCCAAATGATAGGGAGAGAATGAGGAGGTGGGCAAGATGGGAAGAGGCAGGAGACAGGTAACAGAGAAGACGGGAAGGGATAGGGTCAAGGGGGAGGTAGAAGGAGGGGAGGACTGGATGAGGGCCATGACTTTCTCTCCAGAAACAGGAGAGAAGGATGTCATAGTTGATGAGACAGATGGGGAGGGGTGGTCAGGGAAAGGAGAGGCAGGAGCGCTGAGGGTGTCCTCACATATGGAGTCAATGTAGATGTAAAGTAGGTGGCAAAGTCAAGGGCAGAGAGCGAGGAGGGGAGGCAAGGAGGGGAAGGGCAGAGGAGGGAGTTGAAAGTGGCAAAGATACGCTGGGGGTTTGAGGACTGGGAGGAGATGAGGTTCTTGAAATATGATTGTTTGGAGAAGGACAGGGCAGCACTGTAGGATGAGAGAATACATTTGAAATGGAGGAAGTCTGCCTTAGAGCGTGATTTCCTCCACTGACGCTCCGCAATTTGTGAACATTTTTGCAGGTATCTGGTGCATTTGGAATGCCAGGGTTGTGGGGTGGATCTGCGAGGGTGAGTAATTATTGCCGGAGCAACAGAGTCAAGAGCAGAAGTAAGGGAGGCATTGTACAGGGAAGTGGCTTGTTCAGGACAGGAGAGAGAAAGAATAGGTGAAAGAAGAGAGTCCAGCAGGAAGGAAAAGGCAACAGTGTCAATAGCCTCAATGTTACACTTAGTAATGGTAGCCTTAGGAGGTAGAGGAGGGGAAGGAGAGAGGAATAAGTTAAAAGAGTGAAGGTGATGGTCAGAGAGGGGCAATGGGAAATTGGATTAATCAGAAATATCACAATGGTGAGTAAAGACCAGGTCAAGTGAATGCCCACTCACATGGGAGGGTGATGAGGTCCTTTGGGCGAGACCAAATGTAGATGTGAGGGTAAGGAGTTTAGTGGCAGAGGATTCTGTGGGAATTTCAATAGGAATGTTCAAATCACCTAGGATAATGGAGAGAAGATCTGAGGAGAGAAAGTGAGGGAGCCAGGAAGCAAAGTTGTCAAGGAATTTGGAGGGAGGGCCAGGGGGACGGTAAATGACAGCTACTCTGAGGTTTACTGGTTGGAAGAGGCGTATAGCATGAACTTCAAATGTGGGGAATGTAAGGGATGGTTCAGAGGGTATTAGTTGGTAGGAAAAACTGGCGGATAGAAGGACCCCCAACATCACCACCATGGTGACCCCCCAGGACGAGGGGTATGAGAGAAGGTGCAGAAGAAGTGGTGTCAGAGTGAAATCCAGGTTTCAGTAGTGGCTAGGAGCTGTAGAGACTGAGTGAAGGAGGGGGTTGAAGAAAAGCTTGTCATGGTGGTGATAAGTAAACTAGTTACTACTACTTGTGTATGCCTGGTTCCAGAGCATGAGCAGTGTGAAAACACCCAAGATGTGCTCTGCAAACAGACATACATGCAACTCTCCATCAGGCCCTATGAATTAATAAAAAAAATCAGGGATCCTTTATATTTCTCTACATCCAGGAGAGAGAACGTAATTTAGTACACTCTGCTTGTAGCTTGCCTTACACTCTGTGCCAAGCTGTTAGCATAAACTATACTAGCCCCTAGGCCAGCTGCCCCCAGATCTCACAACTCCCCTGATGCGTGGTATGGTGGAAGTCACCTTGGAAGAGAACATAGCACGTACTTACTCCCAGGCGAATAAGGTGATGGAGAAGAACCTACTTTTTATCGCTAAATACTTAACACAAGGCACTATTTATCACATTTAAAAAAAAAACAGTATAGGACATGATGACCGATTCTTTATCTGCAATTTTTACTCAGACGGAATATTTGTAGGATTATAAAAATGTTAGCTATATACAGATTATTCTATGGACAGATTTCTTTTATGTGACATTTGATTTGAATTTGTAACAATTATATCAGAATATTAGCTTGGCGGACAATACCTCACTTCTCATGGCATTGGCTATAGTTGCCTGTTTTTCCAATGTAAACATATGTGACACCGATCCAAACACTACAAATTCTGTTACGTACACCAACGCTGTAGGATCAATATCCTCTTCTGTAAGTAGGAGCAGCGTTCTCTGGCCCTAGAAGGAGTCATAGTTAGTATACAGTTACTAGAGAGGGTAAGATTTGCTCTTCACAAATTTGTATGATCAAATATGATGATATTAATATTTAAGTATAGCAAACCAACTTTAGTGGAAGATATTAAAAGACAAATGCTGTATATTTGAATAGGATCAGAGAATCATTTTGTTCATTTAATATAATATAATGTCATATGTATATGGTAAGCTCTAAGGGGGTCATTCAGACCCGCTCGCGAGCGCAGGACGCTCGCAAGCGGGTCGATGTTCCCCCACTGTGCATGCGCGCAACAGAGGGAGCTCCGTCGTGCGCATGCGAGAGACCCGGCGAGCGACGAGGAATACGACAGCACATCCCCTTTGGTGGGCGTGCCGGGGGCGTGGCGGCCAGACGGAGGCGTTCCCATGGGAACGCCTACCGTCTGAAGCCGGCCCCACTGACATCACTAGTGATGTCAGTGGGAGTGATTTTGGCTCTGATAGAGCCAAAATCACTCCAGGGCTTGCGGCAGCGAGACCCTACCGCAGGGTCTCCGTCGCAAGCCCGATGGTCGCGATGGTCAAGACCATCGCGACCATCATCATGGACGCTCGCATATGCTGTGGTTGGTCCAGGAGGACGCTCCATTTTCATGGAGAAGGGCCCTGATTCAGAGCATTCGGCTCTGAATCAGGCCCTAAATTAGTATTACCAAATATTGAAACAAGCATGTTTGTATAAACCTCAATAAATTCACTCTGCAGAGTTACATATAACTAATACATAATGAGTTAATCATTGTAAAGGAACATGAAATTCATAATAGCATAATTAATCATGCATGGTGTATACATTTTGGAGACATCCAAGTCACCATTTAGTAGTTGATCCACCAATTTAGTGCATACATATACCAGCATATAAAAAATATCCAAGTGTAGAATTATGTGAAAAATAATTACACTATTATTACATAATTCATGGATTAGGAAACTTGGGGTTAATTTACTCATTTGTATATTGTATATATTTGTGGATAACCAGTATTTCTATACTGCGCACAAAAAGAAAGACTTCTGTTTGCGTCCGCAGGTAGAATTGGAGCATCATATGCTTACAACTACCTATGCTTAGAGAGGTAGAACAGAGAGGCAGAAAAGTGTAGTGTAAGAAGAGCATGATCTGGGTGCATATGTGCCTGTCAGGAGGTAAATCTATTGTGGGTACTCTGCTCCTGTTGCAAAATAGGCACTGGTGATGGAAATCAGCTGCCCTGCTGACTGGCTAATTGCATCAGGACCCCTCCAACTAATAGTATATTTATCAGTAGTGAGGCTGCTCTATTATATGAAGTCTCAGCCGTATGCTCTCAGTACTTATTGCAGCATTTTATGACCTTATTATTTACAGTATTTAAAATATCAAGTGGAATTAAATAATTTCCAATATTAAGAAATGGATTAGGAAAAGACCTGTCTGATATGCATGTATTCAGCATTCTCCAGTATGTACTTCAGAAGGGGGAAAGACATTCTGTCGATCACCTCATTTAACCTTTGGGCTGAAATTTGCACTTCCCTGTTTTTCAGTCACTGTGGGTGCAATCACCATTTAACCTATTACACTATATTATCATTATTTTCTGTCTACCTTTATGGTCCTGGACAGGGCCATAACTATGGTGGTGCAACACGGCACTTGGCACCACAGGGCAGGGAGGCACTGTTTGGGCCTGTCAATTTTCTGTTTATAATCATTCTCACTTGTAGCTTCCTTTTATTTTATGCCCGGCATCTTCCAGCCGCCCCTACAGTATGTTCTCTCTGGCCGACTCCCCCCATTTGGCCACCTCCTTATGCACCTTCAGTTACGTCATCTTTTCAGTCGCATCCTCTTTTATTTAACACACACATTTCAAAATACTGTAATACCCGGGACTCAAACCCTTCACCTCTTCCATTGCAGTCAGAAACCTTACACATGTAGCTATATGCCTCACAATTTTCAATGGCAGCCCTGAACACAGCCACCATTTCCCGACCCAGGTGTTACCAGCACAACTCAAGTTCCTTTGCCGATGAGTTCAGCTGGCTGTACAAGTTACATACACGGATGTCCCCGCTGCTAATATTTGCTGCATAAATAAGTAGCACTCTTTCTATACTTTCAGCCAGTGATCTACACTGCCGGCTCCAGGCTTGTGCATGGCTGTTCTGATAGACAAATCCTGCTGCAGATGCAGCTTCACCTACATCTAGAGCTTGTGAGTTATACTGCATAATTATTGTCTATCATCACTGCAGCCATTGGATTCACACTGTATTTGGTAGTGCCACCTGAATAACAGTGGTACAAAGGGATCGGTACCCCTTCATCTACATATGGGACAAATCAGATTTGCCACGGCCCTTCTCCATGAGGCCACACCCTTTTCGGGCACAAGTCTTATGTCCCTATTTCAAAAATGGGGGGGGGGAGGATCAATGCTTTCTCTAGCCAAGAAAACCAAAAAGGCTAGTTACTAGTTACTGCTCTGGTCCTTGACAACTTAACCTGTGGAAAAAATCTTAGTCAGGAAAACTTGGATTTCACCTTCAAGAACACTTCTTAACTCACATGTAAGAAGTGTACTGTACTTTATTATGCTAAATCAATATGAACTGAAATTATTAGCAGCATCTACAGGAAGCGAGCTCTGGAATTGTCCGTATGGGATTTGTAATGCTACACAATCTGAAAATCACTATGAGTTAATTATATGTCCATTATTGATAGAGGATTGTTTTTAGTGAAGTCAAATAAAATATTAATAATATATTTATAGTGTGTAACTTACCTTCAAGCCTGCTTTCACATACCAGTCTACCAGCTGGGATTTGAGGTTTTTGTTTCGCTGCTCCTCATCCTCTGTTTTAGTATGTGAACCAAGGTGGACCACACTAAATCCGGCAAGGTGTGCTGCAAGCTGAGCTATTGCAGTGCTGTATCGGGGACAGCCCTCTCCACACAGTAGTGTATGCGCACTTCCCTGAGCACTCCAGAGATTACGGGCCAAGCGGCAAAGCAGATTAATTGCACACTGAAGAGAATTATAGCAATTAAATCAATGTCACAGAAAATAATAGTAACTTGGTGCATATCAGGGAAATGAACAGCAATAAAACATATTTAAAGGGGAAGTTCACCATCAGTTAATTTTATATTCCAATTACATTCATTTATTTTCATTGCTACACAGCAAACCTGCTGTCATAACTAAGATAAAGAAAATAAATTTACCTGGAAAACAACATTGTTGGAAGGTGCATTTTCCAAATGGATGAAAAGCTAAAAAACTAAGGCCCTGATTTAGAGCCATTCGCAAAAAGCGAGCACTAGCTCTGAATCAGGGCGGCCGCTTTTTTATTTAAAACCGGCCTCCTGGCCGCTCGCTAAGCTGTGGGTGACCACCCACAGTTTTTGCGAGCGGCCAGGGTCGCAACCATCGGGCTTGCGACAAGACCCTTGTGGTAAGGTCTCATTCCCGCAAGCCCCAGTGAGCTTCCTGCTCTAATAGAGCAGGAAGTTCACTACTGACATCACTCGTGATGTCAGTAGGGCCGCCCTCAAACGGCAGGCGTTCCTTCGGGAACGCCTCTGTTTGGCCAGCCACCTCCCCTCCCCACCTACAAAACGGGGCGAGCTGTCGATCAACATCGACAGCCGCCCTGTTTTGCTGCGAGCCCCGCACAGTGACTGCCCGGCCATCGACCCGCTTGGAAGCGGGTCTGAATCAGGCCCGAGGTTCAAATGGGATCCATTGAGTTCTATGCAGGGCCCCCTGGTCTGTTCATGGACATATCAATTCACCCTGCATTACTGCAATTTCCTTACTACTCATTTTAAAACTCCAAGTGTAAAGCTTAAAATTTCTGTATGTCTGTGACAGCATGGTTTAATAAAGCTTTCTTCAACTGCTTTAAGGTGTATGCCACGAAATTTCATAGCTTTATTTACAAATGCTACTAGTGCAAACTTATCTGCAAATTCTGCTCTGTTTCCATTGTGAGTAAAAACAGAGCAGGAAATTACCAGATTGATCTTAATTCTGGGCTTTGCTTCAAATAATAGTTTACAGGGCCTACCCCAAATGTTAGAAGCTATTATTATAATTAAAATAAAAGCAATGAAGCATTTTTTTTCACAAATTTTCTGATTAGTGACAGTTTCTGTGTTGGAACTAGAGATATGTGCTGCCCCCATGTTATGGTTTTGATTTTGGATCTGGATTCATCTGTGTGTTTTGGTTTTGCAAAACCTACCCTCAAGTGTTTTTTAATTTTTTTTTTTTTTTTTTTTTAATTGATATAAAGTTTTTGAAAATAGCGAGAATGATCAGAACTGCGACTTGGATCTGTCAGGATCTCCTTAGGAGATCAGAACAGCGACTCGGATCTGTCGGGATTCACAAAATTCGGGTGGATTTGGATTTCTGGTGAACCAAACCGCACATCTCTAGTTAGGAACTCTGTGACTCTGCTAGGATTCTTTGTATAAAATAATTGCATTACACACAGACACTATAGAAAAAAAAATAAAAAAATATATATATATATATATATATTCAAATCAACATCTTTCTAAGTAAATTTAATCTAACGTTTATATATAGCTAAGCCATGTATAAAGTTAGCATATATAAAAAAAAATGATGTAGGTAATAATATACTGTATGTATTATACATATCAATAGAGAATCTCCATTGACATCAGCAAATAATGTACAATACAACAAATAAAATATTGGTAACCTTCTGTGCGCTTAGAGCCGCTCACAGATCAAAAACCCTCTTAGGATGTTCCTTACTCTGTACCATATACTAGAACAAGCGAAACTGAGGGTAATGTTACCCGTAAGAGCTCAATCATGCATATGAAAATTAGTGGTAGTGATGAATAAATGCTCAAACAGAAAAACAAATATAGTCATGTTCCTCCAATTGATGATATTGTAGAGAAATTCCCAGTCCATTTTTTTTCTTTCAAAAAGCTGAGACAACCGAGAGCAAACTCCTTGTGTGGAGATATTTCTTATCATACTCTCCTTTAAAGGTGACTTTAAAAGCCAGTATGCAGATATTCTGGGATTGCAGGGATTTCTGAACTAGGTATCAAGATTAGGGCTTGATGTGTCATTGCAAAAAGTGGACAGAAATGTCAGCAGTGTTTGCCAGCCTTTTTACCTCTGAAAACAGAAGAGCTTAACCGGTACAGAGATACTTTGCGGAGGGCAATTTTGCTTCTAAGTCCAAGAAGGGCACAAAATTTCACCAATGAATTACTAGGCACTTTAAGGAAATGTGAGAATAGAGAAACAAAGGTGAGTACAATAAGTAACACTTCCACACAATGATTTTGCCTTACTTCTAAATACAGCATCAATCAATTGTAATCACTTGCACTTGTTTCACAATTTATACTATTTTGTCACGTGATATTTCATTAGTTGTTTGGGTCATTACAGCTCCGATTCTATTTACCCTATGTAATATTTGAATACAATCAGAGAGTCTCCCTTATAGGAATTATATATAATTATTATTGAACATTGGGTAAGGAAGTTTTTCATATGATTGTACAGACGTTTTCCTTTTGTTTCACAGTGACAAAGATGCCTGCAGTTTTTTGCAAGCTTCCCACAAACTCCATCAATGTACAACTCTCTCTAATGACGACTAGTATGTAGTATTGCAGCATGAACTACAGCCACAATATCTCTGTACACTCTCCTGTGTGAAATGTCACTGGAAATCATGAAGTAGGGCCTTATCTGTAACCCAAAACACACATGGTCTGTTTTTGAGATCCGAACTTGGTGAGAAGACCTGAGTCAGGACTCTGTTCTACTCGGAACCCCAAAGTTCAGGTGTGTTTGGTGTTCAGCAAAACTGATCCGCTTATCTCTAGTAAATACCCCCCAAATATTCCTTATTGCTAGTGGTGGATCCAGGGGGGTTGGTGATTGCCCCACCAACAAAGTCCATTCGCAATCCTCTTCACACACTTGTGTAACTTCCATTCTACTGTCACGAGATTTGTTTCTTAATGACTTGCTATGGTCAGCGTAGCCCAAAAGGACATGGGATAGGTCCACCTTATTAATACATTTCAGTTTAATCCCCCTGACGTAAAACACACAATAAACAGTACTCCATGCAGGCTGCAGTCTAGTAGAGTACTGAGTTCTGAGTCAGTCCCTGCTGTCCTCCCTACTAGCCTGCAGCTTCACACTACAAAGATCTGCCTAGCTGCATTGGTCTTAGCTAAGCAATACAACTTTCTTATATACAGTACAATAGTTAGAATTAGACATGTGCATTTCACCCAAACGTAGAGGTTACGAGTCCAACCGTGCCCCAGCTCTGGTCTTCCCGCCAAGTTCGGATCCCAAAACATCATCTTCCTGGCGCGGGATCTCACGTGTTTTGGATTGCATATAAAAGTCCCTCCCTCGGGATCTGGTATCATTTAACACAGGAGATCGGAGGGAGAGGGTGTGGACTATGGGCTGCAGCACTGTGAGGCGCTGTGTGTTTAGCGCCAGACACTGTGTTAATAACGGTGTGTTGTGTGTTCACTTTCAGGCACTAAAGAACACCATTAGAAGCACTGTGTTAAAGGGGCACAGTATTATTGAAAAAAATTACATAGGGTGCCACTGCCATAAGAGCACTGTGAGTCACAGTGTCACTGTGTTGTGTGTTCAGACACTGTTAAAAAAAAGCCATTAGGAGCACTGTGTTAAAGGGGCGCTGTGTTACAAAAATACGGCATAGAGAGCCACTGCCATAGAAGATCTAAGAGGCACTATTTAAAAAAAAAAAAAAAAACATTGTTGTGTATTCAGGCACTGCATTAAGAAAAACTCCATTACAGTGCCATTACTAGGAGCCCCGTGAGGCACTGCGTTGTGTGTTCAGGCCTATGCTACAAAATAAAATAAAACACTGAGTTGTGTGTTCAGGGACTGTGTTAAAAAAAGCCATTAGGAGCATTAAAGGGGCACTGTGTTATTTAAAAAAAACTTAATTAGGGTGCTACTGCCATAGGAGCACTGTGAGGCACTGTGTTCTTCACAAACTGTTAAAAAATAAAATAAAACAATGTGTCGTGTGTTCAGGCTCGGTGTTAAAAAAAAGCCATTAGGGTGCCATTACTTGGAGCGCTGTGAGGAACTGTGCTGTGTGTTCTGACACTGTGTTAAAAAAATAACATCATTAGGGTGCCATTAGTAGGAGCACTGTGAGGCACTGTGTTGTGTGTTCAGGCATTGTGTTAATAAAATTAAAATAAAATACACTGTTGTATGTTCAGGCACTATGTTAAAAAACACCATTAGGATGCCATTACTAGAAGCGCTGTGAGGCACTGTGTTGTGTGTTCAGGCATTGTGTTAATAAAATTAAAATAAAATACACTGTTGTATGTTCAGGCACTGTGTTCAAAGGATTAAAATAAAAAACTGTGTTGTTTGTTCAGGCACTGTGTTAATAAAATGAAAAAAAAACACTGTTATGTGTTCAGGCATTGTGCAAAAAAATAACATAACTAGGGTACCATTACTAGGAGTGCTTTAAGGCACTGCTTTGTGTGATCAAGCACACTGTTAAAAAAATACAATTATGGCACATCAAAGTGAACCTGCACCTTTTTTTCTCTAGGAAATCTATCACTACAGTACCATATTTTATTTATTATATGCCCCAAAAATAGTACACTCTAATGTGTTAGGCGCCTCTGCCCACCAAGAATACTTCTTTGTTTTGATGAGTTCCAGTTATATAAAAAAAAATGCAAAACAAAACAAAAAATCCCTGCAGCCATTTCTAACTAAATAAATACACAATATAATTTTTAAATTCAATGTGTGTTCAGATGAGTGACACAGCATATATATTACTGTTCTGTGTGCGGTGGTGTCCCCCATCATCTACACCCCAAAACATTTCTCAAATGTAAAAACAAATGTCTTGGCTGGTGTCAAAATGAAAACCAATCATAGATAATTCAATAGAAGAGCAGAGCAGCAACCCAGGACTAGTGCTGCGGCTGCTGCCAGTCATGACAGTACTTTAATGGTAAAGCGCAATGAGATATGTTGCACTATATAAGAAACTGTTAATAAATAATAAATAAACTACTAAAGCTGGTGGTCAACGGGAAAGACGGTTTAAGAAAGGGCACTTGAAATCTAAACAATATTTCACAATGTTAAAGAAAATATCACCTCTAAGGGAAAGTTTACTACCGAAAAATTTAAAATTGCCAACATGCCACACACCACATGCAGTGGCAAGAAAGGCTCAGGCCATGGCTTTCCTTTGCGAGTGGTGGTCCTGCTACTGTTGTTTCATGCACTAGAATGCCTGCTGCGGAAGTCAGGGCCAAACACAGTTAGGCATTTTCTGTAACCTCACAAACACCTTCTCACTCTGAGTCTAGAGGTGCTGAGTCTAATGCTGGTGCCAGGAAACAACTGACCTTTGCCAAAGGACCCACTGGTGATGACGATGAGTGAAACAACATTATGACATCTGGTCAAAGCCTAAAAGAATTGCCCAAAATTATTGTCACCATTACCATGACTGAATCTGATACAGTAACCCTCAATAGAATTGTGGGGGATAATTTTAATGACAAATGTACCAATTATCATGTCACACAGGGCCTGATTCAGAGCCGCTCGTAAGCGGCCGCTCGTTCGCTCCGAGCGATGTTCGCACAACTGCGCATGCGTATGGGTCGTAATGCGCATGCGCCAACCAGTCAGTGCGATCGGAAATCGAGCGCTCGCCAAATAGCGAGTGCCTGCTAATTTGAGTGACAGGATGAGGCGTTTGTGGGTGGTAACAGGGGAAGGTGCTTGAAAACGGGGAGTGGAGATCCGAACGCAGGCGTGCCAAACGGTAAAACGGGCGTTTTAAGGGTGTGCATAATTAACAAAGCAGCGTCATCGACCATGTCACTTGGTTGTCTCTTAGCCTGAACTGTTCGCATGATTGCAGTAGAATAAACCTACGACAAGCACTGCGAGCAGTTCAGATGCCTTTCGATGTACTTGATCAATCTAATAAATAGCGGAGATGACGTAGGATGCGAGCGGCCAGGGGGCGTCTTTACAAATTAGCGAGCGCATGTTTCGTTCGCTCGCTCAGACATAGAGGCGTCAACAGACCGCAAAGAGCGAGCACTCAATTTAAATAGCCGGCCCCTTTTTCTGACCGAGCGAGTGCAAATAGCGTCTGGCTCTGAATCAGGCCCACAGTTTCTTTGAATACAGGGAGGAAAGAAGAGTAAATAATGTATAGTCCAATTGCTTTAATTAAGCTGCCCTCCCTTTAGTGTATATTCAGAAAGAGTGTTTAGCACAGCAGGAACCTTGTAAGTGATCAGCATAGGAGGCTACTTCCTAACAATTTGTAAAAAACTAATATTCATAAAAAATAATTACAAACTCCATGAGGAAAACCCTATCGCCAATTACATCAAAGTACAGAGACTCTATAATGGTGGATTCCAGTCGTGATGAGCTAATATTGTGTTGATGATAATACTAACACTGATGAGGATGATAATGATATCTTGCAACTGTAGACATGATCAACAACACTGTTAGCCACCTTAGGTCCATTTAGTTTGGTTTATAGGGGCCCAACAAAGCACTTCAGTCACAAAACTGGAAGTCACTGTCGCTGAAGTGTTTGGTTTGTTAAACTGTGCATGTCCTTTTAAATATAGAACATACTCCCAATGATAATTCCATCGTGCACCACTTTTCATTATGGGCTTTTCCTAGATTGTGTGTGTTTAACAGACATTGTACTGTTTATTACTGCACTTTACTGTTTTTTTTTTTGGACTCTTCTGTAGCTTGCAATGCAATCCATCACCAGCTTCTCATACAGGTATATAGGCCCCATTTTCTGCAGCTTTTCAGCAGATACAGACTAGTATCATCAAATTATATTATTAATAATTATTCAATTTGACTAGGCCTTAAATCCTGAGGAATCAATCTCATTGGGATTTTGGCTGCTTGTTTTGTAACAATGCTCTCCAACTGTTACAGCACGTGTAACTAAACAGCACATGTAACTACATCATAATTAGGTACATTGATACTAATTGCTTCTATAATGTTATTCTAAGTATATATATATATATATATATATATATATATATATATCTTTTACTAATGTGTATACAACTATTTAATGATTTTTAATGTATTTGTATTTATTTTAAGATTGTGCCAATTTGTGGTTTAAATTTGTGCCAATTAAAATATAATTTGATGATTAATAATTGCTTGTATATTAGGGGTATACAACAGCGCAGGGGTTTGTATATAAATAGGTCTCATGTGAGGTAGGCAATACTTCTTTTTCACCTGCTGCAGGTGTATACCCAAATCCTGTCTGTTCCTTAGGTGCTGGGGATTGTGTTTTTTAGGAACAAAAAATAGGCCCAAATTACATGATTTTAGCTGTTTTTATCAATTTTAAAAAAATCCAGATCCAAAACCAACATAATTGAGGGTGGTTTTGCCTAAATCAAAACAAAAACATGATGAGGAACTAGAACCAAAACGAAAAGACAGGGGTCCGTGCCCATCCCTAATTTATAGTAATGTGTGTGTGTGGAAATTAATGTAATGTGTGTGTGGGAAGTTATCAATATAATGGTGCAATATAATGGTGCCCGGGGTAGATTCTCCAGCACATTCAGGCGCCCGGGTGCTAGGGCATCTGAGAAGCTGAGTACCTGACAGGATCTCAGCCCATCCAGTCTCAGGGAAGGTAGGGGGCCATCTCCTTCTTTTCCGAGACAGGTGGGTAGTTTCGGGAGTAAATGCCTGGGTAAGGGGCATTGTCTCCCGAGGTTATGTGATTGACCTAAGGGGGCAGCCGCCACAATGTTTCTTCGCTACAGCATTACCCAGGGAACCGGAGAAGAGATGGGCCTTAAACCAGGCTATCAGTTCCCTCTGTTCAGAAGGGGTTCCTGTTCCACAGTCTCAACTGGAACAGGGATTTACTCCAACTTGTTTCTAGTCCAGAAACCCAACGGCACTTATAGGCCGATTTTGAATCTACGAGCCTTGAATGCCAGCCTGTGGGTGGATCGGTTTTGCATGCAGTCGCTCCGATCAGTGATCCAGGGTATGTTGGCAAACAAGTTTCTGGCATCAGAGATGCATATCTCCACATACCGATTTGGGCGGGGCATCAGTCTCTACTCAGGTTCGCGGTCGGAAGAGCCCATTACCAGTTCCAGGCTCTGCTGTTCGGTTTGGCTACAGCTCTGCGGGTCTTCACAAGGATCATGGCAGCAATGGCAAGCTTACTGCATTCCGAGAGGATAACAGTGATTCCATATTTGGACGATTTGCTAGTAAAGGCGGATTCCACTGCCCAACTTCAGCTCCACCTGGATCACATGGTGCAGGTGTTACAGCATCATGGGTGGATACTGAATCTCGAGAACAGTCACCTCAGGCCGTGCCAACGTCTGACATTTTTGGGGGTGATCTTCGATACAGCACTGGAAAGGGTTATCTTGCCTGAGCCCAAAGCCCAGCCCTTCAGGACTTAGTCAGTAAAGTGCTGTCTGCCCCTGCTGGGCATGAGGTTACTGGGCACAATGGTCTCTACCTTCGAGACCATTCAGTACAGCCGCTTCCATTCATGGATTCTCCAGTGGGAGATTCTCCAGAATTGGACGGGCCGCTAAGACGACCTTTCTTCTCAGTTGCTGGTTCTGTCAGACAGCACTCATCAGTCACTTCGCTGGAGGCTGATTACCGATCACCTTCTCCAGGGTCAGTCCCTGGTGACTCCCAGCTGGATTATTGTCACCACAGACGCAAGTCTCAGAGGTTGGGGAGCGATGATGGAGAACCTCTGTCTCCAGGGGACCTGGGCCCTGATTCAGACCCACTCGCGAGCGGCTGTCCGCTCGCAAGTGGGTCGATGTTCTGCACTGAGCATGCGCACGACGGAGGGAGCTCCGTCGTGCGCATGCGCCAGATGCGACGAGCGAAGGAAAGTCCTTCGCTCGTTGTGTCTGATCAAAGGGGGCGTGCTGTCAATGTTGATTGACAGCACGCCCCCTTTGGTGGGCGTGCCGGGGGCGTGCCTCCCTGACGGGGGGCGTTCCCACGGGAACGCCTCCCGTCAGAAGCCGGCCCACTCTGATAGAGCCAAAATCACTCCGGAGCTTGCGGTTGAAAACATCAACCGCAGGCTCCGGTTCGCAGTTTCGATGGTCGCGATGGTCACGACCATCGCGGCCATCAAACTGCACGCTCGTATAGGCTGTGGGTGGTGACCCACAGCTATACGAGCGTCCAGGAAGACGCTCCATTTTTATGGAGGGCGGCCCTCATTCAGAGCGTGCGCTCTGCTCAGAGCATACGGCTCTGAATGAGGGCCCTGGTCGTCATCAGAGATAGGTTTTCCAATAAATATGCTGGAGCTCTGGGCCATTTATCGGGCACTGTGCAGGGCTCAGGCCCTCCTGGCAGGCCGAACAGTGAGGATCCAATCAGACACTGCCATGGCAGTGGCATATGTAAACCAACAGGGCAGAACCAAAAGCGCACTTGCCATGGCAGAGGCAAATCTCATTCTCTTTTGCGCAGAGATGTGCCTCTCAGCAATTTTAGCAGTCTTCATACCGGGGCAGGACAATTGGGAGGCAGACTACCTCAGCAGGACTACGTTCTTGCCAGGGGAGTGGTCTCTCCACCCGGAGGTTTTCCAGCAGCTGGTTCAGAGATGGGGGCTGCTGGAGGTGGACCTAATGGCGTCTCACCACAATTGCAAGGTCCAGAGATCTTTTGGCATTTGCAGTGAATGCCATGACAGTTCCCTGGAACTTCCATCTGGCCTACATTTTACCTCCAATTCTCATGTTACCAAGAGTACTCCATCGAGTCAGGAAGCAGCAGGTTTCAGTCATCCTAGTGGCTCCAAACTGGCTGCGCCGGTCGTGGTTTGCCACGGTACTCAGGCTAGCCGCAGGACCGGGTTGGAATCTGCCTCTGCATCCATATATTCTGCTACAGGGGCCATTCTGTCACGAGGGCCTACCTCAGTTGGCTTTAATGGCCTAGTTGTTGAGAACGGGCTCTTGAAGGCCAGGGGTTTGTCCCCTTCAGTCATCAGGACCATGCTCCGGGCGTGGAAGCAGGTTTCCGCGCAGTACTACCACAGGGTTTGGAAAACCTATATTGTGTGGTGTGAGCAGCGGGGAGTATATACTGCCCAGTTCCGCCTGCCAAGGTTTTTAGCATTTCTGCAGGGCGGTCTGGAGGCCGGCTTCAATCTTTGAAGGTACAGATTTCGTCTCTTTCCATTTACTTTCAGCAGCATCTGGCTCTCCTCCCAGAGGTGCAGACTTTTTTACAGGAGGTCTTGCGAATACAGCCTTTGGTTAAACCACCAGTAGTGCCATGGGATTTGCCCCTGGTTCTGTCGGCTCTTAAGCAGGCTCCATTTGAACTTTTGGAATCCGTGGACCGTCGGTTCATAATGTGGAAAGTGGTTTTTCTCATGGCCATTGCCTCGGCTCGGCGGGTCTCTGAGTTGGGGGCCTTGTCCTGCAAACCACCTTTTCTTGTTTTCCATGACGATAGGGCTGTGCTCTGGACGGTTCCATCTTTTCAACCGAAAGTGGTTTCATCTTTCCACTTAAACCAGGAGATTGTTTTTCCTGTTTTCTCATCTTCAGAGTCCTCAGGGGACCAGGACGATCTATCACTGTTGGATGTTTTCCAGGCCCTACGCATTTATTTAGACAGAACTTCAATCCTACGTAAGATAGACTCTCTAAAAGGATTCAATGGTAAGTACCCACAAATCCTATTATGTGATCTCCTGAAGGATTGCCAGTGATTCTTTAAGCACCCCAACAGTTGCATAAGATGAAGCGTGTGTGCCAATAATAATTCGGATTCTGTGTGTGTGTGTATGTGTATATATATATATATATATATATATATATATATACATATATACTCCTTTACCCACATCAATCTAATGGCGGGTAAACACGGTCAGATTTTCTGGAAGATATGAACGATAACGATTATAAAAATCGTTACATCGTTCATATCGTTGACATGTTTGTCATGCATCGACGAATGATGCGCGTGCCCGCATATCAGATAACGATATCTGATATCGACTGTGTTTGCAGTCAGATTTGGACGATATAATTCGTTTAAATACTGTCAGAAATCGTTCATCGTTCATGAAATTGTTGGTAGAACCGTTCATATCGTTCATCGTTGATCTAGCAAGTCTGACTGTGTGTATGCACCATAACTTTAATCCTCTCCACTGTACTGAAAAATATCATCCTCCTTGACCTCTTTGTTTTTTTTTCACACTATGGACCACACTCTCCTCTTACAAATTCTTCACTCTTGGTCTGCAGGACACTACCCTCACCTGACAGTCACCCTACCTCACTGTCTCTTCTCATGACCCAACCTCTCTTCTCTTTTGCTGTTGGCGTCCATCAAGGCTCTGTTGTTGGCCCCCTTCTTTTCTCCCTGGATACTTGTTCTCTTGGTGTGCTCAACAGCTTTTTTGGCCACCAATATCATCTGTATGCTAATACTCAGATCTAACTCTTCCATTCTCTTCTCACTCATGTATCCAGCTGTCTTTCTGCTATTTCCTCTAGGATGTCCCAGCGCTTACTTAAACTTAACATGTAAGACTGGGCTCATTGGCTTCTCCCCCCACTGAGTACACTCACCTCCCTCTTTATCACTATCCATTTATAACCTCATCATCTCTTCTGTCCAACAAGTCCACTGTCTAGGAGTTGTCCTCGACTCCGCTATCTCCTTCAAACCCCACATTCAGGCACTATCCCATTTTTGTCACCTCCACTTTCAAAATATCTCCAGGATCAGTCTCTTTCTCACCCTGGAGGAAATGTTGACCCTCATCCACTCACTGGTCAACTCTTGACTGGACTATTGCCTCCATCTCTCATCTGGCCTTCCTGACTCACCTCTCTCCTGTATACAGCATGCAACCGTGTTTATTAATTGTCTAACATGTTTATTTTTATTTGATTCCTGCTATCTTCTGCATTTTGTACTGTCATTTTTATGCACTTAATATCCTGTTCTGTTTGCATTTCATTTGTATATGTACTATGTAAGGCTCTGTGGACCCCTTGTGGCAGCCTACTGTATAAATACAGCACAATAAAATGTGATACCCTTAATAAATTAAAGATTATGATGAAAATAATAATAATCATAATAATAGTAGCAGTCCATTGTTTAAAAAGCACCATGGGTAAAGAGACACTGTAGAATAACTTGGTGAGGAAAGCAATACATTATAAAACAAACAGTAAAAAAAAAAGTACATTCCAAGCAAATGTTTCATACAAATGACTACATCTCTATGTATTCATACAGCACTTTTTCACCCAAGCAAGAGGAAATGATGAAATATAGAGCGTATACAGAGATGTAATGCAATTTCACAGAAGCATTTACTTGAGGAGTATGGTTTTTATTATTACAACTTATCGACTGTTCTGTCTACCAGCTACAAAGTAAATATTACTGCCTCACTACAATTACTAGTACGATATGCAAGTTTCTGTCCGTATGTTTCAAGAAATGAAAACTCAAATGGTAAAATACGTAGAAAGGTATGAAATAATACACACATTGGCAGCGCTACGGCTATGATTAAATATAAACCTACAGGGCAACCTTTCATTTTCAAAATAGTGCTCAAAAATATTATTTCTAATAAATAAAAATATATGAAATATAATATAGTCTTTCACCAATTAAAACAGTGTTTAAAGATAAATAGCAGCATATAGAAACATATCTCATCAAATAAAACTGTTTTTCCAACAAGTTAATCATTCAACAAAGGATTTTGTAAGGGAAATAGATCAATATGTCTGTAGCTCAAGTTGGCTGTTCTTTTCAGCAAGCACACAATGATCCCTTCAATAATTAATGAGCTAGGCTATGAATGACAGGCGAACAAGTCACAGCAACCGACCTGATAAAATGTGATGCTCATTCTGGGATTCACTTTGTTGTATTCTCTCAGCGCTTCTGTTAGCAACTGCTTCACATGGACTAAATCAAACGTTTGCTGGTACCCGTCTAGGATGTGAGTGGCGCTGCTGGTCTTCTCACTTCTCCTGTACAAATTCATGTCTTGCTGCCTGGCTACAGTAGTGATTAACCCACCATCATCCTCTACAATATTACTAAAGAAGGGCTGCTGAGGCTTCAGGATGATCTCTACCTGCAATACATTTTAACATAATTGTGTTGTAACAAACACTGTAATACCAGTTTTATCATAAATCATAAAATCGGATACATTAGATTTTAGTCTTTTTCTTTTATTCAAACACAAATAAAATATTTTGAACACTTAGACCTAAACTTAAACCTGACTGTAGTCTCCCATTTGTTTATAATTAAAGTGAGGTGTTCTCTCCAAACAGTGTGGGTCTCATTTACAGTGCATGTGGGGGTATACAGTATTTACCAAAACCTCTAAAGAAAGAAGGTGGTGGTATTTTCCATAGCAACCAATCAGATTCTAGTTATTTATCCAGTACATTCTAAAATATGATAGCTGGATTGTGATTTCTTTTTATGGGCAAACACCTTAACCATTTATTTGTATAACTTCTGCAAATCTACCCGCAATGCATCTTTGATGAAGAGAAGTTAATTATCCCAAAAAGTCACAGAAACTTGTTGAATTTGTCATGATGTGCTTATTCTACACTTTAGTAAAATATCTGGAGTAGTAGCAACTGTAGTGAATCAGGCACTTGAACAGAGAGCCCTTAGGAGCACTGGCGGAATATACGGATCGCTTCCCAATACACATCAAGGTGCACATATACCCTGTGGTCTCTGGAGACGTCTGCATTACCTAAATGTCTGATTGGATGTGCAGAGAGGTGGTGAAATGTCATAAGCCACTGTAGGACTGGGCACCAGTATGGACTGTGCGGCTGCAGATAAAGTACAATACATTTTAACTGACTCAGGTGGAAGATGCCCCCTGCACAGCCTTGTAAAGGGCACACTGTGCAATATACAATACATATCACATCAAAGTCCAGCTTCCAAGCAGGTTAGCATCACCCCTTTCATAAAAAATATATGTGTCTGTTCTCCTAGCTAACATCTTGGTTTAGTCTTATTTATGGCCTGTATTAGGTAGGATAATGATGGGACTGTTTTTATTACTAGTGGCAATTTATGTTATTACATTTCATGGAGCGCACCTGAGAAATTGGCTCCTGCAATGAAGTGCTAAATGGAGATGCACGAGGAGTCCCATATACATTGCAGGGTGACACAGTAATTAACACCTTTAAAATTTCCCCTGCTCCACCCCTTCTTACTCTGCACCGCTCCATTAAACTAAACTAACTTGATTGTCTATTGATTGTCATTTGCTAGGAATGCCTTCACGTTGTTTAGTGGCTCCCTAAACCAATACAACCCCGTTTCTCTGCAAATGCCGGAAATGTCCCAATCTTGCTCCACCAATCTATGTGCTTTGATGGACACTTGCACAAATTAAATTTCCATGATTAATTTGCCACAGCTCAGCTAGTATTGTGTGCTTTACAAATTAACCTCTAGGTTTGATTCTAACACACATACAAAGTGGCTTACTACCTTATGCTACCTTACTACCTTATGCTAATGCTGGTATCTGTACGGCTTCCAGAGGGAAGCTGTACCACCCACTTCTTCTCCTTCCACAGCCGCTAAGGTTAATATTAGAGCGATGCTAGGTGCAAGATATCCGTCAGGAGAATCATGCTTCCCTTCGCTGTATGTGTGATAGATTATATAATATAAATTGGCACAAAACTTTAGCTACAAGCAAACAACACTTCCATGACATTGAGATCTCTGGCGTGCGACTGCCACGTTGCTGCCCAGAAATGCCCATTTCACGCAAGGAGTGATCCAGCCAACATCTGCCCGAATTACTCAGAGATACGCCAACAATGTGTATATTCATTTCTGCGTTTGCTCAGTTTGTTAAAAACAGAGCTGCTTCTGACACAGAATCAGGCCATTTGGGTGTTTTATTTTATACTGTAAATATTATATTTTTGGCACAAGCCTTTTATAGTTTGAGACTGCTTGAGACAAGAAACCAATTATACCCATAATCCCAATGGTCAAACATATAAAAAAAAAAAAAAGAAATCAGCTGTATGATACCAATGTTTAATATTGTAAAAACACGGAAACATATATTTTAAAGAAAATAAACTGGTAAAACACACAACTCCCATTATCCTATATGCACATGAATACTGCCACACATCATGTACTCACTGGTACACAGTACACTCAAACATACATACAAAAATCTCCTAGACTTCAGGGTCTATTTATTAATCTTTAGTCTATGAGGATGATGGTGGATTCCACACAATATACTGTATAAATAATTACAACCCTAACTACACAAATTAGATTGAAGGTATAGAAACAGAGAAAATGAGCTTCATGGATTTTATCATGTATAACACTAACTACAACTAGTGTAATTATTTACCCAGGAATGTATCTCATTCATTCTCCCAGTATTGAGGTGAGTCCATGTTACAATATACTCTACCTGTTCTTCATTTATAAACACTTTCTGTACTGCTATGGTCAGTTCCTGCACAAATCTGCTATAGTCCACAGAACTGGACATCCTGTGCCCATACACCCAGTCACATTCATGTCTCCAAAGCAGCAGGAGGTTGTCAGTGGTAGTTCCTCCATCCAGAGAAAGGCAAATATTCCTGTGAATGAAACACATATTCCTGGTTACTTACTTTCTTTAATATTATAATAATAATTTCAACTTTGCCTTCTATCCCCACTAATAATGTTTGATTTTTCTCAAATAGCAAATAGGTTGCTGCATTTTCATAGAATTGTATCTATATTTTATTGTTTTTTCACTCTGTAAACATTAAACTGCTTTAGTTTCCTGCAAACTTCCTTTTGGAATAGTAAGGGTGTCTTTCACAACAACAAAATCATCAAAAATCACTTAGAGTAATTTCTCATCCTTTGCATTTGGTGAAACATAATGTAATGCATTTACTGTAACGACAGGAAACAGTTATTTGGGGGAGATGTGCTAAGCTCTGGAAAGTGATAAAGTGATAAATTGGAGAGTTATAAACTGCCAACCAAGCAGCTCCTAACTGTGTTGTTACAGGCTGTGTTTTAAGGATGATAGTTAGGAGCTGATTGGTTGGTAATTTATCACTCTCCAATTTATCACTTTCTAGAGCTTAGAACATCTGCCCCATTCAGTAAGTGTAACCCTAGTTAATACAATAAAAATACATGTGAGCTCATCATTCCTGCAGAAAGAAAGCTGAGAGGTTGGCAATGAAACAAGGACATTTTGGACAGAGCTAGACTAACAAGGGCAGAAACTGCAAGTTCATCTTAAATTTCCTGTGATTGATCAGCGCACTGAGTTGCAGCGGGGAACAGGATAGACAGGCGCAAATCAGCTTTTTCTAGTAATTGTCACATATAGCCATAGGACTGACTTTTCACTTATAGTGATGCTGGCAAGGCTTAACTATATGAATCACATCATTTCTTGACGTGACAGTGCCATGCAATTTTTAAATAGCTTTTATAAGTAGCACAAAGAGCTGACACAACAAAAACTGTTCAAGGAGGTGAATTAAAGGCCCTTTTCACTGTCCAGACATCATGTAACATCTTTCCATTCCTATTACTTGAATATTTTTGCAAGATCTCGAAGTGTAAATATGTAGTGACAGCGCTGAGACGTCCCCAGGAACACCATCCTCAGTCTCTCCTGAAGCTCTACTGAAACTTTAGTGATAGCTGTGATTAATTCCTCCAAGTGTTCAGCAGACACAGCACCTTTACTGCCAACCTGAAATCATAGAATAAATACTTAATGGCAGTAATGACCAGAAAGTAAATCAGTAATTATTCAGTTTACCTTTCATTTTGATAGTATTATTATCCTAGATAATATAAGGAACATTTTTGGCGGCATGTAACTGCTATATGCGAAAAGGGAAAATGTGTCCTATATATTAGAGCTTATTTTACATTTATATAAATCTTAAGTAATGGGTCCCAAACATCTGTGAAATTCCCTGTTCTGCCAGGGTCAGGGAATTGGGGAAATTCAACATCTTGATAAATCTCAATTCTTCAATCCCAACCCAAAAATGGTCAGAATCGGTGAGTTTGTGATTAACATGTTGAATTTGCCCAATCTGCCAATGGATCACTGGTCATCGATGGCTGACGATGGTTGACGATTCGTGGATACTCACTAACCCACCCTGCGTACACCACTGCTAATAGAATTACACTTTGAAGAAACAGGAGCCCAAAATAAACTATGCAATAATGCCACATTTAATACAATCAAATTCTGTCTTGTCCCTATTAAAATCATGTTCACTGACTCTGTTCACACATGATTTCCCACAGATCGGATTTTCATTACCAGTCCAATCTGCACTCTGCTAAGCACGGGCAGGGAATGCCAGTTCAAATCCTGACACCGGAAGCCTGAACTGTGAAGATCCCGTTAGGGGAGGTAAGTACCCTAACCCTCTCCCTACCCTAACCCTCCCTTAGTGGTGCCTAACTCTAACCTCCCCCCGGTGGTGCCCTTACCTCCCCATAAACCTAACCCCCCCTTCCCACACTCTAAGCCTAAGTGTCCCGGGAGGGTGCCTTATCCTAACCTCCCCCCCGTGGAGCCTAATCGTAATCTCCCCTCCCTGCAGCCTAACCCTAACCCTCCCTGGGAGGTGCTTAACCCTAACTCCACCAGGGGTGCCTAATCCTAACCCCCCCATCCCCAGTTAACTACCACACTTACTGGCATCCGGGCATTCTGGACTCCGGCATTCGGTATGCCGACGCCGGTATCCTGATCCCATTCGGGATACCGGTGTCAGCAGTTTGCCGGTGGTCGGGATTCTAGCGTCAATATATCAATGGCCAGAATCCCGTCCGCCAGTATTTTAACTACAACCCACCAGCAGCTGCTGACGGCACCAGTTGCCACTGGCAGCTCAGCTCACAGAGCTGTACTGGGCTACCTGCGGCTGTCCAGTAGGATACATGGTGCCTGCCTGCGCAGGCTCTCAGTGTACTCAAATACTGACCTCGCAGGCTACAGGGAAGGAGGTGTCAGAAACATTGAGTCATTATGATGTGAGTCTGAGAGGAACGTGCCTGCAGCCTCAAATTCTTCTCTTCTGCCAGTGCCAGCACCACTGTGGTATCGGCCTGGGAATTATCTTCAGTAACTAAGGAATAAGTCCGCACAATGGGGACAGACAGTAGTGAACTTTTTTTTGTTATAAATTAGAATTAAATGGAAGTTGACCCAGAGTGCCACTTTATCTGTGGCCATTTTGTATTAAAGGCACTGGGTCCTATTGCTTTGAATGTGTGTATGTGTGAGTATATATTTATTGAATCTTAGACTTTAGGGGTGCCCTGGGTCCCCCCAAAACCATAATCCAGCTATGTGCTTTCCAATCTACTGCATATAATGCATGTTAGCACACAGTTGGGGTAGACAGTGAGCATGGGACAGAGGGTTAGGATGAGAGATGGATGGCTTAGATGAAGAAGTGGGTCTTGAGAGCCCATTTGAACTTCTGTACAGAGGTGGAGAGTCTGATGGGGAGAGGTAGAGAATTCCAGAGGTAGGAAGCAGCTCAGGCGAAGTCTTGGAGGCGGTTGTGGGAGGAAGTAATCAGTTGGCAAAAGAGGCAGCATTCATTTGCGAAGAGGAGTGTGAAAGGAGTTAAGATCATAGATATAAATGGGAGAGGAATGGATGAGGGCTTTCTAAGTGAGTGTGAGAGGCTTGAATCGGGTTCGGAAGTGGAGCCTTGAAGGAGAGGGGAGGCAGATGTGGTCCGTTTGGAAAGGAAGTTGAGCCAGGCAGCAGCGTTGAGGACAGATTGGAGTGAAGAGAGGTGATAGTCAGGGTGGCCAGATGGGAGGCGGTCACAGTAGTCCAATCTGAAGATGACCAGTGAGTGGGTTGCAGGGTAAGAAATGGTCTGATCCTGGAAATATTTTTGAGATTAAAACGGAAGGACTGTGAAAGGTACTGAATGTGTGGTTTGAAGGAGCGAGAGGAGTCAATTATAACTCCAAGACAGTGCACTTGATGACTAGAGGAGATGACTGGAGGGGATAAGGTCAAGGGAGAAGGAGGAGGAGACTAGATGAGGGCCCACACTTTATCTTCAGATACAGGGGAAATAGAAGTCAGAGTTGGTAAGATGGATGGGGAGGGGTAGACTGGCAAAGGACGGGGCGGGAAGCTGAGAGTCTGGTGGGATATGATGTCTTAACGTATGGACTCAATTTCAGCAGTGCAGTAGGTGGCAAAGTCAGGGGCAGAGATTGAGGATGGGAGGCAAGGAGGGGTGGGCAGTGAAGGGAGTTGAAGGTGGCAAAGAGACGCCGGGGGTTTGAGGACTGCGAAGAGATGAGGTTCTTGAAAAATTACTGTTTAGAAAGGGAAAGGGCAGCACTGTAGGATTAGACCATACATTTGAAATGGAGGAAGTCTGTCTTAGAGCGAGATTTCCTCCACTGTCGCTCAGTGGTTCGTGAACATATTTGTAGGTGCATTTAGAATGCCAGGGTTGAGGTGTGGATCTGCAAGCATGAGTAGTGATTGCAGGAGCAACAGAGTCAAGAACAGCAGTAAGAGAGGCATTGTATAGGGAAGTGGCTTGTTCAGGGCAGGAGAGAAAGAGAATAGGGGAGATAAGTGAGTCAAGCAGAGAGGATAATGAAACTTTGTCGATAGCCTCAATGTTATGTTTATTGATAGTGGCCTTAGGAGGCAGTGGTGAAGAAGGTGAGAGGGTTAAGTTAAAATTTAGAAGGTGATGGTCAGAGAGGGAATTGGTAAAATCAGAGATAACACAACAGTGAGATATTTGCCAAATGTTAACATTTGTTTTAGTGGAATCGGTATGTAATGCCAGCTGTCAGGATGCCTCCTGTCACAATATCAACAGCGGCATCCTGATGGTTGGTATCCCGACAGGGATCGGGTAAGTATACTTACCCTCCCCCTTCTCTCCCTAACCCTCCCTCCTAGTCGTCTAACCCTAACCCTCCTCATCTCGTACAATAACCCTCCCCATTAGTGCCTAAACCTAAGTCTCCCCCCTTCATGCCTTAACCTAACCCTCCCCCCTTAGTGCCTAACTATAAGCCCCCCCAGGGGTGCCTAACACTAACCTCCCCACAAAAAAACTAACGCTAACCGCGCTATGTAACCTAAACCTATCCCTCCCCCATCCACGGCTAACACTAAGGATGCCCAGGACTTACCTCGTTCGGGCAGGCATCCTTCTGTGTTCCGGAGTCAGGATTAAGATAGACGTCGGTATTTCAACGCCTATCCTTGTCAGGATTCAGCCGTCGGGATTTAGACCGGTGGCCTAAAACCCGTTTTAGTGACCCCTGCTTCAGCAGTGGTGGATTCACATAGCTTTAAAGCATAAATTAACCTTAGAATTACATATTTAGGTGGAACAGGCTAGGAAACAACACTCTTTTCACTGATTGTTACATCAACCCCTGTATTATTAAAATTGTAATTGCTGAAAAATTGGTAAAGTGGGTGTGCCAGTGGGCGTGATGTTGCAATTTAGCACAAATTGCGTCATTGGCCACCTGGACTGCTTACTACCACTCAGTAAGTTGGCGGCTGAGGGTGGAAGGCAACCGGCTCTGGGAGCCTTGCCCACTCTTCCAGGTGGCTGGGAGCGACACCCAATTTTTGGGAACCACTCGGCCATTCCAGGAGAGTATGAAAGTATGATTAAAATACATTTAACAGTAATGGTAGGCCACATTTCCATATAACCATATACTGAAGAAACACGAGACAGCTCACAAAACTTTGTAATCAAGGAGAAAATTACAAACTATAATAATCAATACAACAAATAATCCATAAAAACAATAACATCGCCTTTGTTGCAATTCTAATATTTCAAAACTATCGCTAAAATGTTGAGCTATGGGTGCCTTAAGAAGGTTGCCATGGCAACTTTCCATAGTATCCACTGGTTGAAATGGTGGTGGCTTAAAAATGTACAAAAAGCAAATACTAAATACAGAGCAGATATTAGAAACTTCTTCCAAAAGGAAATTACAAATTGCATACTAAAAAGAATATCCTGTACAGAAATGAAAAATAAAACAAATGAGTTGAACCACTGTCAGCCTTAAATTTTCATATAAATATACATTAATTTGCTTGAAGCATAAATAATAAAATGTTTCTTCTAAGGTATGCTTGGAATAAATGTAATCCTAAATGTGTCACTAGATTTTACAGCCACTTATGAAGTGCTGCAATTACTTCAATATGACAGGCCATTAACTAATAGCTGGTACGCTACAAGCTTACAGTGTGCGCACAATTAACTGAACTGCTGAGATAGTGTCCATTTTTGTTAACATTCTACTAATGAAAGAAAGAAGACAGGTACCTTGTGTTCTGTCACTCCTGGCACAAAGTGAGCATTTAGTATGCTGCTGAATATCCCAAGCTGTTCGCTTTGACTGGAAGAATAAAACATAAGGCAAATCAATCCAATTATAATGTGATAAAATGTATCTAAATTTTACCTGACTATCAGCATATCAAAAAAATTAAACAAAAAAATATTAAGAAAATATTTAAAGAATCTCTGTTGAATATAAAATAATTTCCCTGCTCTTCATGTAGTAATATTCTATGCTGTAATTTTCTGTATACTGAAGTTAAATGGTGCAAGAGATCAGGGAGCACCAGGATGGGGGGCCGGCTGGATCCACATAGCAGGCCACAGTCTTGGCAGGCTTTATCATTTGACATACTGTAGTCTGCTACATGATGGGGCACATAGCCACGTAGGGTCATGTAACTAGACTCTGTTAACTGCAACACTGTCATCCAAAAAAATGACAGTCTCTGCAGTCACAGATACAAAGATTTCTCTAGCATTAATTGTGGGTATGCAAGTAGAAATATGGGCGAATCTATCCCATAGAATAATATTTCACAGGACCAACAAAAAACGTAAAATGCAAGAAAATGATAAAAATGACACTATATAATACAAATCTTTAATAGTAAAGCAACAAACCTTGGGTACTTGCAGTGAAAGGTGGAAAAATGTCTCAGGAGGCGTTGTCTTTGGGTTGCGGAACTCTCAGCTGTTGTTATATTCCATGTTGCCAGATATATGATCCCCTTGATAACTTTCCAATTCAGAGAGATGGGATCAAATATTCTTTCTTGGTCAAGAAGCTGGCGAACAAACTCACAGGCTGGCTGACCGCCAAGCGTATTCACCTACAATATATAGAAATGGCAAATCACAATATAAAATGTGGATTCCATTCCACATGCCTCCTTTTGTCCACATTTCCTGTCATCACCCTACTACACTGTGGGCCTGCTTCAGACCCGCTCGCGAGCGCTACGCACTCGCAAACGGGTCGATGGTGGCCCAGTGCGCATGCGCGAGACCCAGATAGCGACAGGCAATCCGTCGCTCCGGGTCTCGTACCAAAGGGGGCGTGCTGTCGATGTTGAGTGACAGCAGGCCCCCTTTGGTGGGCGGGCCGGGGGCATGGCTGCCCAGACGGAGGCGTTCCCATGGGAACACCTACCGTCTGGGGCCGACCCCAATGATATCACAAGTGATGTCAGTGGGAGTGCATTCGGCTCTGTTAGAGCCGAAAGCACTCTAGGGCTTGCGGCAACGAGACCCTACCACAAGGGTCTTGTCGCAAGCCCGATGGTCGCGATGGTCTTGACCATCGCGACCATCTTCCTGGCAGCTCGCTATAGCTGTGGGTGGTCACCCACAGCTATGCGAGCGGCCAGGGGGCCGCTCTAAAAAAACAGAAGGCCAGCCCTGATTCAGAGCGAGCGCTGTGTCAGAGCGTCCGGCTCTGAATCAGGCCCTGAGATCGAACTGACTACAACAATGTACATATAATGGTCTCAAATCATTTTAAGATGCTGATTTGAATTTCCACGCTCACACAATGCATCACAAAAAGGAAAGGTTGGCATTTGTAACGCATATGGGCAGCCAGACAATTTGCCAGTTAGCAAAACTTTCATCAAAATAAAAATTTACGCAACATATAATGCAGGTTTATTTAGCTGTAGTAAGAAAGTAATTGGAAAAGCAAAACATTTACAGTACAATAGGGAGATACAAGTATTTGGTTCATTTACTAAACGATGGAAGAGCAATTGCCGACTATAATGTCTTATTTGTATACAAAACAACAATCACTTCTTCTAGTAACATTAAATATTATTATAGTCTATATGAATAAATAATATAAAAAATATAAAAACAAAGATAAAAAAGTTGACTTAGAAACAATTAGCAGCAATATAAGAAACCATAAAAGTAAGAGAATAAAAATATAATGACCACCCCCATGCAAATATGTCTTTGTAGGCAGGGGTGCAAAGAGCAGAGAGCAGGTGGGGAGGGTACTGATTATCTGGGCCCAGGCCAGTCATGGAGGAGGAGGAAATCCCCCTTCCCTCCGCACATGCCTAGTCTTTTTTTAAATGTTTTCAGGAGTGGGCATTGCCATGCTCATGTATTTGGCCATGCCCCCTCTAGTACCCAGGTCTACGGTATGTTGCCGTTTAATAAATTTGGCCTGTGTATACATGAGTGCTGCATGTCTCTAAATTATTCTGGAAACAAATTTTGCGGCAAGTTAAATAAAGAAATTGGAGGACAAAAAAGGAAATTATTTCAGAGGTGTTTTTCTTCATTTAAGGTACATCTTGGATATTTTAGCAAATAGACCAAAAAAAAAAAAAATAGAAATAGAAAAATGTAGAAACTTGCATGTTTGGACACTGCTTAAATTCTGATTTAAAAAAATATGTAAATAGTGAAACTAAGTATAACTAAGCATCAATATACAGTATCTCATTTAACAATAAAAATGTGTTTATCACATAAAAGATCAAGGTATTATATCCTAAATATAATAATATTCTACAATGAATGCAATTCCGATGTAGCCTGAAATCACAGTTCATACATCTGCTGTGCACAGTGCTGAACCTGAATTTATAAAATGCACTTTTGATTTGACACAGCAATACAGGTCTTTCAGACTAATTTGCAATAAAAGCATCTTAGTCTAGTCTCCAGAGTATAAAGTAATCACCTTAGCAAGGTTGAGGTCATCGAGTAAACATAGCAATTTCTTGTTTCCTGCTGGAGTATGCAATGTGCCATGTCGCCATTCCAATCGATCTTTTAAACACCCCCACAGTCTCCGAGGATCTGTAGAACTAGAAAATAAATATGTAAAAGAACAAGGCTGTATAATATTCACTTACAGAACAATGCCAAATAAACAAAAAATCCATGGTTTATCATACAATGTTAAACCAGGTAAAGCTGGGATTTCCTGATAGCCCACCAGCGCCTGCTGGAACGTAATCTTCCAGCAGCGGCTGTGCTCAACACACTCAGATGGCCCCTCTTACCCTCAGGTTCCTTCCCCTGATCTCCTCCTCCCAGCCCACTTACAAAAGGCCCAAGGACGATCCTAAAAGGACTGACGAACCTCAGGAACACCCACTTCCTAGCTTCTCTTCTTGCAGGAATATATGTGAAGGCGTGTATGAAGTGTATTCCATAGACAAAAAACCTTACGGTTTCACATGTCCCATTAAGGTTGCTTAGACATGATCTGAAAATTCACAAAACATATTGAATTTCTGCTACTCAAACTCCAAAAAGCCATGAAATTACTATCATTAAGGCTGACGCCTTAATGGACGTGTTCCTTGCGTAATACAGATATGGTATGCCATGATACCATGTGGTTAACTGCAGATTCAGCACTCTCACAGAGTGAGATTGCTGTCACTCCCAAAATGGTGGAGCTGCTAATTCACAGAATTGTCTGCTCATTGGAATACACACATGCAGTCTATGCAACTGAGGTCTGAGCAGTTATGTGGCACACACATCCCACTCAGTGCCCACAATCTTCCCATTCAGTCACCACAAAAATTTCACTCCATACATCCATCTCATTCATTATACACATTCAGCTTCCCAATTGCTAAACATACTCTGTCTATGCATGTACACTAACTTCGCCTCCATTCTGCTATAACTTCCCCAATCCCTACAGCTGTGTGTTCTCCCAACTGTGCTAGTCTGCATGCCCTGATCCACACCAATATGTCTTTCCCCACGTGCACCGCCCTGTCTTCTTGCATCCGTGCCACTGTGCTTCCTTCCATCTGCACCACTGCCTTGCCCCCATCCACATCACTGTCTTCCCATCATCTCTGCCACTCTTTATTCCTCCATTTGCACCACTCTGTCCCTTCCAACCGTGCCACTCTGTCTTTCCCCTCCCACCCATACCACTCTGTCTTCCCCTCATCTCTGCCACTCTTTCTTCCTCCATCTGCACCACTCTGCCCCCCCCAACCATGCCACTCTGTCTTTCCCCTCCCATCCACACCAATCTGTCTTCCCCAATCCCTTTTGTTGTGTGTTCTCCTATTGTTCTAGTCTGTATTCCTCATCCACACCAATCTGTCTTTACCCATCTGCGCTGCTCTATCTCCCCGCATCCATGCTACTCTGTATTCCACATTCATGTTGCTCTGTTCCCCCAAACCGTGCCACTCTGTCTCCCCCCATGTGCACCACTGTTTTCAACCTATCTGCATCACTTTTAGCTTGCCCCCATCTGTACTGCTTAATCTTCCCCTCTGCATGCCTTTCTGTCTGCCCAATCCACAATGCCCTGTCTTCTCGCCCCATCCACCATACTCTGATCTCATCTGCGCAGCTCTATATTCTGCTCAGACCTCAGTTGCATAGAATGCATGTGTGTATTCCAATGAGCACAGAATTCTGTGAATTAGCAGCTCCACCATTTTGTGAGTGACAGCAATCTCACTGTGAGAGTGCTGAATCTGCAGTTAATCACATGGTGTCATGGCATACCATATCTGTATTACGCAAGGACCATGTCCATTAAGGCATCAGCCTTAATGATCGTATTTTCATGGCTTTTTGTAGTTTGAGTGGCAGAAATTCAATACGTTTTGTGAATTTTCAGATCATGTCTAAGCAGCCTTAATGGGACGTGAAACCATAAGGTTTTTTGTCTATGGAATTTCATAGCTTTTTCAAAATTTATTAACCATCAAGATTTTGATGAGCAAACCGGGCCACTTACAGGGCAGAAGGTCAACAAATAGGTACACTAACACAGGTGGAGGAACAGACAGCACACAGGAGGTGTTTTAAGGGTGCAGAGGTAGAGATGGCTGTGGGGGCAGGCTTCAAGTGTGTGGGGCAGTGGCAGCAGCAAGGGTATGGAGCAGTGGCAGCAACAGGGCCGTGCACAGAAGCATCAGCAGGCCATAGAGGGACTCACTGATGCTGGGCATGCACCTGAGAAAATCTAATCACTAAGAAACAGATGCATGGACATATCACTGCATTGTTTTAAAAAATGAATGTGTAATAAAAAAAAAAAATAAATGATGTACCCACACAGCACAACAAGCATCAAGCTTTCGAGCCCCAGTGCTGGTTGTGCTAAACACAGGGGACAAACGATGCAGGGGTTCCCTGTATAAAGCACAACCAGCACCAGGCTAATCAGAGCCAGTCCTGGTTACCAAAATACAGGGGACAAACAATGTAGGGGTCCCCTAAAAAAAATGGAATTCTCCCATAGAGAATTCCGGAGAGAGGGGGCATGGTGTTTAAGGGGCTACACCTCAAAAGCTATTGGAGGTATGGAGCTGAAATTTAGCATGGGCTGGTAAAATTGTCGCTCGGTGCTGCATGCCAAATTGCAGGGCAAAAACATAAAAATGAGGACTTGGGAGTAACCTAAATTTCCAACTGTCAGTTTTTTCTGACACTCAATTAGGATCACTTTTCTGCTGTTCTCTAGGGTGGATTTTTGGGAAGGCATAACTCAGGGTAGGGGGTGAATTTAGATTTGGGGTTTGTTTTATTAGGTAACTATTGTTCAATGGTAGGTGCTTTTGGGGTTTAGGTAATTGAGAAAGTGACAGTTTTTAAACTATTACCTTCCCAAATCTGCCATTATAGAGATAGGAAGTTTCAACTTGATGCGCAGCCTCAGTAAGAGCATCTATCAGGTACTTACTGTGGTTTCACTTGGGTGCATGAAGATGGCAGGTCAGTGCGGGCGGTAGCGGTAGATGGGCTCAGGGGAAGGAAGCAGCCATAAGTTATGGCAGGAACCCAGAGGGGGTAGCAGGCGTTAGCTGTGGCCGGGACCCGGGGGCGTTAGTGGTGGCGGTGCACGGAGGAAGGACCCGGGAGAGGTAGCAGCAGACAGATGCAGGCTCGGATCTGCATCTGTGTTTAAAAAAAACAAACACAGAAGCATGAACGGGTCAGTAAGACCCGTCTGTGCTACTGTGTTTAAAAATAAAAGCAGTGTAAAAAAAAAATGGCATGGCCCGATCCCCAAAAAACAAACCAGCTAAATACAGGGGACAAACGACATAGGGGTCCCCCGTATTAAGCACAACCAGCACCAGGCTTTTCAGAACCAGTCCTGGTTCCCAAAATACGGGGGACAAATGACGTAGGGGTCCCGCGTATTCAGCACAACCAGCACTGGGCTCTGAGCCAGTCCTGGTTCTGGAAATACAGGGGGGTAAAAATGCTTAGGGTCCACCTGTATTTCCCAGAACCAGCACCGGACCCTTTCTAGCAGGGGGTGATGCCACAGCCAGGGGAGTCCTTTCACCAGGCCCTCCAGCATCACCCCTGACTGTTAGTCAGCCAGCCCAATTCAGGGATCCCTGGGGAGTTGGGTACCCCCCTAATAAAGGGGTCGCCCCCCTCCAGGGCACCCCAGGCTGATAGCCCGGGGCTATCCCCAGCACCCCTGGGGGGTGGGTGCTGGGTTGATTTGTGTTGTGTGGTGCATATGTAATTATAAATATTGTCTTTTGCAGTAGTATTACAGGTCCCAGCAGGCATCCCCGCATACTGGCACTTGGAGAACCACAAGTACCAGCAGGCGGGGCATCAAGGGCCTGCTGGTACCTTTAGTACCCCTGCAAAAGAAATATTAAAATAAAACAGACAGACACTTTTTTTTTATTTTTTTATTTAGCGGGACCTTTTGAAAAGGGCACGCTTGGTTCTCACCATTGAATTCAATGGTGAGAACTGCTCATTGGCTGAGAGGCGGAAGGCTCGCCTCTCTCAGCCAATGAGCGCTCCGCACCGGGATTTCTGGACTGAAATCACACAGTGGAGCTGTCATTCGGGTAGTAGTGTCCTTAGAGGACACTACTAATGTCCGTGGGATCGGGAAATGCATTGTTTTTTTTTGCCAAGACCCAGGATTTGCCTACTCTGGAATGAAGAGGACAGATCTATGCATAGGAGGAGGTGAATATGGAATTTGTTATTACAGGTACACCATTGGAGTACCTACTGGAGAAGAGGACAGATTGGCTTCAGGAATACATAGGCGAGTATGTGAGATAGTGTGTGCATGTGTGGTGCATGTATGTTTTAATAAAATATTAATATTGCCAAAATACGTTGGACATATGACGTAGGGGTCGCCTGTATTCAGGGAACCAGCACTGGGCTCTGATCCGGTCCTAGTTCTGGAAATACAGGGGAAAAAATTAGTAGGGTTCCACTGTATTTTCCAGAACCAGCACCAGACTATTTCTAACGGGGGCTGATGCCAGAGCCAGGGGAGGCCTTTCACCGGGCACCCCAGTCACAGCAACAACCCTGACCACTAGTCAGTCCAGGCCTGGTATCCCTGGGGAGCTGGGGACCCCTTCAATAAAGGGGTCCCCCTCTCCAGGGCACCCCAGGCCTAGTCTGATAGCCCAGGGCTATCCCCAGCACTCCTGGGTGGTGGGTGCCAGGTTGATTGTGTGATGTGGTGCATTTTAAAGAATATTTTCTTTTGCAGGTGAACTATAGGTCCCAGCACACCTCCCTGCATGCTGGTACTTGGAAAACCACAAGTACCAGCATGCTGGGAATTAGGGCCCACTGCCACCTGTAGTCCACATGTAAATAAAATATTAAAATAACACAACACACTTTAATATTGTAATATTTTATTTTACAGGTCTTCACCTGGGGAATGGCGGCCTTTAAGCTCTTTTACATGGCCACTGCCACCCCAGGGCTTAGACATCTTTGCCTGGCGGGTGCCAACCCACCAGGGCTTCAGCAACCTCACCTGGTAGACGCCAACCCACCAGGGATTTGGCGTTTTCGCCTGGCGGGCGCCAACCCGCCAGGGCTTCAACATCTTCACCTAGTGGGCGGCAGCCTGTGTCAGCTCTTTTATGTGGCCGCCGCCCACTAGGCCTTCCAGTGTCTTCGCCTGGTAGGAGAAAACCTGCAAGAGCTTTGGCGTTTTCACTTGGTGGATGCCAACCTGCCAGGGCTTTGGCGTATTTGCCTAGTTGGCGACAGCCTGTGTCAGCTCTTTTTCATGGCTGCAGCCCACTAGGACTTTTGGCATCTTCATCTGGTGGGCTCAACCCGCCAGGGCTTCTGGTGTCTTCACCTGGGGGGTGGCTGTCAACTCCCCAGGGTTTCTGTGGTCCTCTTCAGGTGCCGCTGATGGGGCCCTCCACCTCCAATGACATCAGTTATCATACTATCGGCAATACTGAACGGACTGGGTTGCTGTACATGCGCTGCCTGCTGAGAAGTTCTCTCTGACCAGTCTATCTGCCACCACCTGGGCTGCAGGTGTACCTGCACTGTTACTGATGCACAGCACCATCCGGGGCACAAGAAATCTCCCCACCACCCTCTGCCCATCACCCTCTGCCTTTCCCGGTCATCATCTATCTCTCCCCATCACCCTCTACTATGCCACTACCAGTCAGCCTTTGCCACTACCCATTATCCTATGCCTCTCCCCATTATCTTCTGCCTCTCCCTATCATCCTCTGCCAATCACCCTCTACCTCTCCCCATCAGTCTATATGCCAATCCCCGTCAGCCTTTGTCTCTCCCCATCATCCTCTTTCTCTTCCACTCCCTTTCCCCCACTGCCTATCACCTTCTGCCTCTCCCTGTCACCATCTACCTCTCCCTGTCACCCTCTACCTCTCCCTGTCACCCTCTACCCATCACCCTCTGTCTCCCATCACCCTCTGCCTCTTCTAGTCCCCCTCTGTCCATCACCCTCTGCCTCTCCCTGTGACCCTCTGCCTTCTCCAATCACCCTCTGCCTCTCCCTGACACCCCCTACCCATCACCCTCTGCCTTTCCCAGTCCACCTCTGCCCATTAACTTCTGGCTCTCCCCATCATCCTTTGCCTTTTCCCATCATCATCTGTAAGTCATTAGATCGACTATCATTCTGTAGACATGTAGTTAGGTCGACAGGATTAAATGGTCAGCAAGGGCTGACATTTAACATGTCAACATTAAAATGTCAACACTTTTTTTGTTATTTTTGCAAAACTGTAACCCAAATTCTAACCCTAAAAATCATGAAAAAATGTGTCGACATGTCAGATGTTGACCTTGTGAATGTGTCAACCTAAATACATGTCTACAGAATGATGGTTGACCTAATATATATTAGCATGTAGTTGGGCACTCACAGAGACTCCATGTTTATACCAGAGTGCCTTCCTTAGAGAACATAGCCCATAGCGTCACCCGCCCAGCGTCTGCAGTCGGCATCATAGTGTGATCATAGGTTCTCATACCTTATTTAAGGAAAGCACTGTTTTGTATGGGCTTATCTGGGTACTACGGTGTTGTCTTGACTTGACAAAAGTCTGTAAAGACCGAAACCGTCGATCAAATTATATTGACGGTCGTGATTAAATAAACTGTGCTGTTTTTACTTCATTATGTTGCGAGTGCCCATCTCTAGATTTATATACAGTATATGTATACATAAACACTAGCAGAAGTACCCAGCGTTGCCTAGGTTTAAATCTTCAAGTTATTAAGTCTTATTATGTGATGTCATCCAAATTCATCCAGTGGAAGGCCCAGAAAAGGCTCCCTGGGTCAAAGTTCTGCCCGGTGTACACCAACGGGAGGTCCGACTGGGACCTCAACCCCCTAGTATGTCTTCCAGGATCCAATGTCACTCCACTCTGTGCAGTTTTTGTCCAAAGTATGTGATGTCGTCCAAATGCATCCAGTGGAAGGCCTAGAACAGACTCCCTGGGTCAAAGTTCTGTCTGGCGCAATCCGCAGTGAGGCCCAACCGGGACCCCAACCACTCCATTAGGCATCCCAGACCATTTGCCACCACTCTGAAGTTTTCATCCAAATCCATCCAGTGGAAGGCATAGAACAGGCTCCCCAGGTCAAAGTTCGGCTCAACGGGAGGTCCGACCGGGACCTCAACCCCCTAGTATATTTTTTTGGGATCCCATGTTACCACTCTGGGAAGTTTTTGTCCAAATCCATCCAGTGGAAGGTTCAGAACAAGTTCTGCACAGCATACAACTGCGGGAGATCCGTCCCTAACCCCCTAAAACCTGGCCAGAATCCAACTGGACCATCTTGCTTTGGTTTCATCCCAATTGATGCAGGGGTGTCCGAATGCATAACAGGACAGACAGACTATAAACAATATATATATATATATATATATATATATATATATATATTGTGACAGGGCCAGGGAATCTGTACCATCTCCTGGGGTACATGGCACTGCGCAGCAGCTGAGATATCAGACAAAGTCTATTGGTCTGATGCTACTGACCTCGGAGAGTTTTATTATAAAGCAAAAACAAAATAACAAAAATAAACACCTTGCCGTCCAGCACTAACTAAACACAGAATGGTCCTAGCTCACTAATAAAATACAAGCAGTTTTACCAAGCATGGCTCACTTGGTTTCAGCAGCATGTTTTCTCTCACAGAGACACTATAGACCAGGGGTAGCCAACCCTGGTCTTCGAGAGCTACCAACAGTGCATGTTTTCCAGGTCTCCTCACAGAATCACAAATCAGATTAGCTCCACCTGTTGGTGATCTTTGTAAATGTGTTAGTGAGTAATGGATACACCTGTGTACCTGCTAGGTGGTCAGGAAAACGTGAACTGTTAGTAGCTCTGGAGGACCGAGGTTGGCTATCCCTGCTATAAACTCTCCTTTCGCCAGGCAGTGTGTCTCTCAATGATCAACCTGACAATCCTTAAAAGCCCACCCATCCAGCTGAAAAGCCCTAATTAGCCTTCTGTGAGATTAACAGCCCAACACAATACACCTCGGTTTTTTTTTTAGAACACATAGGTAAGAAACCTAGGAGAAATGTATCGACCTTCAACCTCTATACCAGTGACCTTGTCACAATATATATATATATATATATATATATTTATATATATATTTATAACTGTAGTTTTTTCTACTGAATAAAATAATTTTTTACCAAAAATATCCGTGAAAAATGTTTTAAATTATAAACTTATGTCAATATTAGTTATTAAAACCTGATTCAGTATTATTTTATTAACAAATCTGCACATTTTTGGGGGGGTATTTTTGGAATTTGTTTTAGCTAAAGTGGTTAAAGTAAGAAGTCCCACAGACTCTTTGGAGGCAAATTTGAGGCATTTTTTTAATCTTGGATTTTAGATGGAACATGGGGATTTGTGTGGAAAAAAGCGATTTAAGAGGGACATTTCACAGCTATATTAAATACTGCAACCTATCTGTGTGCTATTAAGACAACATACTGTATATTAAAATGTGTGAGTATAAATGGAACGGTGCCCCATATTTACCTGTTGATAGGAATTCGCAGTTCAGACTTCTCTGAAACATCTCCCAAACACAGACAATTAAGTAGCTCCTGACTGAGAATTGATTTACCACATCCAGCCTCTCCAGCCAGTAGAACAGGATAGCCCGATGTCGTCAATAGACTAGAAAGGTACAATAACTTCTGAGGAAAGAAAGTTATATTTTGTTATCCATTGTAATAATACAAAAAAAGAGCAAAAATAAAAAAAATGGCATTTTAAAAACACTGCTTTAGTTGTATACACTGACTATCCTAAGCACACTCAGTCTACCTACAGACACATCCCTAAATTCATCAATCCAGCACAAATTTCCTGATCCAAATTAAGACCTAGTTATTTTCTTTCATTTTTCTCAAACTCCAGCTCTGTCTCATCCCCTCACATACCAAGAGCAGAAATTTTCTACAGCTGTCATGACTGACTTCATATTTTTATTACACTTCCTGAAACAAATGAATATTGTACTTCTGCTGCTGGAAGAATTTGTTTTATTATTAGGTAGACAAAGGCCGATATTTTATTAGCCTTGAACATTATTTGGGCGCTAATGGATCCCCCGAGGCTATCCAATTAGCCCCAGTTTTCACTGACCCTGTGTGTTTTTCTCACAAAAATGGGACATTTCTCACACGAAAAAAAATCAGGCTCTAATTGGATAGCCCGATAATGACCATCACGCAAAAATCAGAAAAATAACAACCCATTTTTTTAGTGAGAAAATTTATCGGGTACTAATTGGATAGCGGACATACTCCACGAACTTCCCAGCGCTATTCAACTCTCGCTGAATTGAATCGGCCCCTTGGAAAATTCATCACAACAAATCAGGGCAGACCTAATGGAGTAGTGTCTCAGCTTATGCCTTGGTGACATCGCCTTCTGACCATAGAAAATTAAAGGCTACATTATCAAAAAGTGTTTGCAATCAGAGGAGGATCTACTCTGAACCTAATGAAGCTTAAGCTTCAGGGCCCCTAACCCCGGATCAATGGAGTTTTTTAAGTGTGTGTTATTAAAAATAGGATTTTGGTACTTACCGAGAGCATAGACAATAGGGTATAGACGGTGATAGAGTAGAACCTGGCACTTTAAATCATTTAGAAGTGTGACTGGTTCCTCCAACTCTATGCCCCATTAGCCCCAGTTAAGAAACTGAGCACGAGAGGAGACAGAGGACAACAGGAAGATGAGGAGAAGTCCACAGAAGGAAAAAGACTGACTTAAGGAGAATAGAGTGACCCAATGCAGGGAACACATGCAGTCACACAAAAATATAATGCAGAGGGACCGCAGACCAACAAGAAAATAATGACCAAACAAGAAGGCAGGTAAGCAGTACTGCATGGGCGTCCAGTGTCCCCTGTGGAATCAGAGAAAGGGATTTATCAGTAAGTACCAAAATCCTAATTTTCTCCTTCATCCACTAGGGGACACTGGAGCATAGACAATGGGGACATCCTAAAGCTAACCTACTGGGTGGGAAGCGTTGAGAAACTTGCCGAGCCAGTGGCCAACCGAAACAGGAACTGCCACACAATGACGATAGGTACAAGAGCTGAGGAGCAAACACTGTAGAGCACAGGAGAGAATCAGAACTCCATGCAGGACAGCCGTAGACAATTCCACAACTCCCAGCCAAAGCCGAAGGAAACAGGAGAAACTGTGTCCCTAGTTGCCAACCGCGGATGAGGTTCCTCAGAACACCAAAATATTAACTGAAACAGACCAGCCCTGACCCTTGGAAACCGAGAGCACCAACAAGAGTCGGTAGGAGTGGGGCGTGGCCTGGAGTAGCTGGGAGAAGGGAGCGTTTTAACAGCTCTCCTGCATATATCCTTTAAAATATCCTGTTTGATACTTTCACCAGACTACCAGGGGCTCTGAGGTGGAGTTTTGTATACGCTGCTTCTCAGCCTAATTCCCGGAGTTTGCAGCGGCCAGGTCCTCTCCCACTGGGGCTTGGTGTCCCTGTCTCCGGCTTCCGGGACTGTCTCTTGGTACTACACTTAACTGTGGACTCCTTCCTGGTGCCTGGCTCTGTCCTGTGGGATCCTGTTTGCGACTCCTGCTGGCTCTCATCTGTGGCGTTTGGGGCGCATTGGATACTGACATCTGCCATCTTGTCTTTTTGGGTGGTGGCTGAGATTCTTCTTGCACACTAGTATCTCTGCTGTTGTGGCAGATCTGCTCCATTGTCCCTGGCTTCAGCGGTAATCTGGATATCTCTCCTGGGGTCTCTCCTGTATGTCAGCTGCCTGCTGCCTCCCATTTGCTGGTCTCCTTGTAGCTGTGTGCTGGTAAGCTCTAGTGGTGTGCTTGCTGCCACCATCTTGCCACTGGATCTACCTCCTGGTTGCTTCTTAGGGTTCACTGCTTTGCTGGAACATCTATACTGGTGGCTGAATACCACAAAGATGGCTAACCCCCTGCAGCAAATAATCCAGGCTATTAATGCCTCTACTCTAATGCTTCTTACTCTTATTTTATTTAACACATTTTTTCGGACGTTTAGTTGCTGCCCAGTTGTTTGAAAAACTCACTGTTCTGTCTATTTTGGTTTATATATATATTCAGTCAGGTGCATAAATATTGGGACATTGACAGAATTTTCATATTTTGGCCTCTATTCACCACCACAATGGCTTTGAAATGAAACAAACAAGATGTGCTTTAACTGCAGACTTTCAGATTTAATTTGAGGGTAATTACATCCAAATCAGGTGAACGGTGTAGGAATTACAATGGTTTCTATATGTGCCTACCACTTTTTAAGGGGCCAAAAGTAGTGGGACAAACTAAACAATCCTAAATCTAACTTTCACTTTTTAATACTTTGTTGCAAATCCTTTGCAGGCAATTACAGCCTGAAATATGGAACGCATAGACATCACCAGACGCTGGGTTTCATCCCTGGTGATGCTCTGCCAGGCCTCTACTGCAAATTTCTTCTGTTCCTGCTTGTTCTTGGGGCATTTTCCCTTCAGTTTTGTCTTCATCAAGTGAAAATGCATGCTCAATAATATATATATATATATATATTAGTATAATGCCAAGTACTCTATATGGATGAAACACCACTTTTTTTTATAATGTGGGAGAACTGGGCTGATCCTAGCTTAGGGTCATTAGTCTATTGCTCTTGTCAGTTATATGGTTTTTCTTACCCTTTATTTACGTGGATGGAAGGGTGATTTTGGCGCAGTTTAGTGTAGAATGGTGGGGGGAGTTAGGGATCCAGGTATACCTAGGATGGGCGTAGGTCATACAGGATGGGGAGTTATGGAGAGGTTTGTTTTTTGGGTAATTTTTTTATTTTCCTTTTTTCTCTTTGTGTAGTTTTGATATCCGGGCAGATGTGGAAGTTTGTGTATATTTGCTACTTTATAATTTTGATATGCAATTGATATGTCTAGACATAACGAAATATCTGTGTACTATCATCCGGCTATATGGGCCCGAAAAGGCGCCTTTGGGTCCTTCCTATCTTCTGCACATATGATGTAGACTATATTGTATATCCTGTTTTTTATATATTGTCATGTTTGTAACAATATCCTATGCCATTATATACTGTATGTTAAATCTGCTCTCTCATATCTGCCATATCATATATGTTTTATTGAGTCACTAGAAGGGGGGAACAAAACGAGAACAAGCTTGAGAAAAACCTACTTTGACAGTAAAATCCCAAGACTGGCAGGCAGGAAATATTATATAGATAAATATATATATATATGTATATATATATATATATATATATATATATATATACATATATATACATCCATATATATTCAGAGCCGTTCCGGTCCCAGAGTACGCTAAAAACAGAGTATATCTGAAAATCAGATCTAATACAAAACAAATACAAAACAGTCGGCTAGGATCTTTTTTGTGGTCCATAAAAGCAGGGGGTTCCAACCAGTGGAAAGGTTAGATTTTAGGAAGTCCCTAACGAGTTGAGATCCCACAGGGCAGAAACAGAGGCTGCACCAAGAGAGATCGGCTCAGACAGCAGGATAACCCATTCTTGAACATGATAGATAGACGGCAACATGAACTCTTCAGCGAGCCCAGGCGAAACCAGCGTCCACCTAGCCTGGAAGAGACAACCAAACCCCCCGGTAACAGCCAAACAACAGACAACTTCCAAAGGTGATGGAAGTGTGCCATCGGTACCAGTTTCCTAAGTACGAAGCATAGTAGGAAAACCACACAGGATAAACTAGCACTTGAAAATCATGGAAGCAACAGGCACACTGTGAGTGCAAGAACCCTAAGGACCTCTTCAGAAGAGCTAGCCTACAGGTAAGATATACAGGCCATCCCCAATATAGGGAAGCACCCTACTCAGTGAGGCTAGAACACTAGAAGGGCTTTTATGAAGGTGACTTGGATAAGACAGAAGTCCATGTGTAGAAGGCCGTGAACTGACAGGAATACACTAGCTTGGATAACTGAAGATAAGAAGGGGATTAACGGCACCTGTCTCAAGAGTGAACCAAGGGGTGGCATCAGTGTCATGAAAAACATCCCAGAACAGAAAAACATAACAAAAGCCTCCTGCGTGGCAGACTGTAGTAGAACCCGAACTGATACTAGTGTAATAGCGTCGCTATCTCTAGTCCAGCCTAAGAGATGAATCAAGAAAAGGCCCCCAAAACAAGCATCAGCTATTGTGAAGCAGCACTGCGAGCTTATCTTGAGCTCTGAAGAGAGACTATCGTTCTTCCATCTGGCAGAAAATGAGAATTATATAATGATTCCTGACAGAGAATGACAGCCCCTCCAAGATGGAGGCAAATTACTCCTAGCAGAGGAGTCACAAAAGAGGGATACAACTTTTAAGAAGACTGGAACTGGAACCAGCGACTGCAAACTGGGAGTCGAAGCCTCAGCCAACAAAGCTTACACCTATCCGAGATAGCATCTCTGGTAATGAAGGCAGGGTGGAGACAGACAACGTATCTCTCCAGGATGGTTTAATAAAGCTGTGATGGAACTATAGACCCACACGCCAAGAAAAATCTAAGGTGTAGGGTCAACTGGCATGAGCAGGTACCAGATATGTTCAAATGACTGCAAGGACAGCGGCTGTGTTGGAACTATGGACCCACACAACAGAAAAATGTGTAGAGTCCACTGACGTGAAAAGGTACCGTATATTGGCGGATGACTGCTAGGACAGCAGCTAGGGTGCAATGTCAGGTCTATCTATCTATCTATCTATCTATCTATCTACAGTGTCTCACTCTCTGGGGGTTTCCACATCTATCGATCTATCTACAGTGTCTCATTCTCTTGGGGGTTTCTACATCTATCTATCTATCTAATTTATCTACAGTCTCACTCTCTGTGGGTTTCTACATCTCTGCCATTTGGGCCTTAAGGTCCTTGCAAGGGCAGCAAGGCCCTTTAGACCTTGTTGGATGTTGCCCCATTGTTGCTGGTTGCAAAGGGACCCCCATAACAGTTCAAGCTTCAGGATCCCAAAAATTTAGATATGCCACTGGTTGCAACAATCATTCAGAGTTGGTTGGCAAAAACCTCATGTAAAAATATGACCACAAAATAGTGGTTCTATAATGCATTGTCCAATGCAAAGAGACAACCATCATCATCAGCAAAGAAAATTACACAATTCTTATGTGATGTGTAAAGACATATACGCATTGCCAGAAGATTTATCCCATGTGCAAAGCAAAATGACATGTATCTCTAAGAGAATCGCATCTGACCAGTGTTTCCATACCCACTGTACTCAACTTACCTCAAGTGAACTGCTCTCTCCAAGTGCAAGGGGGTACAAGTCAGGGATATGGATACCTTGGTACACATGCAAAGTATGAAAATGAGTATTCTCATGTGTTGCAGTTGGACTTGTACCCACTGTGTTTAAGTAGTAGTTAATGTTAAAAGAAAACTATATGTAATCTGATAAAATGTCTGTCACTGACATGCAGTGAAAGCCATACAGAGGCAGAATTCCACCACATGGACTTTGGGGGCTCATCATTGGTTACACCTCATGAGGCCTCGCTGATCCCCTGGTATATTCCGGGAGTGTGGGATGGAGCTATCCGTTTAGTCTGGGATCAACTTTGCAGTCATTTGGGGATGATGACAAAACTTTCCTTCCATTGTAAAATGAGGGGCATGTTGTATTTACGTTGTGTCCCAGACTGGATGTTATTTGACTGGGACCATCACCTTAGAGGGGGAGGTCACCTGACACTTGCCACACTGATCTTATATAACATATATTATCCTCAACCGCCCTGCATTAATGTTATTTAAAATATAAAATAACCACATACTCTGTATCACTCTGAGAGGAAGTGATAAAAAGAAAAAAAGACACTAAAAAGGAGACCGCAAAAGGACACAGGGAGAGGAGGGGTGACAGACAAACTGTGACAATAAGTGGGAAAGATAGACTGGGAAAGAGAAAGACACACGGTGAGAGAGATAGGAAGAGAGAGACACAGGTGAGAGAGATAGGAAGAGAGAGACACAGGTGAAAGAGATGGGAAGAGAGAGACACAGGTGAGAGAGATAGGAAGAGAGAGACACAGGTGAGAGAGATAGGAAGAGAGAGACACAGGTGAGAGAGATAGGAAGAGAGAGACACAGGTGAGAGAGATGGGAAGAGAGAGACACAGGTGAGAGAGATGGGAAGAGAGAGACACAGGTGAGAGAGATAGGAAGAGAGAGACACAGGTGAGAGAGATAGGAAGAGAGAGACACAGGTGAAAGAGATAGGAAGAGAGAGACACAGGTGAAAGAGATAGGAAGAGAAAGACACAGGTGAAAGAGGGGCAACATATAGGAAGGGGAATGAACTCAAAGGAAGATTGTGACCTGGTGAACGACTGATCCGTAATACATGTATATTCTAAGTATGTATGTATGTAATGTACATAGCTCTCATTGCGTTTTTATTAGTAGTAGTAATGGTGCTAGTAGTAGTTGTATCAGTATTAGTAATAGTATAAATAGTTTTATTTTGTTATGCTGCAAATTTGTAGCATTTCATGTATAACCCACTCTTGTCTTGTCACTGATCACACTGCTGTCCATGAACAGTTTTTCACATGACATTTCAAGCACCTCAAAAATAATGAGAAAACATTAAATATATTAGACCTACGGTATGTAAATGTATCAAATTAAATAAATGGTTATACATATGTACATTTTTTTAAACAGCACTTAAAAATTATATTTGTAGAATTCATTGTGAATGTAGTTTTTTTTCTGACTGGAATGGCAGCAAAATAAATATGTGCAAAACATATAAAATTTTACCTCACAGTGTACCGTGGGAACAAACGTCTCGGAGGTCCCGCTTTGCCCATGACTACCAGAGTGGGAGGAAAGCGTGTCATGCCATCTGACAAAATGCTGCGTATCAGTGTCAATGTGATAGTCCCAGACCTGCAGCGAAAATGAATACTGATTGTCAGCAACAAATGTTCGATTGGGATTAAAGATTTATGCTCCTGAGTAGTGATGACAGGTCCTGACACTTATTCACAGGCACATCACTCCAACATGATCGTTCCTCGCCAAAGATAACCGGTGCCAAGTTATATTGTCTCTTCTAGAAAATGATAGTTGTCTGCTGGGGAAAGTGACTGATGCCTAATAACACATTTTAAATCTGCTCCTTCACAATTGCATATATATATATATATATTATATATATATATATATATACACTATTTTTCACTTGAACCTCTTATTATCTATGACGTAATATCCTGGGACAAAATATATTTCCCATAGGATAAGTTTTATTTTAAAGGGCCTTTTGAGTGCCTTTTTTTCTAAATGCTATATATATATATATATATTTATATAATATATATCAAGGTGCAACGGCGGCACTCGTAGGACTTGAAACAAAGATGAAGCACTAGATCAGTTTATTTCCAACACGTCAATCTCTTTAATTTGAGATTTTTCTCAGGGACCAACTAAATACAATACACCAACATGTATATATACACAAATAAGAACACTCACCCAGGTGCTACGAATTGTGCAGTCGGCCGGGAACGCGAGACGGGGAGAATGACGTCATCACACGGCATCACTCACCACCCTCCCAGGACTCATGATGACGTCATTCTCCCCGTCCCGCGTTCCCGGCCGACTGCACAATTCATAGCACCTGGGTGAGTGTTCTTATTTGTGTATATATACATGTTGGTGCATTGTATTTAGTTGGTCCCTGAGGAAAATCTCAAATTAAAGAGAGAAAAAGGAGGAGAGGCAAATAAAGGGATTAGCGGTTTGTGCGACTAGAGCTCACTGGTAAACTTTCAACATTTGTTGACAACAGAATAGTTTCCATTAAACTTCTGCACAAACTACAGTTTATTAGCTGTAGAAGTTATCTTAAGATTTGTGTAACTCAAAATACTATGTATTATTTGAGCATGTGGCCACATCAAGATAAGCTTGAAGCACCACAGTAAATATATGCCAGTCCCCAACACTAAACTTGGGGATGATGTGAAAACTATAAAATTAAAATAGCGTGCCACCCCGTTTCCCTTCAAAAGTGAAACCAACACCAGGCTATGCTGGCCTGGCATGGTCACCAGGAGACTCACAGTGTGGGGTGCTCCTGTCATAGTGGGAACCAGCCTGAGGCTGAGCACCAGGACGTGGCTCAATTCCCTAGGGAAATCGAGCCCACAAAACCAATGCAGACAACTATCCTTGGAAAACCATTCCCGTGCTAATAGCACAGTGGTTGACCCTAACCCCCTGTCCAGAATCCGTTACATGTACGCCATATCTGGCGATGCGGCCTACTTGAAACATGTCACATCTCCAGAGGGTGTGCCATACTTTTGTGTACATGCAGTTACAGTATTTCACTTGTGCCAGCACTCCCTTGATATGTATGCCTCTCCAGGCAGGGTGGATTACAAGTGCAGCTTATATTGTATATTGTGAATGGGCAGCACAACTTAGCAGAATTTTATGCCTGAGATTTGGACTTCAATCTAACTATAAATCAGGCCCGAATTTGGTTATTATGACACTTCCAGTGAGTAAGATGGTTGTCAAAATAAATGGCTGTGTAGGATATTAGTAACATCACATTTTTTTTTAGAGAAACTAAAATATTTTTTTTTTCCAATTTACTTCTCCTTCTGCTGGAAATGTGATTTGGCTTCTAAATGTTTGTCTCCACCAGTTGCTGAATACAGTTCTTTCATGAGAGTCCAACCAACTTCCGAAAGACCATATGCAGGAAAATATTAAATATTTCTTTATATCCTCAGTCAACATCTCCGGGACATGCTGTGTCAAAGCCTGTGAAATGAAACATGGATATAGGTGTACAGATAACTTTATCTTACCACAATTGACTCACAAAGCTCAGCTATATAAATCACTCAAATTTCATTTAAAAACTATCAGTGTTTATATTGTGATCCAAGAAGTTGCAACAATGTTATATGTATACAAGCATCTTATTTATAGCAATACAGCCATGGCCAAAAGTTTTGAGAATGACACAAGTATTGGTTTTCTCAAAGTTTGCTGCTTCAGTGTTTTTAGACCTTTTTGTCAGATGTTACTATGGTATACTGAAGTAAAATTACAAGCATTTCATAAGTGTCATAGGCTTTTATTGACAATTACATTAAGTTTATACAAAGAGTCAATATTTGCAGTGTTGACCCTTCTTTTCCAACACCTCGGCAATTCGCTCTCGGCATGCTGTCTCTGGGCCACATACTGACTGATGGCCGCCCATTCTTGCCTAATCAATGCTTGGAGTTTATCAGAATTTGTGGGTTTTTGTTTGTCCACCCGCCTCTTGAGGATTGACCACAAGTTCTCAATGGGATTAAGGTCTGGGGAGTTTCCTGGCCATGGACCCAAAATTTCGATGTTTTGTTCCCCAAGCCACTTAGTTATCACTTTTGTCTTATGGCAAGGTGCTCCATCATGCTGGAAAAAGCATTGTTCATCACCAAACTGTTCTTGGACGGTTGGGAGAAGTTGCTCTTGGAGGATGTTTTGGTACCATTCTTTATTCATGGCTGTGTTCTTAGGCAAAATTGTGAGTGAGACCACTCCCTTGGCTGAGATGCAACCCCGCACATGAATGGTATCAGGATGCTTTACTGTTGGCATGACACAGAACTGATGGTAGCGCTCACCTTTCCTTCTCTGGACAAGCGTTTTTCCAGATGCCCCAAACAATCTGAGAAAATAACTTTACCCCCGTCCTCAGCAGTCCAATCCCTGTACCTTTTGCAGAATATCAGTCTGTCCCTGATGTTTTTCCTGGAGAGAAGTGGCTTCTTTGCTGCCCTTCTTGACACCAGGCCATCCTCAAAGTTTTTGTCCTGTGTCATAAGGCAAAAGTGGCTCGGGGAACAAAACATCGAAATTTTGAGTCCATGGTCAGGAAACTCCCCAGACCTTAATCCCATTGAGAACTTGTGGTCAATCCTCAAGAGGCAGTTGGACAAACAAAAACCCACAAATTCTGACAAACTCCAAGCATTGATTAGGCAAGAATGGACAGCCATCAGTCAGTATGTGGCCCAGAAATTGGTTGACAGCATGCCAGGGCGAATTGCAGAGGTCTTGAAAAAGAAAGGGCAGCACTGCAAATATGAACTCTTTGCATAAACTTAATGTAATTGTCAATAAAAGCCTTTGACACTTATGAAATGTTTGTAATTTTACTTCAGTATACCATAGTAACATCTGACAAAAAGGTCTAAAAACACTGAAGCAGCAAACTTTATGAAACCAATACTTGAGTCATTCTCAAAACTTTTGGCCATGGCTGTAGACTACTACCTTCATATTTTAATACAAATAAAAAAAACTCCCATTTGTGAACTAAAACAAAATAACAAAATTTTGACCTCTAGTAATCCATTAATTGTGACTTGAATATGCATTCCAATTAAGATCATAAATTAGATTTGGGAATAGAGTAAGAAAGAGCAAGTAATTGAGCATCTTGGTAAGACCATGTTGCACTGCAGGTGCGGCAGATACAAAATGTGCAGAGAGTTTTAGATTTGGGAGGGGTGTCCAAACTGAAATCTAACTTGCAGAGAAAAAATAAAGCTGTTCAGCATTTGTCGGCTACATGCAAAAGCAGCCAGTATTTGTCCCACATGAAAAAAAAAAAAATGTATTGCATTGCTACATTGTTTGTTCAGGTGCACAGTTATACCCCTTTCACATCGCAAACCCGGCTCTGATCCAGGATTTTGAACACAGGTTCAACCCAGCAGCGACCTGGGTCAGACCCTTTTCACACTGCACCTTCGGAATTGGTATGAAATACCGTCGGCCGCATGGCCGGCGGTTCGATTCCCGTCAGCGGCAGCCCGACAGAAGCAGAGTGCGACGCAGTGGAAGCCCGACAGCGCTGGAAATCCCGATCGTGGATATGTAAGTATCCACTAACCTAACCTAACCCCCTTAACCCTAACCCTCCTTAGGGGTGCCTAACCCTAACTTCCCCCGCAAGTGCCTAACCCTAATCCCCCCTCTAAGTGCCTAACCACCTCCTTCCCCGCTGCCTAAACCTAAGTCCCCCGGGGGGGTGCCTAACCCTAAGTCCCCCCCGGGAGCCCTAAACCTAACCCCTCCCCCCCCCGTGGATGTCCGCTTGCGGCGCCCGGCACCACTACGATCGTGATGCCGGGCGTCGGGGAAATGCGGGCGTCTACATCTAGACGCCCGGCATTTCACCCTTGCCGGGATAAGACAGTCGGGAAGCCGGCTGCCGGTATTTAGGCAGTCGGCTTCCCGATTGCCTCCCGCACCCTCAACCCACTGAACCCAGGTCAGCCCTGTAAACTCTATGAATGTCATTAAAAATTTACTTTTTCAGGCTCACAAAGATAAGGTCACAAAAGGGAACAAAAGTGGGATGGGGACTCCTCACAGCATTGCATGAATCATGGCTGTTGGATTATCACTGTGTAGCTCTGAGTTCATGAGTGTTTGTGCTTTTACTGCTGTTTGATTCAGCCAGTGAGAGCATGATGCAGCTTCAGACAGCATAGTCATTGGCGTAACTACCAAAGGTGGAAGGGGTGCAGCTGCTATGGGGCCCAGAGCTGAGGGGGGCCCATCTTCCTTGTCAAAGTTACATGTGTTATTAACATTTTTCATCACTGGGTGGTACATAGGGCCCCTTGCAAACGTTTGCTATGGGGCCTTCAAATACCTAGTTGCGCCCCTGTGCATAGTATACAGTTCACAACTTCATCACTCCAATTAGCCATCACTGTAGTGACAGTCGTGTATTAACCCCTTTCAGATTGCCTCTGCTGTTGTCTGCAGTCTGCTGCCTGTGTGTCTGGCTACTGGCATCATCACGTGAGACCCAAGATTATCCAATCAGTGGTGTTTGCTAAGTCCCGAGTTGGATAACCCAGGTAGGACCCGTTCACACTGCACTTGGGTCGGTCCAGTGTTCAACCCTATTCGAATGCAGGGTTGAAATGCCAGGTTGCTAGACCCGGGAATTTTCTTGGTGGCGCAATCACACTGCACCTCAACCCAGGTCAGCCAGGCAATATCCTGGGTTATTTTTGTGATGTGAAAGGAGTATCACTTGCTATTTCTTACTCTATTCCCTACTCTGAATCATTTTGAGAAAGATCGATAGACACATTAGATAGATCGATAGACACATTAGATCGATAGATAGAGATAGATAGATCAATAGACACATTAGATCGATAGACACATTAGACAGACAGACAGATACTGTATATACCTTCTGTAGGGTTGTGGGCATTCCAACATTCCTACAAGCTCATACTGTAAAGACCCTACAGTCCTGGAAATGGTCCTACTACCTTAATATCAAATGACACATTTCTAAAACATTTGTTCCTTAACATATCAAGTATCTAGGAACATCTACTTATTATGATCTCATACACTGCACTTCTACTTTGTTAAATCAATGAATAATATTGATTCCATTTTTCCAAAATAATTAGTGCTTTTATTATGAAAAATGTTCATAATATTGAGATAGTATGGATATGATTTGTTGCTTTTGGCCGAAGAAGATGTAGTAGAGAATCTTATGTCATTCATTGAATAATTTTTCTCACAATTTGAGGTAGTACATTAATTGGCAGCTAAATGAACCATCTGCTCAGAGAAAAACGAAGACAGAATACTAAAAAGGAAGAGAAAGCCACAGTATCATATTGTTACTGCCTTTTGTAACACCTTGTGCAAAGTTGGTTCAGACAGTTCATTTTTGAAAAACGCATTATACATTCATTAATGTTTCTAAATGACTTATGTACAACAATTTATGTAACCTATCACTGAGCTACTTTATCTACAGTAGTTTAACTCAAACCAAAATCACAAAAGTAAAATAGTACATGGGGGGAACAATAAAAAACACAGAGTAGAAGAGACAGGACAATACATAATATAAGTATGACGGTAGAAGGGGAGAGCAGAATACAAAACATAGAAGGGGTGCACAATACAGAATGGAGTAAAGATAATACAGAAGAGGGGGACAACAATACAGGATATACATATGAGTAGCAGCACAATGCAGGATATACAGAGGAGTAGCAGCACAATACAGGATATACAGATGAGTAGCAGCACAATACAGGATATACAGAGGAGTAGCAGCACAATGCAGGACATACAGATGAGTAGCAGTACAATACAGGATATACAGATGAGTAGCAGCACAATGCAGGATATACAGATGAGTAGCAGCACAATACAGGATATACAGATGAGTAGCAGCACAATGCAGGATATACAGATGAGTAGCAGCACAATGCAGGATATACAGATGTGAGGAGACACAATACAGAATATACAGCTGGAGGTAGCACAATACAGAATATATAGGGAGGTGGAGGGTTAGTGCAACACATGCAGATATGGAGTGTGAAAACAATACAGAGCACACAGACATAGAGGGACAAATCTATATAAGCGAGAATGTGTGTATGTGTGTGTGTGTCTCTCTGTTTTCCTTATGCACACCCAGAGTTATGTACCTAGCTCTACCAAATTTGGTGGTGTAGTTTGATCAGAAGTAGGTTTTCCCATAGATTTGAACTTCATCAGGACCACACACTGTCACACAATCCCATAAAATCAGGACACTCTTAAATTACACAGTTTCTGGGGCTGAGGGGCTGGCTTCATACACAAACTGACACACTGTCACACTCTCATCTCTTCCAAAGTACTATGCTATATCACTTTTCCAACAGCCACAAAAATTAAATATGGAGTTAGTCAGCCCTCTGTGCTTGCATGATAAAGTTTGACATTAAACAGTGTGATTATTAGCATTTCACTCACTGTCTCATCTTACAGCAGAGTGCCTGGCAGGCTCATGAGCAGCTCAGCACTCAATACATTCAGACTGTGGCAGACAGCATAATCAATACACAATTTTAGATCATGGCAAAGCTTAACATACCGAGATTACAAACAGCAGGGGAAATTGATCGCAGCCACACAGTGCCACTGCAGGCAGGCCCCCTCTGTCCCCCCCTAGTGACAGCCCTGTTAGACATGGTCTTCAATGTTGGTCTGCAGAGTGATTTCAGGAGTTGATTCAGCTGCAGATACAGTGACAGGGATCACTCAGATTCTGATTATTGGGAATCTATGCGTGTGCCTGACCCTTACTGCACATGTGCAGTATAGGTCTGCAATCCCGCACGCAGTCCAGCAGCAGACTGTCAGTGATTGACAGTCTGCTGCAATTTCTGGGTGGGCAGGGGGCAGCAACGGTCTCCATTTCCCAAAACAGAGTAATTTCACCACCATTGGGGGGAGTGGAGAGAACAGGACCTTCGTTGGCTGACTCATCTGACTCCATGGTCACTCAGCCGTCTGAAGGGATCACAGATGATCCGATGTTGCGTCCTTGGACGCAGCTCAGATCAGTAATGCATGCAGGAGGCATGATTCCTCCTGCTGCATTACCATATTACAGCTATCACAGCTGCTACAATGTTAGCAGCTGAGATAGCATATCTGTGCGCAGCTGAATTACACCCTCTGTTCTGCAGTGATTTCTGAAACTCAAGTGATGTTGGAAGCTATACTGATTTCTGTTTCTGATATACCCCTTTCCAAATGGTATGAGAATACGCCTGCACTGTCATTTACTTATCCAGGTTATAGGCGAAGACCATGTAAAGAAATGAAGGCTGCATGTGTACTTCATGGTCCAGTCTTCATCCTGGACAATGCTGGGTATCCCAGTTAGTTCATACATAGAGATGGACTTAAAACAAGACAAAGAAAAAAATGTAACTGGAAAGTATAATCTAAGCAAAAAATATATGACAAGGGATCGGTATGAAATATCGGCGGACCTATGTCAAATGCCGACGCTGCAAGCCCGGCACCAGTGAAGATCCCGACTGCTCTAACGGTAAGTACTAACTAACCTAACCCTCCTTTAGGGGTGCCTAACCCTAACCCCCCCCCTCTAAGTGCCTAAACCTAACCCTCCGGGGGGGGGGTGCCTAATCCTAACCATCCCCCGGGAGTGCCTAACCCTAACCCCCCCTTCCCCTAGCCTAACCCTAATCCTCCCAGGGGTGTGCCTAACCCTAAGTCCCCCTGGGAGCCCCTAACCTAACCATCCCCCCGCGCATCTGTCCGCAACCAGCTCACCTTCGATCGGTATGCTGGGCGTCGGGCTCCCGGCACAGGTAAAATGACAGGTGTTGGGATCTCGACGCCTGTCATTAGACCCCTGCTGGGATTAAACAGTCGGGAAGCTGGCAGTCGGCATTTCGACCGTCAGCTTCCTGACTGCATCCCAATTTTTTGTATAAATATATATACTGCATATAATTTTTTTAAGTTTATATATTTATTTAGATAGTATTTATAATAACATTACTATTAAAATCATAATACAGGGAGTGATGATGGGTATAGGGTATTTAAATGGGTCAGGTATGGTGCTCGGGGGTGGTAGTGAGTCAGGGGTATTTCTGTAGGTGAGGTATAGATTATATATTATATATATATATATATATATATATATATGACAGGGAGCTGTGGTGAGTGAGGGCTATTTCAGTGATTGAGGGATCAAAGAATGACATTACTATAGATCACAATGTGTTGCTAAAAAGTAATTTTGACAATAATTTTCGTAGGGTTTCCCACAAACCTTAATGAGGCCCTAGAGGGGCATTGCTAAGTAACCATTTAATATCAGACCATGGCTCATTGATGTTATTTGTAGGCTCTGATAGGCTGACACAGCAGTTTCCAGTTAGTCTGGGGAATAGACATCCACAGGCCCAGCATACCCACCCCAGAACAATGGGAGAGTGGTCTGAACACAAGATTTACACCCAGCACAGTAGCAATAACAGGGGGAAATGTACTATAGAAGACACCTGTGTGTACAAGAGAGTGGTTTTGTCACGGCCAGGGTATTTCAGCATGGCGCTAGGCGAGTGTTACCTGTGAGGTCATTGTGGCGCGGGCTGTCTGGTGGCGGAGCTGGTGTCTGGCGGGGGGCTTTGGCTGCACGCGTTATTGTGCGGGCCTGTTGTCACTCTGCGCTGGTAAGGCCTGGCGGCGTCTCCATTCCGTTTGGCATGGGCGCTGCCATCTTGCCTTCTGGCCATGTGATGCGGCTGGCCAATCCTGGTGAGTCACATGTTCCCTCCGGCCAGTAACAGCACGGCATGGGGTATTTAGGAAGGGTCAGTGCCTTCCTTCTTTGCCAGTGCAACGTGTATCTCAGCCTAGCTGAGAGGGAGTTCTCTGTGCTTTCCTGTTCCTGTGAATCCGCTGTCTGCCAGTCTGCCAGTCTGCCAGTCAGCTCCTAGTTCCCACTGGACGACCCCGCTACCTCCATCACCCTTGCCCATACCTGAGTGCCTGAGCCTGCTGACATCCTGCACTTCAGTTCACTATCTGCAAACCTGGCTTGTTTATTTTCAGTTTCACTACCTGCACACCTGGACTGCTCTAATTGTTTCTACCTGGACATTAACCCTTTTGCTTCCACCACAGAACTCTTGTGCACATTTATATTTTCCTGGACTTTTATTTACTGCCACATTATATGTCCACTCGAGCACTTATTAAAAATCCTAGTTTTATTTACAAATCTGCTTCTGTGATCGCTCCTGCTACCACCCCGGGTCCACAAATAACCCAGAACGTAACAGGTTTTACACAGCGGACGCAACCATAAACGCTTGTGTTATCACTGAGGAGACACTGTCAATGTGGGGAGCTGTATTGCTTGTCACTTATTGAGGAAGGATAGTACTGGTGGGCTTTGTTTTTAATGGGGTACACTGTTCTAGTTAAAACCTTGCTCCTAATACTTTTCTATGTGGTACAAGGCCACCCACAATTTGGTCGCATCTTATTACTGTGAAATATTTTGAGTTATTTCACCATTGGTGCTCTTTATTTCTGTTTACACATAACAAATAAACATAAAAAGGGGGTGCTTAGCTATAAACACATACAAGTTGGTCACACATAACAAATAAACATAAAAAGGGGGTGCTTAGTTATAAACACATACAAGCTGGGGCTTTATATGTCTAGAAATACCCTATATAAGCAATTTGGGCTAAATCGTGTCATCATGACCCCACACCCTACTTCACAATGCTGAAAATCTCGGCATTGTTTAGCGAGGCGGGGCCCAAAATGACACGATTCCATGGTCACGATCCCTGCTCTGCCCCCATTGCCGGGTAGTATCCCCGGCCGCATGCCCCCTCTACCGCACCACGCCCCCCTGTTTGTCCGGAGCAGGCTGCCAGAATGTCTGGCCAAAAATAAAATCCTGCCTATTTTATTCATTACTTCCTTGCTCTATCCCATACCTCCCACATGGCCAAACTACTAGGATATATACTGAGTGGAGCCAGTTAACTGGAAATAGGGTATCCATCAAAAATACACTTTGTTGACCGAGTCTGGAAGGTTTACCAAATATAGGCCCTGATTCAGAGCCGGACGCTCTGACCAGAGCGCTCGCTCTGAATCAGGACCCACCTCCATTAATATGGAGCGTCCTCCTGGACGCTCGCATAGCTGTGGGTCACCACCCACAGCATATACGAGCGTGCAAAATGATGGTCACGATGGTCTTGACCATCGCGACCATCGGAACTGTGAGTAAAAGCCTGCGGTTGAGTTTCTCAACCGCAAGGCTAGGAGTGATTTTGGCTCTATCAGAGCCAAAATCACTCCCACTGACATCACTAGTGATGTCAGTGGGGCCGGCTTCAGAAGGTAGGCGTTCCCTTGGGAACGCCTCCGTCTGGCAGGCACGCCCCCTCAGTCACCATCGACAGCACGACCCCTTTGATGAGACACTCCGAGCAAAGGAAAGTCCTTCGCTCGTCGGGTCTCGTGCATGCGCACGACGGAGCTCCCTCCATCGTGCGCATGCGCAGTGGGGAACATCGACCCACTTGCGAGCGTACTGCCGCTAGCGAGTGGGTCTGAATGACCCCCATAATACATAACCAGTCCAAAGACCGATTGCTACAAGAAGTTCCGGAGTATTTGGTCTTTCTAGATTGCCTATTTTGCAACCTACCACTAAAAGGAGTTGACCATGTTAGAGGAGTGCTCTGTGTAGCCTCTGTTCACTTTAGCTTGCAGTCACCGGGCACTATGACCCAGCGGCTCTCCACTGAGACCTGACCTCGGACATGCGTGGCTAAACTGAGCGTTTTTCCTGCTCAACGCCCTGTGTGACCGGACGTGCCCCTGAGTTACTCCCTCCACGGGAAACCCTACAAAGCTCTGTACCACCACTGTCAGCCTACAGTGTGTGTGTGTGTTTGTGTGTGCATATAACACCCAGCGCACTACAATGCCCAGCATAACCAATACACTCTGGGCTATATCTGACAGGGCATCTACAGCCTGTACCTTTATTAATCATGTGTCCTATGCTCCCTGTTTCTACCTGGTTAATAAACCAACACCTGGTTAAGTTGTCTGCTGTGTGGAGTAACCTCCATTAGTACAGCACTGAGCATCCAGCACCACTGTATACCAATAGATCACGGCTAAGGACCCTCAATTATGGGCCTCTTTTACTCTCCTTGGTCATTCCTGTTGTAACAAGCCTTTCGTTCCTTCCTCCCTCATTTATTAAACATCTAGCTGTGAAGCATTGTTGTCAGTATTATTATGAGTAACAATTCTGTTAAACTAATGGAAAACTCTCCTGATTGATTGTCGCTATGCAACATGGTTATGTGTGATTACGCAGATGATGCTTTACCCCCACCTTTCTTGTTCTGTTTGTATCTCTCTTCCCATTAATCAATTGAAAATCAATTCAATTTACTATATGCAAAAACAAAAAATTCAGATTAAAATATACAAGACAAAAATAAGATAGATGCCAAATACTAAATACCCACTTCTTTATAGCAAAGATGTCAGATTGAGACAAGATGATAAGACAAAGGACCTCATTCAGAGCCGGTCGCACAGAGCGTGCGGTCGGTCTGAATGAGGGGAGGATGTCTTGAATTTTCAAGACGTCCTCCTTTGCGGTGGTAAGGCTGTGGGTTAACACCCACAGCCTTACGACCGCCTAAGGTGATGGTCGTGATGGTCAAGACCATCGCGACCATCGGGGCTTACGACGAGACCCTAGGGTAGGGTCTCCCCTGTCGTAAGCCCTGGAGAGCTTTCGGCTCTGTCTGAGCCGGAAGCTCTCCACTGACATCACTAGTGATGTCAGTGGGGCCGCCCCCAAACGGTAGGCGTTCCCATGGGAACGCCCCCGTTTGGGCTGCCACCCCCCCGGCCCGCCTTCCAAATGGGGTGAGCTGTCAATCAACATCGACAGCTCGCCCCCTTTGGATCGAGACCCGCTACGACCGGCGCTGTCGGTCGTAGCGGGTCTCACGCATGCGCACGATGGCGCCGTCGCCGTCGTGCGCATGCTCTTTGGGGGGCCATCGACCCAGTCCGAGCGCATTGGCGCTAACGACCGGGTCTGAATGACCCCCCCATGTGCTACATTCAAAACAGCTGCAGTCATGCAGATTGCAAAAAGTCAATATCAACTTCATAGCACTCAGAATTCAATGGAAACATTTTAATAGGCTCTGCATTCATCTGAATGATCTATTGATTGATAAAAGTGTTTTGTATATACCAGATACCCAACTAAATAAATACATAGAATTAAACATAAATAGATTGTTTAATAGTTACACTGCATAACGGCTACTTGTTTAGAAATTGGTTAGGAAGGGCACTGTTGCTGACAGTTTTTAAAATATAGTTTACCCCCATGCTCCTTTAGCACTGATCAATGCAGGAGTAGGCGATGCTATACAGAGGATGACGTATAAAAGGATGTACAGTATACATGTTAATTTACTTTTTGTTAAGAAAATATACCAGACGGTAAGTGTAAGTGATCATATAACATGGCACAGTATAAAGAAGAGGTTGTTGCAAATTAATCATGCGCTCCCAATATGTTTATAGCAGCTTTCTATTAATTCGGTCAGAAAAGTGACCAATTGAGAGTTAAAAATATATAGATAGAAACGCTTGTGGTGCAAAAACCTATGTTTATGTGTTAAGTTGATATAATGAATGAAATGGCAATAATGTATTATGTGCTAAAGGACCAGCAATATTAAAAGACAAACACTCGATACATATAAAACATAAAAATTTTTATAGCACTTTCTGTGAATAGGTGAAATAAATTAAAATGTTCCCCGTAACTGCCGCTGCGATAGGTACAAGGTGTAGTATGTAACAATCTGGCCCTACATTTCCCTATAAGCGGTCCTGCTCAGTACGAGGTTGGCTCCTTTCAAGCTGCTGTTGCTGGATCAGCTGTGCGTTGTCTCCATCTGCCGCCTATTGAGATGACAGCCCGCCGGGACAGCGTTCTTCTGTTCAGTCTTGCTTTGGATGCCGCTCTCGTTTGGAAATCAATGTCTTTGTGCTCACTCTGTGGTGACATCAGTGGGGGTCAGTAAACACCAACGCGTTTCGTCACGTGTGACTTTATCGTGATGAAACGCGTCAGTGTTTACTGACCCCCACTGTGTTATATGTATTGAGTGTTTGTTTGTCTTTTAACATTGCTGGACATAATACATTATTGTCATTTCATTCATTATATCAACTTAACACATAAATATAGGTTTTTGCACCACAAGCGCTTCTACCTATATATTTATAAAAAAAGAGGTTATTAAAGAGCAAGTAAATCCCCATAATTAAAGACTATTGTCAATATACTATTAAGCTGTTTGATAAACCATTTAATAATTGAACTATTAACATATTAGTAATCTGTCATTTCCAAAATTCAAACATTTGCATAGGAGGGTGATGCTTCTTTATCTTGCTTTATTCTCCAGCAGGAGACGCAGGGAAGCTTGTTTAAAGGAACTCATGTATGCACTTAGCTAGCGTGGAAATATTGTGTGCTATGCAATCACGTTATCCTTCATCCACTGATACTAGGGGAAATTAATACTTAACTGTACTTTGCCATGAAACATTCTGTGGACTCTAGTGTGTGGAGTCCAGTGAAAAAAGAGTACAGCAATGAGTGTATTACATCAGACAAAACAGCCATATGAAAGCATATAAATACCTCAGATATCCTACAGAAAGTCTGCACCACGCTTGCTTCACACAAATAGAGATTTCTTTGTGTCCTATTTCTTTTATCTCCTGTTTGGGGAAGTATTTGGTTTTCTCTAAGAAACTGAAAGCTGGGCTCTGAAATAATAGGGAAAAAATTTATGTAAACCTGGTACAAAGCTCATGATAAGAAGTTATACTGTACTATAACTCATATAGACACAAATGTAGCATATTTACTGTAACTGATATAATGCGGCTGCATTTAAAAGACCATTATGGTATTTACTTGCTATATATTCATAGAAATAATCAGTGTCTAAGCGCTTGAACAGTTTAATTTTAATACTGTAGCTAGCAACTGGGAGTTCAGGAGATAAATGTAAATACCTTGTTTGATTTTAGCATACCCTTTGATTGCAGCAACTGGAGTATATTGGTTCTCAAACAGGAAAGCCCACTAATCTGCCATTTTAAACGGGATGTAGTTGGCATCCCGGCGTGTGGGATGCCAAAGGTCTAAATACTGGCACCGAAATCCCAACAGGTTGGGATGCCAGCACCAGTATCCCGACTACAAAATCACAGATAAGGTGCAAGAAACATCTATAGGTACACTCTGCGTGATGCAACAGAGAATACTTATGTATAAAAGGTCTAATTATCCTTTTTAGTAGCAGCAACACTGGAACTTTCAGTGGCCACTTTTTTTAACCTATATAGGAACACTGCTACTAAACAGCTAAAAAGGATAATTAATTTATTCCTTCATTGAAGGGTATCTGTTTACAAATAGTATACACATTGTATCAGTGTTACTGCAGAAACAAATATTTGCTATAAGTGAGAGAATACATTGTTGTAATATACCGAATTTAGTGCACTGTTTATTTGAATTCATTTTAATATTCAGAGACCTTTTATATATAAGTTTTCTCTGTTGCATCATGCAGAGTGTACCTATAGATGTTTCTTGCACCTTATCTGTGATTTTGTCCAATTGATATATGATCATACTAATAATTATTGAGACTTTAAATACATGTTTTATTAAACCAATGCCTTAACTGATTCATCAACTAACTCCAGGTTAAGCGCTTCACATTTTCTCCTTTCCCTGCAAAGAGGCTGCTGCAAACCAAGAAAACCAGGCAAAAAAAAACAAAAGTGACAAAACTGCTTGCGCTAGGCACACACCTTACCTCATTATATAAAAGAGTTTCCATTATTTTGAAATGACTCTTATTTGAAAGATCATTTTAGAAAAAAAGACTGAATCATACATGTGACTAAAAAAAGCCTTTTAAATCGCAGCCCATATTACATTACACAGTTGCTATAGCAGCGTAAAATAAATTAATTTAATTCAATTTTGTATTCCTTAACTATTGTTTTGCTGATGCAGTAAATATCATAATTTTGGCTTTCTGTGAACTGATGTGCAAAATTAGGATATGAAACTTATGTGTTTATTCATACAACAAACCTGATGAAATGAATATGATATTTTGGATTTAAATTATGGGTGGTTGTTTTTTTTTTCTTTAGGACAGATGTCTTCACAACAAATCAGAGTTACCTTGCTTGCTCTTGGGTTTTCTTATACTTTATGTTCATTTAGCAGACAGAGAGCCTGATTCATTATGGGTCGCTATTGCGATCGCTGCTGCGATTATGCACGCAGATCTGCTGCAAAAATATGCTAATGAATGCAATCGCAAAGCTGTCGCACAGCCAGCATAGAGACATCCACTACCACCCACTACCGCTATCTCACATCCGTAATACCTTGCAGTCCTGCGTATACATCGGGAGCATCGAGTAACATCAGCGCCTCACACACAATTACAACAGGTCTGACCTTACTCAGAAATTACTAACCTCACGCAGTAAGTATTCAAGCTGCATATGCCATCGCAGTAGCTAATTTATGCACACCCATGCAATGGCATTCAAAAGGACAGGCACGCCTCCGTTTCTCCAACCACTCATCCATCACCACCCCCAAATGCTGACATACCGTCCCTCGGTCCGCGATGGCTTGTGTCTGCGTAAGTGATTGTAGTGTGATCACAATGCTAACTCATGCACTGTGGTGCTTACATATGCACAGTACACACCATCGGCCGATCTGTGGGCCTGATTCAGAGCCGCTCGTAAGCGGCCGCTCGTTCGTTCCGAGCGATGTTTGCACAACTGCGCATGCGTACGGATCGTAATACGCATGCGCGAACCAGTCAGTGCGGCCGAAAATCGTTTGTTCGCTAAATAGCGAATGCCTGCTATTTTGAGTGACAGGAGGAGGCGTATGTGGGTGGTAACAGGGGAAGGTGCTTGAAAACGGGGAGTGGAGATCTGAATGCAGGCGTGCTTAAAGGTCAAAAGGGGCGTTTTAAGGGTGTGCATAATTAACAAAGCAGCGTCATTGACCACGTCACTTGGTTGTTTTATAGTCAGAACTGCTCGCAAGATTGTGGTAGGAAAAACCAGCCACAAGAATAGCTAGCAGTTCAGACGCCTTTCGATGTACTCGATTAATCTAATAAATAGCGGACATGACGTATGATGCGAGCGGCCAGGGGGCGTTTTTTTCAAAATTACGTTCGCATGTTTTGTTCGCTCGTTCAGACATAGAGGCGTGAACAGACCGCAAAGAGCGAACGGTTCATTTAAATAGCCACCCCTTTTTCTGAATGAGCGAGCGCAAATAGCGTCCGGCTCTGAATCAGGCTCTGTGTACGCTGTTGCAGTTGCGATTCATTATTCAGCGTTGGACGGAATTGCAAAGATGCACGCAGGCAGCTTTGCAATTCCGTCCTTGCAAATATGCAAATGCAGCAGGAGGTGTATGACACCCCCTGCTGCATTTGTGATCCCAGCACTGCAACCGAGGTCGCAGGCTGGTATCACCATTGTGACCATCGGTTGTCGATGGTCGCGATGGTGGACGGCGAATGATATATGCAAATACACTGGATGCAATGGCTGTAGGCTGGATATTCATCCTAATATGGATTGCCTCTATAGTATGCCCAATTAGTGTCCAAATGTTGTATCCACTTATATGTGCAAAGTTTCCTGTTTCCAGTAGTTGGATGATGCTGTACACATCTGCTCCTCCTCTCCACCTCAAAATTACAGATAGCACAGCATTAGGGAACTTAGGACACTATGATGCAATATGGTCCGATTTAGAGGTGCACAACGTGGTGATATCGAACACAAGTGGCCGAAGTTTTATGTCTGCACATGCATCCCGATGGTTTGTGCTCAGAGACACAGGGGTAAATTTACTAAGATGGGAGTTCTATTAAGAAGTGATGTTGCCCATAGCAACTTCTCATTTATCTAGCACCTTTTAGATGATAATACCTGGAACCTGATTGGTTGCTATGGGCAACATCATTTCTTAATAGAACTCCCATCTTAGAAAATTTACCCCATAGAATGAATTTGGACGCAGGGAGAGTGAATTTCATTGGGAGGTAACAGTGGGGTGGACAGACGCAGGCGTGTTGCGGCAGGTTGCTGATAGTGGCTGCGTCTAAAGATGCAGTACCGCTGACACAAGCTGTCATGTTCATATGGACAAACTGCACCTACTGTAACATAGGGCTGGTGCAAGTTTCGATGTTGTGACCAATGGTGAATCGAAAGACGCACCAAGACGTATTAACACCACTGTGCATCTCAATAGGTAGATCATTTGTCACGGCATTAGCATGAAGATGCAGGAGTGCCTGCGGAAAAAGGTGCAGCCGCATCTGTGTTCACCTCTGAATCAGGTTCAAAGTTACACAAAAGCAAATTCACTAACTTGTCACTAAAAGTCCAATATCATTCTAAATTGCTGTAGGCTGCACAATTCCTAAATAAACCAATTAGCAGTTACCTTTCATCTATATAGTACATGTTAGACAGTGAAAGTAAATGTGTGATTGGTTCCTATGGTTTTAGTGCTAAGTGTCTCTGTTACTCCCTTATTGCAAGTATGAGTGTGTTTAGAAAATGCTATTTGTCCTTCTCAGTTTCACCAGAAAGCTGTATCTACACAAACTTAAAGCAGTTTCAAAATTCAAAATTGAATATCATATTTACTATAAATGTAGTATATCTCATCAAAATCCTTGTGTTGTGAAGATCAGGCTGTCAATATGATGTACAGCCCACAACGGGCACTGTAATGTAAGCTAAATTGCCTGAGTCATGAGCAATGATAGTGTAATTCTACAGAAAATTGGAAATCAATTCCTGTCATTGCAGAATATAACTCCTTTATCAGAGTTCCAGTTCACCAATGCAATACAGCCGGAGAAAGGTTTGAGTTGGCAATCATACCAATTTAACTCAATAAATGGAAATCATGTTTTAGTTACAGGGCAGGGGAAAATCTGAGCAAATACATGCTTTTTCTGTATTGAACTAGTGATCTTATCCACAGTAAAAAGTAGAGCAATATATGTAATGGCACTCTGCTGACACACAGTTTGTGTGGATGTTTTTTTGAATTGTACACAGAATGTATGTAGCTGTGTGTCTAAGGAGCTTTTTATTGAGTGTCTTAAATTATTGAATAGAATAATAATGGGGAGATTTGTCAAACTTTCTACAGAGGACAAGATTAGGTAAATGATAGGTTGCTATGAGTAATCCCTCCACTTGTTAGAAGGGATTGACAAATCTTCCCCTAAGAGAGACTTACAGATCTAATAAGGTAAGAATGGAAGTAAAAGAATATCTGCTACTTATGTAGTTGAACTGTTCAAGGAACAGGGAACACATGCGCCTATAATAGGTGTCCACAACCTATATTATAAGGGTAGGTTATTATTGTGCTGCTTTACAAGCTGATACAGTTTACCTCTTCCCCTCCAAATGTGGTGCTACCCGAGATTCCATGTTGGTCCAAAGGGGACCTATGGGTGTGATTCAAAGGGAGATTTCCCACTGCTGGTGATCACATAATATTGATAGGGCAGATCTCTTTTTTAGATACCCACTCTCTCTCCATAGCCTCTCGCTAATGCTACAGATGATGTGTGCAGGGTTACAAGGCTTCCACAGTGCAGACAGAAAGGGAAACAGCCATAAGATGTTTACCATGGCGCTCTCACTAGCTTGTTTATTCTACCCATCCTTACCAGTTATATTTCCCTGGAAAAGAAAGGCTCTGGATATAAAAAAGAGATATTAATAATAATAAGAAATCAAATACTTATTTAATGATGCAGTATATATAGTTATGACCAGGGGCATTGGAACGATTTTATGTTGGGGGGGGGGGGGCAAAACTCTCCATACTGTGCTACCCAAATCAAATCAAATGCTCATTCATATATACCTCACTTGGGCCATGAGAGAAAAATATATCTATGACAGAGCAGACTAACTATACAACTGTCTGCAAATGTTTGTATCCAAATCTATACTGAGGCCACAAAATAAATGTTATCCCAGTTGAAGAATATATAGCAGCTCTGTAAATTAACCTGATGATGAACATTTTCTAGACTACTACAGGTGGACCTGAACCACTCTTTAAAGAAAATATGTGGAGGTTAAGCCATAAGTGAGGGAGGGATGAGGCAGCAAATTGGGAGGGGAAGCATTGTAGAGGTGTGAAGGCTGAGTGAGAGCTTGGATAAATAAAGGCAGAGCTCTGATAGAAAATAAAATAAAAAGCAGAGCTGTGATATTAAAGAAAGCAGAGCCCAACTGGGAGAGCTGAGAGTGAGAGACAGCTCAGAGTGACACTTTGTGGAGTGTAAGAACCTCATACGAGTTGAGGGTGTGCCTATTGCCTGTAACTGTGTAGATCAGTGAGGGTCTGATAAAAGAATGGTAAGAATGTAGAACAACAGACACTAGTATGGAGATGTATATATTTTCCTCTATCATTTATCGTTTTGCAACCAAATAATGTGCTGGAGGAATCGTTTAACTAAGAGAACATGCTTTGGAATAGTAATGGTCTGGCGTCCAACCACCACGTAACATCACCTGTGTTCACACAAGAAAACACTTTGCTTTAAAACCTGCATGAGCGGGAACCCATGTTCACCTAAGCTAGCCATGGCAAAGGAAAGTGTCAGAGAGGGGTGCAATGCAGTGGCGTAACTATGGCAGGGTGAGCGCGGCACATGCACTACATAGGGGGTGCCACTATGGGGGGTACTGCATAGGGGGGACTACTACTGGGGGCACTATATAAAGGGCACTGCATAAGGGGGTACCACTACTGGGGGCACTGCATTGGGGGCACTATATAAGGGGCACTGCATATGGGGGACCACTACTGGGGGCACTTCATAAGGGGGACCACTACATGGGGCACTGCATAAGGGGAACTAATGAGGGCTGCATAAGGGGACCACTACTGGGGGCTTTGCATACTGGGGGTACTGTATAAGGGAAACTAATGGGGGTCTGCATAAGTGGGACCACTACTGGGGGTACTATATAAGGGGCACTACTATGGGCCTGCATAAGAGGCCCACTACTATGGGCCTGCACAACTGGGGACATTGCATACTGGGGGTACTGTATAAGGGGCACTACTGGAGTTAAGGTGCATATGGAAAGGAATCTTCAGAGTGACGATAAAGGGGTGTGTGTCATGTTGACATGCCCCATTTTTAAGTGACCACACCCATTTTTCGCAGCTCGCGCCTTTGGCGCGTGCACATAAGGGGGAGGGGGGCTCTCCATTATTACATTTGCCCTGGGCTCCAAATACCCTAGTTACACCACTGGTGCAATGCCTATAGCCTACACCATGTACAGTTACCCTATGGTCTGCAATTAAAATATGCAAGTTTGGTGCTACTGTAAGTGATCATGATCATGACTAACTAAATGAATAGGGTCAGTTAGGAACAAGCAGCACAATGTAACATTAGAAAATACCTTCACAGCATGGCATGGAAACACCTTCAATGGCACATCACCTTGCCGAAATATCACCCCAGACTGGCAGATATTAGTATGCAGTCCTATGGTGCTGTGAACAAAAGTCTGCACTTACTCAAGCTACGAGCCAACTTGAGGCTAATTGAATCAACCCCTATATTTCTTAATCATTGTTGATAATAGTAAAATAATTGACAGTTAATTAAAATGCAATTACATTTCGAGGTCCAAATCGGCTTGTATGCTCACCCCACTGCTATTGTTGTGAAGATAGCACTACATAAACAGACCAATAACAGAGCTTACCAGACTCACAGCCTTAAAAGGAAGCAGAACCCTTGACAGCATTCATTCACGGATCACCTCTAGTGAGGTGGGATAAGCCAAGGCCACATTACTGTACACTGAATCCATTTATTACATTTAAAAATATATATATTTCATAAAATGAACTTGGGATGTGAGAATGGCTTCAAGTTAATGTATGGACCAAATCTTACATTACATATCTAACAATGTAAAAGTCATGTCATTTTACTAGGAGAAAAATTCCCACAGATCTAGACACAGGCACTAATAAATCCAGGAATGTGATCTCCGCAGCTTCAATCTTATGGAAATCTCTTGCCCTGCAAATGAAATCTAATTTTGGAATGAAGATGCAATACAAGGCTCATAAGTCTGCACTAACCTGCATTCAGAAAGGATGCATCTAGCTCTTCCCAACAACAGGAGCCAAATTGACATCTTAGACTATTAAGCCATGGTTTTACCATGTACCATCATGCCCATGACATCACAGAACGTAATTTGCTCTACGGTGCCACATTTTAAAATCCTAACTGACTTTAGAATCTATGCAGAGTGTTTACAAAACTAAGGCTTACCAAACTCTTTACAAATAAATGTTCCAAGTCATTTGGAATAAACCCAAGTTAAAAAAGGCACTTGGGGAATCTTCACTCTATTGATAGCAGATGATACACATATGTAACCTAAACATACCCTCCAGCATATTGAAAATGTAAGTAAAAAAGAAAAGCCTCATTAAAATGACAATCTGTAAAGTTAGCAAAAACTTCCTCAAACAGCTGTATATATTACTATTTTTTTTTTTAAATAGAAGGCTAAGTAAACCAAGTAACAGTACTACAATTTCTCAAGCTCCTGTTTTCAACATATTTACAGTAGAACAGAGAATTATTTACTTATTAATGTTTTAATACATTGAGTTTGACAAATATGTTATCATTTACATATTTACAGGCACATTTAATACAGCCTCAACAAAAGAACAAGAAACAGACCTGCACTAAATATTTTATTTGTCATGTTACACTTTTATTTTAGTGGGTGATCTCACAGAACAATTGTATTATCCTAAACTTGCAAAAGAGAAAACAACATCTGATTTAGAGACATTCTTATGATCACCACTAATAATAAAGTGAAATGCAATTATTGTTATTATTATTATTATTATTATTATTATTATTATTATTATTGTTATCATCATCATCACTACTACTACTACCACTGCCTGTGGTAAATAACCAATAAACCTTTCCAAAATGTTCTATTTTTATTTTATTTGTAAATGAATATATAAATAAGTGAAGGTATTGTGAATAAATTTATTTTGAAAAAAATTAGTAATCCTACCGTATGTTAAATAACAAAAAGAAAAAAGTAGGGCTATCTGTTAATTACGCTCAAATCGCATGGTACCATATTATTTTATTGGTATATAATAAAAGTTATATTTTATCACATATATAATTATCCAATAAGAGTGCCTCAGCAAATAGCCCCCTACCGTAGTCAGGATTCAAATCAACTCCAAAGAAACAACTGTGCTGCCTCTCCAACAGTTGTCACTGCTAGTGGAACAGGTTAGAGTAGACCCATAGCCACTGAGGACAGAGGACACGCAGGAAGGTAAGTGTGGAGTCGTGGATGTGTTGGTGGGCGGACTTAATAGTGTGAGTAGTGGGACGGAACAGAGAGAGAGTGTCACAAACTCTCGGACGGATTGTGAATGCTACCCGTATTCAGGGAATTGGCTAGACCTATTCATGAGGCGCGGAGTCTAATGTGCTGGCGGTTTTCACCAGGGACCCTCGCAAGAAGGTATGGACTTGGCTGCATCCAACACACAGGTCACGGCCCTCAGGATAGATTTCCCTATACAGGTGCTGGCGAACTTGTTTGGCATGCAGAAGACTTTAGTGTAGTTGACGAGCCGGGTCAGAACCAAACGGACGAGATGGTACCTGGGAGCAGGCGTAAATGGGTCACAGGGAGAAGCAGAGGTCAGAACCAGATATCAACACAGAACCAGGGGTTGAGCAGAATCAGAGTTACGAACAAAGCCAAGGTCAGAACCGATAATCAGGATATGCACAGAAACGCTGGAGTATGGTAATGGATCCTATACTCTGGCACTGGAGTGCTCCCAGGAACTTCCCTATATAGGTCAGAGTTCAATTTAACCCCCAATCAGCACTTCCTATTTTCGTGCCTGTCTCTTTAAATCTTTTAGCAGAGCGGAGCATGTGCTCCTATTGAAGCTGCGGCCGCCTGCACACAGTTCCCAGGACAGGAGGAGAACTGCTGACAGCAGGCACCGGGGATCTCCCGCCCGCTGTCCCACGCCAGCCCGGACCCCAGTGCCACCGAACCACGTAAGAGGGACCTAGATTTGACAGTGCTGTGACTTTACCCCCCTTCTAGGGGTGGGCACCGAACACCCCACAAATGGCTTGCCAGGGAACTTTTGATGAAACTTTCGAAGGAGTTGAGGTGCATGAATATTTGAAGCCTTGACCCAACAACGTTCTTCCGGACCATATCCTTTCCAGTCTACCAGAAATTGAACTGAACCACGGGACATTCTGGAGTCAAAAATCTGTTCAAATTTATACTCCTCTTGGTGATCTACTGGAATTGCGGAAGGAGGATTGCAATGTCTCGAATATCGATTGAACACCAGAGGTTTGAGCAGAGAGATATGAAATACGTTGGGAATCTTGAGTGCACAGGAAGTTTTAAATGAACAGCCACTGGATTGATTACCTGAAGAATCTGAAAAGCCCCTATGAATCTGGGAGCAAATTTCATGGTGGGGACTTTCAATCGCAAGTGTTTAGTAGATAACCAAGCTTTGTCACCCGGGTACAATACAGGACCCTTCCTTCTCTTCCGGTCTGCCACCTATTTATACCTGGCAGAGGCTGTACATAATTTCTTCTTCACCTCTTTCCAAATTTTGAGGAAGCGACTCACTGTGCCACCCACAAGTGGAAGGGCTAGTGACTGAAGAGCCAGCAACTCAGGTATCATAGGATGTAACCCATATTGAACGAAGAAAAGAGAGTACCCCGATGTCTCATGGTACATGTATTGTGAGCAATTTCAGCCAATGGCAACAAAGAAACCCAATCATCTTGATTGGCTGAGACATACATCCGAATGAATTTCTCTATATCTTGGTTCACACGCTCTGTTTGACCATTACACTGAGGATGGTATGCCGAAGAGAAACTCAAGTTGATATCAAAACTCTTGCACAAGGATCTCCAGAACCTAGAAGTAAATTGCACTCCACGGTCTGAGACAATTAGGGGTATTCAATATGGGAGCGATAACATCGTTTTTGCGTTAATATCGCACTTATGACGTCATTATCGTAGGTTTTAGTTTTACACCGTATTCAATTTCAAAGACTTATCGCAGTTTTGAAAAGACTTTGATAAAAAACGGTGATAACTTTTCACCATTGAATTGGTGTCGAAAAAAAGTGCAGAATTGGGGTTTAGGGGTGCAGGCTTAAAAAAAATAGCCTGCACCCCTGGGAATGACATTTAAAAAAGGACTGTGTCAAAAAAAGTTTTAAAAAAAAATAGGGACACCCCAAAAATTTAATTTAAAAATTGGGGTGAAAAAAAAAAATGGGAAAAAAATGATTAACAATAGGGAAATAGGTTCAGGGCTATTCTGCAAGTATGCGGCAGGTGTTTTCTAGAATAGATTTATAGCGGCAGGTGCACTATTGCAGAATTTTTAAAAACTTACTTTAGGGACATCAAAATATGCTAGTACCCATTTTCATGTACCCCAAATTTGATGGGACCACTTAAAAAAAAAAAAAAAACCTAGGTGCTTTTCTGCATCACTTCTTCAATGTCGGGAAAAAACACCTGCTGCGGCTATTTATATCACCGACTTTCATTTAAAGGCTAAAACGGGGGTACCCATAGTGATCCCCCATGTTTTTACAACTTTAGGGGGTCTTACAATTTTTTTAAGGAAAAATTCGTAACTTTACGCAAATCCAACTTCGGAGGCTCCCGTTTTCGTTAATTTTATATTGAATACGGGGATAAGCGAGCGCGCGCCCGATACTTTAACGCAGGTAAAAACTCCGATATGAAACGTTAACTTCGACAGTGAAGTTAACGTTTCATATTGAATACCCCTCAATGTCTTTGGGAAATCCATGTAGCTTGAAGATTTCCTTTATAAATATATTGGCCAATTTTGGAGCAGATGGTAACCTTTTAATGGTATAAAGTGAGCAACTTTGGAGAACCTGTCCACTACTACCCAGATAGTATTGAACTCCTGGCAGGAAGGTAGGTCCGTTATGAAATCCATAGAAATGTGAGACCAAGGACGATCAGGTACCGAAAGTGGACATAAGGCCCCGAGGGAAGTTGCGGAAGCACATTGTGTTGAGCACAGGTAATACAGGCTGCCACAAAGTCTTTGACATCACGACGTACTGTCGGCCACCAGTACTTTCTGAGGGCAAACTTCAATGTTTTTCCTATTCCTGCATGACCAGAGAAGCGTAAAGAATGGGCCCATTGAAGTAATTTGGTTCGCAGTTCAGGTGCTATAAATGTTTTTCCTGGTGGAATCTTGACCTTAGAAACTGCAACAAAACACACAGGGTTCAGAATAGGCTTGTCTTCCTGTACTTCATTCTCCTCGGCAGTACGTACTAAATGCTCGAGACAAAGCATCAGCCTTCAAGTTTTTACAACCTGGACGATAGGTAATAATCAGATTAATACGATCGAAAAACAGCGACCATCTGGATTGACAATAATTGAGACAATGAGCCATTTTGAGATAGGTGAGATTCTTGTGATCAGTAAAAACTGTGACCGGAAATTTTGCCCCTTCCAGCAGATATCGTCACTCCTGCAAAGCCAGTTTGATGGCTAACAATTCCTTATCCCCGACTGCATAGTTCTTCTCCGGGGCTGAGAATTTACGGGAAAAGAAACCACAAGAGTACCATTTACCCCCTTAGTCCTTTTGGGACAAGACCGTCCCAACACCAATCGTAGAAGCGTCCACTTCTAGGAAGAATGGTTGATCACAGTTGGGTTGTCTTAGAATGGGAGCCGAAGTGAAACATTGCTTTAATTTGACAAATGCTTCCTCTGCATCCTGTGGCCAAACCCTGGTATCCTGGCCTATTTTTGGTGAGAGCAGTGATGGGGGCTGCAATGGTTGAATAGTTCCTGATAAACTGACAGTAGAAATTGCAGAAACCAAGGAAGCGTTGTATTGCCTTTAGTCCTGTCAGACGAGGCCAGCTAATGATGACAGAAATTTTATCTGGGGCCATCTGGAGACTTGAACCTGATATTATATACCCCAATAATTTTAATTCTGTTTGGTCAAAGGAGCATTTTTGTAATTTGCAGTAGAGCCGATTATTGCGAAGCCGTGATAAAACTTCACGGACATGCTTGCGATGACTTGCCAAGTTTTGGAAAATATCAAGATTTCATCAAGATATATAACTGCATACTGGTGCAATAGATCTTGAAAAATATGGTTCATATATTTCTGAAAAACTGCAGGTGCATTACTTAAACCAAAAGGCATGACCAGGTACTCGTAGTGCCCATCTCGAGTGTTAAAGGCAGTCTTCCACTCGTCCCCTGCTTGGACTCTAATCAAATTGTATGCCCCACGAAGATCTAATTTGGTAAAGATCTTTGCATCTTTTATTCAATCAAAAAAGTTCAGATATTAGGGGCACAGGAGACTGGTCTTTGATAGTGATAGTGTTCAAACCCCGGTAGTCAATACACGGTCTCAAACCTCCATCTTTCTTCTTAACGAGGAACCAGCAGACGACTTGGATTCTTGAATAAACCCACATTCGAGGTTCCCTTTGATGTAATCAGTTACTGCCTGGGTCTCCGGAAGCGACAGGGAAAACACTCTTCCATGGGGAGGCATTTTCTCTGGCAATAACTCTATGGCACAGTCCCATTCCCGATGGGCAGGAAGAGTCTCAGCAGCATTTTTACTGAAAACATCCCTGAAGGACTGGTACGGAGCAGGTAGAGAGTCATTCGAGATGATGTTTGTATTCTGGATAACCCGATGTGTTGGTTGGATTAAAGGCAGACAATTTTGAGAACACCGAGGTCCCCATGACAAAATTTGAGGTTCATTCCAATCTAATGTAGGAGCATGCTTGCGTAACCATGGAACACCCAGGATAATCGGACTGTCAGCTGATGAAATTATGCAAAAGGAAATTATCTCTTTGTGAAGAGCGCCCACTTGCATGGTAATTTCTGGAGTTCTGGAGTTGATGGTGACCATAGGAAGTTTGTTCCCATCTACTCCAATGACACTGAGTGGACTTTGTAGGGGCAAACTACGGATCCCTAACTCCTGCACTTCTTTGGCAGTAATGAAATTACCATCGGCACCTGAATCCAGGAAAGCCTTATAAGCATCTAGGTGGGTTTCTCTAGTAGTAAGATGACATCAATCGCAAACTGTGGTATTTTTTTCTCGATTGGGGTGTGCTGGAGCGCACCTAAGCTGACCATCCCCTGATCAGTTAGGCCTTGTCGTTTCCCGGACGTTTAGGACACTGAAGGAGACGATGATCTGGATCTCAGCAGTACAGGCACAGATTATTCTTGAATCTTCTTTCTCTTTCCACAACTGGCAAGCATGATTTCCCAATCTGCATTGGTTCCTCAGGAGACTCTGCCGGGGCTGTGAAGCGAGGTGCAAGCTTGAAGCTGAAGCGCAGGGATTGCTCCCGCTCTCGGGTTCTCTCTCTGTGGCACCGGTCAATGCAGATGCATAAAGAGATTAAATCATCCAAAGATGTAGGCAATTCTCTGGATGCTAGGATGTCCTTGATTTGCTTGGAAAGTCCTTGCATAAAAGCCGCAACCAGAGCTTCATTGTTCCATCCTAATTCAGAATCAAGGGTTCTGAACTGTACTGCGTATTGTCCTGCAGTCTGGTTTCCCTGTTATAGTTGCAGAATAGCTGGTGAAGCAGACGATACCCTGCCGGACTCATCGAATACTTTTCTGAAGGCTTCTAGAAATTTAGAACTGTCATTAACCACAGGATCATTCCTCTCCCACAGTGGAGACGCCCAGGCGAGGGCCTGTCCAGACAGCAAGGAAATAACGTAGGCAACTTTGGTTCTCTCTGAGGCAAAGTTTGCCGCTTGAATTTCAAATTGGATCGAACACTGATTCAAGAAACCTCGACAGGTCCTGGGCTCCACATCATATTTGGACAGATTTGGAATTTGCGATGGTGCGGATGCCCCTGCCGCTGGAACGGACACTGCAGACAGTGCTGCCGACTGTACAGGAGGCGTATGCCAACTGCCTACTTGTTGCATTAACGTTTGTAGGCACTGCATAATTTGGGTTTGATCCCGTTCTTGCTTATCCAGTCGACTGAGCAAATTCTCCAGTAAATCGCGTGGCGAGGGATTACCAGCAGCATCCATATTTGGGCCAGAGTATTCTGCCACAAACTCTCGGACGGATTGTGGATGCTCCTCGTATTCAGAGAATTGGCTAGACCTATTCCTGAGGCGGGGAGTCTAATGTGCCAGCGGTTTTCACCACGGACCCTCGCAAGAAGGTATGGGCTTGGCTGCGTCTGACACACAGGTCGCGGCCCTCAGGTTAGGTTTCCCTATACAGGTGCTGGCAAACTTATTAGGAATGCAGAAGACTTTAGTGAAGTCGACGTACTGGGTCAGAACCAAACGGACGAGATGGTACCAGGGAGCCGGCGTAAACCAGTCACAGGGAGAAGCCGAGGTCAGAACCAGATATCAACACGGAACCAGGGGTCGAGCAGAATCAGAGTCACGAACAAAGCCAAGGTCAGAACCGATAATCAGGATATGCACAGGAACGCTGGAGTATGGTAATGGAGCCTATATTCTGTCAATGGAGTGCTCCCAGGAACTTCCTTATATAGGTCAGAGTTAAATTTAACCCCCAATCAGCACTTCTTATTTTCGTGCCTGTCTCTTTAAATCTTTTAGCAGAGCAACGCGCGCGCTCCTATTGAAGCCGCGGCCGCCTGCACATACTGTCGGGACAGGAGGAGAACTGCTGACGGTGGGCGCCGGGGATCTCCCGCCCGCTGTCCCACGCCAGCCCGGAACCCAGCGCCACCGAACCAAGTAAGAGGGACCTGGATTCGACAGCGCTGTGACAGGGAGACAGTGAAGAGTAGCGAAGGGGTGGGCGAGGTTGAACAGGGTATACCATATATAGGTACTGTAAGCAAGTCAAACAATGGTAACAACAAATGTATACTTTTGTTACTCAGTTCGATCTTATATACAGGGTGAGCTTACTGTCACCAGTCCCTTCCTGCTTTATGGTCATATCTCATTTTTACTGTAACACTTCTTTAAAATGCCTGCTAATATGTTATTACAAATATGTATCTCTTTCTCTGATAGAATCATTGATTTTAAAATACCAAATACCACTGCTTGATCAATAATGTCCCAGATTTTTATTATGATAGAACGGTTTTCTTTTTTTTTCACAAGTTTTTGGATAAGCTGATATCACATTGTCAATGCTTTAAATTGTAATCAATATTGCAAAATTTTAGTTTAAGACTTACAGTCGTAAAAAACTCAGAAAAATACAATCTTGTGAACATCCAATTAAACTGTTTCTGAACAAAATTTAGTTTTAAAATGGTGTATTGGTAGAGGTTTTATACATTGTTTATGTTAAATGTATGCTCTAAAAGTAAATAATTTTCTTAAAAAACAGACAAAAAAAATGCAATAAACACCACTTTTATGAACTCTGCCCTATCTGTGAGAACTCGCCCTATTTTAAATTGTTGTGACAAGTGGGCTTGTTTACCATCTGGCCAGGTGGTGTTTAAACCTCAAAGTTTTGAGATCTAGATAGCTCTATATTCACTTTGGCAAAACTTCACAAAATGCAAATGTTAATGTTCAAGAACATCTAATATAAATACTGCGTTCATTTCAGTGTGCGTATTCCTTAATTATTACATACTGTATATTTTGCTGATTGCATCTGGTGTTTACATATCTGGTAATACAATGTATATATTCATTTCATTCGGTATGGTGTTAAGACAAATGTTATTTTCCTGTATGTTTAAAAACAAAACTCACTACATTGGTGTTTTCAAATAACAAATAAGAATTTATTTTTAAAGCGGCAATCATTTTAAACTCAAAACAAGCTATTACATAAGCTCATACTGACCAACTCTCCCTAATTGTCAGGGAGACTCCCTGAATAGTAGCAATCATTCTGACTCTCTGAAGGGTCTAGCAATCTCCCTGATTGCACCTTACACTAGCAGTTAAAGTGGGCTGGAATGGGGAGGAACTGCATTCCGTCAGTTGTATTTGGAGGCGGAATTGGTTCTGCCTCCTCTGGCCCATCTTACCCGGCCACAGCACTCGGAGACTGCAGCTGTCTGTCACTAGAGGCAGTGATGCGGGACTCAGGAGAGAGACTTGCCTGGCTGTGCCCTCCCTTGGAGAAATGCTGGTTATCTTTTTCTCCCCCTTGTTCTAATTAACAGTAGCTGGTACTCAAAAAAGTGTTTTGAGACAAGCAGCGCATCACTCATTAATATTTAATTTACACAGGGTCAAGGTGTATTATGCCCATAGTATCAGGTTTATTTGTAGTTCACCATCCACAATGCAGTTCTGGGCTGCCCACCTGAATCAGCAATATCCCCCAGAAACCTATAGTCAACTTTTCACAAGAAAATATTACAATTGTTAATATATATGAAGGTTTAGTGAAACATGGTTATGGAGTTATTTGTGCATTTAAAAGCTATTTTTTTCCAGCAATAAAGAATGACAGGGTTCAACTCTGCATATACAGGTTAAATCTCCCATATCCAAAATTCTTGGGACCAGGAAGATATCGGAATATTCTGTATTTTGGAATATGTCCATATCATAATGAAATATCTTAAGCATGGGACCCAAATCTAAACACAGAATGCATTTGTCTTATATACACCTTATACACACAGTCTGAAGGTAATTTTATACAATATACAATATTTATACAATATTTTCAATAATTTTGTGGCTCAAACAAAGTTGTGTACATACAGTACATCAAATTCATTTATGTTTCATATACACTTTATACACACAGCATGAAGGTGATTTTATACAATATTTTTAATAATTTGTACCTTAGACAAAGTTTGTGTATATTGAACCATCAAAAAGCATCTCACTCATGCAAAAATTTTCTGTATTTCGGAATATTTGGATATGGGAGACTCAACCTGTAGTGGTATTTATAGCATTATATACAGATGGCCTATGCTCTTTTGCAAACTGTGTTATGCTGTGGTCCCCTTGTAATTTTTTGTATAGTGCCCTCTTGTCAGTATTTTGCCTAGAGTCCTTCCCTTGTCTGTATTTCTCATGTAGTTACCCACCTCCCTCTTGTTTGTATTATGTTCAACGAGCTCCTCAAACGTGCCATTGATTTGTCTTGTTTTAAGTGTTCTGTCACAACTTCCAGAAAGTTTTTTGAAATCTGCTTTGTCTCCTTATATCACTTAGTGATGTATGCTCTGATGGACCTGTCTATATGGCCATTGCATAAATATAATGCCATTATACAGTATTTGTATTTATGTTTGATGCTCTGGGCCACAACAGTGTGTGTGTGTGAAGAGATGGTGCAGAGAAGTGGGAGGCAGATGGAGCAGAGCACAAGGGTAGGAGGGGGAGGGGCTAGGGGTGTGGCACACCGGAGGGAGGGGGTAGAGTGGCTAAAGGTGTGAGTTTCACCACGTCTCTAGGACCACTTTAAGCACTGCCTTACACCCTTTATGTAGCTGTTATATACTTGGAAAGATATATATTTTTTTATTCGAGGGGGCATTGCCACGCCTCCCATGATTACACCACGCCCCCTCTTTACCGGGGCCCAGCGGCACTCTCAACGGCCCTGGTGACAGGAGCCAGGTGCTGCACTGTAGCATTAAGTGCAACACTCGGCTTCTGTCACAGTGAGGCAGCTGGCACTACCTGCACCTCCGGCACCCTCCACCATCCCATTGATAAGTTTAACCACGGGCTGGGTTCGGACCATGAGGCCACACCCCCGAGACCATGCCCCCTTTTCGGCGGGCGTGGTAGCGCTACCCGTATGGTATCACTCCTCGGACTGGGTGTTACCGCCGGGAGGGACGCCACTGTGCATAAGCCTCTGTATCTGCTCCACCTGCAGTGCAACATGGTTTTACCGGAACGGGATTGAAATGCAGGCGGCTGTTTAGCTGCCGGTTCAAATCCCGACAGCATCAGGTAAGCTACCTAACCCTCCCCTCTCCCCCCCTAACCCTCTCTTTGGGGTGCCTAACCCTAAACTCCCGGGGTGGTGCCTAACCCTAAGTCGTCAACCCGGGGGTGCCTAAATCTAACCCCCCCTCCCTGCACCCTAAACCTAACCCTCTTGGGGTGGTGCCTAACCCTAACTCTCCCCCGTAGGGGTGCATAACCCTAATCTCCCCCCCAAACCTAATGCTAACCCCGCTAGAGCCCCTAATTCTAACCCTCCCCCACCCACGCTAAGGGCGCCCCGGACTAACCTTTGTTCGTCCACTGCATTCCGGCGTCGGGATTAACATAGGCGTTGGTATTTCGATGCCTATGTTATATTCCTTTCCTGGATTCCACTGTCGGGATTTAAACTAACTACAGCTCGGTTTTACCAAGGTGCAAAGTTACTGTGCTTCCTTTTTTTTTTGCTTTGCTCCCAACTCAAAATCAGCCCCAAAGGCTTAATTATAAAGACATAACAGCTGCAAACAGTGCTTAAAAGAAAACATTACTGATATTTTTAGTATGTTTACACTCACAGCTTGTAGTGTACAGTATGCACATCTAAAGGCTGGGTACTCATAGCAGCTGTTGGGCAGAGGAGAGAGTGCTTTGTCTGCAGCACATGGCCACAATAGAAAGCAGAGGGTATGAGGCTGGAATACATAGAGACTCCAACCTCTGCTAGCTATGATACAGTTTTAGTACAATTTTCTACTTATATTCATTTTTAATTATATAGTTACAGAATATGACACTGTACATAAATAAGAAATTTTTTAAATAGTATAGCAGACCATTAATAGAAAACTTCAATCGGGTGAATATTGTTTAGCATTAGTTAATTAATGAAGCCCCATAGTGACATGTTTTTTGTCGTTGAATTTATTCTCGAAGTAGTGATATAATTGGACAATTTGTTAAAAGGTACATCTCAGGCAATGATGAAATGATGTAAGTCTGTGTGGCAGAGAGAATCAATGCAATTTACCTAGAAATGTCTCTGTGAGTTGGAGCAGTAGTGGTTGACGTTCTGCATGGGTTCTCATCCATGTTTTGAGAGGCAATTTCCAATCCATGTCATCACTTGTCATAGCCAGGATACCCACGCAACACAGAACTGAAGGACTGACATTAGCTAATGTTTCAAGCTAAAAAGGAAGCAAAAAAAGATAACATAGGAACCATAAGTAATAAAATTGATCTTGCTGCATTTTTCATGTAGCCATAGTGCCACCATCTGTTCAAACACAAAATAAAGCTTAAACCTTTATATGTTGTTTCGAAGCACCCAAACTATGCAATTGCCAAGTATAACTGAAGATTTTCTTTCACTTATGTTATTTAATGTTTAAATTTAACAGGCTAAAACTTTACAAACAAGTCAACCAAGAAATTTTGAAGATAAAAGTGTGGCTTATAAACCAGTAGAAGCATACAAAAATTAATAAATAAAAAGTGCAATTAAATTATTTGGAAGCAGGATTAGTGGGGAGATTTATCAAAGCTTGAAGAAAGATAAAAGTATCAACCAACCAGCTCTTGTCAGTTTTCTAGCACAGCCTGTAAAATGACACTTAGGAGTCGATTGGTTGGTAATTTATCTCTCTCCACTTTATCTCTCTCCAAGCTTTGATATATCTCCCGCTAATTTCTGAATTAATGAGATAACAGAATTTGCATGAATATGAAGCCTTGAAGATGGGCACATTATTGGAATCGAGAATAGATGCACTATATTCTGCTGTAAAATATTACATTATTTGTAATGTTATAGTTACTTTTATGTAGTTGTTTAGGTTGAAAAAAAAGACATACAATGTTTAACCTTTCACCTACAAAAAACCGGGACACACATGAATTTCTACAGTCACTATGTCATTAGTATGTAGACATGGGAAAGCCAGAGCAGGGTTCCTGACATGGTGCATTTTAAATGTTGCAGGCAGTATAACTTTAAATGGGTTGGGTATGAAATGCCGACAGCTGGGAATCCATCTGCCTAAATACCACCGCCGCAAGACTGAACACTGAAGATCCTGACTGGGGCTGGTAAGTAAACTAACCCTCCCCTTTCCCCCATCTAACTGTAACCCTCCCTGGTGTCTAAGCCTAACCTCCCCCCGGGGGGTGCCTAAACCTGGCCACCCCTCTCCGAACCCTAAACCTAACCCTCCCGGGGTGGTTCCTAACCCTAACCTCCCCCTGGTGGTGCCTAACCCTAACCCCTCCCCCCCTTCTCGCACCTTAAACCTAACCCTCCCGGGGTGGTGCCTAAACCTTAAGTCCCCCTGGGTGCGCCTATACCCAACCCATCCCCAGCGGCTAAGGGCTAACAGTGCCGGCTTACTTTCGTTCAGGAAGCCGTTTGTCTAGATTCCGGCATCGGGATCTAGACAGATGTCAGGATTTCAACGCTTGTCTTTAGTCCCGCGTCAGGATTTTGTCAAACGGCTTCCCGTCCGTCACCATTTTGACCGCATCCCCTTTAAACATGCTCCTAAAGTGGCAAGTTTAAAGTTATAATTCCCACATTGTTAAAATGTTTTAAGAAGCATTTCAACTATGACAGGATCCAAGCGATGGCTTTCTCATGTCATAGTAGCTGTAGACTTCCTAACTGCATCTCAAAAAAATTATCCGATCCAGAAGAAGGCAAACAAAATCCTTGTTTTTGTTTTCTTCAAACATCTCTTTTCTTCCAGCAAATATCCCTTAGATATATTTACATTACTGAGGAATAAATTAACTTTCACAGGCTTTCCTTTTACGTGCACACTCACACAAATACATATCTGTTAATATTATATATACGTTAATATTATATATGCATAATAATAATTTTATTTATACTGTATACCACTTTTTCTCCAATAGGTCTCAAGGTGCTAAACAGTATGAACGTAATACAGTACAGAAACTATGAACACATTAAAGAGGTTTAGCTTTACATGGAATACAGAGACCATGGGGATACTACAAAGGATGTGTCAGCCATTTTGAGTCATCAGTTGCAAGAATTATTAATTCCACCCATAAAGGATCCAGGTGAAGCAGCCATTTTAGACGTACTACATAGGTTTACACTGGGAAGAATAAGCAATGATTGAAACCGATGGCACGCAATGGGAAAGATAAAAATGCTCGGTGGGATCCTTGCAAGTGCATCAGAACCAGGGCATGACTGCCCATCTGGCACTTTTGGCAAACCCTAGCTGAGCAGTTTTGCCACCTGGTGCTCGGCCGGGGATACTGAAAGATGAGGGAGTGCCACGAGGCCAGGCCCCCCATGACTCGCGGAACGCCCCTGTGAGGCAAGGACACGCCCCTTTTGAGGTAAGGACATGCCCCCTTTGTGGGTACGCACGCGCCTTCAGCACGCGCATAGGGGGGCTGCCAGGGCTGCACAGTCTGTCCCTGATCAGAACCATGCATTGTTCACTCTACACAGAGTACTAGGCATGGCAGTCATGTTGGGCACACTACAATGATTACAATGTGAGATTACTTCATAAATAATTCAATATGTTGCCCATCCTGCCTTTGACAGTTCCAGGTAAGGCAGCCATCTAGAGTGCACTACATAGGTTACAGTGGGCAGGATGGGTAATCCATAGAAGTGAATATATGTATCCTTCCAAAGAGGGCAAGTGGAGGTGTTGTCTGTGGCAAAAAGTTTCTAGCTATCATTTTATAGAATGTACTAAATACATAACATCTAGAATATGATTGGTTGTTATAGGTAACAGTTCCACTTGTCCTCTTTAGAGGGATTAATAAGTCTCCCCATCATCAAATACCACCTCATGATGAAAACACAGACACTCCTAAAAATCAACTAATAACAACATTATCCACAACCAAAAAATGTATAAGTACAGAAGAAAGTAAAAGGCACATAGGGATGCACAGGTCAGAAACAGGCTGGAAAAAAACTCGGGCTGGTTGGGCACTATGGCAGGGTAACTCTGGCTGGCAGACTTACAGTTCTAGCTCTGGTTACACTTTGGGTAGTGGAATGGAAATAAATTATTTTTTTTCTAGAATTATTATTTATTCACTGATTATTTTTTTAAAACAAGAATACAGGTGCAGCTTACTCCTCAATGGCTCTTCTGTTATTCATATTTATTTATTTTTTATACCAAATAATCAATTTGTTGTATGTAAAACAGAAAACATTTCTGTTCAGGTTAATGTATAAAACTATCTGCTAATATGCATTTTAAAAAGTTAAAATAATTCTACCTATTAATTATTGGTACTCATTTTGAAATAAAACCCTAGTAAAAAATTGCCTAAACTTACCTCCCAAAAAAGAAGAAGGGAGTCTGAGATCCGTATACGTTCATTATTTTCACAGGTAAAAAAATCTGGAAAAAAATATAATAAAATGTTAACATTTTATTTTGAATTATATGAGTATATAGTTGAACTCGTGCCGATTTACTCTTGTAGATGTTAGACAACTTACTATCTTAGAATACTTAGGGCTCTATTTACTACAATCCACATTTGTAATGCAGATTGTAGTGTGATATTATCGACTGAATTCGAATTCAGGCAATATCACAGGGATTTACTACAAATCCCTGACAGAGCTTGTGAGAAAGCTCTGTCCCTGCGAATCCCCTCCGCACTCTAGTCACTATTTTTGCAAAAAAATACCGTGACTAGTGCTCCGCACATGCACCGACCGGACACCACTGCTACCCCCCCCGACGCTAAGCCCCGCCCCATCACTAAGCCCTGCCTCCCACGAACCCCCCGCAACCCCCCCTCCCTAAATAGCACTTACCTGCAGTCATCGGTGCTCCGTTGATGTCTTCCATGCCTACGGTCAGCTGATATCCCATACTGCACTGGGACCCGATCACCTGATGACCGGGCCGCAGTGCAGCATGGGAGACCAGCTGACCGGGGGGGGAGTCATCACCGGACCTCCGACCACCGGTCCCTGGAGTCAGGTAAGTTCATTTTTTTTTTACTATTTTTTTTGCAGTGTATCAGCGTGTGGTCTGTTTAGATCACACAGCTGATCACTGGGGCCGGCTCCCGGCTCTGCTCTGCCTTTAAGAACAGTGTAGGAGCCCGGTAACCGGGGGGAAGACCCTGGATAACGCCACCTCCAGGTGGCGTTATTATCACAGGGCTTTCCCCGGCATTTTTTTACAATTTATATTTAGTGACTTTGGTCGGATCACATTTCCCATTACAATTATGGGAAATGTGATCTGCTTACTAAAAATAAGTGATACTTAGGGTTTGGAGTAGAATTTTACGAATTCTACTCAAATTGCCCTGTAATAACTATAGGTGATACTAAAATAATGTGAAAAGGGTGTGAAAACACCCTTTTTCACTTTATTTTAGTAAAAATAATGTTAATAAACAGAGCCCTTAATCACTGAACTATAAGCAGCAATAGGTAATTATTATGCTGAGCTGCTCACCTTAGTAGAGATAGTTTTATATTGCTACCGTTATATAGTTTCATTGGCACGTTATGCAGCATATTTGTAACTATTAACTCCACGACCCTGCTCGGTACCAGGATTATTCCCGGGACCGATCCGGGTCGCCTGTAGTGTGAACGTTGCGGTCCGGGTCCCAGAGTCCCAGGTCATGCCTAAAAGGAGTTGATTGGCGGGCACAGTACTCCTTGGAGATTACATCATCTCCAAATATCCACTGTTAGGCGGAAGACCCGGGTCTGGTGTGAAGGGTGACGACCTGAGAATTACCCGAATCCATCACCTACTGTAGGTGTGAAAGTACTGAAACCCCGACTTCAATCCGTGTTTAGTGTCCAGGGTCCGAGTCAGGTTAAAGTCGGGGTTTATGTGTGAAAGGGGTATTAATAACAAATCGTATTGGTGGAAATTTGGTGCACATCATCTAAATTTTCAATATTATATAACTAAAGTTATTATATTTGTAATTACTTACCTGCACCACAGATCAAGTTCTGCATAAGCACCATTTCATGATCATTGATCTAAATCAATATAATACATTTATTGAGACAGAGTTATACATAACATTATAGATTATTGTCAGTTAGCTAATATAATACCATCAATGCTGATATTAGATATAGCACTTGTACTACCTTTTAGCATTCAAAGCCTGTCCTATGCAGCCAAGTCTCATTTATGCATGAGCAATGGATTTTGAAAATAGCCTTAGGATGTAACCTATATAATATTTATTCTAAATAAAGTGAAAATCTGCAATTTGACTATTTGCTAGAAAAAATGAGTACAGTATAATGGTCTCAATCCTCATTAGACGTTGTTCAGTTACTAATGACTTATTATTACTAAAGCTGCATACACACACAACGATTTTGTTACCAACGATTTTATGAACGATTTTATGAATGATTTTCTGTCAGATTAGCTGTCAGATTTTTTAAAGTGTAATGAACGATTTTTTGAACTACAAATGTTTTTTGTAACTTCCCTTGAAAATCATTCAGTTGGTCAGTCAGAATGAACTGCAAACGGGAATGCGCATGAACGATGATCGTTCATCGTTAGAACTCAGAAACTGAACGATTTTTTCAACGATTGAACTATAACGACGTTGTTATAGTTAAATCGTTAAAAATATCGTTAAGTGTGTATGCACCTTAAGTGTTTAAACATAACCTTACTTCTTATCATACCAGTATATCTGAAATGTATGTATTACTGTACTCTTTTTGTAATATTACCTACTTCCTGAATTAACAAAGCAGTGCGGTTCCTTGGAGACTCCCACTCCCCGTTTCTAGTCCCTATCAGGAAGGGTGATGTAACCCTATAGTCAATGCCTCCATTTTAAATTGATAATTTGGCAAGCAGAAATGATTGAAATGGTATGCATTACTGGGTTGCCCCTGCTCATTACAATATATTGACATTTCTCTTTTCTAAAATCAATATTCTATACTATGAAATGTAGTATTATTTCTTCACCTGCTTATGGCGTAGCTTCTATTTGAAGCTATTAATCACTGCATAAACTTCCTCATACAGAACAATGTACAATAACTACTACAAACTATATACAAAATACTATATCTTAACAGGGACAAAAGCTTATATATACTGTGTTATTAGCTATGTATTCATATACTGGAATGGAATAATCTGCAATTGTTGTATTTATAGAGCGTACAGATGTTATTTACTGATGTCAGTTTTGACCGAGCCCAGCAATCACACCTCACTATGTGACAAGCTTTGTTATCACCTATTGTTGTCTAACATGTTTGTTGTGTGCTATATCTCACCTCTCCATCCAAGTGCAGAATGTTCACTTGATTATTATCAACTATTGTACATGGCTGACAGTATGTTCTTAGCAATTGTGGCAACAGTCCATCGATCCACCTGAAAAAGAAACAGTAGTGCTGCATTGGCAGTCTGTAGTACAGTAACTGCATCATTATATGTGACAGAGCTCTACTGATAGTGTTTATCATGCAGTAACGGTTGTTCATGGTTAAAGCAATATTACCTAAATAAACAATAAAGTTACTGTTAGAATAAAAAAAATTTAATGAGCGTGGACATAAAAATAAATCTTTTTGCATGACATCAGTGGCGTAACTGTAGAGGGTGCAAAGGGTGCACTTGCTATAGGGCCCGATGGCTTAGGGGGCCCGCCGGCCCAGCAAGCAACTCCCTGCACCCTTAGGCGAAACTACGGGGTGGTCCGGGTGTGCACCAGACCACCCCTTAGAACCGCCGTCGCTGCTGCTTTTATTTTTTTTGTAAATCTGCATGGTTGTGTGCTCAGTCTCAGACGTTCAGGCTACTCAGCACCGTCTGGACCACACATAGCGTGACATGACATCATGGCACCCGCCTACCCTAATATGAAGAGGAGCTGAGGACGGAATAGCGATGGCCGCAGCAGCCAGAGAGCAGCCAGAGGATGCTGCCAGTTACAGACAGCTACTGCTGCTGGAGGAGACAAGTGGTCCCGGCATATGATTTTCAAGACTCCAAATCAGAGGTGGGTTAACTTCTTTCTTACTAGTTACCCCACAATACCTAGTTGACCACAATACTAGTTACAATATCATGTGGTGATTTTATATTATTATTCCCTCTACATCAGCTGCTTAGGAGTGCTCCGATCACTGGACTTATATAAATATATATATATATATATATATATGTATATATTTACACACACACACACACACACACGTATATACATTTTATATATATGGATACACTCTGGTTGAGACCTGAGTTGGGGGGGGGGACATATAAATGTTACTATTGGGCCCACAAAGTTCTTGTTACACCCCTGCATGACATGCTTTATCAACCAAACTATATGTAGATCATTAAATAATATCTAAACAGCCAATGACATGGATTGTTACTTCCATATCAGATGTGTAAACCAAGGAAACTCCCACATCACTGCTTCTATGCCAACGATAATTTATCCTCTGTCCTGTTGTTTTGTATGTGGGTTATTTCATTGAAAATTTGGCAGATTAATTCTAAGGGGTATATTTATCACATTTGTAATACCACCACATTTAAATGAAAGTATATGCTGGTTTGTCTGGAAAAAGGACTTCTCTCCTTTATATAAATACCGTCCCACAGAAGTCCACAATAAAACCTATGGGGGCTGCAAAAACTAGATGGACGAGTGAAATGCGGAGAAATCACAGATTTCTCAGAATTTTTCAAATATATAAATATAGAGAAAACACAGAAAATTGCTTTATCCAGCTAAAATGCTAGAGAAAAGCCTTTTTGTAGTTTACTAAATAGACCCCTAAGTCATAGTAATATACACACTAACTACAGCATTTAGAGAAATGCCTGTGCAGGAAAAGAAATGTGCATATGTTTTACTACACATGAATTAAGTAAGAATAAACATCAGTATGTTCCCTTCTATTCAGTAGAACATTTACAACCACCACCTGGTGGCTCCTGTCTATTCCTTTCCTATTTACAGTTTTGAATCTTACAGGAACAGTAACTGTTCTTGACAAAGACAACTCCTATGAGACTTGAACCTGTGTAGAGACTGTGTAGGAAATACAATAGAGCCCATAGGGACCAATCCACTGTTATGAATGAGGCAGCCAAGAGGACAAACTATCCAGAAGTATAAATAATATCTAAAATATATATATATATATATATATATATATATATATATATATATATACTAGAGTGGTCAAAGTAGCAACAAAGCAGTTGACTGTAAACCCATTTGCGGAGTGCAACTCTTGTGGTTTTGCACTGTGCATGCTCAGAATGTATTTATAATGTAGATAACATTTAGGGGGGATGTATGAAAGGGATTTCTAACAGGCGGTAAAGTCTGGACCTGCTTCGCCCATTATCGAGGTGCAACAGGTCCAGACACCGCCCGTATTAAAAAACTTTTAACTCACCTCTCTGGCGAATCACACTCTCCCTCTTTCACCATCTGACCAGTGCTTGCAGTGAGTATGCACATGTCAGAACCGAAACTAGGATATCCGTCACCCGGTGCAAGGCAGCAATTTCGCGCCCCCTCCCTTCCTGTACCTGGATTTTGTCCTTGCTCCTCCAAAAGGCAGTTCACTACTCAGACGTCCCTGGTATAGTGACTTACATTATTTCACACACCATAATGCCCATTACACATTAAGCCACACACTGTAATGCCTATTACCAAAGTGCCACTTACATATTTGCCCGACACCATTTTATATCCCACAGTAAGGCTTCTAATTACTTTAAAATTACCTGCTCGTTGCCAGGGGGTTTATGCTCGCTGCCAGGGGTTACATGCTCGTTGCCATGGGGTTTCATGCTCGTTGCCATGGGGGTTCATGCTCGTTGTCAGGGGATTTATGCTCGTTGCCAGGGGTGCCATGCTCGTTGCCAGGGGTTACATGCTCGTTGCCAGGGGGTTACATGCTCGTTGCCAGGGGGTTACATGCTCGTTGCCATGGGGTTATATGCTCATTGCAATGGGATTTTATGCTCGTTGCCATGGGGTTTTATGCTTGTTGCCTGGGGTTTTCATGCTCGTTGCCAGGGTATTTATGCTCGTTACCAGGGGTGCCATGCTCATTGCCAGGGGTTTCATGCTCGTTGTCAGGGGTTACATGCTCATTTCCAGTGGGGTTTATGCTCGTTTCCAGGGGGGTTTATGCTCCTTGCATGGGGATTTCACAGAAGAAGATGCAGCTTTCAGCATCTTCTCCTGGCAGAGTCAGCGTTCCCGGCACTTCCGGGAACGCTGTGTGCATTGCGCTCTGCTAACAGACACTAGAGGTCCAGTAGGACCTCTAGCATCTGTCTCTTCTTTGGCGGCGGCAATTTTTGGATGGCCGTTTTCAGCAGAGTCCATTCGGATAGCTAGTCCGCCTGGAATCTGCTGAAAGCGGCCATCCAAAAATGGCCACCGCCAAGGAGGAGACAGACACTAGAGGTCCAGTAAGGACCTGTAGCTTTTGTCTCCTCTTTGGCGGCTGCCATTTTCGGATGGCCGCCGGATGGCTGAGTCAGCTTTTTTCTCCCCCCCCCCGCAATCCCCACCCAGTGCACGTGCACCTCTAGCCCCCCTAGTTGCGGTCCTGCACATGTGCCAGTCAGAAACTCCCTGCGGCACCTGCAGCTTATTGAAAAATAAAACTCAGGGTCACTGTGGTGCGGCAATGCCAGCTGCAGCTGTCGAAATCGAAAGAGCTGCAGTTGCACTTCGGCGACCTATCTAGGTATAGCGGTTCCGATAATGACAGGGGCTCTCATTCTGATCTCTACCCTGCATTACAACAGTACATGCAGGGAAGCGGTAACTGCAGCACATAATGTGCGTAGTCAGGGCCGGATTAAGGGGGGGGCGACAGGGGCGGTCATCCCTGGGCCCCCATGCACAGGGAGCCCCCACTAGCAGCGGTGCAGCCGGTGGCTTCACTCTCCACTAGTGTAGTGTAGGCCGCGCAGTAAGCACGGCCACACTACACAGTGACATACACACAGCCGCCGCCAGCAGCTGTGTGCATGTTACAGCAGCCGATGAGAGTCAGACAGACACTCATTGGCTGCTGCTTCAACGGAGGGAGTCGGCTGGAGTAAACTCATGTGCTCCCTCTTCCGGCTCCCTGGGTGATGATGGGAGTGACGTCATGACGCTGACGTCTCTCCCATAGTGCAGGAGAAGAGCCGGAGCGGACAGCGGTGGTCGCGTCAGGAGCGGGGATTCAGGTAAGTTGTTTTTTTTTTTTGTATGTGTGTGTGTGTGTGTAAGGGGCACTGCATAGGGGGGGCCGCTTCATGGGGGTACTGGGGGCAATGCATAGGACAACTACTGGGGGCAGTGTATAGGGGGGACTACTGGGGTCACTATATAAGGGCACTGCATAGGGGGGCAATACTGGGTCTGGGGGCACTATATAAGGGGCACTGTATAGGGGGACCACTACTGGGGCATTAAATAAGGGGCACTGCATAGGGGGACCACTACTGGACCTGGGGGCACTATATAAGGGGAACTACTGGGGGCACTGTATAAGGGACCACTACTGGCGCATTATATAAGGGGCGCTGCATAGGGGGGGGCACTACTGGGTCTGGGGGCACTATATAAGGGGCACTGCATAGGGGAACCACTACTGGGGGCACTGCATAAGGGGCATTACTACAGGGGGCACTGCATAGGGGGGAACTACTACAAGGGTCCCCACAAGTTTGTTGCCCAGGGGCCCCCACAGACCTTAATCCGGCCCTGTGCGTAGTTAGTTACCGATTTTACCCCTAACACCCCTTCATACATCTACCCCTCAGTTAGAATGTGTTGATGCAAAAAAATTGCTATGCCAGGAACTAAAATAGTTTCACCTCAGCCACAAATTGTCATTAACTTTGCAATATTGGCAGCATTTGTTTTGTCTTTGGCAGTGAAATCTTTTCTGTGAGCCTGGTTTCCAATGTCAGTTTTTGGTCAGTGTTGAAATCTTAATGGAATCTTAATTTTATAGCTACTATTGGAATCACTGTCCATATTGGTGTGTACTCCTCTCAGAGGTTCAGATGAAAACGCTACACTAATAAGGGGGGGATTCAATTAGGTGCTTTGTTTGTCGCGTAGGCAATAGCTCTGGGTTTTATTCCTCTGAGCTATTAAAAAAAAATCAACATTTTTCCCACCCAGTAAACCATGAGTCAATGCTAGGGATGTGCAGGCTCGGATAGGTTTACATTTTCCTGCCAAGTTCGGATTTTTCCTGCCAAAAATCGGGTCTCATAAAGAGGCAAAACATCATCTTTCATTGACAAACATCATCTTCCATGGACTTTTGTCCAGGAATGATGATATTTGTCCATGAAAGATGCCGTTTTGCCTCTTTCTGAGACCCGATTTTTGGCGGGAAAAATCCGAACACGGTGGGAAAATTCAAACCTATCCGAGCCTGTACATCCCTAGCCAATGCACACTAATCCATATATTCCTCGCAAAGTGCTGGAATCTATGGGTTTCCTCATGCGTTAAAATGCTGTGTCTGCATTTTAATGCAGATTTTTCCCCACGCCTAATTGAATCTTCCCATACGGAGCAGATTCAATTAAGTGTGTGATCCATTACGGTTCCAGCAGCTTCCTCACAGTAACTTCAGAGAGCAGATTTTGCTTGCAACCTATAGAGGATATGAGCAGAATCTGACTAAAATAACTGGAAGATATTTGCATAGTAAATATTTGAAGTAATTCCTTGCATCTTGCTACCCCAAAATCCGATGCCAGAGGCAACTGCTGCAATCCTGGCAACATTTAGGAGAATGACTGTTTATATACCAGTTTAGCAATGCGGAATGGAAATCTCTTGCCCTTTGCCATAGTATAGCAGCACAAGAACTTGCTATTGTGCTGTTCTCCTTTAAACTGAACTCTCCATTGTATATATTAAAACCAGTAATATATATTTTCATATAATATAAATTATACTACTTTGCTTTTTCACCTCCAGTCATTTATGTTTCATTAGTGTTTAAGTCAAGAAAAATCTTATGTCCTCAAACTACTTACACAGTACTTATCACAGCCACCCACATACACACTGAAATTAATGTATGTAATAGACATTGTGTCCTATAGTTATAAAAACAGAACTCATAACTGCAGAGTATTTTTCTTTTTTACAGAAAGAGAGTTTCCCATTTATTAATGTAAAGAGATAAAAAGGTACCATAATAGTATTCCAATTATAAAATGCTTATCAGGGTATATGGGAATGTTGCTGGTCTCATTTGAAAATGTGAATTTTAATTGTCTTAAAACCTCTGAAGTCAAGAGACATTATCATGACATAATATAATATATAAATTGATAACAAGATGTAAAATAAAAAAGAGAAGGGACATTACAAAATAGGCAAATCAATAATTGAAATGAATCACTTTCATACCCCTTTCACACAGAGATTTGGATCTGGGATATTGCTGAGGCAAGCCGGTTCAACCCGGCTACTTTCTCTGTTTGAAAGAGTCTACCCGTGCCCAATTTGCAAGGGCCTTGACCCTGGTCACTACAATGGTTATTCCCGGGACGGACCCAGGTATCCTGCAGTGAGAAAGGCGCGACCCAGGTCATGCCTAAAATGAGCAACAACTTTGTGTGCCCAAAAAAACGTAAATTTCTTATGACATGCACTGTTTTACAGGGATGACACGGGTTCTGTGTGAAAGGGCTCGATGTGGGACAAAGGTGCAGTGTCAAAGGGGTATAGAGGACCCGTGTTCAATAACCCAGAAAGAATCAGGGTTGAAGGTCCGGCTTTGGTCTGAAAGTGGTATCACATAAATTAACATGTCTCAAACTAATATTCCTTTTACACCACAGCTAAAACCTGGGTTATTGCCGAGTGAACCTGGGTTGCTGCTAGGTGTAAAAGGGGCCAGAGTTGGATCCTGGGTCGTGGGACCCGGTATTCCAACCCGGGTAGCTTGTAGGGTTGAACACAGGAACGACACGTGTAACCCTGGAGTGTAAACAGGTAACCAGGATCGCCCTGCTTAAAAGCATGGGGAGTTCCAGATTTCCCGGTGCTTGAGTGCCGGCAGAACAGTTCCAGTGTGCAGTGTGAGCGGTGCCGACCTAGGAATCATTAATAATAAAGCACCGTGGTCTGAAGGAGGTCTGTACTGGGTCTGATCCGATTTGGAACCATGTCCCAAATATCAGGTCAGACCCAGGACTTTAATGTAAAAGGGGTATTACTTATATCACCTAAGGCATTGCCAATGATGTTATTTCCCATTGTAAATCTTAACACTAATTCATCCTGATCCTTTTGCCTAATATTTGTTGCTATAATCTTCTTTACCGCTTTTATTTTCTCAACATCTAAATCAGAGGTATTTTTTGTTGTTTGTTCTTCAATAATATTCACTCCTGTCACTGTGGCTCCATTGCTAAATGCTTATATAAGAACTCTCTCAGCAGTATTATTCTTAACTACTAACTAGCCTCTTTATAACATCAGGGCTGTAGAGAGCGGGGATGGGCCCGGGTACTGGAGTGGGCATGGCCAAATAGTGCCATGCCCCTTACAAAAAAATATGTACGGCGTTTCGCACTCCTCAGCCAGGGGCAGATCTAGGAGTAGGGGCGATCAGTGCTGCAGTGAGAGACTGCTGCTGCTCAACGGCAATAGTTTACCTGTACCCTCCTCAGCCCAGCACACAGCAGCGTGTACTGGGCTGGGGAGAGAGGCTGCTGCAGCTGACAGGTGTTATGGGAGGGGATGACAGAGCCAGGCCCCTATAACGAATCCGGGCCCAGGTAATTAGGATTCTCTCCCTTCCCCACTCTCAACATACAGGGACTGATTCAGAGTCACACTCAAAGATTTTACGTCAGCCGCCGCAACCGCCATCATTAGTATCAGCACTTGCACCAGCCCCATGCTATGCGCAAGAGATCCATCAGAAACAGGCTTCCCTTCCTCGTATGCAGGACTTTTGACACACACATACATGACACTTTCTTAGGTCAGGGAGCTTACCTGTGATCGCATTGTCGCCATCCAGTTCACGCCATAAAATGCCTCTATTTCATGGAAAGATAGAGCCGAGTTGCATCTGACTTAGAATAAGATGGACATAATATGCACAAATTTGCATCTGCGCGTATGCAGAAACTCCCCATTTGCGTCCATGAACGCAGATCGATGCGACTCAGAATCAGCCCCACAATGTCCATCTTGCTTCATTTTACAGTCTGCTCGAGAATTAGTTTCAGGCTATACTCAGTAACAGCACCAGCTTATGTATGGAAAAATCATACCAATCAGCATCTTGGGAAGACCAAAACCCAAAGTAGATTGATTTGGAGCTTGAGAAGACTTTGTATAAATTATCATCAAACCCAAATTCAAACATCATTATTTATGGCTAGACTGATAGCAGAGCAATACCTTACAACAAGATGCATATTGTAATAATGTATACTCTCTTTTAGAATTAATGTAATCTAGGAAAGTGCAGGCTCGGATAGGTTCGCGTTTGCACGCCGAGTCCGGATTTTTCCCTCCAAAAAACGGGACTCAGAAAGAGGCAAAATGTCATCTTGCATGGACAAACATCATCATTCCTGGAGAAAAGTCCAGGAATGATGATGTTTGTCCATGCAAGATGACGTTTTGCCTTTTTCTGAGTCCCGTTTTTTGGAGGGAAAAATCCGAACTCGGCGTGCAAACGCGAATCTATCCGAGCCTGCACATCCCTAAATTGTAGTCCCTTCTTTATCCAATCCAGAGATTAGTCCAGATTTATATTAGTCCAGATCTTTTAGAATTTATCCAGTGCAGAGATTAGTCCAGCTCTAGATGATGATAGCAAAAAAAAAAAAACTATTGTTCAAACACTTGAATTAATCAGATTATTCTTACCCAGCACTTCTATCCATGAACCCCAAGAAGTGCCCAGACTGGAGAGCTTTGGTATAAACAGTGTCTGTCTTGACTTTTTTCCTTTCTTCTCTGAGTGTTTCCAGGAAGGTTTGGATACATGTAGTCTTCCCGCATCCTGCAGGGCCTGTTACCACCACCTGTGCACAGAAAGAAAATATAACAGCATGTCATTTACATTTCTTATTCCATTCTCACGCCACAAGCCTGTAATAGGATATAGGTGATGCCACTATAAGTCTTCCCTGCAGGAATACATGGTCATCACTTTCATTTATCTCATGGTCACCCATGATGCATTACAGGTTGAGTCTCCCATATCCAAAATGCTTGGGACCAGGGGTATTTTGGATATCGGAATATTCCGTATTTTGGAATAATTGCATATTATATTAAAATGTCTAAGGTATAGGACCCAAATCTAAACACAGAATGCATTTATGATTTATATACACCTTATACACACAGCCTGCAGGTAACTTTATACAATATTTTCAATAATGTTGTGGCTCAAACAAAGTTTGTGAACATACATGAAATTTATTTATGTGTCATATACACCTTATATACACAGCCTATAGGTCATTTTATACTTTATTTTTAATAATTTTGTGCCTTAAACAAAGTTTGTGTACATTGAACCATCAAAAATCAAAGTTTTCACTATCTCAGTCATGCTAAAAATATTCCGTATTTCGGAATATTTGGATATGGGATACTCAACCTGTATTTGTGTAATAATTAAATAATACTGCAATCCAAAAGTTAATTACGTGAAAGATTTGGGTTAATAATTCACGTTCTGCATTACTACCACCTCTAAGACGATGGATATTTTGTATTGTGACGTCCTCAGTCACTTGTATTTAATAAAATGTTCAGCTTGTGTTACAGTCGCTCCCAAGGCTCTGCTAGCTGAGGGATAGCTGGGACATGTCTGCTGATAAGGTACACTAGGCGTCTGTACTTCATGGATATCTAGCCTGCAGTAAGAGCAATCATTCCAATAACTTTGATGATGCATTCAAATTAGTCATTATGAGCTACATCTGTACTTACTGTTTGGTACTTTGGTGCCAGCTGAACCAGATGGGAAACTTTGCATACAAATGTGTTACTTGGAAAAATATGACATTTTTCTGCAGCTTTTATTATGGCACTCGGGACACTGCCTTCTTCTGTACATTCAGATGAGGGAACCTGCTGTCCAGGACCATATTTTGCAACAATGACTGCAGGGATCAGACCATCTGGAGCCAAAGACATAATAACAGATTTATAGCAGAAAATAGTTTATACTGCAGCACAGTAAAGAAGCTAATTTACAAAAAATAGCCTCTGCTTTTTTTGTCATGAGCATTTACTCTTAGTATAATCATTGTTACTGTCATAAACAGCGCACAATTCCTATTCATACATATTCATACACTCATTTAATTAGCTCAATATATTTGTGAAAATGTGCTAACATACAGTAGACTGGATGACTGTTCTTTTAATTTAACAAATGTACATGCTTGGTAAATCACAAATGAAGCATGTCACACATACTCCTTTAATGTGTGTATGACTGAAATAATTACTGCAAGTGTACATATATGTATGATATTAAAATAAATGTGTAAGCCTACAGGGTGTGCTCCCCTGCTAGTGGCTTCACTACTGTCGGAGATGGAAAAAAAGGACAGTAGGAATGGGCACCTGGAAAAGGGGGGGAGACACCTCGACCTGTTGAGGGTCCAATATGCCAATCTAGTCTAGTTATTTCTAGTTTTGCTACAAATGACCCGGAGATCTGCACCTTTAGCAGCCCTTTTACAATTAATGTGCTAATCTGTATTCTGTGCCCATAGGTCTTGTGCAAGAGTCAAAACTGTTAATTAGTCAGGAACTCAGGGTACCAGACACTACTGGCAGAGGTAATAATAAGAAGTATGAATGTGAACTGCCAAACACTACGTAGTAGGGCACTAAAATAGCAGTTAAGTACAAGGCCAGAAGTAAAGCTAACTCCATGATAACAAATCATAATACAGTAGTAATTATGGTCCAAGTTGGGCAAACTGTCAAAAATATCACAGGTCTGAGGAACCACTGCATATAGATATCTAAATCAGAGCCGACTGTGGACATTATTCCCTCGTCATTCCTCCTTGTTCATTTGTGTAAAAAATGCCACAAAACTCTGCAGCATCGGACAGTTGGTATAACAAATCCTACGAAACAAAATACATACTTTACAAGGTTGACATACAAGATACAGACATGAGACAGAAAGTGGAATGGGTCCTGCTCATGATAGCTTACAATCTAGAAGAGGGAGAGGTACATGCAGAGACAACAGGAACTAGGGGGATGGTAGGTTAGCTTGTACAGAGGTGGAACTCCCAGAGGCAATGGAATCATTGACCTCCAGGCACCAGCTGTCAGTGGGGGACCGATGAGCAGGTCTGGGGACAGGGTGTTCAAGTAGCACACAGATAAAGCCATCTATAACAGCGGAATTGATATGATTTACCGCCGGAGATGCCGACATCCCGACACCAGCATCCCGGCAGCAGTGGAAATCCCGATCGTCCTCAGGTAAGTATTAGCTAACCTAATTCTACACCCTAACCCTCCCTTAGGGGTGCCTAACCCTAACCCCCCCCCAGTACCTAACCCCAATCCCCCCCTCTAAGTGCCTAAGCCTAACCCCCCGTTCCCCGCTGCCGAAACCGAAGTCCCCCGGGGGGGTGCCTAACCCTGACCTCCCCCCGGGGGTGCCTAACCTTAACCCTCCCTTCCCCTAGCCTAAACCTAACCTCCTGGGGGGGTACCTAACTCTAAGTCCCCCCCCGGGAACTCTAAATCTAGCCCTCCCCCCAGCGGCTATCCGCTCTCGGCGTCCCTTCGATCGGGATGCCGGGCGTCGGTCTCCCAGCGTATGTCTAATGACAGGTGTCGGCATATCGACGCCTGTTTTTAGACCCATGCCGGGATATGAAGGTGGGGAAGTCGGCTGTCAGGATAAGGTCCGCCGGCTACCCGACTGCATACCATAATGGCTACCTGTGCCCTGCTGCTCATTGCAGCGGTGCATGCAGTGGTCATAGATGCATCTGTCTGTGGGGTCCGGGGAGCCACTTTCTCTACTCTCTTTATCTTTAGGCACCATCTGCAGCTGCTGCTATAAAATTCATTTTGTCTATTGCAAGTCGCAGTTAACTGAAAACTTAATTAAACCAACCTCTGTTGGTGTCTAAAAATTTCTGATGCGGTGCATGTGACGCTCCAAACTGCTAAAATGCAGAGGAGCCAAGGCATGAAGAGGAGCAGCCAGAAGACCCTGAAGAAGTTAAGTGTCTGTGGGCTGGAGCTGGAGGTATGTGGGGACTGGAGTTGGAGAGACACTGCAGGGCTGGCTGGAGCTGGAGAGTCCTGGCCAAGTGAGATACAAATTCTCCATTCCTAATCTGAAAACTTCACATAAAGATGCTGTGTGCCCATGTCGATGCACATCGATATGACAGGACACACCAACAGGTTTACACTTCACATTTTGTTTTCTTTACAGATATTATTGAGGCAATTGAGAGAAGCTTTCTTGAGATGCATCAAATTGTGCACTTAAAATTTTTATTAACAAGGCATATTTGTCATATATATCTATTATATAAATCTAAAAAAAAAATAAGTAAAACGAAAATAGATATTGTCAGTTTAGTCACTGTCACATCTTAAGCCACAGTAGTAACCACAAATTTAGATTTTGCAGCATGTTTTAAGGATTACTTTACGGAAATTGCCATAATTAGCTTTATTATATGTATAATATCTCTCTGAGTAAATCATATGACTTTGTTAAGAAACATGTCAGAATGATTTTGAATTTAACTGCTGCACTGCTGCCATTTAATCCACTTTTGTCCAGTCTGGACCTCATATCTCCATATTATTATTATTATTATTATTATTATCATTTATTTATATGGAGCCACAAGTGTTCCGCAGCGCCTTACAAAGAACATAGACAAAAAAGTAACCACTGACTTACAATACAGGACATGGATAAACATTGCTATATTAGCAACCTTAACGCCCGTATAAGCAGCCAAGTGTTAGTTGCCCTAGTGGGGAGTAAGAGATAAATTAAATTACAGTAGGGAGAAGCACAAGAGGGTAGAGGGCCCTGCTCGAAAGAGCTTACATTCTTTAAGGGAGGGGAAGACAAACAGGAGTGACACAGAATGGGGTGGGCGGGGAGGAAGGAAGATTCAGCAGCAAGTTAGGATGAGAGCTGGAAGGCTTTAATGAAGTAGTGGGTCTTGAGAGCTTGTTTGAAAGATTGTAGAGAGGTGCAGAGTCTAATGGGGAGAGGGAGGGAGTTCCAAAGGTGAGGAGCAGCACGGGCGAAATCTTGGAGGCGGGAGTGGGAGGAAGTAATCAATTGGCATGAAAGGCGTCGTGTATTAAGTGAACGAAGAGGGCGGCTAGAAGAGTGAAGGGAGATGAGATCAGAGATGTAAATGGGAGAGGAATGGGTGAGGGCTTTGTGAGTGTGAGAGCCTTGAATTGGGTTCTGAAAGGGAATGGGAGCCAGTGGAGCGCTTGCAAAAGAGGGGAGGCAGATGTAGAGCGTTTGGAGAGGAAGATGAGCTGAGCAGCAGCATTGAGCACAGACTGGAGAGGAGAGAGATGGGATTTGGGGAGGCCAGCTAGGAGAAGTACAGTAGTCCAATCTGGACATGACCAGTAAATGTACAAGGGTTTTGGTAGCATCCTGGGTGAGAAAGGGTCTGATCTTGGAAATATTCTTGAGATGGAAATGACAGGACCGCGAGAGGTTCTGAATGTGTGGTTTGAAAGAAAGGGAAGAGTCCAGGATGACTCCAAGACTATGCACTTTGGGACTAGATGAGATAGTAATGCCATCTATTAATAAAGAAATAGTGGGACATGATGTTATGTGGGAGGGTGGGAAGACTATCAGCTCAGTCTTAGACATATTAAGTTTGAGAAATCGCTGGGACATCCAGGAAGAGATAGCAGAGAGACAGTTAGAGATATGAGTCAGTAGAGGGGGGAAAGATCAGGTGAGGAAAGGTAAATCTGAGTATCATCAGCATAGAGATGATAATGGAGGTCAAAAGAGCTGATGAGTTTACCTAGAGAAGACGTATAGAGAGAGAATAGGAGAGGTCCAAGAACAGAACCTTGGGGAACACCTACTGTAAGAGGCTGTGGGGGGGAGGAGTCGCCATGAGAGGAAACAGAGAAGGAACGGTCAGAGAGGTAGGAGGACAGCCAGGAGAGAGCAGTGTCATGTAGACCAAGGGAGTGAAGGATATGCAGCAGTAGAGGGTGGTCCACAGTGTCAAAAGCAGCAGAGAGGTCAAGGAGAATGAGCAGGGAGTAGTGGCCCTTGGATTTGAGAATGGAAGCCAGACTGAAAAGGGTCAAGGAGGGAGTGGGAGGAAACAAATGTGGTGAGGCGGTTGTAAACAATACGCTCAAGGAGTTTGGAGGCAAAAGGGAGTAGAGAGATTGGTCGGTAGTTAGACAGAATGTTAGGATCAAGGTTAAGTTTTTTAAGAATGGGGGAGACACGGGCATGCTTGAATGCAGAAGGAACAGTGCCAGAAGAGAGGGAGAGATTAAGGAGATGGGAAATGGGAGCAGGCAGAGAGGTAGCGGAGGAGGTGGGAGGGGATAGGGTCGAGGGGAGAGGTGGAAGGGGAGGAGGACTGGATAAGGGTCTTGACTTCCTGTCCAGTCACAGGGGAGAAGGATGTCAGAGTCGGTAAAATGGATGGGGAGGGATGATCCGGGAAAGGAGGAGGTGGAGAGCTGGGGGACTGGTTGGATATGATGTCCTGACGTATGGAATCAATTTTAGATGTGAAATTGGTAGCAAAGTCAGTGGCAGAGAGCAAGGAGGGGAGACGAGGAGGGGGTGGGCAGAGGAGGGAGTTGAAGGTGGAAAAAAGACGCTGGGGATTTGAGGACAGATCTTGAAATATGACTGTTTAGAGAGGGAAAGGGCAGCACTGTAGGATGACAGCATGCATTTGAAATGGAGAAAATCTGCCTGAGAGCGTGATCTTCTCCACTGTCGCTCGGCAGTTTGTGAACATTTTTGCAGGTATCTGGTGCATTTGGAATGCCAGGGTTGATTTGTGGATTTGCGAGGGTGAGTAGTGATCGCCGGAGTCAAGAGCAGAAGTAAGGGAGGCATTGTATAGGAAAGCAGCTTGTTCAGCACAGGAGAAAGAGAGGATAAGGGAGAGAAGTGAGTCAAGCAGGGAAGAAAAGAAAGCAGTGTCGATAGCTTCAATGTTACGCTTAGTGATGGTGGCTTTCAGAGGTAGTGGAGGGGAAGGAGAGAGGGATAGGTTAAAAGAGAGGAGGTGATGGTCAGAGAGGGGGAATGGGGAGTTGGAGTAGGCAGAAATATCACAACGGTGAGTGAATACCAGATCAAGCAAATGCCCACTCGCATGGGAGGGTGAGGAGGTCCATTGGGAGAGTCCAAATGAGGAAGTTTGGAGGCAGAAGATTCTGTGGGGATATCAAGAGGAATATTGAAGTCACCGAGGATAATAGAGGGAAGGTCTGAAGAGAGAAAGTGAGTGAGCCAGGAAGCAAAGTTGTCAAGGAACTTGGAGGGAGGATCAGGGGGACGGTAGATGACAGCTACTCTGAGGTGTACTGGTTGGAAGAGGCATATAGCATGAACTTCAAATGTGGAGAATGTAAGGGACGGTTCTTATGGTATATGCTGGTATGAGTAACCAGGGGATAGAAGGACCCCAACACCACCGCCATGGTGACCCCCAGGCCTGGGGGTGTGGGAGAACGTGAGGCCCCCATAAGAGAGAGCTGCAGGAGAAGTGGTGTCAGAGGGTAAAATCCAGGTTTCAGTAATGGAAAGGAGATTCAGGGAGTTGGAGATGAAAAGGTCATGGGTGGGGGCCAGTTTGTTACAGACTGATCTGGCATTCCAGAGGGCACAGGATAGAGTGACAGAGTTGATAAGAGAGATGTGAATGAGATTATCAGGGTTGCTATAGCGTGGAGATGAGAATACTTTGCGAGACCGAGATGAATAGAGTGTAGGGATCATGCGTGCTCCTGTGCTAGGAGGGGACCCTGTAGGAAGTGGGCAGGGAGGGAAGTTAAGGAGATGTGAATGAATGTGGGGCAAAGTGACAGGGTGATAAGTGAGGGAGGAGAGATTACCAGTGGGGTATTAGGATCCTTGGGGGGTATAAGAGAAAGAAAATGGAGTAATGGGGGTAGAGGGGGGAGGAAGGCAGAGAGAGAAGGAGGAGGTGGAGGAGACCAGGGGGAAATGATAGAGGTGGAGTCAGAGGGCAGAACAAAAAATCAGGTAGAAACTGAGTGAAGGGAGGAGTTGAAGACAACATGGTCATGGTAAGGAAGAGGTAAAGTGTCAGCACAACAAAAATATATTATAGAGCTTTGAAAAAGTGGAGATAAGATGGGAGCAGAAATTGAATATTAGAGTAGAGAGTAGTAGTAACTAGATCATGTAAGACTAGGCCAAAGAGCTAAGGTAAAAAAACATTATTAGAGAGTTAAGCTGACATTAACAGTATTCAGTAAGATTATCTGCTAAGCACAGAGGCAGCACAAATAGTAGCAAGTGATGGCCAGAGTTTTTGTAGCATATGGAAGACATACACCTAAACACTACACTGGAAGGTGATTTGGGCATTTATATTTTTTATATACATATGTACAGTTGACTTAAAGTGAATATGTGTAAAAGTTTAATAGATTTAGCAAACACTGTTTTCATATAAATAATACATTAGTGCAATATGACTCACTGCGCTTGTTTGGTCTATTCTTATATTTAAACCCAACAGAGTTTACCAGAGGCTAGCTGCTGATAACCATGAAATTAGTTATTACTGGATAGCACCAGGAGGTTTATTTATTTGTCTTATTATAGCAAAAATGTGCTAGTACTTGTTCATTCAAGATATATTACTAGCATATATGCAGGAAAATGTAATCTAAACACAGGTTGAGTCTCCCATATCCAAAATTATTGGGACCAGGTGTATTTTGGATATCGGAATATTACATATTTTGGAATATTTGCATACCATAATGAGATATCTTGGCAATGGGACCCAAGTCTAAACACAGAATCTGTTTATGTATTATATACATCTTATACACACAGCATGCAGGTCATTGTATACAATATTTTAAATGATTTTGTGCCTTAAACAAAGTTTATGTACATACATGAAATTCATTTATATTTCATATACACCTTATATACAAAGCATGAAGGTAATTTTATACAATAGTTTTAATAATTTTGTGCCTTAAACAAAGTTTGTGTACATTGAACTGTATTTCGGAATATTTGGATATGGTAGACTCAACCTGTAATATTGCTTATTTTGTAACTAATGCAACACTTACCCAAATTATTGGCAACCATGTTATTGCCATGTGAGGTATTCAGGGAATTTACTGCATTTGGCCATTCAGCAGCCACAAAAGACCTTAAAAGATGTGCACTATCTTCTGACAATTGGGTTAGCCAGCAATTCTGTATCGCAGTGATTACTGCTCTGTCCTCTAGGTTACGCTGCTGATCTTCATCTGTGCCTACCAGTTCTTGTCCTGAAAGACAACAAGTAAATTCAAGTAAAACAAATTACAATTCACACATGCAAAATGTTCATATCAAAAAAGAATCTATTTATCTACAGCAGCGTTTTTTCAACTAGTGTGCCACGAGCGGTTGTCAAGTGTTCCGCGAGGGCCAGTGCATATTTGACGTACTGCGGGCCCATGCAGCTGCTGGGCACTTATGAGAGGCTCAGGTGCACCCAGCGCTTGACCTATGGAGACGCTGCTGTGTGACATCAATCATAGTTCACACACGCCGTGTTGCCCATCTGCATGCACTCCAGTCAGCCCGCCTGCACATTTGCCAGCCAACCCGCCTGCACATCCACCAGCCAACCCACCCACACATCCGCCAACCCGCCAGCATGTCCACTGGCCAGCCAACCTGCCCATACTCTGCTTACAGCTCTGCGCTTACAGTAGTTCTGTCACTGAGTGTGACCGAGCAAGAGCAACCCGAGCCAGAGGGACAGGACCTGGACGACAGTGAGCCTTCTGAGCTACCAATATGTAGGGGCCAATGAGTGTAATTTTTTTTTTCTGTGGGTGCCAATGTGATTTTTTTTTGTGGAGAACAATGTGCATTTTATTCCTGTAGAGGCCAATGTAGTGTGTTTTACTCCTGTGGAGTCCAATGTAGAGTGTATTATTCTTGTATAGGCCAATGTACTGTGTATTATTCCTGTGGAGGCCAATGTAGTGTGTTTTATTCCTGTAGAGGCCAATGTAGTGTGTTTTATTCCTGTGGAGGCCAATGTAGCGTGTATTATTCCTGTGGAGGCCAATGTAGTGTGTTTTATTCCTGTGGAAGCCAACGTAGCCTGTATTATTCCTGTGGAGGCCAATGTAGTGTGTTTTATTCCTGTGAAGGCCAATGTAGTGTGTTTTATTCCTGTGGAGGCCAATGTAGTGTGTTTTATATCTGTGGAGGCCGATGTGTGTGTTTTATTCCTGTGGAGGCCAATGTAGTGTGTGTTATTCCTGTGGAGGCCAATGTAGTGTGTTTTATTCCTGTGGATGCCAATTAGGGGTGTGTTTTATTTCTGTGGAGGCCGATGTGTGTGTTTTTTTATGTGGGAGCCAATACAGGTTGAGTCTCCCATATTCAAAATGGTTGGGACCAGGGGTATTTTGGATATCGGAATATTCCGTATTTTGGAATAATTGCATCCCATATTGAAATGTCTTAGGAATAGGGCCGAAATCTAAACACAGAATGCATTTATGATTTATATACACCTTATACACACAGCCTGAAGGTAATTTAATACAATATTTTCAATAATTTTGTGGCTCAAACAAAATTTGTGTACATACATGAATTTCATTTGTTTCATATACACCTTATACACACAGCCTATAGGTCATTTTATAATTTATTTTTAATAATTTTGTGCCGTAAACAAAGTTTGTGTACATTGAACCATCAAAAAATCTAAGTTTTCACTATCTCAGTCATGCTAAAAATATTCCATATTTCGGAATATTCCATATTTTGGAATATTTGGATAAGGGAGACTCAACCTGTATGTATGTTTTTTTTTATAGGTGGTGCAATCCGCATTGCCAGATGGTGTGCCTTGGCAATTTTAAGTGTGCCTATCTATCTTAAACAATAAAACAGACTTCTACCTCTCAGTAAAAATATAACATAAAGGTAATACCAACAACAACAACATTATTATTATTATTTGTGATTATACATACAAGATGGCAGCCTCCACTATAATACACCTGTTGAGTCTGTGAAGTCTTAAAGGTGATATATGGGGCGACAAACTGCATTTAAAACTTTCCCTTAGTAAATCTCCCCCTAGATCTGCCCTTTCAGTTCCACTGCGCATGCATCAAACTCATCACCACAACTACTAAATAGACCCCTTAGGTTGTCTTCCGTAGATTAAGCCTTGGGCTTGATGACATTTTATCTACACTAGTCACTTTTAATGTCATTACAATTTACAAAGTGTTGCAGTACATCACCTATCAACCTGAAAATTTGAAAACAGACCATGTCCAATGAGACAAACTTAAAACTAATTAGTTGTATGACGACAGTTCATATAGAATAACATATAAAACCTCAAATTTTCTGCACCAGATTGACAGAAGCTTAATATCACTATATTGAGCTTTTTGAAACCCTGCTCTAATATCTAAATTTCAGATTGTGGCTTCCTGCTTTCAAACTATGACAATGCACCATTCTTGCACAAACACCATCTCTTTTGAGGCCCGCAATTCAGGAATGCCAAACAAAACAGAGAATACTGTGAGCATTGCTGCCCCAATAACTTGCCATCTTGACCTACTGTAACTAACACAATCACATGAGTGGAGAGGTCAACAAGATCAACACTCTCAGCTGCGATAATCTCACTGGCTACAGGTTTTTCTTTTTCTCCCACTTGGCTAAGAGCTTAGTGAAACACACTATAATGAAAATAATAGCAAGGAATAGGCGTTGTAGCTTCTCTGAGCAATAGTACCATAATAAAATGCTAGCCCCTTCTCTGAGGAGAACTGATTAACCTAATCTTTGATCTGAAGAGGTTTAGCTGGCAAAGCATCATCATTAATCTTTCCTCTGATATTAGCTCAAGACTGGCAGGAACAAATCGAAGTCACGTTTCAATCAAAGGAAGCAGGAAATTATTCACAAGCAGGTCACAGAGTGCACAGATAACTAAATCAATGACATTTGTTAACCATGAAACAACATTTTGCCTGCCTACATAGGTGACAATTACAGTATGTCATTTTATAAATTGATTTAATAGTTAAAAAGAATGATACAGCCTATAACACAGTTTGGTTGCAAAGAAAAAAGGTTTGCAAACTACATCATACAACAATTTCACTGCATATCTGATCCCCGTGAACCAATATCTGATAATAATAGATTACGCAATGTTAACAGTGTCTCAAAATTGTAATTCAACTCTCACATCTTTCCAGCTAATTTCTGGATTACAAAGAAGTTGGTCAGATTTCAAAATGTCAGTGTCTGGTTAGCATTTCAAATGGCAGCAGCGGTAATTATGGCTTTTCATATTCTGGCATGCTGCACTGCATTAGAACTGACACAAATTCTGGGTTCCGTAATACTAGAGTGAGAAAATTAGTGTCCAAAATTATATGGAAATATACTGCTCAAAGATTAATAACCGGTCTTCCAGAAGAAAGATGACTCTTTGGAGAGGGGCCTATTACTGCCTGTGAAAGGAATAAGGAAAATAGCTGTAATGTCATCTCTGTTAGAGGCAGTCAGCTCTGCATTATTACTCACAAGCTGTAATCATTTCTGTCAGTTGAATTTAGATGTGTGGTGAGAGATATATGGGATGCACAGTACTAAAAGACACTACAGATGAGCAAAACTTCTAAACTGCAAAACATTCACCTTGTTTTGCTTTTAGCCACAATAGTTTTTCGTTTTACAAACAGAATTTTTACCAACTGGGTGCACCCAGATCTTCGCCAAACGCACCATACTGCAGAATATATTGACTAAATTATATAACACAATTGCCTGTTCTGACACTAAACTCAGTTTGCGCAAAATCTAACAGCAATTTCACTCACACAGATTAAGGATACACAATAGATACTTTACTGCAGTTGTGAACATAAATTGTTTAACTTAGATTTGCTATTGTATAGAAAATTGGTCAACCTAATTGACATTTCTCCAGGTGTCTATTGAGGGTTTCAATTATGGAAATGACAACACTGAAGGTGAACCTAGGTACAGTATGTTGGAAAGTTAAACCAAAGTTAAAACCAAAGTTGGATGTTTGGATAATGAATAGGAAATTAATAAATTATATATGAAGGCAAAACCAGGCTAGTACACAATCAAATAATTTTGCATTAGATTGTGTCCTCCTACCAAAGTACAAATGTGAAGATAAGCGTTACAACATAGGTGAGAGAGAACATTGGTCATTAGGTGCATGGGTGAGCAGTGATGTTGCAAAAGCCTCATAGGTGAAGCTACTGTAAGTGATGTGGGATCGTTGGCCTTATAAGGACTAGATAATCCCATTACCAGAGGCGCTTGTTAGTGTTACAAAGGGGCGGGGCAGAACATGTGACTGTGTCAGGAGAATATGGCTTTTATTTGGGCCTTTGAGAAACTCTGAAGTCAGAATCAGAGAAGAATGTAAGCTTGGCGTGCCCATTAGTGTGGCTGCAAGTAGTGATTCATGCCCACAATTAACCCACAGGATATAGAGGGGAGTAAAGACAACTCAAAGACAGCCCAGAGAGCCATACTTAGCAGAGTTACTACCAGCCTGCTGGGAGTGCCTGGGATTTTATGTTGGAACTTCAGAGACAGGAATCTGAGGTGCACAAAGCATTAGTGAGACAAAGCCATGAGACAAGCAACTGATAACGCATGTTAAACTCTTTATATTTAAATAAATGAAAGTGCTTTATGAGCTTGTACAGGTGGAGCAAGGAGAATGACTTATTCAGTTAATTACAACTAAGAACTGTGCAGGAAAAAATAGTAGAAGCAAGTTTTATTAAGTGAAGCTGCTTGCAACTACGAATGTGTTGGTGTTGGAAGAGAAAGGTTTCTTGGTTCATCATTAGACATAGCTTGGAGCCTATTGCTCTACATTACATTAAAATAATGTACTGCATTGTGTTATGTACTGGGGACCTGATTCAGACCCGCTTGCTAGATGCGATCGCTCGCATCCAGCCTATGCAAATTTTTCAAAGTGACGACATGGGAAGCGATCGCTTGCCAAGGCATAAGCACACCCACTTTGGCTGTGCGAGCGATTGCTATGTGTATGCAGACACCCATAAGCGTATGTTGAGACGCCCACTAGCGCACGTCATCTCCAGGAAGTGTATTAAAACATTGGTACATCGAGCACCATCGGTAGCGAATGCAGCGCTTGTGGTTGCCTTACCCTGCCACAAGCACTGCGAGGACTTCAGTGTAAAAAACAGGCATGTGACGTGTACTATGACGCTGACTGTTAATTATGCACAGCTTAAAAACGGCATTGAAACACAGAGGCACGCCTGCGTTCGCACCTCCACACCCCCGTTATTAGTGTTCTACCCCTGTTACCATCCACAAACGGCCTCTTCTGTCACTCATTTCACTGGGCTGTCTTTGCTGGGCGAACGAGCGGGATGCGATCGCACAGAGTAGTTCACGCACGCGCAGAATGAAGCGTGCACATGCACGTACGCAAACTATCGGGCCACTTGCGAGCGCACAGCACTAGCGAGCGGGTCTGAATGAGGTCCTGTATGTATCACAACTGTTGTTATTAAACCTGTTAATATCCTCTCACAACACCTGAAGGGTGAGAGAGCAGAACTAATACCCGGGAAGTATTGATACAGAGATATGAAGGGATTCTTTATTCGCAGGAATATATCATTCCTAAGACACCTGGACAGAGGCTCCAAAAACAGCACACATATATGATCACTTTAATTCCTACTTCTGCCCCAAACGCCGGTACTGCGCATGGGTCAACATCCGTAAGTGAATGTGCAAACGGACATCACTGGCACTGCCTGATCAACCATTAGGATGATTAGACTGCAGTCTAGTGCACCATAAGTTGAGGGGCTCCATGCAGTTGGCAGCTGGGATATAAAATGAAGACCTAATTCATTCCATGTTGGCGGCAGCAGCACAGTTTAAGTAAAGAGGCTTGTTAGCTATCCAGCTGTCCCAATATGGTATTGAGGTAAGTTCTTGACTGCCACATGACCATGTAATTTACTGCTGAAAACTTTTCATTAATGTATACTGCACTACAGCGCAACCTGGGAAGCCTGGGGAGTTGCATGTGATTATCTTCAGAGTATTCTTCGCATTCTCCAGAAGTCAAAGTCTATGTCACACTTCACAAACATCATTTGATTACAGATGCCAAGACCAAACATGTCAGTTTTATAACTTCATTACCTCAGGGATGGGGAACCTCAGGCCAGGGGGCAGTATAAGGCCCGCAGAATCATATGGTCTGGCCCTCTGAGCTTTTTTCTGCTAGTCACATCTGGCTAGCAGGCTGCCTAGAATGGCAACCTGCAGCCAGAATATATGTAGCAGTGCCACCTAGAGCGTCCTTTGGATGCTTCAGACTATCACACCACTGCCCTTACAGCTCCCCGCAGCATCCTCAGGGGATGTAGCCGATAAACTACAGTGGCTATTGATATCTGAAGATGGCATTAGCTGCTGGGGCCAAGCTACTGAACGCTTTGCAGGAGTGCCGCTGAAAGTGGTTGTGAACAGAATCTTTATCTCTCACAAAAGAGGGCATTTTGAGATGGAGAAACGGCACCTACCATAGAGCTGGTGCAGGTTTCAATGGTGTGAAGGAAGGTGCGTATATATGCTGCAAGTGGATGCCTCAGTCCTTGCACATCCAGACGCACTGATGTACACCAAGAAGGGCTTTGTAGTAGTATTAGCATAAAGTCGCAGATATTACTGCAGCAAGAGATGCAAGGACAATTGCGATTGCGTCTGAAACAGAATCAGCCCCAATGCTTACATAGGCTCTAAAGTGTGAGGGGCTGGCTGCACATCCTAATATTAAACATGATAATAGGTGCTACCATGCTGAGACCAGTAGTTCTACAGCAAAAAGGAGAGGGGGGGGGGGGAGCAGGTGCACACTATAAGCACTAAGAATACAAATGATCAAAATATCTATAATAGACTGCAATAATTGACATGGTTTTAAATGTAATGGTTTTAAATGCCTGCCCCAGGTGATTTTAACTGGTATGGGTCCTTGCATTGCATTACATCTAATGGGCTCTATGATAGGTAAGACCTAGATAATTAATTAGTGTGTTAGTATTAGAGATGTTAGGGACCCACCTGTATAAGGTTCACCGTGACGTGGTAGGTGGGCAAACATCTTTGGCCAAACATGTACTAAGAAACCTTACATTTAAAACCATGTTAATTATTGCAGGCTATTATAGATATTTTGATCATTTGTATTCTTAGTGCTTATAGTGTGCCCCCCCCCCCCCCTCTCCTTTTTGCTATAGGCTCTAAAGTACCAGAACATTAGCAACAACTCCAGGACAACTTCATGGGGTATATTTACTAAGGTGCGGATTTTTGAAAGTGGAGTTGTTGCCCATAGCAACCAATCAGGTTCTAGTTAGATAAGTAGAATCTGATTGGTTGCTATGGGCAACAACTTCACTTCCAAAAACCCACACTAAGTAAAACAGGTGTCTCTCAAAGTATTCATGTAAGGATACAGTAAAGTTGTAAACCTCTGTTTTTGCTCATATTTGTTGATAATAAACAAAAAAATGGAAATGTAAGTTTGATCACAATTTCAGAGTTGCATTTTTCAGGGGCGGGATCCGGTCAATATGCGGAGAGTCAGGATGCAGGTGCTGGAATCCCGACACCTGTCGGAATCCCGGCACCCGCATCCCAATGATAAGTACTGGGGTTAGGGGGAGGGTTAGGGTTAGGCACTAGGGGGCTGGATAGTTTTTGGCACCAGGGAAGGAGGGGTAGGGAGAGGGGGAGGGTTATGATACTGACCGACAAGTGTCAGTATCCTAGCCCTGTCGGGATGCCGGCATTGGGATTCTGACAGCCGGGATCCAGAGCGCCGGCATCCCATACCCAACCACAAGGGACATTGCTGAAACACACCCTGACTTGTATGTAGCTACATCTACTATATATAAGAGAATACCATGTGATTCACTTACTGATTGTACCTTGTGTGGTACAGAAACAATGAGCTGTTTTTTGGGGGGGGTTCAATGTATGTGGGAATATTCTTATATATTATTGTCCAGAAACAAAAAAAAAGAAAAAAAAGTTACACCTCAAGTTAATGATGAAGAATATTCTAAAAAATTGCATATTTAAATATTAAATAAAGAACTCAAAATACAATTACAGAGAACAGAAACAGCTGTAGATATATGAAGCTTAAAGTAAAATTGCTGACTTATACTGTACCTTTATGCTTTGTCAGTAAATACTCAAATCTACTTTATCATTTTCCAAGACTGACAAATAAAACTAGATTTATTGTAAAATATTAACGTCATTTGTTGGAAATATTTTCAGCCCACAATTTTGACATAATGTATTAATACATTGAAATTGTTCATTTTCAGAATTTTTGCTGAAACTTTTGGGAAAGCGTTTGTGACACCAAATGAGGACAAACATTTGAAGAATTTAAAAAAGCTGTTACTTGCGCTGAATACTGTAACATTGTCTGGTACACTTGAAAGCAGCGTTTTACTCTGAGTACTGGATTGTGTATTCTGTATTATACTTTATTTTGACCAAGCCCTACATTTTTTTCTGGGAAGACTCAAAACTTGGAATATATATAGGGGGGTGGTATCAAGGAAATATGTTTCATTTGTCTACTGCCTTGTGCTTAAAACTCATACAGATATTATCTGCTTGATATATAGCGATTTTAAAGTTTCCTTGCTATGTGAGGTATGGTTTCCTATTGTACCTGATTAAGGGCCTTTTCACCATCATTTAAGTGCCGGTTACACATGCCACTTAGTTTCTGCATTTTTTACGTAATGGGCCCTTTAATTACTAGGGGCCTGATGTGGCTGCCAGTTTAACTGCAAGAACCTACACCATCTTCAGATGAAGTTGGTTCCTGGAGCCACACTCCTTCCTATGGCCCTCAATAATGAATAGACCCCTACATGTTATGAGCTATACCATAAAGATGGTGTTAATGTTAAAATACAAAAATTACCAATGTTACCGACTGTCTTTCTGCCATTTCATGTTGGTTGTTCTCTCGCCACCTCAAACCAATCTGTTGAAAACAGAGCTTACAATATTCCCACCAGTCAGCAGAATTTACCCACTTGACATCTCTGTTGACAACACAACAATAACCCTATCCTTCAAGTACACTGTCCTTATTTCCGCAAATTCAATCTGTTTACAAATTCTGTTACATCTGTCCAAAGCATATTTCCAGAATACACACATATCTCACACAACACACTGCAAAATCTTCAATTCATGCACTCATTATCCTGACTATAGAATTTGTTTCCTCGCTGGTCTTCCCCTGAACAGGCTTTTACTCCTATAATCTAATTTGAATGTAGCAGTTAAACTGATTTTCCATGCAAAACATTCTTCTCATGCTGATCTTCTCTGTCAGTTCTTATATTGGCTGCCTGTATTTTATCGAATCCAATATAAAATTATTTTACCAACATAAAAGGCCACAAACAAGACTACACTAACAAACATCTCTTCTATTGACCAAAACTATACCTCATCATGCCCCCTGATCTGGGTCTTTCATCCATATTAATTACCTGCTCCCATGCCTGGCTACAGGATGTTTTCTAGGCTGCACCCACTCTGTGGAATTACCTCACTCGCACATACAAGACTTTCCTCTAGCCTCCAAACCTTCAACCGGTCACTGAAAACTCACCTCTTCAGGCAAGCTTATAAAATTCCAGAACCACCCACTTAATCGCCCTAAACTACTCTACCAAATTACCTGCCCTCTACACAGTTACTGTATAACAACTTTTACATGTATTCTTCAATAATCAAACAACCTTCTGATTCCAAGACAAAAATTGCTGCCAACATTGCTGAATGACTGAATCCAACAGATCACTAAGCACTTTCTATATGTAGAACTAAACTTCCTGTATCAAATTCATATTTCCCTATAGATTGTAAGCTTGTGAGCAGGGCTCTCTTTCCTCCCTGTCTGTCTGTTAATACCCAGTATGATTTTATTACTGTGATCCCAATTTAAAGCAAAATGTAACATGCTAGCACTATAAATATCAATAATAAAAATCATCTAAAAATATTTTAACATGATTTGGGTATCAGAATATACTGGCATTTTAGGAATTGAATTTGTGGACCAGTAGGAGTGCACTTCTGATGCCTTGGTGAATGCCATATTGAGGGGGAGCTCCATTTTATTTTCATTTCTGGCACATTAGTGGGTTTACAAAATTTGGACTTTTCATAAAAGTCTTTTCATAGACACAACCAGGACCGTAACTAGGGGTGTGCGACCGGTGCATCTGCACAGAGCACGGGGCTCTGTGGGCGGCACCATCGACACCCCACATCCCCGGAACAGCAACCTGCAGCCAGTATAGCTGCAGCAATGCCGCCTTTAGCGTCTGCTGCAGTTCCGGGTGTCGCGGCCCTGCCACCTTATGCGAGATGTCATACGCAAAGGGGGAGGGGCCAGCACAGAGCGCTCACAGTTCTTGTTACAGCCCGGTACACAGCTAAACTTGAAGGTTTGTCTGTATTTCATCCAAAAGCCAGACACTAATAAACAGCTGCAGGGAATTAGGGACCAAAGAGGACATGAACATCACATAGGAGAGGTGAGTATGGATTTTTTATTACAGGTACCCCTAAGGAATCCTACTGGACAAGGGGACACGATGTCATCAGGGATACTAGGTGAGTATGTGTGTCAGTTAGTGTGAGTGTGCATGTGTGTTTAAATAAAATTGGACTTTCACGGTGTGTTTTGTCTTTATTTAAATATTTATTTGGCTGTGGAACTACAGGCACCAGCAGGCCCATAATGCCCCGCATGCTGGTTCTCCAAGTACCAGCATGTGGTGGAAGTTTGCTGGGAAGTGTAGCACCACAGCTAAAGACAATATTAGAACTTTTATTTTACACAACACATTTACACTATCAACCCGGCACCCACCGGCCAGGGGTGTTTCGGGGATAGCCCTGGGCTATCCGACCTAGGTCTGGGGTGCCCTGGATAGCGGGGCCCCTTTATTGGTGGGGTCCCCACCTCCCCAGGGATCCCCGGCCTGGGTTGACTAGCGGTCAGGCATAATGCTTTGGCCGGGGAAACCGGTGAAAGGTTTTCCCTGGCTTTGGCAGTACCCCCCTGCTAGAAAGAGTCCTGTGCTGGTTATGGAAATTACAGGGGACCCCTACTCATTTTATCCCCTGCTTTTCCACAACCAGGACTGGCTCAGTAAAGCCCTGTGCTGGTACTTAATAAACAGGGGCCCCCAACGCATTTTGGCCCCTGTATTTTTAGAACCAGGACAGGCTGTACAGAGCCCGGTTATGCTTCTGGGGAGGGGGTGCACGTCTTTTTTTTTTTAAATACACAGACAGACGCCTTCACGGATCTCTGATGGCTTTTGCTAGTCGCATTAAAAGGTGTAAGTTTACATAGGGAAATACTCGCACAGATTCGCAAAGTGTAGTAGCCTCGAGCTAAAAAGTTTGCAGGCTATTACATTTGCGAGTCCCAGCACCAACTCGCACCTTCAAAAAATGCGAGAAGGTGCGAGTTTGTATTGTTACTAAAACTGACACCCTATTACATTTGGCCCATTATGTTTTGCATTTTCAAATGTCAAAATCACTCCTTACACTGAAACGGACTGTGTTTAGTGACCACTGTTTCGCATATTTTTCTGGGAGAACACTGTTACAACAAGACCCACTTTGGCACGCATGATATGTGGGTGTGAAAGGATTAATGAAAACAAAACAACATGGCCTGTCTAAACATTACAACAGTCCCTCCCCGCTTCCCCCTGCACACATACACAAAAATGATCTCATACTCCTTATAAATGACAGAATCCTGCCACCACAAAGAATTGAGATGAAACTGATTGAAATGGAAGTCTTCAATAGCTCCATGACTAATTCCAAAATAGAATCCCAACTTAATTTAGTCAGAATAACTGCAGACCAAATAATTATCTGTATAACTGGAGCATTAACAACCAAGACTGACACATGAATTATTTAAAAACACAAAGATAGATTGTTATTAAGTGTGATTTAATATGACAAGAAGTCACAATGCATATTGAATTATTGATTGAAGATGGTGATGACAAATTGACTTAAGAAATAGTTTTGCATTTATATTTCTATATCAAATAAGACAGAAATGAAACACAAACATTAAAAGTACTCTCACATAGAGTTAACTAAGGGCCTGATTCAGGTTTGTTCGCAAGGCTGCGTTCGCACGCACCCCGCTCGCTGCGAAAATATGCTAATGAATGCAATCGCACGACAACCGCACTCTGGGCCTGATTCAGACCCGCTCGTGAGCGCTGAGCGCCCGCAAGTGGGTCGATGTTGGCCCAGTGCGCATGCGCACGACGGAGCCGGCTCCGTCGTGCGCATGCGCGAGACCCGGATAGCAACGGGCAAGCAGTCGCTCCGGGTCTCGTACCAAAGGGAGCATTCTGTCGATGGTGAGTGGCAGCACGCCCCCTTTGGTGGGTGTGCCGGGGGCGTGTCTGCCCAGACAGAGGCGTTCCCATGGGAACGCCTCCGTCTGGGGCCGGCACCACTGACATCACAAGTGATGTCAGTGGGAGTGCTCTTGGGAGTGCTCTGATAGAGCCGAAAGCACTCCAGGGCTTGCGGCAACAAAACCCTACCACAAGGGTCTCGTCGCAAGCCCGATGGTCGCGATCTTCCTGGCCGCTCGCTATAGCAGTGGGTGGTCACCCACAGCTATACGAGCGGCCAGGAGGCCGCTCTAAAAATTAAGAATGACGGCCCTGATTCAGAGCGAGCGCTCTGTCAGAGTGTCCGGCTCTGAATCAGGGCCTCTTTACCAAGACGCCCACCACTGTATAAAGCCGCCCACTTCCCATGACATGCATCCACAAGTCAGCCTAAACATCGGTAACATCGAGTAACATCGGAACCTTGCTAAACTTCCTGTCGCCATCTAGGCCTCTGTCGGTGTATGCAATCGCAGGGGCTTAATTATGCAAGCCCCTTTAACAACGTTTTAAAGGCCCAGGTACGCCTGTGCTTCTCTCACCACCCCCCCTCTCCACCCCTAAATGGTCTATTCATGTCAATCACTCTGTGAAGACTCTGCATGCTCACTGAGATCGCTTCCCTATTAAGGCGGCCGGTTCACGCACGCACACTGCGTCTTATATGCATGGGCAGAATGCAAACATCGGCTGGCTGCGTGCAAATGCAGCTTTGAGATCCAACCTGAATCAGGCCCTAAATCTGCTGTCTGAGGAATGGCTAAAAGGTGGACCATTCATTCTTGCCCAATCTCTCATGCTATATGACAAGAAGATATGTGGGATTGATAATATTTTGTTGACACTGTCCTAATGTTGACTTGCAGTATGTCAACACGCTTGGCATGTCAGCATTCACCATGTCAACATGACATGATTAGAATGTAAAAAAAACAGTGCGGCCCAGTGCAGCGCTGACACACCTGGTAGTGGATCTTCAGGGGTGTCCTCTGGGTTTGGCTGTCAGATAATGGTGACTGCAGTTATGGTGGTGAGTAATGCTAATCAATAACCCTAATCCTAACTCTCCCCCTAGTGCCTAACCCTAAACCTCCCATCCTGCAGCCTAACCCTAACCTTTGCATCCTGCAGCCTAACTCTAACCCTCCAGACCCTGCAGAATATCGACATTTCACATTCTGCATATGTCGACATGTTCCATGCATAGGCATCTTTATAATGGGTGCAAGATGTGCGGTGCACACAGGCCCCTGGGTCCAGGGGGGCCCACACCGCATACCATGCACCCATAGTTAATAATATATTTACCTCTCCACAGATTCCGATGGGCTGCTCCGCAGTGCCGGACCGGCATGTGCAGAAAAGATGTCCCACGGGAACATAGGCACGGGCGCCATTTTCCTGGAGACCCGCGCATGCACAGTAGAATATGTCTTGAAGCCAGAATCTATAGCGCTTAGTGCGCTGACAGAGAGGAAGGGGCCCAAACGGATGCTGCACACGGGCCCCCTCCTCTCTTAAGAAGCCCCTGGTTCCATGTCAACATTTCAACAATGTTGACATCATAACTGTCGAGTGTGGTGTCGACATCATGATTGCCGACAGAATGTATTTAAAAAAATATATATATATATATATATATATATATATATATATATATTAGGGGTGTACACCGGCCACTTTTCGTGTTTTGTGTTTTGGATCTGGATCTTTCTTCGTGTTTTGGATCTGGATTGGTTTTGCCAAAACCACCCTTCCGTGTTTTGGGTTCTGGGTTTTGTGTTTTGGATCTGTATTTTTTTTTTAAAAAGCATAAAAACAGCTAAAATCACAGAATGTGTTGGTTTTTCTGCTCCTATGCTATTATTAACCTCAATAACCTTAATTTCCACTAATTTCCAGTCTATTCTGAACACCTCACACCTCACAATAGTGTTTTTATGTCCAAAAGGTTGCACCGAGGTAGCTGGATGACTATGCTAAGCGACACGAGTGGGCGGCACAAACACGTGACCCATCTAGGAGTGATACTGCAGTGACAGACAGGATGGCAGTTTGAAAAACTAGGCCCCAAACTGTACATAATGCAAAGAAAAAAAAGAGGTGCAAGATGGAATTGTCCTTGGATCCTCCCACCCACCCTTATGTTGTATAAACAGGACATGCACACTTTAACAAAGCAATCATTTCAGCGCCAGGGTCTGCCACACAACTGTGGCTGAAATGATTGGTTCGTTTGGCCCCCCACAAAACAAGCTGGCAATTAATCTGTCCCTGCACAAACTGGCTCTACGGAGGCAAGATGTCGTCCTCATCCTCCTCATCCACCGATTCCTCACCCTCTTCAGTGTTGTGTACATCCTCATCCTCACAGAGTATTAATTCGTCCCCGCTGGAATCCACCACCACAGGTCCCTCTGTACGTTGTGGTCTCCCTGGAAGAGTTGATAATTCATTTTTATGAACATCATCTTCTCCACATTTTGTGGAAGCAACCTCCTACGCCTTTCGCTGACAAGGTTCCCGGCTGCACTAAACACTCTTTCGGAGTACACACTGGAGGGGGGGCAACTCAGGTAAAATAGAGCCAGTTTGTACAGGGGTCTCCAAATTGCCTCTTTTTCCTGCCAGTACAGGTATGGACTGTCTGACATGCCTACTTGGATGCTGTCACCGATGTAATCCTCCACCATTCTGTCAATGGTGACAGTATCATATGTAGTGAAAGTAGACATGTCAGAAATTGTTGCCAGGTCCTTCTCTCCGGACCAGATGTCCAAACTTGGTCCTGCCTGCCCTGCATCACCGCCAGCGGGTTGCTTAGGATACCTAAGTTTTTTCCTGGCAGCCCCAGTTGCGGGAGAAAATGAAGAAGGAGCTGTTGACGTGTCACGTTCCGCTTCAGCTGACAGTGTGTTCACCAGCAGGTCTTTGCACCTCTACAGGCTTGTGTCGGCCGGAAAGAGAGACACCACATAGGCTTTAAACCTAGGATCGAGCACGGTGGCCAAAATTTAGTGGTCTGATTTCAACAGATTGACCACCCTGGAATCCTGGCAAAGCGAATGAAGGGCTTCATCCACAAGTCCCACATGCTGAGCGGAATCGCTCCGTCTTAGCTCCTCCTTCACTTTCTCCAGCTGCTTCTGCAAAAGCCTGATGAGGGGAATGACCTGACTCAAGCTGGCAGTGTCTGAACTGACTTCACGTGTGGCAAGTTCGAAGGGCTGGAGAACCTTGCACAACACGGAAATCATTCTCCACTGCGCTTGAGTCAGGTGCATACCCCCTCCTTTGCCTATGTCATAGGTGGATGTATATGCTTGAATGGACTTTTGCTGCTCCTCCATCCTCTGAAGCATATAGAGGATTGAGTTCCACCGCGTCACAACCTCTTGCTTCAGGTGATGGCGGGGCAGGTTCAAGAGTGTTTGCTGGCGCTCCAGTCTTCGGCACGCAGTCGCTGAATGGCGAAAGTGGCCAGAAATTTTTCGGGCGACCCAAAGCATCTCCTGCACGCCCCTGTCGCTTTTCAGAAAATTCTGCACCACCAAGTTTATTGTGGAAGCAAAACATGGGACATGCTGGAATTTGCCCAGATGTATGCCCGCACAATATTGGTGGTGTTGTCAGATATCACAAATCCCCAGGAGAGTCTAAGTGGGGTAAGCCACTGGGCGATTATTTCCCTCAGTTTCTCTAAGAGGTTGCCGGCGGTGTGCCTCTTACTGAAACCGGTGATACACAGCGTAGTCTGCCTTGGAACGAGTTGGCGTTTCTGAGATGCTGCTACTGGTGACGCTGCTGCTGTTGCTGCGTAAGGTGATACATCTACCCAGTGGGCTGTCACAGTCATATAGTCCTTAGTCTGCCCTGTTCCACTTGTCCACATGTCCGTGGTTAAGTGGACATTGGGTACAACGGCATTTTTCAGGACACTGAGGACACTTTTTCTGACGTTTCTGTACAGTCTCGGTATCGCCTGCCTAGTGAAGTGGAATCTAGACGGGATTTGGAACCGGGGACACACTACCTCCATCAATTGTCTAAATCCCACTGCACTAATGGCGGATACCGGACACACGTCTAACACCAACATAGCAGTCAAGGCCTCAGTTATACGTTTTGCTTCAGGATGACTGCTGTCGTACTTCATCCTCCTCGCTAAGGACTGTTGGAGGGTCAATTGTTTAGTAAAAGTAGTGGTGTTCCTACTTCCTCTCTGGGATGATGAACGACTCCCAGCAGCAGCAACAGCAGCAGCGGCAGCAGGAGGCGTAGCAATGCAGGATCCTCTGGAGGAATCCCGGATAGGAGAGTCAGTCATGCCAGTGACATGGCCTGCAGGACTACTTCCGATCCTGACTAAGGAGGAAATTGACGAGGAGGGAGTTGACGGTGTGGTTTGCAGGCGCTTGGATACAACAGGACAACGGGATTTAGGTGTCCCTGGACTGCTTACGGTCTTAGCCAAAGTTTCTGAACTTGACAGTAACTTACTATGAATGCGCTGCAGGTGCCGTATAAGGGAGGATGTTCCTAGTTAACGTCCCTACCCCTACTTATTCCACCTTTACATATGGTACATATGGCAAGACAGTTGTTGTCCGGATTTGGATAGAAATATTGCCAGACCAAAGAGGTGGAATGTTTGGTCTTCTGCCCAGGCATGACCGTGATGGGCTTTTTCATCCCACGGACAACAACTGTCTCCCCCGGAGCCTGATTTAAACAAACCACATCACCATCAGAATCCTCCTCGCCAACTTCCTCCTCAGCGCCAGCTACACCAGTATCCTCATCCTGTTGTACTTCAACAGTGACATCTTCAATTTGCATATCAGCAAGTGGACTGTGGGTGCTCCTTTCAGCACTTGCAGGGGGCGTGCAAATGGTGGAAAGAGCCACCTCTTCCCGTCCAGTGCTGGGAAGGTCAGGCATCGCAACCGCCACCACACTTGGACTCTCCTTGGGGATTTGTGATATCTTCTTAGAAAGCACAGTTCTTCGCTGTGCTTTTGCCAGCTTAACTCGTTTGATTTTTTTAGTGGGAGGAGGGCTTCCATCGTCATGTGAAGCTGAACCACTAGTCATGAACATAGGGAAAGACCTTAGCCGTTCCTTGCCACTCCGTGTCATAAATGGCATATTGGTAAGTTTACGTTTCTCTTCAGATGATTTAAATGTTTTTTTTAAGGTCATTTTCCTGAACTTTGTCATTTGGGATTGTATGTGGCTTCTACTATGACATTGGGCATCGGCCTTGGCAGACGACGTTGATGGCATGTTATCGTCTATGTCATGACTAGTGGCAGCAGCTTCAGCACTAGGAGGAAGTGGTTCTTGATCTTTCTCTATTTTATTTTTATCGGAGAAAGTTTGGTCCTCCATTTATGTTATATTGAATTGTTATATACGTGCGGCTAAGGCGCACACAAACACAGAAAATATATTTTTATTTTTGCTGGAGAGTAGTGCACTTTGTGGGTTACACCACCCTTTAAGAAATGAGCCAGCCGGCTCTTTACTTATGGGACACAGGCGCACGCTTGGCGCTGCTCCTTTGTTGATGCACGTGCAGCTACTGAGCACACAATTCACAAACACAGAAAATATTTTTTTATTTGGTTTGGAGTGTACTTTGGGGGTTACAGCACCCTTTAATTGTCAAGCCAGCCGGCCCTTTACTTATGACACAGGCGCACGCTTGGCACTACTTTGTTGATGCACGTGCAGCTACTGCGCACACAATTCACAAACACAGAAAATATTTTTTTATTTGGTTTGGACTGGAGTGTACTTTGGGGGTTACAGCACCCTTTAACGGTCAAGCCAGCCGGCCCTTTACTTATGACACAGGCGCACGCTTGGCACTACTTTGTTGATGCACGTGCGGCTACTGCGCACACAATTCACAAACACAGAAAATATTTTTTTATTTGGTTTGGAGTGTACTTTGGGGGTTACAGCACCCTTTAACGGTCAAGCCAGCTGGCCCTTTACTTATGACACAGGCGCACGCTTGGCACTACTTTGTTGATGCACGTGCGGCTACTGCGCACACAATTCACAAACACAGAAAATATTTTTTTATTTGGTTTGGAGTGTACTTTGGGGGTTACAGCACCCTTTAACGGTCAAGCCAGCCGGCCCTTTACTTATGACACAGGCGCACGCTTGGCACTACTTTGTTGATGCACGTGCGGCTACTGCGCACACAATTCACAAACATAGAAAATATTTTTTTATTTGGTTTGGACTGGAGTGTACTTTGAGGGTTACAGCACCCTTTAACGGTCAAGCCAGCCGGCCCTTTACTTATGACACAGGCGCACGCTTGGCACTACTTTATTGATGCACTTGCGGCTACTGCGCACACAATTCACAAACACAGAAAAAATATATTTTTTTATAGCACTTGGGGGGAGCACCCCTGACGGACAGAGCACCCCCTGGACAACACTACAGCACCCCTTTAGGACTGGGACACTGCACAGGACTTTGGAGTGGACACAGCCCCTATGGAGAACTGACTGCACAACACAGTCCAGCCAGCCCCTATGGACTTTGAAGTAGTGGACACAGCCCCTATTAACAACAGCAGCACAGCACAACACAGCCAGCCCCTATGGACTTTGAAGTAGTGGACACAGCCCCTATGGACAACAGCAGCACAGCGCAGCGCAGCACAGCACAGCACAACACTACTCTACACTACACTACACTACACAGCCCAGCCAGCCCTAACTCCCACCCTCCCTCTTCACTGTCCACAGCCGAGTGAGAAAATGGCGCCGACGCGGGTACCTTATATAGGATCCAAAACCCGCGAGACCCGGAAGGCGGGATGATGACGTTTTGCCTCGATTTCAGATCCGAGTCAGGCGGGAAAAGTCGAGCCTGACTCGGATCGGCCTCGGATCGGGGGGGCTTGGGGGGGTTCGGATTTCAGAAATCCGAACCCGCTCACCCCTAATATATATACACAGTACTGTGAAAAAGTTTTAGGCAGGTGTGGAAAAAAATGCTGCAAAGTAAGAATGCTTTCAAAAATAGTGTTAATAGTTTATGCGGAATGGATTTCCTTCATTCAAATGGGGGAAGCAGAAGGACGGCACTAATGCATGGAATCAATCAGGTAAAGCACTCCTGGCTGCGGCCGCATCCCATGCTAGACAAGTGGTTAAAACCCATTTGTTGTCATTGGCCTAGAAGAGTTCTAGTAATGTCAAGAAGATGGTCACAACATATTCCTGGAATATAGCTTTATGTTTAGATGGCAAATGTTAAGCAGCTAGATTTGAAGTGACAATATTTTAAATTGCAAAACCAACATGGTTTTGCCTTTTAAGTAATTGCCGCTTTAAATCTCACCGCTGCCTGCAATTTACAGACTATTACGTACACCCAGTTGTCCTTTCTTGCCAAGCTTTTACTATGGGCCTGATTCAGACCCACTCGCGAGCGGCTGTCCGCTCGCAAGTGGGTCGATGGTGTGCACTGCGCATGCGCACGACGGAGGGAGCTCCGTCGTGCGCATGCGCGAGACGCGACGAGCGAAGGACTTTCCTTCGCTCGTTGTGTCTGATCAAAGGGGGCGTGCTGTCGATGTTGATTGACAGCACGCCCCCTTTGGTGGGCGTGCCGGGGGCGTGCCTGCCAGAGGGAGGCGTTCCCAAGGGAACGCCTACCGTCAGAAGCCGGCCCCACTGACATCACTAGTGATGTCAGTGGAAGTGATTTTGGCTCTGATAGAGCCAAAATCACTCCTGGCCTTGCGGTTAAAAAACTCAACCGCAGGCTTCTGCACGCAGTGGCGATGGTCGCGATGGTCAAGACCATCGCGACCATCATCCTGCACGCTCGTATATGCTGTGGGTGGTGACCCACAGCTATACGAGCGTCCAGGAGGACGCTCCATATTTATGGAGGTGGGCCCTGATTCAGAGCGAGCGCTCTGGTCAGAGCGTCCGGCTCTGAATCAGGGCCTATGTGTGCAGCTTTTACTTGGTCAATAAACAACATTTTACAGTGGCATCAGGCAGCTCTGAATAAGCAATCAAAGTTAGATGATATAATGCAGGCCACTGAAGTATAAATCAGATTATATTAACTCCTTGTTTGCTTACACACAGTGATTTGCTGAAAACTATGTTATCTAAAGAAACTTATGCAAGTATGGCACTGTTAATATGAGTATGGCACTGTTAATATGAGTATGGCACTGTTAATATATTATTTCCTAATTATCCTAATTAAGATGATGAAACACAGTAATAAAATAAATTCTTGCCAACTATCAGTTCCAAGTTACTAGCCTCATTATTGATTTTCATTCTCTGTACATTAAATGTAAATATGTATTAATGTAAATTATTTAATGGAAATAAGGGTTTAAAATGCATTTGTATCGTATTTTTTTCTATTTAACATTGAATCTTGTAAAAGAAGTCTACCTCAATTTTAACTTGCCTGAAAGCACAATTGTTCATACTCCCACATATCAAATTCACAATTCTGAATCTAACAATATACAGTGTGATGTGTAGCATAACTTAAATTATATTTTAATTATTTAGTATTGTGCACTCCTCTTTTCTGAGCACAATAAGCATATTTCCTGTGAGCAGGATAACAAACAAAAGTCATCTAAATTCCACTTAAATGAAAGGAGACAGCATGTGGTGATGGTTTATAGTTACATTATACAGTATATACAATCTTCCAAAGATAAAAACATGTATTTTATTTCTTAAGTGAGATAGACAAAGATTAAACAGGAACGTTGTACAAGTAGCACCTGCTAAAGGAGCTGAGTCCTCCTGTGGCCATGGGCCGTGTGTAGCTCCACTCCTGGGCGTATACAGTGCCACCCAGGAGTGTATCCAGCACCACCAGGTGGAACTCATAGTACAGCACGCAGCTTGCCACCAGAGTGTGTTTGTACATGTGGCACACCACCAGGGGTTCTACAGTAGAAGGGCATAGGGGAAGAATATTTTTTATTTTAAATACAAACATCGCAGCAGTGAAATTACTGCTGTACTGCTTGATAATTAATAAGATCTTCCATACAGGAGAATGTGGGCCAAATCACTTAAAAAGGGGGGGGGGGGGGTGTGGAAAGCAAAAAGCACTGATATTTGGTCACTGGGTTTAAAGTAGAGATGTGCAGGCTCGGATTAGTTCGGATTTTCACACCAAATTTACATTTTCATACCAAATTTCAGGTCTCAGAAATAAGCTAAACATCATCTTTCATTGACCAACATCATCTTTCATGGACTTTGGTCCATGAAATATGATGTTTGTCCATGAAAGATGACGTTTTCCCTCTTTCTGAGACCCGAAATGTGGCGGGAAAAATTAAAAATTAGTTGGAAAATCCGAACTGATCCGAGCCTACACATCTCTATTTTAAAGGGGCAATAAAATCAATACAAACACAGGCGGCTATGAAAAGCACTGCTTAATAAATGTACCCCCTTATCTCATTGATCAAGCTTGATAAATTGGCCATAAATCAAGCTTTAACATATTAAATAAAAAATGGCTTAGAAAAACAATGAAAAATAAAGAGCTTGTTGTAATACAGGCCTTGTGCTGACTCACTGGAGTCACAAAAATCTTAATTTTTTGCAATGTGTGCACACGGTTATGTGTAAGCCAGCAGTTTGGGAAGGATTCTGTGCATCCAGAGATAATACCAGGGATCTGGGAGGTTAGTTTGCCTTTCTGGGTGGTCAAGTGGCCCCTCAATATTTGCCTGGTTTTACTTTTATTCTCAATACATTGATTTAATGGGGTAGATGTATGATAGCGACCCTTACCGTGCCGCTATAACGCTTCACGCTTCGCCTCTTTACCGAGGCGAAGCAGGAAGCACTACCGATGAGATGTAAGAACATCTCATCGGCCGGAGAGGGGGAGCATTAACTCCCCCCTCCGGCGCTACCCGCTAGAGACCACAGCGCGTCAGACTAGTGCTGACGTGCTCTGTGTCAGTCCCCGCCGGCTCCACTGAGCATGCACGGGATGTCGCAAGTATTGCGAGATCCCCGCATGCAGCCTGGAGCCTGCAGCCGCCGCAGCAGGAACAGCGCTGTCCCTGCTGTGGGATAGGCTAGCACCAGGCTGTAGCTGTCGATAATGACGGCTACAGCGGGCCGAAAGGTCAGGGGATATGACAGTTTGTACATGGCCCAGGCTATCAGCACTGCTATCTTGTAGATGGCAGCGCCGATAATGACAGGGCGCATAGAGCCTCTGTCATTTACCCCCATACCCCTGATCATACATCAGGGAGAAGCGGTATCAGCGCACATAACGTGCGCTGATACCGCTTCTGGGCTTCATACATCTCCCCCAATGTGTCTTAAACAAATGTACATCTACACTACCTTTATCTTCTTGTCCATATCTGTCCCTGATATAGTTTAAATTAAACTAAAGTAAATACATAACTTAAACCCCTAATGTTTCCATTGGTACATGTGATTTAATGATGCAGAGTGCTAGAACACTATATTAGCCTGCAGCTACAGCTGTTGTTTTATAAAATTAATTTAGAAACTACACAAATAAACAGTAGAAACATACTAGTACAAAACAGTACACACGTTCCATTCCAAAATATTAAAGAAGTTGATGAAGTAGAAAAATACAACATGGTCACACTATGACAGTGAAAACTTGGCCACATATTAATAACTAATTAACTTTCAAATATGACCAGGTACTGTAGCTACTGATATCAAGTGACATTGCACAGCTGCACTACACAAACATCACTGCCATTTACACATGCCATTGCACAGACCTTGCTGAATAGATACCAATGACATTTATCCACACCCCATTACAGGAACACCACTACCATTTGCACTGGATGTCACACAGACCCCATTGTCGTCTTATGTACAGATCCCACTGTCATCTGCAGCATGAAGTTCAGTCATGAGAATGCAGGAACCTCACTATCCTTCCACTAGTTACCGCTCCGTGCCCATACAGTAGTTTGGGTATTATAAGGAGTAATGTTCCCCACTACTGTAATATATTGGAAGTCACATTGGAGTCTGTGACCTGCATAAAAGCATCCAGCATGTGACTTTGTGGTTTTATATGACCAAATAAATACTTGATAGATTCTAGTATATGTATATTTTCTCATTACGTGACTATTTACAGTAATTCTGTACATTATGGCAGAAGCCAACATGTGTGCCAACAATACTGTATGACATTGTACAGGCGTGGGCTGGTATAATTGTAATTGTAGTCCAATATGAAATGATAGTATCAGAGCCACATGTTAAGGGACAGAAGATTAATGCTGGACTTCCTGGAAATTTTGATTAATAATAGCAATAAAACACCACCATCATATTACAGAACCAGCTCTGTGAAGGCTCCATGCTATTATTGACGCCATAGGGGAAAATATTATTGACCAGAAGAACTAAATGAGATGTAGTTGATATACCGACAGCCAGGAAGCCGTCTGTCTAAATCCCGGCATGAGACGAAAGACAGGCGTCGAAATATCGATGCCCGTCTAGATCTCGATGCCGGAATCTCGACAGACTGCTTCCCGAACTAAGGTAAGCCAGGACGTCTTAGCTTTTAGCTGCGGAGAGAGAGGGTTAGGTTTAGGCACCTCCAGGGGGAGGGTTAGGGTTAGGCACCCCCCAGGGAGGTTAGGGTTGGGCACCACTAAGGGAGGTTTAGGGTTAGAGGGGGGAGAGGGGTAGGGATCTCTTAGCAGGGCCGAAACTAGTGTTTTTGTCACCCGGGGCAAGACAGCAATTTGGCGCCCCCCCTCCCCCTGGTAATTCCCCCGCAGCAGTGCCCCCATAGTAATGCCCCTTCAGTAGTGCACCTATAGTAATGCCCGCCGAGGTAATGCCCCTGTACTAGTGGCCATATTGTAATGATCCCATAGTAATGCCCCTGTAGTGCCCATGTAGTAATACCCCTAGTAATGCCCCTGTAGTGCCCATTTAGTAATGCCCCTGTAGTGCCCCCTAGTAATGCCCCTGTAGAGCCTCCTGGTAATGCCCCTGTAGTGCCCATGTAGTAATACCCCTAGTTATGCCCCTGTAGTGCCCATTTAGTAATGCCCATGTACTGCCCATGTACAGCCCCCTGCTAATGCCTCTGTAGAGCCCCCTGCTAATTCCCCTGTAGTGTCCCCTGGTAATGCCCTGTAGTGCCCCCTGATAATGCCCATGTAGAGCCCCCTAATAATGCCCCTGTGGTGCCCCCTGGTAATGTCCCCTGATAATACCCCTGTAGTGCTCCCTGGTAATGCTTCTGTAGTCCTCCTGGTAATGCCCCCGTAGTGCCGCTTACACACACACACAAAAAAAAAATTCTTACCTTAAATCCTGCTCCTGTGACCGCCGCCGTTGGGTCCGCCCGGCTGCTCCTCGGAACTATGGGAGAGACGTCATTACATCTCTCCCATAGTGCTTATGTGGAGAGCCGGAAGCTGGAGTTCAGGAGAGAACTCCAGCCTCTGGCTAGCGCAGCGCTGCAGAGAAGAGACGGGCGCCCGCTGGTAATAAAATCTCAGCGGGCGCCCGCCTTACAGTTTCCCTGCGGCGCTGAGTTGGAGGTCACTGACGCCGGGTGCAGCGGCGCACCCGGTGCACGTGCACCTCCTGCCCCCCCTAGTTGTGGCCCTGCTCTTAGCATCAGGATTCTGGCATCGGTACTTCACCCAGCGGCTACTCAGTCGTCGGGATATCATACCCAACCAGAGCTAAATAACCAGATAAACATTTTGAGAGCTACAGGTGGCTTTCAGCCCGTGTGTTGCTCTCCACTTGAACATATGTAGAAGAGGTCCATTTATGCCTAGCTAATGGGCAACCCGTTACTCTAAGCCATTTCTGTAGGGCCAGACACTATATTGCAAACAAAAGTAGATATATATATATATATATATACATATTAGGGGTGTGCACCGGCCACTTTTCGTGTTTTGTGTTTTGGTTTTGGATCTGGATCTTTCTTCGTGTTTTGGATCTGGATTGGTTTTGCCAAAACCACCCTTCCGTGTTTTGGGTTCTGGGTTTTGTGTTTTGGATCTGTATTTTTTTGAAAAAAAGCATAAAATCACAGAATTTGTAGGTTTTTCTGCTCCTATGCTATTATTAACCTCAATAACCTTAATTTCCACTCATTTCCAGTCTATTCTGAACACCTCACACCTCACAATAGTGTTTTTATGTCCAAAAGGTTGCACCGAGGTAGCTGGATGACTATGCTAAGCGACACGAGTGGGCGGCACAAACACGTGACCCATCTAGGCGTGATACTGCAGTGGCAGACAGGATGGCAGTTTGAAAAACTAGGCCCCAAACTGCACACTTTAACAAACCAATCATTTCAGCGCCAGGGTCTGCCACACAACTGTGGCTGAAATGATTGGTTCGTTTGGGCCCCCACAAAACAAGCTGGCAATTAATGTGTCCCTGCACAAACTGGCTCTACGGAGGCAAGATGTCATCCTCATCCTCCTCATCCACCGTTTCCTCACCCTCTTCAGTATGTACATCCTCATCCTCACAAAGTATTAACTCGTCCCCACTTGAATCCACCACCACAGGTCCCTCTGTACGTTCTGGAGGCTGGTCTCCCTGGAAGAGCTGATAATTCATTTTATGAACATCATCTTCTCCACATTTTGTGGAAGCAACCTCCTACGCCTTTCGCTGACAAGGTTCCCGGCTGCACTAAACACTCTTTCGGAGTACACACTGGAGGGGGGGCAACTCAGGTAAAATAGAGCCAGTTTGTACAGGGGCCTCCAAATTGCCTCTTTTTCCTGCCAGCACAGGTATGGACTGTCTGACATGCCTACTTGGATGCTGTCACCGATGTAATCCTCCACCATTCTGTCAATGGTGACAGTATCATATGCAGTGACAGTAGACATGTCAGAAATTGTTGCCAGGTCCTTTAGTCCGGACCAGATGTCCAAACTTGGTCCTGCCTGCCCTGCATCACCGCCAGCGGGTTGCTTAGGATACCTAAGTTTTTCCCTGGCAGCCCCAGTTGCGGGAGAAAATGAAGAAGGAGCTGTTGACGTGTCACGTTCCGCTTCAGCTGACAGTGTGTTCACCAGCAGGTCTTTGCACCTCTGCAGGCTTGTGTCGGCCGGAAAGAGAGACACCACATAGGCTTTAAACCTAGGATCGAGCACGGTGGCCAAAATGTAGTGGTCTGATTTCAACAGATTGACCACCCTGGAATCCTGGCAAAGCGAATGAAGGGCTTCATCCACAAGTCCCACATGCCGAGCGGAATCGCTCCGTCTTAGCTCCTCCTTCACTTTCTCCAGCTGCTTCTGCAAAAGCCTGATGAGGGGAATGACCTGACTCAAGCTGGCAGTGTCTGAACTGACTTCACGTGTGGCAAGTTCGAAGGGCTGGAGAACCTTGCACAACACGGAAATCATTCTCCACTGCGCTTGAGTCAGGTGCATACCCCCTCCTTTGCCTATGTCATAGGTGGATGTATAGGCTTGAATGGCCTTTTACTGCTCCTCCATCCTCTGAAGCATATAGAGGGTTGAGTTCCACCGCGTCACAACCTCTTGCTTCAGGTGATGGCGGGGCAGGTTCAAGAGTGTTTGCTGGCGCTCCAGTCTTCGGCACGCAGTCGCTGAATGGCGAAAGTGGCCTGAAATTTTTCGGGCCACCCAAAGCATCTCCTGCACGCCCCTGTCGCTTTTCAGAAAATTCTGCACCACCAAGTTTATTGTGTGAGCAAAACATGGGACGTGCTGGAATTTGCCCAGATGTAATGCCCGCACAATATTGGTGGCGTTGTCAGATATCACAAATCCCCAGGAGAGTCTAAGTGGGGTAAGCCACTGGGCGATGATTTCCCTCAGTTTCTCTAAGAGGTTGTCGGCGGTGTGCCTCTTACTGAAACCGGTGATACACAGCGTAGCCTGCCTTGGAACGAGCTGGCGTTTCTGAGATGCTGCGACTGGTGACGCTGCTGCTGTTGCTGCGTAAGGTGATACATCTACCCAGTGGGCTGTCACAGTCATATAGTCCTTAGTCTGCCCTGTTCCACTTGTCCACATGTCCGTGGTTAAGTGGACATTGGGTACAATGGCATTTTTCAGGACACTGAGGACACTTTTTCTGACGTTTCTGTACAGTCTTGGTATCGCCTGCCTAGTGAAGTGGAATCTAGACGGGATTTGGAACCGGGGACACACTACCTCCAGCAATTGTCTAAATCCCACTGCACTAATGGCGGATACCGGACGCACGTCTAACACCAACATAGCAGTCAAGGCCTCAGTTATACGTTTTGCTTCAGGATGACTGCTGTCGTACTTCATCCTCCTCGCTAAGGACTGTTGGAGGGTAAATTGTTTAGTAAAAGTAGTGGTGTTCCTACTTCCTCTCTGGGATGATGAACGACTCCCAGCAGCAGCAACAGCAGCAGCGGCAGCAGGAGGCGTAGCAATGCAGGATCCTCCGGAGGAATCCCGGATAGGAGAGTCAGTCATGCCAGTGACATGGCCTGCAGGACTACTTCCGATCCTGACTAAGGAGGAAATTGACGAGGAGGGAGTTGACGGTGTGGTTTGCAGGCGCTTGGATACAACAGGACAACGGGATTTAGGTGTCCCTGGACTGCTTACGGTCTTAGCCAAAGTTTCTGAACTTGACAGTAACTTATTATGAACGCGCTGCAGGTGCCGTATAAGGGAGGATGTTCCTAGGTGGTTAACGTCCCTACCCCTACTTATTCAACCGTTACATAAGGTACATATGGCAAGACAGTTGTTGTCCGGATTTGGATAGAAATATTGCCAGACCAAAGAGGTGGAATGTTTGGTCTTCTGCCCAGGCATGACCGTGATGGGCTTTTTCATCCCACGGACAACAACTGTCTCACCCGGAGCCTGATTTAAACAAACCACATCACCATCAGAATCCTCCTCGCCAACTTCCTCCTCAGCGCCAGCTACACCAGTATCCTCATCCTGTTATACTTCAACAGTGACATCTTCAATTTGCATATCAGCAAGTGGACTGTGGGTGCTCCCTTCAGCACTTGCAGGGGGCGTGCAAATGGTGGAAAGAGCCACCTCTTCCCGTCCAGTGCTGGGAAGGTCAGGCATCGCAACCACCACCACACTTGGACTCTCCTTGGGGATTTGTGATATCTTCTTAGAAAGCACAGTTCTTCGCTGTGCTTTTGCCAGCTTAACTCTTTTGATTTTTTTAGTTGGAGGAGGGCTTCCATCGTCATGTGAAGCTGAACCACTAGTCATGAACATACTAGGGATCGACCTTAGCCGTTCCTTGCCACTCCGTGTCGTAAATGGCATATTGGCAAGTTTACGTTTCTCTTCAGATGATTTAAATGTTTTTTTCAAGGTCATTTTCCTGAACTTTGTCATTTGGGATTGTATGTGCCCTCTATTATGACATTGGGCATTGGCCTTGGCAGACGACGTTGATGGCATGTTATCGTCTATGTCATGACTAGTGGCAGCAGCTTCAGCACTAGGAGGAAGTGGTTCTTGATCTTTCTCTATTTTATTTTTATCGGAGAAAGTTTGGTCCTCCATTTATGTTATATCGATTTGATATATACGTGCGGCTAAACACAGAAAATATTTTTTTATTTTTGCTGGAGAGTAGTGCACTTTGTTGGTTACACCAGCCTTTAAGAAATGAGCCAGCCGGCTCTTTACTTATGGGACACAGGCGCACGCTTGGCGCTGCTCCTTTGTTGATGCACGTGCGGCTACTGCGCACACAATTCACAAACACAGAAAATATTTTTTTTTTTGGTTTGGACTGGAGTGTACTTTGGGGGTTACAGCACCCTTTAACGGTCAAGCCAGCCGGCCCTTTACTTATGACACAGGCGCACGCTTGGCACTACTTTGTTGATGCACGTGCGGCTACTGCGCACACAATTCACAAACACACAAAAAATATTATTTTTTTGGTTTGAACTGGAGTGTACTTTGGGGGTTACAGCACCCTTTAACGGTCAAGCCAGCCGGCCCTTTACTTATGACACAGGCGCACGCTTGGCACTACTTTGTTGATGCACGTGCTTCTACTGCGCACACAATTCACAAACACAGAAAATAATTTTATTTTTGGTTTGGACTGGAGTGTACTTTGGGGGTTACAGCACCCTTTAACGGTCAAGCCAGCCGGCCCTTTACTTATGACACAGGCGCACGCTTGGCACTACTTTGTTGATGCACGTGCGGCTGCTGCGCACACAATTCACAAACACAGAAAATAATTTTTTTTTTGGTTTGGACTGGAGTGTACTTTGGGGGTTACAGCACCCTTTAACGGTCAAGCCAGCCGGCCCCTTACTTATGACACAGGCGCACGCTTGGCACTACTTTGTTGATGCACGTGCGGCTACTGCGCACACAATTCACAAACACAGAAAATAATTTTTTTTTTGGTTTGGACTGGAGTGTACTTTGGGGGTTACAGCACCCTTTAACGGTCAAGCCAGCCGGCCCTTTACTTATGACACATGCGCACGCTTGGCACTACTTTGTTGATGCACATGCGGCTACTGCGCACACAATTCACAAACACAGAAAATAATTTTTTTTTTGGTTTGGACTGGAGTGTACTTTGGGGGTTACAGCACCCTTTAACGGTCAAGCCAGGCGGCCCTTTACTTATGACACAGGCGCACGCTTGGCACTACTTTGTTGATGCACGTGCGGCTACTGCGCACACAATTCACAAACACAGAAAATAATTTTTTTTTTGGTTTGGACTGGAGTGTACTTTGGGGGTTACAGCACCCTTTAACGGTCAAGCCAGCCGGCTCTTTACTTATGACACAGGCGCACGCTTGGCACTACTTTGTTGATGCACGTGCGGCTACTGCGCACACAATTCACAAACACACAAAAAATATTATTTTTTTAGCACTTGGGGGGAGCACCCCTGATGGACAGAGCACCCCCTGGACAACACTACAGCACCCCTTTAGGACTGGGACACTGCACAGGACTTTGGAGTGGACACAGCCCCTATGGACAACTGACTGCACAACACAGTCCAGCCAGCCCCTATGGACTTTGAAGTAGTGGACACAGCCCCTATTAACAACAGCAGCACAGCACAACACAGCCAGCCCCTATGGACTTTGAAGTAGTGGACAACAGCAGCACAGCACAGCACAACACTACTCTGCACTACACTACACTACACAGCCCAGCCAGCCCTAACTCCCACCCTCCCTCTTCACTGTCCACAGCCGAGTGAGAAAATGGCGCCGACGCGGGTACCTTATATAGGTTCCAAAACCCGCGAGACTCGGAAGGCGGGATGATGACGTTTTGCCTCGATTTCAGATCCGAGTCAGGCGGGAAAAGTCGAGCCTGACTCGGATCTGCCTCGGATCGGGGGGGTTCGGATTTCAGAAATCCGAACCCGCTCACCCCTAATACATATATTTTGTCTAGCTATTAATTTTTAGTTCTTATCTGCAAATGGACTTTTGTCTTTTACATTGTAAGGCACATGCTATCAAATTATTTTAAAAGTTGAGAGGCATATTTACTAACTATCGGGTCCTATACCCGATAAGTCTAATTTCTTATCACCACCTTTTGTGGCAATAAGAAATTAAGTACCACCTGGGTGTACTATTGTACACATGCAGGGAGCCTGCCCCTGTGATATGTAAAAGCAAAGGATAACATTAGCCTTACTTTTATTAGAGAACAGTGCGCTCCGGCATTGTCTCCTGCATACAACTGGGCACTAGAACCCGGAGTCACGTCCGATCTCCGACCCTGTGACATCATGGCGTATACGCAGCCAGTGTACGCCACTGTGTAGAGTGTCACAGTATTGTGTGGATGCACAGTACTTAAGTCCCAGGTGTAAGACCCTAATTACCTGCAATTACTGCTGTTGTGACCACCGTTGTTTTACCACTGTGTACCGCTGTTACCACCACTGTTTTACCACTGTTGCTGTTACCAATAAACCCAGTACCCTGGTTAAGGACATCTATGTGAAATCCACTTTCACATCCACTGTCACCCTACTGGTGTCACCCCAAGGTTTAAGCAATAAGTCATATTAAGAGGTTATGGGCTCGGGCACCCCAGATTCCTGAGTGTGAAATAAACAGAAAGTTCCTGTATCTAGATCACCACACAGAAAATGCACAGTGTAGCTGCAAGCATGACCTTCACTAAACTGAGAGGTTCTGAGAGCTACACCACAAGGAAGTTTGCTATGGAGATGCAGCTGATGGAGAGAAGAGGTGTGGAAGATCACAAGTAATCCAGGTGACAATCCACATCCTGATGAAATGGATAGGCCATGGGGACCATGATTCTAGCTTTGGAGCAGCATGTGTATTCCATAATTCACAGGAAAATGTCAGCACATGACATGGTGATAGCCGTGCAAGCAGTGTATGAAGACAAGAGTCTCACGAGGAGAATAAACATGAGGTGTACATTGTACTGTACCATACTGAGTGTTTGCAGAGACATGAATGAATACATTGACAATATGTTATTCATATCTCTGCAATTGACAACTATAGAAGTACAGGTAGACAAGGAGGAGGTTGAAATGGCAAAGATACAGAATCTGATGCCTGAATTTGATTTCTTGGTGATGGCTTTAGAATCCTGAGCTACCGAACTATCAATGGGGATTGTGAGGATAAACTGCTGCAGTTCCAGGAATGCATACCGGCTGAGAGTTCTGTTTTACTCGCAAAAAAAAAAAGAGTCTAAGTACAACTGTTTCATATGTTGCAAAGTGGGACATAAAGCCTCCGAGTGCAAACTGAAAGATTCAAGTGGCGTGCAGAAGAAATGTGATAAAAGCAGTGAGTCCGCTTTAAATATCACAGACAGTCGCTGGAAGCATTGCTGGTACATGGACTAGTGAGCCATGAGGCATTTCAGTTGCAATCAAGCATTGTTTACATCACTGAGCATGTGTGATCCTATAACAATCAGAGGAATTGAACACAGCCGCTGTCACCTTATTGGGGTCACCCCAAGGTACCACCAATAGGTCATATCAATAACTTTCACTTCCAAGCATCCACCGCACTACTGTGCATGCGTTAGTGGAGAGTACCGGGGAGGGATCCAATGGATCCCTATCCCAGGCATTTTTTCAGTAGGTAGCCCATAGGCTACAATGGTTAACAACATGTTCAGATGGCATTAGCTACCAGGGCCAAGCTCTGTAATGCTTAGCATTCCGGGGCTTTGTAAATTTGGCAGGTAAGCAGCCCTCCTAGTTTCTATGGGGGCTGCTTTTGTGAATGATACTTATGCTGGACAATTAATTTTTTTTAGCCACTTCTACTTCACATTCCACTTCACATATTAATCTTTATTTTTAGAAAGAATAATAAAAGAATCTAATTTTTTCTGTAATGAAATTTGGAACCAAATTCTGAGGACATTTCAGCAGCCTACCAAAAAAATTCAAATATCCTAATTTCTGTTTTGATAATACTTAGATTTTTGAATGCTTCAAAATAATTTCTTTTATATTAGATCAACCTTTGCTTTGGGCCTACTGGTTATTTAAAGCTCCTGGGATATGTATATTAAAATTCATTTGATTATGTCACAATACAGTTTTATTCCTATTAATACAAGTACACTTAGCAGACACATACAGTCGTACCCACATAAACAAATAACTGTTTATGGCTGTAAGGATGGTTGTTTGTGATTCATTGGTGGTGACAAATAATTCATCAGAACATGAAGTAATGTGGCAATGTGTCATCTGCGGAGATATACTTTACCTTCATAAAGAAGTAACTGAACCCGGCAACCAATAAAACTAAATATATATGTCATACAAAATATCCTTATAGCTGTCTGTGTTGTCTCCTGGAAATGCACATGAGACTATAAACAAGTCACCAATTTATGTTTAAGTAAAATGGCTAGAAATGGACCTGATGCCAATATATCTTTATCTGTAGAATATATTACGGCTTCTATCTGTACATCATTGTGTCAGCTGTAGTTATCTCAAAGAACAAAATGATGAATCTCCTTCTACTAGGATTTGTTTCCTATTCTCTCTACTTGACCTGCTAGTAGTACACCTGTAGCGTTCCCTCCATCCATGCAATAGGAGTAGTATTTTTTTATTTACAAGATGCAGTGTTTTAATCCTTAGAGCCTGAGGCGTAGAGTGGAGATGCAGTGCCCAGAGCAAGTGCTAGCTATGGCGCCTGCCACCCAGCCTAGCTCTGAAGTGTGTCTGGCAAGGGGCAAGATAAAGTACACACACCTATCCGCTACAAGAATATGCTAATCAATGCATACGCACAGAGACCGCAGCACAACATGCAGACGCCCAGCCCTATATTAAGCCGCCAATCTCCCTTTACTCAAAGCCTGGTCAGTACACAAGATAGCATAAACATCGGTAACATCTAGAACCATCAACCACATTTGCATAATAGTGGTTGACCAGACCTCGCGCAGGATCATGACAACTTCCTGTGTGCACGGAGTCTCATCACTGTGTCTGTCACCGCACTGGCATAATTATGGACGCCCCTAAATCGGCGTCCCAACGCACAGGCATGCCTGCGTTCGCCCGACCACCCCCGTCACAACCCACAAACGGCACTTCCTGTCAATCAGTATCGGAAGGGGTCTGCGTGCACGCTGCGTGTAGTCTGCGTACACTTATCCGAATGCACTGGCAAGTTCTTGCACGTGCAGTGCGATTCTTGCGCGTACGCAGTACAAAAACATCGGCCAAGTGCATGTGTTCGCTCCTTTGCGTTTCTTGCTGAATCAGACCTATAGTACCATGAAAATAGTTTGAATACAGAAGCGCAAGTGTGACGCAGCAACGCCATGCGTTAGGGATACAGCCAATCTCCTGAGGGGCTGCAGCCAGGCTAGGTGGGACCTGGAAACATGCAGCGAGAACAGCATTTACTGCTTGGTTTAGACCCTGCCCCAGTGACTGGCTGTCACATTTTAGCCTTGGGGGCAAACAAATATCACATGATACGATGTCTCTAACATTTTTATTAAAAAATATATTTTGAAACACTTAACTGAAACATAAAAATATATGAAAAATAAATAAACAATATATATTCAATTACAAAGTTGGTCATAAACCTTAGTAGCAAATACTAGTGTTATATAAGGTAAAGTGCAATATTACCTTGTCTGATATCTGTTAGTAATTCATCCTAGTGGCCACCCAGTATTGATAAATGAATAACAGCAGTTAGCCTGCATGCACACTCCTGGTTGTTCCATGCTAAACGGGTGTAATATTGTATCCTATGGCTTCTTGACATGATCTGGGAGCTCTGGGTGACTACACTTATGATCCTACAGATGTACCCACATACATCACCGTGCGCTAAAAGTTGCGCCAAACATAACGTGGAAGCTCAGTGTGACTCTGTAGCACCGAGCGTCTTTCGTGCAACTTTTTACCTTCAAATGCGTCTTATTTGCACAGCGATGCGAATAGATAGCACAAGCAACTGGATGCTAAACAGTATGTTAAATGTTACAGCCGCTGACACTGTAACGTAGCATTTCGCATGCAGATACACCAGCAGACGTACAGAGATCATAGGCATGTTGCAAATCATTTTGCCCTATCTATTCGCATCGTTGTGCGAATAAGATGCATTTGAAGGTAAAAAAACGCACGAAAAGACGCTCGGCGCTACCTAGACACGCCACGGCATGGCACGACTAGAAGGGCTGTTTAATGCGCCAGGAGGCTAGATGTATGTGGGCCCATCTGTATCTACACACTGTCTGATCTACCTCCCAGCAGGCACTGAAATAGTGCACAGCGACCCTGTCATCTTTGTGTATGTTCACCTGGGACCAGTGGATGGCCCCAGCGGTCTATATGAATTTTAAATGTTTTTAAAAAGCAATGCAGATTTGCAACGGTTGGCGCCCCCACCAGTGCCTGCAGCACGCACTCCGCCTGCTTTGCCAATGCTACGGTCCTGCTTAGAGTGTCATTCACATAAATTACATTGATGGAAAAATAGGCCAGAAATATAGAAATAAATACTATCAGCTAGAGAGGTCAATATACAATCAGCCAATCAGAAGTCTGCTAGTGCTGCAGGTATCATCATCATTATCAGAGAGTATCTTTGCAGCAGCCTTCTAGTACCCATAAGAAATAAGCCTCCTAAGAATATCTGGGGCTGTAGTCATGTCTAATTATGTTGCATCTAATGCTTACCTGCTCCTATATTTCTTGTACATGCAGATAAGGCTACATTTCTAAATGTCTGCCATTTGAAAGAAAGCTACCTTAAATGTCGCCTTAGTTTCAGGAGTTATATGACTCAAACAAGCAATTTATTTGGAAATGAAAAAAAATAAATATAAATGAGAGTACAGTCATAGTTGTTATACCTTATACATTATAATTATACATTATCCTTTATTCTAATGACATATAAAAGTTTTTTTTCATTGGAATAGTTTATCTGCCAGTGGAAGATGTTACCAAGACCTATCACATGAACAGGTCACATTCACATCCTTCAAGGCCCAAGTAGAGAGAAAAGGCAGAGAGAAGCAAAATATTATCACTAGACCTAAAATACGACTTACCTTGAATATCACTATGGTAATTATGCAAAGATTTGAGAATACTGCCTGCTTCTTCAAGAAGATTGTTGCACTCTGGTATTGATGAGCCCCGATATGTGCCTTGACACAAAATGAATAAACACATAAATAAATACTATCATTTGACTACAGTTCAAGCAAAAGGTGTGTTACATTTCTTAAAACAGTGCCTACCATTTCCAGATGACGCAGATCCAGTAAGATCTTCTTTACATAACTTCCCAAATGATTCCAGCATGGCAGACAGCTTTTGAGCCAGATAGGCTACATGTGAAAAACCTACACAAGAGGGAAAGAAGTTATTTTATACTTAATCTCCAATTGTTTTGGTTAACTTAGGTCAGGGTATCTGGACCCATAATGTCTGTTGCCATACCAAATATTTAAAACTGCTATTAAAATGAATTATTACATTATGAAAACTATAAAAATAATTATTTTGTACAAGAACCTAAATTCTAAGGGAGAAGTAAACTCATAGCAATGTGCTTAAAGACATCAATGCAACATCCGGCTGTGCACATTACTATCTGTTACTGTAGAAAAGATTTGTTAATTTTCCTTTGCACCTCTATGGAGTACAATGGGAAAACTAATAAAGATACCGTTTGCAAAGTTCATTTGCCTAACCATTTATGTAGTCCTCCAGGGCCATATGAATTTAATTATTCCCTACTAAACCTCAATGAATAAATATCTAAAATTGTTATCTCTCAATTGTAAAGTAATTACAAGAAAATACATTATTAATTACGGATGGAACCATGGGTCCCTAGGCTGCTCCCAAATCTTATCTTGGACCTGGGCAACAAAAATTTGTAGAGTTACTGGACCTCATTCAGAGCCGGTCGCACAGACCATGCGGTCGGTCTGAATGAGGGGAGGACGTCTTGAAGTTTCAAGACGTCCTCCTTTGCGGTGGTAAGGCTGTGGGTTAACACCCACAGCCTTACGACTGCCTAAGGTGATGGTCGCTATAGTCAAGACCATCGCGACCATCGGGGCTTACGACGAGGCCCTAGGGTAGGGTCTCCCTTGTCGTAAGCCCCGGAGAGCTTTCGGCTCTGTCTGAGCCGGAAGCTCTCCACTGACATCACTGGTGATGTCAGTGGGCTGCCCCCAAACGGTAGGCGTTCCCATGGGAACGCCCCCATTTGCGCTGCCACCCCCCCGGCCCGCCTTCCAAATGGGGCGAGCTGTCAAACAACATCGACAGCTCGCCCCCTTTGGATCGATACCCGCTACGACCGGCGCTGTCGGTTGTAACGGGTCTCACGCATGCGCACGACGGCGCCGGCGCCATCGTGCGCATGCTCTGTGTGGGGCCATCGACCCGGTCCGAGCACATCGGCGCTAACGACCGGGTCTGAATGACCCCCACTGTACCTACTACTGGATCACTTTCAATTTAACTCAATAATGTAAAATAAATCTTATTCACATTTTCTGAAACAATATATTTGCTCATTCTATATAAACTTAATTTGTTTTCTTCAATATTTGTATAAAAATAATAACTGTATTTCTATTTGGGGAGACAGATACAGTGTGATTTAATCAGTGCAGAAATAGAAACAAGCGTCCCTCTAAAACATGTCTGATTAATGCTCTACAAACATCATGAATCAATTCTCACTTGAAGCAATAGGCCAAATTATAATAATTACCCATATTTGTAGACTAATTATTTTATCTCATGCTAGCCAAGTACATAGCATATTTGCTAATAGAGTCTTGAAGATTTATGAATGTTTGCCAAGACAAGCTTTCATACAAAAGATATCAAAACCATTGGACTATGTTACTAGAAGCCATTCCCTTTGTACATTCTGTGGACTTTAACTGATAAGGTCATTTCAACTTTTGAAATGTTTTTACAAAATATAATAATGAATGCACTTATCCGCGAAGAACGAGTGATAGATCTACTTAATTAAAATATGCTAAGATTTATTGTAATGCTCTTCTATATAAGACATATTAATACATTTTTATGTTTAGAATAAATTTAGGCAATGAGATTGGATGGTGAAATAAAAGCTGCAGTGTGTTCAGCAGAACTAGCCGATTTCAATATCCTATTAATCACAGGTACAAAATATAAAAAAATAACTGATATCTGAAGTTTTTCTCTATTGTAAGATGATTACAACTAAATCTAATTTAACTGTACAATGTATTTTATTAGAAAGAAAAAAAATATTTTAAAAGCATGTCCATTGATGGAGTATGACTTCTCTATAAAGAATTGCACACTTTATTGTATTGTAAATTGTAAAGGAAGGGGAAAAGTAGGGATAACCAAGCACAGGTGGATAGAGGATGGTAAATAGAGTAGGTGAGTAGCAATGTAATCTTAAACCCACTATTACAAATCAATATTGTATCCTCAGATACCACTGTCTCATGTGAGGGTGCTCCCCTGAGAGTATAAATACTATAATCACAAGGGGGGAAAGAGAAGAAAAGAACTCTCATCTTTTTGGGGGCACACTTAGTAGTTAATGTAAAATCTAACTTTTATTAAATTATGTTTAAAAATAATAAGTCAATACTAAGACAAACAACATGAAAATAGACAGATATAAAAATGTATAGGCGCTAATACAGAAAATATTGATAAAGTATTCAGAGAATGTGTTTATTTTATTCTATGCTGGCTGCAGAGGACGCTGGTACAATATACACTAGCATCAAGCACTAGTATGTTTAGTGATATAAAATTATTCATGAATTTACGTATGATTTTTCTAAACCATACTATAGATGCCTTATATAACATTATTTCCTGTGTATATAGACTATAAAGACTGCTGCTTTCATCATTAAGTATTGAGACTTGAATACTTTATCAATATTTGCTGTATTAGTGCCTATACATTTTTATATCTGTCTATTTTCATGTTGTTTGTCTTAGTATTGACTTAATATCTTTAAACATAATGTAAAATCTAACTTTTATTAAATTAACTACTAAGTGTGCCCCCAAAAAGATGAGAGTATTTTATTCTCTTTTCCCCCCTTGTGACTATAACCTATTCAGTCAGTTTGTTTCCAGCAGCTGACCTGTTAAATGACAACATCCTTGTGAGCTCCAGACTGTCCATTCGTGCCCCAGCCATGTCATTCTTCTGTAACATTGTTCAAAGTCCCACTGCAAACCTCTAATCATGCTGAGACGAAATCGTTATATATTACCGCCGGCAGATGAAGATCCCAACTAAGGTAAGAAAGTACCCTAACCCTCCCCTCTCCCCCCCTTAACCCTCCCATAGGGGTGCCTAAACCTAACTCCCCCTCCCCGCATCATAACACTCCCGGGGGGGTGCCTAACCCTTAGTCCCCCTGGGAGTCCCTAAACCTAACCCCCCCCACCCACGTGGCTATGAGCTCCCAGCGCCCGGCTTACCTATGTTTAGTATGCCGGGCATCGGGATTTCGGCGTGGGGCTAATGACAGGCGTCGGTATTTAGACGCCTATCATAAATCCCATGCCGGACTTTCACCGTCGGGAAGCTGGCGGTCGGCATTTCGACAGTCGACTTCCTGACTACATCCCACTGAGACGCTGAACTTGGGGGAATCATACCATAGGGCTCAACATATTTTTGTAAGGTGCCCAATACATTTGGTTGGGTCTAGCTGGGTCTAATTGTGGAAATATTTTGGTCACGTCTAGAGATGAGCAAAAATATCAAACTGTTCTCCAAAATATTCAGCTTGTTCTCGCAGCATGTAAAAAAGGGAGAACACTCTGGGACACCTCATTAAACATGGACATAGCACACTGAAGTACATGACACAGGTTCTGAACCAATTGTGTGGATGGTGAAAGGAGGGATGCAGAAATGTTTTATATCTTCTGTACATCTATAGATGTTTCCTCACACATCAAGCCTCAATACACCACGCAGCACGAGATGCCTGTTTTGCATATTTTCGTATATGTCTGTATACGAAGCACAACAGAACTTGGCAGGAAAAAAGCCGCGGCTGCTGCATCGTAGTACTTCGTTTACAGATTCAGTGACTCATTCGCACACAGATATACAAGTGTCCAGAGGTTAAAGTGGGCAGGAACGGGGTGGAACTGAGTTCCGTCACCTCTAATGGTAGGTGGAACTAGTTCCAGCTCCACCAAGTCCCTGCACAGAAGTCCCATAGACAGAGAGCCACTCACTGTGTGCCTAGGGAGGCTCAATTTCTTCAGAGAAACCAGCATATACTGTAGGTAAGGAAAGAATCAAGTGAAGGCAATACATAGGGGTTGCAAAAAAACATTGGGCATCCAAGTGGCATAGACTAGTTTGTGGAAACCCCATAAAAAAACTCAGAGGCACAGCAGAAAAATAACACTGATGATATAGAACTTTTTTTTTTCTTTTTAAGTGATCTAACATTGTAGTCTCAGCTTATGGCAGGAGTGCTAAAAAAGCATCTAAATGTATTTCACACTGTCACCCCCAAAGCTTCTGCCCAAGGCCTAGGCGGCTCCCAGCCATTCACTTTAACGTTTCCTATACACAACAGTGTATGTGTAAAGAACAGTTTTTACACTTGTTTTAGCCTGTCTAACTAGCGTGGCGGAGGGGTGGGGAGTAGGCGGCGGGAGAGATGAGTTCCATCACCTCTCCAGGACCACTTTAAGCCATGCAAGTGTCACATATCAAATTAATGAGTGCAGTATCCTGGTGTGTCCTAAATGTATGGTATTGTGGCTAAGATGAAGTTTCAGCAAAAAAGGAGTGACACGAGACCAGGTGCACAAATACAAAGAAATGCAGTTAAAATATAATGCACTCACCGGTAAAGAGGCTGAAATATAACAAAGGGTAATTTTTTAAACTACACCCAAATTACCTTTAATAATCACCTGACTGTTATGAAGAATGACTGCCTGGGTGTCCAATGCTGCAAAGTGTAAGGAGGATACAACGTATCGATCCGCCTGTGCCAGACACACACACACATATCCTCCTATCACAATTCACAACAAGCTGCGATCATCTACAGCCGGTAACTGCCCGTTGGACAGGACAGATAAGCAGAGGAAAAACAAGGGTGACATGGGTCTGTTAGAGACACACAAAAATAGCAGTAGAAGATTAGAGACAGACTGCCACTAGAGAGGTAAGTGGCCCTCATAGTCTACTCTAAAAAGAATCATTGCGGCATATGCCGCCATCTATAGCCTAACACAAGCATACCTATAGCACTGTAATTTGGGGTGCAGAGTGTCAAAGTAATTTGTACTAAGAAGAGGGTGACAGTAATAAAAGCAGAGAGTTATTTTTCTCTCTGCTTTTATTACTGTCTAAAATGGTCTAACATTTGTTTTTCAACTGGTGGCAGGAGAGTTAAAAAGCATCCAAAATTATTTTCACACTTTCCAAATCCCTAAAGCTTCTGAGAACCTGGGCAGCCCCCAAGTCCCCAGCCATTCACTTCATATTTCCATACTGTGCCATCATTTCTAATCTCCCACTTGGGGCCTGATTCAGCAAGGAACGCAGTTGCTTATACGCATGCAACCAGCCAATTGTTGCGTTCTGCACATGCGTATGCACCGCAGTGCGCAAACTAGCTAATGCGATTGGTACTGCAATCGCAGAGTGACTGACAGGAAGTGCCGTTTGTGGGTGGTGACCGGGGGGTGGTCAGTTGAACGCAGGCGTGCCAGTGCTTTGGGACAGCATTGCAGGGGCATGCATAAATTATCCACTGCGATACCATACTCAGCCTTAAGCCTCATAGCGTGCACTGAAGTTAGCAATTCCTGAGTGAGTTCTGACCTGCCATAACTGTGCATATGGGTCCGATGTTACCGATTGTTTAGCTATGTTGCCCAAGTATACAGATGTGAGTAAGTGGAAGTGAGTGTCCTTATGTCAGGCTACGATCGCAATGTGAATGCAAATATTTACATATCACCGCTGATATTAGCAACAGCATTGAGTGCATATAAGAGAATAGCGATCCATGCTGAATCAGGCCCTTGGTCCACTGTTTATGGCAGTAACATTTATTTGTGTTTGTGTAAAGAACAATTTTCAAGGGCACTTTTTTTTTATTTGCCCTGGGCGCCATTGACTTTAGTTAGGCCTCTGACTACAAACAAGATCATGGTCTTCAAAACTGTGAAATTTTATGAAATTTCAAACTGGTTTGATCTCTATCTCATATCTATCTATCTCATATCTTTCTATTTAATATCTCTCTATATATCTACTTTATCTTTACTATAATCCTAATAGTTATCCATAGCCTATGGCTGTATCACCCACACTGGTACTACACTAGCATCAGGACTGAGATTGTGCAGATCCCCAAGTCCTGATGGGACAGAGCCAAATATAATACTCACAATAAATATTCTCTCTCTTTCTGCCTGTTATACCAAACATGTCTCTGCTGCTGCCACCTGTGGTAAATACACAAAGGGGTCACAGGTCCCCTAACACTCTATCACAATTGCACAGGCTCAACAACACAAACTACCACTCATTTAGTTGGTCTCCCCCAGCTTCTAGCAATACCTAATAGTTATAGCATAACCTTAGCAATCTAATAGCCTCCTCAAAGACAAAGGCCCTGATTCAGAGCCAGATGCTCTGACCAGAGCGCTCGCTCTGAATCAGGGCCCTCCTCCATTAAAATGGAGCGTCCTCCTGGACGCTCGTATAGCTGTGGGTCACCACCCACAGCATATACGAGCGTGCAAAAAGATGGTCGCGATGGTCTTGACCATCGCGACCATCGGACTTGCGAGGGGAACCCTGCGGTCGGGTTTCCCAGCCGCAAGGCCAGGAGTGATTTTGGCTCTATCAGAGCCAAAATCACTCCCACTGACATCACTAGTGATGTCAGTGGGGCCGGCTTCAGACGGTAGGCGCTCCCAAGGGAACGCCTCCGTCTGGCAGGCACGCCCCCGGTACGCCCACCAAAGGGGGCGTGCTGTCAATCAACATCGACAGCACGCCCCCTTTGGTGCAAGACCCCGAGCGATGGAAAGCCCGTAGCTCGCCGGGTCTCGCGCATGCGCACGACGGAGCTCCCTCCGTTGTGCGCATGCGCAGTGGGGAACATCGACCCACTTGCGAGCGTACTGCCGCTCGCGAGTGGGTCTGAATGACCCCCAAAGTTCTGAAGAATGTTTGAAAATAGAATAAAAAAGGAACACTTTATTTACAAAATAGGTACAATGCTTAGTTACAGAAATTATATAAATAAAAAGGGTTACAGATTACATGTGTTTCAAAATAAAAAGGAATAAACTTACACAAACACAAAATTACAGGCAGCTTATTCTGGGCCGTGGGGCAGAAGAGGAAAATTAAGGTAACATTTAACCTAAGTACAAATAACTGTACATAATTTCCACTTTGTAGTAGCCACATAAAATATATGTTCACATCAATCTCTATTATGTAAACTATGAAATGAGTGTAGGCAAGACTGCTTTGAGATGTATGATTGGTTAGATACCTAATTTCTCCCAATCTATAAATCTTGGGGAATATTCAATTAGCTCCGGGGCTAATTGCCACGCCGGAGCTATTCAATTAGTGGATATTACCCCGAGCACAAGTCCCACCAGTCGGACTGAGTAAAGTCAGCGGAAAAACATCAAATTGGGTTAGCACGCTGGGAAAAAAAACATTGACTCAGCAGTTTACGCGGAATCAGTGTGTTTGCACATGTGAGTCATGATTTTTCAGCACGGGAAAAAGGCTATTTAATCCTTTCCCCACCCCATGGCTAATTGAATATCCCCCTTAGTGACTCCCAAATCCTACCAGTACAGTGTACAGACTTTAGGTATTTTACTATTACTTTGGGAACTCCTAGCTGTTATAGAAATATAAATTTTTATCAAAAACAGATAACATATGATGAGGTCTTTGATTCCTGTCTATGTTTAATCACATCTCATGATCAAATAACTGTTTAAATACCCCAGCGGAGCCAGTTACGCATTCACAAGTAATATATATGCACACATTGACAAAAGCCTTATGCTTGCCAATTTCCTATCCCTGGGGCACCTGGTCTGCACAGCTAATAGCTTTTCTGCTTAGAGGATCATAATGAATGTACATATTAATGAAACTACACCAGACCACCTCAGGGCTTCCTCAGTGATTAATAAAAAAAACCTTCCATGGGCTCTAGTGTACATTCAATTATTTTTTTATATTATAACAAAACCTAACAAAAGAGCATTCAGATGACAATTATCATTTTAGCAGTAGGTGATTTATTATTAATGGAAGATATTTTTATCTCTACAATGCCATCACACTCTTTACAATCCTAACCCACATTTTGACTAATATCAGTAACATTATTCTTATTATAAACTGCATTCAAATTTAAAAACAAAGTTGTAAAAAAGTTGTGAAAAGAATATGTTATGTATTTTATATCTGCTGAAAGTCATCTAATAAAATATTGACAGTATTAAGCTTGTTTTGTTTTTTTTACCAGTGACCCACCAGGAGTTTATGTATATGGAGGATAAATCCTAAATGCTGATGCTGTCAGTAAAGCTAGCAGACATTCCATTGTGAACAGCTTGTACAGTGTGCTCTCTGTCCCCTGACTTGGATTGCTCTCCTCAATAAACACATTAGAGATACATTAACACATTCTGTTAGCATCCTGCACGACCATCCATCTGCTATGGTGGCGTAAAGCCTGTTTGCTGTCTCAGAGTGCCAAATGTATTTTGTTCTTGCCTTACACACATGCCAAGAATTGAAAAAAATAAATGAAATATCTTTTCACTTGCACATCTATATTCATAATGGTAACTGAGAAACACCACAACGCCAGTTCTCCAATTAACTTGTAATTTAAAACAAGCAAACTGTAATGTACCTCAAACAAACACATTCCTGTTCACCAGAGTAAATAAATATAAATTATATTTAAGCTTTTACATAAAAAAAAATATTTTGTTTTGATTGTATCCACTACTGGAAACAAGTAAGACATAATAAATAAATAATAATAACCCGGATGGGATATATAGGAGAAATAGATTTTTTGCCTACATAATATATTGTAGGGCTAAAATATTGCAAATCATTGTAAAAGCTCTTTATTTTAAGTGAACAAGTAGCAAATACCATTCAGAAGGAGCTGGGCTTCAAGAATGAAGTTGACAGGAAATTCGCTAACTCCAACTATCCGGAAGCAGTTCAGGAGGCTGTCAGGAAGCTTAGACGATTGGGAGCAGTTATTCTCATGCGCAGTGCCAGTCGGTGACCTGAATTTACATAAAGCAATACAAAATAAAAGTGCATTTCAGACATAATAAAAACCATTATCCAATTAATTTTTAAAAGTAACAAAAGTTATAGAACAGACATAGATGGGGTAGCTTTCCTAATCTCAGAGCTGGGTGTCTCTAAAAGGCCAAATGGGCTAAATGATGAGTTGGATGGAAGCTAACTCATCATTTAGCCAGGCGACAGTGGCACCCCGACAGCCAGAATTCCGACACCCATAGGAAGTAATGGTAAGTATTTTTCTAACCCCTACCCTAACCCACCCTCCCCGGTGCCTAACCCTAACCACCCCCCCTAGTGCCTAAACCTAACCTCCCCCTCCCTGCACCCTAAACCTAACCCCCCCAGAGCCTAACCCTAACCTCTCCCCCTAGTGCCTAAACCTAACCTCCCCCTCCCTGCATCCTAAACCTAACACCTCCTCCCCGATGCCTATCCCTAACCCTCCCTATAATGCCTAACCCTAACCCTGCTACCTAACTCTAACCTCCCCCTAACACCCTGATACTTACCTTCGGGATGCCGGTGGTCGGGTTACTGGTGCCTGGATCCCAACCTGTCGAGATTTCGCCGCCGGTATTCAGACCATCGGCATCCCGCACGCCGGGATGCTGACTACATCCCGTATGGAGTTATAAAAACCACGCACAAAATAAATCTATCTAATGTACATAGTAAATCCTGGCCTTGACCAGCAGAAACATGGTGCTTTTTCCTGTGAATCTCCATCTCTCTTTTGTTACCCAGTTACCTCAGTGAAGAATGGGCTTGATTCAGACCCGGTCGCAAGCGCTGTGTGCTTGCAACTGGGTCGATGGTGGGCCAGTGCGCATGCGCGAGACCTGGATAGCCACAGGTACTCCGACGCTCCGGGTTTCGCAACAAAGGGGGCGAGCTGTCGATTTTGAGGTTTGGTGGGTGGGCCGGGGGAGTGGCTGCCCAAACTGAGGCGTTCCCATGTAAACACCTCCGTTTGGGGGCGGCCCCACTGACATCACGAGTGATGTCAGTGGGAGAGATTTCGGCTCTGTTAGAGCCGAAATCTCTCTGGGGCTTGCGGCAAGGAGACCATACCACAAGGGTCTCATCGCAAGCCCGATGGTCGTGATGGTCTTGACCATCGCGACCATCTTCCTGGCTGCTCGCTATAGCTGTGGGTGGTCACCCACAGCTATGCGAGTGGCCAGGAGGCCGTTCTAAAAAAAAAAAAGACCGGCCCTGATTCAGAGAGAGCACTCTGAATCAGGCCCACTATACACAACTGACTGTTATGAAAACATCTATTATCCTGAATTATACTGAATTACAGTAAAAATGTCTTCATTATCTATATTTTTTATCTATTCCATTTAGAGGAGATAAAAGAAACTGCACAAAAGATCCCATTGTTCATTAAGAATACTTCTCCAAGCATTGTGATCATAAAATGGTGAGAAAATGCACACTGTGAATGTTTGCTAATTATCCAGCATAACTACGAACAGTGTGCTCTTATTTATATTACACATTGATTTATATGGATATATAATAATGGGTAGCAAGGATTGTTGGTATTATAACTCAGTACTAGTAACAGTAATTGCCAATGTCTATCTATGTGATGTCTGGAAAGCAAGTGAAAGTAATCACAAAGATGAGACCAATTAACAGTCAAAATGAAGCTTTCATACCTTTTAATAATTGCAATGCATGCACCTGCCGTGTTTAAAGGGACTTCTCCCAACTGCAAAGTGACTGTTTCTTTCCTTCCATGCTTAGCTGACTGAATCTGTGTAAGCAATTGTGCTAACAACCAAAGGCTGTGCTGCGGTAACTGTTCAAGTCCGTTCATGCAGACCCAGGCTCCTGAAACACAACAGCAACAATAAGGTACTAACTGATCCAAAATATTAAGTGACATTATAGGTGCTTCACTACCAGCTAGCAGAACCCTGATTTGGGAACCCCGAGGTTCAGCAGAACTGCATCTTCAATTCACATTGATAACTACAAAGGGATGTTCAAAAAGCACCGTATCAGTTCCTAACACAAGTGCTGGTTAGGGAAAGCCTGTAGTAGAAAGTGACACAGTGATGTTTGAACACAGTGATGTTATCGATGCTGGACCAAGAAAAGTTGCATTAGTGGTAGAAGTGAATTCTGCCAAGTAGTATGTTTCCCTGGCATAAATAGACATTTGTGCTAGCTGAGGGCAGGGGGATAAAACTATATACATTTTAGCTGAAGTAAATCTTTAAATGTAAACATTAAGGGCCTGATTCTGAGTCGCATGTAATACAATGTAATTCCAGCCACTCCTGTGATCAGAAGTTCCATTTAACATTGGTTGTTAGTCAGACACATATGCGAGTGTACTGTCCCTAGCCATCTGCTTCTGACAGCAGACATCATGACTAGTATCTGCATTTGCACCAACTCTAGCCTTGGTACAGGAGATTGCGTCATTTACCTGGGGTAAAAATAGCACCAGGATGCACTATGGGAAAAAAGCAAGCATCAGGAGGCATTGTGATGCTCTAGGCAGTGGTTCTGCTGGGAAACCTTGGGTGTTGTCATTCATGTAGATGTTACTTTGACACATACTGTACAGTACCACCTACCTAATCATTGTTGCAGAACAAATACACCCCTTTATGGCAACAGAATTCCCTGATGTCAGAGGCCTCTTTCAGTAGGATAACTGCTGTGTCACACTGAAAACTTTGGCCTCTTTCAGTAGGATAACTGCCGTGTCACACTGAAAACTTTGGGCTCGATTCAATTCAACACGAACTGATTAGCGCCGGGAAGGAGCTTCCGGAGCTATTCAATTCTGCACGCTGTTATGTCGGGGAATACCCGTTCACCCGCCCCTCGCGCCTTAAACAGGGTGTTTATAGTCACGAGAACGGGCATTCTCCGACTCAACTTCTGGCGCGATGCTGGTTCCGTCGCGCTAAGGGCAGAAAACAGCATCGGATTTCTACTCGCATCACAGGAAGGATGCGAGAAGAAATCCTTAGTCTGGCTTAGCAGCGCGCTGAATTGAACAGCTCTGGGAGCTCATTCCCAGCGCTATTCAAATTGCGTTGAGATGAATTGAGTCCATTGTTCAGAAATGGTTTAAAGTACATTACAAAGAGTTCAAGGTGTTGACTTGAGCACCAAATTGCCCAGATCTCAATCCGATCGAGCATCTGTGGGATGTGCTTGAAAAACAAACTCAAGCCATGGAGGCCCCACCTCACAAATCTGCAGAGGTCGTGTGGAGTCCATGCCTCCACCCCTCAGAGCTGTTTTGGCTGCATGAGGGGGACCCACACAATATTAGGCAGGTGGTTTTAATATTATGGTTGGTCTGTGTATTCTTTGTGTGTACATGCAATGAGTGAGATGAGTACAAAACACTCGTAGATACTTTATGATGCACATGAAACCCGCAGCGCATGCACGATTTGTGAAAAATCTATTTATCCATCCATCGTGTAATTCAGAATCAGGTCCTTAATGTGTTAATTCATAAAAGAATTAAATCAGATATAGTAAGAGCTCTTTATAAGTCAAAAGTGAATTAATGTGCATACGTATAATTTAATATTAAACTAGCATAGCTGTTAGAATTAATTCTCTTATTTTTAATATTACATATACTGGCATTTGTTAAAGAGAAATGCAATTAGGTATTTCATTGCTAGATTCTGCAAATAATTTGAAAATAAAATCCGCTTAAAATGTTTCCTGGTGCAAATGCAATTAAATAACTCAACCTCTGCTTGATTAATCCTAGTGACCATCACAGTCGTTTTGAAATTACCATCTGCTTTCCCTGTATGCTTCCATGATAATCAGATATGCATTGTACACAATTAGCACGACACAACCTCCATGTTCAATCTAAAATGTTATTTTATTATGAAAAGATTTCATCTGCACTCTAGCCCCACAGCTGCCAAAATGTCCACAAGACTTATTTGTAGTACTGTAACAGCTAATTGAAATTGTATTACAATAATGGAAAGGATTCCCTTTAACATTAAATCACTGTAGCTGGAGATTTTACAAATTAGCCCATGGTCATGGCCTGTGCTGGAAACACATCCAGTGTAGAAAAATGTAATCCTTCATATTAACAATGGCTAAGATTTACTGCTAAAGACAATAGTTTTTGAAGCTATTTCTCTTGTCTGGCAAACAGGAAATTGTAAAAGGCGTAATGTTTCTTTGTAAAAATAGGAGCTATATTTTTTATCTTCCCTTTATGTGTATGTCATATAAACATTAAAAGATGAATGTATAAAAATACAATATAATAGTTACTATGATGGTGAAGTGTGGAATCAGCGAGTCAGGGATTTTTTTTACATGTTGAATTTCCTGATCTGCCACCAGATCGCGGATCATTGATGACCGCCGATCAGCGAGTCGGATGATTAGGTCAGGTCAGCGGAATAGGGAATTGGTGCCGTAGATTTATGGCACGCATTACCGTTCTTTTTATGAAATAAATAAATAGGGATAGCTAGATAAGAAATGGGATGGAAAGGCCTGTACCTGCGGAAGCAAGTCCTTTGCAGACGTCTTGCAGAATGCTGTGATCAAAAGTTTTTGTGCAGTTAAAACAGAAAAGAGGTTTTCCAAGTGCAAGTGCTAATTCTCGGATGGTAGACTTTTTTCCAGAAGCCTAGTTAACAAAAGTCAAAATATATATATTAACAGCAAATAAATTATTTACAATTGTAAATACAAAGACCTCTAGTTTAAGAACGGCTTTAGATTATTTAGCCACAAAATTGTTTTTATTTTTTAAATTCAATTAAGTGAAGAGCATATTTTCATAGTTACCAATGGCATTACCCACCAGTGTCCATAAGTCTACATTGTGGCACTACTCCTCTACCACCCACCAGTGTGAATAGATCACCCCCACCAGGTGCATAAGCCTCCCCTCCTGTGGCATTACTCTGCTGCAGCTGATTTCTGCACTTGCAGATTATTGTATAATAGTATTTCATTTTTAATAGGTTTCTTAAATAGTTATTATACTGCACAATGGATGGCACTGGGCCTTGTTTCTTGGGTGCCTTTAGCCTAAGGATATTCCCACAGGATTAATCACCAGATCCAATATTTAAACATTCATCTGCAAAGCTGTCAACTCCCCATAAAAGAAAGAGAAGAAGCCATTTTGAACTTTGAGAGATTTGTTGTAATTGTTATTTAGGGGTCTATTCATCATTACATAATTATCACTTGTGATAATTATGTTTTAAACTGGCTGCAAGTTTAAAAAACTGACTGTTCGGAGGCATTCATCAGGCCTCATTAACTAAAGTATCACTTCTAAAAAGCTGCTCTTTTTGCAGAGTCAGCTTTTCAGAAAAGTGATACTTTTCCCCCTATACTTGCTGTGTCCCTAAGGATTTCCCCACCGCCGCTGTCTGTGCCCCCCACAACCAGCATGGGCTGCCGACATCTGCTGCTGTGTCCTGTAACCTCTCCGTATTGTCCACTCTGTCCTCACACTCCACTTGCGCTCCGCCCTCCCTGTTTCCACTCACCTGTCTTCTCCTCTCACTTCCCAGAGTGGCACCATGGAGCCTGGACGGGAAGGTTATCTGGGGGGGGGTATATTATCTCAGGATGGTGTTCAGTAACACCATCAAGTTTATGCAATCTCAGAAAAAAATGTATTTTGTATAAATTAAATAAAGATGAATAGATCCCTTACTGTGATATCATAAGCACAGGATACAGTATTTTATTTGTTTTCTATATATATATATATATATATATATATATATATACACAGTATATATACATACAGTCCGGTCCATAAATATTGGGACATTGACAGAATTTTCAGATTTTGGCCTCTATTCACCACCACAATGGTTTTGAAATGAAACAAACAAGATGTGCTTTAACTGCAGACTTTCAGATTTAATTTGAGGGTAATTACATCCAAATCGGGTGAATGGTGTAGGAATTACAACAGTTTCAATATGTGCCTCTCACTTTTTAAGGGGCCAAAAGTAATGGGACTATCAACTCAAAAGCTATTTCATGGACAGGTGTGGGCTATTCCCTCGTTATTTCATTATCAATTAAGCAGGTAAAAGGTCTGGAGTTGATTCTAGGTGTAACATTTGCATTTGGAATCAGTTGCTGTCGACTCTCAATATGAGATCCAAAGAGCTGTCACTATCAGTGAAGCAAGCCATCATTAGGCTGAAAAATCAAAACAAACCCATCAGAGAGATAGCAAAAACATTAGGTGTGGCCAAATCAACTGTTTGGAAAATTCTTAAAAAGAAAGAACGCACCGGAGAGCTAAGCAACACCAAAAGACCTGGAACACCACGGAAAACAACTGTGGTGGATGACAAAATAATTATTTCCCTGGTGAAGAAAAACCCCTTCACAACAGTTGGTCAAATCAAGAACACTCTCCAGGAGGTAGATGTATATGTGTCAAAGTCAACAATCAAGAGAAGACTTCACAAGAGTGAATATAGAGGGTTCACCACAAGATGTAAACCATTGGTGAGCCACAAAAACAGGAAGACCAGATTAGAGTTTGCCAAACAACATCTAAAAAAGCCATTACAATTCTGGAACAACATCCTATGGACAGATGAGACAAAGATCAACTTGAACCAGAGTGATGGGAAGAGAAGAGAAGGAAAGGAACTGCTCATGATCCAAAACATACCACCTCATCAGTGAAGCATGGTGGTGGTAGTGTCATGTTGTGGGCATGTATGGCTGCCAATGGAACAGGTTCCCTTGTATTTATTGATGATGTGACTGCTGACAAAAGCAGCAGAATGAATTCTGAAGTGTTTCGGGCAATATTATATGCTCATATTCATTCAAATGCTTCAGAACTCATTGGACGGCGCTTCACAGTGCAGATGGACAATGACCCGAAGCATACTGCAAAAGCAACCAAAGAGTTTTTTAAGGCTAAAAAGTGGAATGTTATGCAATGGCCAAGTCAATCCCCTGACCTGAATCCGATTGAGCATGCATTTCACTTGATGAAGACAAAACTGAAGGGAAAATGCCCCAAGAACAAGAAGGAACTGAAGACATTTGCAGTAGAGGCCTGGAAGAGCATCACCAGGGATGAAACCCAGCGTCTGGTGATGTCTATGTGTTCCAGACTTCAGGCTGTAATTGCCTGCAAAGGATTTGGAACAAAGTATTAAAAAGTGAAAGTTAGATTTAGGATTGTTTAGTTTGTCCCATTACTTTTGGCCCCTTAAAAAGTGGGAGGCACATATAGAAACCGTTGTAATTCCTACACCGTTCACCTGATTTGGATGTAATTACCCTCAAATTAAATCTGAAAGTCTGCAGTTAATTCACATCTTGTTTGTTTCATTTCAAAGCCATTGTGGTGGTGAATAGAGGACAAAATATGAAAATTCTGTAAATGTCCCAATATTTATGCACCTGACTGTATATATATATACACACATACAAGCTCTGTTGCTCGGCACTCCGGATGAGGAAGTACAACAGGGTGTCCTCCTAAGTAAAGATATGCAATAAATTCCTATAGTGTGGTATGGCAACCACACAAAATAAGGAAAGAGACGGCACTCCTGAATTCAGTGAAGAAAAAAGTGTATATTCAAAGCATCCTAGGCATAATATATAACCTTCAAGTATGACACAATGACACAGTCTGTGTGCTTTCCAGCATTTCAGTTTATTACAAACGTTCCTCAGGTACAAACAAGAGACACATAGTTGTGAGAGTGTGCTAGCCCCATCATTTCCAAAACCTCCAAGATGTTATCACCTTTTACCTACCCATAGGACATGTTCATATTCTGCAGATGCCAGGAAGAAGTAGTGGCTGTAATGGGCTATGTTTCAGAGGATGTATGCATCACTTATTTTGCTTCAGTGACAATGAATGAGACTAATCAATGACAAAGCATTTTCTGGTTATGGAAGCTTACCTGTGGTCCAATACACAAAGCATCAATTCCAGAATAAACAGCGCCCATAACACTTAGAAAGATCCGTTCAGTTAGTGGTGTGATGAGAATATGCTCAGCTGACCCTTGGTATTCATAACCATAGTGAATTTCAGAGTCACCAATCTGTGCACAATAAGTAAATTAGCAACAAATTTTCATATGTGTAACACAACATTTTCTTGATAAAAAAAAATCCACATTCTTATTAGTCACACTTGTGTCAATTTAGATTTCAAAGTTAAAATGCATGCACAAATATTTTCACATTATTTGCAGGAGGGTGGACTGTACTATGAATGTCAAAACTCTGTACAATTAGAAAAACATTCAGAAATTGGTCCATGTGTGCTGCCAGATTTCCGAGAAAATGTGTCTGTTTTGTTACATCATGTTTTGTTTTTTACACAGCTGTAACTGTTTTTACTTGAAGCAGGTAGATCTGTAATCAAGACGGCAACATATACATTGGGTGCAATATTTGGCATCTTCTGATGGGATAATGCTGGTTGCACACTTTCCAAATATAACAAATTCTGTTGGTCAGTCCCGATTTGAGGAGTATGTCCTGCTGTCCCACGATTGGGACTATCAGTCCGATTAGAAAAGGGTTGTAAGCAGTGGCAGCTCTTACCTTCCTTGAGGAGGGGGACTAACCACCGTGCTGCTTTCCAGTCCTAGAGGCCCATTTATCAAAGGGAATTTGAGGTAAATTTCCAGAAAACACCTGTTTTCGGGGGTTTACCTCAAATACTAAGTATCCCCCGGATGTATGAAGATCCCTCCGCCGGCAATGGGCGCTGCTCATGTGCAGTCCGTGGGACTGCGCATGCGCAGCAGCCTCCGGCCACATCGCCAAAACGGCCTCCTTTCGGAGCCCGTCACCCTGCATGTGCCGGATCATACATTCGGCCGCTATGATCGCATGTGTGGTACTGCACACAAACACAGGCAGCGCGGTGCATGAGCACAATCCCTACTTCTAGGGACTGCATCAGCTACAGCCCCTAGGAGCCAGGTAAGGCAGGATTGTGGCTTCCCACTGGAAGCACACTCTCTGTTAATTGCGGCCTGGATTGGCAGTCCCAGGGGGAGAGAACACATCCCCTGGGACTGCCTGTCCTATGTGTGATTGTAGCAGGTAAGTTCCAGATGACCAATGGAAGACTGAGATGTTTCAAACAAGTAAGCTGTTATTCCAGACTTGAAAAGGCAGAGCCAGTGTAATGGCTTTTTACAGAAGGCAAACAACACTTCAGGAACAACAATGCAGCACAGCCAGGGTTCAGGTTGTCCAGCATAGAGGGCTGCCAAAGATGCAACCTTTCACTCACATTCCCCCTGACTAAACCTTCTAACGAGGTTTTTATACCTCTAGTTGTCTTAATTGAGGAAAGGTTGTGGTTCCTCCCTGGCTACAGGAGATTAACCCTTTCCTCAGAAAGAGAGTGTGGGAAAGACCCACTCTGTCACAGTGATTGGCAGGTAGGGCTTCCAATGGGAAGTCACTGCCAGTACAGTCAGTGCACTCATGGACTGCAACAGGCTCATTGGAGGTGGCAAACTATACTTGGGAGCTGCAGTCCTGTAGCCCCTATGAATAATCTGCCACTGATTGTAAGGTATTTGCCAGCCGCACACGTAACTGCACAAAAATAAGTGCACCTCTTTTGTATAAGTTTTAGATATCATTTATCAGGAGCACAAATACAGATTTCACCATGTTTACAAACAGTTTGTAGCATAATTTACATTAATTGATGTCTACAGTACATGCAAATAATTTTTTTATCCTCTGCTTATAGAGTAGTTATTCTGATTCCTTTACCTTCACAACAGTGTTCTTAGTCCTGTCATCATATTCATAACATAATGGCTGCTTCTGTCTCCATATAGGCTCTGTTTCTGACAGGATTTGACTTGCAACATCACGCTAAAATTACAGAAACATCAGATTATCCCAAATACTGTCATCCAGGAAAAAAAGAAATTTGAGAACACAATTCAATGTGACTGTACTAAACCTTGTTACATTTGGATCAATTGAAATATGATGTATATCACTTACTATGTTTCTCCTCTCCTTTAGGAATATGTGCTTATTTATGGGTCTAGTTTACTTATTGCAGCAACAGAAAATCAGTTATTGCCGCATTTACTTACAAAATATGGCGGAGCAGATAAGTGATACTGGCTAACGACGGCAAGACTTCTTCATTAAACTGCGAATGCGTTACTCGATTTACATCAAATCACAGCATCAAGCCCAGCCCACTTCACTACAGAGATAGGTGGAAAGCAGGAGGATGGGCTGCTATTGCAGGGGAACTCTCCAAAATTAAAGAATTACATAGAAATTTCAAATATTTTGAAAAAGATATGTTTTTAGACCAAGCTTATCCAAGCAACTTGCAGTAATGGCCATCGTTAACACAAGTGTTTTTAATGGCAGGTTATGTTACTTACACGTTATTCACTAACATTTCTTGTTTGTTTATAACATACACTTTCAAATTTGTCAAAATATTTTGCTCCTAAACAGATGCTAAAATGTGATTATGCTGAGGAACATTATATATAAATAATATAGCAGCAACCTGGTATAAAAGTAGAAGGATGTGATTGGTGAGTTTCACTGCATCCCCTGCAGACAATGTGGGTTTCGGAGCTGGCAGGATGGTATGTTGTCCCTTTCCCAAGTGCTCACTTTCATCTGGGAGACATCAGAAACAGAGCTCAGGTTATTGTCTCAGAAACATCAAGGTTATTTGTGAAACAGGAGCAATTGTATTATTTGTAAATTTCACTGTTTATTATATTAATATTCCACAGCTTTATATTCTTTTTTTTTATAGATTTTATTCCATTTGACGGACTGTGTGAATGTTATTAGAGATCACTGTATAGTCACAATTTCTCTTACATAGGCCCCTATTTACTACAATCCCTTTTCAAATGCAGTTGTAGTGTTATCATTTTACCTAAATTTGCACTGCGAATTTAGGAACTATCACAAGAATGTAATAACATTATCAGACAGGGACATGGTCTTGCGAGAATGCTCTGTCCTTACGAATCAACACCGCACATGAGCTGATCACAGGGGGCCGTCTCCTGGATCTGCTTTTCCTGTCAGAGCAGGAGTCTGGGAACCGAGGGGGAAACCCTGCTTAACGCCATCTCCAGATGGCATTATTATAGCAGGGTTCCCACCATGTATTTTTTCACAATTCTCCCTTAGTACATTTCAAACAGATTGTATTCCCCATTACAAGTATGGGAAATGCAATCTGCTTACTAAACAAATGCGAATTCAAGGGTTTGGAGTAGTGTTTCGGAAAAACTGGTCCAAAAGCCCTTTAATACATTTCAGTGAAACTAAAATAATGTGAAAAGGATTTGAAACACCCATTTTCACATTATTTTAGTAAAAAATAGATTGATAATAGAGCCCTTAATCTCCTATGCAGCATTACACTTCGTTGCACTTAGCCCCTACTGCCACACACTGCAAATATGGAAATAGACAAGGTGGTTACAAGTTTATGTGGTGCACAAACTGAATAGAATGTTTCCAGACCAAACGCTATAGTTATACATAATTATAAGGTATGTAAGAGCTGACTGATATACCAGGGCAGTTGCGTAACTAGGGTATTTGGAGCCCAGGGCAAATTTGGAAAGGGAGCCCCCCCCCCCAACATCCCGATATGTGTGCGCGCCTAAGGCATGCGCGAAAAAAAATGGGCGTGGTCACTTAAAAATGGGGCGTGTCAACATGACACACCCCTTTATTTTCACGCTGAACATTCCTATCCATATGCACCTTAACCCCAGTAGTACCCCTTATACAGTACCCCCAGTATGCAGTTGTGGTCCCTCTTATGCAGGCCCATAGTAGTGCCCCTTATACAGTATCCCCAGTAGTGGTCCCCCTTATACAGCCCCCAATTAGTTCCCCTTACTCAGTGCCCCCAGTAGCAGTCCCCACAATGTAGTGTTCCCCCTTATGCAGTGCCCCCAGTAGCAGTCCCCACAATGCAGTGCACCCAGTAGTGGTATCCCCTTATGCAGTGCCCTTTATACAGTGCCCCCAGTAGTAGTCCCCCCCTATGCAGTGCCCTTTATATAGTGCCCCCAGCAGTAGTCCCCCCCCATGCAGTTTTCCCAGTAGTGGTACCCCTTATGCAGGCACCCAGTAGTGATCCCCCCCATATCTAGTGCCCCCTGTAGTGGTCCCCGCAGTGCCCCTAGCAGTAAGCCCCTTATATAGTGCCCACAGCAGTAGTCCCCCCCCTCCCATGCAGTACCCCTAGCAGTAAGCCCCTTATATAGTGGTCCCCCTGATGCAGGCCCCCAGTAGTGACCCCCCCATCCAGTGGTCCCTGTAGTGGTCCTTCCTGTTATTGCCCCCAGTTGTGGTCCCCCCCAGTGCAGTGCCCCTAGTAGTAGGCCCCTTTTATAATGCCCCCAGTAGTAGTTCCCCCTCCCAAGTAGTGGTCCCCAGTTGAGGTTCCCCCTCCCGATTAAGTGCCCCCTGTAATAGCCCCCCCCCAGTAGAGGTCCTCCCAATAATGGTGCCCCCAGTAATAGCCCCCCCAATAGAGGTCCTCCCAATAATGGTGCCCCCAGTAGTAGCCACCCCCCCGTTGTGCCCCCACCCCAGTAGAGGTCCCCCCAGTGGTAGCCAACCCCCTCCCCCGTTGTGCCCCCAGTAGTGCTGACAGGTTTTTTTTTTAAATACATCAAAACATACTTACCTGAATCCACGCTGCTGCTCCTGACCGCGACACCTCTCCCGCCGCCGCCGCCCGCTAGTCCTCCCGGGCTGGCGCGCTCAGCATAATGGGAGAGACGGCATCGGAAGCCTAGCGCCGGTCCTGTGTAAATGTGTAGCGCTGACCGCAGTGAGGTCACTCACTGCGGTCGGCGCTACACTGGTGGCTAACTAGGGCGGGTCGGACCATGGCCGGCGGTGCCCCCCCCCGCCGCCGGTCCCACGGCGCCCAGGGCACGCACCCTGCTCGCCCTGCCCTAGTTATGCCACTGTACCAGGGTAATAATGTTACACATAAGAATACTGCTTAGTATTTTCAATTAGTTAATGAAATGGGTCATTGTTCACTGAAATTAAATTGTGGTAAAAGTGTGAGTAGATGAGACAAGATACAGGGGGTGGCTTAATACTGTAAAATGTATAAATAATTGTAGGGAAATGGTAAAATTTGAGATGCGTGCCTGCTGCTTATTGGAATCAAAACTTATTTTAATTATATTATTAAAATTAATTTGATTGGATGGCAAACTTTAGGCACATTAAAATGCAGGTATTGCAGGTATTTTTAAAGTGCATTTAATTAGGGTCAGGGTCCCTTTTGGATATCAATCTTTAACTTCTACTTGTATGAATGTCCTCAGTATCAAGTAGGCAGGTATAAAACAAAATGTGGTCAATCAGGCCATTGGTATGCACATAGCAGAACAGAATATTTTAAAAGATGAAGGTGCCAACCTTGTGGGAAGTAGTGTCCTGTCCACTCTTCATATTATATAAGCAAGGAGAGACCTTTAAACACACCTTGAAAATGACCCCAGGATATGGGTCAAAACGTGTAGGAGGTATGGCGACACTTGGCTGTAGCAGAAGGACATTTACCCGGTGACTAGAACGGAGACCTGTGCAGTGTCCGGAAACTACACGGTTGTATACCAACACATGCTTATAAGGACGGCCCGTTGACAGCTCTTTTTTTCACTTGGTAATTGTTACCTTTGCAGCCACTGGGGGATTCTGTCAGGACTGTGACTATTTCAGTAGGTAAAGATAAACTACATTTGCCAAAGTTCCATTGTGGTCATTGGAGGAGCTCGCCTGGTTGCCGGTGTTCTCCACATACAGGGGATAAAGAGTAAAAATGATCATCTGCCTCAAAGGTGTTGTCAGGTTGTGGGATTTCTGATTGCTTGTTATTTCAAATCTGATTTCATTTGGGTCACATATTGTGAACTTTCTATGGATTACAGACCTCTAGTATAAAGCCTGTTACTAACTGTGTCTCAGTGTCTGTGCAACAGATTACTTTCAGGTCTTCTTGGACTCCTGCCAGATCCCTGCTGTGCCTGTGGTTTGCTGTGGACAATGCCATATCTCTGCCCGTGTTCCGGTTAAACTTCTGATACTGGTTTCCAGCCGCACTACAGAGCTCAGCATTGCCATTGCCTAAGTATTGTTGTTCTGCTCCAGTGCTGTGGTTGCATTCCCTGCTGGATTATTTACTCTGCCTGTTGTCTTCTACTTCCATGGACATTGAACTCACCTTTACTACAGTTGTCAACTGCACCGTTACAGTTATCGTCGACGGACCCTTCGTGCATCGCGGGGCTCAACCCTGCTCCGGTTCCCCGTCACGCCACAGGGCCCCTCACTACATCGCAGGGCTCAACCCCGCTCCGGATCCTCGTCACACTGTAGGGCTCAACCCTGCTCCGGACCTTCACCGCATCGCAGGGCTCAACCCTGTCCCGGATCTTCGTTACATCACAGGGCTCAACCCTGCTCCGGCTCTTCACTACATCACAGGGCTTAACCCTACTCCATATCTTCACTGCATTGCAGGGCTCAACCCTGTTACGGATCTTCACTGCATCACAGGGTTCAACCCTGCCTCACATCACAGGGCTCAACCCTGCCTCGTATTTTCACCACGTCTCAGGACTCAACCCTGTTCCGGATCTTCATTACATTGCTCAACCCTGTTCCAGATTTTCATCACACTACTGGGCTTAACCCTAGTAACGTTCTTTATACCATCCTGAGGTCTTAGCCTCATATTGGACTCGAGGTTCCACATTAGTATCAGAGACTTTATTTACATATGGGGGTTTACTCCTATATTGACTACTGCATATCTGAACTTCTGTGTTGTTGAGACTTTATGTGAAACGTTGCTATATATTTTGCCTGTGAATAAATTCTATTTACTTTTATTCCATGTTACTGGATTCCATGAAAAGGTCATTCCTACAACCACCTCAGTTTATAGTGCCCAGTAGGCCTGACTCCTTCTAGGAGTCTCAAGTGTCGGCAGCCGTGACAGATTCCCTTTTTTCATGCAATATCTGTCGAATGATGTTCTTTTGTTTTTTTATGTATACTGTATATTAAACTGTGCTTCACTATATTTTCCCTCTCTCCCGTTTATTTGTGGGGACGGAATGGTGACTCATGAGAGGAATATGCAGAGGGATTGAAGCATACGTCCAGAATAAGATTGTCTTCCAGAGGAACTGTTGTAAAGTATTTTGTAGCGCAGGTTGAAGTGATTGCTATCTTTTGTACAAGGACCGAGGTGTATGTGTCATGATGTAGAGGAATGGTGGGGCAATGAAGAAATGTAAACAGTTAATGGAAGGAGCAGGGTTCCCCAATATCACAGAGTAGTTATCAAACTACTAAATGTGATGTCAGAAAATGTGGGTGTCAAACTCACTTCTAAATGACATAAAGTTTATACATTTTATTTGTTTGTCATTTTATATGAAATATGCAGAGTAGTTTTTTCTTTGCTAATGACATTGAATATATACATGTGTGTCATCTCTTCAGCTTGTTTGTTGCATGCACTTACTCTGTTTAAGCTCCACCTTGTGGTCAGTCTGATATCTGCATGGTTTGAGCCTACCATAGCAGCATTCCAAAGCACCCTGGGTAGATGATAGTGCAGATCTCCCTTTTTAGATTCTACATGGTCACTACTAGAGGTGCAACTATATTCTCCACTCAGTATCAACATCAGTGGTAAAAACTCTGACCTACATTGGCTACTATTAGATCTGCAGACAGTTTAGAATTCAGCTATATTGTGTTAATAGCCAGTACATTATTACACCGTGCAGTGTCTATGGGATGTATTTCATGTTGTTGCATATATTTCCATATTTCATGCTGTACCTATTGTATGTTTTTACATACTGCAACTCCATTCCAACATTTGTTTGTATTCCAGTTTTACTAGTTCTCTTCTTGAGTCCTATTACTACCATAAACACCATTTTTCAGATTTTCACATCTAGATTGAATTTATTAATAAGCAGGAGTGGTTATGCTGTATGCCTTATAATATTTTATTGTATAGAAATTGCCATTAGTACTATCTACAGTCTTTAAGTCCTAAATGTTTGGTATGTGCTACATGTTTGTTTAAGCCATTTTATTTATTAACAGTTTCTTATATTTATTAACAGTTTCTTATATAGCGCAGCATATTCCGTTGCGCTTTACAATTTTATTGCTAGGTCTGTATTGGCTTTCCAGTGGTCGGTTGTCATTAATTAGGATGCACACTTGGCTACATCTCTACTTACATATCATTTCACTAGGCTGCAGTTAGCATATTCATAAGTGCAGATTTCACAAGTAAAATAGAATTTAGGGAAAGTTTCAGCGTTACAACGGCGTTATACCGAAGTAAAACAGAAGGAGAACATTTCATCATCCAAAACTAAACTACAATCAACACTGCATATGGACACCTATGGAGCATCAAGTGTGAGTTCACTACCTCTTCACAACAAACACCTGCTGCCTGTATAACCAGGACATGCAACACTGAACTCCTTGTTTGATCATTGCAAAGAAATTACCACGTTACTTGCTACTATTTGTGCTCCCTCACTCTAGTCACTAAAAACTAACTTTATATTAACACCAATGCCAAGTAACCTCTTTAACCTTGCATATACGATCTGAGTTACCATTGCTTTTTGCCTAGCCTCACAATTTATTACTAACTTTCTAAACCCATTAGATCACATATATTCCCCTCAATAGAAAAAAACAAAAAAAAAACTTTTGGAATCGAGCATACATATTCATCAACAGTGTTCTTTCACAAGCATTTTTACAAATTCTTTAACACTGCTGTTCTCATACAGACACTATTCCTACTTCCAGCTTTCCTCCCCGTTGTTACCTCATGCACACCATGACCATGTTTTCTTTAAATTCTCCTTTTACTCAGTGCCTACCTAATCCTTTATTCTGCTCCCTGTTCCCACCTCTATCCTTCCCCCCTAGACTCCTCTATTTCTTCCTCCCCATGTCTCCTTTCTACTGCCTGTATTCCTCCCCTCTACTTCCCTCCCCTTCCTCTCCTGTTACTCCACTTTCATTCTTTTCTCCCCCACAATGGTCCTACTACCCTACCACTAAGCTCTGCACCCACCCTCTATCATCTCACTACACTTTCATTTGCATCACACTAAACTCCCTCCGTTTCCTACAAATGCATGCCATCTTTCTTGCCTACTGATTACTTCCTCCCACTCCCACCTCCAAGATCTCGCCCGTGCTGCTCCCTTCCTCTGGAACTCTTTCCCTCTCTCTATCAGACTCTCCACCTCTCTACAAATCTTCAAACAAGCTCTCAAGACTCACTACTTCAAAGCCTTTCAGTTCTCATCCTAACCTGCCGCTTACATGTTTCTTCCTCACTGTCTACCCTATCTGTGTCACCCCTGTCTGTATGCCCCTCCCCTTTAGAATGTAAGCTCTCACGAGCAGGGCCCTCTTCCCTCATGTGCTTCTCCTTCCCTCACTCATACGATCATCTACTCCAAACTCCCCACAAGGGCACCAAATACTTGGTAGCTGACGCCCTACTGATTATTCTGGGTGTTATGATTGCTATTGCATCAATGTTTATAAACTATGTTCTTATCCTATATTGTTTTGTACTGTAAGTTGCTGTTTTTGTGTTTGCTCATTTGTTTATGTACTTTGTGAGGCGCTGCGGAACACTTGTGGCGCCAAATAAATAAAGGATAATAATAATGTCACTTTATACTCAGGCCATAGGAAAGTTTATACAGAGGACAGAACAGTGTGAATTGTTGCTATTCTTAGAATGCTATTTGGTTACTAGGTATAGGCTTTCATTATATAAAATTATTATGAAAACTAAATATTGACGTTATAAAATTTTAGAATTTATTAGAGAACTTCTTTACATAAAGAATCCTGTGCAAAGCAACTGCTGGGACCTTCTGCCAGTGCTACCAGAGTGAGCATGGCTATGATATTGAATAGTGGTCTGCTGTTCCCATCAGTTTAGCCTGGAAATTCTGCTTGCCCCAGTGTTAAGGTGCGTACACACTTGATGATAATTTGAACGACTGAGCGATAACGATATCGTTATCGTTCAGTCGTTTACTATATCAGCCACTGTGTACGCTAGAACGATAACGATGAACGACCAACGATACTCGCTCCCGCAGGTCGTTGGTCATTGTCGTTCATCTCCCGAACATGCAGGCCAACCTGACAATATCGTTCATGATATCGTTCAGTGTGTGTGATCAATGTCGGGACACACTAGACTATATCGCTCATGGAGTGAATAGTCTAGTGTGTAATCACCGTTAGATATGATGAACTTCCTCTACATGCTGCTCTGCTTCGCAGTGGCCTTACCCAGAGACAGATAATCCATTATGCATCTTAGGGTCCAGTGGACACTGAAGGTACTAGATCACCTGTTTACAAGTTTTTTTCTGAGAAACGAGAGGGGATTGGGCTGTATTAACCCTTCGTCACCACCCCACCATATTAACCCTCCCTCATCACTCACTCTGAAGTTCAAACTCCCCTTCAATTTTTGTCTTTCCTGACAATAAATACATTATAGACAGAGCATGCCGCGGAGGAAGCTGCCAGGCTCTGCAGTTATGTATACGACATTGCGCTTCTGCTCCTCAGTGTGTTTGGGTCCATAGTTGTGCTGCTGGCACTATGCAGCACATCCTGCCTCCTAAACCTTAGTTCTGTAGGTGACCGTCTTAGTACAGAAAGTGGTAGGTAGTGGAGGTACTGCCCCTCATTGATATTTATGCAGAAACAGATGGTCAGTGTACACAGGTTCAAGAAACAGTAATAGCACAGACTGCATGCACAATAGTTTATTTGTAATAGAAGATCTGAAACACCCACACACAATGCCCATCCATACTGTATCTCCAGGGGTGTAAAGGATTCCTATGATGTTCCCGAGTTAGTACTGCGCTCACACACGTGAATGCAGTATTTTAAAACCAGATAAATACTGCTTGTATAAACAGGGCCTTACTTAGATTGTTGTCACAACAAATTGCACATATTTTAAAACTTGTTGCTGCTGATCCCAGCTTACAATAGAATATAAACCTTGTTGCCTCAGACAGGTTCACACCTGCACTCAAGCAAATCCAAATTCTTAATCAATATCCACAAACTGATTGACTTAAGGGCAAAGGGTAAAAACAAGTGTAGACAAAGTATAGTGATCTTTAAAGCTCATGTACTTGGCCTAGCAAGTGACTTTCATAAGGTATAATAAATGGCACATGTGCTAAGCTTTTACAAGCCAATTCCTTTCTGTTCAGCTTATTCTGTAGTGTTCCTTATTTCAAACCATTTTATATAAAGTACTCTTTCTGGGAAATGGCTGGATCACAGAACATTACAGCCTGTTTTAACACAAATGCACAACAGCACTTGCTAATGTTAAAAATGAAAATTCAGAACATTTTTAAAAGACTTTTATAGATATCTGACTCTCCAAGGATCCTGGAGCAGATCAATGGACGCCAACCAAGATCATTAAGTATGACTTACCTTGCCCATTTCCTTTCCTCTCTGCCTTTGAGGTTCTTTCAGAATGCAGCTGAATGTCTTTCTGGGGAATTTCATTTAATATTTTGGCAGCATACTCAATTCCTTCTGTCAGATCCTTAAGGCAGCACTATAAATAAATGGTAGAATATTTTATTGCTAGAGTCAGCAAAATGATTTTACTCAATGAGCTCCTAACTCAAACTACTATACAGTATTATGATTACTATTATTATGATTACCTCATTGGCAGCTGGTGAATTCAAACTGTGCAATGTTCTGCAAATGTCCTCAACACCACATGAATAAAATAATATGTTCTTTATTATATTTTAGCTATTAAGGACTGTGACCCCTACTTTCTGCAGCCCACTCAGCAGAGAAAAGCAGTACTCCGCTTTTCCTAACAAAACCAAGAAGTTTGAAATCATTGGTAGAGACTATTATCCTCTCAAAGAGTACTCAAATGGCTCATTTAATGAAATGGAAAAAAGAGTCAATATCCTATCAAGTAATATTAAATGCACATTTAATCTATACAGTTCCAAACTTGTCTGGCTACTACTGGAAAACATATGGAGAGATACTGTACAGTAGACAAATGTCACCTCTGTAGGTATCACAAATGGCTGGAATAGTTTGGTCATATCCATTCTTAAAGATTATTTTTACAATTACAATTTTGATTCTTGCAGGTACAGGTACAGGAAAAGGTGGTGCTACCATGGTAGCAGGGAGTGCAGCTGATATGAGGCCCGTGGAAAGTGTGTGGTTGGGAGCACCTATCCCATCAAAGTCCCACACAGTAGCAATGGGGTCAATTTCTCAATTTCTCAGATTTACTAGAGATCTTTACAGTGATCAGGTAATGGCTGCACTTACGATAACTGTACAGATTATGGGAATATCAGGGCCTATTGCAAGTTATGTTATTTCGAGGCTCTGTTATAATTCTGCCCACACAGATTAATAGGAGTTTTAATCCCACTCAGATTTGTGCAGTTTCATTAGTATGTACAACGATGATGGTATCCTGTTAGCAGGTAAAGTAATTACCGGGACAGGACATGGCTAAACAAAAGCCCTTTCATCCATGTTTGCATATAGATGACTTGGAGCTGGTTAGATTGTACAGATGTGTTCTCATACACTATTGCCGCAGTCACCCTAAACAGCCCTTGTCAGCATGCCAGGTCTCGTACGATTCAACTTGTGCCAAGCGTCTTTTCCGCATGAATATGCGTCTCAGTTGCAACGCAAATGCAACAAAACTACTTCACAAGACTGCACTGATTAATTTGATATGCAACACATCTGTATGTGACTGAGTCTGAATCAGAAAAAAAGAAGTTTCATATAAATGGATAAAGGGTAGAAATTTTGCTAAGGGGCCAACAACTATCTAGTTACACCAGTGCCTGTAGCCACAATCCACTAACTTCTAACCTAGGTTGAGATGTAGTGGCTTCTCTCTAAATTTGCATTTACCCTTTATGCAGGAAGACATTATTACTATCTACAAAATCATTAATGTGCAAGTCTAGTTAAGCATATTTTATATATATTTTCAAATAGAGAAATAAGATTTGTAATTGCTGCGGATTGCCATCAGCAATTGTACTTGTAGGTATTGATGTCTGGCAGGACATTTAGAGGTAATGGCAGCTGTAATAAATTGCACTACACCTAGCATTGTGCATACCATCTGGCACTGTTAAGTTGTCATATATTTCTGTTCTGATTGTTTATATTAATATCACATATTTATGGTTTCATCTACCTGGTTGCCTGAATGATCTGAGAACCCCACTTCCTCATATTCGTTGTCAAATGGGTTCTCCCTGACAGGGGCTCGATAACCGGTGCATCCGTGTCTAGTGCCATTTGTTATAGTTAAAGGAATTGATAGGGCAGCTTTACAAGACCCTGGCCAACAGATAAATTACACAGTAGGGCTTGGATCTAGTAGACATTCTGCCTGCAAACCTAAATTGTTTCAGAGTTTGCATCTTAAAAGCCCAACTGATACAGTCAAATGCTTTCTCTGCAATGAGAGAAAGAACCAAAGTTTGGGTTTACTTGGAGCTGATTGAGTGGATAAGACGGAATGAGCATGAAGTCCCAACAGGGCAGGTAAGTATATGGGAAAGATTTCTGGACTGCACATCCTGTAATATATATAATGGGAGGTGCTACCTGATGAGACTAATTGCAGGCACAAAAACAGACAAATCTCAGGTGCACAACTCCAAATGATTAATAATATATAAATGCAATAGAATTTTGCAATCAATAGAGGTTTTTAGCATAATCTTGGCCAAGGTTATGGGCCTACCCACCATATCCAGGTAACCTCTTTAGGGTAGGTCCCTAACATACTAGGATTCAAATCCAGAGTGAAGGACACCCCCAAACTGGCCCAGCTAAGCCACCCCAGCGCACCGCTATAGTAAGAAAAGTGCAGTGTAAAAGAGATAGTTAAGAGCAGCAACAGCTGCATTTAAAGAATGAAAATAAAAAAGTGAGGTACTTGTATAATAAACAAACACCTCTCCCCCCCAACCCTAACCATCCCTTAGCGGTGCCTAACCCTAACCTCCCCCCTAGTGCCTAACCCTAACCTTCCCCCGGGGGTGCCTAACCCTAATGGGTGCCTAACCCTAACCTACCCCAAGGGGTGCCTAACCTTAACCCTCCCTGCCTAGGGGTGCCTAACCCTAAACTCCCCCAAACCTAACCCTAACCACGCTACACTCCCTTAACCTACACCTCCCAGCTCGCGGCTAATGCTAAGGGCACCCCGGACTTATTGTACCTCGTTTGGGCTGGTGTCCTTTGGCGTTCTGGTGTTTCGACGCCTATCTTAACTCCCTTGTAGGGATTTTGATGTCGGAACTACATCCCGGATAAGACTAATGACTGGTTTGGTATTATTAAGGGTTTGAATGAAATGTCAAATTGGAGTTCAACATAGAAATGGCTTGGTAATGGGCACAGTTGGATGTATGCAGGGGTGGTTTAAGAGAAGAGGGGGCCCATGTGCAGTCTCCGTACAGGTCTTTTCCTCTCTCGCAGCACATATGTGAGTAGACTCTAGCATGTGCAGGTCTCCAGGAACATGGCATTCACGCCACGTTCCTGATGATTTCTCTACTGTCAATACTCAAATCTCTGGGAAAATGGCCGCAGCTATATTTTCCCTATGATTGTGCAGAACAGAAATGAGACTCCAGAGAGATGAGTACAATATATGGGTGCGCACTGCACACCCTGCACCCATTAATGACATGCCACTGGTTGTATGCTTGCCTTTTTTTGGCATAGTCAAAATGTTGGCCTCAAAAATATAGAATGCTGCATGAGATCCTTGTGCAGGGGCCATACTCATATTTTGCCAATTTTGGTATATGTGCTGCAAAAGCCAGAACTAGTTAATCATATTTTTTACTTCTTTTAAAAAAAGTGCAGTAGGTTAACTGTCCTTTAGTAAAAAGATTCAACAAATTCAATAAATATAAACGTTTTTACTTTAGAGCCTTTTGTGCTTTACATTTACTTTCAGACATATACAGTATATTATGCACATCAGCTAATTAATAACAAGATGCTTATACATGGTTATTTAATAATCAGTGTTACAAGTGTTAGATGGTTTTCCTATTTTACTAAAAAAATTTCACTGATATATTTTGACAGTTTATCAAGATAACAAAAATGTTGTCTCAGAGAATTGAGCTGTTATGAATATTTCTTTCCATGTCTCCTGGTAATATCGTGTTCTAACTAATTAGCATAGATGACAAGCTGTACAGAAGTGAGGAAGCAGAACACGGCTACAATAAAAACTTTATGGATAAGTGAATATTTTTCATTACAGAAAACCATTAGGAAAATGGATTATGGAGTGGATTGGTATTTAATACATAATCTACACCTAAAACAAGATCTGAAAACATTTTTTTTTACTGAAAATCTAATATATCTTGAGTTACGACCTGAAAAGCCCTATAGTGGGGAAAAAATGTCCCCCCCTCTCCCCCTATTTCTCAGATATAATTGATATTGGTTTTCTACAAAAGAATTAGTAGATTAATTTTCCAACGCTACTGTCACAGAAGTTCATTTTATCAGCCACCACTGAAAAATGTAACTTGACACAAATATTGATATTAATTATGGATCATATAAGTAGTGCTCATTATATTCATCTTCTGTCTTTATTTGTTTAATAAATGCCACTGTATAATTTTGGAATTGATGCAGAAGTGAAGACATTTATCTGCATTAATTATTACTAGTGACAAATGCATACTAACATACAGTAGTTAGGTATATAAGTAGTTATATTAGTACATTAGATAAGAGTTACACTATGTAATACCTGTAGAGTTTTATTACTGTTTTCCTCACTTCTTCTATATTCTCGGCAGAACTTAATCTGAGTGGATAGGTAAGCCACATCACTCAGTGTACTGAGGACCCAGTGACTGGACTCTTGGCTCACACCATGCCCAGAAGCTATAGATGAACTTTCTTCTATCGAGGATGCGCTCATATCTGAAAATTACAAAGTAACTGTGAATCAAGTACAACCACACATAACAGGGCAGACTGCTTGGAGGCACATCAGACAGATTTTAACAAGTAACATACTTTCTTTTTGTTTATATAAAGGTAACGGTTCTCAAGGGACATGTTATATCAGCAACAAATGCACTTTAACATAGATCAGAAACATAATTGAAAATCTATACTAGAGAATATAATGCCTGTAAATGCAGTATTGTTAGTATTATTATTCTTTATATAGCCCCAACACATTATGCAGCAATGCATAGTGAGTGATTATGCACTTTGCACTCTGTCACAGTAGAGCTTACAATCTAATTTTCCTAATGCAGGCCCAGAAATGCATATATAAACACAAGGCAATTTAGTCCAAAAAGTAACCCACCAATATAAAAAAGTCTACATTTATATATTACTAATGCCACACTACCATCTCACACACTCATTGACTCATGACACTAAAGGACTGATGTAGAGTTGAATGCATTTCTGACGTAATTGATCCTGCGCTGAGGGCACAGAACTAAGGGCCTGATTGAGAGGTGGACGCAGTGTTGATGCCGCATGCAGTTGGCCAATGTTTTTAGTCTGCATATGCGTCCGAGTCACAGTGTGTATGCATCCCGATGGTTAACCCTGAAATTTTGGACACAAGCTGGGGGTTTCAGTTGGCTTTCCTGGGAGATAACTGAGGTGTGGCTATCCAGATGTGGGAATGTCATGAGCATATCGCTGGCAACCATAAGGGGGTGGAGTTCCGCTAGGGTGTTGAAGGGGGGGAATGTTTGGGTCCAAGGGGAGAGATAAAGGACAAAGGGAGAGCTGAGGGGGAAGAGTGGAAGAACATATGAGGTGGAAGGGGAGAAGGGCGCAGAGCTTGGGCCAGAGGATGGACCAACCCACAGTTACTGAGGTCCTTGGTGCAAATAATATATCTGGAAATATACATAATTACATGTATGAACAACTGTGCATAACCCACAATTCCACTGACATTCCTTCACTGAACTCAACCAATGTGCAAAAGTCCAGTTACCACCCAGACATGCCACTCAGAGGAGTAGCGTGGAACTATGGCGCCTGGAGACAGTGCATGTCATACCGCCCCCCTCCCCTCCTCCCTGTACTCAACTGTGCCAGTGGGGTATGGCCAGCCTGTGGGGGAATACGGAAATGAAGAGAAAAAGAGCAAACAGTGGCAGTATCACACTTGGCATTGAGGTCCCATTAGGGGAATAGAATGCTTCAGTGAGGCACTGTCTGACATTAAGGGGTAGCGCCATTGGCACTGCTTTATTTATGTATAGCACCTAGCATCTGACTTTTATCTAATTTGAATCATTGTTATTAGCCAATAGAGAAGATTGTATTATATATTCTGATCATTTAACTTAAATTGACAGAATACATGTGCTAGAGTGAGATTCACTAGGGTGCACAGGTTATTACTGCAATTACTGCCCCAAACAGCTTTCACAAGAGCGGGAACACCTATGGGAAGCTCCTTTTTCAGCTATATGGGAAGCTCCCTTCTCAGCTATGTTCCTACTTAGCAAATATACATTGCACCTATATTGATGTGCATACTAGTAATCATATTCTGTCTACCACCATTATTATTATTTCATGTCTCCTAATATTTTTTAAAAGCCCTTTCAAATAGCACTGTGTGGTCATCCCTAGGAACACCTCATTACTTTAAATAGCGAACCAGTGACTTTTTTTTTAACTCATACCTGCCAATAAGAAAAGGAGAGGAGAGGGGTGGTGACAGAAGCCAATAAGAAAGCAGAGGAGAGAGGTGGTGACAGAAGCCAATAAGAAAGGAGAGGGGAGGGACAAAGAGTTGATCAGAGAGGGGTGGTGACAGAAGCCAATAAGAAAGGAGAGGGGAGGGACAAAGAGTTGATCAGAGAGGGGTGGTGACAGAAGCCAAAAAGAAAGGAGAGGGGAGGGACAATGAGTTGATCCGAGAGGGGTGGTGACAGAAGTCAAAAAGAAAGGAGCGGACAGGGGCAAAGAGCCGATCCAATGGTAGATAGGGGAGGCAGTGGCACGGGCGTATTGGGCCACCAGAACAGCGGGTAAGTTCCCGCTGGGCCGGTCCCTTTCCCCTCTCTGCTGGGCCGGCCCATCCTGCCTACCAGGCCGGCCCATCAGCCCAGGCTCATTTATATATCTGCCTGAGTGGTTACCGCAGTTCCGGGATTTGCGTTCCACACTGTGAAACGCAAACCGGAAGTTCTCATAGGCTCCCGGCTAGCAGGCACATATGGGTGGCGTTAGCTGGGAGCAGCAGCATAGGGTTAGCACTGCTGCTCCTTTTCCTTCATAGTGGCAGCATCCTGCACACAGCGTCCTGCACCAGGGACCCCCGTTCAGCGTGCTGACAAGCCGGCGTCAGCAGCTTACGGAAGCAGTGCCTCTCCCCTCTGGTGCACGGCAGCGGCAGTGGACACTATAAGGCAGCAGAGTTGAGCCAGCTGTACCCAGCATTTAGCTGCTTTATACTCACCGCCTCAGGATACCTGCTAGTCAGACCAGGCATATACTGTAGCTGCTGGTCCCTGTTACTAGCGCTGCTTTTGTGAGACTTCTGGGGGTTAATAACTTGCAGTTGTGCAGTCAATCTAAGCTGCAGGAAGCACCAATTCCCTATGGTAAACTGTCCACTATAAACAAGGCAAGAGTATACAGTGTGCTTCTCTTGTTAGAGTAGACAAATGTCTATTTCTACTGATACTGTCCTTGGTCCTCTTTTGAGTAAAGCTAGTGTGCAGGTGGAGGCGAAGTGTTATACACTAAACACCCTCCGCCCCATGACATACTCCCCACCTTACCTCCCAGCCCCTAGACACAGTGTCCCCCGAAACCCAGAGACATACATTCAAACCCCCCACCCCCTGACTCTTATGTCCCCAGGGACATACACTTCCCATTGTGTCCCAGTGCTAATGTGTGTTTTCTTCTTCCAATGTGTTTTAGTTTTTTCCTGTGGTGGCCATTGTTATATTTTTTCCTGTCCAGGACCATTGTGTTGTATTTTCTTTCTATTGAGGCTTATGTATTTTATTTTTTCCTGTTGAGGCCAATGTGTTTTATTGTTTTTCTTGTGCCATGTTTCTCGTCTGTGCTTGCGTCTGAGTTGCTTCACGCATGTGTTCCTAATGGTGTCCATACAGAGTTGCAGTACAAATTCAGATGTGCACAGCAAGAAGTAGATTAGAAATGTTTTACGTTCTCACAGGGGGGTGACTAATCAGACTCTGATGTAATGTAGTATGGGTGTGTTGCTGAAAGTGGTTGCATATAGAGACACTGAATCGCTCATATTGGAGGCCATACCTCAGATGGATGATCTGCACCTAGCATAGGGCTGGTGAAAGTTTCAATGATGTGACTGATGGAGAAGACGCACAGAGCACTATCTGTAGACACTGAAAGTAGGGGATGTACACCAGGCAAGGGATTGTAGCGGCATTAGTTTAAAGTTGCAGATGCAACTGTTGCAAATAACACAAGGAAGGTCGCAACTATGTCATACTCAGAAACAGAGACTGAGTTCAGTCCCGCCCCCTTGACAGACCCCGCCCCCATTTGGGCTGCTTCCAGAAATTTCCTGGGATGGTTTTCCATCCCAATCCACCCTTGGGCAGTGGCGTATCTACCTCATTAGACACCCGGTGCGGGGAGTAGTGATGGATGGCTGGGTTGCACCAGGGATAGGGGGCGTGGCCTCCAGAGAAAGGGACGTGACCTTGCGATCCAATTCCCGATTTTGTCAGCCTGTCTGAAGATCCGGCTCCCTCACCGTGTCAGGAGCCGAGTGCTGCATGTAATGCTACAGTGCAGCACCCGGCTCCTGTCACTGAGGGGGAGTCTGCACCTTGGTGTCACCCCTCAGTGGGTGAAATCCGGGTGCGGCCCGCAGGGTGTGACCCCACTGAGGGGAGGGAATTAAGGAGGTGAGAAGTGAATATAATCAATCTGACAGGAAAGGGGAGGTAATAGAAGATGATCAAAGAGGAGGGAGGGCCGGCAATCTGGGCAGCTTGAGGGAACATGACATGTAGAAACGAATCTCAGATCTGTAACTTATTTAGGATATAAAGCCAACAAACTGAGATAAAATTAACAGGCAGCCACCATACTGTGCAGCTCCCGATGAATTCTGGAAACCTGAATGGCGCCCTCTGTCCATTTTGGTGTTTGGAGCTCATGCTCCACTGGAACCACCCTCGCACTCCCCTGATGCCACTTACACCACAAGTGCAAATATGAATGAGCTGCATAGAACAAGCATTACCCATATTTGTATATGTTTGGCTCTGGAGAATGCGAGGTGAAAAACCCACAAGATATATCCACAAAGCCAACTTCCATTCAACTCAATTTAATTATTGGGAGAATTTTTTCTCATGAGCCATTTTCTGAATCTTTTCCCAATTATTCATTACTATTATTGTGTATCCGTCATTCACTAGTCTGCTAGCTATTGTCCTGGGGTTTTTTCCTCTCCAATTGCCTTTCCATCTTCCTCTCTCATCTACCCTTATTCATGTCCTTTCCCCTATTATGCAGGGGTTGTTGTTTTATCTCACTCTCTCATGGTGCCCATCCTCTCTGCTCTGCCACCTTGTCCCTTTTTCTCTCTTTCTCCTGGAACACGTCATCTCTAAACTGACACACTCAACTCTCTCTCTCTCTCTTTCTCTCTCTCTCTCTCTCCCTCTCTCTCTCTCTCTCTCTCTCTCTCTCTCCCCCCTCTCCCTCTCTTGAGTTTGGCATCTTGTCCTCTGTCTCTGCACTGGGACCCTGTTAATTAAGCTGCCAACTCCACCCATGGCATTAGCAGTCAGTGCAAATAGGGGCACATCTCACAAATGCATTTGTGGTGTGTCTAACGGGTATTCCAGTGCATCTAGTTCTAATCTGTAAGTGACATGTGGTTGGTTCTAGTTCTGTGGGTACTTTTATCTGTGTGATGGTCCCGGTCCCTGGTTTGTTTTATATGCGGTGAGTCGAGGTCCCTTTGAATAGGTGGACGCCACCCACCACCCTCTGTGCATTCAGGACACAGACATCTAGCAATCACAATCCTGGGATTGGCTTCTTAGTGGTGAACAATAGTGCTAGCTACTGTTTTGGTGGCGGAGAGTATGCATTTTTATAAAATATTTATATTACATTTTTTTAAATTTATCAGAAGTTGTCATTATTACCGTCATGAAGTTGATGATGACTACTGTATCTTTGCTTTGGCCACATAATGACAGACCATAATGATGGCGCTGCATACTTACATTTCATCATAAAATACCAGATAATCACAATACACACTATAAGACACAACTCTGAGGCATGTACCTGTTTGTGTAAGTTCAGGCTATAAAGTTGGAAAGAGGGAAATGTTTAACTCTCTAAATAATGAACATGCATTTTTCCTGAATATTTTTCATAAAGCCTTAGTAGGAAACACATAAGCAATGATTTGGTTCGGCATTTGGCTAATTAAAGTTTCACCAAACTAGAATCCTGATCCTTCAATACTGACTGATTGTGTGTAGTTCGAGACTCAGTAGGAAAGCTATCTATAGTGATCCTCCTGTACCATCACTTGTACTAAGCCACACAGCTGCAACAATCATGATTTTCTGATGTGTTACTACAAAGCACAATAGACACTGCTCTGATTTAAATATGGAATTAATATATAAATAGTAAAACCTCATCATCGTTTATTTGTAGGACTATTAGTGCCAGAACATATCATGCTTACCTCTGCTGTTTGCTACAGTCTCCTCTTTAGCGACAGGTGTGTCTATCACCACCCGCCGTGCCCCGGCACTGTGTATCACTCTCCTCCTGTTGGTGCACTCCATTGCTGCTGACAATTGATGTTGAAGAGATGTGTTTATGCTGTTTACCAGCTGCGGCAGCCATATCTCTACAGGACCGCTACATTCAAGAGGCTGCAACAGGAATGAAGTTACCAGCTAGGCACTTGTCAGGAGGTATTCTAAGCATCTGAGCAAGTTAATCATAATGACATCTCATCCGATTATCAGACCATTATATTATGTAAATTATGTAATTAATAACATATCAACAACATACAGGTATATAGAAAAGGGTGCAAGTCTAAAGCTTTCTCTAGATAAATGAAAAGGTGCAGACTAGATGGGCCAAGTGGTTCTTATCTGCCGTCAAATTCTATGTTTCTATGTTAGATTAAAATCAGAACAGAAATGTTACAAACACAGACATTTGAGCTTGTTGCATTTAACTTGGTTTTTAAAAATGATTTGAATTCTTACAAACTGCTAAGATTATATTTTGCTAACTAAATATGCCTAATAAGGTTATGATTGAAATCTACAGTATAGGATTTGGGAAATAGATTAGATGTATTTAATAATAAAATTGAAAATGAGTTGTTCCACTTAACTTATCGTCTATATAAATGCCCAGTGTGCAAGCTCAACCAATGGAAGATAAGGTATACATACTATTCACTTAAATATATATTTTATAATACGCAGCACAAAAATAAAGTGACAGAATAATTAGTTAAAATTCATGTGTGTGTAATAAGCACCTATTATAGTACAGGTACTATACACTTGAGTCCTTTCTTCACTGTACAGTAAAGTGAAAAAAAATATTTTAATTCTATAATATATGATCTCTTTATGAGGAACTAAAATAAAATGATAGATGTGTAAGCAGAATATTATTTTCCCTGAAGGTACCTTTGCAATTTCAGTTCAAATTACCTACCAGGTGGCAGGTGACACATCATTATACTTGCAGGGTGGAAGGAAGCAGATATTTTGTAGCACTCACAAAGCTTATTCTGTAACATTTCACTACTTTAAGTAAGACGTGGCTTATTATTTTTATACTTTTTATTATACAATAGATTTAGTCTATAATAGTTTAAAAACATGGAAAAATAATATACATTTTAGTAAGGTTTAACACAAGGTATAGTATAGTATAGTATAGTATAGTATAGTATAGTATAGTATAGTATAGTATAGTATAGTATAGCATAGTATGTAAAATCTTGTAATTCCCATAATAACATTAAAAGTGGAAGTTGAGGAATGTAAAAAAAAAAATTACGCCTAAATCCAATAATTGTTCTTTTTTTATATAAAATAGCAACATATTATTCAACACTAAGGAGATCATTATGAAAACAAATTGGTAAATAATAATAAAAAGCAAAGTAATATTGTTTGAGTGATATGAACCACTCAATTTCAGAGATTTCAAAATGAAGTACTGTGTCATTGTTTAGGAAGCAGATATGGATAAATCCTATTAAGTTACCAAATGCAAAGGTCCACTGAGTTCAATGTTTAATATATTCTATTTGCATGAAATGAAAATATATAATTGTATATATAAACTCTATGAATAATACAAATAAAAGGTAATAAGAATGGAAAAATATATATATTTAAAGTAATAAATATTATGTACATTTGTACAGTCTAATTGTATGTAATCAATTGCCTAAAAATATATACTTTCAGTAATTAGTAAAAGATGTACAGCTGTATAAAACGACTGCATTTATTGACAATAAATATGAAAGCAGTCCAACTAATAGTAATGAAAGAGTCAGTTAAGTTATATTTTCTAGGAATACAAACTGACAGCTCCAAAAAGTCCCCAAACTAAGTTGACTAGGAGTCATATAAAGAATCACTAAAGTGGCAAATACGTATGCGATGATAGGTATGTAAATTCTGGACTTGTAATTAGGACTTTTCCTTGGGTCACGCAGTGCTTGCCCTTAAATGTTACACTATGGAAGCCCCCACTTCCCATGAAGTTATAACCACCCTCCTATGTCACCCATTGTGTTTCAGGAAACTTTCTAAAGATGCTTTCTTTTTATTTTTAAGCAATTGACCAAATATACAACTATCAGACTTTGTAAATGGTTATGATATTTATTAAATATAAACATATTTATAGTATTAATGAAGCTTATATGAATACTTATTTTTGTAATGATTAATTGCAAAGATTTTGATTGATTTTACCTATCTATTTACTGATTTATTTTTAAGGAAGATTATTCTTCTAATTAAGTGAAAAAATGAATGCATGATTGCATTATTTGATGACTGGTGGCTTATATTTTTTAGATTTGTAGTTTGTATTACTATTTTTAATATTAGGTTATTATATTTAAATTTTAGACATTTTCTTTTAGATAAAAATAAATTGCTATCCATTGTTTTAAGCACATCTCCATACTTCTATTGTTTTAATCTTTACATTTCATGTTAATTAGAAAAAAGTCTAGAAATCACTGTTGAAATAGAATGCCATGGAAACAAGTATATAACTTCTTCCTATTAGCCTTGGTGATAAAACATTATTCTCCGATAAAACTTTTTAATACATGCCGAAAGTAAAAGATGTATGAACTCACCATGGTAAGATGCAGTTCCTCTCCAAAAAAGGTTCTCACTCCCATAATTTGGTGGCAGCCTTGCTCAGAACTGGTTTGATAAATAATACTGTGTACATGCTGAAATATCTTCATTATATACCCATTCAAAATATCTAGATCATAACCTGTTACAACAAGCAGAGAAAAATATATTATATATTAATTCATGCTTTAAAAGAAATACCTGTACTTCATATTGCCCCAAAAATTACTTTATTGGGAATAAATTATTGCAAGTGATGTTGGCCTATGGATTATGGTCCAAAAGTAGGCCACAATAAAATTGACTTTATGAAATTATGACCCACAGGTGGCTCCCAAAGCAACTAGGTCCGACCCTTTGCTTCTGTCTCCCAAGCCGGAGATCATGCAGTAGGCGCTGCTCACAGTATACAACTTTCTACACAGAGGGAGAGAGGAAGTGGTTTGCTAATACAGTGTATTAGCCCAACACCTCCTTCTCCCTCTGTGTTGAAAATTGTATATTTTAAGTGAACCCTAATGACAATTGCGGGAAGGGAGCAGCGAGAGAGAGGAGGAGTAAGCCGCCACCTGCCCGCAGCCACGCACTCGCCGAGTGCAAGTGGACAGTTGGGGTGGCCGATGACGCAATTCGCGCTGATGCAAACAGCCAGCTAATCCCAAGAATATGGCGTGTTGTAACATATACTGTACACTGACGGCAATCTGTCCCGAAAATATTATCTTCAAACCAACAAAAGACAGTGTCATCATATGGTTAATCATTTAATTTATACATAATATATAAGTATTAGAACCTGTGTTGGTTCCCATTGAGGTTTGAAAAGGAGATTGTAGTGATGCAGTTCTAGTCTGGGCCTACCACCCTGTGTCTGCTTAACATAACACTGGCATAGTGGCATTAGATGTACAGTGCATCCGGAAAGTATTCACAGCGCTTCACTTTTTCCACATATTGTTATGTTACAGCCTTATTCTAAAATGGAATAAATTAATTTTTGTCCTCAAAATTCTACACACAATACCCCATAATGACAACGTGTAAAAAGTTTTTTTTTAGATTTTTGCAAATTTGATAAAAAAACAAACAAACTAAGAAATCACATGTACATAAGTATTCACAGCCTTTGCCATGAAGCTCAAAATTTAGCTCAGGTGCACCCTGTTTCCACTGATCATCCTTGAGATGTTCCTACAGCTTAATTGGAGTCCACCTGTGGTAAATTCAGTTGATTGGACATGATTTTGAAAGGCATACACCAGTCTATATTAAGGTCCCACACTTGACAGTGCATGTCAGAGCACAAACCAAGCATGAAGTCCAAGAAATTGTCTGTAGACCTCCGAGACAGGATTGTCTCAAGGCACAAATCTGGGGAAGGGTACAGAAAAATATCTGCTGTTTTGAAGGTCCCAATGAGCACAGTGGCCTCCATCATCCGTAAATGGAAGAAGTTCGGAACCACCAGGACTCTTCCTACAGTTGGCCGGCCGTCTAAACTGAGCGATCGGGGAAAAAGGGCCCTAGTCAGGGAGGTGACCAAGAACACGATGGTCACTCTATCAGAGCTACAGCATTCCTCTGTGGAGAGAGGAGAACCTTCCAGAACGACAACCATCTCTGCAGCAATCCATCAATCAGGCCTTTATGGTAGAGTGGCCAGATGGAAGCCACTCCTTAGTAAAAAGCACATAGCAGCCCACCTGGAGATTGCCAAAATACACCTGAAGGACTCTCAGACCATGAGAACAAAATCCTCTGGTCTGATGAGACAAATATTGAACTCTTTGGCATGAATGCCAGGTGTTATGTTTGGAGGAAACCAGGCACAGCTCATCACCAGGCCAATACCATCCCTACAGTGAAGCATGGTAATGGCAGCATCATTCTGTGGGGATGTTTTTCATTTTTTTTTTTTGGCAATCTGTTTTTTATTAAAGATTCCAAAAGGAAAAAGCACAAATATACAAGCGTAAAAAACACCAACATATCCACATCAAAATATATATAAATTGGAATCCAGTTTTACAAATTTATATAAAAAACACAAATTATAAAGAATTATACAGGGGGAACAAAGTAAAGGAAGATAAAGAACAAAATGGTTGTCAGACGGGGGCTGGAGAGAAGGGAGAGGATCTTCTTGTATTAAAAGATTAACTATGGCTAAATGAAAGTGATCTAGACCGTTTTACGTGGTTGGGTAGGTTGAAGACATATAGTTTTTAAATTCCGCAGAGGTTTTATACTCTAACCATGGAAACCAAGTGTTAGTAAAAGAAGAAGGCCTGTTGGTAGAGGAGATTAAGAGGTCTTCCATGGAGAGATAGTAATCAATTCTCTGGAACCAATCTTTACATGTGGGGGGATTACAGGAATTCCAAAAGATTGGAATGACTGCCCTTGCTACATTACTGAGATGGTGCAGCAAAGATTTTTTGTAGCTTCCCAATGGGGTATGAGAATAACCAGAATGCCGGGTCAGTATGGACAGGGGAGTCTACTATTTGTCGCGACGTGGAGATAACTTCTGACCAAAATTTAGATAACTGGGGGCAATCCCACCAAATATGTCGTAGGGACCCATGTGTCTTAAGACATCTCCAGCAAGAGCCGTATTTTGTTGAAAACATGGCATGGAGTAGAGTAGGGTAACTGTACCATCTCATTAAAATCTTATATTGAGCTTCCTTTACCGTTGTGCAAACTGAGGTACAGTGAGTTTTAAGGAATATAGTTTGCCATTCTTGTTCTGTGAGAGAAATACCCAAATCTAGTTCTCATTTTTTAGTTTTCTTCTAGAAGCTGTTAATCTATCTGTAGTGGTCAGAAATTGACGAACCTGTAAATATCTCCAGAAGTCAGAATATGGGATTGCCCATTTTTCCTTGAGTTCAGGAAGGGATTTAACATCTGACTTGTTCACCTTCTGGCCAGCTCTAAAAAGGCCTTCTCATACCCAGTTAGGGAAATGTGAAAGATTAATACCAGGATGGATATCTGGGTTAGCTAAAAACGAAGTAAGGGGGCGTCAAAGCATGAGGAAATGTGGGATATTTGTCTTAAGGACTTCCAAATAGAGCGAGAGGGAGAAATTGTCGGATGAGGAGTTTCTAGTTTAGAAATAGAAGGAAGCCAAGGTACGATTTCGGGGGAAGTTTCATGAAGTGCAACCCATGGCTTGACCTCTTTGTATCTAGTCCACTCAAAGACTCTATTAAGATGTATAGCATGATAGTATGATTTGATATCAGGAAGTTGGAGACCACCCGAATGTTTAGGCTGCACTAAAATATCACGTCTAATCCGAGGCTGTTTCCTGGACCAGATAAATTGCTGGATTAAGGAATTCAGTGAACTAAACCAAGAGTCTGGAATCTGAATGGGCAGGGACTGAAAGAGGTAAAGCAATTTGGGAAGCGTATTCATTTTCACTACATTAATTCTCCCCAACCACGAAAGATGTTTTAAATGCCAATGAGAATAATCTGTTCGAATAGATGAGAGGAGGGGATAAAAATTGGTGGCAAAAAGTTGTGACATGTTTTTAGTGATTTTAACCCCTAAATTAGTGATATGGGAGGGGTGTCAAGAGAAAGGGAACGCAGACTGTAGTCCTGAAATTACGGAAGTTTGAGCAGATAAGTTCAAGGCCTAAGATTTTGAATAATTAATCTTGAAATTGGACAGTTGTCCAAAATATTTAAATTTGTGCATTAAATGAGGCAGATATGTCACTGGGTGGGAAACAATAGCTAGTAGGTCGTCTGCAAAAAAAGTCAGTTTGTGTTGTTTGTCACCTACCAGGATCCCAGAAATATGAGGATTAGCTCGAATAGATCTTGCTAATGCTTCCATGCAAAGGATGAAAATCAATGGCGACAAAGGATCTAGATAGTTCGCAATAGACCCTCACCCTCGCCGAAGGACATGAGTAGAGGTTCAAAATCCTATGAAGAGCAAGAGGACCCAGTCCCATATGAACAAGCACAGACCTCATAAAGGACCAATTGATTCTATTGAATGCTTTTTCTGCATCAGTTGACAGGGGGATAATTGGGGCCTTTGCCTGAGAAGTAGCAAAATGTACCAGGTTGAGGACTTTTGTGGTGTTATCACATGCTTCACGACCCTTGACAAATCCAACTTGATCATCGTGGATCAATTGAGGGAGAAGCGGATTTAGCCTATTGGCTATTAATTTGGCATATAATTTAAGGTCCACGTTTAATAATGAGATGGGTCTGTAGCTTGGGCTTACCTGGTTTGGGAATTACTGAAATATGTGCTTCCAAAAAATGTTTAGAGAATTGGGATTCTGCGGATACATTGTTAAAGACGTTTAACATCATAGGGGTCAATTTGTCTTGAAAAATCTTGTAGTAGGCTATTGTTAGGCCAACAGGTCTTCTCTATCTTACACTTTCTTACACTTCACCTTCTCTCATTAGAGTGATGCCCTGGGTGGCTCAGCTGGGCCTGTTTGGGAGTGTCCTGTGCTCTGGATTTCAACCCTAGTAGGTTAGGGACCTACCCTCAGAAGTTACCTGGGCACGGTGGGTAGTCCCATAACCATGGTGATGATTATGCTAAAACCTCTATGTATTGCAAAATTCTATTGCATAACGAATGTATTATATATAATTAGTAATGTTGGAGTTGTGCACTTGTACTTTCTCTTCTTGTGTTTGCAACAATAGTCTCCACAGGTAGCACCTCCCATTATATATATATTCAGGGTGTGCAGTCTAAAGCCCCCTTTTCTAGATACTCTTAGTGTGCTCCATGCACACCTGAAGGTTTGAGACACCTTCAGCCTAGATTAGCACCCCTCCCCCATTGGTTTTAAGCAGGGATTTTGGCATTTTGACTGAACCTTAGTACAAGGCACAATCCTAGGTAAGTCCTAAAAATGTTTATACTGCAGTGCAGCTATGGGTTGATTTTTGGGGCATGGGTCCCCTGGATTGCTTTGGTTAGGCTGCTTCAGAGCATCACATTATAAACACATTTTCCTTTTAGCACCTTTATTGTTTGTCTAATATATATGTATTATTTTTAAACCTCTATTTTTCACCTTCTTATATATGAAGCATTACCAATATGGTAATTTCATGGCATCCAGAACCAAGGTATACGCTGATTGTACGTTTAATACCTGGATGTGACCAGCTGGTGTAACTTGCGGCTGCTCACCCTGCCGCCGGTGGCGCCGAGTCCCAGCGCAAAGGGACCTCCGCTCCTGTGACATGGCCCCTCCTCTGAAGAAACCACCAGTCGTGTGGCCGGAGAAATGAGTCAGGTGGTTGGCTGTCACTGACACGCAGGTGGAACGCGGAAACAGGAAGTCCATACATCAGCATCCGGACTACAGCAGCACGATGTAGCGGTGGAGTACATCCACATCACCCGTATTCTAGGCCTGTGGAGGGGCCATGTCACAGGAGCGGAGGTCCCTTTGCGCTGGGACTCGGCGCCACCGGCGGCAGGGTGACCAGCCGCAAGTTACACCAGCTGGACACATCCAGGTATTAAATGTACAATCAGCGTACAATGTACAATCAGCGTATACCTTGGTTCTGGATGCCATGAAATTACCATATTGGCACGTTTATTAATACAAATAAAGCACTGACTGCTTGGAGATACCCTCCCTTACTAAAGGTAGAGGACTCTATGTAATGCATGCATGAACTTTGTCCTCATTCAATTGCTGGTTTTCTAAATCCTTTGGCTTATTAACAATCTGCTGAATCGTACGTCCTGATACTAACCTGCCTAACTAACAAACTTCATTGCTGATATAACCTCAAATTTGGCATGGATTGACTATCTAAACTGAATAGGTCAGGTCATCAGGAGTATTTCAACTCAATGACTATGAACCAAATGTTATTTTAGAAAAGTAGATGCTACAACTATTGTTATTATTCAGAGAAATTCAGAGATATTGTCGTTTACTTGTATTTTATTATTGTGTATTTTTTGAATGAAGTAAATATTTTAAATCAGCAGCTGGTCACAGGCGCCTTTGTTTGATTTAGTAGTAGGTAGAGACATTAGGGAAAGCAAAGGAAATATATAAATCGCAGACCTTGCGAGGGAAGGGAGGGGAAAAAGGGGAGGACGAGGAGACGGGGGTAAAGAGACGGTAGAGTACAAACATTAACAAAATATGCAAGAGGAACAACAACAATGAAAAACCCGCGACTGAGACCTCGGAACACAAATTATGATCCGAGGACTCAGTATTATTGTACATCGCGCGGGTGAGGGGGCACAGGGGGCCGACATCAACTTGAACCTTAATCAAAGAGCAAAATATAAAATCTTGATATTGACATCAAAACAAATTAGAACTAGCATACTTTACGTTATGGGAATATACATCATTAATTATATGAAATATATAATTGCTCAATATTGAAAACAACATCCTAGAAAAAGATAAATTGGAACGTCATCTCAGAAAAGGAAAAACTATAACAGACCATCAGGTATTGTCCTTTTCTGAACGCACTGGAGAGGTTCTGGGTCGACGACGAGAATTGCGGACTGGTTGCCAAGAGATTGAGCATGGTAAAGTAGAGGGCAATTCCAATTGAACGAAAGGCTCCTTCTAGTCCGGGGTCTCAATTACCGGAAGGCCCAAGAAGGAGCAAAAGGAGGGAAGGTCAGGTGGCGTGTAGAGGGAGCGCGTCTTGCCCGAAATGGTCACCTGTAGATGGAATGGGAACCCCACCTGTATTTTATTTGGCGTTTGAGCAATTCGCCAGTCAAAGGACGGAACGCTCTGCATTGTTGTAATGTGTTCCAGGACAAATCTTGGTAGATATGAAGGACATCTTCGTTGAAGTCGATACCATCCAGTTGCCTAGCCTTCTGCATGATTTCCTCCTTTTGAGAAAAATAGTGGAGCCGACAGATGACATCTCTAGGTCGGTCGGAGGGGTAGCCTCAAGGGCGCAGGGCTCTATGAGCTCTATCAAATAGAATTCTCTCATTTGGATTGTTGCCGAGGATCTCATTGAAAATCTTCGTTAGAGCATCAGTTAAGTTAGAAGGAAGTACATCGGGCAAACCTCTGATGCGTATGTTATTTCTGCGGCCGCGATTGTCCAGAACCTCCACCCTGGCCTTAAGAGACAGCAGTTCTGTAGATTGAAGAGACACTATTTTAACTAGTTTAGACAGGGTAGCATCAGTGTTATCCCGACTGCCTTCTAAGGAAGTGAGATGGTCAGAGATTCTGGAAAGGTCCTGCTTAACGGATGCCAGTTCCTGTCAAATAGTGTTTTGTATGTCATGTTTAGTCGACAGGGTCTTAACATAGGACAAGAGTTCTTGCAGCTCGTTGCCCGACGTAGCATGGGGAAGAGAGGTCGGATCCTCCATGGATGAAGGGCTGTGAGGGTTCGAGTTAACTGGAGAGGAGACAGAAGAATCAGGCGGGGATTCCTGTTTAGAGGGTGTCGGTAAGAGAAAGGGTCGTAGACTTGGTTGGGACATTTCCATTCTGGGATGAAGAGTGTCCTTTTTAGTTGCAGATTTCCCGGTCTTGCCCATGGCATAGAAGGTTCAGCTAATGTAGGCAAATGATGGGCAGGGTTTGAGTGTGTTAGCGTAAAGATGTCATATAGATGTCCTTGCTGCGAAATCCAAGGGCCACTACTCTCTGCTCATTCTCCTTGACCTCTCTGCTGCATTTGACACTGTGGACCCTCTCCTCCTGCAAATCCTTTACTCTCTCGGTTTACGTGGCACTGCCCTCTCCTGGCTTTCCTCATACCTCTCTGATCGTTCCTTCTCTGTATCCTCTCATGACTCCTCCTCCCCCCCAGTTCCACTAACAGTAGGAGTTCTCCAAGGTTCTGTTCTTGGACCTCTCCTTTTCTCCCTATATACGTCCTCTTTAGGTGAACTCATTAACTCCTTTGACCTCCAATATCATCTCTATGCTGATGACACTCAAATTTACCTTTCCACCCCTAAGCTCTCCCCCTCACTTCTTACCCGTATCTCCAACTGTTTCTCTGCTGTCTCTTCATGGATGTCCCAGCGCTTTCTTAAACTTAACATGTCTAAGACTGAGCTTATCATCTTCCCACCCACTCCACTACATCACTTCACACAATTTCATTATCCATTGATGGCACAACTATCTCCTGTAGCCCCAGAGTGCGCTGTCTTGGAGTTATCCTAGACTCCTCCCTCTCCTTTAAACCACACATTCAGCCCCCTTCTCGCAGTCCTGCCATTTCCACCTAAAAAATATCTCCAGGATTAGATCTTTCCTCACCCAGGATGCCACTAAAACCCTCATCCGCTCACTGGTCATCTCCAGATTGGACTACTGTAACCTTCTCCTAGCTGGCCTCCCAGTCTCTCACCTCTCTCTGCTACAATCGGTTCTCAATGCTGCTGCTCGGCTCATCTTCCTCTCCGGACATTCAACATCTGCTTCCCCTCTCCTTCAAGCCCTACACTGGCTCCCCTTCCCCTTCAGATGCCAATTCAAGGTTCTTACACTCGCCTACAAAGCCCTCACCAAATCCTCTCCCGCATACATTTCTGACCTTCTCTCCCTTCACACTCCCGCGCATACACTTCGCTCAACAAATGCATGCCGCCTCTCTTGCCAACTGATTACTCCCTCCTACTCCCGCATCCAAGATTTTGCCCGTGCTGCTCCCTACCTTTGGGATGCTCTCCCTCTCCCCATCAGACTCTCCACCTCTCTACAAATCTTAAAACGGGCTCTCAAGACCCACTACTTCATCAAGGCCTTCCAGCACTCATCCTAACCCACCTCATGCTCTTTCCTCCCTATATTCCCCTTCTGTGTCACGCCTGTCTGTCTGCCCCTCCCCTTTAGAATGTAAGCTCTCACGAGCAGGGACCTCTTCCCTCATGTGCTTCTCTTTACATTTTCTTCAACTCCTTACTCCCCATTAGGGCACCTAACACATGACTACCAACTCCCGGCTCACTTATTGTGAGTGCTTTAATCGCTATGGCAGCAATGTATATAAATCGTGTCCTTGTCCTGCACTGTAATGTACTGTAAGTTACTTGTTACTTGTTCACCTATTAGTTCTATGTACTATGTAAGGCGCTGCGGAACACTTGTGGCGCCATATACATAAAGGATAATAATAATAATAATAATAGAGGTGAGGCAATTGAGCACTGGCCCCCAGAGGCCAAGAACTAGGCAACCATCATGGTCGACCCACTCTCATAATAGCATATATGAGGTGTTAGTGGCAATTGTATTTGTCTAGTTCATAGATAGGACTCAGATGATATTGCAGCGAGAGTAGAGACAAAAATGTGGAATGAGAACCAATTGGTTTTCAAGGACCCACAGTAGTCAGCTACATGGGATATTGCGGTGGGGGCAATATGGACAACAGCCTGGGCCCCTAAATTCCTTCAGAGTTGCATGGGAATTATGACAGTCAGAGGGTAATATATGTATATCCCTTACCCAGGCTTGTGGAAAGCTGTAGTACCAGGCAGATGATGTCTTCAGGAGAGTTTAGTCCTTTCAGAAGGGAGAGTCTCCTGTAGCAGAGGTGGGAAGGAAGGAGATCCAGGTATCCACAACCTGCAGCCTCTATATAGTGTCCAGCAGGGAGACAGAGCTAGGCAGAGGGAGTCAGAACCAAAATGGCCACTGTCTGTAGTTCGCGGCTCTGTGTAGCCGCTACAGGGGCCCAGGGCAGCAGGGAATAGTAGCCTCCTGCAGAATTCTCTGTTTCCCCAGGCACCAGGAAGGTTAAATAGTAATGGGGTTCAGGATCCACCAAATCACACCTCTCATCCACACCAGTCTCCAGCAGGAGGGATCACACAACCAAACCACACTGACAGGTAAAGGAAGGGTCCCTGCTCACCACATCGCATCACCCACAGCAGCTTCTCCAGGCACCAGCCACAGGATCCGCAGTCCCAAACAAGGAGGATCCTCTGTATTAGGGAGGCAGGTGTGCAGGTCAAGGAGTCATAGCCGTCACACACAGGAGATCAGCAGGCCCAGCAGAGGTCAAGATGGCGGCTCCCCGCGTCCTGCGGTCTCACGAGCACCCATCGTCAGGGGTGCACAGAAGGCAGCAGGTGAGTCCACCGGATCGGCGGCAGCGGCAAAACATCCGGCGGCGGCCGCGGCGATGATGAGGTGGCCGCGTCGCAGGTCCTCCAAACCTGAGGCTGCGGCTCCCAGGTGGGAAATAGGCTGCGGACAAGCTGGGGGTAGAAAGTCTCCCCGGAGGTCAGGTGGTGTAGCAGAAGTCCAGGGGCCACCAGGTATGTAAGGTTGCCTTCGGTGGGGTGTCCATTAGACCTCATATGTAAAGAGCAGAAGCTCCTCTTCAGCACGTCTGCTCTGGCTGCAAGCTAGGCCACGACCCTGTGGGGATGTTTTTCAGTGGCAGGAACTGGGAGGCTAGTCAGGATAAAGGGAAAGATGAATGCAGCAATGTACAGAGACATCCTGGATGAAAACCTGCTCCAGAGTCCTCTTGACCTCAGACTGAGGCGACGGTTCATCTTTCAGCAGGACAACGACCCTAAGCACACAGCTGAGATATCAAAGGAGTGGCTTCAGGACAACTCTGTGAAAGTCCTTGAGTGGCCCAGCCAGAGCCCAGACTTGAATCTGATTGAACATCTCTGGAGAGATCTGAAACCGGCTATGCACCGACGCTTCCCATCCAATCTGATGGAGCTTGAGAGGTGCTGCAAAGAGGAATGGACGAAATGGCCCAAAGATAGGTGTGCCAAGCTTGTGGCATCGTATTCAAAAAGACTTGAGGCTGTAATTGCTGCCAAAGGTGCATCAACAAAGTATTGAGCAAAGCTGTGGCTGTAACATAACTAAATGTAGAAAAAGTGAAGCACTGTGAATACTTTCCGGATGCACCGTATAATTGGCCCCTAAGACCTTATATGGTGTGAGCAGTCACATTCCATAAAGAATAAGCACAGTAAAAGATGTAGAGACGTTAAGCATTATGATTTACTGACAGTGATGTCTAATATTCTCTAGACGAAGGGGCTTTGGAAGATAGTGTAACTCTGACATTCTAGGACACGTCTATACTATATATATACAGTATGTGTCCTGGTTTTATGTTGGTGCTTACTGCGCATGTGTTAAAGATAACAATGGTTCATGCAATGTTGTTCCAGCCAGTGCTTCGTATCCAGTATGTAACTAATATGGGGTTAACATCCGGAAACTAACACCCAGATACTAGTAAATATGCAGGGTCCCTACACGATAGCGCTCAGTCCTTGTCAGGAGATGGGAACTGCAGTACATGGTGCCTGCTTGTAAACTGAAAGATCTGGACGTTGAGAAACAAGGTCTCTCCACGTGAACTACATCTTATGGGGAAGATGAATAAGCAGTGTTGTCTGAATACATAGACATATGTTTGTTTCTTTGTTACTTATAATAAAGTGATGGTGAACAGCCGCGAGTGTGATCACACTGCCCATAGTTGCTATTGAAATATTGTGCTGATAACCATCAAGTAGTGAAATCGGCTTGGAACCTTTTAAGAAGTATGCCACTGAAATTGCTTAGGGGATTTACCACCCACAAATGGGATTGAGCTTCTATATGTGAGTGCACCACATTATCTATATACTTGTCATATTTAGTACGTGAACAATATTTGCTCTCCCATTACTAAATTTATGGCTGAACAATCATAAACACAGTGATACTACCTTCCCTGAGAAAAGTGCATATCATATTGTGGTCTGCTACAAAATAATTCCTGGAGAACTGTCCTGCCTGACTGAATGATTTTTACCTGCTGAGACGCTGCCATGTTGCATGACTAAAGTACAAGCATACTGACTTTACAACTGCATTGTTACAATTTTGCAAGATAAAAGGCACAATTTTCTAATTTGGTCCGGTACAAAAAAACACCTGTGGAACTATACTGCTGAATTCTGATGGATTCATTTGTATCTACCGAATCAATATCGGGCTGTGTACACAGAGGACAGGTTTACTGCTTTTTGTTGCAGGGTGGTTTAGACACTGGTGAAGGACAAACTGTCTCTGGTAGACGCCTGCAATATAGAGTGTCCCTGGGACATTATAAATAAGCCACAAAGGATTAAGTATTTACTTTGCTTAGCCTGTGTCACTATTTACACTAAACCAATTAAGTCATCGATTGGATCTCTAATTATTTCAAGTATCTGGTTCATCTAGGTTGATCTACGGCATGCTTTTTAAATACTGTATATTAAATAGGTATATGGTAATATTTTATGTGTGTCAATTAAAACTGCTAATTATTAGCTAAATATTCGGACAGCGCTTCTGTATTCTATTTTTTTTTATAATAAAGTGTGTTGATTTGTACTATTCACTTTGATCAGAATGAAAACCAAAAAAACTTGATTACCGTATATACTCGAGTATAAGCCGAGTTTTTCAGCACATTTTTTGTGCTGAAAAAGCACCCCCTCGGCTTATACTCGAGTCATGCCCGCATGGTACGCTGCTGAGTAGCGTACCATGAGGGCCGTGGTGCAGACTGTATCACTGTGACACAGCCTGCACCGCGTGTGTAGCACTGACCGGACGGAGTTCGGTCAGCACTACACACTGCTAAACACATAGCCGCCGGAGCCGGCAGCTATGTGTTTGGTGTAATCAGCAGCCGCTGAGAGTCTGTCAGACTCTCAGCGGCTACTGCTGCTCCCACTGCGGGAGCCATCTTCCGGGTCCCGCAGTGGGTAATGGGAGAGACGTCGTCATGACGACGTCTCTCCCATTATGCAAAGCGGCGGAGGAGCCTGTAGCAGTGTCGGGACCAGGAGCGGGGTTACAGGTAAGTGTTTTTTTTTTTTTTACATTTCTTTCTACTGGGGGGGCTACTACCGGGGGGTACTACCAGGGGGGGATATCGCTACTGGGGGCACTACCAGAGGGGGCGATTAATAATGGGGGAACTACCAGGGGGAGGATGTTGCTACTGGGGGCACTACCAGGGAGGGGGGGAATACTGGGGGCACTAACAGGGGGGATGTTGCTACTGGGGGCACTACCAGGGGGGGTTAATACTGGGGGCACTACCAGGGGGGGATATTGCTACTGGGGGCACTACCAGGGGGGGATTAATATTGGGGGCACTACCAGGGGGGATGTTGCTACTGGGGGCACTACCAGGGGGGGGATTAATACTGGGGGCACTACCAGGGGGGGATATTGCTACTGGGGGCACTACTAGGGGGGTATTACTACTGGGGGCACTACCAGGGGGGGATATTACTACTGGGGGCACTACGAGGGGGGGATATTACTACTGGGGGCACTACCAGGGGGGGATTACTACTGGGGGCACTACCAGGGGGGGATTACTACTGGGGACAGTACCAGAGGGGGGATTCCTACCAGTAGCTGCTGCATTTCCCACCCTAGGCTTATACTCGAGTCAATACGTTTTCCCAGTTTTTTGTGGTAAAATTAGGTACCTCGGCTTATATTCGGGTCGACTTATACTCGAGTATATACGGTATTTAGTACATAAACGAACTTAATATATGACTAAGCTACAAACCATAGTTAATATACAAGCAACGGAATACAATATTATGCTGCTGAGATAGAGACATGTTTGTCCAACTGCTGTAAAGAAACCATAATCATTATTATCTAGGTGTCCTATTTAACTGAGCAGTGACCGTCTGTAGACATTGCGCTACTACAAGCGAGTTGCTAAATCACAACTTGTATCATGATGTTTTATTTTGCTGGCTGGCAGATGTAGTTCATTAATGATTGCGGAGCCACAGGCTGCCTAAGCTTGCCATATGGCAATAAACAATTCCTAATTATCAATGTAAACATCCAGTCAGCTATATAGTTATAAAGAGAATAGCACCGCTCAGAGCCCCAATCCAATAACAGGATCCTGGAAAATATCCAGTCATTACTAATAACTGGTAAAAAGCTGGAACAGAATAAATGACAGAATCCCATTGTTGATAATAATATTAGATTGAAAGATGGAGTATTGTGAGTGACAGATCACCACTGTGAACAAGCTAAAGCATTCTGTTGCCCCGCTGATACCATCAGCTGTTATTTGTGAATATTCAGAGTTTGATGATGGAATCCAACAGAAAAAGCTAGCGGGAATCTGCAGCAAATGCTGAGGAGGGGAACATCCTGAATTACAAATTAACATATGTAACTCCGGAGTGACCTAAAATGCCTATGATGCTTTATTTATGGCCATGCTTGAGAACAAGAGTGAATTAAATGCTGGGAGAGCTCACAGAAGGAATAAAATATGTGCAGTTTGATGAATATCATGCTGTTCAGAACAATAAACCAGGGATATTGGATCACAGACAGATTGGTTTTATTGTCAGTTAAAATTTAAAAGCATCTAGTGAGTTGGTAGTGAAGGCTGTGCACACATGAAAGTTGACTTTTCATTCTGCATATAATAGGCAGCATATAGTGTAGACAGGGCTGCCATCAGAAATGTTAAGGCTCAGTACTGACAAAATAGGCAGGGCCCCCGGGGTATAGGGCAGACTTGGGTGGAGTTGTGGATAATGTGGGTGGAGTTACTTCGGGGGTGATGCATCAATTGGTGTGTAAATCAGGGATGGCTAGACATGGTGGAGGGGGGCACAGGGTAGGAAACACTGGATATTAATGGGGAGCACAGGGCAGGGAAGGCTAAAAAAGTGGGGGCACTTGGCTGGGAAGAGTGGAGTGGGGTGGCAAAGGGCAGGGAAGGCTGGTTTGGTCTGGGGGAGGCAAAAGGCAGAGAAGGCCGGCTGGACTAGGGGAGAGGCAGGGCAGGGAAGGCTGGTAGGCTTGCTAGACATAGGAGTGCCCCAGGGAAGACATGCTGGACTAGAATAGGGAAGACAGGCTGGTTGGCTGGACTAGAAGGGGGAGGGAGTGCAGGGAAGGCTGGCTGAACTGGGGGAGGGGGTAGGCAGGGAAGGATGGCTTGCTGGACTGGGGGGTGGGCAGGGAAGGAATGCTGGCTGGACTGGGGGGGCAGGGAAGGATGGCTTGCTGGACTGGAGGGGTAGGCAGGGAAGGAATGCTGGCTGCACTGGGGGGGCAGGGAAGGAAGGCTGGCTGGACTGGGGGGGCAGGGAAGGAAAGCTGGCTGCACTGGGGGGGTGGGCAGGGAAGGAAGGCTGGCTGCACTGTGGGGAGGTGAGCAGGGAAAGTAGGCTGGCTGGACTGGGGGGGGCAGGGAAGGAAGGAAGGTTGGGAAGGAGAGTGCTTAGGGAAGGCTGGCTGTTCTCGAATGGGGGCACAAGACAGGGTCAACACGAATATAAAAGTACCTGAGAAAGGGGCCAGGGTGGCAGCAGCGAGTAATGCACCAGGCGGCAGGGGGAGGAAAAGAGCATCTGCGTTGTGGCATTAGAACTATGGTGCCGGGCCACGAGACAATCATAGCTTGCATAACGGCAGCCAATCAGGAGCAGCCGCTTCTGCTTGGCTCGCGGCCAGCTGAATACTATTGAGCTGGCCGCGAGCCAATCACCGCTCGTGGTTCAGCAGCCAATCAGGAGCGACTTCTCCTGATTGGCTGCCGTTCCACAAGCTGTAATTGGCTCGCGGCCGGCCCCATAGTACTTGAAATGCTGCAGCACCGATACTCTAACTCCCCACTGCTACCCGGGCCCCCTCTCTCTCCAGGCCCGGGACAGGAGGCCCGGCAGTCCCCCCCTGATGGCGGCCCTGAGTGTAGATATACCAATGTACTGAAGAATCATTGAATCACTATTATTGTTTTATATAGAGTTGATCAGTGGCAGATTTTATCTAGGGGCTGCAGGGCTTTGTAGGATTAGCACTGTTTGCTAATCACACACAGGACAGGCAGCCCAGGAGGAGGTGCTTTCTAACCCTGGGATTGCCAGTCCCAGCTGCGATTATCAGAGAGAGCGCTTCAAATAAGAAGTCACTCATCTGCTTTGCTGTAGCCAAAGCAGTCCCTAGAAGACGGTGTTTGCGCACATGCACAGGTCCCTAGTCTATTAGTGTGAACTCAGTAATAACTGGATGATCTGCAGTTGTTCATGCCCATTCCATACTTACTGTACATTCTTATATCTATTTAATCCATTGAAGAATACAATAATAAAAATTAAAATATATGTAAATGAAAAAAAGGCTACAATTACATCTTGTCAAAAATCTTATTACTGATGAACCCTTTCTTCACAAGTAGCAGAATCATTATGGTCCTGAGTCTGGTACCCCCTTTAATGCTGGAGTAAGTTACTATTAACAGTATATTTACAGCCAGAAGTGACAAAGTGGCATAATTACTTACCATAGCACACAATATTGAGTGTATCTTCTAAGGACAAGAAGAACAGCCTTGGAAAGGATTGTCTTTTCTGCTCCAAATGAAGTAGGATGGCACGCTGGCAGCGCTCAAGTTTGTAGTTCAACATGTCTAGCAGGGACTGCAGTCCTGTAGAAAAAAAATACTCAGTAAATACCAGTAGACACTCATTTTCCATTATATACATGCATTTTGCCCCTCCCCCTACCTGAGAATATAATCTTTATGCATCTATGAGCTGTATTCAATTTGAAGCAGCGTTTTCACCTCTGCCGGTGAATCCCGTTTTCGCCTACATCGCCAGTTTGGAGGCGAAAACTTTTCGCGCGTGTGCCCGCTAGATCCCCGTATTCAATGCGAAAGTAGGCGAAATCGGGAACAGGCGAAACTTGTGATCGGCGAAAAAAAATGGGATTTTTCGGGAAATAATTATAGGACCCTCCTAAAGAAGCCCAGACCAGGGGGATCACTATGGGTACCCCCGTTTTTGCCTGCAAAAGAAAGTCGAGTTTTTAAATAGCCGCGACAGGTGTTTTTTTTCCCGACGAAGAAGTGATGCAGTTAGGTTTTTTTTTTTTGTGAAGTGGTTCCATCAAATTTGGGGTACATGAAAATGGGTACTAGCATATTTTTAAGTCCCTAAATGCATTTTTTTGAAAAATCTGCAAAAATGCACCTGCTGCCGCTATTTGAAACCCCCACTTCCTTCAGGACATAAAAATGGGGGGTAACCATAGTGATCCCCTATGTCTACACATCTTTAGGGGGGTCCCTGTAATATTCCCCTAAAATTCCTGTTGTGTTTTACCTGTATAAAACCAACTTAAAGTTTAAAAAAAAAATGACATAGGGTTTTCCCCCCTCCCAAAAGCCAAACCAGCCCCAGGCTTGCCAACCAGTCCTGGTTTCTAAAAATACGGGGAACAAAATGTCTAGGGTTCCACCGTAATTTAGAAACCAACACCAGGCTGCAGGGAGTAGTATAACTTTATTACATACACCTACCCATTCACACATACTTACCTATACCAGATGCTTCTGTCCCCTTCTCCAGTAGAAAATACTTAATGTCCCTGCAAAAAAAAAAACATACTCACCTATATCCTGGCGCTGGTCTCTGCAGTAATCCATGAACTTGGCAAAACAAAAAAACGAGTTCACGATCCACGTACCCAGGATCTGTATGTGTGTTGCCACTTTAGAACTGTCAGTACCCGGCGCCAATCACCGGCCGCTCTAAAGTCTGACGGGACATGCAAGCCCCGTGCAGTCCCGTCAGCTGGCATTCAGGAGGGATCTGTATGTTTGGCAACACACATACAGATCCTGGGTACGTGGATCGTGAACTCATTATTTTGTTTTGCCAAGTTCATGGATTACTGCGGAGACCAGCGCCAGGATATAGGTGAGTATGAAATCATTTTTGCAGGGCCAGTCAACACGGATTCTACTGGAGAAGGGTACAGAAGCATCTGGTATAGTTAAGTATGTGTGAATGGGTATGTGTAAGAAAGTTATACTACTCACGGTGTGTGTGTGTTTGTCTTTGTTTAACTATTTATTTTACAGTGAAGTTACAGGTGCCGCATGTCTGCTGGTACTTGTAGTTCCACAAGTGCAAAATGGCTGGTAATTCCACAGTAAAATACAATAGTTTTACATTATTTGCTCGGGTGGGGGGGGACCCTTCTTTGGGGGGCCCCCGACTCCCCCAAGCTCACCGACTTGCGCTGACTGACTTGGGGTGCTAATGCTTTGGACCTGGAGCCCCGGTGATTGGGTCTCCAGGCTGTGGCATTACACCCCAGTCGGTTGGGTCTGGTGCTGGTCTTAAATATAGGGGGATCCCCACGTCTTTTTTTCCCCCTATATTTAAAACCTGGACTGGTACCTGCAGCCTGGTGTTTCCTTTCTAAATTACGGTGGACATTTTGTTCCCCTAGACATTTTGTTGCTTTTGGGAGGGGGACCCTATGTCACTTTTTTTAAAACTTTCAACCCTTTTTTACAGGTAAAACACAATGGGAATTTTTGGGAAATATTACAGGGACCCCCCTAAAGATGTGTAGACATAGGGGATGACAAAGGGTACCCCCATTTTTATCTCATGAAGGAAGTCAGGGTTTCAAATAGCTGCGGCAGGTGCATAAATGCGGCTTTGAATAAGGTGATGCAGAAGAGCATTTAGAAGTTTTTTTAGGGAAAAATAACTATGCCCAGCAAATTTGGGGTACTTGAAAATGGGGTTCAGCATATTTTAAAGTTGCTAAAGTGAGTTGAAAAAATCGTGAAAAACCCACCTGCCGCAAGCAGCTGCAATGAAAAAAACACCTGGGGCATACTTGGGGACACCCCCAGAGTCAAGTTCACTAGTTTTTAACTTTGTCCCCCCAAATGTTTTATTTTGCCCCCAAATTCAAAGTGATTTTTTTAGGGCGTCCTTAGGTGTTTTTTTTTAAAATTTTTACACTGTTTACCTTTGGGGGACTGTCTGAAGGCTGCACGGGGGTTGATTTTAATTGATTTTGATCTATTTAAAATCGATCAACATTGATTTTGTGTATATGGGTCTAAATCAGACATTTGCTAACAGACAATTTTTTATTTGTTTTTTGTAAGTGTTAATAACTGTATGATTTAGGCTCAGAAACTCAACGTCGATTTTGATCAATTTTGAACAGTTTTATTGATTTTAAAATCCAATTAAAATCAACCTTTAGTAAACATACCCCTTAGAGTGCAGGTATAATGTTATAGTTTCTTTTAATGCAGTAACTAACTGGGAGGGTTTTAGAAGCTTTCTCATCCATCTAAACTACAGAACTGTTTTGATTCAAGTGTGTATCTGGGCAACGGACACCCCTCACCAATCATTATTCAGTTTTTCATTTGTAAAATTAAAATGTCATTCCCTCTTGTTCAATTCTTTATTATACTTGGGTATTTTACATTTTTAATCTGAATAGTTTGGAATACTACCACAAATAATTATTTTAAATCCAAAATGAAAACAGTTACCATCTGTTGGGGCACACTGAGAAGAATATTATAATTTTTGCTAAATAATTATTTTACTTGTTACCATACAGTACATTGTATTAACTTTTCTTAAGTTTAGTTGGTTTATTAATGTACTTTGTTATATAATAATGTGACTCTTTAACAAGTTAACAAGTTTTTTACAGTATTAATGAAAGCGAGACATGACATTCATTAATAAAAGGCAGTGTGTCAACTGTCTTTTACCTTTATTTGCAGTTAATTGCTATCTCTGTTAATAGCTGCCATGATGTTTTGCTCTAAAATGAATACTTTAAGGTTATGTACACATAACTGTAACAAAATTAGATGTGCATGTAATTCCATGCTAAGCCTTTTGGGTGTATATATTGCAATAAACCTGGAGGGCTGGTACAGGGATTAATCTATCCTTTCAGTCACCCGTGGCAAAGACTCATCACTGTGCCCACCTACTTCCCTTACTGTTAGTATTACCTATCATAAACTATACCCAACCTCACCCCCACATAGTCTAACTTACCTGGAGTAGATCTCATCTGTTTAGTCAGTTTCTCTCCTGTAGCAACCACACAACCGTGCCCAATAAGCAGTAAGCATCTGCCTATCAAGCGTGTCCTGCCAAGGCTGCCGTCAGTGAGGAGGCGTGGCCATGCTCAGACAGGAAGGGGAGACAGGGGCTGTGCAGCCTATTGCTGCAGAGCACAGCCCTTGGGAAGGAATAACTGTGTGCCAGCCCTGCCCCCACTACACTTCGGCATCGCAGAGGCAACTCCGGATCCCATGCTGGCACAGCCCCACCAGCTGTGCCTCTGGGCTTTTATAAATATATAAATTGATGATGATAACTAGCTGATCATTCTGGATATTAATCAACATATGTGGAGGTGTTTTGTATTTAAATTACAGTTTATATTGAAAATGCTAATTTTGCTTCATTAGTAATCATAAAAAAACAATATTCTATTCTGTTCATGACAATTACATTATTATATTATGTACAAAACAGAGTAACGCAACTTAGCATTTACTCTATAGCACTTAATTATATTATTAAATTGTGTACAAATAAGGTAATATCACTTTAGCATTTACTATTAACACTGTCAAGCTTCATCTCTATGCTATTGTCAGGCATAAATATACAGATTTGTATGTCTGACGTATACTTTGTGCAATGGACGCATCTGGATATAAATTTAAATGAACATACATGTAAAGTAGGTCTTTTTCTGCTGATGTTCAGAGCATAAATTTGTCCAACTCTAAATAAGACCCTTCATCTCCATGAAACAGAAGGGTACTAAGTCAACAGTTAACTGCCCAAATTCATGAAGCTAAACCATTAAGATAGGCATGTCACCTCCACTAACCTCTTCGCATGCAGTTCTGCAAGATGTTTGGATTCTCTTCCACCGACTTCATAAGCCGGCAAAAATGATGATGTACATCAGCAAACAAAATGGCTTCTCTGGGCATTGCCACACGAAATGCCAATGTTGAAAACACCTGTGGGAAATAAATATAACATATTTAATCTTGTAAATCTGTTACAACCATACTACCCGATTTTGAGCTGTAACCACCCAGGTATTCAGAATGCACAAATATGAAGATGAAGAGTATATAGAAATGATATTATATATATTACATCACTTATTTTAGGAGCAGGTATGTAAGGGCTAATACTGTAGAACACTGTTAAGTAGGGAAAGAACTTACAAATGTATGAATTGTTTTAGTTCTATTATTAAAATGTAATTTATGAAACTCTGTAAAAATCTCTCTGTATATTTGCCCTTGTTGGCCATTAATGAAAGTTCTTGCCACACTCAGGGTTATTTTGGAAGCTTAATGGATTCTTCTTTCAAATTCATAAATACAATGTCATGTTATATTTAAATATTTAAATCTGTGTTATAATTGTAGAAGGTCTGTCCCATCTCTTCATTGCGCGCGTAATGGTGAGACAAAGTGATGGGAAAGGGGGGTTGGCGTCGGGATGGAGCCATGGGGACAAAGCAGGTGAAGGGTTGAGGAACCCCTGGAGGGAACGGCTTCGACCAGACTAGGGTGGGGCCCAGCAGAAATTAGTGACTGAGATGAACTGGCATATGCCGGGTCCGTTATACTAGTCTATTATATTTAAATATAAACTGAATAGTACATTATAGTTAAGCATGGCACATTGTAGTGCACCATAAGATAGAAGAAGCAAAAGCTGCATGGGTGCAGGAAGGTGAGCTATAGTCCTGTGTCTTTATGCTGATCATTCGGCACTGGCATGGCCATAAATGGGACAAATGGGTAGAATTATTAAAAACCATGTGATTGCTGTTAGACATTTATTCAGTTTTATACATACACTCCCACCATATGATCTCCAGGCAAAAGCAATAAAGCTGTGTATTAAAGCAGGTGTAGATTATATAACCAGTATACACACTAAATTAAGGGGTATATGTGACTTATAATAAAACTTTGGAAGATGTAAGTGTCATAAAATGGGAAAATAATACATACACTTCACTATAAAGCATCTCAATAACAACTGAGGAGAGAAGCCCCCACAAGGTAAATATAGGAGGGTGGGGCTGGGATGGAGGACGGGGATGGAGGGGGACGGAGAACAGATATGTGGATGGAGGCGTGGATTGGGGAGATATGTGGGTTTACAAAAAGACTCAATGGTAATAAATGTCTGATGGGTTATACAAAATGTTATCTAACGTAATGGCTTCCAAATACATACTAAATGGTAGATACTTGTTTAGCAGGGTTCTATACTTTCAAATCCTTTACATTTGTAAATAGTGCTAATACAATATGATCTGTAAGACTATTTTCTAACACATCATAGCCTACATTCAGACATGATCACATATAATCAGGCGAAGTGGTTACCCTTTCAATGAAACTCTTATACCATCATTGGATGAGAAGAAGGGATATAGATAGACAAGCTTTTCCATTATCAGAGATAATGAATAACTAACCTCTTCCAGTTGAGTCCACTTGTTTTGCACAGACAGCCACAGGTGCACAGTTGTCTCAATAACTTGCAACTTCTTCTGCCATTTTGTCACTTCATCAAGGAAGGATCCAGCCTCTGCATAGGGCTGTATACTAGTCAACACCATCTGGTGATGTTCCAGTTCCTCGAATATAGAGTCAGTATTTCTCAGGAGCAGAACTTTGCCAAACTCCTAATGGGCACATTTATATAATTACCGAAGCGTATTGTAAAGAGTGACGGGAGCTCATCATAAACACTCAGCAGTATGTAACGCACTAACAAAGAATGGAATTCTATGCTGTTAAACTATGTATAAAAATTACCCTATTTTTTATTTGCATTAATACATACAATTAGTCACATAATTACTAAATAAGTAACAAGCAATTATGGTGCATTATGGTAATATAATTAAAGAACAAATCACTTAAGTGGAGGTTTCATGTAAAAAAACAAAAAAACACTAACTGCCATCTATAGACATCAAATAAAAATATAAGTGAAGCTGCAACTGCCCTGTACTGCTTGCTTTGAGATTTTATTTTAGAGGCCAATAGGCAGAAACTCCGCTGTCAGACACACAGCACAGCAGGGTTTCAGCTTAAAACAGAAGTTTGAAGATCAGAATAAAAATTGAACATTAGGCAATGGAAAATCCAACATATCTATGAACTGAGCCTTCATTACCTCTATATGTTTCAGAGACTCATACAAGGACAGTGTGCTTCCCCTGCCTGCCTTTTTGGACAATGGAAGGCCACGGTCAGACTGCTTGCTTAGCCTTCTGCTTCCTTTCCCAGTTGTTAAATTCCTACCTATATCTCCTTTGGTGTAATGACTACCAGACATTGAACTCGCAATTTCCTGGAATAAAATAAAGGACATAAGTTTGTATGAATGTTTTGATCTTATGTTGCTGACATGAAGCCATAACCGTTTGATGGAACTTCGGGCCCGATTCAGACCCGCTCGCTAGGCTGCGTCATCTCGAACCTGCCGACGGTTCGCAATGTGCGCATGTGTATGCATTGCAGAGCACGTGCGCGAACTAGTCCATGCAATCGGAAAGCGTTCGCTCGCTGCACATAGATTGCTCGCTCGAGTGAGTGACAGGACAAGCCATTTGTGGGTGGTAACAGGGGTTGGTCGATGGAAATGGGGGAGTGGTGGTGCGAATGCAGGCATGTCTGAGCGTCTTAATGCCGTTTCAGAGGTGTGCATAATTATTACAGAGTGTCATAGTACACGTTACTTGGTTGTATTTCACACTGAAGCACTCGCAGTGCTTGTGGTAGGATAAGGTCAACCACAAGTGCTGCGATCGCATTCGATGGTACTCGATGTTACCGATGACTGCATACACTTCCTGGAGATGACTTGCATAAGTGGGCATCTTAAGACAGGCTAGTGGGCATCTGCAAACACACCGCGATTGCACGCCAAGACATAGTGGGCGTGCTAATGCCTTGCCGTGCAATCTCCTGCCTTTGCTGGATTTGCATATGCTGGGTGCGTTCAAACGCATCAAACGAGCGGGTCTGAATTGGACCCTTTAGTCACTTTAGTCCATAATATCTATGACACAAAAGGGCTGATTCTGAGGTACAAGCAAAGCCAAATAAAGCAAATAAATTTGCACCTTGGTAAAACCATGTTGCACTGCAGGTGGGGCAGATGTAAAATGTGCAAAGAGATTTAGATGTGAGAGGAGCATGTCCAAACTTACAGTAAATCTAAATTGCAGTGTAACAATAAAAATGGGCAGCATTTGTGGGCTACAGCAACCAGTATGCAAAAAAGGTAAATGTATTTACACCTCTTGCATTGTAATACAGTTTGTTGCAGATACAAAGTTACTTGCTCTTTCTGCATTGCTCCGAACTCAGAATCAGTCCCAAATACAGTATTTCCAGCAGTACACTAGTTCACGAGAATAGCTCTGTGACTGGCAAGTTGTAATTCATTATTGCTAAAATGTGCACCCAGAAGTGCGACATAAATACCTGCTGCTACTACAGAAAATTGGTAACCTCCTGGAAGAAGGCTCACGAGCCGAAACGCGTCAGGAACCGCACTACTGCAGATCCCATCCTCGCCTTCAACCTTCGGCATGTCCACACTGGTATCCAGAACCAGCGCTGTGATTCCTTAACCACCGCTTATCACCGCATCATGCAGAGCTACCCAACCCACAGTTTCTGCCCCATTAATACCGTGGACACCCACTGCGACAGGGCACTCCCCGTTCCATGCAGCCGTGAGCACCCTTAGCAATCGGCAGCCTGTCCTGGACCGGATCGAGCACACCCCTGTTTAACGCACCCAGCCACAAGCACCACCGTGCTCAGCATACACGGAGAGCACAGGTAATCACAGAGAGGAATTGCACCCACCGCCTCAGGCCAGTCGGTAGCACCATCAGCCAAAGGCACCCTCATCTAGTCCTGGGTGGGTGGTTACTTCCACCATGCCACACTGTCGTCACCACCAGACGTTTGCGCTTATAACCCGTCCGAGGCGCGTAATGCACCACCAGAGTTCCTGCGACAGAACCAGCAGGACACAACAAGACGAGGGAAGGCTTACTCATTAATAGACAGTTCGGCCGCATCAGTATACCTCAGAAACACCGACCAGTAGGTACGAACACACCACCGTGTGGGATGCCGCCAACATTAGAACTTATTATTGACTTTATTGGCATCATACATACCCAGACTGCTCACAAGACTGTCGACCAAAGGTCCAGCAGGGAAGACGTGCTGGTCAAGAACCGCACGGTAAGGAGCCCCCTGAAAGGGTCTACCCACCTTCCCAGCTAGTCATGTACCTACCCTCCTATACACACCCTCCTCCACTTCCTACCGACCCCCCCATCCCCTCTCCCCCAGACCACTCTGGAGCAGCATTGTGTCTACTCAATAAACGGTATGGCCCCCCCATTTTGTTGTCTGTCTTTTATTCAACACAACACGGCTCATTATACGCATCACAACACCTTGCCCTACACTTACAAGAGAGCGCACACGACCCCATGATCAGATCTCGTTCCAAACAGGATCAGGTCTCCTTCCCTCCCCTCCCCCCTTTCCACACACAAACACACATCCTTTACCCTCCCCACCCCTCTCCCTCCTCCCCGTTCCCATCCCCATCATCTCCTACCCTCTCTCTCCATCCACCCCAGTATCCCCGCCATACCTACCTTCCCCCCATCCCCTTTACCCCCTTTACCTTTCAGTCTACTGTATGTGCAGTTCAAAAGCTCAGAGCTCGACTTAGGGGCACATTTTTATTAGTGACTGCGCAATTGCTAAATTGATCTCTAATCCATTATCCACTAAATGAGAGAACTAGTTTGCCCATATGATTTCATGCTCGTCACATACCTCATTTTCAGCTCTGGCTGATATGACTCTGCTATGAGGACCAAGGTCAAATATTCTGCTCAGCCAGACTTCTTCACAGTTCTTTAAGGAGTTTTCAGTGTTGGCATCACGCATTGCTCGCTGCACAGTTGTTCTTACATCATCTGTGTGTTCTGATGCATGATATATCACACTGTACATGGTCAGGGTTCATTTTACAAAAAATATATTGTAAAAACTTTCATAATCTATAATCACCATTTTCAGTGTCAAGCTGCGATAATGATGGTAGTAATGTAGTGGGGGGGAAAAATTATGCATTGTGATGCCGTTTTAGAGAAACACAGTTGGCATAGTGGTTAGCATGACTTCCTAGCTGTCATTACTTCATAGTTCAGTTTCTGAACTAAGCACTGTCTGTGTGGAGTTTTTGCATGGGCTTCTTTCAGGGTGCTCTAATGTCCCCCCACACTCCAAAAACATATTGGTAGCTTAATTGGCTTCTGACAAAAAAAATCAAAGAAACCCATGGGGACTGCTATTGCGATCAAAAATGGGGTAACCCATAGATATCTCCGATATCTGCTGCAGTACCCTACAGATACATTCAGGGGACACTTAACATATGTGGGTACCCCACAAAAACTGGCGTTTTCTGGGGATAACCTGAAATTATCCTTTTGCTAAATATGCATGTAATAAAGCTACACTATTGTGTAAATCTCTTTTCCTAATTCTTCAACAGTAAATGCTCAGGGAATAATGACAGTTAAATTACATGTCTGAGAAAAATTACATATAAAAATGACAGTTAAAGTCTGATTAGTTGTTATAGGAAATGCTCTTAATTTAACCCTATTAAGCATGAATGAATTAAATACAAATAGTCATTTTCATAACATACTTTGCAAGTCCATCGCAAGCAAATCACCCAGGGTCATTGCTTTCAAGCTTTCTGCAGTAACGCGAAGCATTCCTCCTGTCTGACGGACAAGTTGTTTCCAGTGTCTTGTCCTCATTGCAGGGTTACTTAGGTCTTCTATTAATGGCAAGGTCAACTGAAATAAATAAGTGAAAAGCAGCAGTGCAATGTATTGATGTGCACTACCACTTGCATAAAACTGCTTAGAAAATAGAAATTAATTAATGTAATACTATGGAATAGATCATTCACATAATGGCATCCAGACATGCAACTATAAACTGATTAATATAGTGTGTGTATAGGATAACTACAAGTAAGTTTTGTGGGAAAAAGATGGATGGATGGATAGATAGATAGATAGATAGATAGATAGATAGATAGATAGATAGATAGATAGATAGATAGATAGATAGATAGATAGATAGATAGATTGATAGATAGATAGATAGATAGATAGATAGATAGATAGATAGATAGATAGATAGATAGATGTGAAGACAGATCCATTTGATGTGCACTTATTTATCCTTTTTTATTTACCTATTTTTTTTATTTTCTTATAGTTTATGTTTGAAAGACACAAACAATTTATTAAAGGGACACTATTACTTTAACTTTCTACTGTTTTGCTGGTTTTGATTTTAGTAATTTATTTCTTTGTTTTGCTACATTTACTTGATTTTATATTTTTTACTTATTTTTTGTAACATCATCATATTAATTTAATCTACTGTATCTTCAAATGCTTTTGTAATTTGTGTCCACACTTTGGTCCATTCTCTAAATAACTAGCCATTTGAGTTACAGTACTTCTACTTTAGTATGACCTGTTACAAAAGGACAAATTAATTTACTTTTCCGCTGGTTACTAGAATTTCTTTTAAACTTAAATCATTGGGCTAAATGTAATAGGCTCTGACCTTCAGCCGTTGGGAGGATTTCTGCGAGTCCCACCGTATTTTTAAAGTGGCAATTATTTTAAAGGCTAAACCAGCTTGAATTTGCCTTAAAAATGATTGTCATTTTAAAAATACAGGGAGACTCGAATTCCCGCAGTGGTTTAAGATCGTAAGCTATTACATTTAGGCCTTTGACTGCAATATTCAGTGCTTAGAAAAAGCTGTGAACCATTATTAAACAGTGAATGTTAGATAATAATGCTGATATCATTCATTGTCATTTGGGTTTGAGATGAAAAACATTAAGAACCTGAGGCCTGCATAGTACATACAGTACTTACGCAATACCTGTATGGGGACAAAAATGTACATGTGCATTAGCTCCATTCCATCAAGTTTAATTTACCAAAAGACCAACTAACATGCATGATATTGACAGTTTCCAGTGCTTGCTTGTAAACATCCCATTCTTGGACCTCTCCTGGGAGAGACTGCAGAAGAATCAGGTGCTGCCTGGTTCTCTTGTACAGTTCCTCTGTGTCCATGTCCTGCCACAGTTCCGTCTTCCAGATGTCCTGATCTTTAAGGATTGAATCTACATGCTGCCACACACGGCTGAGATTCTGCAGTAGGTCCTCACAGCTGTGGCAAGTAAATAAAATAATATCAGACATAAATTAGATGTTTTATGAGCATCACATCAACTCAGCACTAAATGTTAGGAAAAAAATAGTAAAGCAACTGCATAAAATTAACTTTTAAATACATGAGCCTACACCATTTTGTATGATTACATTATAATTTCTTATTATTACACTGATAATTGTCCCTTGCTCCCGCATTTCCAGAATATCACAAAAAGTGTAGATAACATACTAGTTTAAAATGGAGAAGTCGACAACTGTCGTTTCTAGAAGTTCCTGCAGTTCCTTCAAGTCCTTTGCTTCGTTCTGCAAGGCTTGGACCTGTGTGCTTAAATTCTGTATGATTCCAAAGGCTTCCCGAGATGTGCATTCATACTTGTAGACTTCAGAAGTCTCAATGTCTGGCCCGAGAATATCAAGTTTGCGTTGAAACTGTTCTAAGTCCTATAACAAGAGTCATATAACTAGCATGGCTAACAGCTTAACATGTTTTAATGACAATGTAAAAAGAACTGATTTTGTACTATAAACATTACATTATTATCTATAAGCTGTGCTAATAAATAATAACATTAGTAATAGAAACATTAAGTCATTTATAATTGTAAAGACAATGAACCCATAGAGCTTCTTTAAATGCATAAGTTCACCTTGTTGTACACCTAAAACATTTCAAACTGCGGATACACTTCACGGTACCTGGAACTGCACCTGGCTTTGCAGACTTGCTGCTACACCTACAAATGCGCACAACGGGATGAGTCATATGTAATTTCAAAGTCCAACATAGTAACACTATGACCACCCTAATATATTGCTTCATTCAGGGCCGCAACTAGGGGGGGGCTAGAGGTGCACGTGCACCGGGAGGGGATTGCGGGGGGGGGTGAAAAAGCAGACTCTGCCATCTGAAAATGGCCGCCGCCGAAGAGGAGACTAATGCTAGAGGTCCTTTCTGGACCTCTAGTGTCTGTCTCTTTCTTGGCGGCGGCCATTTGTGGATGGCCGTTTTCAGCAGATTCCATGCGGACTAGCCGTCCGCATGGACTCTGCTGAAAACGGCCATCAAAAAATGGCCACCGCCAAGGAAGAGACAGATGCTAGAGGTCCTACTGGACCTCTAGTGTCTATTAGCAGAGCGCAATGCACACAGCGTTCCCGGAAGTGCCGGGAACGCTGGCGCTGCAGGGAAAGGATGCTGAGAGCTGCATCTTCTCCCTTCAAACCCCCCTGGCAACGAGCATAAACCCCCATGGCAACAAGCATGGAACCCCATGGCAACGAGCATGGAACCCCATGGCAACGAGCATGGAACCCCATGGCAACGAGCATGGAACCCCTGACAACAAGCATGAAACCCCATGGCAATGAGCATAAATCCCCTAACAAGCATGAAACCCCCTGGCAACGAGCAGGTAATTTTAAAGTAATTAGAAGCATTACTGTGGGGCATAAAATGGTGTCGGGCAAATATGTAAGTGGCACTTTGGTAATAGGCATTACAGTGTGTGGCATAATGTGTAATGGGCATTATGGTGTATGGAATAATGTAAGTCACTATACCAGGGACGTCTGAGTAGTGCACTGCCTTATGGAGGAGCAAGGACAAAATCCAGGTACGGGAAGGGAGGGGGGCGCAAAATTTCTGCCTTGCACCGGGTGACAGATATCCTAGTTTCAGCCCTGCTTCATTTCATTTATGTCTTATTATCATTTATGTATTTACAGTTAAATAGCATCAGCATATTCCTCTGCACTTTACAATAATTATTAGACTGAGGGAACACTGGAATTGTATTTATTACATGCAGTACTGTTTTTATGCTGGTACTCAATAGTACACAGTTGTGGCACCCTTTGTTTTTTCTGTATAATTTTTAATTCTTATAACTAGTACTGGAAACAAGAAGAAATCAGTGTAATCATTTCAGAAGTTGAAAAAAAAAATCAGCATCTGAAGACTTCAGTGTGAAAGTTACTAGTAACTTTAGGTGAGTAGCAGTATCTTTTATCTGTGTATAAGTACTCTCTTTTAATTGGAAAAAAGCGCTGATTATAGTTGTCACTTTTTGTGTTTTTAATGCATTGACTGAAGTACACCCAGGAATGTGTCCACTTAAATAGAAGATATAGGGGTATATCAGGGCCAAAACTAGGATTTTTGTCACCCGGGGCAAGGCCAAAATTTGGCAGCCCCCCCAAAAAAATACAACATAGAGGACGAAAAGGGTGTTTGTGACACAGTAATGCCCATTATAACACATTATGCCACAGTAATGCCCCTTACAACACATTATGCCACACAGTAATGTCCCTTATTACACATTATGCCACAGTAATGCCCCTTCCAACACATTCTGCCACAGTAATGTCCATTACCACACATTATGCAACACAGAAATGCCCCTTACAACACATTCTGCAACACAGTAATGCTCCTTACAACACATTCTGCCACAGTAATGCCCCTTATGCGTTATTCCACAGTAATGCCCCTTATGCGTTATTCCACAGTAATGCCCCATATACATTATGCCACAGTAATGCCCCATATACATTATGCCACAGTAAGGCCCCTTTTACATTATGCCACAGTAAGGCCCCTTACACATTATGCCACAGTAAGGCTCCTTACACATTATGCCACACTAAGGCCCCTTTTACATTATGCCACAGTAAGGCCCCTTACACATTATGCCACAGTAAGGCTCCTTACACATTATGCCACAGTAAGGCCTCTTTACAGTAAGCCACAGTAAGGCCCCATCTCCCTTCTCTTACCTGCCAAGGCCGTGCCGTGGGTGAGCTCGGGGTGGCGTGGGATGGGGCTGCCACACACTGGAGAACTGTCAGTACTGCCGACATTGTAATGTGGCGCCGCTCGCGAACCAATTGGAGCTCACGTACTGGCAGCCTCTGCTGATTGGCTGCTGGTCCACAAGCACTGATTGGCTTGCGACGGTCCATGAGCACTGATTGGCTTGCAACACATTAGACTCTGTGCCTCTCAAGGCCAGGATGCAGCTCCAAACCCACAAGAGCAGCAACCTAGCCTCCCGGCAGCCTCTCCTCAGTACTCCCTCAAGTCCGGCACCCGGACCACGTACCCCTTTAGCACCCCCCCTCCCCCCTAGTTGCGGCCCTGTGTATATCTACTAAAGTTCCATTTCAATATTAAATCACTGAAAATTGATCAGCATCGATGTTGTGTTTCTGGGGCTAAATCACACATTTACTTATGCTTAAAAAAACAAATAAAAAATTGTTAGTCAATGTGTGATTTAGCCCCAGAAACACAACAATGTTGATCGATTTTCATCGATTTTAAATCAATAAAAATTGACCTTTAGTAAATATACCTCATAGGGTAAGACATACTCTGTAACTAACAGCACAGAGGTAGAAAAGGGAGGGGGGTTTAACCCCCTATTGTTCCTCAGCACACTGAATTATACTTTCAACAATATATGAACACTATATGGTAATAGAATTTCAGAGATATTGGTTGCATGCATTTGCAAATACATGGGAGGCTGCGAGGCCTCGTCACGGCTTCTCTGTCACTAGCAGTCCCTAACACTAAAAGGTTCACGTCCGGGGTGCAGAGCAACCCAAAATAACATCCAGCCCAGGACCCCCCCAGGGTATCACACGAAAAAAGGAAAAAGAGTGACAGTGCAGTGTAAAGTATAGATGTGTGCAAGTAATTATTAAGTGTTGAAAAAAAGAGTTAAAATATTTGTGAAAAATTACATGAATAATAAACAAACATAAAAGGTGATGTGAAAAGTAACTATGTGTATTAAGTGGTGATGCCCTGAGGAGGCCAAGCCAGATCAGCCTCGGGGGCCCCTACGCCCAAACGCTCACCCCAAATGTAATGTATGCCAATTAAAGCCTCATAATAAAGGCACATATATATTTTGGCAAATGTCAGGCCTTATGATAAAGGCACATACATAAATGCATCCGAATTGAGAGCCAGCTTACCTGGGAATCACCCCTGGGAACTCCAACTAGCACTACTAGAACCAGCATGCCCTGCTAATGCTGGCTCATTCATGCATCTCCTGATCACAAACAAAAAAATGGAAGCTGCTCAATTAATCTGGTAGTACTTTTTCAACACTTAATAATTACTTGCATACATCTATACTTGACACTGCACTGTCACTCATTTTGCTTTTTTCGTGTGATGCCCTGGGGGGGTCCTGGGCTGGACGTTATTTTGGGGTGCTCTGCGACCCGGACATGAACCTTTTAGTGTTAGGGACTACTAGTGACAGAGAAGCCATGACGAGGCCTAGCAGTTTCCCATGTATTTGTAAAAGCATGCAACCAATATCTCTGAAATTCTATTACCATATAATGTTCATATATTGTTGCTAGTATAATTCAGTGTGCTGAGGAACAATAGGGGGTTAAACCCCCCTCCCTTTTCTACTTGGTATGATCCCTCCCTTTCATGCACCTGAAAAAAGTACTACCAGATTGATTGAGCAGCTGACATTTTTTTTGTTTGTGAACAGCACAGAGGTGACAGAAAAATCAAATCCTCCTGTAGGGAGAAAAGGACTGTGCTGCCTCCAGAAAATCTAGTTGTGTTGCTGTAAATGAGATATAAATAGTCTCAGCACATAAAACAAAATATAAGTTTTTTTCATGTATGCACCTATAGTGAGTAAGAAACATCTACCCAGCTTCACCAATCAGCTTTTGAAAAACTTTGCACCCCTGCAGACACCACGCACTTGGCCTGCAAATGAAAGTGCTAAAACTGGGTGTATCTGGCCAGAGCTACAGTAGATGAGTGGCATCATAATAGAGCAATTATCATGCAGGGCTACTCTAGCAGTTCATGAATTACGATTACTGTTTAAAGGTGCGTATCCACTAAACGATAAAAATGAGCGATTGAACGATTACGACATCATATTATTATTCGTTCAGCAAAATGTCGGAAACGACCAGCGATGCACTCTCACGCAAGGACGTTTTCGACATCTATCATCGCCTGAACATGCAGGCCAACCTGCCGATATTGACAGGTTCTGAGTGTTCGGGGATGAGGCAGTGCCTCCACTGAATGACATATCGTTCAGTGTGGGCACGTTATCTACTGCACAGGATGGTGAACGATTGCACGATTACAGGCAGAGGAGACAGCTACTGCTGCTGCTGACAGTTAAGAGGGAAGGGGGGGCAGCGTTGGACCCGGGTAATTAGTATCTGCCCCCCCCCCCTCTCGGTGTCCATGCACGTCGGCCACTCACGCGTCAGGACTCCTATGCAAAGCAACAACTAGAACACCTATGCAAGCAACTAATACACCTATGCATACAACTACAACACCTCCAACTGCTAGTAAGTATATATATAAAACTATAATATATATATATGTACAGGAGATCTATTGTTTTTCAGCAGCTGAGGACAGCTGCTCAAGACATCACTAGAATATTAGAATGTAATTTTCTGTGGCACCGCTTAACCTGAACAAAATAGCAAACACATTTAGTATACTGGATATAGTATAGTTCAATTGGAAAGTATTTTCGTAATTAAATTGGATTGACCTCTCACAGTCATGTACGTTTTATGTTACAATATCATCTAATGCTATAAACCTTTAAGCTGCACTTATTGATCAGCTGCACTTATTGATCTTGACCACTAAAACCTGTAACCAGAAGAGTGTTGCTATAGATATTTAGCTTCAAATGCTGTAAACTAAATACAAACCCAGAGGATAAAAAATTCTATATACTTAAATTTATGCAGGGCCAGATTAACAATGGGACAGATGGAGCTACAGCTCCAGGCCTCCATATAGCAATAAACCCAGCGTCATGGTAGCATGATGATGACTAGCTGCCTAGATGACCATACAGCCGTCCATAAATTATAAGTAGTAAAATTGTATTTCTAATTTTCCCACAAAATAATGCAAATTTTCTATTTTGATGTATTTAGGGAGACAGCGGCACTGATCACGTCGACCGCGGTCCACTGGTCACCGTCAACCACACTGTGGACCTCATTCAGAGCCGGTCGCACAGAGCGTGCGGTCGGTCTGAATGAGGGGAGGACGTCTTGTAATTTCAAGACGTCCTCCATTGCGGTGGTAAGGCTGTGGGTTAACACCCACAGCCTTACGACCGCCTAAGGTGATGGTCGCGATGGTCAAGACCATCGCGACCATCGGGGCTTACGACGAGACCCTAGGGTAGGGTCTCCCTTGTCGTAAGCCCCGGAGAGCTTTCGGCTCTGTCTGAGCCGGAAGCTCTCCACTGACATCACTAGTGATGTCAGTGGGGCCGCCCCCAAATGGTAGGCGTTCCCATGGGAATGCCCCCATTTGGGCTGCCACTCCCCCGGCCCGCCTTCCAAACGGGGCGAGCTGTCAATCAACATCGACAGCTCGCCCCCTTTGGATCGAGACCCGCTACGACCAACGCTGTCGGTCGTAGCGAGTCTCACGCATGCGCACGACGGCGCCGTCATGGGCATGCTCTGTGGGGGGCCATCGACCCGGTCCGAGCGCATCGGCGCTAACGACCGGGTCTGAATGACCCCCTGTAATCTGTAGTCACCTGTAACATCACCACACAAGTCCCAGCAGTTGTACAATCATCACTCCCCATAACTCCCATAGGTTCTGACCTCACCCACTGGGAATTGTGGGAGTCCCACAACCTAACTCGGTTGCAACATCAATGCTGGAGGTGGATAGTACAGGAGCAGCTCCCGCAAGGTCTATTTCTCTGCTGACACGCCATTGGAGACTCTGGGGCTGATTCAGACCCGCTCACGAGAACAGGACGCTCGCAAGAGGGTTGATAGTGCCGAATTGCGAATGCGCACGACGAAGGGAGCCCCATCGTGCGCATGCGCAAGACCCGAATAACGACGGTCAAGCCGTCGTTATGGGTCTCGCACCAAAGGGGGCGTGCTGTCGATGGTGACTGACAGCACGCCCCCTTTGGTGGGCATGCCGGGGACGTGGCTGCCAGACGGAGGCGTTCCCATGGGAACGCCTACCGTCTGAGTCCGGCCCCACTGACATCACTAGTGATGTCAGTGGGAGTGATTTTGGCTCTGATAGAGCCAAAATCACTCCAGGGCTTGCTGTCACCAAGACCCTACCGCAGGGTCTCGTCGCAAGACCATCATCATGGACCATCCGCAAGACCATCATCATGGACGCTCGCTATAGCTGTGGGTGGTATTCGAATGTATTCTAATTATTCCATAATATATCCAGTAAAGAAGAGTTGCTAACTATTATAGCATTGAAGGAACAAACAAGAGGTATAAATATGTTCAATCCATTTAAGGATTTCATTACTCGTTCAGGCTTCCCAATTCATAAGCTAGTTTCAATTACCACTGATGGTGCTCAGAACCGTAACTAGACATTTTGGTGCCCTGTGACAGAAATGGTAATGGTGCGCCAGTTTTATTACGGACAGTGAATGCAACAAAAATAAGGGTGTGACCTCGCAGGGAAGGGGTGTGGCCACACAATAGTACCAATTCAAATTACGACACACAGTAAAGCCCCTTTCACATTATACCACACAGTAATGCCCCTTATTGCACATTAAGCCACACAGTAAAGCCCCTTATAAACCACACAGTACATCCCTGTATACACCAGACAATACAGCCCCTTATACACCACACAGTAGTGCCCCTTATACACCACACAGTACAGATTCTTATACACCACAGTAGTGCCCTTAATACACCACACAAATTAGCCACTTATACACCACACAGTACAGCCCCTTATACACAACACAGTACAGCCACTTATACACCACACAGTAGTGACCCTTATACACCACACAGTACAGCCCCTATACACATTATGCCACACAGTAGACACTCCCCCCTTACCTATCTATTAGTAAAGAGTGGCCTGGGCCTAATGCCCAGCCACTCACCAGGGTCTCAGGATACTGCCTGCCTACCTTTGGGCACATAAAGTGACATTAGCCTAATGTCCAGAGTCAATTATACTTGTGGCATGGCCTGATTGCACCCACGCACCTAATGCCAAACACCTGGTGGTATGGGGTGTAAAGTACTGGTTGCCAAAGCTCTGTTTACCGGTAAACTGGAAGTGGCTGCAGTGGGGTGCTTTGTTTAGCTCTTTGCTACCCACCACCTGCAGCACTGTCTGGTCCACACCTTCTTTCTTTTGCGGCTGGCCGGTCCTTGTCAGCAGCACCGTCTTCTCGCCTCTTTCTCAGCAGCTGAAGCTCTTCATCAGAGGTCTGATCCTGATCGATGCTGCCAAACTGAAGTCTCTGCTTGGTGACGTCTGACGTCAGGCCCTGTGAGTGGGCGGAGTTATGATGCAGCGAGTTGTAACTGGCTTGCCGCAGCTGCTTGTGTTTGGCTGCCAGTCCGCGAACCGTGATTGGCTCACAGCCAGTGCCAAATTTAAACAGGTGCCGCACCCGATTGTTTGCGCTGTCAGCAGCCCGTCCATTAAAGATAGTGGCGGCATCCGGTTTCGCCCACAGAGTGGTGTGTGCCCTGTGCGGCGGGCAATGACCTCACTGCCCTGAGGGTGCTGCTTCTATGGTTGGTAATCAAGTTGGAGTTGTAACTTTATGTAGAAATGATGAAGGGCAGACTAGATGGGCCAAGTTTTTTTTATCTGCCGTCAAAGTCTATGTTTCCATGTTTCTATGTAAGGAATACCAAGTTTTCTTAGTTACCATTGTACTGTTCATCAGCAGTCCCTATGCTCAAAAATACTGCATTCTAATGAGGTGATGAGTGTTGCCTTCAAAATAGTCAATTCCATTCGTGCAAGAAGCTTACAAAAAAGCCAGTTTTGAACGTTTACTTGAAGAATGTGAAGCTGACCGTGGTGACCACTTGTTGCATACTGACAAAAGATGGCTAAGCTGTGCAAAATTTTTAAACAGATTCAGAGATCTTATGCCTGAAATAAAAATATTTTTGACCGCCAAAGGGGAATCATATCCTCAAATGAATGACAAAGAGTCGATATTGAACCTTGCGTTTCTTTGTGACATTACTGAAAAGTTGAACCAGATTTAGAACTTCGAGGAAAACACAAAACTATAATTGAAAACATTCAAAGTCAAATTGTCACTATTCACACTGCAATTAAAACGAGGCAATGTACAAAATGTCAACAATTTAGGAGTGGAGTGTACTGACGGTCATAAAAGTAGTTTCAAAAATAAGGTGAGCAGTTACTATGTTACTAAACAAATTTAAGAGGTAGTTGGAGGACTTCTCAAAAATAGAAGTTTTGACATTTATCTTATTTTCATTTAAAGATAACATCAACGTGTTAAACACAGCCAGAATAATAGGATAGTTCATAGAAACTGACCCAGTGAAGGTTGAAGATGAAATGTTGAAATTAAGCTGTGATCTTTTTCTGAAATGAAAGGCTTCCAATCAAAGCAGTTTTGGGAATTTACTTCGTACAGAAAAATATCCTAATATGTGGAGAGTTGCAGCTTATCTAACTTCATTTTTTATTTCCACTTATTTGTGTGAATCCTTATTTTCTTCAATGAATTTAATTAAGATGTACTCATTTGACAAAATCCCATTTGACATTATGTTTGAGAGTTGCAATAAGCTCTTAGGAGCCTCAGTACAACAAACGTGCTGCAGATATGCAATGCCAAGTTTAGAGTAAAAAAAAAATAGCGTTCCATTTTGATTTATGAATATGTCTTAGTAAATGTTTTAATAAATGTGTACTTGCTGTATTTATTTCCATTATTTTACTTATTTAAACACTTACACTATCTAGTTGAAATGTAACTCTAAATAAATATTTATTGAAGTTTACATTTTGCTTTGTTTATTACTTGGATATTAGTTACACAATAGGCCAACAACATTATTTTCGGCAGTGAGTAATGGAGCGTACACACGGTCAGATTTGTCAGACTTGTCAGATTTGTCAGATGAACGACTGAACGATTAAACGATTTGAACGATTTGGACGATTTGACCAAAGTTTTGAACGATTTGAACGATTTGAACGATTGAACGATTTTTAACTGCATTAAAATGAATGGAATCGTCCAAGTCTGACTGCAAACCCATCAGATGTCAGATATCGTTATCTGACAAACGGGAACGCGCATCGTTGATCGTCCATCGTTCAGGCATGTCAGATATGAACGATTTTTCATCAGATATGAACGACTGAACGATTTTTAAATCGTTATCGTCCATATCTGAAGAAAAAATCTGATCGTGTGTATGCACCATAACTCTAACTACACCTGTGGTGTATGGGGTAAACACACCCACGTTGCTCTAGCCACACCCACACAGCACTGATCACAGCTCCTTTCCTACTCAGTATAGGCTCTTGAACATTTGTAGTCACAGGCCCATGTGGCCCTTCATCCGGCCCTGAATCTATGACTGAAGGGCCTAGTATTCTGTTATTTACACAATGATTTTGTATACTTCCATTGTTAAGTAAGAATGCATCAATTCAATTAGTTACTAATACTCATTGTACATGCACTATTCCTGTAAATTCTAAGGATATTAGAAGACACAGAGGAGTAGCATACAGTCCATGGAATTCCGGGGTGGGGATGCAGTTCATATCCCGGCTGTTGGGGTGGCGGCACTCAGAATACCGGAGCCAAAATCCCGACACCAGCCAGAATCCCGGCGCCAGCATTCCGACGGTAAGTATTGGTGTTAGGGGGAGGGTTAAGATTAGGTGTTAGGCACTAGGGGGAGAGTTAGGCTGTGGGGGGAGGAGTTAGATTTAGGCTGCGGGAAGGGAGGGTTAGGGTTAGGCCACGGGAGGAGGGTTAGGTTTAGGGGTAGTAGTAGGGGTAGGGTTAGGATACTTACCTGCACATATCGGTATCCCAAACCTGCCGGCATCGGGTTTCTGACCGCCGGGATCCTAAATGCCGGCGCCCCGTACCCAACCCCCGGGCTTGACTTAGTATCCGGAATAATCTGGAATAATTTACTATATTGGGTACATTACCTCTTTCAATATGCACACATAAATATTTTAGATAATATTAATAGTTTTTATTTATTATTATTTCGTTTTTTTCTAAATACCAAAACATACCCATATTGTTTAATGTAAATAGCTGCTATTTCCTGTAGACTGGTACAGTAGCTGATGCAACAGATCCTGTGACCCTGGAGCTGTCAGTCAGTACTTTAGGACACCACCATTTTTTCTACACTTGTCGCACTCAGGGACGTATTCAATTAGCCGCGATAAGCCATTTTTGGCGAAAACTTCTCACCGGTGATATTATTTCGCCAGGCGAAAACTTATCCCCATATTCAATTCCAAAGACTTTTCACCTATGCGGAAAGTCAATGCATTGGTATAGGCGAAAAAGATTTGCCTATGAACAGGGGTCGAAAAAAAGTGCAGAATTGCGGTTTTGGGGTGCACACTTCTGAAAAAACCCCAGCACCCTTGGGACAGTCCCCCAAAGGTAAACTGCATAAAAAAAAACAGTTTTAAAAAACTTTAGAACACCCCAAAAAAGTGCTTTTGTTTTGGGGGTGCAAAAAACAAAGTTGGGGTTCAAAGTTAAAAACTATCTAAATAGACTCCAGGGGGGTCCCCATGTATGCCCCAGGTGTTTTTTTTATTGCTGGTGCTTGCGGCAGGTAGATTTTTTATGTTTTATAAAACTTCACTTTAAGAAGTTTAAAATATGCTAGCACCCATTTTCATGTACCCCAATTTTGATGGGTCTACTTATTTTCACCAAAAAAAACCTGCAAAATGATATTCTTCTCCACTTATGCAAAGACGCTAAATAGCTGCTATTGAGATCATTTAAGTACCCCAAATACCTTCAGCAGGGCTATTTGGGAAGATCTATAGTGATCCCCAATGTCAGTGCATCTTTTGGGGGGTGTCAGGCTGATTTCCCCAAAACTGACAGCACTTTTCGCCTGTTTGAGTATCGCCGTGTCCCGTTTTCGCATAGTTTGGAATTGAATTGGGCCAAAGCGGTGGTGCGCTCGGAAAGACTTTTCGCCAAAAACACGCGATGTAGGTGGCAAGTCCGGGAGGCAAAACGTAGCCGACTTTTGCTGCTAATTGAATATGTCCCTTAGTAGAGGCTCTGACTATGAGACGATTCTTCACGTACCAGTTCCTTAAGGCTCATGCTACAAATGGTAGCACACTGTGTGACATTAGAGGTTAGAGATGCTGTAATTTAACCTGCCATGTCAAGTGCAGGACCAGAGTAATGTATAATTGTCATGTCCTAATGTCAAAACGCTCTAATTATACAACTATTACTTGCAATGATAGGGCAATGTCCATGCATGTCTATTATAAAATAATAACACAGAGAGGACATTATTAGCTTAGTAAGCCTTTGTCTGTGTGTCTACCCAATATTAGAATACACTTGTACGTTTGGTTTATTCAAATACAATTTTATTATAAGGGGAATAAAAAAAAACGTAAAGTAAAATTTTCACATTTTCTGAACACTTTGGATCTAATTTATCACCGATCGCAACTGCGATTACACACGCAGATGGACGATTGTTGTGCAGTGTGCATGCATCGCAGTGCACCTGCGTGAAGGCTCCACTGCGATCAGTCTGCGATTGCAGTGACTACATAGATTCTTTGTAGAGTGATTGACAGGAAGTACCGTTTGGGGGTGGTGACAGGGGTTAGTCAGCGAAACGCAGGCATGCCAGTGCATTTGAACGCTGTTACAGGGGCGTGCATAAATTAGCCATTGTGATGCCATTCACAGCTTGGGCTTTCACTGCTTGCGATGAGGTTAGCAATTTATGAGTAAAGTCAGACCTTGTGCAAGTGTGTGTGAGGCTCCAGTGGTACTCAATGTTACCGATGGTTTTGCAGTCTTGCTAAGCATTACGGATGTGTGTAAGGTGAAGTGGGCGTCCTTAAGTTAGGCCGACGGCAATGCGATAGCATTCATTAGCTTATTTTCGCAGTGGGACTGCGTGTGAAATTGCAGCTACGGTCGCAATAGCGATCCGTAATGAATCAGGCCCTTTGTTACATGACAATTTCAATGAGATTTAAATAATATACTGTACATATATTATTGGTCATCATTGTTACGCATTTAGTAGTGTTTAGCATAGTGAGGTATATAATATTTCAGGCTGACTGCACATGCATGTTAATTTCATTATTATTTTTTACCAGTTATTTATATAGTACATACATATTCTGCAGCACTTTACTAATGTGCATAAACGTAAATATCTCACTGCATGCAATTATTACAGGATATGTGCTAGAGGCACCATCGCTCCCCCTCAGGCCTTGTTTCTGGCTAGCAGGGTTCCTGGAACGGCACCCTACAGCCAGTGCCGCCCGAAGCATCCTTTGGACGTTACAGAGGCACACCATGCACTCAGAGGGTCCTGAGGATGCACAAGGCAGTGCTTGCGGCCCTGCTCCCTCTACGTGACATCATGACATCATACGCTTAGGGAGCGGGGCCAGCACAGGAAGCGCTAACATATAATGACATATTGATATATTCCATTGTTAAACAGATGCAGGAAGATTGTGATGTAAAACACACCATGTCACAATAGTTAGCATTATTACCTTACAGTCTGAGTTGGATTCATAGGTCCAATTTCAACCAGGGCCCTATCTATGTAGAGTCTAAGTTCTCCCTGTGCTTGCATGAGTTTCCTCACAGTGCTCTGATTACATACTATTCAAATACATACTAGCAGGTTGATTGGCTTCTGTAAAATGGAGTGGTGTGTTTTATGGAGTTTAGCCTATAAGCTCCAATAGGACAAGGATTGTGATTTCATAGAAGTGTAACTGAGCCAAGATGGCCGCCTTAGTAATAATGTAAAGTGCTCTGCTCCTATTGAGAGTAAGGTACTACGTATATAAATAAATATTAATATGTCTGAAATGAGGATTACACATCCAACTTGTTATAAACTTGTGCCACCTGAAATTTTCCCCGAGTGAAACCCACATTTAAAAACAGCCAACTAAAACTAATGTAAGGTGAATTGCTTCTTTAAATGTATTGAGATAATCCAATATTATTGAAAACAGTTTACTCATACTTGTGGTTATTATATGGCTATACTATGACTGTATTATCATCAAAGGCAAAGACACTTTCATACGATCTGTCTGAGATGCTGAATGGTCAGCTTTAAAACCCAGTTACATATAGGGAACAGCATTTCGCATGCAGCCACAAGCATGTATTTCTGTGGTCCTGAACTCTTTAATGCGCAACATTGTTTCTACTGACTGATATTCTCAATCATAAACACAGATTGCTAGTGAATAGGCCTATGATATACAAGCCTCTTGTGTGCTTTAATAGGAAACAGATTATTGTGGTGTTACCATTCACATCTATATATATATATATTGAAGAATTCAGCGCAGTGACATTTGATTTAATTAGTCTGCTGTTAGATAGAAGCCTTCATCTGGCTTGGTTCACTTGCTGCATGGTTTTTTCGATATTTGACAGTTTTCTATTGCTTCTGAGTAACTATTTCCAGATACCAACGCTGGGATTAACGGTTTTATTCCGTTTACTGTGTAGGTCCTGAACTCTTTGTCATTTTAGTGAAGCCACGACAAACCCGATGGTTCTTCTAATCTATTACTCCCAGACAGTTAACACCGGCTGGCAGGTCATAGATAGCCAAGACATTACGTAAAACCAAATATTCATATTTAATTTGTAGTAATAAAAATATGGTTAAAAGTGGGCATAAGCATGGCTAGCCTGATTTCCTCATATGACAGCAGATGATTTCATTCGATCTCATGATAAAGCCTGCACATTGATGCCTTACTCCCCTTATACTGCAATGTTTTTAAATATCCTACATAGAGCCTATTTATCTCCCCATAGGAGTTTCTTGATAGGATCCTCGCCAAATTCAAATTGTTGTAAATGTGGAGCTCAATCAGCAGATTTGTATCATTGCATTTGGGCATGCCCCATTATTCGTGGTTTTTGGCTTCAAGCACATGCCTACGCTATTGCTAATTTGGTCAATTATGTTCCTTTTATGCCGGAATGAGCCTTGTTTGGTATAATTCCCCCCAATATTTGCATTACTCAAGGTAGCAGACGCCTTTTATTGGCATTAAGTGCAGCGGCATGTAAGGCTGTTTTACAAACCTGGATAAACCCCTCCCACTCTCACTTTGGGCTCTATTTTTGACTAAAATAAAGTGAAAAGGGTGTTTTCACACCCTTTTCACATTATTTTAGTATCACCTATAGTTATTACAGGGCAATTGGAGTAGAATTCGTAAAATTCTACTCCAACCCCTAAGTATCACTTATTTTTAGTAAAGCAGATCGCATTTCCCATAATTGTAATGGGAAATGTGTTCCGACCAGAGTTACTAAAAATAAAATGTGAAAAAATATCGGGGAAAGCCCTGTGATAATAACGCCACCTGGAGGTGGCGTTATCCAGGGTCTTCCCCGGTTACCGGCCTCCTGCCCTGCTCTAACGGGGAGAGCAGAGCCGGGAGTCGGTCCCAGTAATCACCTGACTCCAGGGACCGGTGATCGGGCCTCCGGGGATGACTCCCCTCCGGTCAGCTGGTCTCCCATAGTGCACTGCTGCCCGGTCATCAGGTGATCGGGCCCCAATGCAGTATGGGAGATCACCTGACCGGAGGAATGGAGAATATCACCAAAGGCCTGGAACATGCAGGTAAGTGTAATTAAGGGAGAGGGGGGTTGCGGGGGATCCGTGATTGCGGGGGCGGGGCTTAGCGCCATGGGGGTAGCAGCGGCAACCGGTCGGCGCATGCGCGGGCACTTAATCACGGTATTTTTTGCGAAAATACCGTGATAAGGCTCCGAAGGGGATTTGCAGGGACAGAGCTTTATCGCAAGCTCTGTCCCTGTAAGGGATTTGTAGTAAATCCCTGTGATATTGCCTCGAATTCACTCGGTAATATCACACTACAATCTGCATTCAATATGCGGATTGTAGTAAATAGAGCCCTTTCTCTTTTTAAAGCCAAGTTACATTACTTGTTTATAATGAATTGGGTTGAAGTCATTTTAGATAAAGACCTTAAAGCTGAGAAATTCTTCCTTATGTGGGAAAGTTATATAGACACACTGTCTACCTCTATGCGTTCCCAAATCCATAATAGTCTACAGAACTCGTCCTGGTATCTGTTACAACTTGCAGCTAATGACCCTCTGATAAGATTGCAACATTGATATTTCTTTTCAATAACTTTTTATATGTACATTCGGTGGAGTGTGGGAGGCAGGGGGAATGGCGAGCTATCTAGTTTATTTATTTATATTTCTACTATGTCCTTACAATGATTTGTTGTACTATTCAAATTTTCTTATGTATGGCAATTATTCCACATGTAAATAGAACCTATTGGTTCTTCTCTTTGCTGTTCGGATAATAACATACATTTGCACTATTCTACAACTATTGTGATCATTGCATTTGTATTATTGTTCATTGTGATGTCTGTAAATGCGACACTTGATGCTTCAATAAAAAATTTGCTTAGAAAAAAAAGTGGGCATACAAATGACAGTCTATTAGCTGTAAAGATATATTAAAGTACAACTGGAGATACTTTACCCTGGTCACTATATCAGCTTCCTGTTGTATCCTGGGTCCCAGGCGTTGCTTGGCAAGCGACACTTTGGTCTTCATACTGTTCCAGCGTGCAGGCATGGTCTTATAGAGAACCTCACTGTCTGTGGGAAGAGCCATCTCATGCTTTCCTAAAAGAGTCACTGTCTTCTGTAACACTGTAAACTGCACCTCCATTTCCGCTTGCTTTGAGGAAACCTTATTTAATAGACAAACATCATTTATACTACATGTGTAATACATATATAATATATAATTTAACAGTTATAAACACAAGACATCAGAAAACAAGGATATTAACTGCTGAGCTTGAATCCAAAATCAGGCAAAGCTGTTAAAGACCAATATGTTACGAACACAATACTGGGGACAGTTAAGGCCCCCATACACGGCACGATATACGTGCCAATCCGACGGATGGGCACGATATAGGTGCTATATCGTGCCGTGTACGGGCACGATATCGTACCTGATATCGTGCTGTGCACTCCCGTGGATCGTACATCACATCCCCAGGTCTTCATGCAGAACCATCTGATCTGGGATGCGATGTACAACCCCATTCAGGTGAAGGAGGGGGAAGACAGCATATCGTGCGGTCTGCGGGAACCGCACGATTGCCGGCGGTGACAGCACGATCCGTCTACTGACAGATCGGCAGTCGCCATACAGGGTGCATCGCACCGTGTATAGGCACCTTTATTCTCGCTAACTAACCACAGACTATAGGGACACACAACATATTTATTTGTGTGCAAATGTTGCCATTTGTCCATCAAACACATACATATTGTAAGGGCATGCACCTTTTGTGCATTTAAGACCTGCCCTTGTATAAAAAGACAGTGCACAAACTTCTCTGAGATTGTGGATCCAAAAGGAAATGTATGCCTGTGCCCATTCCAGAGGGTACATGCTAATTTACCCAATTTCTGATGATCATGTCATTAGAAGTTGCAAACTTTGACAACCAAGCCATCTTTCTGATTAAATCCATTTGCTTATAAATGAACTAACGTAAAAGATTACTGCATTTGTCACAAAAAGTCATGTACATTCTAGGCCCATGTATTGGGTTTTTACAGTTTTTTTGTAAATGACAATAATTGAAAATGTAATGCCAAATATTATCCTGTAAACAATTAGCATTGATTACATTAACTTAACATTCTAAATAATGATTAACTTGACACTGTGGTTATACATTTAAGATTTAAATCTAGAGATAACTTGAATCACTTGAATCAAGTTTAAAGATCACATTTGTTATTCTGGCTGTAAGAGGTTCAAAAATTACCGCACAGATGTGCTGACATGCATCTATCCTCCATGCGCTACAAGTCGCGTTACACATAACATGTGAGTCCCGTGTGACTCGGTAGCACAATGTCTTTTCATACGACTTTTCCCTTCATTTGCATCTTATTCGCACAGTGATGCGACTAGGACACACAAGCAGCTTATGCTGATTAAAATGATATGCGACATGTCTATATTCTGAGTGCGACTACGGGTGTATCTGCATGCGAAACGCCGCTGACACTGTAACGTAGCATTTCGCATTCAGATACACCAACAGTCGCACGCAGAATATAGGCATGTCGCATATCATTTTAATCAGCAGATACTGCTTGTGCGTTTTATCTGCATTGCTGTGCGATTAAGACACAATTGAAGGGGAAAAGTCGCACGAAAAGACACTGCGCTACCAAGTCACACCACAGCATTGCTGTTTAACGAGCAAGGAGGCTAGATGTATGTGGGCACATCTGTAGGTATATTTAAATTATGTTTTTATTAGAAGTTAAGATATGAATAACTCTCTATGTGTCCAAGCACCAAAAATTTAATTGCAGTCTCAAAAGGACACAAAAGTTGCGCTTGTGTTATACTATGTGGAGTATTGTATTAAACAATATGCAGTGGGAAAATCAAATAGGTCATACAGTGCCACAAAAGCCTATGATGCAGGGCTAAAATCCTAGAGCTTGGACTTTAAGTATATTTGCTTGTCAGTCATGAGAACTGGCAACACACTCTATGAGGATGTATCTCTAATTAATGCATGCTGAGGGCAAAACTTGATGTATGACTGTACTAAAGGCCAGACAGTACTAATTGTAGTCACATCCAATTATGTTAAATAGATCACATTAACAACAACAAAACAGGTCAACGGAAAGGAACTCTTAAGTTATTGCCAGCAGGACTGATACCTAATTTGAATTATTATAATAAAAACAAACATGCCTTACTGAGCTGTAGTTCTCATGTTGTTATTGACACTTTGTTGTAGAAATACTAATTTAATATATAGAAAAAAATAGCTTTTGTTATCATTGAGATCGTCATGATATGTGTTTGTTGACATAACCTTTTAATTATATAAACTATGTATACACTATACATTATTATGACCAGCAAGTTAGTACTTTGCTGGGCTACCTTTTGCCATTTATTTATTTATTATCAGTTATTTATATAGCGCACACATATTCCGCAGCGCTTTACAGAGAATATTTGGCCATTCACATCTGTCCTGCCCCAGTGGAGCTTACAATCTCTATTCCCTACTACATGCTCACACACATACACACTTATGGTCAATTTTGAGGGGAGCCAATTAACCTGCCAGTATATTTTTGGAGTGTGGGAGGAAACTGGAGTACCCGGAGGAACCCCACGCAAGCACAGGGAGAATATACAAACTCCACACAGTTAGGGCCATGGTAGGAATTGAACCCATGACCTCATTGCTGTGAGGCAGTAACGCTAACCATTACACCGTCTGTGCCATTAATACATCTTGAATTCTTCTAAGTCTGGACTCTACTGTCAGCATGTTTCATTGGAAATACGTATTAGCCCAAATGTAATGCACTGCACCTCCATAATGTTGTCTTCTCCAGCCTGTCGTCATCCATGTTTTTGTGCTGTGTCTCCATATCCTCACCCTACCATCTGTATGGTGTAATTGCAAATGTGATTCATCTGACCACATGACCCATTCCCAATAATTTACTGAGCATTTCCTGTGTTCCTGAGCAAACTGGAACGTTTCATGCTGTTTGCAGCAGATATCAATGGTGTATGATAGTTTTGCAGTGGACCTGCGCACTCAGTGTAAATGGTAAGGGCTACTAATTTGTGTGCTGCTGCACTTATGGATGTCTGACTTCATCCGTTGTGGGTACAAAATTAGAGGGTTCAAGTGCTGCGCACAACCTATATCTATTTGAAAACTGGGAGGGCTAAAGATATAATAAATGTAAACGTAGCCAAAAGCTCTACCTAACCTTTATGATATTCATACACAATGTGTAGATTATTTAAGAAGTGATGCTAGACACAATAAATATAGATATGATGTTTTACTTAAATTCTGAAAATACATGCAATAATGTGCAACAGTATATATATAAAAATATCAATAGCAACTGTGAATCAGCACAATATGGTGGGTGCGCAATCCACCGTGTACCTGACTGTACACCCTGTGGTGGTCTGTGCAGTCCCAATATGAGAGATCACCAGTTGATCTTATGATACAGTAGGAATTGAAGGGGTTACTCCCATGTGCCAACCTGATACCTGTAACACACCTCTAAATATGTAGATGTAATAGCATCTATGGAATATGAGGATGAGAAACAGCGGCGTCCCGCTATTCTCAATAGGAGATACCACAATAGATTGTCCAAACGTCCTGTGTGTTGATAGTGTGCGTTGCCCGGGGTGATGCTGTGATGGTGCGGCGGTGGCTGGCTTCGGCTGGCAGCGGGGATCACTCTGTGCTGCGGTGCTCATGACCATGCAAACACGGACACTATCCCTGTTTCCAGAGTTAGGTCCGGGCGCGTGTCTGAGTGTGCCGGCAGGCAGTGAGAGGAAGTGAACAGCGGTCCTAGCTCTGGAGAGCCGGGAGCCGCGGACACTCCTCTCAACAGAGGATACTTACCCGGATGAGCTCTCAGTTGCCTTGTTGATCTGCTTGGGTGCATTGGGGCGCTTGATGCGGTCTCCTTTCAGCGGCGTTCTCGCGATGAAATGTTCAATTTACAAGTGGATACAGGTCTCAGGGCACTTTGAGTAAATGGATAAGTTCTGCGTGTTCTGTCACCAACGCGTTTCGACCTAGTTGGTCTTCCTCCGGGAGTATAAGATATCTCCACGCAGCCGACAGGAAGATCAACAAGGCAGAGAGCTGAGAGCACATCCGGGTAAGTATCCTCTGTTGAGAGGAGTGTCCGCGGCCCCCGGCTCTCCAGAGCAACGCACACTATCAACACACAGGACGTTTGGACGCTCTATTGAGGTATCTCCTATTGAGAATAGCGGGACGCCGCTGTTTCTCATCCTCATATTCCATAGATGCTATTACATCTACATATTTAGAGGTGTGTTACAGGTATCAGGTTGGCACATGGGAGTAACCCCTTCAATTCCTACTGTATCATAAGATCAACTGGTGATCTCTCATATTGGGACTGCACAGACCACCACAGGGTGTACAGTCAGGTACACGGTGGATTGTGCACCCACCATATTGTGCTGATTCACAGTTGCTATTGATATTTTTATATATATACTGTTGCACATTATTGCATGTATTTTCAGAATTTAAGTAAAACATCATATCTATATTTATTGTGTCTAGCATCACTTCCTAAATAATCTACACATTGTGTATGAATATCATAAAGGTTAGGTAGAGCTTTTGGTTACATTTACATTTATTATATCTTAGCCCTCCCAGTTTTCAAATAGATATAGGTTGTGCGCAGCACTTGAACCCTCTATCTATGGTGTATGGACAGGCCTTATACTTCTGTAGCCCATACGATGTAATGTGCGATATACTGTTCGTTAAGACGCCATGTGAATTGATCCCTGATTCAGATGATCCATAATTTGATGCACTGCTGCCTGGTTGTGGGACTGAACATGTCTGGCCACTCTCCGTTCTGCTAGAGCAGTGGTTCTCAAACTTAGTCCTCAGGACCTCACACAGGTCAAGTTTTCCAGGTCACCCAGCAGATGCACAGGCGTAGTTATTACTCACCGACAAATTTTAAAAGATCCACAGGTGGCGCTAATTATTTCACTTATGATTCAGTGAGGGGACCTGGAAAACATGCACTGATTGGGGTTTTGAGAACCAAGTTTGAGAACCTGTGTGCTAGAGCATCCAGTAGCCATATACAACCACAGGCCTTGCGCACAGACCCACTTTTTTGTCTGCTTGGACCACTCTGTGTACACATTAACAACTGCCGCTCTTGAACCATTTACCCATACAGCCGTTTTGCCAACACTCGTACCGCTGCTGCGAGCATCAACAATCATTCCACATTCAAAGTCGCCACATTTCGTAGTTTACCCATTATTTCATGAGTAATATGCCTCATTAGTCTCTGGATAGCGTTGCTTTCTGTTCTTACACAGATTCAGTTATCCAATGTCAACATTATCTGCGGAATAACTACTTTGCAGAAAATCGCCTGGTGGTCATAATGATTTGGCCACTCAGAGTATATAGACACTAGGGAACAAGGAACGTTATATTGCAGTAGCAACTAATGCTGAGAACAAACTGTAATCACTCCTAACAGCCAATTTTCGGCTACCTGGTATGATTATTGGACAGTGGGCCTGATTCAGAGCCGCTCGCTCTGACAACGCGCTCGCTCTGAATCAGGGCCGTGCTTTTTATTTTTTGGAGCGGCCTCCCGGCTGCTCGAATAGCTGTGGGTGACCACCCACAGCTATTACGAGCGGCCATGATGATGGTCGCGATGGTCAAGAGACCATCGCGACCATCGGGCTTGCGATGAGACCCTTATGGTAGGGTCTCACCCATCGCAAGCCCCAGAGAGCTTTCGGCTCCAACAGAGCCGGAAGCTCTCCACTGACATCACTTGTGATGTCAGTGGGGCCGCCCCCAAATGGCAGGCGTTCTCATGGGAATGCCTCCGTTTGGGCAGCCACCCCCCCCCCGGCCCACCCACCAAAGGGGGCGAGCTGTCACTCAACATCGACAGCTCGCTCCCTTTGGTGCGAGACCCGGAGCGACGGAGTGCCCGTCTCCTTCGTGCGCATGCGCTGTGGGCCACCATCGACCCGGTTGCGAGCGCTCAGCGCTTGCGACCGGGTCTGAATCAGACCCAGTGTGTACACAGCACCCGGGTACTGCACGACTTTCATCAGTTCTAACGAGCCAATATTATGTCACAAATGCTGTGTGCTTGTGATCAGGCCAACGTAGTGCATTTAAAATCGGCACCTCAACGATCTTTAGGGGCTTATATCATTCCAACAGGAAAGATAATTGAGTAGTGTGTACACTGGAAATCGGATGTTCATATGATCATTTCAACTCGCAAAAACATTAATTATGGATCCTTTAATCTGTCAAGTGTGTACTAGCTTAAGTAACATTACAGGTCCCTACATTTGAACAAGTCTAGTGCATTTGCACAGAGCACTGTTTTGACAAATTTCATTGGCATTTGCACAGTAAATAAAATACCTGCCGGTCAGTAACTCCAACAGGCAGGGCCGGATTAATAATGGGGCGGATGGAGCTCCAGCTCCAGGCCCACCCATCAAAATAGGCCCACAGCATCTGCTGTGCTGCTGTAAACAGGAAAAAAAAATCCTTTTATAGCAGCCCGCCAGTGGCCATCCGATGCAGCCCACCCCCGTGCCTGTCTGTGAGCCACTAACAACCCCCGGCCCGGCCGCGGCAGATCAAAAGCCGCCGCCGGCATGTAGTGGTTACACGTGATGTTATGGCAGCGCAGTGGAAGGCTTCTCTCTCCTTGCGCTGCATACACACACCGTGTGACGTCACAAAGGTGCCGCCCCGACATCCACTTCGCTGTTGCTGTTCTAGTCGGACCAGTACAGCACAGCAGTCACTCACAGGCAGCTCCGTGAAGATGGCTCTGCAGGTTGTCTGAGTCTCCTGACTGAGGTTAGTCGGCCCACCGGGAATCTTCCCGCTGAATCTATCGGCAGGGTGATTTTTTTTTTATATATCACTTTTTTTTTTTTTTTTTTCACGCTGGCTCTTGGACTGAGCAGTGCCATTCTGTGAGCTCTCCACTTGGGGGCCAGCATTTCTAGAGTCGCCTGGATAGCCGCTCCCTCATCCTCCTACAGTTCACCACCACTGATGCCACTTATCCGGTCCACTTCTCCCTTGCCCCCGCACGTGTTGAACGGCAGCAGTGTGGAGATGAAGTGCACCAGCTCCAGGATTTACCTGCGCACCTGTGGAGTGTGGACCTGCCTCTGCCATCGACAACTGATCCGGTCAGGTGGTCCCGGTGAGTGGAAGGAACTTCCACCTCTGCTGCCTGCACCTGCGAACTTCTGCTGCTGCTGCTGTGTAAGCCTTGGCTGCCATTGTGGGTTCTGGTAACTCGGCAGTGATCGTCTGTGGAGGGTCCCGACGGCCACTGGTCTCTGCTTGTCTATGTCTCCCCACCTGCTTTTGAGTGGACCTGCATAGGCGTGCAGCTTCATCTGCACCCTGCCTGTCGCTTCAATCATCATGGCCTCTGTGTGTTGCCGTCACTGCCCCCATACTCTGTACGGCGCTAATCCCCTGCTTTGGTCATCTGCCGGTGTGCATGGATATCTCTGGGCTCCACATTGGTCCCCCTCTGACTGTATCCATCTGGCCTCATGCTCCTGCTGTGGGATGTTAACTTTCTGGCCTTTGGCTCCTGCAGTGCTCTTCTCCTGACTCATTTTCATCTAGTCTCCTGTAGACAGTTCCTGCCTGATGCCTGGAGCTGTGATCCTACACCTCTTCTAAGGTATTTTTCAATCCCTTACTTACCCTGCTATTGTGTCTACCCATCCCCTACCCCATGAACCTGCTTCCTTGCAACTGCCCCCCCTGCACCTTGCAACAGACATCCCTGCATCTTGAAACTGCCTTCCTTACAACTGACACCCCTGCACCCTGTACCTTCCACCCCTGCATGCTGTACCTTCCACTCCTTCACCACATGCATCCTGTAACTCCCACCCCTGCACAATGTAACTGTCCCCCTGCAACTAAAACCCCCCACCCTGTTACTGCCCAACCTATTCCCTGTAACTACCTACATACAACTGCACCCCGCACCCTGTAACTGCCGCCTCGCACCATGTAACTGTCCCTCCTCTGTGTGCGGCCATGCTACCCTGTCCCTTGGGAGGAACTGCCACTCCCCCTCCCTGCGATTGCTGACACCTGATGCCCCTCTGCCCGCTCCTGGTATATAAAGGGTGGGAGCTGACAAGGAGCTCCCAGTAACTCCAAGCCCACACCATGCACATCCCCAGCTTCCAGAGCTGGCATCTGTACCTGGCCTGCTTCCTGCTCTGGAGATGCCTGTCCTACAAGAACAATCCCAGCAAGATCCTGTACCCTGCACAGCTGGTCAAGCACTCAGTGCCGGAGTCAAAGCAGCACGGGCAACCAGGCCAGGAATGGGAGCAGGCACCCTGGCACCTCTGCCATGGACAGGAGCAGTCTCACTGGGCACTCACTGTGGCATGCATTCAGGAGAGGCATCACCAGAGCTGGATATAGATTATTACAGATAGATTAGATAGATAGATAGCTTTAAATATCTATATTTTCTAGAGAGAGAGGGGCCTATTCATCGTAACTAAAAATTCTCTCGAGGTAATTAGTTTTAGAACTCACATGGAGTTCTACCTAATTACCGGAAGAATTCATCATTCCTCCTCTCCATAACTATCTATTCCGAAAACTGTCATTTTTGCGATGACAGCTTTTCGGGAAATAGATGGTTTTCTCTCTCTACACTAACTTACCGCAGCTGGAATCTGTGCTGCGCACGCACTGTTACATCCATAAAACCAGCGCATGCGCAGCACTGCCTACAGCTGCGGTAATTCTGTCCCCATCAACCATCCCCCCTCCCCCCTCAACTCACCTCCCCCCTGTCCCCCACTTACTTGGCCGCTGCAGCCGCCTCAGGCTCCGTCTGCTGTGCTGACATTGTTTTCTCCCGGAAGAACACAGTAAAGTTTAGAAAAAAAAAAAAAAACACATTTTTTTTTTCTGAACTTTACTGTGTTCTGCCGGGAGAACACAGTGACAGCACAGCAGACGAAGCCTGAGAAGCGATCAGAGTGATGGAGGGAGCCGGCGGAGGACCTGCCCAGCTGACAGCAGGGAAGTGTAACCCACTGTACGCCACCTCAGAGTGGCGTATAGTAACACCATCAAATACCGAAAATACATAATTTTCGGAATTTGATGAATAGCCTAATTTCTATATCCCCATACTAATGTACGGGAAGTGTGGACATTTACGCAGGCAGATTTAACCAGGAGATATCAGTGATATCTCCTGTGTTAAGTACAGTATCTTCATGAATACTAAAATAACGGTAATTAAGGAAAATGTCCTTAAAAATGTTATTTTAGTGTTGATCAATAGGCCCCTGAGAGTTGTACATGTGTATATAGTGGTGCTTTACAACCTTTCATGTAATAATTGGTGCAATAGTGAGACATCATACACATCATGTGTACTCATTTTAATTATAATTCACTTTTTTTTTAATTGACATACTCTTCGATTATATAGATAGATAGAAAGAAAGATACTGTAGATACACATACATAGTGATGTACTGTACTCTGGTTTTGGTACCCCGCCTACAGGTGATTTGGAGCCACCCACATGAGGCCACTTCTTAAAAAATTTCCAGGGCCACTTTTAGTTCTCAATCCGCCCCTGAACTCCTGTACTAACACTAATTTATATTCCTTCTAGCCAGCACCGTAAGGAGGGCGGTGCGACTAGTGCCGCCGCACAGGGCAGAGAGCCCTGTGGGTGGCATTGTCACAGCCCCATAGCTCCAGCATCTGGCTAGCAGGGCGCCTGGAATGGCACAGACCACACCCCTATATCAGTAGCCACACCCCCACCATGCTGAGCATACCTCCTGCAGCAGCACACTATAGGCCCTTCAAAAAATTCAGCTCCAGGCCCATATAGACCTTAATCTGGTACTGCCAACAGGCAGATTCTAAACTGCCAGGCAATACCTAAAAAGCGGTGGTCTAGACAAACCTCTCTTTAGTAACTTTATCCCCAAGTTTGTATACCTGTGCTGTGACCCCAAGAGGCTTTCCTTACTTTCTGTAGCCCTAATGTTGTTCATTAAAGTAACCATGCATTACTCTGCAGACATGTCACCTTACAGCCTAATTACTGCAGTGGGTGAGAGGGGTGCCAGAGGCGACTTAGAGTCATTGATTGTGAAGTCTCTGCTTACTGCACAATATCATACAGCAAATAAAACATTTAGCAATCTGTGGCTCCAATATTCTGGCACTGCACTCTCACACTTCAATCAGTGAGCATTGGAGTGCAGCAGCAGGGCTGATAATGTGCTTCTCCTCCGCCAATGTCGGAAAAGTGGATTTTAAATAGCATGAAAGGTTTTGTTATGAGACCTTTCCAACTGCATTATAAAAGTTTAACACTGTACTTTCCTTTTTGGAAAGCAGTGTGACCTATTTCTCTTGTGTTAAGGCTTGTCGCACGTTACCAATATAATAGACTGTATTTGTGAAAAAGCAATGCATGTAAAACACATATTTGTTCTTAATCACTGTGTTTGAAATGTTCAAAATAAAAACCTCAGCAGATACAATTGGTTACAAAGACTGCGATATGTATATTTATCTGATATAATTTATCAACAAGGAGTTCTATAACTGGAGAACGTATGCAGAGGCATAGAGAAGAAAGCCTTAAAAGTGGCCAAACAGTCAAAATTCTAAGATATCAAAACATAAAAGTACACCCCGGCCAGACAAGTGTAGTTTAGTGGTGCCCAAACTGTGTGCCGTGGCACTTGCAGGGGTGCCTCGGGTTGTTGGTTCAGTGTCAAATAAAATGATTTTTAGTCAGTGTGATAGGGAAAACCAGGGCTAATGGCTGGTCAAAAAGAAGCACAGCCCTGTCAAACACCACATAACGGAACCTAAGGACGACATATAAGCACAATTTACTTCATTTCATTTTTGCTGCATTTCTCAATAAGAAAGTTTTGGCCCAGGGGTGCCGTGGAAACAATGCTGATACTCTAGGGCGCCGTGATTAGAAAAAGTTTGGGAACCACTAGTAAACAGAGTCTACGAAACAGTAAGCATATTACCTAATTTACACAATTCTAATCCATTATATAAACACTTGTATTTTGGTGGAGGTGAAAATACTAAAGTTGCGTACACACTGAGCGATGTGTACCCAACCGACAGGCCGAATATCGGATCCGGGGTACATATCAGAACGAGGTAATGACTGACGGAACGATCCCTTGTCCCATCCTTCATTACCTGCAACGGGGCCACATGCGATATCGTCTGGTTGGACATGCAGCACAGCCGACCGGATGATAATGCATGCGACCGCAGGAGCGCGCATATTGGCCGTACACACTGTGCAGCTGATATGCTGTTCCGATTCAGCCAGAAACGGCATATTGTGCCGACATCGTGTCAGTGTGTACTCAGCTTTACAGACAATGACGAGAAATGTAAAGATAACATTTGTATTAATGAAGACAGTAGTGGATCGTTTTAACCTAACTTTTGAAGGGGTCACACATACTGGCCTTTGCAATTCATTTTTTTTTATAACATTTTAAAATACAAATTAAACAAAATCTAAAATACACTGCATTTTATATATGCATTTTGTATTTATTAAAAATGTGCTTATTATATGCAAGTATAAAATTATTTAATCTACAGTTTATACATGTGTATGTGGCAGTACATCAATTGCTGTCTTTGTTCAAGCCAAACGCATGAGTAGATGTTTCCTACCCACATCTCATTGCATTTACAATGTTCTCTCATGGAAACGTGTGTACATTTTCAACTGCATTGCAAACATCACAAGCACTGAAATACAACATAAAGCATAAAAAAAAATGCACTCCAGTGCAACACACGATAAAGGCACATAAATATGTACTGTCACATTTGTTACACTAATTTTTATTTTCGCATCCATTTTTTTTTTGCTTAACTTGCAATAGGAGCACATTCTAAATGTAGAGTTGTACCGTCATTGTGTACATAGCCTTAAATGTCAATACATTAATATATAGGCTAAAAATTAAAATATAAATAATAACATAAAAATGTAAAGACATGCATATTACTTAATTTTACCTCGTTAAAAAGGTGCATCATCTTCATGAAAGAGCCTGTGTCCCTCTCTTCTCCTGTTATACTTTCTATTTGGGGCTCGGTCCTTCTCAAGAAGGAATCTAAACTTTTTAATGTGTCAGTAGTCTAAAAATATAAACGTTGAGTCAACATAAAAAAGCATCTTTGTCAAATCAATGCCACGCTGGCAAGTCATGCACTAAATGCTTAGGTAAGTATACATAAAACTCTTATTCTACCTTTGTGCATGCCGCAGTATGGTCATTTATAAGGATGTTACTGCAAGGCTTGTCGTTCCTTTTGAAACATTATCAGACAAATAAGGCAGTCACTTAGCCATAAGTACAGATGTGTCCATAATCCATATACATCTATCTTGTGTGCGCTACACATAATGCATGAGTGCTGTGCGACTTGGTAGCAACTTCATGCAACTTTTTCCCTTAAAATGCAACACACAAGTCACACGAATATAACACACAAGTAGCTTGTGCTGATTAAAATAATATGCAGCATGCCTATATTCTGTGTGCGACCGCGGTTATATCTGCATGCAAAATGCTGCATTACAGTGTCAGCGGCTGTTAATTTAACGGGCGTCATAAAGGGTCTCAGGCTATTGAATGGCCCCCGGATGATAAAGCCCAAAACTATGACCATTTTTCACAACCGTTAAATTAACGGGTCTAATGGAATTCCCCCCCTTAGACAGCAGTAATACAGACACACAGATGAAGGGCTACTAATGTGTCCACATACATCTTACTTCCTTGCGTATTATACAGCCCTTCTAGACGTGCCATGCCGTGACTCGGTAGTGTCTTTTCATCTGCTGATTAAAATTATATATACGACATGCCTATATTCTGTGTGCAACTGCGGGTGTATCGGCATGCAATATATAGGAGAATATAGGCATGCCGCATATCATTTTAATCAGCAGAAGCTGCGTGTGCGTTCTGTTCACATCGCTGTGCGAATAAGACGCATTTGAAGAAAATAGTTGCATGAAAAGACACTCGGCACTACCGAGTCACACAATGCTCATGCATTATCTTTAACACGACTTGTAGCGCACGGAGGTAAGATGTATGTGAACACATCTGTAAATGTAATAGCCTTCGAACTTCTGACACTGCAGGGATTTATACAAGTCTCCCGTATGTGACAATCCTTTTAAAAGACTAATTCCCTGCGGCGTCGGATGTTCGGAGGCTATTACATTTAGCCCAAAGACTTATTTGCCAAATTAGGTGTATACTGTATGTATAGCCAATAGCTTTTAGCCCATGACTCAGCAATGATCACCTGGTCTATGAGATATTTTGTGAAGATCCACATCCATTTGAGGGCATAAGCAGTGAGAACCTGCTTGATAGGCTGGAAATCCACCTTTATCCATCTACATTGCTGATGGTCTGGGAGTCTCTGAATGCTGTCTCGGGCATCCTATTAATGAAAGCAATATTATAAAATACTTTCTCAGTGAGTATAAAAATATGTATCTCCAAAGCTTACAGTCTTGTGAATCATTTCTGAACTTTTTTTGCCTGTTTTTTGAAGTTTTGAATGATTAGTAACAGATACTGTATATAATCTGCATTGTGTACTTCTGAGGTAATCTGTTGCACATTATTAATCATAATTGGTTATCAACAATTTATAATCAGTAGTTACCCCGTGGAAAAATCACGTCATTAATTTTACACAAACCTTGTATGCTGAGATTTCATTATCAAAGTCCTCTAACAGTGGTCCATGGGTGACTTGTACTGCTGTGTCTTTAGGCAAAATAAATGCTCTTTCTGCTACAATCAATGCATTGTTGTGAGATTTCAAACTGACATTACTGCTGCTGTAAACCAGAGAGCAGATATATTAGAAATCATTTTACTGGTATTTACCTAAATTAAGAAAAATGCTGCAATAAAATTTTTAGGTTTAACTAATTAATTGCACTAATCACAGAAAAATTCTGTTTGTAAGATGACACATCATAAGGTGGGTACACACCTGGGCGACTTGTCCGCCAAACCAGGAATCCACAGACTGAGAAGCCGATTGGTCAGCCAATACACACTTAGAAAATCTGCCGTTCAATGTGTCCACGCTGACATAACAACTAAGCAGGCATTTAAATTTCCCTGCGCAGTTGAGATGTCAGTCGCCAGATATGCCGATATATCTGCTAGGTATATTGACATTGGTTGTGCTGCAGGGCCGATGTGATATGCCGTTTGACGGCTAATTGACTGACATATCGCCAGTGGTGTCCCTCCCCGCGGTGTCACCCGGTGCGGGGAGGGTTGATGCCACACGGACAGGGGCGTGGCCACACGGGAAGGGGTGTGGCCACATGGCCGAACTCCTGTGGTCTCGTTGTTACTGGGGGGCAGGGGGGGTGCCGGAGGTGCGGACTGCCCTGTGTGAAGTATCGGTCGGCTCCCTCACAGTTGTCAGGAGCCGAGTGCTGCACTTATTATACAGTGCAGCACCCAGCTCCAGTCACTGAGGAGGAGTCTGCACCTTGGTGTCACCCCTCGGCGAGTGACACCTGGGTGCGGCCCGCACCCCCTTGTGACGCCACTGCATATCACATAGTGTGGACTCCTAGTTTAAACAAAAAACTTCAGAAAAAGGCAGTGTCAACTTTCCCACTTATTGATCATGTAAATCAGAAACTCATATATAACAACACATCCTAAAATGGTAATAAACAGTTTCCCACATACAGTAATTAAGGGCATTTGATACAGCAGAAAGTACTGTTATAGGAATATATTTGGTGCAGTTGGATCGTAAATATTAAATGTATCAAATATAACTTGGTAAGCAAAGTGGGTGCAACCAGTACTAGATTATAATCTTTCCAATATGCAGTGTACACTATTTTTGTGCTTTATTTTTCTTGTATCATCCATGATATACAAAGAATTCCACTGACTAGAAAAAAGTGGGACGTGTATCCAAGAGATATTTCATTTACAGATGTATCCTCTTGTATCTCTGCCGCTTGTGTGGCAAATTGCACCACATATGGCACGAGTCACATGCCCGCGACTGGGTATGCACACTGCGTTTGCATCCACGACCCATAGGATTGCATTGTGCGAATGCTGCCGTGGCATAGCGTTCCGTGGCGCACGTGTACTCGGCAAGTTGCATGGCGCGATTCGTGCGCACATTTGCCATCATAGTGCCAAAGGTGGAAGAGGGCACATCTGTATTTTGTTGTGAAAACAATCACTTGAGGACACTGGCGGTTTTGTTAGCAGAAAATGATGGGTGCACTGACATACCACAGTGTTCACTACTGCATTTTTTGGCTCCACGTTGATTGAGGATAATTGAAACCATTTGATTGAGGATAATGATAATGACTGATATGTCTGATCAAGGGCATATTAACAGAGGAGGGGGCCCATGTGCAGTCTCTGTCCTGGGCCCCCTCCTCTCCACCCAGCTGTCGCCAGCGCAATGATAGCAGACTTTGGCCACTAGAGTAAACTCTAGTGCTCTGCCGGAGTCTACTGGGCATGTGCAGGTCACCGGGAATATGGTGCAGCAGACATTTTCCCAGTGATCTCCTCATTGCATCTGCGCAAAACACAGGGAAAATGGCCATGGCGGACATTTTCCAGGCGATTTGTAGACCAATGGTACTGCTGACACAGGACTCCGGAGAGGTAAGTATTTAATAAATGGATGCAGGGTGTGAGCGGTTGGGCCCCCTAGACATTATAGATACGCCCATGTATCTGATACGTTTAATACTGAAGGTCCTATGTATAAAGTAATATTTGCAGGATATCCCCCAAAAACATCTGTTTTCAAGGGGTACTCACAAATACTATTTATCCCCTGGATGTATGTACAGGGGACCAAAGCAAATATTGGAGATATTGGGGCTTATATAATAGGGTGCAATCTGGTGCCGCTGTGGGAACTCCTCCGAGTCTTCCCATATTTTTAAAGCAGCAATCATTTTAAAACAAAACCAAGCTGGTTTTGCCTTTAAAATTATTGCCTCTTTAAAAATATGGGAAGACTCGTAAGAGTTCCCACAGCGGCACCAGATCGCACCCTATTACATAAGCCCCATCTGCTGTGGGATATCCCCAATTTTGAATCATAAAAGTAACCCTCATAGGTCTCTGTGGGGCTGCTTAATTGTGGAATTTACCAAGCTCTGGAATGCAAAGCGTTAGCCGTTGTTGTAACCTATTAGCTATACTCAGCAGAGTCTACTGGGAGTCTCCCTCTCACTCTCTGCTTGCATATGCATGGTCAGCAGACCGTGCCTGCGCAGAACCGTGCTGGGAACCAGAAGTAAAAGTGAAGGCATTACATTGGCGGTTCCCCTGTTCCTGCATGTGTTTTTTTATACAGTGGCGTGATCCTTCATTTCTTATTGCTTTTATAAGCGGTGATAAGAAATTATAATTATTGGGTCTAGAACCTGATAATAAATAAATAGGCACCTGACGATTCAAGTGTGCTGGAATAACTTCTATAACAGCTAAGTTAAAAATCCCATTGCTTCTTCGCTGCACTTTTCGATCCATTATTATTTATCCAATTGGGGTAAGTCACAACATATATTTAGATTTCAACATATTACTGTATAAAATATGAAATATAATAACACTTTGATAGTTGGAAAATAAAAAGCGGAACTCCACTAAATAAATAAATAAACTTATTTTGAGAAATGTGTTGGTAGACTCTGACCTGAATCCTGGTGACAACTTTCTGTGACTTTGGATGTGTCACTTTTTCTGTTAGTCATAGCAAAGTTACATTGTAACAAAAATATTAATGAAATCGTTCTGCACATTTTAAGTAATTGGATTTTACTTTTATGTCCTCTAGACTTTAAATGGGTTACGAAATGCAATACTTAAGAGAGAAGAAGCAAGAAGATATTCACTAGTCAGTCTTCATTATTGGTGCATACCCATACCTTGAAACTTCATTTCCTGGTGAAATTGTAAGCCTCTGCTTTCCATGAATAAAAAGTTGGAATTCTTCATTAACATCCTTCTTCCATAAATAGGAATAATTGGCAAAAGTATCTAGGAGTGCCTACAAATAGAAATGTTTTATTGTTATTAGAGATGGCAATTGAGACTGAAATTATTAAACACAACTGAACTGTGATTTTCTGACAGTTCTGTATGGCAGGAATGGCTACTAACCTGTCACTCACATGCCACCCCTGCCCACTAACCTGTCACTCACATGCCAGCCCCGCCCACCAACCTGTCACTCACATGCCACCCAGCCCACCAACCTGTCACTTGCATGCCACCTGTGTACTAATTGGTAATTTACTGTACATGACCCCTCTGCCTAATGTGCCCCACAAAGACCATAACTCTTATCTGAATAGCTGCTCAATAAATGCCTGCCCTGTATATTCTGTGACTGCAGGCGACAGTAAGTTCCAGGGTCTGGTCAGGGGGCCCCCTGGTATAGGGAGCCAAGGGAACAAAGCCCCTGCCCACTTAATCCAGCTCTGTCAATGTTGCAATGGAGACTATTACATGTGACAGTCTCAGCCAGGTGTGTAGCAACTGTGGGTGCAGGGGGTGTGGTTGCTATGAGGCCCCAGTGTCTTACAGGGCCATCACCCCCCTGCACCCACTTCTGTTAGTATGCGTACTGGATAAGAGGAGGGACGGGGTCGATATGTCTGACAGGAGCCCACATCACTGATGATTCCTCCTGCACACTGCTCCTTAGTCACAGTCACACTTCAGTCTGTGACTAGGAAGCAGATTGCTGCAGGGATCATCAGTGCTGCATGTCCCTGTCAGACTTATCAGCCCTGTCCCTCCTCTAACGCGACTCAACTCACCAGCATAAGTTAGGAGAGACACAGCTATGGGGGCCCCATAGCAATATTTCTGCGCCCACCCCCACCTCTGTGTGTGTGTGGGGGGGGGGCATAGACATTTTGCATTGGGGCCCTCATAGGTCTAGCTACAGTATGTGTCCTCAGCACTCCCTGGCTATGCCTAATAGACTGCCATGACTCTAGTTGTACATCATTTTTTTATTCAAAGCAGCTTTTACGTTCTCATGCTATCTTTTAAATCGATTGGAAACTATAAGATGAATGATGAATATGAATGAACATGAAACCAATCAATAATTCTCATATATTTCAACCATTGTGTTGTTTCACTGTATTAATCATACTGTAGAAGTTATACATTTGCGTAACTGCTCATCAGTCTTTATCAGTAAGTCCTTGTAATGCTGCATACACACGGTCAGATTTTGTTTCAGAAATGAACGATAACGATTATAAAAATTGGTTAATCATTCATATCTTTGACATGAGGGGCATGCATCGACGAACGATGCGCGTTCCCACATGTCAGATAACGATCTCTGAAATCTGATGTGTTTGCAGTCAGATTTTAACGATTTCATTAATTTTAATACTGTCAGAAATCGTTCATCGTTGATAAAATCGTTCAAATCGTTGTAAAAATCGTTCACTCGTTCATCTGACAAATCTGACCGTGTGTATGCACCATTAGACTTATGCACTACAGCTCTTTGGTGATTTCCATACAATTTTTTTTTTATGGTGATTATTTTACATTCAACAGTCCTAATTTTTATACATGAATTACATGGTGTATGAATGTCAATAATTCAGTTATTATTTTCTTGCCATTAGTCACCACAACACTTTATATAAGAATACGGTTATATAAATCCAAAAATGATTTTTGTTATATATTTATAATTATGTACATTTAAATTGCCTCTACATATGCATTTGTAATATTGTGTGGACATGATATTGACAGTGTTTGCTCATTTTCTTGGGCTGTTTAGCGGGGAGCTCGTCTACAAAAAGAGTATGCAAATTGACATTTAATAACTCAACGAACAATAAATGTTAGGTTTGATTGCAATTATTTTAAGAAACAAATCATCAGCTGGATTTTATTACCTGTCTTTATAAAGAAAGGACCAAAAACAAGCTATCAGGAAAGAGGCTAGATTCATGGAGCAGTAGCGCCATCTAGTGCAAAGACGTGCAGGTGACACTTTGCTCGAGACTAGTGACATTTCTGCATTCTTAGTGTAGATGTAAAGAAGTATTGCTCACCTGACACTCAAGAACACCAATCTCCACCTGCTGTAGGATGTGGCCAATCAACTGCAATGCTTCTTCATCTTCTGACACATAATCTTGATAGCCGGCCTGAAACAGACATCATTAATTTTAAATGTATTTATTCAAATATGAGTCTATTTATTTAGTGAAATAAATAGTCTTAAATTCTGGTACCTCATCTCTAAAAAGGGTAACTTAATAAATTAGAAAGTTAGTGTCCTTGATACAATGCACAAAAAGTAAATAAATAAATATATAAGTATAGAATAATTTAAATTATATCAAATAAATAATAGAATGCCAAACAGCTGTATTTCATCATTTAAGCCTTGGTGACTGATTTACAGCTGCAAATATTTATAACTAGTTTGTAGGTTTAGACACTAGGGATGGGGGGGGGGAGTTAGGTTTAGGCAACACAGAAAGGGAGGGTTAGGGGGAGGGCAGGGCCGGTTCTATTAATTACGCATGGTACGCGGCCGCGTAGGGCACCACATACTGAAGAGCGCCGCGACCATGCTGATATATTACTTAATTAAACAATACAGCCAGCAGCGATGCAGACCGCGGGCAGACTGTGTCACTGTGACACAGCTGCACCGCAGTTGTAATGGGCGGCCGTCCGATTGTTCGTGTGGTGCGATGTGACGTCATGACATCACGTCGCAAGGTCGCAGGTACATAGGCATAGCGCTAATAGGGCTGGGGCAGGAGCGCAGTGGTGGAGAGTTGGACGGGAGACGCGGGCCGGCGGCTTTTCACAATCCCTGTCAGTGTCTCCCCTGTCCTCCCCCTGCAGGGCAGGCTGATTCATAAACAGACTGCCGGCTGCCGAGATTAGAGCTCAACTCTCTGATTGGGCAGCATGAAACCAGTGGAGGTGGGTTTTGAAGGTATTCCTCCTCCCTGTACATTTAAAGCTTCATGCAACTTACAAGTAAAAATATTGATATTGAGCAACCCCCTTGAGTGGCCCCCAGCAGTGACTGTTTGCAGCATCCCGGCTGAAGCTGCAGTTCTGATGGAGAAAAGTTCGGCAATAAAGAGGAAAGCTGCTGCTGATCCTGTGATCCAGTGTATGTACTGTGCTGCGTCATATGTGTGTGTATTATGGTGTATGTATGATTAAATACATGTGTGTATTATGTGTCATATGTAAGCAATGTGATTATTAAATACATCCATGTATATTACATTAAACAAATTGAGACATCAGACATCTTAAATGTCATTACTTTTAGTATGCTGCAAGATACTATGGCAAGGGAGGGAGTCAGTGGGAAAGCTGCTTGTCTGACAGCAGCAATGATCACTGTGGGAAAATACTTGATCTTTATTGCAATTGATATGTTATGTGTACAATATATCTTTAAAAGCGAGGTATGCTTAAACCGAGTACACACTACAGCAGTTGTTTCCAACCTAGGTCCTCAAGACACACTAATACCCCTTTTCCACCAAAAGTCGGAGTCGGGTCTGCGTAGACCCTGCTTTCCCGGTGTGAAAGTGGACGCTTGGAGATGACGTCATCTCCAAGCGCCACTGAAGCCGGACCAATCGGCCGGCTAGCAGTGCACTCCAGGTCAGCATGACCCGGAGTGCGCTGTTCTCACAGCAGGGTTTCACGGGCTATACCCGTGTCAAACCCTGCTATTTACCTGGGTTGGATTGCCGGGTCAGTCGACTCTGCGATCCAACTCTCTCCCTTTTACACCAGAGAGCTGCCCGGGTTAACCCTGCAATAACCCGGGTTTTAGCTCCGGTGTAAAAGGGGTATTACAGTCCAGGTTTTAGTGATATTCATGCTTGAACACAGATGGTTAAATCAAAATAACTGAAGTACTAATTAAAACACCTGTGCTCAAGCATGGATATCACTAAAACCTGGACTGTTAGTGTGCCTTGAGGACCGTGGTTGGGAACTTCTGCACTAGACGATATGTCATCCGATCTGGGCACATCGGGCAATGTGTACCCGATATGTTGCTGATGATGCGCGCTCCCGCATGTCGTCAGCGACATCTTATGCTGGGTACCCAGCTGACGTGTCGTGTGGTGGGACTCGGCAGGGGTCCCGTCATCGGCAAGTGTGTGTACACTTGCCGATACCAGGAGCAACGGCGTGACAGCAGGGGCCAGACTGCATTCCGCAGCATGGCCCTGCTGACGATATCGCCCGTCGGACCTGTATGCCAGCCACACAACACATTGGCTGAGTACACATCGTTAAGTGTGTACCCAGCATAAGTTTGAGTTTCCCACGTGAAAACTCCAGGGTTCCATGTATGAGACTTCTGAAGTCCTGTTAAGTCTCACCCTTCTGTTGCTTTATTTAAATTGAATGAAAGCCAATGCCACATGAATAAAGTACAAATGCTATCAATACTAAATTTTGGGCACCATTTGGAGCTGATTTGATTGCAGATTTGATTGCAGATGAATTTAATGTGTTTAAAAATAATTTGGACAAACAGGTTTATCCTGAGATTAATTTAATATTAAACTAAATAGGGACATAATATGGCACTGTCTTTCATGTCATCAATATTATTCTGTCCAAAATGACCTGTAGACACGTTTTGTCTCCTGTGGGATTGTTACCAGGAGCTGATTGGGCGACCGGGAGAATGGGGCACTTGCCGCTGAGTTGTACCCCTCTCTTACCAGTGCCCCGCCCCCCACACAGTGACAGCCTTGCAGCCATGCTCAAGGCCAGTGGCGTATCTATAATGGGTGCAGTGTGTGCGGGGCACACTGGCCCCCGGCTCCAGCGGGGCCCCGCACCGCACACGCGGCACCCATATTTTTTTTAAACTTACCTCTCCGAGGTCCCGCGTCGGGTGTCACTGCTGCTCAGAACACCGGATAAATGGCCGCCGCGGCCATATTCCGGTGTTCTGCACATGCGCAGTAGACTCCGGGCACACTCTAGTGCCCGGAGTCTACTAATGCTCCGGTGGCTGGCCAGCCGCGTCAGTCGGCTGCCAGCCACCATGGAGAGAGGAGGGGGCCCCGCACGAGGAGTGCACACGGGCCCGCTCTCTTATAACGCCCCTGCTCAGGGCACTGCCAATCACTGATCTGTGCCTGCATCCTCGCTCAAGCAGTGACAGGCAGTCTGCATTGGCTCAGTGTACTACACACACTGACCACTCTGGGGTAGAGGGGACGGTCATGGTGGCATGTCAGGAAGAGTGGCTGCAACACTGCTGACCTGCTCTCTGATAGTTACTTATCACTGTGACTGTAAAGTAAGGAGGGTGATAGAGGAGAGGAGGCACTGGAGTGCGAGGAAAGGAGCAGGGGAATGGAGAAGAGGCGCTGGAGTGTGAGGGAAGGAGCAGGGTGATGGAGACGAGGAGAGGCTGAAGTGTGAGAGAAGGAGCAGGGTGATGGGGAAGAGGAGAGGCTGGAGTGTGAGAGAAGGAGCAGGGTGATGGAGAAGAGGAGAGGCTGAAGTGTGAGAGAAGGAGCAGGGTGATGGAGAAGAGGAGAGGCTGGAGTGTGAGAGAAGGAGCAGGGTTAATGGAGAAGAGGAGAGGCTGGAGTGTGAGAGAAGGAGCAGGGTGATGGAGAAGAGGAGAGGCTGGAGTGTTAGAAAATGGGCAGGGTGATGGAGACGAGGAGAGGCTGGAGTGTGAGGGAAGGAGCAGGGTGATGGAGAAGAGGAGAGGCTGAAGTGTGAGAGAAGGAGCAGGGTGATGGAGAAGAGGAGAGGCTGAAGTGTGAGAGAAGGAGCAGGGTGATGGGGAAGAGGAGAGGCTGGAGTATGAGAGAAGGAGCAGGGTGATGGAGAAGAGGAGAGGCTGGAGTGTGAGAGAAGGAGCAGGGTAATGGAGAAAAGGAGAGGCCGAAGTGTGAGAGAAGGAGCAGGGTGATGGGGAAGAGGAGAGGCTGGAGTGTGAGAGAAGGAGCAGGGTGATGGAGACGAGGAGAGGCTGGAGTGTGAGGGAAGGAGCAGGGTGATGGAGAAGAGGAGAGGCTGAAGTGCGAGAAAAGGAGCAGGGTGATGGAGAAGAGGAGAGGCTGGAGTGTGAGGGAAGGAGCAGGGTGATGAGGAAGAGGAGAGGCTGAAGTGTGAGAGAAGGAGCAGGGTGATGAATGAGACTTCAGCCTAGCATGCCAGGACTTGCATGTGTGCCAACCTTCCCTATTGGTGCATAGCCTGACCAATCATGGCCAACTTTGAGATGCACCCAGTGTAGTGGCACTGTAGCATTGACAGAAATCAGTGTAGAGGAGCTGGAAGGGAGCAGTCACCAGCATTGTACAGAAGACGCAGGGCACATAGGACAGAGGGCCTGATTCAGAGCCGCTCACGAGCGCACAGCGCTCGCAAGCGGCTCGTTGTTGGCCACTGCGCATGCGCTGCATCCGGCGTGCACATGCGTGAGCCCCGCCGAGCGACTGAACGTGTCGCTGCGTGGCTTGCTACAAGACGGGGTGTCCGGCGATGGTGAGTGACAGCTCGCCCCGTTTTGTAGGCGGGTAGGGGGGGGTGGCTGCACAAATGAAGGCGTTCCCTTAGGAACGCCTGGTGTTTGCGGGAGGACCTACTGACATCACTAGTGATATCAGTAGTGGACTAGCTGCTCTATTAGAGCACGGAGTCCACTCAGGCTTGCGGCAGCTGAGAGCCTACCCCAGGGTCTTGACGCAATGGTCTCCAGCCTGCTCGCACAGGCTGTGGGTGGACACCCACAACTTTGCGAGCAGCATGGAGACAAAAAAAGAAATATGCCCACAGACCCTGCGAGCTGCCTGCGGCAGCGAGTGGGTTTGAATCAGGGCCAGAGGGCCTGATTCAGAGCCGCTCGTAAGCAGCCGCTCGTTCGCTCCGAGCGATGTTCGCACATCTGCGCATGCGTATGGGTCGTAATGCACATGCGCCAACCAGTCAGTGCGGTCGGAAAACGTGTGTTCGCAAAATTGCAAGTGCCTGCTAATTTGAGTGACAGGATGAGACGTTTGTGGGTGGTAACAGGGGAAGGTGCTTGAAAACGGGGAGTGGAGATCCGAACGCAGGCGTGCCAAACGGTCAAAACGGGTGTTTTTTTGAGGGTGTGCATAATTAACAAAGCAGCGTCATTGACCACGTCACTTGGTTGTTTCTTAGCCTGAACTGTTCGCATGATTACGGTAGGGAAATCCAACCACAAGCACTGCGAGCAGTTCAGACGCCTTTCGATGTACTCGATTAATCAAATAAATAGCGGAGAAGAGGTATGATGCGAGCGGCCAGGGGGCGTCTTTACAAAATAGCGAGCGCATGTTTCGTTCGCTCGCTCAGACATAGAGGCGTCAACAGACCGCAAAGAGCGAGCGCTCAATTTAAATAGCCGGCCCCTTTTTCTGAACGAGCGAGCGCAAATAGCGTCCGGCTCTGAATCAGGCCCAGAGTTTGAAGTTAAGACTAATAATAATAAGTATGATCCTGCACTGGCTTCAAGAGCTGGTGTTTTAGGGTAGATGGGAGTGTGTGTGTAGGGGTGTGCGAGTCGCAGGGCTATATATTCATTGTATTGTTAGTAGAATGGACACTTATGACCTTAGCCGCTCATATCAGCATTATGTTAATTACTTTTCCAATATTTTATCAAAATCACACAATTATCATACATATAAGGGGCGCTAAAATCTATATTCACTTACCAAAAAAGTTAGGCTTGGGCCGGCCCTGGGGGAGGGAGAGGGGGAGGGTTAGGATACTGACCGACGAGTGTAAGTATCTTAACCCTGTTTGGATGACGGCATCGAGATTATGACCGCCGGGATCCCGAGTGCTGGCGTCCCGTACCCAACCTGTACAATCATATTGCCAGCTCTGCATAGACCCCATATTGCCAGCTCCAGTGTCAGCCACACCGCATAGACCCCAGATTGCCAGCTCCAGTCAGTGTCAGCCACACTGCATAGACCCCATATTGCCAGCTTCACTGTCAGCCACATTGCATAGACCCCATATTGCCAGCTCCAGTCAGTGTCAGCCACACTGCATAGACCCCATATTGCCAGCTCCAGTGTCAGCCACACTGCATAGACCACGTTGCTGAATATTAAGGACTCCCAGAATTAAATTGAATATAATATTATTCTCAAACTGCAATAGAGATATGTGAAAATATATTTATAGTTACCTTTGCCATTGAAGAAAGTCCTTTCATAAGTGATCCTCTGAGAAGAAACATTTTGAGCCATTCCTCTATATTTTCCTTAATACTTGTATCAGAAGTGCTTTGGTCAAGGGGCGGATTAAAGGCAACTTCACCATTAATCAATTCAACTTCAATGCTGAGGATGGCAACATGCTGTGGGCAGGAGAAAACATGGCTTCAGCTAAGCAACCTCGTATACAGGTAAGAGACACCCTGACTTTTCACAGCAGCTAGGTTAAAAATAAACTCAAATATATATAAAATTCAATGGTCTGTTTGTCTGTCTGGTTATGCATTCAGACACCCCTGCACTGACTGGGATGAAACCAATCTGGGGTGGTCCAGTTGGATCCTGGCCAGGTTTTAGGGGGTTAGCTTCCTGGTCGGACCTCCCGTTGGGGTATGCTGTTAAGAACTTTGACCTGGGGAGCCTGTTCTGAGCCTTTGATGAAAACTTCACAGAGGGGTGGCCATTGGTCTGGGATACCTAATGGGGTTGTTGGGGTCCCAGTCGGACTTCACATCAGAGAGCGATGGGCAGAACTTTGACCCAGGGAGCCTGTTCTGCGCCTTCCCTGGATGGATTTGAATGAAAACTTTAATGAATTGTAATAACTGACAGAAATACCCATAATTCAATTAACTAAAATAACTGAAAGAAATGGAGGTGGGAAGACAAAAACATATTGTGTACCCAAAAGCCTTGGAATAGCAACATTGATAGGAACATTGAAGGAAAACTTTAAACCCATCTTGCAATGTAAAAATGATTATAAAACTGAACAGAAAGGAAAGCTGGGGATTAGGGCTGCTAGCAACACCCCAAAAATGACACTGGACAGCCACCTCATGGGTGTGTTGGAAAAGCTGTTAGGCTGCTAATTATCTTTAAAATAATGTTGACCATTACATCCAACTCTTTGATAACTTAATAACTAGATTTAAGCCTGGGCATATATAAACATACTTGTATATCTATATATCTATGTATGCCACATACATCTATACCAGTGCCGTCTCTCTTTATTCAATACTAAATCTAACAATAACGAAGACTCTACTAACTGCCTGTTTTGGAGTAAGCAGTGCTGCATGTAAAAGGCTTCATCTGTTTGAACATTGTGCAGATGGTCAGGTGACTTACAGCCTAAACATTTATAATTAAACACAACCCATGATTAGTAGTCAGATTCCTGTTGTGGATGAGTTATCTGTTTATACATTGGACAGGCACCACATGTTAACTTACACCATTGAAGTTGGTGATACAACCAAACGCATTGGGTATTACAGGTGACTGATTCATGCATACCACTGAAAGTTCTAAAAGGAAATGCACATCCCAAAAGGGTTCCCAGTGGACTTGTTGAGAATTGTGCCAAAGCATTTTAGGTAAGAGCACATAAGCTTGTTTTAAGAATCTCATTAACTTGGTATATTATTCAATGACTGGCCGTGGGCCTTGTTCCTTGAGTGCATTTGGTGGAAGGGTATCCTTACAAGAATAAGCTCACTAGCTAAGCCCACAAATAGACATTGTGGAAGAGAAACCAAAGCTGTAAAAATATGATTTCTCAAGTATCAGAAATGTACACATAATGATTATTGAAACATTATGAATGTTTTATTGAAGTTACTACACCATAAACGCCCACTTGGTGTAATGGGTTTGCTCACTTTCTAAAACACAAAATAGGTATTAGTGTGATATACTGTAAAGAACACCAGTGACGTCTCTCTTTATTCAATATTACATCTACCAATAATGGAGACGCTACTAACTACTCCTCAAACTATGCTGCCTTAGTTTACCTCATTATAGGTACACAGGTGCCTATATACACAGGATGAATGGAAATACTGAACATTAGGCGAAAATAATACATTTAAGTCACTAATGTGTATGAGACTAACATTGTCAAAATAAGATTGCATTACACACTGTACCTAATACATTATAGCATATTCATCATATATAAATATAGATTTGTATGGAGGTAAAGCCATCTTACATCACAGTCCAGCAGTGTGTTTAGTAGTGCAGCCAAGCTGGATATAGTTACTTTCTTCAGACCTTGCAGAACTACAGCATCAATGTGCATTATGAATTCCTGCCATGCAGGTGATGCCTCACTGATACCACAGGCGACAAAGGACTGTTCAACTAGGGCGTGAATCCTCTGCCCCTCAGGAATAAGGAGGCTCTTCAGCTCATGCTCCATATTTCTAGAAGCACACACATTAAAAAAAACATTTTAGTACCATAAAGTGTCAGTAAGTGTATATTATACATCATTTCATAGTTGCCAGCATTTAAATAATAATTTTCCAGGGAATATGTGGTGCTGGGTAGGTGAAGCAAAGCAGGTCCTACAGAGAATACACTGTCTACACATACAGCTTTGTGCACTGCAGTCCACATCATGATAACACACTAACCTTGGTATCATGTTCTCAATTGTGCATTTCAAATATTTCTGTTTATTGAATATCAATTTATAATCCAAAACTAAGAAGAGATATGGATAAAAGTATCCATTTGGAAAACCAGAGACTGCCCATGGAAATAAGGGACAGTTGGTAACAATAGGCATGAAGGCAAAATAAATGTAAAAACAACTAGAGATCGGTTCTAGCTGTCAATCAGAAAAGATGTGTCCTCATATACCTATCCTTTATTTTCACCATACGGCGCAAGAAGCCTGGCGCGATTCCCGAGCTGTGCACATTTCCTCAATTTTGCTACTTTGTACTCAGTTTTGCGTCTTACAGTAGGTTACATAAATTGTACTAGGTACTTAGGATTAGTTTGCTATCGCAAAAGGATTAGTATAAAGTCACAGATTATGTGTAACAATGCTTGGTGCATGTCACTTGTATCCTCCCTGTCATTTTCCTTTTTATACAGACTGCACATGTCACTTGTATTATCCTTGTCATTTGCCTTTTTATACAGACTGCATACTTTATTCCCAATTTTGCTACTTTGTCCTCAATTCTGCTATGTTTTCCTCAATTTTGCATCTTGGAGCCGTATGCAATTAGAGCGGATCTGCGATACTTTTCTGCCTCCCAGACTTTTCGCCTACGTCGCGTCTTTTGTAGGCAGAAAAGTATCGCAGCCGTCCCTGCTTTACCCCGTATTCAATATGGAAGTATGCGAAAACGGGACCCGGCAAAACTTGAACAGGCGGAAAGTACTGTAAGATTTGGGGAAATTAGCCTGAAACCCCCCAAAAGATGCTCTGACATGGGGGTTAGCTATGATACCCCCCGATTTGGCTTGCTGACGGTATTTGGTGTTTTTAAACTGGCTCAATAGCTGCTAAATAGCATTTTTGTATAAGTGGTGCAGAATAGTATTCAGGAGTATTTTTTCCAGAAAATAACTTATCCCAGCAAATTTGGGGTACTTGAAAATGGGGGTCTGCATATTTAAAAGTTGCTAAAGTTAAGTTGAAAAAATCGTGAAAAATCCACCTGCCGCAAGCACCTGCAATCAAAAAAACACCTGGGGCATACTTGGGGACCCCCCCCCCCCAAGTCAAGTTCGCTAGTTTTCAACTTTGTCCCCCACCATTTTTTTTGTACGCCCCCAAATTCAAAGTAATTTTTGGGGGTTTTCTTAAGTGTTTTTTTTTATTTTTTTGCCGCAGTTTACCTTTGGGGGAGTGTTTGAAGGCTGCACAGGGGTTCCCGCAACGTTGCACCCCAAAACCCCAATTCTGCACTTTTTTCCGCCTCCCATTCATAGGCGAAACTTTTCCGCCTATTACATTGCACTGACTTTCCGCCTAGGTGGAAAGCCTTTCAAATTGAATATGGAGTAAAATCAAAACAGGTGAAAATTACGTCATCGGCGAAAAGTTTCTGCCAAAAACAAGCGGAAACGGCTTTTCACCTCAAACTGAATACGGGCCTAAGTTTGCTGATAGACTTTTGTAGCAAGGAAATTGGTATAAAGTCGTCGATTAAGCATAATGATGTATGATGCAGGTTAATCATATCGGCCCTGTGTTTTGCATTTTACCCTAGATTGTGTAGTTTTCCTCAATTTTCCTTCTTTTCCTCCATTGTGATACTTTTTTTTTCTGAATATTGCATCTTAGTTGGCCTATAGTGTACTAGTTACTTTGGATTAGTGTTTTGGCACGGCTAAGTTGCATAGACCGTGGTGCACTAAATTGGGTCTATTTGGAGTGATCTGAGGATAAGTGTATGTGAACACATCTGTATAGAAGAGATGCCGCATATGGTTATCTGCTTGGTAGAGAAACAATGCTGGCTTTCTGAACACATTGGACACACAGCTTCAGTCCAGTTCTATATAGTGCCTGCCATCACAGCTCCCAAGCTATGCGAATATATGCAAATGTCGCAGCAGCCGGTAGATGTATTGAGACGCCCAACAGCACCCTTGCAAATCTGCTCAACTCCGTAAACATTGGAATAGCATATAACTCTGTGTAAGGTCCCTAGTTCCATCTAGTTCCATGTGTTTCATTGTAAATATAAATTCAAATCAAGACCAAGTAAATGTTATGGGGAAACTAGTCAATGATTCCTTTGTGTGTAAGTCAGTGATATCACCATGTACAACACAGCTTATATATCACATTACTAATATAAAACACAAACACTGAATAAACATGACAGGAGGCAATGCAGACTGTTGCACCATGTTGTAAAGGCATTACCGTGTCTCTGGATAAACGGCTCTGTGTACGTATTGCATTGCAGTTCTGTTGTTTAGTGATTTATAAGAAAGCTGGATCCACGTTTTGTTTGTGCTTATACTGTAATTCTATTGCTCTGATTTACTGAACATTTTATTTTCCATCAATAGCCCAAACAACTGTACAAAGAAAAATCATACGGTACAAACATAATCACAAAACAAAGCTGAGCAAACACATGTGTCGCTGCACATTAACAAAGTAAAGCAGAATGATATGAATAAAACAGACATACTTCTGGTTTATCATCAGTTCACTAATGGAATAGCTCCTGCTGAATTCTCGATGGGTGAAAATGTCAAGGGTTGCCATGCACCACGACGCAGTGAGCTCGCTAATGAGCTTGTAATTATTTGTAACAACGCTGAAGTTGTGATAGAGGTCGGTGCAGATGTAGGAAGTTGCAAGCTCAGTGTAATCTGCACTCTCATCCATGCTCCATGTGAACATGCTCATTCCGTCTCTCAGGATCTGTTGTGAAAAGTAATGAGACTGAAATTGAGCCACTTATAGAAGGTCACAATTTGCAGATTACACAGTGATCAGTGTCTGTTTGCGGCATTAGCAGAATTGGAAGTATAACAAAAGTATGCAATTTGTGACTGTTCAGCCAGCTATTAATAACACTACAAGTCACAGCATGCACTGCCAGCCACAACAGTTTGCACTAAAACCAAGCATAATACATAATTTGTTGCACAACCTAAAAATGTACTTAGAAGTGTAAACATGATAGAATTTGCAGAGAACACAACAGAAAATTGTTACATTCACAGTACCTCAAAGATCTTTAACAATTTCTTCTCAAACAGCGCCTTCTGGTGGTAAGATATTGTTTTTATTACTTCATTGTACTTGGATACCACTGTTTCCAGGTGAGTAGATAGCATTTTAAACTTGTTAATGTCCATTTTGCTTAGAAGGAATTCAATTGATTCAGGCAACTAAAAAAAAATATATATGTTTAAGGAGAAGTTCTGCAAAACAGAGGCAGTGGTGTTACAGTAATATAATGTTTTCAGAAAGCATTAAATTTGTTTCACTAAAGTATTGTTTCCTAATGTATTAGCTTAATAGTATAAGTACTAATATGTGTTCTTAAAATAGTGAATTTTTAAACAGAGAGAGCCAGTATCTTGCCTTTCAGCGATTAGGGTCCTGTCAATTTTTGAAGTTTCTTTAAGGTGATTATAGGCCCATTATATACCAGTATATATAGTATATTGTTTGACTGATTTTTATGGCTCGTCCTGGCTTGCTCTAAAAAAATCTATGGATAAATGGTTGCACAATTATGAGGGTAAAATAGCTGCATTTCACTTTTTATCTTCCAGACAGAACTGTTTTTCAATTATTCTTGGCTACAGCATCAAATTAGGTTTGTAAAAAATATACATTCTACACAGTAAATCTGATAAAATTGCCAATTAAATAAATAAATCTAACTAGAAGACAATCTGTCTGCTGGAGGAGTTCCCCTTTAACTATGTTAATAAGGAATTGTATTTAGGGGCCTATGTATCAAAGCTTGATGAGAGATAAAATTGTGAGAGAAAAAGTAATAAACAATCATCTCCTGTCATTTTTTCAAACACAGCCTATAAAATGTAAGTTAGAAGCTGATTGGTTGGTGATTTATATCTCACAATTTTATCTCTCATCAAGCTTTGATACATAAGCCCCTTAGTGTGGCCATTAAATATTTAGTACAACTGGAGAGCTGTTTTGCACCTAATTTGTAATATATTTGAATTGCTTTACCTTCATTGTGATTGGAGGTTTCAAAAAGTACTCTGCATCCCTCAGATACATCAATAGGTCTGGGTGAAGATTTATCTCTATTGAGTGTAGATAGTCCCCAGGACCATGCTCTGAATCAGAGGATTTCTGAAATACAACATAAAAAATACACTAAAGCAAATAGTAAGCACAACAGAAAGAATCTATAATTTAACACAAGATCAGAAAATTCAAACTTAAAATGATTAAGTCAATACACAAAATTACATTTATAGTCATTATAATTGTATCTGGTAGAAAATGTCAGAAGCTGCATTTGGAGAGCACCCCCACATGTACTATTCCTACTACAAGGTGCCCATGTAAAACACTTGTAGGGTTTGGGGGCTATCCGGGATATCATCCAGTTATTAACATGAAATTATAAGCTGCTAACATTAGAATAAATAATGTTGTATTAACACCATTAATTGCTTTACTGGATGCTTTATACAGTAACATATATGTGAATTGTAAAACATATATCAGAATATAGAACATGCACAGCAATGCATTCTGTAAGCCTCAAGTTCAAAAGATTTAACAAATATCACTTTATTCATTTTCCCCCAACAATCGGTGTGTGTGCATTTCTGATTTTTGTACAACACTTTAATATAAATTGTTATTTCCGGCCAACTGGTCATGTTTTATGATTCTCAATGTGTGAGAACATGTTGGCTAATAGTGCACATCTAGCACAGTTGCTTCATGTTGTTAATGACATAGGAAGTTTGTGCAAATACATGTTTTTTTTAGGAAGATCATATCGGAAAAAAATGAGAATCGGGTGGAACTATCAAATCAAACAGATATAGGGCATGATTCAGTGGTGGATAGTGCTGCTTCCGCTCTTACGTCTGTTACCGGAGTCGCACCTGCTATAATATGTAAATGACAGTATCAGTGCTTCCCCTGGAGTGCAAGCTCTGAGATGCCCACTTTCAGCGTCTCTGCATGTTGTAATCCCAGCAGTGATTCTCTAGATGCCTCCATCGGTGCAGCAGCGCACCATCGACTCTTGCACCAGCTCTATGACAGGTGCAATATATCTGTCTAACTATGGTCTCCTGGCTCCAGCTGTGCATTTGGGAACGTGCCCATTTTCACCAACACGCCCATGACACTCCCAGAACAGGCCCATAACATGCCCATGACACTCCCAGAACAGGCCCATGACACTCCCATAACACGCCCATGACACTCCCAGAACAGGCCCATGACACTCCCATAACAGGCCCATGACACTCCCATAACAGGCCCATGACACTCCCATAACACGCCCATGACACTCTCAGAACACGCCCATGACACTCTCAGAACACGCCCATGACACGCCCATGACATGCCCAGAATACGCCCATGACACTCCCAGAACACGCCCATGACACTCCCAGAACACGCCCATGACACTCCCAGAACACGCCCATGGCACTCCCAGAACAACCCATTACACTTCCAGAACACGCCCATGACACTCCCATAAAAGGCCCATGAGACTCCCATAACAAGCCCATGAGACTGACTTTTTTTGTGTTTACTTCTAGCCACCTCCCAGGAACACCTATTACTTTGTAGCCCCATTTCTGATAAAAATAAGAAAAAACAGTGCTTACCCAGATCAGGGAAACAAGTATGTATGCAGCAGTAAAAAGAGTTTTTGCTACAGAAAAGGTGAACGCTGAGGCTTTTTCAAGCTGATATATCGCATGTATTTCGGCTAACGCCGTAGCCTTTTTCAAGCTGATGTCAGTAGCCAAAACGTGCGTTGCTGCTCTCCTTGTTTTTTGGACTTGTACCCTATTACCTATTTACCTATTACCAGCACCAAGCTGTATTTTGATCTATTAATTTGGGGCCCACAAGGCTACAGAGACTGACAGCATATGGGAGTGTTATCCCACCGAGGTACGGGACTCCCTTCAAATCACATTCTACCAACGCTGCCTGAGGCTGCTGATGAGAGGTGACGGCAAGTACTAAAATCTCAATAATACACCAGACCTACATTTCCAGCTGGGGTGCTTGGAAATAGATGTCCTAATGTTGAAATCAAATTGAGAATGATTATATGAATGCTTTGAGGTGGATGCCGTATACTTGTCATACCACTTGCGGCAAGTGAGGATTTTATTTTGGATATAAAGTGCAATCATTCCATTGGATACATGAGACTAATTTTTTCTTATACATAATATGTATCGCTTCTGATGCATCAGTGCACAATTGAGCAAATAAGCTGAAGTCAATTGTGATTTTGTGTTTTACTCCAGAGACCCCTGATTGGGGATTTTTTTTCTGTTTGGGAAAGTAATATATGGTTCCTATACATAGAGTGCTTGATTCAGACCCGCTGGCGAGCGCACAGCGCTCGCAAGTGGGTCGATGGTGGGCCATTGCGCACGCACGGCATGCTCACTGCGGGTGCGCGAGCCCCTAGCGAGCGCAAAAAGCACTCGCTCCGGCGCTCGCATCCAAAAGGGGCGGCTTTCGATGTTGATCGACAGCTCGTCCCGTTTGGAAGGCGGGGAGGGGGGGGTGGCTGGGCTAACGGAGGCGTTCCTGCAGGAACGCCTGCCGTTTGTGGGCAGCTTTACTGACATCAGCAGTGATGTCAGTAGGTGGACTTCCTGCTTTATTAGAGCAGGGAGTCCACTGGGGCTTGCGGCCACGAGACCCTACCGTAAGGGTCTTGTCGCAAGCCCGATGGTCGCGATGGTCTTGACCATCGTGACCATCACCTGGCCGCTCGCATAAGCTGTGGGTGGTCACCCACAGCTATGCGAGCGGCCAGGAGGCCGCAACTTAAAAAACAAGCGCCCGCCCTGATTCAGAGCGAGCGCTTGCTTTTTGCGAGTGGCTCTGAATCAGGCCCAGAGTCTGATAAACTCTGTGTATTTTTTATAATACTATCTATATTGTTATCAGTATGATATATATGTATATATATATATATATATATATATTCCTTTAGGTTGTGTATTTATTGGTATTTATGTCTATGTAAATTTATGTACTTTTTCTGACCATAAGTGCGGATAATTAAACCTATACATTTTTTACGCATGTTTGAATTAATGTCCTGAATGGGGTTTTAAGCGCAGTATATTGCCTTTTCTGCCCCATTTCTGATACCTTGTATTCTGATCACAACAGCATATCTGTGTAACGCATGCGCCATGAGGATTTTCTGACTTTTTTGCACATGCACAGTTACAAATAAACTCTAAACTACGTGAACATCGGCATTGCGTGAGAATTGCGTGCGCCCCTGAATCAGACCCATAGGCACAGTCCAATTTGCATATTTTTTTCTTATGTTTACTTATTTTCACTCTTTTTGCATAACTTCCTATATCTGATGATGATTAAACATATGATAAACATAACATGTTAAGCCGGGTATCCACTACTAGATATACAAACGAGAGCACGATTACGACATTGCAATTGTGCTCTCGTTTGTATATCTAGTGATGAAAATCAGTCCTTTTGTAGGGGACACGGCCATTGCAGCCAGCAATTTTAAGCACATTCACAGTCCAAATTTAGATATAAATGGCAGATCTGCCAGCGCTTACAACATTTCCCTTTCACTCCCAGAGCTATCATCTATCTGTGCAGATCTGTGTGCTTCCAATAAAAACTGGCGCATATTTTCAAAGAGAGGTGAATAACATAGCAAAACAGGAAATACACTCAATGTATTAGTGGATCTCAAACTCTGGAGCTCATTCAGAATTGCGCCGGCAGGGCAATCGCTCGGCAAGGCATTAGCATGCCCACTATGCCTTAGAATGCGTTCGCATTGTGTATGCAAACGCCCACCAGCCTGTCTTAAGACGTCCACTTGCGCACGTCATCTAAAGGAAGTGTAACCATCTGTACATCGGATGCGATCGCAGCGCTTGAGGTTGACCATACCCTGCCGCAAGCACTGCAATCAATTCAGTGTAGAAACCAGCCAGGTGACGTGTACAATTACGCTCCCTCTAAATTATGCACACCTCTAAAATGCCATTAAGACGCTCAGACACGCCTGCATTCGCACATACACTCCCCCGTTATTAATGGCCAGCCCCTGTAACCACCCACAAACGGCTTCTCCTGTCAGTCACTCTGCTGGGCTGTCTATGCGCAGCGAGTGAACGCATTCTTTCACAGTGGTTCGCGCACACGCATTATGATGCATACGCATAATGCAAACAATCGGCTGGCTGCGTGCAAACGTATCCTAGCGAGCGGGTCTGAATCAGGTCCTCTGTCTTCAAGGTGCCCTAACAGTCCAGGTTTTAAGGCAGGGGCATATTAAGCGATTATGGGGCCCATGTGCAGTCTCCGTCCAGTCCCCCAATTCTCTACACTTTACGGAGTAGATAGACTCCGGAAAAATGGCACAGAGGGCATTGTTTCACTGATTATTTCTACGGTGTATCCGAAAATCGCCAGGGAAATGGACTCCATGCCATTTTCCCAGTGATTTGTGCAGTGATACCAACAAGGGTCTCTGTATAGGTAAATATTAAAGAACATGGATGCAGAGTGTGCAGTGTTGGCCCCCTTGGCACCAATTATAGATACAGTACACCACTGTTCTAAGATTGTCCATGCTTAACCACAGGTGATTTAATTAGTATCTTCGTCAGTTTGATTATACCATCTGTATACAAGCATCTATATTTTAAAACATAAATTGTAGGGTGACTTGAGGACCAAGTTTGTGAAATCCAGCATTGTATGATACATTACACGTTTACAGTACAAGAATCTTAAGATACATCATTTCTACAAATCATTTCCATGACTTTTAAACAATGTACGACCACACTGTGGCAATCCCTTATGTCTTCATTACATGACATACTCACAAGCAATGGAAGTTTTAATGAGTCACTAAGTTCTCTGTTCACAGCAGAAAACCAAGATGTCATCAGGCTGTTCTCAAACCTTTTTTGTTGAAAAAAGAAAGTACAACAAGGCACAGTGAGGTAATAGTGTGGTTCCTATTTGGTGTAATACAGCAAATATATCCTGAAGACATAATATAGAATGTAAATTGTCTCTTCTCAGAAGTGAGCAGGACTGACTGGAGTAGCCTGGTGCCTGTGCAGTCTTGTCTTAGCACCCTCATTCATTTCTCTTTTTCACGTAATAAGCAAAACAACCCTTACACAGCTATGGATATAGGAAGGATTGTACTGTGAATATAGCTAAATACACATATATAATTATAATATTGCGTCTTGCTACCTAATTCCCCATTATGTAAATTAAAATTCTATTGAAATACAATAAGAATAACCAAAAGAAGAAGATATCTGGTTGCAAGTTACCTTTCCAATTCTTCTGATAAATCTGTATAGAGATGTCTCAATTCCCAGCCCATGTCTCCTTCAAGTGTGAGAGGTGACATTGTTCTCAACTTTGCCATGGGATCCTTATAAACGGGAAAAAAATATTAAAACTAAAACACATAATTAAACTTTTAGTTAACTGTTTTCATATAAAGGGCGGTATTCAGTAAGTTTCGCACCCGCGGAAAAAGTTTTGCCTGCCAGACTTTTCACCGACATCGCGTGTTTTGGATGCGGAAACTTATCGTGCATGTCCCCGCTATTCGCAGTATTAAATTGCAAACCACGCGAAAACTTCAAGCGGCGAATTCAGAACAGATGGAAAGTGCTGTCAGAATTGGGGAAATCAGCCTGAACCCCGCAAAAAGATGCACTAACATTGGGGATCAATGCAGATGTGTCTGAATAGCCCTTTAGGTTATTTAAGTTGTTTCAGTAGCTTCTTATTAGCGTCTTTGCACAAGTGGTGAAGAATGGCATAAAGCAGTATTTTTTGGTGAAAATAAGTAGTCCTGGCAAATTTGGGGTACCTGAAAATGGGCGTTAGCATATTTTAATGTCTCTAAAGTGAAGTTTTAAAAAATGTGAAAAACGCACCTTTCTCAAGCACCTGCAATCATAAACACACCTGACCCATCCTTGCAGACCCCCAAGAAGTCTATTTCGCTAGTTTTTAAGCTTGTTCCCCACTTTGTGCTTTTTCGCCCCCAAAATCAAAGTATTTTTTTGGGGTGTTCTTAAGTTTTTCCCCAGGATTTTTTTACACAGTTGTCCTTTGGGGGGCTGTCCCAAGGGAGCTGAGAGGTTTCCCCACCTTTACACCCCAAAATAAAAATGTTGCACTTCTTTTCTCCTGCTATTCAGAGGCGAATCTTTTCGCCTATTACATTGTATTGACATTGAATTGTATTGACTTGGAACTGAATACAAAGATAAGTTCCGACCAGGGGAAAAGCCGCAATTGGCGATCATTTTTTGCGGAAAACGGCTTTTCGCTTCTACTTGAATACAGCCCAAAGTCTGTTCAGGTCAGGAAGAAAATACATTGGGAACCCAAGACATACTCAAGTAGTTTAATGCCGAAGACATGATTTTCCTTATTGGAGAAATTTGAAGGTGTCCACATAACTAACAGTTCCATAAACTTTAATCAAAGCATTATTTCCCAAATAATCTTTTCTTTGAATAATTTGTATGCCTCTACAGCACTGATAGTGTTATAAATAGCCAAATTAAGCTTACAGAGATCCTTGCTCGAAGTCCTTTTATCCATAAGAGCTTACTGATTGTAGGAGTCATGTTCACATGCAAAGGAGGATTGTCTGCCATCTCCTGGTACATGTCCTTCACTTGATTAATTTCTTCTATAAACATATTAAGCAAGTAAAGGTCTTTATCCTTTAAATGATCCTAAAAATATATGAACAGACAAAATAAAATGAAATCGGACAAGTACAAATATTAAAAAGGTGATTTCAAGCTGATGTAACAAATTGCTGAGATACAGATCAGAGCGTGCTAGAAGCACCAGAGCAGAGAAAGAGGAACTGCACTGGTTGTGTCAGGTGTAGGGTGCTAGAATGAACACTAGGCATCATGTGATATTGCACATATGATATTACTGTACTAATCAATTATTATTATCCTTTACTTATATGGCGCAACAAGGGTTCCGCTGCAACTAGGTATAACCAATTGAGCAGAACAAGAGAACAGTGACTTACAGTACAAGACAATGCAGGACAAGTACATGGTATATTAAACATTGCTGCAACAGTGGTAATAACATTCAAAAAAGTAGCACGGGGCAGAAGTCAAGGGTTAGGTACTGTAAATAATAGTAAATTAGTAAGAGGAGGAGAAGCACATGGGGAAAGAGGGCCATTGCATTGTAAAGGGCAGTGACAGACAGACAGGGGTGACACAGATGGGGTAGACAGTGAGCATAGGACAGAGTGTTAGGATGAGAGATGGATGGCTCTGAGGAAGAAGTGAGTTTTGAGAGCCTTTTTAAAGTTTTGCAGAGAGGTGGAGAGGTAGAGAATTCCAGAGGTAGGAAGCAGCACGGGCAAAATCTTGGAGGTGGTTGTGGGAAGAAGAAATCAGGTGACAGGAGAGGCGACATTCATTAGCTGAACAAAGAAGGCAGATGGGAGAGTGAAGGGAGATAAGTTCAGAGATGTAACTGGGAGAGGATTGGGTGCTGGCTTTGTAAGTGAGTGTGAGAAGCTTGAATTTGGTTCTGAAAGGGAAAGGGAGTCAGTGTAGGGCTTGTATGAAAAGGCCGGAAGATGTAGTACGTTTGGAGAGGAAGATGAGCCGGACAGCAGTGTTGTGGATAGATTGGAGTGGAGAGAGGAGGGAGTCAGGGAGGCGAGATAGGAGGTCACACTTATCCAATCTGGAGATGACCAGCGAGTGGATTGAGATGTGTTTTACATGCACATACCTCATTTTGTCAATCGACCCTTAAAAAGAGTGTATTTGAATCTGTGACACTTTAGTAAATACTGCTTATTTTCGATTTCACATATCTTGGCATGATGAATGGAACTAAATACCGAGCGGTAATATTACCTTAACAATATCTCTTCTGCTGACTCCTTCAAACAACTCAAGCAGCCTGAGCTGAGCAGCAATAGTAGGACATTGGTCAAAACTGCTTCTAAGTATATCTCCAAGCTGATGTTCCAGGCTCTGTAATAAACAACATTTCAAGTAATAACTCCATGTGTGCAGCATACATGTGACCAAAACAATAACTCATTGATCCTAATATAAATGTGTAACAGCAGTGTGTTTTGTAAATTATTCCTGAAAAGGATGTACCCATACTGTATGTTTATTATTAGAATATAGACTATGTTTTACTGATTTAGAACAATAGCTAGTATATGTTTGAAAAACAGAGAAGGGATAATACAGTATTTGTTTTTGGAGACTGTTGTAGATTGTACAATGTTGGCATAACTGTTAGAAAACAAAATTCTATCCAATGAGGAGCTGTGGAACAATCAAATAAGTATACTGATTTGTCTTATGGCCCGTAGACACGAGACAATCAGACCCTGATCAGATATGTGCCGAGACCCAACCTTAGGGTCTTGTCGCAAGCCCCGATGGTCGCGATGGTCAGGACCATCACCCTGGTCGGTCGCTAAGCTGTGGGTGGTAACCCACAGATTAGCTAGCTAGCGACCAGGAGGCCGCACTTCAAGATGCAAGTGGCCGTCCTCAATCAGAGCGACCGCTTGCATCTAACGACCGGGTCTGAATGAGACCCTTTGTCCCTATGACTTGGGAATGTGTTTCATCACAATCCTAAGGCACACACCAACATATGATTGTCTGCAGTAACCAGCATTTTTTGCCTAGCTAGAAACAAACATTCTTAGAATAAGAGCCTATTCTAAGAATTATACAGTAGTACAAAGGGCCTGACCGCCCTAGGCTAATATACGTGTAGCAGCACCCCTTACCCCCAACACCTGAATGTCCTGCAGCATCATCTTTAGTATAGCTGTGTAGTGTATTTGTAGCATATTCCCCACCCCCAGCACTTATACGGTATACCCTGCATCATGATCTTTCATATGTCTTTGTATTTACATCATACTGTACCCCAGCCCTCAACCACAACATTCCTTCCTCCCAGCTCCGCTCAGTCTGCGCGCTGAGTCTGTGATAGTGAGGGCCATGGTGTCCCTAGAAGACATCGGGGAACTGAAAGGGCATGCGGGTGGTGGTGCAAGTATGCTCTAACTAGTGAGGACACTAGTGCAAATGGCAGTTGGCACCACTCTGCACCCTAGCCTGCAGCCTGATAAGCCTAATGGTTAATCAGGTACTGACATGACATGCAGTGTATATACGAAATGAGAATATCACTATGAAGTTGCATAGTACATATAACACAATAAGAACACATTTTACAATAGCCACTATCTTAAGTTAATACAAGATGCAATGCCTGAGTTAGAGGCAGGGACACATTAACCCGGGACCTAATCTGGACAGGGATCCCCCAAACCAGGACGGTCAGTGGAATATAGGAACATCTGGTAACCATATGATAATGTCAACTTTATATTTAGATAGGCTACAGTATCCGTTATTGTTCCTTTTCTCGCAGGATGATGATCGCTATTACTATGGAACTAGACCCAAAAACATTTTAGGATAAATTACAGATGAAGGTGAATGTTGTTTTTTTATATGTCAGAAAAATGCCATTTAATTTGTGGTATTGCCATATTTCTATGAAGTTACATTATACTCACTCTAATCAAGAGGAATTATCTTTTATTCACTCCAATGCACTAGTTGATTCATATTTTGAATGATCTTGTGTTAAACCCCCCCAAAAAAATACATAGAATAATAAAGTGTGTAAAGGAAAATAGATTAAGAGAGTAACTATGGATTCTCAGCTTTGACTACGTTTTGAATAAAAATGTTATAATGGAGAGTAAGGAAATAGTCTAATAATTATATAATGAATCATACAGAAAGTACCACATCTGTAACTATCAACAGTCTAATAATTATCTAATGAATCATAAAGTGCCACATCTGTAACTCTGCTGCTTTTTTATATATCTAAATAAAATATACACAGGATCTTTCTGCCCACTCTACCTACCACCTATTGCTTCTTTTAATACCACTTGTTCAAAAGCATTTCAAGAGTTCACCTAAAGACTCCATTATCATTGGGCATAGAAACATAAGCACATCACACACATATAAATTATTAATTACTATTATTATTATTATTATTATTATATTATTTTATAAATTATGGCCCATCTGCACAGATGACCCTACTTAAATTAGATATATATATATATATATGCATTATGTTATAATTGTTATCGATAAAGCAGCAAGTCTACTGGGTCTAAGATATAGGGTGGAGCAATTTGAACATTCCATTGTGTTGATAAAATGGTTCTAAAAGACATCACAAAGTATGATGTAATGAATACTGAAAACTTAAATAAATGATACATGAATGAATGAATGAGTGAATGAAACGTACCTTAATTATAGTTCTTAATTCAAAAAATGCTTTCTGGAAAGGGCTGTTTTTTTCTACAGTAAACATATCTGTAATTTGGTTTGTAAATGAATCTTTAGCCAGACAATATGAGCTCCAGATGTCTTGCACCATAGTATCCAAACCAGAGGTTCCTGCACCCCCAATTGCAGCCACAGCCTTTAGAACCTCAAAGTGTTTCATTGTCTCCACTAAGTCCAGGACATCATTGCATCTAACCAGAAATACAAAAAATGACATTGCTACAAGCACAACAATTATTTTAAATATCATACAGTAACTCTTGCGCGATAAGAGGACCTTTCTCCCAGAGGAAGGACCAAGAAGGACAGAAACACGTTGAAGATAATCTCCCATACAAACCCACTACAGAGGATCACACTTGCAACACATTATGAGAAGCCGTGGAGCTTAACATTGCTCCAGCTGGAAGATCACGCGAGACGCAGCACAGGAAAATCCAGGAAGTCACCGTGGCAACGCAGCTCCCAACGGCAGTGGCGAGGAAGAAGGAGACAGACAGCGAGAGGAGCATAAGGTGAGTCCTAACAAGTGGAGGGGATATGTGGTAAGGGTTTGAGAAAATTTACACCACATTTTCCACTCCCCAGGCAACAGACATCGCAGTCCATGTCACGGGTACTCAGGGGGTTGCAGGCTGATAACCGCTCACCTCCGATGGTTCCGTACGGACAGCGAAGCACAGCCAGGGGTCTCCCTAAATGCACCCAGCCACTTCTCACTTCATACCCCCAGACCCTGCAAAGAAAAATAACTAACAACTCCGACCCAGGGACACTGCAACAGCGCACATAGATACCGGACACTACGGGACACCGTAATCCGGGTATCCAGACTCAATTACTACTAATATTATCCTTATTTCAGCTACAAGCACTTGACAAGAGGAAAATAATTCCTCCTTTACCATCTATTTTTTCATTGACCGATATAAAACGGACCAAAGAGAGCTTTAATCTATATACAGCGGCCAGCTGTTGATTCAACAAATAAGAGACACAGGCCCTCATTCAGAGTCGCTCGCGAGAAGCGAGCGCTCGTTCTGAGGGCGGCCGCTTCTATTTTTTAGCGCGGCCTCCTGGTCGCTAGCTAAGCTGTGGGTTACCACCCACAGCTTAGCGACCGACCAGGTTGAGCGCTTGCGACGAGACCCTAAGGTTGGGTCTCGGCAGCCGCAAGCCCCAGGGAGCTTCCAGCTCTGATCGAGCAGGAAGCTCCCCACTGACATCACTGCTGTTGTCAGTGCAGCCGCCCACAAAACGGCAACCGTTCCATAAGGAACGCCTCAGTTTGTGTAGCCGCCCCCCCCCCCCCCGCCTTCAAAACCGGGCAAGCTGTTGCTGAGAGTTTCTCTCTCGCTCCGGGGCTTGCGCACGCGCAGTGCGGCTGCTGCGCGTGCGCAGGTCCTTAACATCGACCCGATTGAAATGAGACCCACAATCTTTCAAATCATTCTCTTTAGCATTCATATTGGAACTTTATAACGGTGGCATACAATTTTTGATTATACCATCCTTTGTTTAACACTCATGCATGTATCATATATCCCACTGTGTACATGTTTTTATATATAGTAAATGTTTTGAATGTTTTAGGTTTCAGTAATATCTGCACACTTGTACCATTAAGGTTGAGCTCAATCAACCAAGCCAAGCCTGTCTTGGATATATTTTTTTCCATATTGTTTATCAACAATTTATTTTGTTTATTTAGAGATTTTAGTGCTTCACCTCAAACACAATTCATGTTTTTAGATCCTTTAAAAGTATTTTATATAGGACTATACAGTATGTGAGTTCCTAATTTTTCCTCTTTTTTTGCTTTCTTGTTCTATGTTTATAAAGCCTGTATTTATCGTCGGACTACAGCTACTAAATTGGCTGTGTTCCCTCCCCCAGTAGATTTATCCAACAGCTACCTGCAATAATCTGAGTAAGAGCTCATGCAGGCGAGCAGAATCACCAGTAAAGCACACATCACTATGCAGGCGAGCAGAATCACCAGTACAGCACACATCACTACGCAGGCGAGCAGAATCACCAGTAAAGCACACATCACTATGCAGGCGAGCAGAATCACCAGTAAAGCACACATCACTACGCAGGCGAGCAGAATCACCAGTAAAGCACACATCACTACGCAGGCGAGCAGAATAACCAGTAAAGCACACATCACTATGCAGGCGAGCAGAATCACCAGTAAAGCACACATCACTATGCAGGCGAGCAGAATCACCAGTAAAGCACACATCACTATGCAGGCGAGCAGAATCACCAGTAAAGCACACATCACTATGCAGGCGAGCAGAATCACCAGTAAAGCACACATCACTATGCAGGCGAGCAGAATCACCAGTAAAGCACACATCACTATGCAGGCGAGCAGAATTACCAGTAAAGCACACATCACTACGCAGGCGAGCAGAATCACCAGTAAAGCACACATCACTATGCAGGCGAGCAGAATCACCAGTAAAGCACACATCACTATGCAGGCGAGCAGAATCACCAGTAAAGCACACATCACTATGCAGGCGAGCAGAATCACCAGTAAAGCACACATCACTACGCAGGCGAGCAGAATCACCAGTAAAGCACACATCACTATGCAGGCGAGCAGAATCACCAGTAAAGCACACATCACTACGCAGGCGAGCAGAATCACCAGTAAAGCACACATCACTACGCAGGCGAGCAGAATCACCAGTAAAGAACACATCACTATGCAGGCGAGCAGAATCACCAGTAAAGAACACATCACTATGCAGGCGAGCAGAATCACCAGTAAAGCACACATCACTATGCAGGCGAGCAGAATCACCAATAAAGCACAAATCACTATGCAGGCGAGCAGAATCACCAGTAAAGCACACATCACTATGCAGGCGAGCAGAATCACCAATAAAGCACACATCACTATGCAGGCGAGCAGAATCACCAGTAAAGCACACATCACTATGCAGGCGAGCAGAATCACCAATAAAGCACACATCAATATGCAGGCGAGCAGAATCACCAGTAAAGCACACATCACTATGCAGGCGAGCAGAATCACCAGTAAAGCACACATCATTATGCAGGCGAGCAGAATCACCAGTAAAGCACACATCACTATGCAGGCGAGCAGAATCACCAATAAAGTACACATCACACTATGCAGGCGAGCAGAATCACCAGTAAAGCACACATCACTATGCAGGCGAGCAGAATCACCAATAAAGCACACATCACTATGCAGGCGAGCAGAATCACCAGTAAAGCACACATCACTACGCAGGCGAGCAGAATCACCAGTAAAGCACACATCACTATGCAGGCGAGCAGAATCACCAGTAAAGCACACATCACTATGCAATTCTTGGCCATCTACCATCCAGAGGAAATCTGCTACAGAAGAGAAAATGAATTTCAATGGAATGCAGACATAACATCCCCCAATCCAGTATAAAGGGGGATAATTTATCTAATGAACAATGGCATGCTTTAAAACCCTTACAGTAAAATGTTTCTTGACACACAGTTACTGTATGGGAAGCTGTGAATAAGGAAAACCATAATGGGGCTGATTCTGGGTCACACATATCTCTCTTCACAGATGCAAACGGCGAGCTTCTGCAAACAGTGCATGCGAGATGCGACTTTACACACCTTTGCGTATGTAAGTCCTATTTGCATCTTTTGTCCTCAGGCACCTCCTGCAGCATTATATTATTTTCTCTTCATTGCTGCGTTCAATAATGAAGGCACTATGAGAATAGCGTACAACTCTGAATCAGGCTTACATAACGTCTAGATAAAATTTTTACCCTATTATAGTAGTCTCACCTTTCCATAAACATGTTGATATTCTGAAAACATGGAGCATTGTACAGAGGCCAGGGGGAATTTATCCAAATGGTTTCTTCCTTATCCTCCTTTTCATTATGACTGGATTGGTTTCTTCCATAAACCCATGGAGCTGGCACTTCATACATGGTAATGTTACAAACTGTATCTATTGATTTATTGGATCTGCGGCAGATTTTAAACATGTTATTATACAAAAGCATGTTATTGTAATTTTACTATGCAATATATGAGGGGCTCAATTAGAATTGGGTATAAAAACATCTCAATGAACTTTAGAAGATCAGTTTACTAACCTGATGTCAGGATAGTTTAATAAACAAATCCTATTGGTCACAGTTATCTGTTCTCACAGTGAATAGTAAGCCACAAGAAACTAATAGTTGCTTTACTTTGGGGTGAAGAGTTTGGGGGTAACTTTCAGCAACTAATTTCCCTGATAAAAACATTGGCCCATGTCTGAGAAAATTAGGAATCAGTGCATGTGCTCATTAAATCCTATTATTGACAATCTGTAACTTTCATGACCAATAGGAAACGTCAGAGGTGTAAATAGATGATACAATTTAGTTCATAAATGTTGTTGGTTACAATGTTTTCCAAAGGTAAATAAACCATTGATTACAAAGGTCTATAAACTATTTACTTGTTTAAACTGGCATTTTCAGCCATCTTCTTTGCATTCAATTCATCAGCCTTGATTTTGACATCCAGATAATTTCCACGGAAAGTTGCACAAATTTTTAAAGCTTCTTTAAGCAAAGTGTATGCCTGCAGGACAGTAAATATGAAAATATATTAAACATTTACAAAGTAATAATTTCTAAACAATTGTACTAATCCAAATGCAATAGATTACAGCCAATGCAGATGTCATAACAGTAAATAGAGAACACTTTTCCGTCAAACTTAATTTGACAGGTACCACGCCCACAACCCCTCCCCTAACTCCGCCCCTGTCACTCCACTTTTCCTCCCCCTTTTGATATCGTTTAATATGGTTTTAATATTGAGACATATTAAATCCATATAAACTGATATCTTTTTTGATAAGGTTTTGATATAAAAATTTTAATCAAATGTATATAAATGCGATAGGGTTATATAACAGCGATAGTGTTTTATTTCATTTTATATAAAATGGGCTTTCATCGAAAGTTGTTGCTGGGAGTGAAAAGCATTCTGTGTATAATGTTAGATGTTGCATCAGCAAGATGATGCGGTCTCTTAAAATAGCGTGTTGATTTATAAATTAGGCTTACAAGCGGTGAATATTGTTTATTCGATTCAAACAGATTAGCTATAAAAGTGGGAAAACTAAAAGCCCCTATCACAGGCGCACACATATCAGTAGAGAATGAGTAAATATAATTATAATTGTGGGAATGCTTCAGAAAAAAAAATATTTCAGTAGTTGAAACTAGACTGGGATCTGTGTCACAACTGCTAATGTTTTTTAAACAACGGGGTATCCTACTGAGTCTGTTATCACACACATGGCATCGTTCTGAAGGAGGCAGGATGTTGTTACGATTGTTTATTAAAGGGCCATGTATTACAGAACATAAACGACCATTTCAAAAGGTCATGCAGCTCTGTCAGAAGGTTATGAGTTTTCATATATGCCTATTTAAAATACAGACCTTGAGATGGAGAAATGTTTGTCCAGGCCTATATCCTGTTGAGAAGCATGAAATTGCGACATATGTGAAGCACATGTTCTGTCTTCACACCTGATGTAACTAGAACAGTGCATTCTGGAGGATGGGCTCAGACATGATAACAATTTATCTCACATCAAGATTTGATTTTATTTAACATCAGGCATTGTTAAATACGGTCCTTAATTTAGATTCATACGATAGCATCATTATAAATATGTATTCAATTGTAAATTCTCACATCAAGATTTGATTTTATTTAACATCAGGCTTTGTTAAATACGGTCCTTAATTTAGATTCATACGATAGCATCACTATAAATATGTATTCAATTGTAAGATACAAATTCAAAGCAACATGGCGCAATATTAGCATTAGATTGTCTTTAACCTCAAATGATAAACTGTGTTATATAAGTTAAAGCCAGATAATTGTTGTATCCTGTTTGTTAAATTATCTTGTGTTTGCATTTAAATTATAGGCCGCTCTATGTCTAATAGCGTGCATTTAAATAAATGAAAGAAAAAAAAATAAATATATATACACACAATTTTTATAACAGCATGCGGACGATTAAACATTTAACCAACATCTGCGCCAAACTTGTAAAACCATGGTTTATTTAGACTCAAATTAAAGCTAATTTTCCGTACAATATAAAGACCTAAAATTTTTAGTATATAATTTTCCAGAGAAAAATTATGTGATTATTAATAAATAAGTTAAAATCTGAACAGAAGATAGTGAACGCCCCCTATGACTAAGCCCACAGAGGCGGTGATTCATATGCGTCATTAACATTTCCCCCTTTATAAAGCGGTCTGTTGAAGCCTGGTATTCACAGCTGATTTGAAGATTGAGACAGAGCACGCTTATACAACAATATGTAAGTATATATATATATATATATATTTTTTTTTTTTATCATTTTATTTATACAAATATTTACTCTTGTTTTTAAATGTGATATATATATTTGTGACAGCGCCCCTAAGTGATCGATATTCTTATCCCACGTGTTTAAACTGTTCTAAAATCGATCTCATATATATATATATATATATATTTGTGTATATGTATGTATGTATTATATACAAATATTACAACTGGCTTAAAATGCGGTTATTATTAAATATGCATGATTTTGTGTCGAAAATTTATACAATGTGTATATGTTATGAATCAAAATTGTATTTTTATGTTTATACGCTATGTGTTATTAGCTAGTGATTTCTTTTGCTAACGGCAACATTTGCAAATTAACGTTTTATGGCATTATTTCAAAGATGACTGATTTCATCTTATATTTGTGTATAATTATGTTCTAAAAATGTGTGTATATATATATATATATATATATATATACACACACATGGCTGTGTTGGTGTTGATTATAATGCGTAATTTTTGTGGACCATTGCGGCTGAGTTTATAGATGTTATAGCAACAGTATTCTATTCACCGCAAATACTAAAATTTATGTGTGGTAAAACCTCCATTGTATCTGTTTTGTGTATAATTATGTTCTATTATATACAGTATGAAATATTAATTTAATCATAGAATTACCACATTGTGACCGCGCCCTAAATGCTTGATATTCTTATACAGCATGTTTAAATTGTTCTAACGTCGATTATCACCGCTAACACTATCCTTTCTGTGAAGTAAATAATAACCAGCAGTTGTAGTATATACGGGTATATACATTTATTAGATTAGTGATTTATTTATTTTTTTTAAAAAGGCACCATTGTGGTTATAACAGTTACCGTTATTTTTATGTTTCATAACAAGCGTCTTATAAATATATGTGTGGTAATTCCTAATCTAACAACATCTCTTGGTATTGTATGTGTTAGCAAATGTTAATATACATAGAATGATATATGTACATGTTATGTTAAATATAAATATATATATATATATATATATATATATCGTCAGTTGTATTTTTTATTTATACAAATATTACCTCTTTTCTAATTGTGTTTTTTTAATTACATATATAACTATATATATATATATATATATATATGGAAATTTTGGTGTTGCTTATAATGTGTGAATTATACGTTGGAACATCATTCGTGAATCAAATGTGCGGGAGACCATTTGAAATTTTCAGATAGACGCTGCATTACGTATGATTTGAGCGGCATCTAGTGATGAGTTTTGGCATTGCAGATTGATACTATGCATGTCATGATGTATGTACATGTTGGTTTTGATTATGGTGTGTAATTTAAACACATATATATATATATATATATATATACACACAAGTATTTACTATACTTTTTAATGCTGTTATTATAAATTGTATGATAGCATAATTTTAAGCTAGTGTTTTCTTTTGGTATTGCAAGTATTAGAGTAATGCATCGTTGTCATATATATGTCTGATATTGTTTAAAATGCGTGAATTAGCAGTTGGAATGTCATTATGTTAGCTGACATGACTTGCTTTTAGTGTGGTTTATTTTTTATTTTTTTAAATTATAAAATTAATGTTTTATGGCATTATTTAAAATAGATTGTCACAATTACAGGGTGCTGTGATTTACCACATTTTAATATGTCTTCCAGATTTACGGTTACTCCAAGACACAGACTTAGAAAAAACAATAATGGAGGTTTGTTTTATTCTACAGCAGAGCCGCTCGCATTATCATGTTAAAATATGCATTAACGGTAAAAAATATAAATGATTTGCATATTAATATATTTTGTTTTAACAGTCAACAAGCCAGAACATCTTTGAGATTTCTGATGATGATATGATCACGTGCCTTTCGCAAGATGAAGAAGAAGATCATGTATATCGGCCTCTAAACCGTAAGTGGCTATAGTTTAATGATGCCTACATAAAGTTATTTATTTATATAAAAATGGGTGCTGAATTTTTTATTTATTTATTATTATTATTTTTAAAAAAATGTAAAAAAATTTTTTTAGATTTATTTATTTTTTGTAATTTATTTTTACAAATGTTTATTCGTGCATAATTAATCAGAATTAATCTTATGCAGGAACGACCGGTCAAGACCTGAGAAGTGCCGACCCATACGGTGCAGAATGCGCATTTGGGGATGATATCGGAACGTTCCAGAATCCTTACATGGGGTATGCATCGTCGCCACAGTCACAAAACAGCTGTAAGTATCCATGGGTATTTTAACGACAATACAAAATGCCTGTAAGTAGATCATGCGATATGTTTTTAAATTATGCATCTGTATTCCACAGACAGTCCTACCATACCATGTGGGAAATCAGCCATTGAAAATCTTATACGCGATGCACCGGCGTGTTCACCACTGGCGCCGGCGTCAGAACTGTCCCGAGAGCATTCTATCGAGGGTAAGTTAATTAATCGATGCTATACGTTCATTACACGCATCTAAAATGATCATTTTTCCACAGAGCAAAATGTATATCACCGCTGCACATCTAAATGCTTTTTTTATTTTTTATTTTAGCGTTCGATGTAGATGCGCTATATAATATGGATCCGGTGGATTATTGCTGCGCAATAACGGTTGATGAATCGCCTGGAGAACCAGAGGCCCATACAACAGCGGACGGAATAACAACGCCGCAATTGTCCGATGCTGACAAAGAGAACCAACGCACACCGGTGCCTCTGAATCGCCATTATCATCTAGCCGGTTCTACACCGCTGATAATGAACCAATTATACAATAAAATCAAGCCAAACAGATGGGTGAGAGCTCTGCCACACACAACGCATTGGGTGCATGAACCATTAAATCAAAAGCAATTAAAGAGGAGACTGAGTTATACTGACGAATCAGCCCCTAAAAGAAGGCGATTGACACCATTGCGAAGTGTATGTTACCAGGTGATAATGATGATGGTGATGATCAATCACCATGCCTTAGTGTAAGCGCTGGCACACATTGCGCAAAGGTTAAGAGGGTCAACAGGCGTGATGAACAAGTGCCCTGCGCCAGCGTTAACACTACCGCAGAGGTCAGCAATATCACCTCAAAAAGAAAGAGCAGGCATACAAAAGAACATAATGTTATAATATTGCCATCTGTATGGGTCAGTCCTATTACAATATCAGATAACCAATCTTAAACAATTATCATCCCAGACACACAGGTAGAGCCCATTTTGATACGGGATGATGTTGATTCTTATCAAGATGCCCAGGTGTTCTGGGCATCAGGTGTAGAATCGAGGGATGCGCATGAGGAAGGTGGTGTTTCAGGCGCCCCGAGCATCGGCGTCAGTGTGTCTGTGAATGAGCCGCCTTCTACTGCGCTGGATGATGCTGTCGCAGGGACCCCAGGCGTCGGTGGTAGACATCATTCAGGGCCGCAGAACACACTGGACGAAGCTGTCGCAGGTCCATCAGGCGTAGGATCGACAGGTACGGGTGTTGGTCGACAACCCACTACAGGTACACCAGTGAGGGCAGAAGACGGGAGTAAACTATCAAAATTAAAATATCACGCTTTGTTAGTCATGATTTTTAAAGAGCTCACATTTGTGAAACACAAATGTGTATTGTGTATTGTTAACCCGATACGCTGAAATAATGCGCGGCGGACAACATGACCAGCGCGTGCTTTTTAAATTTATTAATCGTTATATGGACGGTGTAACAGAACAGGGCAGATTAGGTAGGGAAACTAATGCATTCATACAGGCCCATGCATTCGGTAAAAAAAAGAAATGACTAATTATGACGGGTCGTGGATTGAACCGCTATGCAGCGCGTAGAGCGCAGCGCTGTAAAAATACATACAGACGTTTAAAAGTAAAGCGCACTATTCAGTCTTTAACAAATGCAAGACAGAAACAGCTTAGACTAGGGCGACATGGCATGTTTAGATTTAGCGGACATAATAACAACGCAGTGTCGCGCCGTGTAGATAGACGATCATCACAGATGGACCATGCCATGGCAACACCCGTACCTGTCGGTCCGGAATCTCCCGGTAATAATGAGGAGACGCACCCTGTGTTTTTAGAATCCATCGACAGATACGAGCGAAACCACCCCAATTTCAGGGTGTCTGAAATCCACCACCATTTCCAGTTTGTCAATTTGGATAGGGTTACATCGTTTGTAGATGCTATGAGGGCAATACACGACGCAATACAGACCATGCTCGACAGCTACATGGTTAATCTCGACCCTAATGACCGTGTGCAGTTAAGGTTGGAGGGTGGAAACTTACATAATGCAATTTATTCACATCCCAGGTCGCACAATACATTAGATGCCGTCAGTTTTTTGAATCAGATAACAAACACGCTGCAAAGAAATTCTGAGGTTTTAATTGATACAGAGTTGAAATTTGTTATCTCTGTTTTCAAGAATCGCGTAGGCGGCGCCCTGACGGGTCGGCGCCTGCGCAGAATACCACACAGTCTTATTATTGAGAAACGCAGCCGTTTGTTATACGATTTCAATAACAGCGGTAACAATTTGTGTCTAGCGGCTAGTCTCTGCAAACTTCTGGATAATGAAAATGTCACGGATATCGTTATACACAAACGTGCTCTTGAGCTTCATAAAGCTTTGAATCTGCCCCTTGATAAGCCGATCAGCTTTAGTGACATTGCTTGTTTTGAAAAACACTTAAAAGCAACAATTAAGATACTGTACTACCGTACAGACTGGCATTATTGTTGTACAGACAGTCAATACAAAGACAACATACTGTTTATCTTATGGCACGACGACCATTACTACAGTATATTAGACATAAAAGCGTTTGTGGGTGCCCAATTCTTCTGCAAGTTTTGCCACACAGCGTACCACCACAAAAATAATCACGACTGCCTCTTCTTTTGTAAGGCCTGTCTCAGACAGGCGTGTGTTGATACAGGAAAAGTGGCGCTAAGATGACCTGTGTGTAGGGTGTTTTGCAGGTCAACCGATTGTTTAGAAGAGCACAAGGCTCTAGCATTGTTTTCCAAAACACCGTGTCTTGAAAAATTGTATTGCAACTGCTGCGGCTTGTACACCACCCTCGGTCACAAGTGTCGGGGAATGACATGTCCCGTTTGCAAGGTGTGCGTTGGCAGTTTTGCGGGCCATTTGTGTTATATCCAAAACATTAAACCTGTGGATCCTACAAAAAAATAAATTTTTTATGATTTTGAATGTATGCAGGAGACGGGTGTACACATACCAAATTAATGTTATGCGTTAGCACTAGGGGGTGAACAGTCCTGGGTGATTCAATCAACAGCGGATGAACAATCCTGGGAGTTTCAGGGTGTTGCTTGTATTGCAGACTTTGTAAAAACATTCATGAGACCAAAATTTGAGGGGTACACATTCATAGCCCATAATGCCGGTCGTTATGATGGGTACTTTGTAATGCGCCAACTGATTAAGGAGAAATTTAAAATCGATGTGCTGGCGCAAGGTGGTAAACTGATGTGCATTAAGGTTCTTGATTTAAAGATAAGATTTATCGACTCTTTAAATTTTTTGCCCATGCGCCTCAGTCGTTTACCAAAAGCGATGGGATTTGAGGGCTCAAAAGGCCATTTCCCGCATTTTTTTAACACCACCGCTAACCAAAATTATATAGGCGTCATGCCGGATATTCAGCATTTCGGCATACAATATATGATGGAATCAGAGTTAGCTGAATTCAAAGAGTGGTATGAGAAATTCAAGAATATGCCATTTAACTTCCAGGATGAACCTAAACGCTATTGCAAGCAGGATGTGGTAATACTACAGAGGGCTTGTAAGACCTTCCAAGACGCCGTTTTAGCAATGACATCAGAGGACATAATTGTATATAAAAAAAAGGTCCCATCATTGTTAAGACGCACGTTAACCCGTTTCAACTTACCACATTAGCAGTTAGATTTAGGATTGTTTAGTTTGTCCCATTACTTTTGGCCCCTTAAAAAGTGGGAGGCACATATAGAAACCGTTGTAATTCCTACACCGTTCACCTGATTTGGATGTAATTACCCTCAAATTAAATCTGAAAGTCTGCAGTTAAAGCACATCTTGTTTGTTTCATTTCAAAACCATTGTGGTGGTGAATAGAGGCCAAAATATTAAAATTCTGTCAATGTCCCAATATTTATGCACCTGACTGTATGTATATATATATATATATATATATATATAAATATATATATATATGTTTTATTTATTTTTTTCATTTATTTAAATGCACGCTATTAGACATAGAGTGGCCTATAATTTAAATGCAAACACGAGATAATTTAACAAACAGGATACAACAATTATCTGGCTTTAACTTATATAACACAGTTTATCATTTGAGGTTAAAGACAACCTAATTCTAATATTGCGCCATGTTGTTTATTTGAATTTGTATCTTACAATTGAATACATATTTATAGAGATGCTATCGTATGAATCTAAATTAAGGACCGTATTTAACAAAGCCTGATGTTAAATAAAATCAAATCTTGATGTGAGAATTTACAATTGAGATAAATTGTATTTAACAATGCCTGATGTTAAATAAAATCAAATCTTGATGTGAGATAAATTGTGATCATGTCTGGGCATGTCTGAGCCCATCCTCCAGAATGCACTGTTCTAGTTACATCAGGTGTGAAGACAGAACATGTGCTTCACATATGTCGCAATTTCATGCTTCTCAACAGGATATAGGCCTGGACAAACATTTCTCCATCTCAAGGTCTGTATTTTAAATAGGCATACATGAAAACTCATAACCTTCTGACAGAGCTGCACGACCTTTTGACATGGTCATTTATGTTCTGTAATACATGGCCCTTTAATAAACAATCGTAACAACATCCTGCCTCATTCATAACGATGCCATGTGTGTGATAACAGACTCAGTCGGACACCCCGTTGTTTAAAAAACATTAGCAGTTGTGACACATATCCCAATCTAGTTTCAACTACTGAAATATTTTTTTTCTGAAGCATTCCCACAATTATAATTATATTTACTCATTCTCTACTGATATGTGTGCGCCTGTGATAGGGGCTTTTAGTTTTCCCACTTTTATAGCTAATCTGTTTGAATCGAATAAACAATATTCACCGCTTGTAAGCCTAATTTATAAATCAACACGCTATTTTAAGAGACCGCATCATCTTGCTGATGCAACATCTAACATTATACACAGAATGCTTTTCACTCCCCAGCAACAACTTTCGATGAAAGCCCATTTTATATAAAATGAAATAAAACACTATCGCTGTTATATAACCCTATCGCATTTATATACATTTGATTTCAATTTTTATATCAAAACCTTATCAAAAAAAGATATCAGTTTATATGGATTTAATATGTCTCAATATTAAAACCATATTAAACGATATCAAAAGGGGGAGGAAAAGTGGGAGTGACAGGGGCGGAGTTAGGGGAGGGGTTGTGGGTGTGGTACCTGTCAAATTAAGTTTGACGGAAAAGTGTTCTCTATCTACTAATAACACTCCAGGACTTAGTCACAGTTGTTCTGTACTACAGTAGCTACAATCTCTGCTGCTACCCATCTGGTCTATATATTTGAAAAGGGACAGACTTTCCAAAATAGTCACCCCTACTGTATGTGCATTTGCACATTCAGCTTTCTAGCTAGAGGTGACACATCCCATTTGTATAGTGGAAATAAAGGAGAGCGCATTGAGTAAATTGCTTTTTAACTTCTGTGTTTATCGCTGTACACCTATAATAATATTCACAAATATAAAACTATCTCTAAGGCTCAGTGACAGAAGCCGTTAGATGTGGTCAAAAGAGTTGAACAGTTAGAGGGTGTAACTAACATACACGGTGAAGGTAACAAAAATCATGTATCATCACCGAACAAGTGAACAGATCACAATAGTCAGTAATATTAGTTGGTTACTGCAACTATATCTACAAGATCACATAACATCAACCCTGTGACAAACAGGAATTTGTTGAAGGGGAGATTTGTTTATTTAGCCTAAATAAAACAACAGGTAGATTAAGTATGAATGTACATAGAAAGGGATAAAGTGTTGTGGGCTGATCATAGCATCAGCATTTAAATTATAATACTACTAGTGATATGGTACTCGGGAAGTCGACTATCAACGTAATTTGGACAACATATGAGACAATATGGGACTTAGTCGATTTACTTACTGTAAGTTGGTGAAGAAGGACAACCGTATTTGCAACAGCAGCTAATACGTAAGCACTATCACAGAATTTTTAGGAAGAGTGGAAATTTGAAATTCAACTAAGAATGTAAATTCAACTACTGTATGGTTCTCTTCATCTTACTATATAAAACAATATATTATTTGCAAAACCATTCCAACATATAAAAATACTCAGTAATTTGAATCATAGATATGTTTTATTATTTTTAAGATGAGATTTTTGTTTTTGTTTTACTTTAATAGTTAGATGAATAGTGTTTTACACATGTCACATATATTATATTTCATATATTGGACACTACAAAAATGTAATAATTTCCTATTGGCTATTGCTTTGTTTGGTGAGCTATACATTGACTTAATAAGTATCCCCATGTGTGGTAATATTTGATTCACTTTCATTACTTTTAGAAAACTTTGAAGAAGTGGAGAAGATGAAATAAAAGAAGAACAGATGTCATAAAACAGATATTGTAAGTTAGGATTAAGTAGTTTTACCTGAGGACTGGCCAATATATTTCTTCCTAGATGACCAGCTGCTATCACAACCACCTCCTTGGACATTAGCCTGAGAAGATTTATAAATACTTTGGATTGATGATAGTAACTGTGGAGTACAGAAGGCACAATTTCAGTCAATTGCAAAGAAACTGAAAGACAAACTACTTTATTAATTTACAAGGTCATAACACCCTGCCACATTTACTATGTATCATGAGCAAGGAGAAGAAATTTGCAGCTGAAGCATATATATAGCTAAGAAGTAGTGAAACCTGAGTGTACCAAGAATCTATTTATCAACTTTTGAGATCACACTGCAGAAAATTGATTAGTTGGCAACCAGTGATGTTCACGATTAGATGGAAATAGTTATTCCATTCGATGTAGGGAATGTGATGGTAGCCACCAACTCATGCTTGTGTCTGATGTCTCATATGTGCCTTGATCTTGTATTTACCAGACTATGCTCAGTTTCTGATTTCACTAATGCTTCTTTCCCTCTCTCAGATCACAACCTAATCACCTGCACACTCTCCTCCATTACGTCAATGTCATTGAAATCAACCAAACCTAAACCTAAAACCCGCAGAAATATTAATGCTATTAACCTTCAACAACCATCTACCTCTCTACAACAACAACGTTCACCAATTTCTACATTCACTTCTCCTGAGGCTGCTGCATCACACCTAAACCAGATTCTAGAAAAAGCCCTCGATGAAGTAGCTCCAGCTACCCATCACACTCCGCGTAGATTTAGACATCAACCGTGGCATTCTACCTTAACAAGGCATCTACAAAAACTCTCACGTAAAGTTGAACGTCAGTGGCGAAAGTCTCATACTCCAAGTGACTTCCTCACATATAAGACTATCTACAACTCTTATCGTACTGCTCTGGACACTGCCAAACAAACATATGTCCAATCTCTAATCTCTGCTCAAGCCTCTAACCCCAAGCGACTTTTTAATACATTTAAACTGCTTCTTAACCATCCATCACCCAAACCACCTGCTACTATCTGTGCGCAAGATCTTCCTTCCTATTTTAGGCACAGAAACAGACAAATCTCAGGTGCACAACTCCAAATTACTGTTTCAGGGCACCGCATATAACACATTTTTCTTTTATAACACATTTTAACCCTTCACTGTTTGTTTATTATACATGTACTTCACTTTTTTATTTTCATTCTTTATATGCAGCTGTGGCTGCTCTTAACTATCTCTTTTACACTGCACTTTTCCTTACTATGGTGGTGCCCTGGGGCGGCTTAGCTGGGCTAGTTTGGGGGTGTCCTGCGCTCTGGATTTGAACCCTAGTATGTTAGGGACCTACCCTAAAGAGGTTACCTGGATATGGTGGGTAGGCCCATAACCTTGGCCATGATTATGCTAAAAATATTTACTGATTGCAAAATTTTATTGCATTTATATATTATCAGTAATTTGGAGTTGTGCAACTGAGATTTGTCTGTTTCTGTGCCTGCAAATACTCTCATCAGGTAGCACCTCCCATTATATATATTCAGGGTGTGCAGTCCAGGAACCTTTCCTATATATTCCTATTTTAGGCACAAGATTGATAAGATCAGAAATTAAATGGTACAGTTTGCTCTTCCTCAGCTAGTGACCTGCTCAATTCCCTACCTGAACCCTCTGGCACATTCTCTTAATTTGATCTCACAAACGAAGATGAAGTATCTACATTCTTCTCATCCTCCTACTCTATTACCTCTCCTCTAGATCCTATACCCTCACAAATCAGTAAAGCTATGTCTCCTGTGCTTATCCCAACCCTAACTAAAATCTGTAATCTCTCTCTCTACTGGCAACTTTCCATCACTGTTCAAGCATGCAGTGATTACTCCCATTCTGAAAACACAAAATTCTGACCCTAACACTCTCTCAAATTACCGTCTCAGCTCCCATGCCCCTCCAAGCTACTTGAGAGACTTGTCTACACCCGCCTCACACACTTTCTTAACTCACACAACTTATTGGACCCACTTCAGTCCAGCTTTCGTTCCCAACACTCTACAGATACAGCACTGACTAAGGTAGTAAAAGATCTTGTCACTGCCAAGGCTAAAGGCCATTACTCACTCCTAATTTTTCTAGATCTCTCTGCTGCTTTTGACACTGTTGACCACTCTCTTCTCATACAAACACTGCAATCCCTAGGTCTTAAAGACACAGCTCTTTCTTGGTTCTCTTCCTACCTATCTGATCGCTCTTTTACTGTTCGTTTTTCTGATTCTGCCTCCTCTTCGCTACCTCTATCAATTGGAGTACCGCAAGGCTCTGTCGTAGGTCCCCTGCTATTATAAATCTATACCACCTCTCTTGCCAAACAAATCCGCTCTTTTGGATTTCAGTACCATCTGTATGTGGATGATACTCAAATTTACCTATCTTCCCCAGATTTATCACCATCTGTATTGGTCCGTGTCACTGAATGTCTTTTTGCCATTTCATCTTGGATGTCATCTTGCCACCTGAAACTTAATATTTCTAAAACAGAATTAATTATATTTCCTCTGGCCAATAACAGTTACCAACCTGATCTCTCTATCACTATTGATAACTCGACCATCCACCCTGCCCCACAAGCTCGCTGCCTTGGTGTCATCCTTGACTTTGAACTGTCTTTTGTTCCCCACATTCAATATGTCTCAAAATCATGTTACATACATCTAAAAAACATAAAAAAATCGACCATATCTCACACAAGACACTGCAAAAACTTTAATCCATGCACTTATTATTTCCCGCATTGACTACTGCAATAGCCTCCTTACTGGTCTTCCCAAAAATAGGCTATCGCCATTACAATCTATTATGAATGCAGCTGTGAGGCTTATCTTCCTTGCAAAACGTTCATCGTCTGCTGCCCCACTCTGTCAGTCCCTCCATTGGTTGCCGGTTTTCTACCGTATTCAATACAAAATACTTTCACTTACACATAAGGCTATTAACCAAACCACACCAACATACATCTCTTCACTCATCTCAAAATATCTCCCAACCCGACCTCTCCGCTCAGCATAAGATCTGTGTCTCTCATCCCCATGCATTACTTGCTCCCATTCATGGTTACAGAACTTTCTTCGGGCTGCACCCACTCTATGGAATGCCTTACCTTGCACAATAAGACTTTCCTCTAGTCTCCAATCCTTCAAGCGTTCCCTGAAAACTCACCTCTTCAGGCAAACTTATCAGATTCCACAAACTCCCACATAACCTTCATAGCTTCCATATCTAATTACATCCCCTTTTACAGTCCACACACAATCTCACACATCGTCTTTCTCTCACATTCTCATAACATTTGGTCGACATTCCTGTGTGACTGAATCATGCAGCCAACCAAGAAACTGTGCATTCTGGCTGGACCAAAATGCAATATATAGCACCTATCCTTGTGTATCAATGCCTATTTCCCTATAGATTGTAAGCTTGCGAGCAGGGCCTTCTTACCTATATATCTGTCTGTTATTACCCAGTTTGGTTCTATTAATGCTTACAATTGTAAAGCGCAACAGAATATGCTGCGCTATATAAGAAACTGTTAATAAATAAATAAATTACATCCATTAAGCTGCGGACAGAGCTACTTTGCACAGGTTTCCCCCTTGAACTATACATGCATGCTAAATAACCGCTGATGGCTGAATGGTTATCTTGCAATGACTACATGGCATCACAAGGCATGTTGTGATGGTGGCAACGCTGCAACTGTTTGATAACCCTTTTGCAGTGGGTATCCCTAATGTCAGGCAGTGATCATAAAGCTGTCCTGCGCTTGGTGGCCAGGACGTCCATGAATACTGCTTGCTGTGTGCAGCCAAATAAAATGTGGGAACATCAAGTTTGACTCGCACGTGTTTAACCCAACCCTTTAAATTTGGCAAATGTAAATTCTACAAATGATTCAAAAATAAGGGTACTAGGTAAAACATTATACTCATTTGTTTATTACACCAGAGCTTAAATTTCTTCCAAGCAAAACCATAATAACTCCATCTTATTTCAATTCCATTTTTGGCAAGTGATTGGAGGAGAAATGTATACTGATATAGAGATCATTTACCTATATGGAGAAACCCCAGTGCAGTGCATGTAGTCGTCTAAGCAGAGTAGTTGCTGGAACAAGGATTGGGAGGGGGTTATGGTTGCTAATGTAGCAATGTATATTATCCATGTCCTTGTCCTGCATTGTATCGTATTGTACTGTAAGTCACTGGTCAACTTTTTGTTTATGTACTTTGTAAGGCGCTGTGGAACACTTGTGGTGCCATATAAATAAATGATAATAATAAAAATAAAAATAATAATAAAAATAGACACATATCCTATCATATGAGACATAACAAGAGGGAACATTTAATTATGATATTTATGGTCTGGAATCTGATACTGTTGACATTATTCATGGCCATTGATTTGTGTGAAATACATTATGAAATGAATGGAAAATTTGGGAGGGGATAATTTTTTTCATCAAGTTCAAGCTATTATCAATTCTAAACTATGTAATTAAGAAGAAAGCAAACAAGTCCCCAATCTGACAGCTGCCAATGTAGCCTTACAGAATAAATATTTCTTCCTATCCCTAAGTATAGCAATCTTATTACATTCCTGGATCATTTACCAGACTAAATTGATACCTACATATTGTTGACAGAAAATATGTCGACAAACAATATGTTTATGTAACTAGTGAAGATATGTTTACAAGGAGAATGGCAATAGAATCCTGCCAAATGGTTGTAATGTTAGTCGAAGCATTTTAACCGAGCAAGCATTCTAACTTTATGATTATGTTTAAAGTTATAATATTGACAAACTAACCACTTCCTCATTTACCCTTAAAATGTCTTCTACTAACTGAAGTTGCAGACACATTACTTGTAAGAAAAGCATAAAACTAATTTTTCAATTATGTTAGTTTATTTATTATCAGATTCCAGACCTTACCCGCCCTTACAGTAAAGGGTCCCTTCGTATGTTCATTGTGAAACGGTCAGTCTTCCATTCACAACTGCTTACCCTTGTCCTCTGTATGGTTTGTTGAAGCTGGATAATTGGCTGAGACAAGATCAGTTTAAAATTGGATCGCAGTGACGCCATCTTGCGACTGGCCGCAAGACGCCATCTTGGAAATGAGATCGCAAGACGCCATTTTGCGAATGGCCGCCTAAGCACCATTTTAGATAAACTCACACTTTAGTACATGTGGCGATATTACTATTAGCATCATGCGATTGCATCTTTCACCATTTCCCATACACACATTAATAAGCACAATTGCGCTGTTAACTAGTCGCATATTAGCGAATGCATAAGATCCTGTATGAAAATGCTGAATATTAGCTTCATGCACACGCATCTGCCCCAAGTTAACTAGCGTCTTTACATCAAACCCCACATACTCACACATTACATATTCACAGACAAGGTTCCATAAGCTTTAAGGTATAAGATTCAAGTATGCACATTTACTATAATTGCTATGAAATAAAGATTATTTCGTAACTAAGGTTTTATACGTGATAAGTAAGCCATGTTTGGTATTGTACTGATGCGTACTCTCTCAACAGTATTCCGGTAATATCGATGGAGAGATCGCAACATGCATTCTCAACTTATGGACCGCAGAGACTTCAAGCAACAAAATGTACATTATATGAACAACTGTTAGGATTTGCATGAGGCGGGAAACCAGAGACCTCCAGTTGTTAGAGGCTGGACTGTGTCTATTTGAACCAACCTGTTAAATTCCTTGTAACATATGCCCTCTCCTTTAGGACCAATGGTATTAGCAACAAACTTCTCTATTGTGTTGTTTATTCCTGGGGGGTATAAATATGTGTGCTCTGACCCTGGGTTCCTAGTCTTTGTGCTGAATGCTGATTGACAAGGGGTTTCTTGCTGATGCCTAACATCTGGACAAGAGAGCACTGCATATGTATAATTGTACTTGGGTCTGTATAATCTCTTTGCGCTAAGATTATATGAGGATCATAGCGTGTAACTGCTGTACATTTACTTGAATAATACTTTGTGCTTTGGAACCACAGGTTCTAGGTCTGGAATCTTTATTTACTGTATGACTGCGTACGCAAATTAGCGTCATCCTTAGAGGTTTCTAGGCAGGATATTAGAAAGTATAGGCAGGGGTATATAGAGGTTCAAAGGCAGTATTGTTAGGTTCACGGTACAAAATGTTTGTTTGACAAATCTTTGACTTAACTTTGAATTTAAAATGCATATTAAGTACGTCACCTCTAATGTGCCTTTTTGTAAGGTAAACAAACCCAGTGTGTGGTGCTACTCAGCTTCCTGTTAAGTAATACTGTATACTTAAATCCCTTTCAAGCTCATATTTCCCTAAGTATATTACATTTACTATTTTAGCCTAGTGAGTACCATAAACTAAGTGTCTAATCCTCATTTTTTCTACATTTATTTATTTTGTTTGATTAGAGGTTGGAAAATATAATACATAATTATGTATCTAGTCACACAACAAAAAGGTTATTGTAAAAGGCATGATAACAGACTGAGAGGAAATAGAAGTGCTTATGTGAGAGTTATCTTTGGCATAAATGATGACTTGACATATGTAAAAATAACACTAAAGAAGAAAGATACTAGATTGTTAATAAATGTTCTATGTTACCTTGAGTGAGTCCAAACCAAAAGTAAACGATGTAACATTAGAAAGAAGGATTTCTGCTTCTTTGTCGTGGTTTTAGCAGATTTCAGCTGGTCGTAACATTGGCTCAATGTCTGTAAAAATGTCAAGTTTTCTTTTGCCTGATGATATGCCTAATAATGAAACAAGTTTTGTGTAATTATTAAAAATAACAACTAAACTTGGACAATGTTTAGCTTTTCCTGTCTGCTCCTTCATATGATGTTTATGCAGATATCTTTAATTTGTTAAGAAGCTACTTGTGAATCTTAAGCTGCATACACACAAAGATTTTCTGTCCAACCATCCAACTAGTTGATTGGTCGGAATGAAAATCTGGTAACGTATGGGCAGGGCCGGACTGGGACTAAAAATAGACCCTGGCATTTTAAAGCACACAGGCCCATCTTGGGGGTAAATCATATTAGCCGCAATGATCTCGCCAGCGCGAGTCATTGCGGCAGTGGCCACACCTTACGGCAGCCCGGATTCGACCATAGGGCTCCGAGCAAAATTATGCGAATCCTGGTTTGGGTAGTGAAGGGTGTGAGCTGCGGTGCCGTTAGCGGCGTTTAAAGGCCGTTGCAACGGCACATCGCACCCTTCGCACCTAATAGGATTGACCCCTTGGTGTCAGCATCTGGTTCCTGTCACAGATTCCTCCCCTTGCTATTCCTAACTCTTCCCACTGCTTAGTCTATGCTCTTAGGAAGAAAAGACTATTCTGGCGCTTAACAGTATTAGTAGAAATAACATAGAAATATAGATAAAATATAGGACTGCAGCAGATATCAAACTCTGTGTATGTTTGAAGTAGAGGAAACCAAAAAAGAAACAAAATCTGCGCTGTCTCTATATTGTATCAAATAAACCAATTAGAAACAAATAATGAAATGAGAATGTGCAAAGATACAAATTATTTAATTAATAAATGCTAAAAATAGCACATATCATAGATAAAAATAAACATATAAGACTCAAAAAAACAAGGAATAAAAATATATATAAATAAATGATAGAATCACTATTAAATTGAAGTATAACTGATACAAAAGTTGCCAATCCTGTGATCTGACACGGCTGGATAGATCAAGTAAAAAGGAAGATGATGTGTTTGAGTAATAAGAACTGTTGAGCGCTCTTGCAAACCAAGTGGTTAGTGTTTCCACAAAGAATAATATGTTGTTTATAACAGCTATTCACTGGTGGTGACCGCTACGCTGCCGTTTTGACCACCCGCGGGACACTGCAACCTGCTGGTGGAGACAGAACCCGCAGGCTATCTCAGCGGAGCGCCACGTTGGAGGGACACGGAAGCGAGTTACAGGGAGGGTGAGGATGGGGACACTGAGGGGAAGATACAGGGAGGGTGAGGGCTGGGACACTGATTGTGGTTACAGGGAGGGTGAGGGCTGGGACACTGAGGGGGTAAAGGGAAGGTGGCGGCTGGGACACTGAAGGGGGTTAAAGGGAGGGTGGGGGCTGGGACACTGAGGGGTAAAGAGAGGGTGGGGGCTGGGACACTGAAGGGAGTTACAGGTAGGGTGAGGATGGGAACACTGAGGGGGGTTACAGGGAGAGTGGCGGCTGGGACACTGAGGGGGGGTAAAGGGAGGGTGGGGGCTGGGACACTGTGGAGGGTAAAGAGAGGGTGGGGCTGGGACACTGAAGGGAGTTACAGGTAGGGTGAGGACGGGGACACTGAGGGGGGTTACAGGGAGGGTGGGGGCTGGGACACTGAGGGGGGTTACAGGGAGGGTGGGGGCTGGGACTCTGAGGGGGGGTTACAGTGAGTGCTGGGACACTGAGGGCGGTTATAGGGAGGGTGGGGCTGGGACACTGATTGGGGGTTACAGGGAGGGTGGGGGCTGGGCACTGAGGGGGAGATACAGGGATTATACATACATACATACATACATATATACATACATACAAATGTCATTAGGGTAAAGAACAACAGATTTAAAAAGTAAATAAAGTGCACACACTTACCTGATAGTGTTTGGTAGTGACCCCTCTCCTCTCCACTTTTGGGTCCAGGAGACACAGCTGTCGCATTGGGTCTCCTCCTGCTCCTGTATAAGTGTGCTGCTGCTCCTCTTCGGCACACAAAGCAGGCAGGGGGGGCGTGTCAGACAGTACCTGTTACTTGAGGTCCCGCTGGTCCTCTAGTGTCCGCTGGCAGAACATGGCCAGTGGACACTAGAGGACTAGTGGGACCTCTAGTGTCATTACTGTTCTTGATGTGAAATAAATTTCTTCTCCCAGGCGGTGGCCATTTTGGGAAAGACATTTTGTATAGCATCCAAACGGACGGCCAGACTGGCCCACTTGACCATTGGTCCTTCTGGCATGTGCCCGATGGCCAGTCCAGCCCTGCGTATGGGAGTAACTGATGATCAGCAATTTGCTCCTAAATGCCAGAAAACAGATGAAAATGGTCGTTTCCATTTTCCAACATTTGGGAGCAAATTGCTGATTGTCAGTTACTCCCATACCTTACCAGATTTCCATTAAAACCAATAAACTAGTTGGATGGTTGGACAGAAAATCTTTAGGTGTGTACCCAGCCTTAGTTGATTTGTTTTTAGTTCTAAGTGGTCTATTCATAAAGTAGTGAAAAGTCCTGTTTAGCTGAAAATTCATACAGGGGGTTACTGTGAAGAAGGTTCTTCCTTCTCCAACGGCATTCCCGCTTCATGTATATGTCGCATCACCATACTTCTGTCTGGTGAGTCTGATTCATAGATGAACGGAAAGCTCAGCTTTCCATTCCTCCCCTGTGTACAGATTTGCCATCTCAGGATGGCGTAACCTGTACAGCGCACCGAACAGAGCAGGGAAGTTGCATACTTCCCTGCTGTCTGCCCAGCCCCCAGCGCTGGCTCTGCCTCCTTTTGCCCAGCTTTCTTTGCAGCAGGGCTGACTCGATCCACTGCTCCCAGACGCAGGCGCATGCGCAGTGAGAAACAGACATATCGATAATGTCTGTCTTCTCACTGCTTTCCAGGATCTCGGAGGAGCCAAACAGCACCCGGAGACGTCGGACAGGTAAGTGTACATGACAGGACAAGATTGATAATATCCGAAATGAAATGTTATTCTCTTCCTCAGCTAGTGACCTACTTAATTCCCTACCTGAACCCTCTGGCACATTCTCTTCATTTGACCCCACAAATGAAGATGAAGTATCTACACTCTTCTCATCCTCCTACTCTATTACCTCTCCTCTAGATCCTATACCCTCACAAATTAGTAAAGCTCTGTCTCCTGTGCTCATCCCAACCCTAACTAAAATCTGTAATCTCTCTCTTTCTACTGGCATCTTTCCATCACTGTTCAAGCATGCGGTGATTACTCCCATTCTGAAAAAACAAAATTCTGACCCTAGCACTCTCTCTAATTACCGTCCTATCTCCCAGCTCCCATGCCCCTCCAAGCTACTGGAGAGACTTGTCTACACCCGCCTCACACACTTTCGTAACACCCACAACTTATTGGACCCACTTCAGTCTGGCTTCCGTTCCTAGCACTCCACAGAGACAGCACTGACTAAGGTAGTAAATGATTTGGTCACTGCCAAGGCTAAAGGCCATTACTCACTCCTAATTCTTCTAGATCTCTCTGCTGCTTTTGACACTGTTGACCACTCTCTTCTCGTACAAACATTACAATCCCTAGGTCTTAAGGACACTGCTCTTTCTTGGTTCTCTTCCTACCTATCTGATCGCTCTTTTTCTGTTCGTTTTTCTGATTCTGTCTCCTCTTCGCTACCTCTATCAGTTGGAGTACCGCAAGGTTCTGTCTTAGGTCCTTTGCTATTCTCAATCTATACCACCTCTCTTGGCAAACTAATCCACTCTTTTGGATTTCAGTACCATCTGTATGCGGATGATATTGAAATCTACCTATCCTCTCCAGATTTATCACCATCTGTATTGGTCCGTGTCACTGAATGTATTTCTGCCATTTCATCTTGGATGTCATCTCGCTACCTGAAACTTAATATTTCTAAAACAGAATTAATTATATTTCCACCAGCCAATAACAGTTACCAATCTGATCTCTTTATCACTGTTGATAACTCAACAATCCACCCCACCCCACAAGCTCGCTGCCTTGGTGTCATCCTTGATTCTGAACTGTCCTTTGTTCCCCACATTCAATCTGTCTCAAAATCATGTTACATACATCTAAAAAACATTTACAAAATTCGACCATATCTCACACAAGACACTGCAAAAACTCTAATCCATGCACTCATTATTTCCCGCATTGACTATTGCAATAGTCTCCTTACTGGTCTTCCCAAAAACAGGCTATCGCCATTACAATCCATTATGAATGCAGCTGCGAGGCTTATCTTCCTTGCCAAACGTTCATCGTCTGCTGCCCCGCTCTCTCAGTCCCTCAATTGGTTGCCGGTTTTCTACCGTATTCAATACAAAAAACTGTTACTTACACATAAGGCCATTAACCGAATTACACCAACATACATCTCTTCACTCATCTCAAAATATCGCCCAACCCGACCTCTCCGCTCAGCACAAGATCTGCGTCTCTCATCCCCGCGCATTACTTGCTCCCATTTACGGTTACAGGACTTTCTTCGGGCCACTCTATGGAATGCCTTACCACACACAATAAGACTTACCTCTAGTCTTCAATCCTTCAAGCGTTCCCTGAAAACTCACCTCTTCAGACAAGCTTATCAGATTCCAGAACTGACCACATAACCTTCATAGCTTCCATGTCTTATTCCATCCCCTCTCACAGTCCACACATAACCTCACATATTGTCTTTCTTTCACATACACCTGACATTTTGCCGACATTCCTGTGTGACTGGATCATGCAGCTCACCAAGAAACTCTGCATTCTGGCTGGACCAAATTGCAATATATAGCACCTATCCTTGTGTATCAATGCCTATTTCCCTTTAGATTGTAAGCTTGCAAGCAGGGCCCTCTTACCTCTATGTCTGTTTGTTATTACCCTGTTTTGTTCTATCAATGTTTCCAATTGTAAAGCGCAACGGAATATGCTGCGCTATATAAGAAACTGTTAATAAATAAATAAAATAATGAATGGCTACTAAACATCACTATATTTCGCATCAATGTAATGCGATATATAGTGATATTTTGCAGTAGCCACTTCATGTTCTTCATGAATAGACCCCTAAATAAGATATGCTGTATATCTAGATAATAATTGGCTGAAGGTGGGTACGCATTCGACGATATGTTGTCCAATCCGGCAGATCGTGTCGATATAACGTCGAAATCGGCAAGTGTGTACGCACTATGTCGGCCCATGCACTCTCCCGCAGGGTCGTTCATCACATCGACAGATCTGCCATACATGCTGCTCAATCTGTCAATGTAATGAATTACCCCATGCATTTGGATGTGGGTGGTGGACGACATATCATGTGGTCGTTCCACAAATCGTGCTGTGTATATGAACCACACGATATGTTGTCCATTGCATCGTGGGTCGGCTGGGTACACAGGAGCATAATGTGTACCCAGCTTAAGATCTGACCCGTCTTTGGCATGCTGCGTATGCTTTACCCTACCAACAGTTCCCATCAACATGATAGGACAGACCATTGCACTGGGAGGGGGACCAGTGACTGCGCCGAGATTAGGCAGAGCAAGGTGACCCAGCATATGCCGGTTCCTTTTTTTAGTGATTATATGTCCATTGGCCAGACTTCTCTAATTGCATTTATGCAACTTGTAACGCAATTGTGCAATACATTTATGTATATCTGGTATCATGGACATGTTTAAGCCAACACAATGCTTACCAAGTAACCACTGACCTGTAATTTGTTTTATCATAATGTTTAAAAAACAGTATATAAATTGGGTATGTCCTTTCACTATCACCAATAAAAGAGTGTAAATCATATTCAATGCAATCAGCTTTCAAAAGTACCATAAAACATTCTGTTCCCCTTATCACAACAGTTATATTACAGTAGTGTATAATGGATCCTTACTATGTCATTATGACAAATAAAATCTGAGTGATCAATAAGCCAAAGTAACAAATATAAATACTAAGAAAAGAATGTTAGTTAAACTGATACCCAGAGGCGCAGAGAGTTTGTGTGTGTGTGTGTGTGTGTGTGTGTGTGTGTGTGTGTGTGTGTGTGTGTGTGTCTTGGGGGCTCTGGAATGTGGCATGATATGAACTGGGGGCACTATAATGTGGCATAATATAAACTGGAGGCAGTACTATGCTACAATGTGACATAATATGAACTGGGAGCACTACCATGTGACTATCTAAACTGAGGGCACTACAATGTGGCATAATCTGAATTGAGGGCACTACAATGTGGCATAATCTGAATTGAGGGCACTACAATGTGGCATAATCTGAACGGAAGGCTCTACAATCTGGCATAAAATATACATACTGGTGACACTGTGTGACATCATGTTAACTGAGGGCACTGTGTGGCATAATGTCTAGATACGCTGCTGGATTTAACTATTCTGGCTGTAAGACTTGTGACTTCTACCAAGGCCATCCCCACTAGGAAGCCTCAGTACATGCATAGCTCTGTCATACATTATGTCATTATGTATTACATTAATATACCATAGGTTACCACAGGTTGCGATGTTGCCAGGTCATTATTTAGTGTTATTCATATTATGTGACATTATAGATCAGCCTATGCCACTTTAGTCTCTCTTAAAGACAGGTGCATGCTTGAACAGGCCTCCCAAATGATCACCTTTTAAGAATAGACAGGGGGATTTGAGAGGGAGCGGAGGCCCCGAAGGGGGGGGGGGGGGGGGCAACCAGGCATTGCTGGTCCAACCTCCCCCGCCACTCCAGGCTAAATGTGTATATTTGCCCATATGCAGGGATGAATACGGCTATGTATCTGCACTGCCTCTATCCACCCGCTGGTAAAAATAACTATCATTGTTATCAGCAGGCACTCACACCAGTCCTATAGCTTTAGAAGTCCACATACACACCATCACTCAACTTAGCCTATGTACGAATGCGCCATTATCACCAACTTGCACCCAATCAGCTATAGCAAAGTGATGAGACTGATTCAGAGATGTACGCATCTCCGTTGGTGGGGGGGCTACACATGCGTTCTGCAGATATACAGAATGGGTCCTGTTAGATTGCTTGCAGTGCCACCTAAGGCGCAGCCTGCATTTGGGGCGCAGAGTGGGCAGGGCAAGGCAGCGTTTCCCATTTTCTGGGTGTGCTGCGGCCAAGGTCTGTGTCTTCCGATGCATATTTCCTGGCCCTGGCTGAACAGTTCTGGTGGTCATTCTGAGTAAGCTAAGGTTTACTCAGATGGCCATTGCTGGAACCATTGCAACCGAAGGTGTGATGTTGATCTGATGCTGCGTCTTTGGACACAGGCATCAGATCTTAGATGCTAGCTGGAGGCGTCTTTTTCTTTCAGACGCCTCCTGCAGCATTACATATATGCACACTGCATAGCGTGCATCTCTGAATCAGGCCCTTAGATAAGAAACCCTGCGAATTGACTATAATTGCAGACATTCAGCTATGGAGCAAGCACTTGGCCTGATTCACTACGGATCCCTATTGCGATCGCAGCTGCGATTAAGCATGGAGGTCTGCTGCAAAAATATGCTAATTAATACAATCGGGATGCTGTCGCACAGCTAGGATAGAGACGCCCACTACCGCTATCTCACATCCGTAATACTTTGCAGTCCTGCGTATACATCGATAACATTGGCCCCTCATGCAGAATTAGAGCAGATCTGACCTTACTCAGAAATTGCTAACCTCGTTGCATGCAGTGAGTACTCAAGCTGCGTATGCCATCGCAGTGGCTAATTTATGCACGCTCAAGTAATGGCGTTCAAACAGACAGGCACGTCTTCGTTTCTCCGACCACTCCCCTGTTACCACCCCCAAACGCTGACCTCCCATCACTCACTCTGCAATGGCTTTCTTTCTGCGTGAGTGATCGCAGAGCGATCAAAATGCCAATTTGCGTACGCTGTTGCGATCCATAATGAATCGAGGGCCTGATGCAGACCCGGTCGCAAGCGCTGAGCACTCGCAACCGGGTCGATGGTGGCCCAGAACGCATGCACACGACAGAGCCGGCTCCGTCGTGTGCATGCGCGAGACCCGGATAGCGATGGGCAATCCGGGTCATGCACCAAAGGGGGAGTGCTGTCGATGTTGAGTGACAGCACGCCCCCTTTGGTGGGCGGGCCGGGGGGTGGCTGCCCAGACGGAGGCGTTCCCATGAGAACGCCTGTCGTTTGGCGGCGGGAGAGCTTTCGGCTCTGTTTGAGCCGAAAGCTCTCTGGGGCTTGCGGCCACAAGACCCTACCACAAGGGTCTCGTCGAAAAGCCCCGATGGTTGCGATGGTCTTGACCCACAGCAATGCGAGTGGCCAGGAGGCCGCTCCATAAACAAAAAAAGACACCCTGATTAAGAGCGAGCGCTCTGTCAGAGCATCCGGCTCTGAATCAGGGCCCGAGCCCACAGTGCAGAAAATCTCAAGACTAGCCAGCACCACAGTGTATTTTGACATTTTCTGGACTGAAAGCCAGAGGTACTGAAAGGATCTTTCAGAACTCAGGGCAGGAGATAGATAAAATAAGCTATCTCAAAGGGAAACTTATTACATTTATAAATTAAAAACTTTTAGCTCCCCAAGATCTCAATATCAATATAGATTTGGCTTCTTTTCTGTGATCATCATGTGATAATTTTTTAGTGTTACTGATGAATAATATTCTCAGTGTTCAGTTTCAATATTATCCTAAATATTGTGATTAAAACTTTTCTAACATATTACATTTTAACAATGTTTTACTTACAGATGTGTCCACGTACATCTTACCTCTATAAGTCACGTGAGCGCTGTGTGACACAGTAGCGCAGAGCATCTTTTACCGTCAAATGCATTCATTAAGCGATGCAAATTGGATGCACAAGCAGCTTCTGTTGATTAAAATGATATGCAGCATGTCTACATTCTGTGTGCAACTGTGGTTATACCTGCATGCGAAATGCTACTTTACAGTGTACCAACGGCTGTAACACTGTAACATAGCATTTAGCATGCAGATACACCCACAGCTGCACACAGAATATAGGCATGCTGCATATCATTTTAATCAACAGAAGCTGCTCGTGCGTCTATTTCTGTGCCCCACACTTTTATTAAATATGGTTAGGTATCTTACACTATTACACCTACCCAAATATGTTTACAGTATGTTGCAATATCCCTAAATAATTTATATGTAGTGGGCAGCAGTGTCACAGTGGTTCCATTACTGCCCCACAGCTCTGGGGTCAGGCTTCATTCCAAACTGGGCCCTATCTGTCTGTAGGCTCTCTCAATGTTGTGAGTTAGGAAATTAATAGACTGTAATTTCCATTGTGGCAGGGGGATGTGGTCAAAATCCTGACCGCGGGGTTTCCGGAGGAGACAATGCAGACGCCGGAATCCCGACACTAGTCCGAATACCGGCACTGGCATCCTGACCGATGGGATCCCGAAGGTAAGTACTGGGGTTAGGTACTAGGGGGAGGGTTAGCTCTAGGCACTAAGGGGGGAGGGTTAGATTTAGGGTGCGGGGAGTGGGAGGTTAGGTTTAGGCACTAGGGAGGTAGGTTAAGTTCAGGCACTAGGGAGGGAGGGTTAGGGGTAGGGTTAGGATACCTACCAACAGGTGTTGGTATCTTAACCCTGTCGGGGTGCTGGCATCGGGATTCTGACTGCCGGGATCCCAAGCACCGGCATCCTGTACCCATCTCACAGCAGGGACTAACAAAATTACATTGAAGAGGAAATGAACACACTCAAGATGATTGCCTCACCCTTTGCAAAATGTAAAGGGAGCGATTCAATTCAACGCGATATGAATAGCGTCATGCAAAGCCGTAACTAGACTTTTTGGTGCCCTGTTCCGGAGAGAGCATTGGCACCCCCCCCCCCCTATTTTTTAAATAGGGACATAACATAGTGCACCTGAAAAAGGGCCATGGTCTCATGGGGAAGGGAGAGGGAAGAGATAGCGAAGGCCAGGAGATGCTGTGAAGTGCGAGCAGGAATATAACTTAAGTGCTGGCCGCGATGCTGTTTTTCGACTTAGTACAGCACTGACAGCATCGCCGGGTAGCGCGACTAAACAGGCGTGGTAACCAACATCTCCCAACTAAGTGCATGATGCACTGGGGAAAATTGAATAGCTCTGGGAACTCCTTTCCAGCGCTATTCGCATCACGTTGTATTGAATCGCTCCCCAAAGTGTTCTGAGTCCCACTGAGAGAAGAACACTCTATAATTAAATAATAATTAATATCACTTTTAAAGTCACTCATTCACAGCATTTGAGTTTTTTATATGAAGTTAAAATGGGTTTCTCAATGAAAAATTACCTATAAAACTAATTTTCATTGATTTACTTGGGCTTTTCAGTTATCTCTACTCATTAAACATGCAAGTTTTTTGTACCGCTTTATATTGGCATAAACACCAGCAATTTTTCATGCCCAGTGCTTCAGAAGATATAGACTGCTGCAACATCCTCCTCCACCCATAAAATCATCCACCAATTGCCATGGCACCTGCCTTTAGTACACTCTGCATACATCCCAAATTCAAAAGAGTCCCTCTGATTTGGGTGGGTCAGTCCCAATTTGTGTAATAGTGCATTTCTATTTTATTTTGGAACTGCAGATAAAAATGTATATACAGCTTACAGAACAAGGGCCCTCATTCAGAGCCGTACGCTCTGAGCAGAGCGCACGCTCTGCATGAGGGCCGGGCTCCTTTTTCATGGAGCGTCCTCCTGGACGCTCGTATAGCTGTGGGTCACCACCCACAGGCTATACGAGCGTGCATTTTGATGGCCGCGATGGTCGTGACCATCGCGACCATCGAAATTGCGAGCCGGAGCCTGCGGTTGAGGTTTTCAACCGCAAGCTCCGGAGTGATTTTGGCTCTATCAGAGCCAAAATCACTCCCACTGACATCACTAGTGATGTCAGTGGGCCGGCTTCTGACGGGAGGCGTTCCCGTGGGAACGCCCCCGTCAGGGAGGCACGCCCCCGGCACGCCCACCAAAGGGGGCGTGCTGTCAATCAACATTGACAGCACGCCCCCTTTGATCGGACACAACGAGCGAAGGAAAGTCCTTCGCTCGTCGTGTCTGGCGCATGCGCACGACGGAGCTCCCTCCGTCGTGCGCATGCTCAGTGCAGACCATCGACCCACTTGCGAGCGTACAGCCGCTCGCGAGTGGGTCTGAATCAGGCCCAAAGACCACTGCTCAGAGTAACATAACTTGTTTGGTCTCACCTTCTGCAGTTCCTGGGACACTGAAGTAATGGAATTTCCATACATGCTTTTTGCCTGCTGCAGATGGCAAACGATTTCTCTAGCTTCGGCAGAATTTAACTGCATGTCAATAGATTCCAGGTTTTGAATATGTGCTTCCCACATCTCCTTTTCATGGTAAATCCCTGCTGTTACTCCCCTTGCCTTGATCTCAGCAAAAGGATCATGCTTAAGTACAACCTGTGTAAAGAAAAAAATGCATAAATAATAAATGTAAAACACATTAGACTATCAGCAAATGATGCGATGGTCATCCATATTTCCCTTGAACTCCCTGACCAACGATATAGTACATACACACTGTGCAATCTTCCAAAAGACCGAATGATATACAGTATCTTGCATCATGTGGTGGTTAGATTGTAAACTATATCATGTTAACATATAGCATGGTCGATTTGCAGGAAATCTTGAACGAGTTTGACAGATTGAGCTGCATGTTCGGTCGACCTGAAGATGCCACAGAAGACGCCATGGCAGTAGGCATAGGGCCTGATTCAGACCCGCTCGCTAGATGCGATCGCTCGCCTCCAGCGTATGCAAATTTTTGAAAGTGACGACATGGGAAGTGATCGCTCGCCAAGGCATAAGCACACCCACTTTGGCTGTGCGAGCGATCGCTTTGTGTATGCAGACACCCATTAGAGTATGCAGAGCCGCCCACTAGCGCACGTCATCTCCAGGAAGTGTATTAATACATTGGTACATCGAGCACCATCTGAAGCTAACTCAGCGCTTGTGGTTGCCTTACCCTGCCACAAGCACTGCGAGGACTTCAGTGTAAAAAACACACATGTGATGTGTACTATGACGCTGCCTGCTAATTATGCACGCCTTAAAAACAGCGTTGAAACACCCATGCACGCCTGCGTTCGCATCTCCACGCCCCCGTTATTAGTGTCCTGCCCCTGTTACCACCCACAAACGGCCTCTCCTGTCACTCATTTCACTGGGTTGTCTTTGCTAGCGAGCGAGCGGCCTGTGATCGCACAGAGTAGTTCAAAACGAAGCGTGAGCGTTTGCAAACCATCGGGCCACTTGCGAGCGCACAGCGCTAGCGAGCGGGTCTGAATCAGGCCCATAGAGCGTACTCACTATGTGAACGATTTGTCGTTCCAATTTGTCGGATTCGGTCGGGACAGGGCCACATTAGCTACTTGGCAAACTAGGTGCACATGAGTACAAGGGGGAACCTGGATATTTCTGTTTTCTTTATGTAATAATAACTTAAGAGGTTCACGTTCCAAATGTACTCACTAATAGAGCTAGAGTTATAAAGGTTGTTAGAGTGGTGTCACAGGTTTAAAATTCTGTAGATCTGGCCCGGGACCCTTGGGTTGAACGGAAGTACAGATGAGACGTGGAGGCTGTATATAACTCTAGCACATGAGTCAGACCAGTAGTAAGGCACTCTAGTGACAGGAATAGGAACCGTAGACCGGAGTTATGCAGAGATATGGACCTGGGACCTCATTCAGACCCGCCCGGTGGTTTGCGTACGCGCATGTGCACGCTTCGTTCTGCGCGTGCGTGAACTACTCTGTGCGATCGCAGCCCGCTCGCTCGCCCAGCAAAAACAGCCCAGTGAAATGAGTGACAGGAGAGGCCGTTTGTGGGTGGTAACAGGGGCAGGACACTAATAACGGGGGTGTGGAGGTGCGAACGCAGGCGTGCCTCGGTGTTTCATCGCCATTTTAAGGCGTTCATAATTAACAGGCAGCGTCAAAGTACACATCACATGCCTGTTTTTTACACTGAAGTCCTCGCAGTGCTGACGGCAGGGTAAGGCAACCACAAGCGCTGCGATCCCTTCCGATGGTGCTCGATGTACCAATGTTTTAATACACTTCCTTGAGATGACCTGAGCTAGTGGGCGCCTCAACATACGCTTATGGGTGTCTGCATGCACAGAGCGATCGCTCGCACAGCCAAAGTGGGTGTGCTTATGCCTTGGCGAGCGATCGCTTCCCATGTCGTCACTTTGAAAAATTTGCATACGCTGGATGCAGGCGATCGCATCTAGCGAGCGGGTCTGAATCAGGGCCCTGGATCCAACGAGATTCAATCCATAGCCTTGTGGGCGGCCCTTAGTCCATTGACCAGAAAAGGCTAGCAGAGCTAAGGACATAGGACCTCATTCAAAGTCGGTCGAAGCGGCCGCACGGTCGTACGCCACCGATGTTCGCTATACTGCGCATGCGTAAAGTTCGCAATGCGCGTGCGCAAACTAGCAGCTACGATCAGAAATTTCTCTCTCCTTGAACACAACCAGGTCGGTAGTTTGAGTGACAGATGGAGGCGTTTGTGGGTGGTAACAGGTGAAGGTGCTTGAAAACGGGGGAGTGGAGATCCGAACGCAGGCGTGCCTAATTATGCAAACGGCGTTTTATGGGAGTGCATACGGATTATGGGAGTGCATAATTAACAAAGTAGCGTCATGGCACATGTGACATGGGAGGTTTTTACACTGACATGATCGTAGAGCTTAAGAGAGGGTATGGTCAACCTTAAGCTCTACGACCAGTGCCGATGGTTCCCGATGGTCTCGATTAACCCTTATATGCCCGGAGATGACGTGCAATGCGTACGAGAAGGGGGCGTATTTTTTTGGCTTCCGACCGCTTCCTCCCCTTGGTCGGCCAACTACCGATCCGAACTTAGGGACGCAACTTGCGAGGGAATCATTTGAATATCCGGCCCCTTTTCCGTACGACCGTGCGGGCGCTTCGACCGACTCTGAATGAGGTCCATACTCCAGGGACAAGGGTGACTACTCCGGAACTTAGGCGAAATGCTAAGTTACAGTGTCACAGCCACTGAGCTAAGAAGCTTGGTGCTACCTTAGTCACGCCACGGCAAGGCACAACTAGAAGGGCTGATTAATATGCAAGAAAGTAGAATGTGTATGTACACATCTGTAGAACTGAAACTGATCTGGAGACTTGAACTGAACTGGGACCGGAGCTAACACCTGCTGAGCCGGAGTGGAACCAGAGACTTACAAAAGACTGGGACTGTAGGTAACAGCAGCTTAGCCAGAGTGCATGGGCTTAACTACCATAGGTGCAAGGGGTGCACCTGCTCTGGGGCCCATCTTCCTTGTCAAAGTTACATGTGTTCAGGGCCGGATTAAGGGGGGGGCGACAGGGGCGGTCGTCCCTGGGCCCCCACACACAGAGGGCCCCCACTATCAGCGGTGCAGCCGGTGGCTTCACCCGCCGCTAGTGTCCCCGCCGCTAGTGTAGTGTAGACCGTGCAGTGAGCGCGGCCACACTACACAGTGACATACACACAGCCGGCGGCGGCAGCTGTGTGTATGTTACAGCAGCCGATGAGAATCACACAGACTCTCATTGGCTTCTGCTTCAACGGAGGGAGCCAGCTGGAGCTCACTTATGAGCTCCATCATCACCCGGCTCCCCCCCGGGTGATGATGGGAGTGACGTCATGACGCTGACGTCTCCCCAATACTGCAGGAGAAGAGGAGCCGGAGCGGACAGCGGTGGTCGCGTCAGGAGCGGGGATTCTGGTAAGTTGTGTTTTTGTGTGTGTGTGTGTAAGGGGCACTGCATAAGGGGGCCACTTCATGGGGGCACTGGGGGCAATGCATAGGACAACTATTGGCAGTACTGAATAGGGGTGGGCTACTACTGGGGGCAGTATATAGGGGGGGACTACCTCTGGGGGCAATGCATAAAGGGGGACTACTGGGGGCACAATATAAGGGGCACTGCATGGGGGGGACCTCTACTGGGTCTGTGGGCACTATATAAGGGGCACTACTGAGGGCACTGTATAGGGGGACCACTGCTGGCGAGTTATATAAGGGGCATTGCATAGGGGGACCACTATTGGGTCTGGGGGCACTACTGGGGGCACTGTATAGGGGACCACTACTGGGGCATTATATAAGGGGCACTGCATACGGGAGACACTAATGGGTCTGGGTGCACTAATGGGGGCACTGTATAGGGGGACCACTACTGGGGCATTATATAAGGGGCACTGCATAGGGGGGACCACTACTGGGTCTGGGGGCACTACTGGGGGCACTGCATAGGGGCATTACTACAGGGGACGGTGGTATATAGGGGCCCCCACAAGTTTGTTGCCCAGGGGCCCCCACAGACCTTAATCCAGCCCTGCATGTGTTATATACATTTTTCACCATTGGGCGGTACATACACCACACTAAACCTCCACCTTACCCACCACCTGCTGTCACCCTTCCTCATTCAGAAGCCAGCCACATAACCCCACAGTCCTTATCCTCCTTCTCTAGATCAATATCACCTCCACACTACATCAACCCTAATAATCTCATTCTCTTCTCGCCTCTTAACTTTGTCCCTCTCTCCTGTTCCCTCTGGAAAGCCAGTTTTGTCTATAATAAACTGGTCCCAGTTCATGACCACTTCATCTGCAATGCCTTGATTCTCCTTGCCATCACCAAATCCTTGCTATACCCCTCTGACACCACTGCTCCTGCAAAATTCCTCCATCACGTGGCTTCCTGGCTCTTAATCTTCAAATGGGCCCTCAAGACCCATTTCTTCCTCAATGCTTCCCAGCGCTCATCCTAACCCACTACTTTATGCTCCTTCCTCACTATCTAGCCCATCTGTGTCACCCCTGTCTGTCTGACCCTCCCCTCAGAATGTAAGCTCTCACGAGCAGGGCCCTCTTTCCTCACGTGCTTCTTCTTGCCTTACTTTTACTTTCATTTACAATGGCACCTAAAACTGATTACTGACACCCTGCTGCTTATTTAGGTGTTGGGCAGCATTGTTTATAAATCATGTACTTGTCCTGCATTGTCTGTACTGTTAATAATTGTTGTCTTGTGTGCTCATTTGTTTCTGTACTTTGTAAGGCTCTGCGGAACCCTTGTGGCGCCATATAAATAAAGGATAATAATAATAATAATAATAATAATAATAATAATAATGATAATAATAATAATAATAATAATAATAATACATAGGGGCACTTTTGCTATGGGGCCTTCAAATGGGATCTGGTCAATATCCCAACAGTCAGAATGATGGCGCTTGAAACCCAACACCTGTCAGAATTCCAATGCCAGCATCGCGATGGTAAGTACTGGGTTTAGGGGGAGAGTTAGGGGTTAAGGTTAGGCACTAAGGAGGGAGAGTTAGGTTTAGGGTGCGAGGAGAGTGATGTTAGGTATAGGCACTATAGGGGGAGGTTAGGCTTAGGTACCAAAGAGGGAGGGTTAGGGGTAGGGAGAAGGGAAGGATCAGGATACTGAATGACAAGTGTCGGTATCCATTCCTAACCCTTTCGGAATGCAGGAATCGGGATCCTTAGCGCCGGCATCCCATAGCCAACCCCTTCAATTACCTAGTTACACCCTTGCTGGAGTGGAACAGGAAGTTAGTACCAGTATGGAACCAGAGACAACAGTTGCTCAGCCAGAGTGGAAACGCAGCCTTGTCGTGGAATGGAACTGGAGACAATAGCAGCTGAGCCAGAGTGAAACCAGAGGCTTGAACCAGAATTGGAAAGAAGACAACAGCAGCTAAGCTAGACTAGAACCGAAGACTTGAACACAGACTCATAAGTTGCAGGCTTGGAAGCCAGATACCGCACATGTTGCAGAGTGAATAGAGCAAACTCATATGCAGTGGCTTGCAGGAATCCAGTAGGCAGCAGTGCAGGTTCAGGCAGTGGATCGGAGGTAGTGCTTACTCAACAGTGAGTGGGATCACAGTGAGGTAAGCCACACACAGCAGTATATTGAAGCACATAGTTCCGACGGTGTGCTAGGGGCAGGTGCAGATGGGAGGCTCTTGCAGGGGATAGTAGGTGGTAGTCATGTGAGTGCAGAATGAGAAAGAAATGCGTTAGAGTGTACCTGAAGCTCAGCCTTCATTCCTGACCTGCAACCTTCCCTGAGGAGACTTGCGCAGAGTGTTACTGCATGACCCTGGACCCTGCACCATCACAGTGCTAGCTAACCCCTTGGTGTAACTATTGGTGCTCCGGAGTTGAATTTCTCCTTGGGAGCGTCTCCGTTGAGCTCAATACACCATCAAGACCAGAGTCCAAAGTCCAGCATTAGCCGTCAGGCGCTACACAGCTCATAGTGGCTTCGGTTTTCACATTAATGTGGAAGCGGGACTCGGCATAACTTAAAAGAAGAACAGCTATCAGGTGAACAGTTCCTTTGACTGCATCTTTTAGACTACATCTTTTAGCTCAAACTACTAACAGCGGGCGATCCAAGGACCTTATTGTCTGGTCTCATCATATTTTATATAGCACATAAGGGGATATGCTACATTAACTGAATACTCTGGACCCATATACAGTCAGGTCCATAAATATTGGGGCATTGACAGAATTTTCATATTTTGGCCTCTATTCACCACCACAATGACTTTGAAATGAAACAAACAAGATGTGCTTTAACTGCAGACTTTCAGATTTAATTTGAGGGTAATTACATCCAAATCAGGTGAACGGTGTAGGAATTACAACGGTTTCTATATGTGCATCCCACTTTTTAAGGGGCCAAAAGTAATGGGACAAACTAAACAATCCTAAATCTAACTTTCACTATTTAATACTTTGTTGCAAACCCTTTGAAGTCTGGAACGCATAGACATCACCAGATGATGGGTTTCATCCCTGGTGATGCTCTGCCAGGCCTCTACTGCAAATGTCTTCAGTTCCTGCTTGTTCTTGGGGCATTTTCCCTTCAGTTTTGTCTTCATCAAGTGAAGTGCATACTCAATCGGATTCAGGTCAGGGGATTGACTTGGCCATTGCATAACATTCCACTTTTTAGCCTTAAAAAACTCTTTGGTTGCTTTTGCAGTATGCTTCGGATCATTGTCCATCTGCACTGTGAAGCGCTGTCCAATGAGTTCTGAAGCATTTGACTGAATATGATCATATAATATTGCCCAAAACACTTCAGAATTCATTCTGCTGCTTTTGTCAGCAGTCACATCATCAATAACTACAAGGGAACCAGTTCCATTGGCAGCCATACATGCCCACGCCATGACACTACCACCACCATGCTTTCACTGATGAGGTGGTATGTTTTGGATCATGAGCAGTTCCTTTCCTTCTCCATACTCTTCTCTTCCCATCACTCTGGTACAAGTTCTTTGTCTCATCTGTCCATAGGATGTTGTTCCAGAACTGTAATGGCTTTTTTAGAAGTTGTTTGGCAAACTCTAATCTGGTCTTCCTGTTTTTGTGGCTCACCAATGGTTTACATCTTGTGATGAACCCTCTATATTCACTCTTGTGAAGTCTTCTCTTGATTGTTGACTTTGACACATATACACCTACCTCCTGGAGAGTGTTCTTGATTTGGCCAACTGTTGTGAAGGGGTTTTTCTTCACCAGGGAAATAATTCTTCTGTCATCCACCACAGTTATTTTCCGTGGTCTTCCGGGTCTTTTGGTGTTGCTGAGCTCTCCGGTGCTTTCTTTCTTTTTAAGAATGTTCCAAACACTTGATTTGGCCACACCTAATGTTTTTGCTATCTCTCTGATGGGTTTGTTTTGATTTTTCAGCCTAATGATGGCTTGCTTCACTGACAGCTCTTTGGATCTCATATTAAGAGTCGACAGCAACTGATTCCAAACGCAAATGTCATACCTAGAATCAACTCCAGACCTTTTACCTGCTTAACTGATAATGAAATAACGAGGGAATAGCCCACACCTGTCCATGAAATAGCTTTTGAGTTGATAGTCCCATTACTTTTGGCCCCTTAAAAAGTGGGAGGCACATATAGAAACCGTTGTAATTCCTACACTGTTCACCTGATTTGGATGTAATTACCCTCAAATTAAATCTGAAAGTCTGCAGTTAAAGCACATCTTGTTTGTTTCATTTCAAAGCCATTGTAGTGGTGAATAGAGGCCAAAATATGAAAATTCTGTCAATGTTCCAATATTTATGGACCTGACTGTATATCCATCTGTTTAACATTGAATAAAAATTGTAGCATATGCATATGAAAAAAGTATCCTTTCTGTGAATAAATACAATATTCGTTTGTAGACTGCTTTAAAGCCAATCCTATTTGTGAGAATCCGGAGACTTGTGTTGGTTTTAGATATATAGTTCAGCTGCTGATCCACTTACATTCCCAGACTTACAGTCAGGTGCATAAATATTGGGACAGTGACAGAATTTTCATATTTTGGCCTCTATTCACCACCACAATGGCTTTGAAATGAAACAAACAAGATGTGCTTTAACTGCAGACTTTCAGATTTCATTTGAGGATAATTACATCCAAATCAGGTGAACGGTGTAGGAATTACAATGGTTTAATACTTTTTTGCAAATCCTTTGCAGGCAATTACAGCCTGAAGTCTGGAACGCATAGACATCACCAGATGCAGGGTGTGCGGTGCACACAGGTTCCTGGGTTCAGTGGGGCCCACACCGCACATACTTATACTGAACTGGCGCCGCAGAGCAGCAAAAAATCACAGGGAAAATGGTGGCGGCTATTTTTCCTGGTGACTTGCGCATGCACAGAAAAAGATGTCCCCGGGAAAAAGGCGCGGGCGCCATTTTCCCGGAGACCCAGGCATGCGCAGTAGATCCTGGCATTAAGCCAGAATCTACTACGCTGACAGAGAGGAGGGGGCCCAAACGTAGGCTGCACGCTAATGCAAACGCATTCGTGAATTTTGCCACTTAGCAATTGCTAAATTATACTAATGCATCAGGTAGCAGATTTTGCATTGAGGTGCCCACTGGATCCCTCGTAGCTACCCGCAACTGCATACACAAATGGCGCATTTGACACAGATCCGTAAAATAACTGGAGTCTATGGTCAGTCAGAATGGACGTGGTAACCGAGACGCTGGAGCACTGTTCTTTGCATGAGCAATCACAGACACTGGCTAGTACACACCTAGGAAACGGCCCTGACACGCCTGCGTTTTGCCCGGAATTCCCCGTAACCACCCACATAACAGTCTCTTCCTGTCAATCAATAGCAAGTGAATCCTCAGAGCAAGAGCGATCACAATTCATTCACAGCACGTGCACAATGCGGCTATGATGCACGTGTAAACCACCGATAATTGCTCAACTGGGTGAACATCGGAATAGCGTTCAGCCTCTGAATCAGGCCCATAATCTGTGAATAGAAAAGTCTGGATTGTATATGAAGCCTGGTTATGGCTGAAAGTAGGTGTGCATTTTATTGGATTGTCGTCATGGAGCACTGTGACAGTGACAATTTGATAGGTACTATTCTTTTCTAGAGTTTACTTGAGGAAGGACACCATGTTTTTAGTACACGCACATACTACATCCTACTACAGCTAAGTTTGTTCATGTACATATAACAAGGTGGCGCATTTTGCCACCTCTGTCTTGAGTGAAAAAAATCTTGTATATGCATTGCAAGTTGGACACCCAACTTATATAATATTAATACAGTGCTTATTTTTCATAATGGTACTTTTTACCTTAATTTGCCTTATCCAGCCAATAACCGTTGTTTCCATAATATGGATTGCGGATCCAGATTTGTTCAGTGATAGTGTGCTTTTCAGTAATTCCAGAGAAGGAATGGGAAGCACAATGAAGCCCTTTCAAAATACATCAAAAGGAAAATGTATATTAAAACACATCAAATAGAAAGTACAGATTAAAAATGCTGGTCAGAGATAATTCATGCAACACGTGGGCAGAATGTAATAGATTCTAGTTATAAGTCTTATAAACTGCAGAGATTTTCAGTTGATTTTGGTAAATAAAGAAAAAGTAATGCAATAGCTGTCAAGGGTGGAAAACAAGTTGCGGCAAGTTTAAAGTCCACACATTGCAGGTGTCTTGGTCTATTCCAAGATGCTTGTTGTGTTTTTTCCAATATAATAAATGAGTAGTAAAAAAGAGCCCTGGCTGGTAGCAGTATTATTTAGGAAATAAACAGTATGGTGTCCCCTGGAAAAATCCGCTACCAGCACACTGGGCTGGTGACACACAGCGTAGGGTCCCTGTATGCTCAGCATGGTGTTAAATTATGTAGGTGGAAAAAATGCACCCTCGCTCCCATCCCCTCAAAAAACAGTATGTCATGCCTAAAGATTGTGGTTGCCAGGGCATGCTGGCACTTGGTAAACCATGAGCACTAGCATCCAGGTTCTAATGGGACTTGTAGTCCGGCTGTAACAAAATGATAAATACCATACCTTTAGAAAAAAATATTTTTGTGAAATAAAAACTCCTCCCCACATTGTTTCATTTACCAATTTATTTCTCACCTAATTACAAATGGGGAGATCCTTTTCAGCCCATGTAGGACCAAGGATCCTGGTATGGCAAAAACAGAAAACACATAACGCTGCAATATTGCTCCGTGCGGGGAGACACATCACAAATGATAGGTTCTAAGCTTGTCATTATACAAAGTGGCTTTGCTCAAGGGCGTAACTAGGTATTTGAAATCCCCAAAGCAAATGTTTGTAAGGGCCTCTATGTACCACCCAATGGTGAAAAATGTATATGGTGTATTTTTCAGTATTTCCAGAGAAGGAATGGGAAGCACAATGAAGCCGTTTCAAAACACATCAAAAGGAAAATGTATATTAAAACACATGAAATTGAAAGTACATATTAAAAATGCTAGTCAGTGACAATTCATGCAACATGTGGGCAGAATGTAATAGATTCTAGTTATAAGTCTTATAAACTGCAGAGATTTTCACCATACACACCTAATGTATATAACACATGTAACTTTGACAAGGAAGATGGCCCCCTCTCAAGCTCTGGGCCCCATAGCAGCTGCACCCCTTGCACCTATGGTAGTTACGTCCATGGCTTTGCTCTTATTGGTCACAGCGTGAGAAACTAACCAATCAGATTGTTTTTTTTCCACACTCAAGCCAATAACAGGCTCAATCTGTCCTTTGCAACAAGGCTGATTTGGACAAGTCTTGCAGTGTTTATGTAGGGACTTTTTCTGCCAAACCAAGGATCAGGGATGCAATATGGATTGAAGAGGATCCCGGCTTAATTTCAATTTAGGTGAGCAATTAATAGTAAAATACTAAATTGGACACTATTACTTCCCGCCCATGGTCTTGCCAACCTAATAATGACAATTTTTTGCCAAACATTTAACTAAATTGTACTATCTGGGCTTGATCCCGAGATGTACGCACTGCCGAATTTTAAGCAGTTTGAGCGATTGTTTGCCATTGAGCATGCGTGGATGCTCCACTGCGCACGTGCTACGATTATATTGCGATCACATCACGTTTGTACTGTTGATTCAATCGCAAAGTGAGTGACAGGTAGTCAGCATTTGGGGGAGGTATAGGGCCCGGGTAGGCAAATGCAGGCATGATGAAACTGTTTAAACTATGTTTCATGTGCATGCATAAATTAGCCATTGCAATCTCCTTCGTAGCATGAGAGCTCTCTGGTTGTCAGGAGAGCTGCAGTGTTTGAGGCAGGTCAGACTTTCCTTACAGTACTTACTTGGTGACTGCCCGATCCACATCGATGTTACAGAAGTTTACGCTGTTGTACTTCGTCGGACGGATATGAGAAGGCAGCAGTGGGCGTCCCTATGCTTGGCTAAGCTTGGAAGGCATTAGCATATTTTAGCAACTGCGATCCGTAATGCGTTTGCATTAATGTGAATCTCGGAATTAGGCCCTCTATCCTCTCACATATCCTTATACACTTCACTGCCCTACCAAGTAGTACTCAACAATTTATAACCCAGGAAATCAAATGTCTGGTTTAAATTTTCCATTATACAAAATTTTGGCAAGTTGTGTAAACTAAGGAGAAAATGTAAACATACACCAAGCATTGTATAAAATGTGGAACAAAAATAGCAATGAGCGGTTCGGTTGTGACTTTGTGTTCTGTTCACCTAATTAGCGCTAGTTCGGATTTATCTTATTGGCTATCCAAAACATGTGAGAGCCAGATAGCCAATATGATGCCGTTTTTTGACATCCGAACATAACCAAGTAAAACCAAACCACTAATTTCTAAAAAAAGAAACAGGAAGACAATTTGGAATTGGGTGTGAATGAACTCTGAATGAATTGTTTCCTGGTCAGTTACGAGTATGTCCATATGTCAGTGACATCGGTACAATTTCTAAAAAAAGAAACAGGAAGACAATTTGGAATTGGGTGTGAATGAACTCTGAATGAATTGTTTCCTGGTCAGTTACGAGTATGTCCATATGTCAGTGACATCGGTACTGATGTCCCTTTCTCACCACTGTGATGCACACAGAAAAAAATACATTTCAAAAGGAGTTCAAAAGTGCATATACATTTTATTAGCAATTTTGAACTTTGGGCCTGATTCAGAGGCGCTCGAAAAAGCGAGCGCTCCCTCTGAAACAGGGCGGGCGCAGGTTTTGTTAGTTGCAGCCTCTTGGCCGCTCGCATAGCTGTGGGTTACCACCCACAGCTATTGCAAGCGGCCATAATGATGGTCGCGATGGTCAAGAACATCAGGACCATCGGGCTTGCGACGAGACCCTTGTGGTAGGGTCTCGTGGCCGCAAGCCCCAGAGAACTTCTGGCTCTAATAGAGCCGGAAGTTCTCTCACTGACATCACTGGTGATGTCAGTGGGGTCACACACAAACGGCAGGCGTTCGCATGGGAACGCCTCCGTTTGTGAAGCCACCCCCCGCCACGCCTATAAAATGGGGCGAGCTGTCGATCAACATCGACAGCTGCCCCTTTTGTAGTGAGTCCCGGAGCGAGTGCTTTTTGCGCTCGCTCCGGGGCTCGCGCGTGCGCACTGGGCCACCATCGAACTGCTTGCGAGCGGGTCTGAATCAGGCCCTTAATTACATAAATAAGAATGCAATAGATGTATAAAAAACCAAGTTTATACATTCACCTTAACTTTTTATTTTCTGATTATTCACTAATTATGGTAGTTACTAATGTCAGAATGTTGCCACACCTGTTATCAGCTGTAGAAGTCAGCAAATCCAAAATATGGGCCTAATTTACAAAGCACAATGCATCAAATCATAGTACATAATATTCTTTGGTGGTGATGTGCTCCTACGTTTGCCCCAGTACACCTGGAGCTCTGCCAAATCACCTAAGATAGTGACAGATCACCTCGACCTCAGAAAAGCAGAGCTGGGCCTCTTCTGAGTAAACTCAGGAAGGGCTCCAGCTAATTTCTTTTGAGAGCACAGTGAGGGGCTCAGTAGACTGAAGCAGCATTGTCGTGTCCATCATCAAATTTTGGTATGAGGTCTGGCTATGCAGTGTTCTGCACTGAGGGGGAGCTTGCATTGGCCAATTAGAGGAGTTTGTTGGAGTCCGGGATTTGTGCAATGAGGCACCCCAGGGGCAAACACAGTATTTCTAGAGGGCAGTTTCCAAGTGCTTGATTTGAGAGCCAGTGTGATCAGTCCATGAAGACGGCATAATTAGTATAAGCTGCAGTTTGCTTCATACAAAGTGCAGTTATGTAATACTTCAAATGGGGGCTGTAACTAGGGGTGTGCTAGTGGTGCTGCCACACAGAGCACAGGGCTGTGTGGGGGACAATGTCGCTACCCAAAGCCCTTGCTTTTGGCTAGTGATCACAGCTGCAGTGCCATCCGGAGTGTCCTGTGGATGCTCCAGACAGACACCCTGCAGTCTGAGCAGCCAAACGGAGCTTCCTCAGGACGCTCCATTCAGTGCTGCACTTACCGGTGCTGGTGGCCCCGTCCCCTCTGCGCGGCGTCATGTGCTTAGGCTGCAGGGAGCAGTTGAGCTCTGTTACACAGTATGATTTTACATGCGGCAGTAGGGCCAGCCAACCTGAGCTGAATGGGGGTTTATTTTGGATGTGGGCACCATCCCACAATCCAACTTCCCCACTTTTTCGGAGCATTGGAGCAAGTCCAAGGAGCTGTGGGAGCAGCAGAACAATCTAGCACTGTCCCTTGACATATATGTACACATTGGTTTCCTCATACCCTGGATAATGTAAATCAGTGGTTCTCAAACTTGGTCCTCATGGCCCCCACACAGGTCACGTTTTCCAGGTCACTCGGCAGAGGCACAGATTTATCCATTACTCACTGACACATTTTAAAAGAACCACAGGTGGAGCTAATTATTTCACTTGTGATGTTGTGAGGAGACCTGGAAAACATGCACTGTTTGGGGTCCTGAGGACCGAGTTTGAGAACCTGTAAATATGTAAATAATACGTTATTAATAAGTAACAGTTTAGATGGTCTATAATATAGGCTATAAGGAAAAGAGTTTAAAAACAAACTTTCTTTATCAAACATATTTATCTCATATAAACAGCATAAGGGTTCAGGTTAAGTTTAAACATCCCATAATAAATATATAGTTAGATCCATATATAGTTGGACACTGACACATTTTATGTTATTTTAGCTGTTTACCAAAACATATTCAAGTTACGTTTATATAATGAATGTGGTTTTAAAAGCTTTACTTGAGGGTATTCACATCTAAATTGAAGGAAGGGTTTAGGAATTTCAGCTGTTTAATATGTAGCCCCCCTCTTTTCAAGTGACCAAAAGTAATTGGAAAATTGACTCAGAAGCTGTTTCATGGACAGATGTGCTCTATTCCTTCATTATTTCTTTATCACTAAAGCAGGCAAAAGGTCTGGAGTTGATTCCAAATGTGGCATTTACAATTGGAAGCAGTTGCTGTGAATCCACAACATGCGGCCAAAGGAACTATCAATCCAAGTGAAATAGGCCATCCTTTTTTACAAATACAAAAAAAATCCATCAGAGAGACAGAGGGAACCTTAGCTGCGTCCATAGTTTGGTGCATTCTGAGAAAAACTTAATGCACTGGTGAGGTCGGCAACACAAAAAAGGCCTGGACATCCACAGAAGACAACAGTGGTGGATGATCATGATAAAGAAAGCCCTTCACAACATCCAGCACACCCTCCAAGAGGAGAACACCCTCCAAGAGGTAGGAATATTATTATCAAAGTCTACATTAAATAAAGAAGACTTCATTGCAGCAAATACATAGGGTTTCCCACAAGGTACAAACCATTCGTAGGTCTCAATAATAGAAAGACCAGATTAGACTTTGCCAAAACAAGAGCTAAAAAAGTCAGCCCAGTTCTGGGACAGCATTCTTTGGACAGATGAATCTAAAATCAACCTATACTAGAGTGATGGGAAGAAAAAAGTATGGAGAAGGCTTGGAATGGCTCACGATCCAAAGCATACCACATCATCTATAAAACACAACGAAGGCAGTGTGATGGCATGAACATGCATGTCTTCCAATGGCACTGAGTCACTAGTGTTTATTGATGATGTGACAGAAGACAGAAGCAGCCAGATGAATTAGTGTATAGGGATATACTGTCTGCACAGATTCATACAAATTCAGCAAAGTTGATTAGATGACGCTTCGTAGTACAGATAAACAATGACCCAAAACATACTGCAAAATCAACCAACAAGTTTTTTAAGGCAAAGAAGTGAAATAATCTGCAATGGCCGAGTCAATCACCTGATCTCAACCAGTTTGAGCATGCATTTCACTTGCTGAATACAAAACTAAAGGCAGAAAGTCCCACAAACAGACGACAACTGGAGACAGCTGCAGTAAAGGCCTGGCAAAGCATAAAAAAAGAGGAAACCCAGCATTTGGTGATGTCCATGGGTTCCAAAAGATTCTCAACAAAGTATTAAACATTAAAATTTTACTTATGATTATGTTAATGTTGCATTTGAGCACCTAAAAATGTTTAATTCCTTGAATTAAAGCTGAAAGACTGAATTTCAATTGCATCTCCATGTTTTCATTTCAAATCCATTGTGGTGACATACAGAACCAAAATTATTTATATGGATCTAACTGTACATACAGCACCTAGTATAACTTCTGTCAGTAGGAGACAGAAAAGAGTTTTCCCAGCACATATTCTCCGACCTCATGGTAAGACGCCTGTCTCCTCTTGTTGGCAGCTGCTCTCTGTTTCCGCTATATATTAAGCTAAACTTTATTAGAGCCCATTGGGTCTATTCATTTTTAATTATGCATCAGCAGTGAAACATAGCTGTGAGGGGTAAATTAACTATTATCAAACCGATTGTACAACAAAAATGTATATCTGGTTATGACTTCACACTTTGCAAAAAGAACTGAAAAAGTGATTAGTTGTGGTTCTGATTAGTCTGATGACAAAAGTAAGTGAATGGGGCATAAAAGCACTTCCTCTTTGCTCTTCTCGAAATAATGCCAACAGGCTATTTGCTGCTGACAGGCCGGTTTGTTATATTGATTTAGCCTATGCAAAAAAAGTTTATATTACTATACTGTATGGGGCACCACAACCAACCCATCCACTTTCTGCAAGGGTCTGAAGATCAATTGATGAGCATATAACCTACCTCCACATGACCTGCTATAACTTCCAGGTTCCCAGTGAACCTGTGCAAAATGTCAAAAATCTTGTCAGTGCAGTAAGTTCCGCTTGCTGTATTCTCATTGCAGAGCAGTGGTAGGTAAACTTGGTGAAGAACTGAATCAAAGTACTTCAATGGGAATTTGGCACAATCCACAGACATCACATGATTTGCTAAAGATGGAAACAGATCATGTTAATAATCAATACTATGTTATTCATTCGTTACATAAATATATAACCAGCAATGCAATTTAAATACTTAGAATTGTATTATTATTATCATTATTATTATTACTATTACTATTACACATTACTGTTTCATGAAACAGTAAGAAAATGCATGTATCTGCCCTCTAACTTGACTCTTTCTACCCACTATAAAATACTCTGCAGTAACTTGGGCAATATTAATTGAAACACGTCTCCCGTTAGGAAGTACATATGCAGAGCCTTTTATTTCAGGTGAAAGAGATGATGTTAGACGACCTGTTTGTATGAGATGTGCTTCTACAGGAAGGGCCTGATTCAGAGGCACACGCACACTGCACGCTATTTAGATGTTCACAGTAGTTGAGCGATTATTTGCTACTGCACATATGCAAAAAATTCAGAAAACCCCTGTGGCGCATGCGTTACCCTGAGTGGACACATAAAGGCGCTATTTTGTTTGGGGATGATGGTGTACAGTCTAGAACTACAGGCTGAGTTATAGTGTGCATGGGCAATGAAAGTGGGCGTCTCCGTCCTTGTACATTTAGGCAGACGCTAGTACAAGAAGGGAAAGCTTAAATTAGCATTTGCATTTTATCGCAGCCACATCTCCATTAACAGAAGCAAGCCCCAAAAAAAACGCATCTAGCAAGTTTTAACAATCTGCACAAGGAACTGTACTCTGCATTCTGTATACGCATCTTGACGGAGCTTCCATGCACAGCTGGTTCTCTCTCTCTGTGAAATGGGCATTTCTATGTATCAACACAGTGACTACTTTGTGAACGGACACAAGAAATCTGTTTTGCTGAGTGTAATGAGACTGTTGTGGGCATTTAGCTACACATCTGTGCTATTATTTGGTGTGTATGATGCAGGTACATCTCTATCTGACAGATCTTCTGCACCTACCATGGGGTAGGAGTAAGTTCAATACTAATAATAATGGTTGTGGCTGCAGACGGAAAAACAGTGGACAGAGGGCCTTATTCAGAGCCGGACGTTCTTTCAGGGCGCTCGCTCTGAATCAGGGCCCTCCTTCTCTTTTTTAGAGCGGCCTCCTGGCCGCTCGCATAGCTGTGGGTGACCACCCACAGCTATAGCGAGCGGCCAAAAAGATGGTCGCGATGGTCAAGACCATCGCGACCATCGGGCTTGCGACGAGACCCTTGTGGTAGGGTCTCGTCTGCCGCAAGCCCAGGAGTGCTTTTGGCTCTATCAGAGCCAAAAGCACTCCCACTGACATCACTTGTGATGTCAGTGGGGCCAGCCCCAGACGTAGGCTCCATCTGGCCAGCCACGCCCCTGGCACGCCCACCAAAGGGGGCGTGCTGTCACTCACCATCGACAGCACGCCCCCTTTGGTGCGAGACCCGCGAGCGGGTCTGAATCAGGCCCAGTGTGAGTACATGAAGCCGTACGGATATTCGCATTAACAAAAGGTAGCAAAACTGCACTTGCAGCCGTTTTGTGTCCGACTCAGAATCAGGCAAATTATTGGTACAGTTCTGACTTGTGAGTGGAGAAAACAGGTCATATATAAAATAGGGAAACAGACATGAAAACAAAAGGAGGGCACTGCTAATGAGAAATATTACATACAGTCTACTATAGACTCTAGAGGGAAAAGGTCAGAACTGTAGATTGGGACAGAAGTAAGAGGCAGCAGTGTGAATAATATAGCTGGAAGTAGGATAAACGCTATACATCCAATTTAGATTATCTCTAGTAGATTATATGTCTTAATTAAATGGATAAATATAAAAGAAACATCATACTTTACTAATGTCCAGTATTTTATAAATCAAATCAGTAATAAAAACAAGCCATGTGCAATTGAATTATACCATCATACACACTCCCATACTTGTGACTGCTTCCATACTTATCTTTTACCTATATTTTCCAGCGTAAGCTTAATTGCAGTCCCCAGCTTCACAAAGCATATGCACTTGTTCTGTAAGGCAGGAGGGGGCGTAAGAGTAGCTGCAAGTGATGTCTTGGCCATCTTGAAATAAATATATAATGTGTGGACGTCTTCATTCTTCAGAAATTCACAGAGGTAGGACCTAATAAATAAACAGGTCAGGAGCAGTGTTCTGTTGTGCAGCAAGTTAAAATGAATGTAACTTTTATTGGTAATCATTCTATGTACTGCTGGCCATATATCTACTGGCCGATTCCCCATTCTGCCGACACCGATCTGATCCACCAATCAAAGACGCAGGTCAGTGGACATCGATGATCTGTTATCCGTGGGGGAATTCGTAAAATACAATATGTTAAAAATCCCGGACTTATCGATTCTGATCATTTTTGGGTCGGAATCGGCGAATCAGGATTGTCCAACATGCTGGATTTCACCAATGCCCTGACCCAGGCATCAGCAGAACGGGGAATTGCCTCAATAGCTGCCTGATGTATAGGGGCCCAATAAAGCTGCACTACCACCTAGTAATAAATTTGATAGTATAGGGGCTCCCCTATAACTTACCAAAGCCTTGGGGGCTACTATATGCACCCACTGCCCAATAACCACCTGTAAATGTAAACAGGGGGATGAGAAGGGAAAGGGGAGGAAGAATGACCAAATAATAGTTACGATCACTTAATCATGGCTTGTGATTGTTCCTCTAGATTACTCACCCCACTTTATTGACATAGGTGTAAAAGGAACAGAGGAAGCCTAGGAAAAACAACTGCATGCAACCACCTCAGGGGCTCGTGTGTGCATGTCTTCATTAATCTTCCATTGAATGTATATACATATGTTTCCTTATACACTATCGATTGAGTATAGCCCTTCTTTAAGCGCCAGGTCCTGGTTGACTCCCCCATGCTGAGCGTCTTACTCGCTCAAAATGTGCACCTTATTCGCACAAATAAAATAACTGGGAGCAACAGAACGACATTGCTAGTTTACACTGATCAGTTTGATGATTTGATATTTGTACATCTGTGTGCGACTGGGTCTAAATCTGTGCAAAATGGGCACTGATGTGAGCAGCCGCGGCTTTTACTTATACCAAGTTCTGTTGTGCTTAATCTTCGACTGCATTTGTGACTTTTTGCTGCATTTGCAATGTGTATAAGCTGCAAAATTTGGAGTAAAGTACAACACGTTACTCCTCTTTGAGCATATCTTTCGTGCCGGCGTATTGCGCCGTATGGCGTATAGATGCTAGGTGTATGAGGGACACATCTGTATAAAGATGCAGCTAAGGGAAGTTTCCTGTAGGTCAGCATATATGACCAGTTTATGGCAGGCATGTTACATCCATGTTTATAGTTTTGTTTGCAAAATAATTTCCTGCCTCATGTATGAGAAAAAAAATTTGTGCTTAAAGAGACATACAAAAAGCTTAATATATGTCCAGTCAGCAAAGAAAGATTACATTAATCTGCATTTGTATCTCCACCTTGGCCCTATGGGCCTAATTCATTACGGATCGTTATTGGGATCGCAGCTGCGATTACGCATGCAGACCCACTGCAAAAATATGCTAATGTTTGCAATCGCAATGCCGTCGCAGCCCAACATAAGGACGTCCACCTCCCCTTACTCACATTCGTAATACTTTGCAAGTCTACGAACCATTGGTAACATCGAATACCATCGGAGTCTCACGCATAGTTACAACAGGTCTGACCTTACTCAGAATTTGCTAACCTCATTGCACGCAGTGAAAGCTCAAGCTGTGTATGCCACCGCAGTGACTAATTTATGCTCGCCCCTGTAATAGCGTTCAAACGCACTGATACGCCTGCGTTTCCACAACCACCTCCCCGCCAACACCCCCAAACGGTCACTTCCTCTCAATCACTCTGCGATCACACTGCGGCCACAGTGGAGCCTTTGCGCATGCGCAGTGCGAAGCATACGCATGCGCGGAACACAACAATCGGCTGTCTGCGTGCGTAATGGCAGTTGCGATCTGTAATGAATCAGGCCCTATATATTCATCATCAGCCCAGGTGATAGAGCAAATAACTCATTCTACACTCCAAAATAAATCTGGAAACAGTGTACCCACCATTCTATATATTAACAATACTGTATACTTTTCCATATGTGGAAGATTATCTCTTTATGTTGTGGGTAGGAAGTTTACTATTTTTACAAATACTGTATTTGCCTTCTTCACTGACTGAAAAAGAGTTATTTTTATTCATATAAAGAATCTTTAATGTGGAACTCATGGTTACGATTTTTTTCACTAAATATGTGCATTTGGTTAGTTTTTAGTTCGTATTTTAGCTGTGTTTATTTTTTTCTATGTACTATACTGTCTATTTACATGTTTTTTATGTTTCATATTGAGATAAAAATATTTACATAATCCTGTTGTGCACACTCTACTTTTTTGAAAGAAAGAACCGATTAACATCAGCAGTGCATTCGCAAACAGCCAACCACAAACTGGCCAACGTCATCATAATCCACTTCTTACATCTGCTCTCGAACAACCACAAATAATATGGATTTCTCAGGCACCCGTGTGTCTGTGTTCTGGTGTGCATGTGTTTGCAATTGTCACTACATACTTGCCTACATTTTTTAACTCTCCGGGAGAATTACCGATTGAGTGGCGGAGAGTGGGCTGCAATTTTTGGCAGTAATAGAATTTTCCCTATATATTCTCAGATGGCGTTATATAGGGTAGCCTTTAAGGATTTTCCAATGTTTTCCTGCTACCTGAATAGAAGATAATTGCGTTCCTGCATGATACCCCAAAAACTGAGAGATTTCTCATGTCCAATAACAGAGAATTATGAACAGTAACATCATACTTATCAGAGTAAAGGTAAGCAGGGACATTTCACATATTTATGACTGTATCTATTGGTAGTTTTATTCTAGTCTAGTGAAAATAATATCTACTGTCTCAGTGTTGTCAGTAAAACCCACACTCTTTTTTTCCCCAATTTATTACCTATAGGTGTGATCCAGAAACAGATTTTTCATATCATCTGCTCTTGGCTTCAGAGATGATGTGATTCTGATTTCCAGCCATTGCAGTAATTCATCCATTCTTACAACAGCTGCATAAAAAATAGATATTTTTCCATTTTAACCAAGGATATGGATAGAGAAAATGACCGAAAATATATTCCCTGTAGTCATCTATTGTAGTATAAGAACTTTGGTCTCCATTATTGGCCTCCATGATGTTACCAAAAATGACCAAAAATTGAAAATTGAAGGTAATTAGCATTATAGAGGCACATATAGAAACCGTTGTAATTCCTACACCGTTCACCTGATTTGGTTGTAATTACCCTCAATTAAATCTGAAAGTCTGCAGTTAAAGCACATCTTGTTTGTTTCATTTCAAAGCCATTGTGGTGGTGAATAGAGGCCAAAATATAAAAATTCTGTCAATGTCCCAATATTTATGCACCTGACTGTATATATTAAAGTGGTAGAGGGTTGTAATTTGTCTTAAACCCACGACAGCTGGTTAACATGGATGCAAAATTGTTCATACTTTAAATTAAACATTGTATCATAATTAAATATGAGAGTTAAAGCTTTCATACACTGATAAACAGTATGCTTTTATAGTCCACATATGTACTGCAACATCTGAACATATTAATGTTACATGAGCTTCCCAAACGAACTGCATAGGGGTTTCCAAACCTCTTCTTGTTTATCACAAAAGATGTAACTACTGCAGGTGCAGATGTTGCATATTCTGCTAGGCCACCCCTTGTCCTAGGTGCGCTATGCTCTATTTGTGTCTTCGCTGTACAGTATTTGTGTTCAATAATTTATAAATATCAGTAACCATTATAAATTCTGATTTATCACCCCTAAGTCATAACAATCTTCACCTTGTTTTTGTTTGTATTATTTGTTTTGTAATTCACTTTACTGTGCCTCTATTTTGTTTTGTGTTGCGCTGTCTGCTGTCCCTTTGCCTCTGGGCTGTTTAAAAGCTTCTTGTTATGGCAACAATGGCCAGTATTACTTGTACAGTCAGAGTATACTACAGTGTGAGAAAACCAAAAACATCACTGTTATTTTTATTTAGCTGAACAGATTTTTGGAACACAATATTTTTCATGGCAATTCAAGTCATGTTTGTATTGTAGTTTTATTATACATTCCATTCTTGTTAAAACATTTTATTCCACCTGAAAACAGGAGCTGCTTTATATTAATTGAATTTCATTTTATTTTGCATTTTTGAAGACACAGCTGATGTTGATTAAAATCTAACCGTATATTTATAATTAATCTATACAGATAATTTGAAATGTATCATCTGTTTCATATTCTCCCATGGACCTATAAAACAATCTTGCTATAACAATGAGCCCGCTTAGGAAAAAATGTACAATGACGGAGTCTGCCATCTCTGAAGCTATACAAGTTATATGTCTACAGTCACCGTAGTCTGATGGTGCCTGGAGGGTTGATGTTACTAACTACCCATGGTTTCTGTTATTTCCAGTATAATGCAAACGTCACATGCAGCGAACGGACATGTACTACACACTCCACCATTATTGAGCTAAAGCCAGGACACAGGAACAAGTGCTGTGCTGGGACTCAGGGCCTGATCCAGAGATGCATGCTAATGCCACCGCAGCTGCAAATTTGTACACAGCGGCTGTGTAAATATATGCAAATGTCGCAGCTGTCGGGATTTGTATTGAGACGTCCACTGGTGACGTCTCTGACCCGCCACTTGCAAATATGCAACCACTGGACGCACATCAGTTGAACATCGACCTTTTGAGTAATCCTATGGTCGCACAGCATGGGAAACGGAAGTAAGACACCAGAGCCATTTTACTATGTAGGGAACGCACTCGCAAGCTGTGACACCCCCCCAAAATGGTCAACATGCGTGCGTTTTAGTCGACACTCAGGGCCGGCTCCAGGGGTTGGAGCACCCTGTGCCGGCTCTTTACAGTGCGCTCCAACATCATGCCAGAAATGGGGTGTGGCCTAATTTCCATAGGTCACGCCCCTACGTGACGTTATTTGGAGGCATGCCCGCATGGCACGCCTCCAAATAACGTCAGGCTGGGGGAGCCTCACTAGCTGGGCTCCCCCAGCCCTCTACCGTCACTGAATGGATTCCGCGCACATGCGCGCAGCATCCATTCAGACTCCAGGGTCCGGCACCACCACACAGCTGTAGAGGTGGGGGTCCCCAACCTCCCGATTCGACCACCCGAGGGCCCACAGGTGGAACAGCGGGACAGTACTGTCCCACTCAGGATGTTGGGGAGAGGTGCACCCTCTATGGGTGGCGCCCCTGTTCGACCACACTGGTCGAACACCCCTAGAGCCGGCCCTGTCGACATTCCCCATTACTTCCCACAAATGGCTCCCTACTGTCAATCACTTTGCAAATAAATTTCCACGACTTTGCGCAGTGGAAAAACATTTGCTCCACTGTGTACGAAATCTACATTGTGTCCATCTCTGAATCAGGTCCTCAGTCTGGCAGTATACCGACAAAACATGGATAGTATTCTCCAGAGATGGATAGTATTCTCCAGAGACAAATGTTTCTAAACTGGGACCCTTGTTTCTGCAAACAGCCAGCTATACATAAGGCACATGGAAATGTGATTATTACAGGGATCACAACAGTGAATTAAGCAGCCGATAAGACATGAGAAATTATTTATATCATTGCAGGATGAGGAGTTATTTCCTAGCAGACAGAGGACAGGTCGCCCTGTGTGGGCATATGTAATAGTGTGCTCACCAGTCCTATATCCCGGGCACAGTCAGTGTTGCTCTGCAGCTTCCCGGCTTAGTCAGTGCAGGTACAGCGTGTACCCGGCGTGTTGTGGCTACTGGTCGCCTGGCAGCAGCAACTCTCTGCCCTGGAGGTGGGGCGGAAGCTGTGCTACAGCGCAACTGGACACACCAGCCCCAAATCATTCATATGCTCCTTACTGATACTCACCCAGGGTGTTATACTGACCCAGTACTGCCAGCTGCTGGTACCACACACAGATACAACGTTCATATTGTGACTAACCGGAGCTGCCCACAGTAAAATACTTAAACAACATGTTATTACGTCTCTAAAAAGAAGATGTCAAAGACACAAAAGAAAATCCCATTATCGTGGTCTGAGCTTTCCACAAGGAACAATTAATAAGTTTAAGCAAAACATAGAACGTGAAAACATGACACACTGTACAGGGAGAGCATGCACTTCCTTCTACTATGCTTTACTTACAGTCCGGGTATATATATGGGTGTCTATCTATCTATCTATCTATCTATCTATCTATCTATCTATCTATCTATCTATCTATCTATCTATCTATCTATCTATCTATCTATCTATCTATCTAATCTATCACGAGGCTGAAGTTGGCTTCTTATTCGGCCAGCTCTTATTCACTTCTTATTCACTTATTCATTTTCCAGTTTCTTATTCAGAAAATGTTATATTAAAACATCTAAATAAAGTTAGATCACTAAACTAACACTATGTAAACAAAGAATTGTGTCCCTCACATAGTGGGCACAGGCACCATATTTTGTCATTTTGAATAAGATGCTGTAGTAGTTGTGCAGGGGTTAACTAGCTTCGGTCATCAAATGTTACACTTGAAACCCACAGAGGGTGGTCAGGTACATATGACCCACTTGTCATTTGCCTTGACCAACAAGGATTTTGGCATGAATAGGGCAGTAAAGCGGGCATAGGCACCAGATTATCTCATTTTGAATAAGAAGTTGTAGTTGTGCAGGGGTTAACTAGCTTCAGTCATAAAATGTTACACTTGAAACTCACAGGGGGTCTTCACATACATATGACCCACTTGCCATTTGCCTTGACCAACAAGGATTTTGGCATTAATAGGGCAGTAAAGCGGGCACAGGCTCTATGTTTTGACATTTTCAATAAGAAGCTGTAGTTGTGCAAGGGTTAACTAGCTTCGGTCATCAAATTTTACACTTGAAACCCACAGAGGGTGTTCAGGTACATATAACCCACTTGTCATTTCCCTTGACCAACAAGGATTTTGGCATGAATAGGGCAGTAAAGCGGGCACAGGCTCCATGTTTTGTCATTTTGAATAACAAGCTGTAGTTGTGCAGGGGTTAATTAGCTTCGGTCATCAAATTTTAAACTTGAAACCCTAAGAGGGTGGTCAGGTACATAAGACCCACTTGCCATTTCCCTTGACCAACAATGATTTTGGCATGAATAGGGCAGTAAAGCGGGCATAGGCACCAGATTATCTAATTTTGAATAAGAAGCTGTAGTTGTGCAAGGGTTAACTAGCTTCGGTCATCAAATGTTACATTTGAAACCCACAGAGGGTGGTCAGGTACATATGACCCACTTGTCATTTGCCTTGACCAACAAGGATTTTGGCATGAATAGGGCAATAGAGCGGGCACAGGCTCCATATTTTGTCATTTTGAATAAGAAGCTGTAGTTGTGCAGGGGTTAACTAGCTTCGGTCATCAAATGTTACACTTGAAACCCACAGAGAGTGGTCTGGTACATATGACCCACTTGCCATTTCGATTTACCAACAATGATTTTGGCATGAATAGGGCAGTAAAGCGGACATAGGCCCTCATTCAGACCCGGACGCAAGTGACCGTTCGTACGTTCGGCGTACGTAAAAAAATATTTAAATTCAGGCACACGCTCGTATTTTTGCTCGCAGCCAAACATCCTCCCCAAACTCAGGCGACCCCTCCTCTAACTAACGAGCGTGCCAAATAGAGAGCGTACATCCCCGAAGTGGTTTGAAGGGAACGCACGCACTAGTACTACCCGGAAGTTGGACTGTCAGATTTCGATAAACTGCTCGTTGATTCTGCCTACCTCCCTCAATCGTAACATGCCAATCAATATATCAATTAGCTTAATTGTTTTTTTTGTTTGTTTTTTTTACACAATGCAATAAACTTTATTTATGTCCATGTTTGTGTTTACCCGCAGAATACGTACGGCTTAAACATTCGCTTTTAATTGTCCAAATACATGTTAGCCCCAATTAAATAATTGTTCTATTTCTTTTTCTACCCGCATATTTCCTGGATTTCAAATCTTTATGTAAATTTGCTTACGCATGTCACTGCATCAAGCCTATCATAAGTCTCAACAGATTTCTGGCCCTGTCGAACACATGACTCATACACTAACCAATAGAATTGCTCCTGTTAATTTCCTAAATACATTAGCCAATCATAAAATTTGGGTGCACTTTATCAAAAATGATTTTTATGAAAAACTCCATTGCCATCATGCGAGCCTCCGCATTCACCAGGCGCGAGCTGCTGGAGCTTACGGAGGTGATGGATAGGCGGATCACCAGCCAGCCTCCACCCATCACCAACCGCGAGAAGCGATCCGCATATGCGGAGGTTCGGGCCCGCCTGCGCTCCTTCGGCTCACGCCGCCATATCGGGCAGCTGGAGCGCAGGTGGTCGGACCTGCAACGGCGGACGCCCCGCTTGCTGGCATGCTTTCGCATGCAGATCGCGGAAAGTAAGTTTAATGGATTGTGGCTTTCATGTTTGTCTTTGTGGCCCTAACTGCGTGAGCATGTTTTCCCTGTATTTCATATTTATTCATTTTCCTCATATCTGCATGGCCATGTTTTCCCTGTATTTCATATTTATTCATTTTCCTCATATCTGCATGGCCATGTTTTCCCTGTATTTCATATTTATTCATTCTCATATCTGCATGGCCATGTTTTCCCTGTATTTCATATTTATTCATTTTCCTCATATCTGCATGGCCATGTTTTCCCTGTATTTCATTATATATTATATATGGTTTTTTTGTTTTTTTTTGGTGTGCATTTGAAATTGTTTTTGGGCGTGGATTTGTGTTGAAACTAACCACAATTTGTTTAACATCTTTTAGGGACCCAGCGAAGACTACGCCGTCAGCGTCCGGCCAGACGACGATCACGGCCACTCTCCCCAATCCCCAGCCAACACTCCAACTCCAGTCCTTCCCCTATTCCCCACTCCTCCCCAGCCTTCCTACACCCTCAGCCTGATTTTTCGGCCCTCCTTCCCCTCCGTCCCAATTCCCCCTCTCCTCCAACCACCCCTCTTAGAATAACCCATTTTAGTTTGAGGAGTTTTAATGCTGTTTTTTTTTATTGTTTTTTGTGGAGTTTGGTTTTGTTTTGTGTTTTAATGTGGTTTCACTATTGTTGTATTAATCCCCACACTTTTCTCACCCACAGAGGAACAGAGGCGTCGGGCCGATTTATCCGCCTGTGTGGCCCAGATGCACACCAATATCATCGGGGTGCTGGTGGTCCTTGACCGTATGTCGGTCCTCCTTAGGGAGTAGTTTTTTTATTTTTGGCCCATTATGTTAATAAATTGTTATTTTTGAAGTTACGTTCTGGCTCATTCGTTTTTTCTAAAGCACATATTGTTTACCCTGACATAAGTAGACTGTTCCTGCAAGGATTTCAAATTTTTAACACTAAGAGTGTGTGTTTGATTTTTATGTCAAACAGCCACAAGAAACACCTAACAGTAACAATCTGATTTCCCTTTTTTGGTGTAGTCACAATTACATATTTCTACGTTTTACAGGTTCCTAGTTGGTGTGCAAGCTGCTTAGGCCAATCTTTCGAAGCAAAATGAGTGTACAGGCTTCCTTTTGGTGTTGGTTTGGACCCTGAAAAAAAAAAACATTTTATCTCAACTGTACAACATTTCACTCTCAAAACATTTATTATCAACATAACTGAAAAATCAAAGTGGTCACTCATAAACAAAACACACAGTGATAATCTCAAATACAACACATACCAAAAAAACCACATCACAAAACAAAAAATCAAGAACTGGTTGACGAACGACCATGCCAACATGATTCCACAAATATGGCGTTGCAATAAGGGTTCCAGAATATATCCCCAAAATGTCCACATACAGGTTTTGTAAGGGTAGCAGGAAGTAGTCATCGTTGGAGTGCCAAAGATTATGTGAAAAAACAGAAGATGGAGAAAATAATTAACCAAAAATTTGATGTTCTCAAACAAAACCAAACACATTACGTATCAACACTGTTTTGTTTCCAATAATTACCTAAAAAATCTGGCCACCACATCATCGCGTATGGCCCCCCCACATACTGACCTCCGACCAACCTCGGGGGGGCCATCCTCAGGTAAGGCATCCTCTGGCTGCATTGGGACACCACTCTTTATGGCGATGTTGTGAAATATCCCACACAGGACCACAATTTTCGAAACCATATCCGTGAGTTCACCACCAGAGCGGTGGAGGCATCTGAATCGGCCTTTTAAAAGGCCGATACAGCGCTCCACCACTTGCCTGGTGGCTGTAAGTGCGGAATTATACTCACTTTGTGGCCCTGGTGTGGGAGCCACATAAGGAGTGAGCAGCCAGGGCGTGCAAGGGTAGCCACTGTCTCCTGTGAAAAAGAATAGTCAACATCAGACTCACTCTGTATGAAGCTTAACATTGTTATGTACTAAAGGTCTCCACTTACCCAGAAGCCACGCATCACCAGCTTGTAGGTTGGTTAATTTGTGCCATATCCCTGATTGCCGGATGACGAAGGATGTGCACTTCCTGGTAATTTTGCATTCAGGGACAGGATCTGGAGGGAGGCATCACATACCACCATTACATTGAGGGAGTGATAGTGTTTCCGGTTTCTAAATATTGCCTCCAGCCGTGCTGGAGGCTGAAGTGGTATGTGAGTACCATCCACAACCCCTATGATATGTGGGAAGACAGCTATTTGGTAAAAATTGGCCTTAACCACACTAAGGGCACCCATATCCAAAGGCATTTGAATAAAATGATGGAGGTGCTTGAAAAGTGCCTCCATCACTGCCCTCAGGATCCGTGAAAAGGAGGATTGTGAGATGCCCGCCACTATTCCCACCGTTGTTTGAAACGATCCTGAGGCACAGAAATGTATTTTGAGTGACAGAATGAGGCGTATGTGGGTGGTAACAGGGGAAGGTGCTTGAAAACGGGGGAGTGGAATCCGAACGCAGGTGTGCCTAAAGGTCAAAACGGGCGTTTTAAGGGTGTGCATAATTAATCCAGCAGCGTCATTTACCACTTCACTTGGTTTTTTTAAGCTCAGAACTGCTCGCAAAATAGCGGTTGAAAAAACCAACCACAAGAATAGCGAGCAGTTCATACGCTGTACGATGTACTCGATTAATCTAATAAATAGCGGACATGACGTATGGTGTGAGCGGCCAGGGGGCGTTTTTATCAAATAAACGAGCGTATGTTTTGCACGCTCGTTCAGACTTAGAGGTGTGAACAGACTGCAATGTGCGAACGGATCATTTGAATAGACACCCCTTGTTTTTGTACGAACGACCGCAAATAGCGAACGGCTCTGAATGAGGGCCTAACTTAGCTTGAAAATACCATCCATTGATGCTTACATGCCGGGGTATTGTCATGATATGTTGTAACTGCAAATAATCACATCAAAAATATACATAATTTTATGCTGGCCATGTCATTTTCAAAAATTTAAGCCAGAAAATAAATAAAGGGGACACACACACATTTGGGCAACACGCAAAACGACGTTGCGCACACTACGTCAAATAGAGGCAAAATGTAAGCAAACAATGCTCCCGAAAAAGCACAAACAATTTTAAGGGATGAATAAACATTTCACAAAGCGTTAATTAATTCGCAAATGCAAGTCAGAATAGTAAGTAGTAAAAATGCGCTAATTAATTCGCAAATACAAGTCAGAATAGTAAGTAGTAAAAATGCGCTAATTAATTCGCAAATACAAGTCAGAATAGTAAGTAGTAAAAATGCGCTAATTAATTCGCAAATACAAGTCAGAATAGTAAGTAGTAAAAATGCGCTAATTAATTTGCAAATACAAGTCAGAATAGTAAGTAGTAAAAATGCGCTAATTAATTTGCAAATACAAGTCAGAATAGTAAGTAGTAAAAATGCGCTAATTAATTCGCAAATACAAGTCAGAATAGTAAGTAGTAAAAATGCGCTAATTAATTCGCAAATACAAGTTAGAATAGTAAGTAGTAAAAATGCGCTAATTAATTCGCAAATACAAGTCAGAATAGTAAGTAGTAAAAATGCGCAATTTAGTTCGCAAATGCAAGTTACAACAATGCCGCGTAAATAAAAATCAAAACAACACAGAGTTCGATTTTGCCGCTAAAAACGTTACATGTGTAAGGCCAACCAAAGTTGCGTAAAGACAAACAAGAACATTTCCAAAGCAGTTTAACAAATGAACTTACCAAGAGATAATATCTAAGACTCCGGAACAAAATGTCTTTGGGGCAGAGCCAAAATAAAACCTAAGAGAGATGAAATGACGGGAAAAACTTATTAGAAAAATCCACACCAGAATGAGAGACAAATTGACCCAAAGTTAGACTTCCCCAAACGTACCAAAACTGGAAACGAACAAAAAAAAAAAAAGGGAAAATAAACGAACGGAAATCCAAAAAAGAAAGAATCCAAAAAAAAAACTTCAAAACACGCAATCTCCTACACCAGCCAACAATCAACTCCAACCAACGTAACCTCCAACATTCAATAAACGCCACCTCGATTCGAGACGCACCAAGCCATAAATAGTGTTTCGTTTCCCGCACAAATTAAGGAGGGATCATAGGAACGCACAATCAATGATGCGGCCGCAAAATAAGGACGCATGTATAAATACGTCATGAGACAAAAACACAATTCTGGTGTATTTCTTGTTTGAAGCTCACACATGGCTACAGACCAGGGAAACAATGGACAACAATCAGGCGGTAAGTATTTCATGCATTTTGACTCAATGATTATTTTGAAACATAATATTGTGCAAGTTGTGAAGTTGACAATTCACCAAAATTACACACATAGGTGAGGAGGATGACATGGAAGAGGCTGCTGGGCCCAGTATTCCAGGCAAAGCTGCCAAAAAGAAAAGGCAGCCACAATTCACAAGAAAGGAGATGGAGGTTTTGATTCAGAAATGTGTGGACATCCTGCCACAGGCAGACAGGAATATGAGTGCTAGCCAGAAGTGGAGAATGTGGGAAGAGGTAGCCGTGGATGTCAATAGGGTGGGTGATTATGTCCGTCTAGCCCGGGATGTCAAACGGCGGTAAGTAAACACTTGACCAGCATAAAACCAAAAACCAAATCAAATAAAAAGTAATGTTTCCAATTTAACCCACAGATGGCAAGACTTCAAATATCGCCTGAAACAAAAAATGGCCGACAGGGCTAGGCATGCAAGGGGGACAGGTGGAGGTCCCACCCCTGTGTCATTGGAGTTGACTGATTTAGAAGAGCTGGCACAGGGCTGTGTGCAGCCTGTGAAGGTGTTTGGCGTGTCCAACATGGATACGGACATGCCAGACTTTGCGGCTCCTCATGTTGTCCCAGGTAAATGTTGTGATGTCACCAACTGTGAAATGTTATTGTGCCAATATCTAGATTCTAATGTGAGTCTTTTCTCATTTTTCCAACAGAGACACAGGCGGATGAGTCTGCTCCAGAGGGGAGCCTTGGCCGCAGAATTTCTGCTGGCTCTGCAGGGGAGGAACCAGTACATCCGGCTGAGGACCCTGCAGAAGCCAGTCCAGGGCAATCCCCCTCGCAGGCAGTGTCCCTCCTCACAGAACTCAATTTTAAATCAGATTTCCATACGGAGATTCTGCAGAGGATGGACGCCAGTCTGGTACGGGTGGCTGAGGCCCTGGAGCAAAATGCTGCGGCCAACGTGACCATTGGTCAGGCCCTGGTGGAAAATACCAGGGCCAACATCCGCATCGCCACTGCCCTGGAGCAGCTCGTTCGCCAGCACATGGTGGAGCCGACCTCCCTTCCTGCCGGAACATCAGGATCCTCCACCTCTGGCACAACATCAGCCAATCCTCCAAATGTGCCTAGCCCTGGGCCTAGTCCAGAGGCCACAACATCTGGCTCTGGACGGGCCAGCCCGATGACATCCCGGACCCGGTCTGGCGCCCTCCCTCCCCCAGCCAAACGGGCGAAAAAACGGTGACACCATTGGCTACTTTTCCAACACTCCTTCTGTGCTTGCCTCATATTCCTTTCTGCCCAAAACTTCCCTCTCCTTTCTTGTGAATTGTTTTTAATTTTGGATTTTGCGTTTACCCAAAAATTAATGTTTGCATAATTAATAAATATTGTGGAACACTGCCAAAAATGTTTGAGTTAAATATGTATATTTTTTTTTGGTTGGTTACCAATAAATTTACCACAAATGTACAACTTTGTATTCTGACATTATTGTAAAAATGGGTTACATTTAATCCGGGCACACAAGCCAACAACGTTCAAACTAAAAAATTACACATTGAAAAAAAAGGGCTCGTTAAGGAACGTTTAAAACATTACCTAAGGAGGAAAAATCAACTTGCAAACACAAAATGAGTGACCAAACCTAAACATGATGACATTATTGTTACAATAGTCCAAAAACGAACACATTGCGGCCAAAATACACCCCCACAAATGTACACTAATTGATTGTGTAATCCAGACATTAGCAGCTCTGATTTCCACCTGCGTTCGGTTTTGTGCTATCCAAAAAAACTGCTTTCCAAACACATACCAAGCCGGTTTTCAATCCAACACTAATTGAGTTTCTGACAAGCCGTGATTAATCGATGCTACATCGTGGAGTCCCGGGACGGAGGAGAAGGCCATCGCCACTGTGGTCGAGTTATCCAGCCCCTAAGCTGTGCGAGCATTTTGAAGGGAAAGAGGATCATCCAGTGACGTATGAGTTGGTACGAACACATTTGACGTTCGCATTTGTTAATGTATGTACGCCCCAAAAACGCCTCGCCACGCCTGCGGTTTTCCATCTCCACCCCCGTCAACGCCCAAAAACGCCCTGTTCTGTCAATCACATTTGACATGTCACTTCCTGTTCGCTATTTGACGAACGAGACAAAAAAAACTCGCAATCTGCCGTACGCACATGCGCAGTGTAACACCGACGCATGCGCGGTTACTCAACATCGGAACACAACGAGCGTATTGGTGTTAACTAACGGCTCTGAATCAGGGCCTAAGTCACCAGATTATCTCATTTTGAATAAGAAGCTGTAGTTGTGCAGGGGTTAACTAGCTTCGGTCATCAAATGTTTCACTTGAAACCCACAGAGGGTGGTCAGGTACATATGACCCACATGTCATTTTCCTTGACCAACAAGGATTTTGGCATGAATAGGGCAGTAAAGCGGGCACAGGCTCCATATTTTTGTCATTTTGAATACGAAGCTGTAGTTGTGCAGGGGTTAACTAGCTTCGGTCATCAAATTTTACACTTGAAACCCACAGAGGGTGGTCTGGTACATATGACCCACTTGCCATTTCCCTTGACCAACAATGATTTTGGCATGAATAGGGCAGTAAAGGGGGCATAGGCACCACATTTCGTCATTTTGAATAAGAAACTGTAGTTGTGCAGGGGTTAACTAGCTTTGGTCGTCAAATGTTACACTTGAAACCCACAGAGGGTCTTCACATATATATGACCCACTTGCCAATTGCCTTGACCAACAAGGATTTTGGCATACATAGGGCAGTAAAGCGGGCACAGGCACCACATTTTGTCATTTTGAATAAGAAGCTGTAGTTGTGCAGGGGTTAACTAGCTTCAGTCATCAAATGTTACACTTGAAACCCACAGAGGGTGGTCTGGTACATATGACCCACTTGTCATTTCCCTTGCCCGGCAAGTATTTGGGCATAAATAGGGCAGTAATGTGGGCACAGGCACCAGATTTCTTCATTTTGAATAAGTGAGTGCGGTCAGCACTACACATTTACTCAGGACCGACGCTAGGCTTCACTGCACCCAGCACTGTCCTGTGCTGCACAGTCGCGGCCCTTCTCTCCCCCTGAGTGCTTACCTAATAGCACAAGGCGAAGGATGTAAGGCGGGCTCAGACTAGCCCATAGAGCCGCCAGTGCATTTACAGCAGCCAATGAGAGTCAGACAGACTCTCATTGTCTGCTGCTGTGCCCACTGCAAGAGCTGGGCTGGAGCTCACTCATGAGCTCTGCCTTCCGGCTCCTGCAGTGGGTTATGGGAGAGACGTCATGACGTCATAATGCAGAGTGCACCAGCCTGGGAGGACTGTGGTGGTGTGGACGGCGGCGGCATCAGGAACCGGAGAGAGGATTCAGGTAAGTGGTATTTTTTTTTTACTTGTGTGTTTGTCTAATGGGGGCACTGCATCAGGGGGGGGAGGAGGAGACCTCTACTAGGGACTACCACTAACGGGGTAAGGTAACTACTATTGGGGGCACTGCATCGGGGGGGCTCTACTGGGGACTACTACTGGGGGCACTGCATCGGGGAGGGACCACTACTGGGGGCACTACTGGGGAGGGGACTACTACTGGGGCACTGCATTGGGGGACAACTGCTTGAGGGCACTGCATGGGTGAGGACTACTACTGAGGGGACCACTACTGGGGGCACTGAATAGGGAGGACCACTACAGAGGGCACTGTATAAGGGGCACTGGATAGGGGGGATCACTACTGGGGGCCTGCATAAGGGGGACCACTACTGGGGGCCTGCATAAGGGGGACCACTACTGGGGGCACTGTATAAGGGAAAATAGTGGGGGGCTGCATAAGGGGGACCACTACTAGGGGTACTGTATAAGGGGCACTACTGAGGGCCTGCATAAGAGGGATCACTACTGGGGACATTGCATACTGGGGGCCTACATAAGGGGGACCACTACTGGGGGCACTGCATAAGGGGGACTGTATAAGGGGCACTGAATTAAGGTGCATATGGAATGGAAAGGAATGTTCTGAGTGACGAGATTGGGATGTGTGTCATGTTGACACACCCCATTTTTAAGTGTCCACGCCCATTTTTCGACACATGCACATAGGGGGACTCCATTTTTAAATTTGTCCTGGACTCCATATATCCTAGCTACGCCACTGCCAGTGCTGTGACCAAGTGCTTGATCCCAGTGCCTTAGTTCTGCAGTCCGGAGAGATGTATCCCCAACAGGACACAAAAGGGTCTGGTGCTGGGACAGTATGTCTGTTTTCAGCGCTGGTCAAGGACCAGCAGCGGCTGACATGTGGTAACGGCTGCTAGATGAGCGTAGCTCATGGACCGCCGCCCATTGAAGAGGGGTGACAATTTGAATATGAGCCATTGACAGTGTGCACCAGCAGCCAATAGAAAGCGGCCACAGTGAGCCAATCGTTGTAAGCCACATCATGGCTGGATACACCCATGGCGTCTAATGTCAGATGTCTCTGAGAAGAAGAGTCAATTTGGCGGAAATGGGTGAAGAGCTCCAGCGGCCGTGGAAGAGTCCAGAAGACACTGGGCTCAAAAGAGAAGAGCTACAGCGGCTGCAGAAGACACCAGGCTCAATAGAGAAGAGTTCTGGTGGTGCCGCTGCTGGCCAGAATGGGCCAGTGACAGAAGAATGCGACTAAGAACCGGAGAGTACTGCAGTGGTTGGGAAATAAAAGAGTGAATGAAGCTCCTCACTGCAGCCTCTCCCACCGGACAGGTAGACCCTCTTTGAGGCCTTACCATCATTAACCCCTCCCTAGACCAAAAGGTTGTCAGGCAGTAGGCATGTAGGGGTCATCAGGCCTTAAGCCTGTGGCACAAATAGGCAGGCATTAGGCCCGTGCTCCTAAGGCTATAATTGACCCTGGGCAATAGGTCCAGGTCATATAAATAAGCGAGGTGCCAACTTCTCATCTTGCCCTGGGCACCAAACACCATAGTTATGCCCCTGGACCTTGGTCACTGTTACCTGGGGTAAGACTGCTGTGGCAGTGGGAGTTTGCCAGCTCAAGGTGAAGACTACAGGAAGCACTGAGATCGTGGGAGTCGGCCCGCCTCGGGTGAAGAACACATAGTAATTGTGGATGAACTAGGCTTAGTTCAGCTGTTGACTACAGGACTGGTAAGTCTAAGTGCATGCTCTTTTAATTGTCAGGCATTAGGCCCGTGGCCACTGTGGGTGTTAAGCTCTAATCAGCAGGGACGGCCTTTGTTAGGCGGACAATAAGCCTGAGCCAGAGAGGGCACTAGTCCCACAAGGTATAAGGGGCATTAGGCCCAATAGGGTTCATTTGGGATCCACATCATTAACCCATTGTTAGGTGGGCAATAGGCCCTACATAGTGTCATTGATCCCCTATAAGGTAGGCACTAGGCCTGAGGCAGCAGAAGATCATTAATCCCTGTAGTATTGTTGTTCCGATTTGATAAGAATGTATTGTGGTTTGTAACCTTGTTACCTCATCATCTGAGCTACTGCAGTCAGGCCTCCATTAAAAGGTATGCTGTAGTAAGGTACCTGTGTGTGACTATTGTAATGCTTTGTAACTGCATTACTCCATTGTCCTGTAACAATAATTGCATTATTGGTGTAGATGTATTGCTGGGGAGCATAGGGGTAGCATGGTGATATGAAGTGCACCCTGTGTTGCTGTTAGCAGGATGCTGGTGTATGTATGAGTAGTCAGGTTGGTGTGTGTGGTCAGAGGCATCACCTACCTTGGTGTCACCTAGTGCGGACGCTCTGAATCCTCCTGCACGCCATAGATGCACGCTTCCTGAAGAGAGCGTGGCTTTGTGGAAAGGGGCATGACCTCACCCGGCAAGCCACACCCCTTCTGTGAGCCGATCTTCGGGGCATTACCGCCTCCAGTTCTCGGCACAAAGTGGGCTTTCCCATAGTCTCTCCCTGCCTCTCTCCGCATCCTGGCGTCACGGTGACACCATACAACTATTTTGGTGTCTCATTTGGATGGTGTCACCCAGTGCAGCCTGCACCCCCATTGTGACGCCAGTGTGTGTCGTGCACACTAAAGAAAGAAGTCAGTCTAGTGAAGCCGTGTAGGTGGCTGTTTTTTTCTGTTTATGTACAGGTACCGAGATCCGTTCTCCATTGCCCAAATTATTTATGCCAAAATCCTTGTTGGTTAAGGCAAAAGGCAAGTGGGTCATATGTACCAGACCACCCTCTGTGGGTTTCCAGTGTAACATTTGGTGACCGAAGCTAGTTAACCCCTGCACAACTACAGCTTCTTATTCAAAATGAGATAATCTGATGCCTGTGCCCTCATTACTGCCCTATTCATGCCAAAATCCTTGTTGGTCAAGGCAAATGGCAAGAGGGTCATATGTACCAGACCACCCTCTGTGGGTTTCAAGTGTAACATTTGATGACCGAAGCTAGTTAACCCCTGCACAACTACAGCTTCTTATTCAAAATGAGATAATCTGATGCCTGTGACCTCATTACTGCCCTATTCATGCCAAAATCCTTGTTGGTCAAGGCAAATGGCAAGTGGGTCATATGTACCAGACCACCCTCTGTGGGTTTCAAGTGTAACATTTGATGACCGAAGCTAGTTAACCCCTGCACAACTACAGTTTGATATTCAAAATGACAAAATGTGGTGCCTGTGCCCGCTTTACTGCCCTATCCATGCCAAGATCATTGTTGGTCAAGGCAAATGGCAAGTGGGTCATATGTACCTGACCATCCTCTATGGGTTTCAAGTGTAAAATTTGCTGACCGAAGCTAGTTAACCCCTGCACAACTACAGCTTCTTAGTCAAAATGACAAAATTGGTGCCTGTGCCCGCTCTACTGCCCTATTCATGCCAAAATTCTTGTTGGTCAAGGCAAATGGCAAGTGGGTCATATGTAAGAGACCACCCTCTGTGGGTTTCCAGTGTAACATTTGGTGACCGAAGCTAGTTAACCCCTGCACAACTACAGCTTCTTATTCAAAATGAGATAATCTGATGCCTGTGCCCTCATTACTGCCCTATTCATGCCAAAATCCTTGTTGGTCAAGGCAAATGGCAGGAGGGTCATATGTACCAGACCACCCTCTGTGGGTTTCAAGTGTAACATTTGATGACCGAAGCTAGTTAACCCCTGCACAACTACAGCTTCTTATTCAAAATGAGATAATCTGATGCCTGTGACCTTATTACTGCCCTATTCATGCCAAAATCCTTGTTGGTCAAGGCAAATGGCAAGTGAGTCATATGTACCAGACCACCCTCTGTGGGTTTCAAGTGTAACATTTGATGACCGAAGCTAGTTAACCCCTGCACAACTACAGTTTGATATTCAAAATGACAAAATGTGGTGCCTGTGCCCGCTTTACTGCCCTATCCATGCCAAGATCATTGTTGGTCAAGGCAAATGGCAAGTGGGTTATCTGTACCAGACCACCTTCTGTGGGTTTCAAGTGTAAAATTAGATTACCGAAGCTAGTTAACCCCTGCACAACCACAGCTTCTTATTCAAAATGTCAAAATATGGAGCCTGTGCCAGCTTTACTGCCCTATTCATGCCAAAATCCTTGTTGGTCAAGGCAAATGACAAGTGGGTCATATGTACCTGACCACCCTCTGTGGGTTTCAAGTGTAACATTTGATGACCGAAGCTAGTTAACCCTTGCACAACTACAGCTTCTTATTCAAAATGAGATAATCTAGTGCCTATGCCCGCTTTACTGCCCTATTCATGCCAAAAATCATTGTTGGTCAAGGGAAATGGCAAGTGGGTCTTATGTACCAGACCACCCTCTGTGGGTTTCAAATGTAACATTTTATGACTGAAGCTAGTTCACCCCTGCACAACTGCGGCTTCTTATTCAAAATGACAAAATGTGGTGCCTGTGCCCGCTATACTGCCCTATTCATGCCAAAATCCTTGTTGGTCAAGGGAAATGGCAAGTGGGTCATATGTGAGGGACCACCCTCTGTGGGTTTCAAATGTAATATTTGATGACAGAAGCTAGTTAACCCCTGCACAACTACAGCTTCATATTCAAAATGACAAAATATGGAGCCTGTGCCCGCTTTACTGCCCCATTCATGCCAAAATCCTTGTTGGTCAAGGCAAATGGCAAGAGGGTCATATGTAAGTGAAGACCCCCTGTGGGTTTCAAGTGTAACATTTTATGACTGAAGCTAGTTAACCCTTGCACAACTACAGCTTCTTATTCAAAATGAGATAATCTAGTGCCTATGCCCACTTTACTGCCCTATTCATGCCAAAATCATTGTTGGTCAAGAGAAATGGCAAGTGGGTCTTATGTACCAGACCACCCTCTGTGGGTTTCAAATGTAACATTTTATGACTGAAGCTAGTTCACCCCTGCACAACTGCGGCTTCTTATTCAAAATGACAAAATGTGGTGCCTGTGCCCGCTTTACTGCCCTATTCATGCCAAAATCCTTGTTGGTCAAGGGAAATGGCAAGTGGGTCATATGTGTGGGACCACCCTCTGTGGGTTTCAAGTGTAATATTTGATGACAGAAGCTAGTTAACCCCTGCACAACTACAGCTTGTTATTCAAAATGACAAAATGTGGTGCCTGTGCCCGATTTACTGCCCTATTCATGTCAAAATCCTTGTTGGTCAAGACAAATGACAAGTGGGTCATATGTACCTGACCATCCTCTGTGGGTTTCAAGTGTAAAATTTGATGACCGAAGCTAGTTAATCCCTGCACAACTACAGCTTCTTATTCAAAATGAGATAATCTGGTGCCTGTGCCCGCTTTACTGCCCTATTCATGCCAAAATCCTTGTTGGTCAAGGGAAATTGCAAGTGGGTCATATGTACCAGACCACCTTCTGTGGGTTTCAAGTGTAAAATTTGATGACCGAAACTAGTTAATCCCTGCACAACTACTACAGCTTCTTATTCAAAATGTCAAAATATGGAGCCTGTGCCCGATTTACTGCCCTATTCATGCCAAAATCCTTGTTGGTCAAGACAAATGACAAGTGAGTCATATGTACCTGACCTCCCTCTGTGGGTTTCAAGTGTAACATTTGATGACCAAAGCTAGTTAACCCTTGCACAACTACAGCTTCTTATTCAAAATGAGATAATCTGGTGCCTATGCCTGCTTTACTGCCCTATTCATGCCAAAATCCTTGTTGGTCAAGGGAAACGGCAAGTGAGTCATATGTACCAGACCACCTTCTGTGGGTTTCAAGTATCAAATTTGATGACCGAAGCTAGTTACCCCCTGCACAACTACAGCTTGTTATTCAAAATGACAAAATATGGAGCCTGTACCCGGTCTACTGCCCTATTCATGCCAAAGTCCTTGTTGGTGAAGGGAAATGAAAAGTGGGTCATATGTACCTGACCACCCTCTGTGGGTTTCAAGTGTAACATTTGATGACCGAAGCTAGTTATCCCCTGCACAACTACAGCTTCATATTCAAAATGACAAAATATGGAGCCTGTGCCCGCTTTACTGCCCTATTCATGCCAAAATCCTTGTTGGTCAAGGCAAATGGCAAGTGGGTCATATGTAAGTGAAGACCCCCTGTGGGTTTCAAGTGTAACATTTTATGACTGAAGCTAGTTAACCCTTGCACAACTACAGCTTCTTATTCAAAATGAGATAATCTAGTGCCTATGCCCGCTTTACTGCCCTATTCATGCCAAAAATCATTGTTGGTCAAGGGAAATGGCAAGTGGGTCTTATGTACCAGACCACCCTCTGTGGGTTTCAAATGTAACATTTTATGACTGAAGCTAGTTCACCCCTGCACAACTGCGGCTTCTTATTCAAAATGACAAAATGTGGTGCCTGTGCCCGCTTTACTGCCCTATTCATGCCAAAATCCTTGTTGGTCAAGGGAAATGGCAAGTGGGTCATATGTGTGGGACCACCCTCTGTGGGTTTCAAGTGTAATATTTGATGACAGAAGCTAGTTAACCCCTGCACAACTACAGCTTGTTATTCAAAATGACAAAATGTGGTGCCTGTGCCCGATTTACTGCCCTATTCATGCCAAAATCCTTGTTGGTCAAGACAAATGACAAGTGGGTCATATGTACCTGACCATCCTCTGTGGGTTTCAAGTGTAAAATTTGATGACCGAAGCTAGTTAATCCCTGCACAACTACAGCTTCTTATTCAAAATGAGATAATCTGGTGCCTGTGCCTGCTTTACTGCCCTATTCATGCCAAAATCCTTGTTGGTCAAGGGAAATGGCAAGTGGGTCATATGTACCAGACCACCTTCTGTGGGTTTCAAGTGTAAAATTTGATGACCGAAACTAGTTAATCCCTGCCCAACTACAGCTTCTTATTCAAAATGTCAAAATATGGAGCCTGTGCCCGCTTTACTGCCCTATTCATGCCAAAATACTTGTTGGTCAAGGCAAATGACAAGTGGGTCATATGTACCTGACCACCCTCTGTGGGTTTCAAGTGTAACATTTGATGACCGAAGCTAGTTAACCCTTGCACAACTAAAGCTTCTTATTCAAAATGAGATAATCTAGTGCCTATGCCCGCTTTACTGCCCTATTCATGCCAAAATCATTGTTGGTCAAGGGAAATGGCAAGTGGGTCTTATTTACCAGACCACCCTCTGTGGGTTTCAAGTGTAACATTTTATGACTGAAGCTAGTTAACCCCTGCACAACTACAGCTTCTTATTCAAAATGAGATAATCTGGTACCTATGCCCGCTTTTCTGCCCTATTCATGCCAAAATCCTTGTTGGTCAAGGGAATTGGCAAGTCGGTCATATTTACCAGACCACCTTCTGTGGGTTTCAAGTGTAAAATTTGATGACCGAAACTAGTTAACCCCTACACAACTACAGCTTCTTATTCAAAATGAGATAATCTGGTGCCTATGTCCGCTTTACTACCCTATTCATGCCAAAATCCTTACTGTTCCAGGAAAATAATAATTGTAAACTATGTGAGGGGCACAATTCTTTGTTTACATAGTGTTAGTTTAGTGATCTAACTTCATTTAAGCGTTTTAATATAACATTTTCTGAATAGAAACTGGAAAATGAATAAGAAGTGAATAAGAAGCTGGAGCTTGCATAAGAATTGAATAAGAAATGAATAAGAAGCTGGCCGTATAAGAAGCCAACTTCTTCCTCATCTATCTATCTACCTATCTATCTAATTATCTTTATCAATCTATCTAACTATCTATCTATCTAATCTATCTATATGTGTATAGATATATTGTAGGGGTCTATTCAACATGTAAAATACGTTCCTTCTCAAAGCGAGAGCCAGAGCAATTCATCATTGCTCTGGTGCGGAGACAGCTGATTCGAAAATCAGCTGTCTCCCCAAAGCACTTCACTGCTCCCATAGGGAAGGAGCGGGTAGCGGGAGCATGCGCCATCTAAAGATGGCAAATGCTTCCACAATCAAGCTCTGAAAATTTTGTATTTTTGGAGCTTGATGAATTCTGTCCCCATCGTAGTGTATGGCTGCAGTGGGCCATTCCGGGAGAGAAAGGTAAGCAGGAGATATCTGTGATATCTCCTGCTTTATCCCTTCAATGAATGAAGTGGCGTAACTAAGGGGGGTTGAGCGGGGCTTGTGCCCTGGGCGCCATCGGACCGGCAGTGCAGGGGGCACCACCGGCCGTGGTCCAGGACACTGGTGGTCAATGTAGTGCAGACCACACGGAGTGCAATCCGCACTACACAGTAACAAATGCCCCCGCCGGCTAGTACACTTGTACTACACGGCGGCGGTGTTTGTTTTGGCAGTCAATGAGAGTCAGACAGACTCTCATTGACTGCTGCACTGCGCCCACTGCCGGAGCTTGGCTGGAGCTCACTCATGAGCTCCATCTTCCGGCTCCCCCACCGTGGGTGATGGGAGAAACATCATGACGTCTCTCCCATAAAGGACGGAGGAGCGGATGGCAGCGGGGGCAGGAGAGGGGATTCAGGTAAGTGTTTTTTTGGGGGTTTTACGTGCGTGTTTTTGGCACTGCTGGAGGGGACTACTGGGGGCACAAAGCAGGCACTAATGGAGGCACTGCATAGGGGGGACCGCTACTAGGGGCACGGCATAGGGGGGACTACTACTGGGGGCATTATATAAGGGGCACCGCATAGGTGGGGACTACTACTGGGGGCACTGCATAGGGGGACCACTACTGGGGCACAGTATAAGGGGCACTACTAGGGCCACTGCATAGGGGGGACTGGAGGTACTATATAAGGGGCTCTCCTGGGGGGCACTGCATAGGGAGGACTACTACAGGGGCACTGCATAGGGGGAGACCACTACTGGGGGCACTGCATGGGGGGATTACTACTGGGCCACTGTATAAGGGGCACAGCATAGCGGGGATGACTACTAGATGCACTGCTGGGGTCCTTCATAAGGGGGACCACTACTGGGGGCACTGTATAAGGGGCACTACTGGGGACCTTCATAAGGGGTACCACTACTAGGGGCACTATATAAGGGGCACTACTGGGGGCCTGCATAAGGGAAACCGCTACTTGAGATCTGCATAAGGGGTACCACTACTGGGAGTACTGCATACAAGAGGGTACTGTATAAGGGGCACTACTGGGGGCCTGCATAAGGGGGACCACTACTGGGGGCACTGCATAGGGGGACTCTATAAGGGGCACTGCATAGGGGGGCACAGTATAAGGGTGCACTACTGGGTCACTGTATAAAGGGCACTACTACATGGGGCACTGCTACTGGGGACATTGCATAAGGGGCACTACTACAGTGGACATTGCAAGAGGGGCACTACTACTCGGGGCATTAAGGTGCATGTGTAATGGAAAGGAATGTTCCCAGAGTGATGAGAAAGGAGTGTATGTCATGTTGACATGCCCCATTTTTCAGTGGCCATGCCCCTTGTGGCATGTGACCATGCCCATTTTATTGGCTCGTGCACATAGGGGGGGGGGGTGCTCCATATACCCTAGTTACGCCACTGGATCAATGGCTGAAAACTTAATTTCTACAATTACAGGAGAAAATGTTCATTTTCACCTGCTGTTGTAGAAATTAAGTGATGATGAATAGAGCCCATAGAAAGAGAGAGGGATATAGGCTGGCTGGCAAAATTTAGACTGGGGGGCATGCACAATGCACTAGCCCATGAGTTGCAGACCATCCTTAAAGTAACCCTATTGGTAGTACATAATTTTCAACCATCAAGGTGGTACTCCCAGTTCTGGTAACACCATCCCCAGATATATTATTAGAACAGATTATTATAATTTGTTAATGCTTCATTCTTGGAATAAAGCATTTGTTTAATGTAGCACCATACCTCCTTACATGTTGTCCAGATGAACTGGGGCAACAGGGTGTTTGCAGTCATGATAAGCAGGATTCAATAATGATCATGGAGGCGTCGCCAGCACTTGTGAGATGCTTGACCGCCACCCATATTTTTCTTTACTCTTTCAATAATGCACACCTACTCAATACTTACCTCCCCAATTGTCCAACCAAATGGGACAATGTCCAAAATTGGGACTGTTCAGAAAATATCGGGATAGTTGAGATAATATTTTGTTACATGATTATCCCAACTATGTAATAAATATAACCGCTGTCCTGCGAGTTTCATCCTGGCATATCGGCAGAGTCTTTCACATCTTTGAAAGACTCCTTTGGAGGAATCTGACAGTGGGGGTGATTCAGCAGAGGACGCAGTAGCTATTGCCGCTGCTAACATGTTAGCAGCTGCGAAAGCTGTAATATGATTATGCAGCAGAAGGCGCCACGCCTCCTGCATGCATTACTTATCCGAGCTGCGTCCAAGCATGCAGCATCAGATAATCTGCGATCACATTGGCCGGCTAAGTGACCCATGGGGTCATGCAAGCCAGCCACTGCAAATACAACAGACAGGCCAGAAAATCACCGTCAACCGGCAGAGATCCTAGCCTCTTTCCTCATTCTGCATAATTTAATGAAAAATCATTTTGATAAATAGGCCCCCAAGTATCAGTATTTTATTAAGTAAAGCCAAACAAACAATATTCTGTCCTTTATTTTATTCTTTGTGTGCTGGTTGGGCACCGCTGCGCTCAGGCTGCAGTTCCTTATGGCTCCTTGTCTTTTTTGATGTGTATGAGGTAGAGCCGAGCCAGAGACAGGAGGAGGAGGTGGGAAACCAGGGACAGGAGAAGGAGGAGAGTCAGGGACTAGAGATGGAGGGGAGCCATGGAGCAGAAGAAGGTAGACAGAGAGCTGGGTATTAGAGGTGGAGCGGATCCAAGGACAGGAGGAGGCTGAGAGTCAGGGACAGGAGAAGTAGGGGAGCCATGGGACAGGAGGAGTAGAGGAGCCATGGGACAGGAGGAGTAGAGGAGCCATGGGAAAGGAGAAGGACATGGAGGGGAGCTGGTGACAGGAGGAGGTGGGTGTAGCGGAAAAGCTCATTTCACATCAGCATGGGCATAACTGCACATGATATCATGTTGGTAAAAACTCAATTTTCCCTTGTACATTTGTATGCAGCATCCTTTGTGTGTGGAAGATGACAAGCCTTTTGAAGCTGGGCAAGAGAGGTTTTATGAAGGTCTGTCTTCCTGAGTCAGCCATAAACCTGTCTCGCTGTATAGGGCATAAAATAAATATGTCTGTGGATATTATAGGACAGCTGGCCAGACTCTTGATAAAACAGCCATGAAGAGCCCTGTGTTCGGTTTGGGAACAGTGATCAAAACATAGTTGTTTACACATGGAGACACTTGGTGTGAATTTTTTCACTTAGTTGCTGGGCACGTTTATGGACACCTGCCTGCTTCCCAAACTTCAAAGAGAGCTGAGTAGTTAATTAAATGACCTCGGCTCATGTGGACAGAAAACCCTGAGCTACAGCCAGCTGAACAATCCACTCTGAGCTGAAAAGGGTTAAAGGCATCCCCAGGGAGGGGGTGAGGGGGGTACATGAAAAAGCAGGCATAAATATGTGACTCAACCCTGGCCCATTGTTCATTCTGCATGAGGCTATCGAAGGATACAGATGATCCCTAATTTGTCACTGGGAAGGCCTCATCCCGGAACCATATAATCCAATGATTTGTTCTCCAATTTTTATTTTATTTTATTTTCTGGAAAATGTAAGTAACGGTGTGATTCTCTTTAACATTATTATATTCTTTGTAACTTTTAGTACATAACCTTTGAAGATATTCTTGAATTAAACATTAATTCTAGTTCTGGATCTGTATTTTTATGATTCAATGCCTAATATGGCTCATGTTACCTATTTTTCTAAGTATTGATAATTGTGTATGCAGGTGAGAGCAGAAGCCCACCTTATACGTTAGCATTACATGTTTCTTCTGCTGGTGGCAGTTACAAGGTTTAGTGAACAACATGTGCTGAGGTAACTTGTAAAAGTCACAGGTGGCGATTATCAGATTGGCGTATCGGGAGGGGATAAGGGCATCAGAGACAGAGCCGGGGACTGCTGGGGCCAGGTGCACTACAGGCAGGAAGGATAAAGGCATAGAGACGGGACGGGGCCACGTGTCTGCACTGAATTTGTGCAAAGTAAATTTCATGGCCAGGCACTACCTCTGTAACACTATAACACTGCCGGCCCAAGGTGCTGAAAATGGAACTGGCATGGGGGCATTTGTCACCTTGCTCCCCTGGCCCAGCCCGCCCCTGTATGAGTTTATACAAATATATATATATATATATATATATATATATATATAATGCGACAGTGATCCGGCACTCACTGGTATACGGAGGAAATAGGGAACAGCGTCCCCACAATATAATGGTGCAAAAGACGGCACTCAAGGTCCATGCAATTGATGACAAAGATTCATCCTGATGAAGGGGCATGTGGCCCCGAAACGTCGATGAGACCATGATGTAGTGAAAAAACTCAGCACTTTTTTAATCAATTGCATGGACCTTGAGTGCCGCCTTTTGCGCCATTATATATATACATACATATATATAGATTGATTCAGTGGCGTAAGTTCATCCCAGATGCCCGGAGGCAATTTATAATTTGGTGCCCCCCCCCCACCCTCCCCCTAAAAAAAAGGGAAAATAAATATGGTGCATATCTATCTATCTCATATAAATCTTTCTCATATCTATCCCTCTATCCATCTATACATACGCACAAAAACACTGATATAGAATATGTGAATTTGTTTCTATTAGGCTTATATACTAAAATAAATTTGCAGGATATCCCCCCTTTGTTCAGGTATATACAGCTATGCGTTAGTCACAGATAAGATAGTGACCTGTATGGTGCAATTAGCATGAAGCTCAGAGTCCTCCTGATGGAGGCGGAAGCCAACTGATGTGGGGTGGAGAGCCCTCCTGATACCCCTGATGGAGGGGAAAATCAACTGATGTGAGGGCTTTGAGGACTGTGGCCCTGATTATAGAGCCGGACGCTCTGACAGAGAGCTCGCTCTGAATCAGGGCCGTCCCTCCTACTTTTTGGAGCAGCCTCCTGGCCGCTCGCATAGCTGTGGGTGACCACCTACAGCTATAGCGAGTGGCCAAAATGATGGTTGCGATGGTCAAGACCATCGCGACCATCGGGCTTGTGACGAGACCCTTGCGGTAGGGTCTCGCTGCCGCAAGCCCTGGAGTGCTTTTGGCTCTATCAGAGCCAAAAGCACTCCCACTGACAACACTAGTGATGTCAGTGGGGCCGGCCCCAGATGGTAGGCGTTCCCATGGGAACACCTCCGTCTGGGCAGCCACGCCCCCGGCATGCCCACCAAAGGGGGCGTGCTGTCAATCACCATTGACAGCACGCCCCCTTTGGTGCGAGACCCTTAACGACGGCTTGGCCGTTGTTATTCGGGTCTCGCAAATGTGCACGACGGAGCCGCCACCGTCATGCGCACGCGCACTTGGGCAACATCGACCCGCTTGCGAGCGCTCAAGATGCTGTAAGACTGCTACTGTGGTGGAACTACAAATCATAAAATACCCAGTCTACTGCCGACTGCTTCACATGCCGGGATGTTGCTCCACCAAAAGATCTGCGCCCAGATTCAGTCTCTCGTGCCCCAGGTTCCCGCCTCCCATGCTCTCTTACCCGTAGCTCCGTCTGGTGCATTCTTGTTGACATCCAGCTACTGGAAGATCTGCAGCCACCCTTATGCTGAGATCCGCCACACAGGTCCACGGCTAGAGCTGCCACCAGGGAAGAGTGAGACGGGGAGTTGTGGGTGAGGGGGGGTGCCAGAGTCACACTGGCATGAGAAGCTGCTGAGGAGCAGCAACATTAATGAGTGGGGACAGGCTATAGATAGATGGAAGTGGCATCTGATGGTCTGATATGGAGCCCTCCACTAGTATATGGTTATGGGAGCTTCTCAGGTGCCGGGAAGAGGTGGCATGTATTGTGTGGCCATAACGGTACACTCCAGGTACATATTTACAGCCCTAAGTGGGGTGAATATATTGTGGGCAATGGAGGATGTGCCCCTTCAGTGCTGGCACCCATCGGCAGGTGCCTCCATTGTCTCCTATAGTTCTGCCCCTGGATTAATTGCAAAATTCCGGCACTCGTCAATGTTGTAATGCGTTGGTGCCATCCATGGACACAGCAGTCCAATATATAATGCAACAAATGGTGGCACTCCATGACTTATATAATGTAAAATGGTTTTATTCCAACGACCGTTCAGGTCCATGCCCATCATCAGGGATACAAGTCAACAATGTACAAACTACACACAAGTTGTTTGAATAAAACCTTTTTGCATTGTATAAGTCATGGAGTGCCGCCACTTGTTGCATTATATAAAGTGCTTTGGTGCCCCCCCCAATTGTAAATAGGGACAGTGAGCATTTTAGGAACGGGACAAAAAAAGGGCATAATCTCATAGGGAAAGGATGTGGCCACACTACAGTACCTCCAATTCACATTACGCCACAAAGTAGTGCCCCTTATTTACATTACATTACATACCTATAGTAGTGTCCCTTATACACATTATGCTAAATTGTAGTAGTGCCCCTTATACATTACACCACACAGTATGCCCACAGTACAAGTTCCCCCATCACACATTATTCCGCACAGTACAACTCCCCCTGTCACATTATGCAACACAGTACAACTTCACCCCTCCCCCTTACACATTATGCCACACAGTACAACTTCCCCTGTACCCCTTACATATTATGCCACACAGTACAACTTCACCCCCCTACACATTATGCCACACAGTACAACTTTACCCCTCTCCCCCCTTACACATTATGCCACAGTACAATTTCACTCCCTCCCCCTTACACATTATGCCACACAGTACAACTCCCCCACTCTCCCTTACACATTATGCCACACAGTACAACTCCCCCCCACACTCTTCCTTACACATTATGCCACAGAGTATAAAGCCCCCCATGTCTCTCAGCACTTACCTGTATCACTTTGGGAGCTGGGGTAAACCGCAGTCTCCATCCCCGCTAGTGTCTCCTCTCTGCACTGACTGGGCTGCAGACGAACGACATAGGAACGGCTCCTCGGTGCAGGGCACTCTGGGACTGGACTGGGAGAGGCGTCCCTGCGCTGCCCGCTGTTATGTGTAATAGTAGCGGTGCGCCCGGCAGAGAAGGAGCCGGACACACAGTTACTTTTATACATTGCAGTGGGCAGCTGCTGTAGATGAATTAAAGGGGGAAATCACAGGCGGAGGCGGCCGTCTCCGACCACAGAGCATGTGTGTTCTCTGCGGGCGCACCAGACGCACCACCCTAGTTACGGCCCTGCTCATACCAACCTGCACCATGTCACCACAGTCCCCTGCATCTCACCACAGCCCTCTGCATCTCACAACTGCTTCTTACTTCGGTTCACTGTGATATATAGCTTTGTTAAGTAGCAATTCACGTATACTTACCTTTCCGACGATGCGATCCAGTATCCAGGGGTCCGGCGGTCCTGTCTTTGGCTGTGGTCCAGGGTGAGGCAAAGACAGGTTCTTCTTGCGTATGCGCCGGCGGCTGAGCTCAGGGGAGGCTGCAGTGGCTAATGGGACATCAAGGTGGTGGAGCCAGCACCGGGTGTCGGCCACTGCAGGCAGAAGACAGGTAGGTAAGCAACTTCCCTGACTTCTTTGTGACGGTGTTCAGATTCCGCTATCCTGATATGGCAAATCTGAACACACAGGAGAAGCAGAAAGCAGAGCTTTCTATCCTTAAGTGATCGCACTCACCATGCTAAAGTATGGTTTTGCAATTCAGCCACAGAGTGGGGGTACCGCTGGAGAAATAATGAACTTCTCCACGGTAACTCACTCTGTAAATTGCACCAAGCAGAGAAAAGCCCTGTTTACTGCAAAACTTTGTTCTGCTCCAGGAGTGGAAAATAAATTATATGTAGGTTGAAACACAGTCATTAACTGAAAAAGAGAGCTTTTTAGGAGGCTTAAAACTGGGTGAGGAACAGCCAAACTCTGCTACAATGGTGAGGTGTAGAAGACAGTTTCATGTCACAGGTCATACACCATGGCATGACTGAGCACAGCACACTGGGGTTTCAAGATGTGCTGTTCAAGCTCTTTTGAAGAAGTACAAAGAAACAGAAAATGTTGAAGACCGTAGGTGCAATGGTCGACCAAGGAAACTTAGTGCATCAGATGAAAGACATATCATGCTAACTTCACTTAGAAATCGGAAGATGTCCAGCAGTGCCATCAGCTTAGAACTGGCAGAAACCAGTGGGACCCAGTTACACCCATCTACTATTCGGAGAAGTCTGGCCAGAAGTGGTCTTCATGGAAGAAATGCGGCCAAAAAGACATACCTTCCATGTGGAAACAAGGCCAAGCAACTCAACTATACATGAAAACATAGGAACTGGGAGCAGAAAAATATCAGCAGGTGCTCTGGACTGATGAGTCAAAATTTAAAATATTTGGCTGTAATAGAAGGCAGTTTGTTTGTCGAAGGGTTGGAGAGCGTACAATATGTGTCTGCAGGCAACAGTGAAGCATGGTGGAGGTTCCTTGCAAGTTTGGATCTGCATTTCAGCAAATGGAGTCGGGGACTTGGTCAGGATTAATAGTGTCCTCTCCTTACCTGCGGCACACCCCGCAACAAAACAAAACAGAGTCAACCAGTGTGCAAGGTAACAAACTACATTTAATGGTGTACTCAATGCTGAGTGTCATGCCTTCAGCATATATTACATATATGTAATTGTAAACCTCACAGGCCACCTTAGCTTAGTTTTCAGGGTAATTTCTGAGCAATTACTGGAGGCAGCCATTTAATTTCTCACATGGTTAGCCAGAGATCTACATACATGTGCGCCTTTCAGCCACCATATGATGGTGAGTTTCTCATCCCTAAATTTGCCATTATAGATCTACGTATTCCAGCATACTCTTGGAAATGTGACTCATTAATGTTTGTATATTGTGCTCATGTCTCAGCATCCTGCATGTTTGTATGTTTGCATTGCAGTATCTCATCTGTACTTGTAGTAATTGGATTCCATCATTTATTTTCACAGTCTTACCAATTTCCTCTATTGTATAATAAAAACACTGTTCTTCAGATCATCACATCTGACTGGGATTATTGCCGCCTCTATGTGTGAGCGAGCGAACAAAATATGCACTCGCTATTTTGTAAAGACGCCCCCTGGCCGCTCGCATCCTACATCATCTCCGCTATTTATTAGATTAATCGAGTACATCAAAAGGCGTCTGAACTGCTCGCAGTGCTTGTGGTTGGATTTTCCTACAGCAATCATGCGAACAATTCAGGCTAAGAAACAACCAAGTGACGTGGTCGATGACGCTGCTTTGTTAATTATGCACACCCTTAAAATGCCCGTTTTGACCTTTTGGCACGCCTGCGTTCAGATCACCACTCCCCGTTTTCAAGCACCTTCCCCTGTTACCACCCACAAATGCCTCATCCTGTCACTCAAATTAGCAGGCACTCGCTATTTTGCGAGCGCTCGATTTCTGACCGCAATGACTGGTTGGTGCATGCGCATTACGACCCATATGCACGCGCAGATGTGCGAACATCGCTCGGAGCGAACGAGCGGCCGCTTACGAGCGGCTCTGAATCAGGCCCAAAGTACATATGAACAAATTATACTAAATACTCCCTCTTAATGTGGCAGCTCTGTTCATCCAAACGATGGTATATTCACACAACCATCAAAACGTATTTGTACAAAGGTGAAGAAAATAGCACCTTCAGTGCAGTGTTTATTGAAAAGACCTTTAGTGGTGAAAGAAAATAATTTTCTGTGGGTTCCAAAACGTCCTTATTGACACCTCTGAGGAATCTTCATGGTGTTGCAATATAATGGAACAAACAAATGCCAACATAGTGTAACACTGTTATATATCTCTGTACGTGCTCTCATGCAGAGAAATCCTGTGGTGAACAACACATCAAATAAAATAAACCAAACTTAAATAACCAATGAAATAAAAAGAAAAAAGCACTCCACTCGTGCTTGGTAAATGCTCCCTGCACCTATTTATATACACAGATAATGCACACCTCATACCGGATATATTCACTCAAAATCAGGTACATATGGTCTTCTGCGGCTGGTCACATCATAAAGTATGTACACATACATAAAGGGAGATATAAAGAAAAAGATTCCAATCATGTGGTATAATGAAAATAAACACACACTTTAATAAAATACAATAAAGATTTGAGCAATATTAAGGAGAATAAACAGCTTATCTGTCCAGTAGCTTAGAGTTGACTGTAGGAGGTTCAGCCCAATGCATTTCATCCCTCTATATAGTTTGAGGACTTCTTCAGGGGATCAACAATAGTATGACCTTGCACTTAGGAGGTATTTATACTAAAGATAAAATTAGGCTGAGAATCTGGCGCATGTGCCGGCATTTCCTACTACCGTCTCCTTTCCAATATTGCGCATGCACGGGGACTGTACAGTCTCGTGGTACGCCATCTCCCACATCGCGCATGTGTGAGAACAAAATGGTCTCGTGGCACTAAAACATTGCCGCTAACTGCGCAAGCGTAGTTTAGCCTGACTCGCGGCTATATGCATGCGCTGACAAATTGGTCTCGCGGCTGAGTACAGTTACTATGTGGCACAGTTAAATTATCCATAGCTGCGACTAAATGGTTTTCTATTGTATGGACATTTTTGCCTCTAAAATTGGCACAAAACGAGAGCCTAGATGATAAAACAGTGGCCATTTTAGTGTAGTCCTGCACCATAAAATGACCACAGTATAGTATGTTAGATGATGTTTTTGGTTTCATCAGCCATCCTGCGCTATTATTACTGGGACCAGTATTTAACATGCTAGGGGCTAGGATTTATTTCAGGTTTGTAGCTTTTCTGAACACTATTTCTGGTTTTAAGGGCAATATTCCATTGAAAATTGGATCCAATTGTAGGATATCAAGTGTTTATTTAATGAGGCTTTTATCTTTTTCTCTCCCTCATTAAATGATGTTATAAAACTAAGATTCTCTTTCTTACTGTGTGTATGTTTATTCTTATACAGCAGAAGATCAGATCTTTCCATGGAGTTGGTTTTTTCCACTGCTTGTTAATGAGATCTTGGGGATAACCTCTCTCTGTAAACCTGGATGCATATATACCAATTGTTCTTTGCAAGAATCCTGATTACTGCAATTTCTTTTTATCTAACAGAAATTAGAATATGGGATATTTGTTTTCCTGCTTTTCAGATGGCCACTCTTATAGTCCAAATAGCTGTTTTTATCTACTTTTTTAATGTAATTCTTAGTCTCCATCATGTTTTCTTTGCTATTAAAACCAGATCCAGATACTCTATTTTTTTTGCCATGGAATTTATATGTAAATGCAAAGTTATACGTATTATTTTCTATAAACAGAATAATATCTTTAAAAATGTCCTCCTTACCTTTCCAAATAATTAAAATATTATCTATGTATCTTTGATACAAGACTATTTGGTCTGCAAAGAGGTTATTATTCTATATATCCTTGATTTCCCAGCTGCCCATATGCAAATTTGCAAAGCTGGGTGCAAAAACTGTCCCCATAGTGGTACCGCATATTTGGAGATAAAAATCTTCAAAAATCTAAAATTATTATGTGTCAATATAAAATCCATCAACTGAACAATATAATTTCTATGTTCTTGATCTAGATCTGGGTCTGCTAACATGAATTCTAGACATTATTCTATCCCTTTTTTCATGTACTATTGAGGTGTAAAGCAGCTGGACATCTATAGTAGCCCATTTAAAATCATCCTGCCAAAAGATCTCCACATATTCCGAAATGCGGGCTGTAGCAAAATTTATATGGGCAATGAGCGATCTACCTGGTGGTTATTTTACATTAAAATTAAAAAAGATCTATATATCACCACACAAAAACTTCCTGATAGGAAGTACAACTTCTCATTCCTGCTATAGATGTGGAGAAAACTATGCTGATTTATACCATTGTTTTTGGATGTGTCCAATAGTTAGAGGATTTTGTCCACAAGTAAAGAGATATGCGGAATCATCTTTACTTAACTACGTCCCTTTCATAGCAGAATGGGCAATTTTTGGCATCATCCCTACAGACACGAGGGCTAGTAAGGGAAGTAAACGACTGCTTTTAGCAATCAGCGTGGCAGTGCGTAAGACAATACTACAGGAATGGATCTCAACTACTTCCCCATCTTTTGCATTATTTAAAGCAAAACAATTTAACATCTTTCAAATGGACTGGGTAGAGGTAGTATTAGAAAAAGAAACCAAAATAGAAAAAAATTTCAATACGTGGGAGTCATTCATATCTGCATTATCTCTATATATGCGATGCCAAATTTATAATAGTGTGAAGGATACCACATGGTATATACTTCGGACCATTGTAAACAACCCTCCAATTGATATCACATCTATTGGTCCCTGAACAAATTGAAAACGATAGGAGCCTTGTTTCTTCAGGGTGGGGGCGAGTGAAAGTTTTTCATTTATTTATTATATTTTTTTTTAATATGTCCTTTTCTTTTTGTGTGTGTCTGTTAAAATCTGATATTGACTATATATGACTATATTGAAAATATCTCAGAAATGTATTACGTACCAAATGTTATCATACACAATATATTGTTGCTATTGTATTATTTAATTGTTAATATGTACAGTGTTTCGATAAAAATTATCTGGGAATTTTTTTTTAAAAAAGATCAGGATATTAGGATTATTAATAATCAGGTATTGAAATTCATCTTTATTTATGATACCGTTCCTCAGTCCTTCCACTAATAAATCTTCTTCAGAAACATATTCAGAAGTCGGTCTTTTTTCAGGATCTTATAGGAGCTTGTGTCATTGTTCATGATCACAAGCCCTCCCCCTTGTCAGAAGGTTTCAAAACTATTTGTGAATCTTGTTTCAACTGTTTCAGGGCATGTTTGTCAAAGTTTGCGAGGTTATCTCTTATTTTTAGGCATAAGTTTTTCTACCATAGATTCTTCTTAACTAATTCATAGAACATTTCAATCTGACTACTCTTAAGGTGCGTACACACTTGGCGATTTTACTAAGCAATTGCTTGATTACGACATTGTAATTGTGCAATCGCTTAGTAATCTTGCACAAATCGTGCACTATAATGTCAGAAACGACCAGCGATGCATGCTCCCGCTGGTCATTCCCGACATGGTCCATCGCCTGAACATGCAGCCCACTCTGTTGATAATGACAGATTGGCCATGTTCTGGAATGATGGAGGGTGCCTACACTGAACGACTGATCGTTCAGTGTAGGCACTACAGGTGATCAGGGACGATAACGATTACAATGTCGTAATCGTACAGTCTTTCTTAATCACCCAGTGTGTACGCACCTTTAGATTCTAAAGGAAAGGATCTAGAAGGTGGCTTAAGACCTGATTTGTTTGTTGTGGACTCATGATTAATGATAATACTGGATTCTGCACTTAAAAATGTCTCTATAAAGTGAGTTTTCTTACATATTTATTCAAATCAATATATAACTGAAAATTATTAGGTCTGGTAGATGGGGCAAAGGATAATTCTTTGCTGAGAAGGCTAATTTGTGAGTCCAATAACTTTTAATCTGATAGGTTAAAGACACCTTGGCCCTCATTCAGAGCCGCTCGTTAGCGGCAGTACGCTCGTTCCGAGCGATGTTCGCACATCTGCGCATGCGTACGGTTTTTAGTACGCATGCGCGAACCAGTCAGTGCGGCCGAAAATCGTTTGTACGCTATATAGCGAGTGCCTGCTATTTTGAGTGACAGAATGAGGCGTATGTGGGTGGTAACAGGGGAAGGTGCTTGAAAACGGGGGAGTGGAATTCGAACGCAGGCGTGCTTAAAGGTCAAAACGGGCGTTTTAAGGGTGTGCATAATTAATCCAGCAGCGTCATTGACCACGTCACTTGGTTTTTTTAAACTCAGAACTGCTCGCAAAATAGCGGTTGAAAAAACCAACCACAAGAATAGCGAGCAGTTCATACGCTGTACGATGTACTCGATTAATCTAATAAATAGCGGACATGACGTATGGTGCGAGCGGCCAGGGGGCGTTTTTATCAAATAAACGAGCGTATGTTTTGCTCGCTCGTTCAGACTTAGAGGTGTGAACAGACTGCAATGTGCGAACGGATCATTTGAATAGCCACCCCTTGTTTTTGAACGAACGACCGCAAATAGCGAACGGCTCTGAATCAGGGCCTTTGTTCTTTAAGGTCAGTCTTCACGACTAATACCTGTTTCTTTTTTCTGTGATTATGAATTTCCTCCTCTGCTTCCTCTTCTACCAGATTTATTTTTTGTGGTGATGCTCTGTTTGTAACTCCTTTGAATGCTTGTTTTCTGTACCTTCCTCTCCATAGGGGTGTGCTTGGAGATAAAAAATCACTATCTGACTCAGAGCCTAGACGAGCCAGAAGTGTATATCTATTTCTAGATGTAAAAGTATTTATATTGTCCTTGAGTGAGTCACGCTAGGTTTGAATGGAACAGCTCTCCATTCTACATATTGTTTGGGTTCCACATAAGATTTATTTCTATGTTTTTTAGGATCCATATTGATCCATTTTTTTACTTTATTATTAAGATAGTCCTGCTTATCCCTAAAAAAACTTTTTTTTCCTTCCTACTTATAACCTCTCTTTCTACTTTCTCAACTTTTTTTAGGAGTACTTCATGCTTTTTCTTAAAATCCTCATTATTTTTGAGGGGTTCTAATTTATGGTCTTTGGCCCTCATTCAGAGCCGTTCGCTATTTGCGGTCGTTCGTTTAAAAACAAGGGGTGGCTATTCAAATGATCCGTACGCACATTGCAGTCTGTTCACACCTCTAAGTCTGAACGAACGAGCAAAACATACGCTCGTTTATTTGTTAAAAACGCCCCCTGGCCGCTCGCACCATACGTCATGTCCGCTATTTATTAGATTAATCGAGTACATCGACAAGGGTATGAACTGCTCGCTATTCTTGTGGTTGGTGTTTGCTACCACAAATTTGCGAGCAGTTCTGGCTCTAAAATAACCCAGTGACGTGATCAATGACGCTGCTGTTTTAAATATACACACCCATAAAACGCCCGTTTTGACCTTTAAGCACGCCTGCGTTCGGATCTCCACTCCCCATTTTCAAGCACCTTCCCCTGTTACCACCCACATACGCCTCATTCAGTCACTCAAAATAGCAGGCACTCGCTATATAGCGTACAAACGATTTTCGGCCGCACTGACTGGTTCGCGCATGCGTACTAAAAAGCGTACGCATGCGCAGATGTGCAAACATCGCTCGGAACGAGCGTACTGCCGCTAACGAGCGGCTCTGAATGAGGGCCTTTGTTCTTTATTTCTGTTTCCACCATATTGAGCTCTCTCTTTTTTTCTTGTACAATTAATTTAAGATAGATTAGTTAGATAGATAGATAGATAGCAGTAGGTCCATCTGATGAAGGCGGCTGTTAGCAGATTAGCTTCCAGCAGCCGCCTATTGGTTATTTATGACTGGTTGCATCAGATGCCAGGGAAAGCCCAGTCCAGTGTGTTTGCATCTGATGCAACAATGCCAGGCATGTGGTTAAGACAGGCCACTGGAAATCAAAGCAATATTTTACAATGTTAAAGAAAACAAGTCACCTCTAATAATAAAGGGAAAGTTTCCTGATGAAAACTATAAAGTTGCCAACATGCCATACACCACACGCAGTGCCAAGGAAAGGCTCAGGTCAAGGCCTTTATTTGTGAGTGGTGGTTCTGTAACCACTGTCAATCAGGCATCTTCTTCTGTAAACTCACATGCCGATGCAACACATTCTCACTCAGGGATATATTTACTAAAACTAAACTAAACTATTAATTTTTAGAAATGGAGATGTTGCCCATAGCAACCAATTAGATTCTACTTAATTTTTAACTAGCACCTTCTAGAAGATAATAGCTAGAATCTTATTGGTTGCTATGGGCAACATCCCTACTTCTAAAAACTCTCACTTTAGTAAATATACCCCTCGGAGTCTAGAAGAGGTGTCAAAATTAAAATAGGCAAATCAGTGCAGAAAAAAACATTGAGGTAAAGTTACTAAAGTGCGGGTTTATATAAGTGGACATGTCGCCCATAGCAACCAATCAAATTCTATTTATCATTTATCTAGCACCTTCTAGAAGATAATAGCTAAAATCTGATTGGTTGGTATGGGCAACATCTCTACTTCTATAAACCCACACTTTAATAAATATACCCCTAAGGTTGAAGAACAAACTGTGTGTTCAGTAACATCACAAATCCCGGAGGAGAGTCTAAGGGTGTCCACGAGTACTATGTTGGAGTCTGACATTTCTTATACTGTATTCATAGAGAAGACTCCTTCCACCATTTCTGCACCCTCTGCAAATGTGGGGGTGAGCAGCAAGTAAAGATGGTGACATACAAATTGAGAATGCTACTGTGGAAGTACAACAGGATGAGGGGGATATTTTTGTAGTTGACACCAGCGCTAATGAGGATGTTGATAATGAGGATTTTATTTGTGTAAGACAGCGCAAAAGTGGAAGCAGTTCTTGCCTGTGATAAGAACAAAGCCATTGTCATGCATGAGCAAAAGACCAAAATATCCACCACTTATGTGTGGAATTACTTTTACACAAATCCTTACAAGAATTGTCAAGCCAGATATAGCATTTATATAGCCAAAGTAAGTAGAGGTAGGGACATTAAACATCTAAGAACCTCCTCCCTGTTACATCATTTGCAGTGAGTTCATGCTGTTTTTGGCAAAATCTAACATTATGCTAAAGTAATAACAAGCAGTCCAGCATCCGCTAGCTCCCTTCTCCTAGTTAGATCCCAGCACCTGCAATCTCCACCGCCAACAACTTCATCATCAATCTCCTCATTATTGATTGGAGGTAGTCCTGCATCCAATTTGCTAAAGCTAACTGACTCCTCTCCTATGCAGGATTCCTCAGAAGAATCCTTGAGAGCTAGGCCTGCTGCTGCCATTTCTGCTGCTGCTGCTGGAGAGAACCTTCATCCCTGAAGGAGACCAAGAACACTACTAGTAGTTTTACCCAGTTAGTTGAGGTCCTGTGTTCCCGCTGCCAAATTTCATCTCGGTTCCATTTTACTAGAAAATAAATTCCTTGCCTGTACCAGGATGTTAAAAAACACGTATTCTTGGCCTAAAAAATGCCATTGTACCGACCAGGTCTGCCATCAAGGGGGGGGACTGCCGGATATGGAGTCCCGAGCTCGGGCAGAGTGGGGGGCCCACACAGTAATGGCCTGCAGGTATCTCGGCACGTAGCAGATCCTTATCACTGAGGATCTGCACCGCACCACCAGGCAGCTGTCAGTGATGAATGATCATAGCTTCCCTTTTCTTCCTGATGGCTGGCTCCTATCCCAGACCAGCCACCTGACAATGAGCTCAGAGCAACTCAGCATATGCCTGACAGAGCAGTGTGACTCACTAGTCTGCCCACTCAGAAAACAGTACTCTCGGACAGTCTGACTCCTCCCCATTGCTACAGATGGCAGTGAGGGGCCGGGCCTCTCAGTGCACTGACACAGAGCTAAGTTAACTAGGGAGGGGAGGCGGGGGGGCAACACTGAGAGACAGCGGGAGGGATATGTCTGAGGGGGCACTGACAGACAGAGGGGAATGTCTGAGTAGGGGGCACTGACAGAGGGGAATGTCTGTGTGTCTGGGAGGGGCACTGACATACAGAGGGGAGTCTGTGTGTGTGTGGGAAACACTGAGAGGAGAATGTGGGGGGGCATTGCTGAGAGAGAGGGGAATGTGGGGGGGCACTGCTGGGAGATAGAGGGGATTATGAGTCACTGAGAGAGACAGAGGGAGGAATGTAGAGGGGATCACCAAAAGAGAAGGGAATGTGGAGGTGATTGCTATGAGGGAAATGTGTAGGGGATTCCTGGGAGAAAGAGGGGAATGTGGGGGGATCACTGAAAGAGAGGGGAATGTAGGGGGATCGCTGGGAGAGAGAGGGCAATGTGGAGGGGATCCTTGAGAGAGAGGGCAAAGTAGGGGGGTGTCACTGAGACAGGGGGGAATGTGGGGGGATCTCTGAGAGAGATAAATCGGGGGGATCGCTGAGAGAGAGTGAAATGTGGGGGGGATTGCAACTGCCTGTACAATAAAGTTTTTATTTAGGCAAGGCACGCATGACACAGTACATCATGTGTGTCACACCACTGACAGAATATCCGGCTGCAGCACGAAGAGGAGCAACCAGAAGATACAGCAGAAGGTAAATGTCTATGGGCTGTAGGGGCAGAATAGAGACAGAGGGGTGCTGGCAAGGGAGACACTGCGGTGCTTTAGTTGCAGAAACACGGTGAGAGGGGGCCCTGCCTATTTTGTGAGTCCCGGGCCCCACGATTTCTGATTGCAGCCCTGGTACCCACTATAAACTTATAGGAGGACAAGCAGTAATGATAATAGGTTTAAGTCATACATAATGTCTTTCTTTCCAACTGACACAGATCTTAAGAGATGCAAAGAGCTCTTTGTGAGCAAGTTGGCAGCTCAAGTGTCACGTTGCACAACAATGTCTCCTCCTTGAATTTCTCCTGCAACTGCTGCTGCAAGGGAAAAATGAAGCTTCCCCAAGAAACCCACTGGTATTGAGGATGAGTCAACTTAGTGCACCAGAGTGATATATCATTTTGACATTTGGTCAGGTCTTAAAGAATTTCCCAAAATTAGTGACACCTCTACCATTACTCGATCTGATATCGTAATCATCTATAGAATGGTGGAGGATTATTTTAATGACAGTGTACAAATGATCATGTGAGACAGTCCCTTTGACTACTGAGAGGAAAAAAGTCCATTTGTCGCCACTTGTACCAACTCGCTATGCTTTACTTAAGCTGCCCACACTCCAGTGTGTACTCAAAAAAGTGTTTAGGACAGCCAGGAACCTTGTGAGCAATCGGCGTAGGAGGCTACTTCCTCAGAATGTGGAAAAGATGATGTTCATAAAAATGAACTGCAAATTCCATGAAGAAGGCCTTTCCTGCCAATTATGTCAAAGTACAGAGACTACTGGCTAAATATTATAAAAAGCATATTACTTCGCTACAAGAATAAAAAATAAAGAATATATATTGGGTACAATCTTAAAACAACATACTAGCTACCATGACAGTCACAAATATACCATAAATAATGAAAGTGGTCACATTAGGGATTATATTTATTTTGTATTTATATCCATAATGTGATCACTTTCATTATTTATGGTATATTCTATATTCTTTATTTTTTATTCTTGTAGCAAAGTAATATGCTTTTTATAATTTTTACCCATTCCATGTTATAATCCTTATCTCAATACTTACTTTAATAAATAGCAGAACAGTAACATTTATCTCTAGACTATCACTATATGCTGCGTCGGTTTAGACACACTTCCACATTTACTGCAAACTTCTTTGGTCCAGGGAATAGGATTGCCACCTAGCAAAATCTGGTGGGTGGATGAGCAAGCCTCTCGAAAACCGCTGGAAAACGAGAAAAATTCAGCTTATCCCTACACAGGAGGGCGGGGCCGATCATTTGCTCTCTGAGCTCATGGTCATGTCACCGTTCGAGCCCACCCTCAGGTAGATTTTTCGGAAGCCTACTGATGGCAATCCCAAGCCTAGACTTGGATAATGAATATTTATCACTTCAAACACAAGGAAAGAAGACACTGACATGAATCTTTCCAAGTTAAACAGTTTACTGAGCTGGTAAAAAACATAGAATGGATTAATGCAATAAAGTAGTTATACAAACATAACAGCATAAAGAGCATCAACAGGCTAGGTACAACGCAACCAACAGACCTAGCAAGGTATAGGGTGGGTGCTGCTGCTAGGTGACAATCATATTCCCTAGAACAAAGAAAGTTTGCAGATCATAGATTCCTGCAAAACACTGTTTGTTTGTAGGGAAGCTTGCCACCGAGCAACAGCTGGTGGGCAGACTACCACAAACTTGGTGGCTGCTTGGAAGATTCGGTTGGTCTCCAATAATGCTTGGCAAACATATGCTCAGAGGATCAACCAGTGCTGTGCCTTATGGAATGTAGAAACATAATGTTTGCTGCTGCAATTGAGGTGGCAGCATCCCAGATGGAGTGTCCCTGAAAGGGGTTTATGGCAAGTAATAGATAACTATGATGCTTCACCTTTTAGTGGAGCAGTAAGTTTCAATTATGAGGTGAGTTACCAAATGAAAAATTGCATTTGTCCCATCTTTGATTATATCAAACTCAACTGTACCATTTTCAAAGAATGGCGTTTTGAATCAGCAATATAAATGAAGGTTAGCCCAGCAGCCCTGACCCCTAAGGCTAAATCTAGTAATAATTCAGATTTTCTCAACAAATGGACACTCTCTAAACTTGTGTCCAAGGCAGTTTGGAAGGTTAGAACATTTTCTATATTCCAAGTACTAGAATACTGTGAATTAATAGCGCTGAGTAGGAAAGAGCTCTTCTGAGTAAGCGATGGCAAAATATGTCTTCATTTAGCCTTGGTGATAAAAATGCAATTATTATTAATATATACTGTATGTAAGACAATTGCTATATATACTGGTAATGCAAAAGCTGAACCATAAAAGCACATGGTGGCTGATGCAAGACCTGCTTCATATTTGGCAGCCAAAAAGTCCAGGAAGGAGAGAAGCAGTTCTAGCTGTATTAGCAGTAATATCCCATGCATTAAATTCTCTAATAATGGTAGAATTTCTGGTCCTGACAGGGCCTCAGTGAGGCAGTGGTAAGACTACTGTAGAAGATGAAAATCTTGAGTCTTTTTAGTAGGCCTTAATATCATTCTCCATATTTCCATGGTGGCAACTTGTCCAGGAGATCTGGAAGCAGTCTTTGGAAAGATTCAGAGGAATTTTGGGCCCTTTGCACAACTATCTGATTAGAGGAAACCATACACTGGCTGACCAAAGAGGATAAAATTGTATTAAGTGGGATACCTGGTCTTCTCTCAATTTGTGCAATATGTTCAGTAAAGATTAGGCAGTGGGATAGCATATGGGAAAATAAGGTCTGACCATGAGAAAAACATTACATCCCCCTTAAATGCTCCCTGTTTCCACAATGTGGACACAAAGGGCATATTCAATTGGGTGCAAGGTTTTCACTGCAAAAAATCATGTGGACCTCGCACCCAATTTTAGATTACCACAGGTATGCACACTCCCGATACTCGCGGTATCCAATCTTTAAAAAATGCACGCTGGGTTTTCACCACTGAAATTCCCATGGTGTGAAAAAAAAAAGAAAAAAATTCTTACCGGTCTGGTGTTCTCCACAGCTCCCGGTCATCTCTCCTCCATCTTTGCACTGGAGAGGGGCTGCTGGGAGGGCAGGTGGCATGCATTATGGAATGTATTATAGATGTAGTTCTCCCTGCTGCTGCCTCTGTGGGGGGGTTCACACACACACACACACACGGGGTCACACATTCACTCTCGCCCATACACATGCTTACACACACACATACTTACCACACATGCTGTTGCAGAATATCGGATCCCAACGCTGGAGGAAGATGATAACACTTCAGAAGGTGAATAATTACTAACTAATTAAGCTAATTGGATACTTCTAATTGCTTAATTAGTCATTAAAGAGGGGGGGGTTCCGCAGTGGTCCCAGAGCAATTCCTGATCATTTTCAGACAAATGTAAACTGCAAATTCCTGTAGGTGACAGGGAATTCAAGGTCTGAGAACTAACATGGCTGGCCTTTACTTGAGCAGATTTATATGAGCCTACTGCTTCATTGTGGACCATTTGCCTCTTACTGCCTGGTTCTGAGTGAATACTCCTTAACCTTTTAGAAATGCAAATATCAATAGGTTCTGTGATTGTTTGCAGTGTAAGGAACATAGGAAAGCCTCAGGTGTAAGGCCTTCAATTTTCCAATAGCTTAGTCTAAGTCCCTTAAATGTATATTCTGACTTTGAACTATAATTGAAACTTAATTCTGACCACTGCTCTGGAAGAGCCACCAGAGGAATAGAAGGGATATTTCCAATGGGATGGAGTCAGAACAGATTTTAGCTAATTTATGTATAATCCAAGCTTGGCCAGGGTAGACAGAGTTAGACCTTGGTGACTGATTAATATTCCCAGTCTATTATGCAGTGGACTCCTTTCTGACAAAGGTGACAATAACATAGTATTGGAACCTCTGCTTTCATAAAATATGTGCCGGTATAAGTTGCTATTGAGAGTTCAAACATCATTACATTCTTAAACAGGTGGTCTCTGAGACCAAATGAAAAACCGCATATACTGTTGGTATAATTTGAGGCAAAACCAATAACTGGCCAAAAGAGATATCTGCTAGCCCTTTCATCCTGAACCTTCTCTTTTTAATATATGTATTCAGTGGAATGACACAATTGACCTCTATGGGAAATGGATCGTGCAGACTTTTGAGGCCATGACTGCCAAATCCATTTTCCCCTGCTGGAAAGCTATAGACAAGACTTTTTCTAACAAGGGGCTGCAACCCCTTCAGCATATTTTAGAAAGAAGAGTGAATGAGGATAGTCAGACTGTTTGAAAGTATTTTTTAGGATCCACCTGTCTGAACATGACCTGTGGGCCTTGAATGTGATGCCTGACCTCACCTATGAAATCTGCATCTACCAGAATGAGCATGTCAAGTGGCCTTGGGGCTAAACTCATTAGTCTAGCTCTGGTCAATCAGCGAACCCTTCGCCAATAATGAGGGTGGCTCTACTAATTGCCTTGAATAGGATATAATTAAAAGCTACCACAGACTCTCGGATTATGTCATTCTATATAAAAATACTCAAGAGTAATCTCCTCTACAGGAGTCCTGTGGATTGTTCTTACTCCTAGGCATTATTACTGCTTGGCGTTATAGATGAACACTTGCTTCATAGACACACTCGTCAGTATGTATTAAATGTCTGTATGCTGGCTAAAGTTTGTATTGCCCACTCTTGGATGGCATCCACGGGGCCGTAGTCTCCACCACAATTACGCATGAGAAATATACCTATTTGTCAAGAAACGCTGAATCTAAATTTGACCACATATGGGCCAAATGGCTTAATACATTTAATATGCTCAGACCTCATATGAGCAGCTCTCTGTCACTAATTCTACATCTAGGTCTGTTATGTAGCAGCCTGTAAGGGGGGAATAACGCTACACAATCACTTGTTAGTATATGAATTTTTGTTTATTTGCAAATTGTTTCTCTTTGTATATATATATATATACTGAAGTGTTATTAATATATACTGTATGTAAGACAATTGCTATATATACTGGTTATATGCTAGTCTGTTTGTCCATTGAAATGTGACATAAACTGATATGTTATCTGTATTTTATTTTCTTATTGTTTATTTGTTGTTGTTTTTCTGAAAATCAATAAAAAAAATACTTAAAAAAAAAAAAAATACTAGAGACTCTATTGTGCAGAAAAAGCCTACAGCTCCTGATCTTCCATCTAGAGCACTGCAGATCTCACACTGCTTAACTTCCCAGCTAGGCAGAATCAATCTTTCTCAACAAAACATAAAGTACCAGCAGCAATAGTTATTTTAAAACTGAATTTGCCCTTAACATTTGAACATAAAGAGGAGTCAACTTCAGGGCAAATAGTGCAGGTGCTTCTGGGAGCCTTGTATAACTCCTTAAACCCCATTTGTAACTTTTGACCGGGGGTGCCCTGCAGCAGGGCTGGGCAAAAAGCAGCCCCTCAGCCACTGCTGAACCACACATCCCACACATGCCAGCCACAGCCTTAGCATGGCCTGATTGCAAAACTGAGTCAGGGCATGCTGGGATGCACAGGGGATTTCACAGCAGCTGGAGTGCCGCCCACCGCTGTTCTATGAGCTAGCTGATTTAAATTTGTATACCTCATATCTCTGACTAAGCTGCCAATGTGAGGCATATAAGTTGGTGGTAGGTCTTACCTGTTAGTGCCATGCTAGCAATCGGTATGTTGCTATACTTGCCTCTTTGAGGAGGCCGAGGACCTAGCCACCTCTTCTGACTCAGAGTCCACAGAGGGACATGGTGGACATACATATACTCAGGAGAGTTTATTGATGAAGCATTGTGTTGGGAATTCTTCTGTCTTAAATGGGTATCGTAATGGTGCCAGCTTCAGGCAGAGGTACTGCAGGAGAAATGTGTCTAGTGCGGACACTGCTGCTTTGCCACCTTCAGGCAATTTCAGGGAAGGATCCATTAATGCCTGAACAGACATCCCTGTGTGAATTTATCTCCACATTCACTACTGCACCTCATATTTTGCCCCCTCCAGGCAACTTCTGGAAAGGAACCATTTGTGCCTGAAAAGACATCCCTGTGTGAACTTTCCTCCACCTTCACTTTTGCTTCTCATGTTTTGCCACCTTGGGGCAATTTCAGGGAAGGATCCATTATTGCCTGCACAAGCATCCCTGTGTGAATTTATCTCCACATTCGCTACTGCACCTGATAACAACAATACAAGTGATGGCACACCACTGCACAATCAGAGAGGCAGCACAGAGACCAAAGGTAACTCTGAAGGAGCTGCAGAGTTCCACAGCAGAGACTGGTGTATCTGTGCTTGTGACCACAATAAGCCGTACACTCCATAGAGCTGGGCTTTATGGAAGAGTGGCCAGAAAAACAGGATTTTGGTACTTACCGATAAATCCCTTTCTCAGATTCCACAGTGGACACTGGAGGACTTCAAGACAGTGGGGTATAGACGGTGCCGAGTGGAGCTGGCACTTTAAATTTAAATGAAGTGTGACTAGCTCCTCCCCTCTATACCCCCCTATAGGCCCGAGGGGAGCAGAGAAAAAAGACTGACAGAAGGAGGAGGAGGCGAAAGTACACAAAACAACTGAAAGTTGAAAACAAAGTAAAATAGAATGAAACAAGAGACGACAAACATGTCTCTAACATCCATAACATCACCCTAGACACCAAACATGTCGCCAACAGGCATAACAGGTGTGGCAGGAAGAACATCGCCGGGTGGGCGTCCAGTGTCCCCTGTGGAATCGGAGAAAGGGATTTATCGGTAAGTACCAAAATCCTGTTTTCTCCTTCATCCACTAGGCGACACTGGAGGACTTCAAGACAGTGGGGACATCCCAGAGCTCCCATCACGGGTGAGAAAGCGCTGAGAACCCTGCAAAACAGACCGACCATATTGCACTGCTGAAGTCACAAAGGTGTCAAATCTGTAAAACCGAACAAAAGTATGCCGGCCTGACCAAGTAGCTGCCCAGCCTAGAGATTCCTTAGAAACGCCTCGAGCAGCCACCCACGAGGTCCCCCTGAGCGAGTGGAATGTGCGGTAATGGAAGATGGAGGTTCTCTAGACACGGCCATATGCCTGTCGTATGGTCAGACGAATCCATCGAGCCAGTGTCTGTTTGGAAGCTGGCCAACCCGGATGAGCAGCATCATACAAAACAAAAAAAATCCATCTTGCGAACGGCTGCCGTCCTCTCTACATATATGCGAAGAGCTCTAACCACATCCAAGGATCTAGAAGAAGGAGACTCCTGTGGAAGAACCGGAACTACAATAGGTTGATTGATGTGGAAGGCCGAAAACCACCTTAGGTAGGAAATCCATTCTGGTGCGTAGCTCAGCTCTATCCTCATGAAACACCAAATATGGTGGACGACATGATAAAGCTCCCAGCTCCGACACGCTCCTGGCAGAAGCTAGAGCCAGCAGAAGTATCACCTTCCATGAAAGATATTTCAATTCCACCGACTCCAAAGGCTCGAACAGCAAAGACTGCAAGAAAGACAGGATGAAGTCCAAGTCCCACGGAGTTGTAGGAGGAACAAAGGGTGGTTGCAATCTACCCACACCCTGCAGAAAAGTCTGCACGTCCGGTAATAAGGCCAATTTCTTTTGGAAGAAAACAGAGAGCGCTGAAATTTGTACCTTCAGAGATCCCAACCAAAGGCCTGCTGAGAGACCTGCTTGCAGAAAAAGCAGAAATCTGGGAAGACTGAACTCCGTAGAAGGCAAAACTCTACGTTCGCACCATGCTACATATGCCTTCCAAATACGATGGTAATGCTTGGAAGTAACTTCCTTTCTGGCTCTAAGCATTGTAGGAATCACCTTGGAAGGTATCCCTTTACGTCTTAAGATGGCCCTTTCAACAACCACACCGTCAAACGTAGCTGCTTTAAGTTTGGATAGACTAAAGGACCCTGTAGGAGTAGATCCTCTCTGAGTGGTAAGGGCCACAGATTGTCTACCAACAGGAGCTGAATGTTGGAGGCCAGTCCGGAGCTATCAGCAGGACCTTGGCCTGTTTCCTCTTGATGCGTTGAAGGATTCGAGGGAGAAGGGGAAATGGAGGACACAGATAAATGAATTGGAACTGCCATGGTGTTGACAGTGCATCTACAGCCACTGCTTGTGGATCCCTTGTTTGAGAGCAGTAAAGGGGCAGTTGATGGTTCTGTCTGGATGCCATGAGGTCGAAATGCGGAAGACCCCACCGTTGGACCAGCTGCTGAAACACCTGTGGATGTAGAGCCCATTCTCCTGGATGTACATCCTGATGACTGAGATCACCTGCCTCCCAATTTTCGACGCCCGGTATGAAGATTGCTGAAATCGACCTTGCGTAGCTTTCCGCCCAGATAAGAATCCGGCTGACTTCCTTCATGGCCGCACGACTTCTGATGCCTCCTTGTTTGTTTATGTATGTCACTGCTGTGGCGTTGTCGGACTGGACCCTGACTGCTCGGCCCCTCAGAAAGTGAGCTGCTGTCTGTAATGCGTAGAAAACTGCTCTTAATTCCAATATGTTGATTGGAAGACTCGATTCCTGTGCTGTCCAGCATCCCTCGCAGTGATGCTCTGGAATTACTGCCCCCCAGCTGCTTGGACTCGCATCCGTGGTAAGAAGCATCCAATCCCACTCTCTGAACCTCTTTCCCTTCGTAAGGTGAACTGAGTTTAACCACCACAGTAGGGAAATCCGAGTCTTGGGTTGTAACCTGACACTTTTGTGAAGAAACAGGTGGGATCCCGACCATTGTTATCTAGCTGAAAAGGTCTGGAGTGAAAACGACCATACTGAACAGCCTCGAAGGCTGCCAACATCTTCCCCAGAAGTCGGATACATGCATGAACCGAAACCTGCCGACGTCGAAGGACCAACCTCACCATCTCCTGAATGGAAGTTATCTTGTCCTGGGGAAGGAACACCCGTTGAGACACTGTGTCCATGATCATTCCTAGAAACTGCAATCTCTGTGTCGGTTGCAGATGCGACTTGGGAAAATTCAGGATCCATCCATGACGAATGAGGAGGTTGTGCGTCACAGTGATGTCGTGTAATAGTTGATCCTTGGAATTCGCCTTCAGCAGTAGGTCGTCCAGGTACGGAACTATAGTGATCCATCATCACAGCCATAAACTTCGTGAATAACCGTGGGGCCGAAGATAAGCCGAAGGGCAAGGCCTGAAATTGGAGATGTGAATTCCGAACTGCGAATCTCAGGAAAGCCTGGTGAGGTGGTCAAATGGGAATGTGCAGGTAGGCGTCCTTGATATCTAGAGATACCATGAACTCGCCCTCCTCCAAGCCTGCAATTACCGACTGAAGAGACTCCATCTTGAACCTGAAAATCCGTAAATATGGATAGAGATCCTTTAAGTTTAGAATGGGTCTGAAAGTGCCGTCTGGCTTCGGAATGACAAAAAAACTGGAGTAAAATCCTTTTCCCTTCTGATGACTGGGGACTTGGATTACCACTTTCATGAACAGAAGCCTGTCTATTGCTTTCTGTAAGACCACACCTCTGTCGTTGGAAACTGGCAAACCTGTGGTAAAAAAATTCAGGGGTTGAAGTTGGAAATCAAGCTTGTAGCCCCAAATTATTAGATCTCAGACCCAAGCGTCCGCACAGGTTTCCGTCCAGACCTCCCTGAAGTCCCGAAGACACGCTCCCACTCTGGGGTCCCCCAGGTGAGAGGGAAGACCGTCATGCACTGGGTTTAGAAGTGGACTTAACCTCCTGTAGACTCGAGCCTGTGGTGGCTGCGGTTCTACCCCGACCTCTGGTACCACGGGATGTTGATTATCCTCCTCTGAAACGACCACGTGAGTTCCCCAGGGCCCGAATAGGACCGAAACGAAGGTCCCGAGTAAGATCATCTAGGTGGAGGCGCTGTAGTCGGAAGAAAAGTGGATTTACCTCCAGTAATCTGAGATATCCACTTATCTAGTTCTGCCCCAAAAAGAACATTTCCGGCGAAAGGGAGTGCTTCCACAGCCTTTTTGGATTCTGCGTCAGCCTGCCAAGTTTTGAGCCACAGCGCCCGCTGTGCTGAAATTGCCAGAGCTGAAGTTCTGGAGGCAATAGAACAAACATCCTTAGACGCTTCTTCAAGGTAAGCCGCCGCTTCACCTATATGTTCTGCTAATGGAATGAGTTCCTCCATTGGCAGCTGATCTTTTATTCCGTCCGCCAATTGCTTAGTCCAAATTTTGATAGCCTTGTTAGTCCAGCAGCTAACGATCGCTGGACGAAGAGTCACCCGGTGTAAATGGACTTGAGTGCTCTCCAGTCTCAGATCGGACGTGTCCTTTAAAGACATGACTCCAGGAACAGGGAGTGTAGTCTTTTTTGACAGTCGTGATACAGATGAATCTACTGTAGGGGGGAGTTTCACAAGCTTTTCTATTATCTGCTGGAAAAGGGTCGTTAGAAGGGAATCCAGCTCTTCCGATATTGGAAAAGCCGTAGCTTCTCTTTGTTTCTTAAGAAAGAAAGACTATTTTACAGGACCTGAGTCTTCTTTCTGTATTTGCAATACCTGTCGTATTGCAGCAATCAATGCTTCTATTCCCTCTGATACCGGTTCAGGTTCAGGCTCCAGAGACTCTTTAGGTGAGTCTGGAGAATACTCACCCTCTTCTAATTCCGGCATATCCTCCTCCTCCTCTGGGTCATCCCAATGGAGGATAACAATCTCTTTTTAGAGACCTGCGGAGCCATTGTCATGGCTTTGGAAATCCCCTCCATAGAAACAGCTAGGGATATCGCCCATGCTGGTTCCTCTCTAGCAGCTGACCTGTAAGCCTCTCTTTCTCTCTTTCTCTGCGAGAAGCCTCCAGTTCAGCCGAGAGAGATGACATAACAGATGTAACCTGCGTCCAAGACGGTGGTTCTGACATCTTTGCAGATTGTTGATCCGTATAACAACGGTCACACAATCTGGAGGTAGATGACTGTCCCTGTGTAAATTTTTTTCCACACTTTTTGCAGGTAAATCATTTTTGTGATGCCTTAGACCTGCCAGTCATGCTACATACAAACCCCACAAAACCAAAAAAACGTTAAGTGACAGGGTAAGAAAAAACAGAATATACTGGGGTACAAAGTTTGGAGACAGTCACACTTGCCCACAACAGCGCTCCTAGCAGTGCCAGAACGCCATGCAAAGGATTAATGTAATGTAGTTATGCTCCAAAATGCTCTACATCAGCCTAAACCCCTGCTGTGATACATACAGGTCCGTGTAGGCTGTCCAGCACTGCCTCTCCCTGTAATGGCCGCCAGCAGTCCGCAGTGAAACGCTGGGGCTGAAGGGAGGCAGAAGGAAGTCGGAGCTAAGCTCCGCCCCCTGCATGCCTTTTGAAAACGGGCGCTTTACCCAGTATATCGGTGTATATATATATATATATCTGCGTGTGTATATATATATATATATATATATATATATATATATATATATATATACACACACATACATACATATACATACACTGGGGCAAAAAAGTATTTGGACAGCCACAGATTGTGCAAGTTGTTGCACTTTAAAAGATGAGAGAGGTCTGTAATTTCCATCATAGGTACACTTCAACTGTGAGAGACAGAGGGCCTGATTCAGACCCGCTCACGAACGCTGAGCGCTCACAAGCGGGTCGATGTTGCCCAAGTGCGCATGACGGAGGCGGCTCCGTCGTGCGCATGCGCAAGACCTGAATAACGACGGCCAAGCCGTCGTTATGGGTCTCGCACAAAAGGGGGCATGCTGTTGATGGAGATTGACAGCACGGCCCTTTGGTGGGTGTGCCGGGGGAGTGGCTGTCCAGACGGAGGCCTTCCCATGGGAACGCCTACCGTCTGGGGCCGGCCCCACTGACATCACAAGTGATGTCAGTGGGAGTGCTTTTGGCTCTGATAGAGCCAAAAGCACTCCCGGCTTGCGGCAGACGAGACCCTACCACAAGGATCTCGTCGCAAGCACGATGGTCGCGATGGTCTTGACCATCGCTACCATCATTTTGGCCGCTCGCTATAGCTGTGGGTGGTCACCCAGAACTATGCGAGCGGCCAGTAGGCCAATCCAAAAAGTAAGAGGGACGGCCCTGATTCAGAGCGAGTGCTCTGTCAGAGCGTCCGGCTCTGAATCAGAGCCAGAATGAAAACAAAAAATTCCGGAAATCACATTGTATGATTTTTAAACAATTTATTTGTATATTCTTGAGGAAAATAAATATTTCGACACCTACCAACCAGCATGAATTCTGGCTTTCACAGACCTGTTACTTCTTTAGGAAGCTCATCTATCCTCCAGAATACCGGTATGAAATTACAGACCACCCTCATCTTTTAAAGTGCAACAATCGGTGGCTGTCCAAATGCTTTTTTGCCCCAGTGTGTATGTGTATATATATATACACACTGCCTTGCAGTATTTGCTGAGCCGCCTTGCAGAATATATATATATATACTGCCTTGCAGTATTTGCTGAGCCAATAGAGGTTTTTAGCATAATCTTGGCCAAGGTTATGGGCCTACCCACCATATCCAGGTAACCTCTGTAGGGTAGGTCCCTAACATACTACGATTCAAATCCAAAGCGCAGGACACCCCCAAACTAGCCCAGCTAAGCCACCCCAGGGCACCGCCATAGTAAGAAAAGTGCAGGGTGGCTTAGCTGGGCTAGTTTGGGGGTGTCCTGCGCTTTGGATTTGAATCGTAGTATGTTAGGGACCTACCCTACAGAGGTTACCTGGATATGGTGGGTAGGCCCATAACCTTGGCCAAGATTATGCTAAAAACCTCTATTGATTGCAAAATTGTATTGCATTTATTTATTATTAATAATTTGGAGTTGTGCACCTGAGATTTGTCTGTTTTTGTGCCTGCAATTTGTCTCATCAGGTAGCACCTCCCATTATATATATATTCAGGGTGTGCAGTCCAGAAATCTTTCCCATATAGAGTATTTGCTGAGCCGCCTAGTGCCGGGAGAACACCGGCTACCCTGCTAGACAGGGAGCCGGAGCACACACAGGAAGCCGCCTATTGATAGCGCTAAGCTGGCTCCCTGCTAATCAGGGAGCCAGCTGTACACACAGCGAGACGGCTTTGGCTGTGCTGCCGTCGGTGCGGCTCCGTGGGGAGTCTGTGAAGCCGCCTGTGATCGCCGGAAAACTGGCTGCCCTGCTAATCAGGGAGCCAGCTGTACTGTGAGCAGATGCGCTGGTGGCTGTGCCTCCGGCGAGCTATGTGTGGCCGCCTAATGTAGCAATAAGCTGGCTGTCCTGCTAATCAGGGAGCCAGCTGTACTCACAGGAAGGCTCCTGCTGCTGCCGGTGCGGCTCTGACTGTGGGGGGTCAGCGATGCACGCTGCAAGCAGTGGCATGTCCCCCCCCTGAAGATGGAGGTCTCAGGTGTCGAGGACCCCAGGCTAAGTGCATGCACTTGCGAGTGGGTCCCCTCCAGCAGCGTCCCGCGTAGCAGACAGGCAGTTGCAGCTACTGCCTGTCTGTCCTCAAAGTTCCTCTGGAAAACTTCTTTATTAAACTATCCTAGCCCTTAAGAGCAGGAGAGATCTTTTTTGTGACCTGCTCCCTCTCGGGCACAAACTAATACTGGTCTATAGGGGGGTATAAAGGGGAGGAGCTAGTCACAGTTCATTTAAATTTAAAGTGCCAGCTCCACTCAGCATCGTCTATACCCCACTGTCCTCCAGTGTCCCCTAGTGGATGAAGGAGAAAAAGCCATTACTTAGTGATAAAAATAAGAAGACACGATTTGAGTTTACCAAAAGGCATGTGGGCGACTCCTCACATCTATGGAGGAAGGTGCTCTGGTCAGATGAGACTAAAAATGAACTTTTCGGCCACCAAGGAAAACGCTATGTCTGGTGCAAACCCAACACATCCCATTCCCCCAAGAACACCATCCCCACAGTGAAACATGGTGGTGGCAGCATCATGCTGTGGGGATGTTTTTCAGCAGCAGGGACTGGGAAACTGATTTGAGTCGAGGGAAAGATGGATGGTGCTAAATACAGGGATATTCTTCAGCAATATCTGTTTCAGTCTGCCTGTGATTTGAGACTGGGACGGAGGTTCACCTTCCAGCAGGACAATGACCCCAAGCATACTGCTAAAGCAACACTCGAGTGTTTTAAGGGGAAACATTTAAATGTGTTGGAATGGCCTAGTCAAAGTCCACATCTCAATCCAATTGAGAATCTGTGGTCAGTCTTGAAGATTGCTGTTCACAAGCGGAAACCATCCAACATGAAGGAGCTAGAGCAGTTTTGCCTTGAAGAATGGGCAAAAATCCCAGGGGCAAGGTGTGGCAAGCTCATAGAGACTTATCCAAAGCGACTTGCAGCTGTAATTGACGCAAAAGGTGGCTCGACAAAGTACTGACTTTAGGGAAGTGAATAGTTATGTACGCTGAAGTTTTCTGTTATGTTGTCCTAAATGTTGTTTGATTCACAATATTAAAAAAAAACACAACTTCACAGTTGCAGGCATGTTCTGTGAATGAAATGATGCACACCTTCAAACAATCCAATTTAAATTCCAGGTTGTGAAGCAACAAAACATGAAAAATGCAAAGGGGGGTGAATACTTTTGCAAGGCACTATATATATATATATATATATATATATATATATATGCGCAGCCCCTCCTTAAGAGTCAGCAGAACTGCTAGTGCCCCTCTCTGCCCAGTGTCCAGTCAGTGCCTGCCCGCCACCCCTGTCCTGTTTCCAAGCCTCAGCCTGAGCTAGCTAGCTTACCTACCTAGAGTAAGACTGTCTCCAGGCTGGAGTGTGAGTTGCCGGGACCATCTGTCGTCCTGGGCTGTGCTGGCTGCAGTGCCAGTGGACTAGTGCCTCGTGCCTGCCTGCTGCTTTCTTCCTTGATGCAGAGATGCCCCCTGGCCCTATGAATGCTAGGCGGCTGCTAAAATGGAGGCGTAGCCGCATCGCTCTGCAAAAGCCCATGGGAGGAGTGGCCATCTTCCTTGTCTTCTCCGATAGTGGATCATTCTGACCTGGCTGCCAGTGACTGTCAAACACAGTTACCTGACAGGCTGACTGCTGCGCTGCCCAATCGGAGCTGAACTCCGATTACGGTAGTGGCGGGGGGAGGAGGGGGGGAGTGGAGGTGCAGAGCTGTGGAATACCCCAAGGCATTCCAATTGCCCTAGGTATTTGCTTAGAATGCCTATGCCTAGGGCCGGCTCTGGACCCAGGTCATCAAGACCAGGGTCGCAACTTTCACACTTGAGCCGGGTTGTCGACCTGGGTTGCAAGTAAAGGGAAAAACCCAAATAGCTAGCAGGCTTGCGGACATGGGACTGTCAACCCGGGTTGCACCTTTCAGACTTATGCCAGACCCTAGTTGATGCACGTTCACGTGCAAAAACCCGGGTTTTAGGCTTAAGTCTGAAAGGGGTATTAGTGATTTTTTTTTTTCACTTTACTTTGTTCCAGTGTTATTCAGGAGGCTTGCTCATCCATCCATATTAATAAAATTGCCAAGCAGATGATTACTCAATTGTTATTTTCCTCTTGATCTTAGATTCCGGTGTTTCCACGCCCCATACAAGTTACACTGCCTATAATAGCTATTGTCTCCTAGTTTTCAGTGGCTGACTAGCCTATTTACATGTATTTATAGCTATAATATTATAAAGGGGTTCCTGACAGGTCAATGATAGTGTTAGGTGTTCCTGCCCAAAACATAGCACATTTCTTTCACAAGAATATACAACAGGCAAATGTTTTACTCATGTATTGTTTTTACTCATTTAAAATACAGTTGGCAAAGCATAAAATAAGTTTGATTTGGAATTCAAATGTTATTGAATTTAAATAAAGTGGAGAAGCCTTGCAAAAGTAATTTTGTTTTTTCACAATCATAACCAAAAATAGTGCTGTCTTTAAAATATTAAAGTCTCAAAACAAATCATAGTAATAGTCACCTACAATAGTTATTACATATTAATTCCCTCATAAAACTTGTATTTGTTTAATAAACATTTTTATTACATAATTTCAAAACTATTATATCAACTGATAAGTTTTCTCTTTTAAGGTTGTGCAAAGATGGAGTTCAATCTAATCTCGCCCAACCATGTGTGTAACAGGTGGTCTATCAATGCGGTAGAGATGCTCTGCTGGATGGAAATAGCCATGGTAGTGCACGGAATCTGGGGTTGTGTCATTATGGTAGTGTCCTCCTTCTCCATGATGACTGAAACAATGAGTGTGTTCTACCCGCAGGTCAAAGCCCTAGAAGGACAATGAGTCATGTTTAGAAAAATCTTGATTTATTGAACTATCATTCGTTTTAAAACCAACTGTATGTTGTGGCACAGTATGCCTCAAAATCACCATCTCCTGCGGTGATTCCGGCGGTCAGAATGCCAATGCCGGAATCCTGACACTAGTCAGAATACCGGCATCGGCATCCTGTCCACCGGAATCCCGAAGGTAAGTAGCGGAGTTACGGAGGGGTGTTAGGGTTAGGCATTAAAGGTAGGAGGGTTAGGTATAGGGTGCGGGGAAAGGGAGGGTAGGTTTAGGTACTAGGGGGGGAGGGTAGGTTCAGGCACTGGGGAGGGTAAGGGTAGGGACAGGAGAGGGTAAGGATACCTACAGACAGGTGTCGGTATCCTAACCCTGTCGGGATGCCGCCATCGGTATTCTGACCACCGGGATCCAGAGCATCGGCGTCCTGTACCCATAGGCACCTCTAAGGAGAATTAGGGTTAGGGGGTTAGGTTAGTCAATACTTACCTATCGACAATCGGGATTTCCAGCGCTGTCGGGCTTCCGCTGCCGGGAACTCTGCTTTGGTCGGCCATGCGCTGCCGGGAATCGAACCGCCGGCCATGCGGCTGGCGGTATTTCATACCGATTCCGATAAAACTACTGTATGCTGCACTGCAGGTGGCATAGATTTAAAAGGTCCAGAGAGATTTATAGTGGTATCCAATTAGCCCCGAAGATTGTTCAGGTGCTAATGAATAGCCGCGATCGGCGAAAAACAGGGATTTTCAGCAGATTATCCCTGGTTTTTTCGCCTTTACATTTTCGCCCGATTATCTCCGTTTTTTGCCAATGTTTTTTTTCACCCTAGCCTATTATTTTGGTCAAAATAATAGGAAATTTCTATTTCTCACAAAAACATTATCCGCGATAAGCTTGCGGACCTATGTGTTTTTGTAATTTAGGTGGAGAAAAAATGGCACTTATCGTGGATTATTTTTTGGGACACATAAGGTCGTTGGGCGTCACTTTGGGGCTAATTGGATAACCCTGCCGTGATCAATTGGCAGCACTACTTTACCTATGCTAGTTTTTTGAGGGGCGTGTCCAAACTCAAATCTAAATTGCAGTGTAAAAATAAAGCTGTTCAGCATTTGTGGGGGGGCTACATGCAAAAGCAGTTAATATTTACCCTGCATGCAGAAAAATAATACATGTACAGTATTTGTATCTGTTGTTTGCTCCAGATGCTTATAAGTTATGAGTACTTCCATTTTTTTTTACTCCCAACTCAGAATCAGCCCCCAAAACTAAAACAAGCCATTACAATAAAGCAGTGGATCAAACAGTTCACGTTTGCCAGGTCACCCACACATTTTAAAAGATCCACAGGTGGAGCTAATTATTTCACTTGAGACTGTGAGAAGACCTGCAAAACATGCACTGTTTGGAGTCCTGAGGACTGAGTTTGAGAACCTGTGCATTGAAGTGTCTTTTACTTATTGCAATGTTGTTTTTTTCTGCTTTGTTCGACCATCTTACATTTGGAAACTTCCTCCCTAGAAACTCTGATTTTGCTTATGGACAACAGTGAAGCCTAGACAGCGTTATGCATCAGGCATCAGGGTGTCTGTATTGCTGCAATGACAGCCAGTCAGGAAGAGGTTATTATTATTTAAAGAATATCTCTTTTTTTTTTTTTTTTACAAAAAAAAAAAAAAAAATCAACTGTGAGGAGTTCTGGGTAGTAGATATCAGGGGAAGGAAGGACAGAAGGCCTAGGTCACTGAGAAACCTTGCACCGGCCCTGTGAATGACCTAAAAATATGAAAATACAGTATGAAATAATTTGTGAGAAAAACAAGAGTTTCCATTATCTATTATTGATGATTCTACATAACCCTCAAGCGGTAATATATTTATTGACCTACTTGCTAAACAGTTGATGAAAACTCTTGTATACATTTTATACCTACTTCTATTCTTAACAATAAAATGCTACTTAAAATGAATATGTAAAATCAGTCAGATCACTTACTGGGTCATGAGACACAAACACTGACTGGCAAATCAGGGGAGCCTTCATATCATAATAGTTCAACCAACGATCCACGTCCTCGTCTGTGTTGAGGGGACAGACAGAAAACTCACGGGGCTGTTACAGAGAGCAATTTTTCTAATTAGCAACTGAAAGCATGTTTTAAATAAAGAAAAAAATTGCTACATAGTGTATAAAATAATTGTCACTCATTTTGCAATATCCATTTTACAAAATAAAATAAAAATTCTACATATACTAATCTCTTTGCATTTTAGTCTGAGACTATCTTTTTAGTCCTGTTGTTTACTATGTTGCATTATTCTATTACCCTTAGGCTAGATGTTTACTAGGCAGTTGGCTTGTCTACTGAATTTGAATATATTGGCACTGTATAAAATCACCCATCTAGTTGTCTACTAATAAAAGATAAACTCCAACCCTACCTGAAAATTCAGTTTGGGTAATGTTCATCTTGTTAAATATTACTCTGAATACTATAGCTCACCATTTATCTTCATCACATTTCACATGTTATTTTATTATATGTCACTGCAATAAATTTGTTTGAATAACGAGGAGGGACAAAGATTATTATTATTTTTCCTATGGTCAAGGTTTCTCTATGTTGTGTGGAGGGAAGAAGAAACCAGACGGGATTGAATAAAGAAACCTTTATAGGATTTGACAGAGATTAAGCCCTGTAAATATGGTATGTTTATGTTCAAGAATTTGGAGGGTGCATAGTCCCAGATCTTGGGAAAAGATACCTTTATATGCACTATATATCATTTATTTCTGTGAGTTGGGGTACGCTATTCTTCAGTGATATATAAGGGATCCCATATATCGAATTTTAAAAGAGATTTATGATTTAAAGAAATACTACACTATGAACATTTATTTGGTCTTTTTTTCTGGTTATCTCATTTGAGAGACATGTCCCAGGAGAAAAATACAAGGGAGGAGGAGTCTGCTCACTTTCTGGATTATATGACGAACTACTCCTGTTGAATCACCTATTTAAATGCAAAAATATGAGATATGGTAAGAATTTACCCTTGTTATCTCTATTTCTACGAAGTCCATAGGGTTCCACAGGATACCTTGGGGTATAGGTGTGACGTCAGTCATCGGGCACCATAGAGTTAAGCTTTCAGCCTCCCAGGATGCACTAGGGTCCCCCTCCTATACCCCGCCCCCGAGCCAAGGCACCTCAGTTAGTTACCAAGCCATAGGCCGGAGGAGGAGAAGGAAGAGAGAGAAAAAAGATCTGGACACACACAAGAATCACATTCTCACCAGAGGGAGACGGAAAACCCGGTGACCAGAGCAAAGCCCATCTGCAGCACAGGTGCGACAGGGCGGGAGTCCTGTGGAACCCTATGGACTTCGTAGAAATAGAGATAACAAGGGTAAGTTCTTACCATATCTCATATTTTCTACTTCAGGGTCCATAGGGTATCCACAGGATACCTTGGGGATGTCCCAAAGCAGTATCCTTTAAGGGTGGGGACGCTCCTGTGCAGAAAGGAGAATCCGCCGCCCGAAGGAAGCATCCTGAGAGGCGAAGGTGTCAAACCTGTAATACCTCACGAAGGTATGGACAGAGGACCACGTAGCAGCCTTGCAGATCTGGACTGCAGAGGCACCACGTCGAGCTGCCCACGAAGGACCCACAGACCTAGTGGAATGAGCCTTCACAGAAGGAGGAACCGGCAGGCCTTCATGAAGATAAGCTTCAGAAATAGCCATACGGATCCAGGCCGCCAAGTTTGCTTTGAAGCAGGCCAACCCTTTTTACGGAAACCATAGAGGACAAACAAGGCGTCCGACTTCCTAAACGAAGAAGTGCGGTCAACATAAGTCCTTAAGGCCCGCACGACATCCAAAGAGGCCTCACCCACTGAAAGACCAGGTGAGTTAAAGGCTGGAACAACGATTTCCTCGTTAACATGAAACTGGGAAACAACTTTGGGAAGAAACTCGGGCCGAGTGCGGAGCACTGCCCTGTTCCAATGAAAAACCAAGATAGGGGGTTTACAAGAAAGAGCCCCTAAATCAGAAACACATCTGGCCGAAGCAATAGCCAGAAGGAAAACAGTCTTAGCTGTTAGCCATTTAAGATCCACTGAGCCCAGTGGTTCAAACGGCGGTCCCTGGAGAGCACTCAGGACCACCGCCAAACACCTTGCATAAAGGTGCGCACATCCAGGATTGTAGCAATCCTACGGTGAAACCAGACAGATAGGGCCGAAACCTGTACCTTTCAAAGAAGCAAGGCGAAGCCCATGATCTAGTCCTGCTTGTAGGAAGGCGAGTATCCGAGACAGACGAAATTCCCGCAGTGCATAACCTCTCGGCGACACCACTGGAAGAACGTATGCCACACGCGATGGTATATCCTCGCGGAAGACGGCTTCCGAGCTCGTAACATGGTACGCACCACAGAGCTGGAAAACCCCCTGGACCTCAGCATGGCTGTCTCAACAGCCACGCCGTCAAAGACAGCCGAGTCAGGTCCGGGTGGAGACAAGGACCTTGTGACAGAAGGTCCGGTCGTAGCGGCAACCGCAGAGGACTGTCCACGGACAGACCCTGAAGGTCTGAGAACCAGTGCCGTCTGGGCCACGCGGGAGCTATCAACAGGAGCGTCCCTCCTTCCTGTTTGAATTTCCGGATTACCCGTGGAAGAAGGGAGACCGGAGGGTACAGGTATGCGAACCGGAACGTCCACCGGACGGACAGAGTATCCACCAGAGACGCCCCTCTCGTCTCTTGTGCGAGACCCGTACACCGGCAACTTGTTGTTGTGCCGGGACGCCATGAGGTCGATCTCTGGAAGACCCCATCTGTCCACCAGCAGTTGAAAAACGTCCGGGTGCAGGGACCATTCCCCCGGATGAACGTCCTTAGAAAGTCCGCCTCCCAATTTAGCACTCCCGGGATGAAGACCGCTGATATGGCCGGAAGATTGCGCTCCGCCCATACCAGGATCCGAGAGACCTCCACGAGAGCCGCCCGACTTCGGGTTCCTCCTTGCCTGTCTATGTAGGCCACGGTGGTAGGGTTGTCCGGTGGTAGGGGCCTGACGTCTGGTACTCCATGCCGGCTTCCGGGGCTTGGCCGATTTCTTAGGGCCAGCCTGTCGAGGAAAAGACTGTGGTTTGGGCCTGCCCTGGGCCCTATAAGACCGAAAGGACGATGGTCCAGAACCAGAAGGAGCAGCGGCAGACGGGAGACAAGCCGATTTGGCTGCCGCCAGCGTGGCCACAATCTTGTCCAGATCCGGACCGAAGAGAACTTCTCCGGTAAATGGCAATGCCTCCAAACCCTTTTTGGAATCCTCGTCCACCTTCCAGGATCGCAGCCACAAGGTGCGACGAGCAGCCACCGCTGCTGAGGAAATTCTAGACACCAGAGTACTAATGTCTAAGGCCGCCTCGTTGATATAAGTGGCCGAATCACGGAGATTACCAATCAATTCCGCCTGTTCGGCTGGACAGTCGGAATCAAAAGACGCCTCTAATGAATCCGCCCAGCGTTCCATCGCTCTGGCAACCCAGCAAATGGCCATAGCCAGCCGTGCTGCCCCCCCCCGCAAGGGAATAAGCGGACTTCAGGCAGATATCCACCGTGCGGTCCGTAGCATCCTTAAGGGAGGACATGGATGGCATCGGCAATGTGGCACTACGGACAAGACGGGTCACGTGAGAATCCACCTGTGGAGGGGATTCCCACTTTGCAAAATAATTATCCGCGAACGGATAAGCCACTGCCAGGCGCCTCTGCGGCTGGTATCTTTTGCCAGGCTGTTTCCACGCCTCCTCTAAATGGTCCACTAACTGACCCGAAAGAGGAAAGACTGTGGCATCGCCCTTCACATCTTTAAAAAAGGCATACTTGGATTTAGCCGCTGGGGGAACTTCGACCTCAATCACCAAGGCTGTGCGGACTGCCCGAATAAGTCCAGGAATATATACCTTGGACTTAGCGTCAGCGTCCTTAGTATGGAGAGGTTCCTGATCGTAAGGATCCAGAATCTCCCCATCATCAGACGTCCCCTCGTCATCCTCATAAGGAGCCGACAGAAACGCCACCAGCCGTTTATGTGGCCGCATCACAGACTCCCCTTGCAACACATCCGACAACTGCTGTACAGAACTCATCAGGGAGTTAACCCACGCCGGCTCCTGAGAAACCGGGAGCGGGGAAATAGGGAGACTGTGGGGTACCACCAATTGTCGTGGGAAACCCTGCATGGGTGACGACACCACTGACTGCTGGGACAAACCCATCGGCGGAAACGCGGGCTGCGGAGCTAACTGGCCCACTAAGGTTGTAAGCGCCTGAGCGAAACAAGCCCAGGGCGGCTCCTGTACCGGTGCTGTAACTGTAATAGGCCGCGCCATAGACAAACACTGCCGGCAGAGGCCCTCCGCGCTACCCTCCCCCTCCGCTAACGGTACTTTACACGTAGCACACTGTAGTCGGAGAGGAAAATCACTTTCAGACATGATGGCACCAAGTATGTGACCCCTCTCACCAATTATATATTAAATACGCGAGAGACCACCTTGCAGCACCGCACCGCAAGGGCTTAGCAGAAAGGACAGGGACAGTAATAAAGCTGACAGTTAGAAGAAAAGTTACAGGCAGCAGCGCTAGCACAGTCACATACAATGCAAAGAAAAATCAATTCCTGCACTAACAGCGCTGATCACTCAACTACGCAGACACAGGGCCTGGTAGGACACAGCGCAGCATACACAGACCTGACCCAAATCGGAGGAGAGGTATGCGGGGGGACCCAGACCACCATGCTTCCGTCCAGCGCTTCCAGCAGCGTTCACCATGCGTTGGAAAGATGGCCGCCGAGGAGCAGAGAGGAGGCTGGCCTGGGGGAGGAGCGCTGCTACAGGACCAGTCGGCAGTGTGCAGAGAGGGCTGTGTGCAGCGGGGGAGGCGCCGGCTGTGAGACAGGGAAGGCGCGCTCCCCTGGCATGCATTTAACCGCTCTGCTGCGGTCCGCTGTCCCAGGGGGTAGTGGAAGCGCAGGTTCAATATCTGGCTCCACGCTGCAGCCAGTCCCCAGGGAGCCCCCTGCCTGGGGACTCTGGACCATGTGTCAGCAGGGACCCACCGCGGGACCCCGCTGCTTACCTGCTGTCCCCCTTGAATCCGTCCATGGTCCGGAACATCTGGGGTCACCGCTAGCTGTGACCCCAGATGCTCACCAGCATCCCCGGATCGGTACCGGCGTTCTGGTACCGGCGGGGGTGTAGGGAAGACAGCATGGACGTCAGGACTGACTGTCCATGCTGTTCAACCAGATGTGCAGCCACAGCTGCATGAAGAAAAAGCTTCAGGGGCTCTTCTAGCCCCCACTCCAACAGGTGCACCCGACTCCGGCCGGGCACCAAACTAAACTGAGGTGCCTTGGCTCGGGGGCGGGGTATAGGAGGGGGACCCTAGTGCATCCTGGGAGGCTAAAAGCTTAACTCTATGGTGCCCGATGACTGACGTCACACCTATACCCCAAGGTATCCTGTGGATACCCTATGGACCCTGAAGTAGAAATAATAAAACTGGACTCCATATTAACTTGCAGAAAAACCAAAGACAACAAAGAATCTTCAGTACAAAACAATGTATGTTACTGCCTAAATTCCTAAAGAAATGGTGCAGCAAAGTTACTTATATACACATAACAATGTTATAAGACCATCATACATCACCAGGTTAACTACCAAAGGTAATAATCCTAGTTTAACTGCCTATCTGAAAAGACACAGTCATCCCCCTGTCATTTGCAGTGAGACTCAGATATGGGAATCCAGCAGCGCTCAAACACCCATCAAATAGTGTTCGTGGGGGGAGACTATGAAGCCCTTTGAGCCTGCTGTCACTCAACTTGCATGGGGGTGTGACTGGCATGCTGTCTGCGTCCTGCTTCAATCAGGATGCATGACGTCATCATAGGCATTTCCTAGCTGGCGGCGTCTCCCTCCGGAGATTCACAGCGCTTTTGTACAGTGGCTCTTAGTGATGACGACATAGGAGGCGCGCCTGCATGTTCAACGGCACCGCATCATGGGATCGTGGCCAATGAGCCGCTCTCTCCCAAAAAGCCAGCAGAATGCTCTTGTTCTGTAATCTCTACCGGTCCAGCGGCCATCGGTGGACCGGCGCCGCGCTGCCACATGAGTAGTTACATGCCTGGCCGCTCTGCTAAAGTGGCATGCTGGGTAACAGTGACAGAGCAACAAGGTCTATACATGAGAAAATGTATCAAGCTTACCTTTATGCCAGCAGCCCCCTCAGATGTGTGTCTGGTATGTAGAGAGTCCCAGGGAATATGTAGTATGGTGACTCTCCCAGAAGCCGTCTTTAGCATAGGATACAGGGTTCACACAAACCCTCTATTTCTACACAACTACCACTCTGCTAGTGCTTGCCGCCTGTTGCCAAGAATTAAGCACCCAAACCAAAAAAGGAAACTGTAAAACTTAAACCTAAAAGAGCTAGGACCTAGCTAGTGCCTTACTCCAAGGTACTAAAAACAAGACTGAGGTTCTAGTGGAAGGGGAAGTGTTATATAGGGAGTGGGAGCCAGTCTTAATTAGTTAGTGTCTGACTCCACAGCTCACTATACATAACCCAGAGGTAATGGCATCCCCCAGATGGATGAAAAAGGTAGTGGGAATTGACTGCTCCACAACCACCAAGCAGCTAATTTTAGGCATGACCCAGGTCGGATAACCCGGGACACGCCATTTACACTGCACCATTACCCAGGTCCATCCTGAGTTAGACCCTGGTAGCTACCTGGGTTGGATTTCCAGGTCACTTGACCCGGCAATAACCCAGGTTATTGCAGCAGTGAAAAAGGGGTATTAGTAACAGCCAGTGCGGTCGCAGAGAGTCCTGGTTGCCTAGCAACCGTCAGAACCATCGGTCATTGCGGAGTGACGTGGTGTCCCAGTCGCTTAGCAACGACTGGGACCTGCCAGATCTGTGAGCAGCTGTGGCGGTTCCCAACAGTATTAAGAAACTTGTTATTATCAATTATCTACAACAAGCTCACATAGGAATGGTAAGCAGATTTTTTTGTGGTTACCAAGGTGCAATTTAGTCCCTCAGTAGTATATGTTAGATGCACGATGTGTGGAAAGGAAATGTTGTATTGGTCCTGCATCTAGTATTAAGTGTATCATTTAATAGGAAATTAAGAATAGCTGCCTGAAACTGGAATAAAATTGAGCTATTTGTTAAGCTAAAACTAAAAGAAGATATGGAGTGTAAAAGGGCCTGCTCCTGAGTTGGACACAGATACAAAAGCAGATGCAATCTGCAAATATATTTAGACTAGAACAGGGGAATGGAGAGGATTAAGCACAAAAAAAACAGCTCTCTCTTATTCTTTCACAATATTTACCAAGTAAAATATCAAACAATAATAGCAATCTTACAAGAGTGTACACAAAAGAAAGCAAAAAAAATGCGTGTTCTTTTTTTCGCAAAAAAATAATTCCAAATAGAATCTATTATTTAAAGTTCCCCTAACTACCAAAATCAGGTGGTCACATCACAGTTTCAGGAAACTCATCTGCTTCACCACTTCTCTCCACATTGTCCACTGATTGGACAGAGCTTCCATAGTTGGGATTGATATTAGTTGTCTTTAAAATAAGGAGCTGCTTCCAGTCTGAATTATCCTGAACATGCAACCTCCACAGATATGCTGAATTGAGTGAATTTACCGTTAACTAATATGTTAGATCCAGCTTTCCGTTTTTAATTCTAATGTTACCATGAGAAGTACCTGCTGCACTTCTGGCTGTACAACTTTGAAACGCAATGCACAATTAAGATAATCTGGGTGCTAAAACTACCCCTGCTAATTCTGACAGGCAATTTGGTGGTTTGCCATCTGTTTATTTAGTTTTTAACCAAAACAACAAATAAATGCATTGCCACATGGGTTTCTATTATATAGAAGAAGGAGGTACATAATGGATTTTAGGTCCTTCAGATAATAACTTACCATTATATGGAGCTTTGCTTTTCCATTTTGTATAATAAATGGTCCTCCCATTCCCACAGGTTCGTCTCCATAATGTTCTTTTAAAGACATTCTCATACAGCTTACAAAGTTATCTTTACCTGTCCTTTGCTTTACATCCACCTCAATGACCTGAAATATATCCCCAAAAAACTTGTCATCAAATCTAATATAAAAGTTAAACAAATCAAATTTGAAATATCATTAATGTTATAGCTTCCCAACATGTATTCATTATTTAATGTGGTATTTTCCCTACTGGCATTACTCATTTACAGTGTGCAACTGATGCACACCATAAAAAGCCTTGGTTTTGCATTGCATGCCTCGATGGCCCTCCATATGCACATCATGGTACACACCTAGTCAAAGCTCTCAAGAACGGGAAGCAGTCGGGAAGCCGACGGACGTAATCCCGTCCGCTAGCTTCCCGACTGTCTAATCCTGGCAAGGCACGAATGACAGGCGTCGAAATCCCGACGCCTGTCATTAGACCTACGCCGGGAGCCCGATGCCCAGCATACCGATCGAAGGTAAGCCGGGCGCCGACAGCTGCGAGGGGGGGGGGGGGTGTTAGGTTAGTGAATACTTACCTTTTCACGATCAGGATCTTCAACCCCTGCCAGGCTGCGCTGTCGGGATTTGAACCATGCGGCCGGCGGTAAATCATACTGATTCCCTCAAGAACAGACTAAAAGTGAGCCACAAAGTGGCGCAACGCAGTAGAATCTTTAGGAGCTTAACTACACAAAACTTAAAGGTTACATCAGACAATGTCCTAGCACTCCAGTACTTTTTTAAATTCCATAAAATGTTCAGTTATTCTCTCTTAGGAAGTGTCATGGACCCGGTTCCAAGATACTCCATTCCCTAAACACTGTCCGTAACTTTGTCAAGACCAGCACTAACTTGAGCCTGAGTGACATGGGTCTGACACAGAGCTAATAAATAAACAACCACCTGGACTTTTACAGATAGGATTACACTTCTCAGTATCTCTCCCATTCACTATTAGTTTGTCACCAATAATCGCCACCACAGAAGTTGGTTCAGGAGCATCACACTCCTTAACGACCGACCAGGTTGATGGTCGCGATGGTGATCACCATCGCGACCATCGGGGCTTACGACCATACCCTAAGGTTGGGTCTGGGCACTCGTAAGCCCCAAGGAGCTTCCTGCTCTGATGCAGCAGGAAGCTCCCCACTGACATCACTGATGATGTCAGTGCGGCCGCCCACAAAACGGTAGGCGTTCCTTAAGGAACGTCTCCGTTTTGGAAACCACCCCCCCCCTGGCCCGCCTACCAAACGAGGCGAGCTGTCGATCAATATCGACAGCCGCCCCTTTGGTAGCGAGCTCCGGAGCGATAGAGTTTATCTGTCGCTCCGGGGCTTGCTCACGCGCACTGTGGCCGCTGCGCATGTGCATGCCTTACCATCGAGTCGGTTACGAGCGCATTGGCGCTCGCGACCGACTCTGAATAAGGTCCATGGTGTGCTGTATGATCGATATTGAATGTCCAGCACACCCGGGAGATCGAACAACGATATCGTTGTTGTTCGTCCCGTCTGTATGCACCATTAGAATCACAGAGACCAATCTTATTAAATAAAGTTTATTATGAGAAAGATACCATGCTTCAAGTACTGTATATACAAAAACAATTAATAAGAATGACATACAAAGATAAGTCTCAGGAAAATAATTTTCTCTAAACAAAAAGGAACAATTAATAAACAGTCTCACTTACATGAATCTGTTTTCGGGGAGATGTTAGTAGATGAAGCAATTCACAATGTGAGATTGGCTCCCAAAAATTGCACAAAGCATGCGGAATATGGTATTCATCCCTATCTAGATTCCTGTGTCAATGCAAATTAGCTAAGATTCTGCTTTTCAATACAACATTCTTTTGGTAGTGTGGGTTAGGTGACACTTCCCAGGTCAACCTCATGTTGGTGAGAAGGGCAAGAACAGAATACATAAAACCCCATAATTTTAACATTATCTGTCTGTTGGATCATTTCCTGGCAGTTCTAATGGACTATACATAAATCTGCCAGCCTCCCTCTCCCATGGCATCTGTTCAGACATTTAATTAACCCTGCAGTTGGACAAAAACACATCAAAGGGTCATTCGCAGGTCACCATGCTGGTAATTAAAATAAAAATGTGTCAGGATTCAGCTTGGGATCGGCCGTTACTCACTGCGGAACCGGCATCCCCTGTCTAGCCGCATGGTCAGACACCAGGTGTGATGGAGGGTGACATGCCAGGGCCTTGTTGACTTCATGGGTGCAGCCATATTGTCTGTCTCACCTGACCGGACCCTCCATCAATGGTAGCCTGGTCACCTCTCAGCTGACTCTCTCCGCCAATGGATGGCTACCTAAGGGTATAAGCAGGACTCCAGGAAACAGGAAGCTGCCTGTACAACTTCTCTTCTCTAGTAGCTGCTAGCTTTGGATTGCTATTCCAGGCACCATGCTGTTGTATCCTCAGTATACTTCACCAGTCTCTGTGATATTTAAGTTCAGTCACTACTGTTATTCTCCAGTGATATTCAACAACAGTCACTTCAGTGAAATTCAACATCAGTCACTACCAGTGGTATTCAACATCGGTAACTACCGATATTTCACCAGTGATATTCTACATCGGTCCCTACCAATATACTTCAATATCACTATCATCAGTGATTACCGATGCTCACCATTGATAATCTCCAGCCACTCAGTTGCCTTCTTATCACCCTGTCAGTTGCTAACTCCTGGGTCCCTGACCAGGGGGCGCGACCTGCTCATTGGGCGCAGCTAAACCCATATCCCAATTGGAGGGGTCACTGGTGAAAACCACCATTGAGTGACTCCTCATCTCTGGTTAGGTCTCCTCAACAACCGGAATTAGCAGATGAGGAAGTTGCATGTACTTCCTCCTCGTTTACTGCTGCCTCCCCACCTAGTCACCCCGACTCCCAGGACTGGAAACCTCAAGGGACAGGTTATGACAAAAGACCTCATTTAGAGTCGGTCGCGAGCACCGATGCGCTCGTAACCGACTCGATGGTGTGGCCTACGCACGCGCAGCGGCCGCACTGCGCATGCGCAAATCCCTGAGCGACAGAGAAACTCTGTCGCTCCGGAGCTCGTTACCAAAGGGGCGGCTGTCGATATTGATCGACAGCTGCCCCTGTTTGATAGGCGGGCCGGGGGGCGGTTTTGTGGGCGGCCGCACTGACATCATCAGTGATGTCAGTGGGGAGCTTCCCGCTCCATCAGAGCAGAAAGCTCCCTGGGGCTTACGAGTGCCCAGACCCTACCCTAGGATCTGGTCGTGATGGTGATCACCATCGCAACCATCAACCTGGTCGGTCATTAAGCTGTGGGTGGTCATGATATGTGGCGACACACATTCCCGTTATTTATGGTAGCCAGACATCATTAATTGTACTACGCACATTTCTGGGTGTGCCAGGCAAAATAATACGTTGCGGTTGCAATGTGCCGCCAATTACGAGTGTTCCCACACCATTCTGATATTACACTGCAATAATTGTTTGTAATAGAATCCACCCCCCCACTCCCCCTTTCCCCAGTCCTTCAAGCCTCCACAGGCCAGGAGGACAGAAAGCGAGGCAGCACTTTTTAGCAAGTGGTTGTTCATACCTTTGATGGAGGCACAATGGTCCTCATTCAGACCCGGTCGCAAGCGCAGAGCACTCGCAACCAGGTCGATGTTTATTCCCTGTGCATGTGTAGCGGCCGCACTGACAGTGGCCGCTACACATGGAACGCCTGCCGTTTTGTGGGTGGCCGCACTGACAGCAGCAGTGATGTCAGTGGGGAGCTTCCTGCTCGATCAGAGCAGGAAGCTCCCTGGGGCTTGCGGCTGCTGAGACCTAACGTTAGGGTCTCGTCGCAAGCCCCAACCTGGTAACCAACAGCTTAGCTAGCGACCAGGAGGCCGCACTTAAAATAGAAGCGGCCGCCATCATTCAGAACGAGCACCTCTGAATGAGGGCCAATGTTTCCACCCCAAATAGACACCAGACCTGTACTGACAAGACTGTGGCTGGTTTCTACTATTACAGAGGGAACCAACACTCTATGGGCCAAATGTAAGAGGGTGCGGTTTTACTTTAGTAAACATTGCTGCGTGCTAGCTCAATTTGGCCCATCATCTCCCTTTTATAGTGGAAATTAACATAGGATGTCTAGAACTGGTTTAGGACCTGGGCTGGGACTAGAACGGTTCTCCGCCAAGTAAGAGCAGTTGGTAATATCAAGTCCTATTACAAAGAGGAAATGGCTGACCGGCCAATCCACAAAGCCAGAAACGCCCTTAAAAATGCACCCTTTTCACCCCTTTATATTATGAAAGTAATCTTGTTTCAGGACTGCTTGCAAATTGAGACACACAAGCGCCTATACTGTACTCCATTGGAAACTTTTATAGAATGTAACCTTGTGAGCAGGGCCCTCTTAATTCTATGACTGACTTGGGGGTCTATTTACTAAGCAGTGTTAGAAGTGAAAAGTGATAAGTCTGTGATAAGGTGCCACCCAATCACCCAATCAGCTCCCAACTGTCATCTCACAGGCTGTGCTTGAAAAATGACAGTTGGGAGCTGATTGGCTGGCACCTTATCACTTTTCACTCTGTCTCCTAACACTGCTTAGTAAATAGCTAATGTTCCCAATTGTATGCAACTGAATATGCTGGCGCTATATAAGTACCTAGTAACAGTAATACCTTCTACCTTTGCCTGTGCAAATGTGGCCATATCTACCTTCATGGAAATCTAGGTACAATGGTGAATGTAATGACTTACAAGTAACACCTATATCAAATGGGGTTTGGCATAATGCCAACGTGGTACTAATGAAAATGAAAGCATTTTAACTAAGGGCCTGATTCAGAGCCGGTCGCTATTTGCGCTCGCTCGTCCAGAAAATAGGGGTGGCTATTCAAATGAACCGTTCGCTGTTTGCGGTCTGTTCACGCTTCTAGGTCTGAACGAGCGAACAAAACTTGCGGTCGTTTTTTGGGAAACTACGCCCCCTGTCCGCTCGCATCCTACGTCATGTCCGCTATTTATTAGATTAATCGAGTACATCGAACATGAGCTGCTCGCTATTCTTGTGGTTGGTTTTTGCTACCACAATTTTGCGAGCAGTTCTGGCTATAAAATAACCCAGTGACGTGGTCAATGACGCTCCTGTTTTAAATATGCACACCCATAAAACGCCCGTTTTGACCTTGAAGCACGCCTGCGATCGGATCTCCACTCCCCGTTTTCAAGCACCTTCCCCCGTTACCACCCACATACGCCTCATCCTGTCACTCAAATTAGCAGGCATTCGCTATTTTGCGAGCACATGAATTTCGGCCCCACTGACTGGTTCGCGCATGCGTATAACGATCCGTACGCATGCGCAGTTGGGCAAACATCGCTCGGAGCGAACGAGCTGCCACTTACGAGTGGCTCTGAATCAGGCCCTATGTCAGCAGTATAGCTTTAAACATGATGGTAAAGAATCATGTTAAAAGGTATACGGCAGACACGGCTAAAATGCTTTAAGTAACATTAGTATCGCGTCGGCATAATCCTGCCGTTATAAAGCTGTCTATATTCTGTTAGCAAAAACAACTCCTTCCCATCAAATAGACTGTTATCTTAACCAAAAGGCAGTTTGAAGTAGTTGTTAAAGTGGCGCGGGGGACTGAAGAGGAGATTTGAGAGGCGTGGACGAACTTAGGTGGTTTGAGCCAGGGCCTCCTCATGTATTGATGTGAGGAGGTAGAGATACGGCAGTGGATGATGGGCCCGAAGCCGAGGACAGGAATAAAAAGTCTTTATTGAACAGCAAGTTGGAATGGAACTTAGGGCCTGATTCAGAGCCGTTCGCTATTTGCGGTCGTTCGTTCAAAAACAAGGGGTGGCTATTCAAATGATCCGTTCGCAAATTGCAGTCTGTTCACACCTCTAAGTCTGAATGAGCGAGCAAAACATACGCTCGTTTATTTGTTAAAAACGCCCCCTGGCCGCTCGCACCATACGTCATGTCCGCTATTTATTAGATTAATCGAGTACATCGACCAGCGTCTGAACTGCTCGCTATTCTTGTGGTTGGTTTTTGCTACCACAATCTTGCGAGCAGTTCTGGCTATAAAATAACCCAGTGACGTGGTAAATGACGCTGCTGTATTAATTATGCACACCCATAAAACGCCCGTTTTGACCTTTAAGCACGCCTGCGTTCGGATCTCCACTCCCCATTTTCAAGCACCTTCCCCCGTTACCACCCACATATGCCTCATTCTGTCACTCAAAATAGCAGGCATTCGCTATATTGCGAGCACATGAATTTCGGCCGCACTGACTGGTTCGCGCATGCGTATAACGATCCGTACGCATGCGCAGAAGTGCGAACATCGCTCGGAACGAGCGTACTGCCGCTAGCGAGTGGCTCTGAATGAGGGCCTTAATATATAATACTGAATGAACAAGCAGAATCGAATTGGGGCCGATGATGCTGGATTGAGAACTGGATCCATTTGAGAGCGATGTTGGGAACTTAGGGCTCGATTCAGACCCGCTCGCTAGATGCGTTTGCTCGCTAGATGCATATGCAAATTCGGCTAACAGCAAGGCAGGCGATCGCATGGCAAGGCATTAGCACGCCCACTATGTCTTGGTAGCGAATGCTCGGTGTATGTAGACGACCACCAGCCTGTCTTAAGAGGCCCACTTATAAACGTCATCTCCAGGAAGTGTATGCAACCATCAGAAGCGAACGCAGCGCTTGTGGTTGACCATACCCTGCCGTAAGCACTTCAGTGTAAAATCCAGCCAGGTGACGTGTACTATGACACTGCGTCTTAATTATGCACGCCTCTGAAACAGTGTTAAGATGTTCGGGCACGCCTGCGTTCGCACCTCCACTCCCGTTTTCATCGACCAACCAATGTCATCACCCACAAACGGCTTCTCCTGTCACTCACTTACCTGGGCAGTCTATGCGCAGCGAGCGAACGCTTTTCTGGTATGTGCACGCGCACTGCGATGCGTATGCATGCGCACACTGCAGACCGGCAGTCTGCGTGCAAACGCTTCCTAGCGAGCAGGCCTTAATCGGGCCCTTAATGCAATTGAATCAGATGTTGAAGAATCGATTAACTTGATCGGTTGGGACCGATGTTGATGAATTGATTAACTTGATCGGTTGGGACTTAAGCTGATGAAGTGATGAACTTGATCGGTTAGGACCGATGTTGATGAACTGGATCAGTTGGGAACATTGTTGATTAACTGAGGAACTTAGGGCCTGATTCAGACCCACTCGCGAGCGGCTGTCCGCTCGCAAGTGGGTCGATGGTGTGCACTGCGCATGCGCACGATGGAGGGAGCTCCGTCGTGCGCATGAGCGAGACGCGACGAGCGAAGGACTTTCCTTCGCTCGTAGTGTCTGATCAAAGGGGGCGTGCTGTCGATGTTGATTGACAGCACGCCCCCTTTGGTAGGCATGCCGGGGGCGTGCCTGCCAGACGTAGGCATTCCCAAGGGAACGCCTACCGTCAGAAGCCGGCCCCACTGACATCACTAGTGATGTCAGTGGGAGTGATTTTGGCTCTGATAGAGCCAAAATCACTCCTGGCCTTGCGGTTGAGAAACTCAACCGCAGGCTTCTGCTCGCACTGGCGATGGTCGCGATGGTCAAGACCATCGCGACCATCATCCTGCACGCTCGTATAGGCTGTGGGTGGTGACCCACAGCTATACGAGCGTCGAGGAGGACGCTCCATAATTATGGAGGTGGGCCCTGATTCAGAGCGAGCGCTCTGGTCAGAGCGTCCGGCTCTGAATCAGGGCCTTAATTGATAAGTGTCCAATGTTGGAAGCACCGGATGAGATCGATGGTTGGAGGTATTGGCTGGAACCGATGGTTGCTTTAAGAACAAGTCTCAGTAGTAAAACCAGACTGGTGTGCAAGATGGTATAGGAGACCTGTTTACCCAGATCTAGGAACTGGATATAACGGACTGGGGGCCTGATTCATTACCGATCGCAACTGCAAGTACACATGCAGATTCTAGCGTTCTGCGCATGCCTATGCATTGCAATGCGCATGCACGAAGTACTCACTGCGATCACACTGCGATTGCAGACAATACGCAGACCCATCGCACAGTGATGGACATGAAGTGAGTGTTTGGGGGTGATGGGAGGAAGGGGTCGGTAAAAAGCAGGCATGTCAATGCGTTTGAACGCCATAACAAGGGCGTGCATAAATTAGCCACTGCGATAAAATACGCAACTTGAGCTCCCACTGCGTGCAATGAGGTTAGCAATTTTTGAGTAAGGGCAGACCTTGTGCAACTGTGCATGAGGCTACGATGGTACTCAACATTACCGATGGTTTCGCTATTTTGTTAAGTATTATAGATGAGAGTCAGGGGATGTGGGGCGTCCTTATGTTAGGCTGCGACGGCATTGCGAATGCAAACATTAGCATATATTCGCAGTGGACTTGCGTGCATAATCACAGCTGCGATTGCAATAGCGATCCGTAATGAATCAGGTTTTGGGACCATTCAGATACAGTGGACCTTATTCAGAGGCGGCCGCACGGTCTACGACCGCACGGCCGCCTCGATGTTTGGCCAGTGCGCATGCGCACGAGGGAGCCGGCTCCCTCGTGCGCATGCGTGAGACCCGCTACGACCGACAGCGCTGGTCGTAGCGGGTCTCTTTCCAAAGGGGGCGAGCTGTCGATGTTGATTGATAGCTCGCCCCGTTTGGAAGGCGGGCCGGGGGGTGGCAGCCCAAACGGAGGCGTTCCCTCCGTTTGGGCTGCCACCCCCCGGAAGCTCCTCGTAAGCCCCGGAGCCAGAAGCTCTCCGGGGCTTACGACAAGTGAGACCCTACCCTCTGACCATCGCGACCATCACCCGAGAGGTCGTTAGAGCTGTGGGTGTAAACCCACAGCCTAACGACCGAAACAGAGGCGGGCGGTCAGGATGCAAGCGGCCGCCCAGTTTCTGAGCGACCGCTTGCATCCTCCGACCGCCTCTGAATGAGGTCCAGAGTGCCTGGGAGCTCAGTACTGAGCTGTAACTTCAGCAAGAAGTGACGTTTTCCTGGCAACAGAGGCCAGTTTGGAAATGGAATTTATAGGGGAGGATCCCAAGGGATTGGGTGCTGTGATCAGCTGGTATGGGAGTAGCACTTTGAGTGGTGGAGAGTCAGGTGACAGTGTCCAACATGGCTGCTCCCATAGTGTGGTTTAGGAGGGAACTCTGGCTTGCAGCTTGTGTGCCAATATGCTGGGAAGACACGCTGTGAGCAAGGAGCTGCGGAGAGCCATCTCCATGCTCTGTTACAGGACACTGAGCAGACGGGACAGTAGTAGCACAGAGAGGTCTCAGTACCAGCGGGAGGAATGTGCAGCTTGAGCAGACCTCTGTGCTAGTCTGAACAGGCACCGGAGAGGCAAGAAAGTGGTATTTTATAGTCCGGAGCCTGACAGTTTTAAAGCAACTGGTGTATATTTATGGTATTCTTACCTTGCCTGGTTTCCCCTCACTGGCATAGAGGTTGGACAGAAGTCCAAAGTCATGGTCATGGTACTTATTGCTGTATTTCTCCAAGAGGCAACTGTTGTCTGCAGGGTTGACAGAAGCCATGTAATTCCCATTTATAGCCGGTGCGGTTGAGGTCTCTGCTTGTACTGAAAATATAAGCTGAAAAGTAGGAATTATAGTACAGTTAAATTTACTGTGGAATAGGAATGTCCCACATATTATATAGCCCAATAATATAAAGCCACCATTTTCCCGCATACAACAAATCCAATGTATGGTGTAATTACATTGTTCAGTACATAACACAGCATCCAATTTGTAGTACATAGCAGCAGCGATTAAGGGGTCTATTTACTAAGCAGTATTAGGAGACAGAATGAAAAGTGATAAGAAAGTGATAAGGTGCCAGCCAATCAGCTGCCAACTGCCATTTCTCAAACACAGCCTGTGAGATGACAGTTGGGAGCTGATTGGCTGGCACCTTATCAGTTTTCACTCTGTCTCCTAACATTGCTTAGTAAATAGACCCCTAAGGCACACATGGGCCTGGAGCTGAAAATGTTCAAAGGCCCATACTGAGAAGGGGAAGAGCTGTGATCGGTGCTGTATGAGTGTGTTCAGAGTCACCTTTGTGTGTACACCCCCTACACTATGAACCCTAAACTACAAAGAATTAGAAAAATTGCATAATTTTTTATTTGGTGGGGGGGGACAGGGATTAGAAAAACCTATTTAAATACTTAAAACTTATGGCCAGGTAGGCAGCTGTAAATCATGCTGTCATGTTGATGGGCCTATTTTTATTCGGAGGTCTGGAGCTGTAGCTCCATCTGCCCCATTGTTAATCTGGGCGATAACTAGGGGTGTGTGAGTGGTGACATCATCCAGGATGCAAAGCAAATGGGGCGGCACTGTTGCTGTCCCATGCCACCTGTATTTTTAGTGTGTATATATATATATATATATATATATATTTATTATAAGTTGTGCCCTTATATTAAGGCTGAATCGAAAAAAAAATGGAATTCTGGACGGGGGGGGTGGGGCATGGTGTTTAAGGGGCTACACCTCAAACGCTATTGGAGGTACCGAGCTGAAATTTGGCATGGACGGGTAGAACTGTCTCTCAGTGCTGAATTTGGGAGTAATCTAAAGTTCCAACTGTCAGTTTTTTTCTGCCACTCTCAATTAGGAACACTTTTCTGTTGTTCTCTATGGGGGATTTTTGGGAAGGCATAACTCAGGGTAGGGGGCAAATTTAGACTTGGGATTTGTTTTATTAGGTAGCTTTTGTTCCAGAGTACGTGCTTTTGGGGTTTAGGTAAATGAAAAGTTACAGTTTTTAAATTATTACCTCACAATCGCGCCTATATAGATATGAAGCTTTAACTTGTTGCACAGCCTCAGTAGGTGCCTTCAGCAGGTGTACTCACTGTGGCTTCACAATGAACAACCATCACCGGGCTTTGCAGTCCCAGTCCTGGTGGTGCTAAATACAGGGGACAAACGATGTAGGGGTCCTTAAGCTCAACCAGCATTGGGTTATTCAAAACCAGTTCTGGTTGCCAAAATACGGGGGACAAGCCGGTACCCACCGGCCAGGGGTGCCGGGGATAGCCTCGGATAACAGACCAGGGCTGGGGCGCCCTGGAGAGGGGGACCCCTTTATGGAGGGGTCCCCAACTCCCCAGCCTGGGCTGACTAGCGGTCAGGGGTTATGCTCCGGCTGGGGGACCCAGTGAATGGGCTTCCCTGGCTGTGACGTTACCCACCGACTAGAAAAAGTACGGTGCTGGTTCTGGAAAGTACGGTGCTGGTTCTGGTTAATACAGGGAGACCCTACACATTTTTCCCCTGTACTCCAGAACGAGGACCGGCTCAGAGCCCAGTGCTGGTTGCGCGTAATTCTGGGGACCCTACGTCGTTTGTCCCCTGTATTTGGCACAACCAGTACTGGGTCTCCAGAGCCCGGGGCTGGTTGTTCCCTTTTGGGGGGGGGGCACGCGTCTCACTGATCTGTCCATGCATCTGTGTCTTATTGATTTTTTTTTTTCAGATGTAAGCCACACGGATCACACGTGGATCTCTGAATCGTTTATTTTACACAGATGCCTGTATCACGGATCTCACTGATCCATGTGTGTAGTCAGCTATCTTTAGATCTTGCACAATAGTTCCTAAGTCAAAATGTGCTATTTAAGTACCATAATTGTGTGCTCGTTGGAATACACACATGCAGTCTATGCAACTGAGGTCTGAGCAGAAGATAGAGCTGCACAGATGGGATAAGAGTGGTGTGGATGGGGGGAGGAGACAGAGCGGCGTGGATGGGTGAGACAGAAAGTCGTGTAGAGGAGGGAAGATTAAGCAGTACAGAGTGGGTGGAGCCAAAGTGACACAGATGGGTTAAAAACAGTGGTGAGGATGGGGGACCCCTTTATTGGGGGGGGATCCCCAATTCCCCAGCCTTAATGGGACATGTGAAACTGTAAGGCTATTTTGTCTATGGAATATATATATATATATTCACATACAGGTGGCTTTCATTGCTCTTGAAGAACAGACACATGTTTCGAGTGCACTTTCACATTGTTCTAAATCACACCTTGTATCCAGTCCGTTTTTGGGTTCCACTTATTCCCATTTTTGTGTGATCATGCAGTTAACCAATTTTTCCCATTTGGGTTTATTGTTGTGAGTGACCTATGAACGATGTCCAGCACATTAATTACCACATTGCATTAGAATTCTTGATTTCTTACCCCTGTAGAAGTCCATATATGGACGAAACGTGTATGGTTTCTGGTGCCATGTCCATACACTAAGCGGGAGGATCCTGCCAAACGAGCATACACCCGTAAGGGTGGTGGCAGGAATATACGATCACCTCAACTGTGTGACTGTGGATACTTTGTCACCTTCTATATGCTGTAAGCAATTTTTATAAATGATGCAATGTTCTTATCAAAAATGAAAAAAAATTGCCAACTATTTACTGATCGGCCTTTTTCTTGTCGGGTGATCTTTGCTGAAAAGGTATTTTTAGGAACATCCTAAATATATCAACCTCCACAATTCTACACCTTGGGGTATCCTAGTGGATAGGACTTGTAAACACAGTTAAGATGAACCACTGGGCTCGATTCAATTCAATTCAACGTGAATTGAATAGCGCCGGGAAGGAGCTCTCGGAGCTATTCAATTCAGAACGCTGTTAAGCCCGACTGAAGAATCTCTTCTCGCCCCCTGCTGGGGTGTGATCAGAAATCCGACAAAACTCCTGGCATGATGCTGATGCCCTTAGCGCAGCAGGAACAGCATCGCGGCAGGCACTTAAGTCGGAGAATGCCGGTTCTCACGACTAAACACCATGTTTAAGGCGCGAGAACAGGCATTCTCTGACATAACAGCGCACTGATTTCAATAGCTTCGGGAGCTCCTTCCCAGCGTTATTCAATTCGCGTTGAATTGAATTGAGCCCATGGATCTTATCATATGATTTTATCACTCTTGTATATAAATATTTCTTCTGTATAGCACCCTCTGGTTTTTGTATTATTGTCTGATCCTTACTAACAAAGGATTTACTGAGAAGTGCAGCTTTTTTACAACTGCCTGTTTTAGTGCAAGACAAATGCATTGCTCTGCTCTGCATTGCAGGGGAGGAGGGGAAAAGTGAAAGGGTGAGTAATGCTGCCCATCCATTACACGATGCGGGGACGACGACACGATTACGACGCCGTTGTCTCCCGCGGGGTGAACTGCATACACTGAACTTTCAGACGTTCAGTGTATTCAGATAAATCATCCCCGAACATGGCAACCTGACGACAGTCGTCAGGTTGACCGTCATGTTCGGACGATGATTGATGTAAAAAACGACCAGTGGGCGCGCGCATCGCTGGTTGTTTTTAACCTTTTACTGTCCGATTTGCGGGCGATTACCAAGCGATGGAGCGATAACGACCGTCGTTGTCGCTCCATCGCTAGGTATAATCGCCTAGTGGATGGGCAGCTTAAAGGTACATATGCAATATGCAAAAAGAGATCCTGTTGTTATCTCAATTATTATATTCTACACCATATCCCTTTAAATACTGGTTTTCACATCTACTATTGTTACAAAATTCACCAACCTCCGCGTTCATTCCCACACTTTTATGAGAAACCGCTCCAGCTCCTAGTATGTAGGCTCCAGGTAGGTCAATCTTCTTTGATACTGTATTAATGTTATAAATCTTCAAAACAAACATATTAAACAAAGTAAAACATTTTGTCAAAAAAAAAAAAAAATCATATACAATACAGATCAAATAGATGAAACTGTTACCGTAAAATTAATTTTAATAAGTTAAAAGTGAACAACATTAATTCCACCATTATTTCAAATTATTATTACTGCATGTCAGCCAAGACAGCACTGAACTGCTGAACCCATCCAGTAAGCTTTAGCTTCAAATAAAGCCAACTACACACAGTCAGATTTTTTTGATTGGGAGGAGGAACGGGACAATTTTTCAGAAACTTGAAAGCCCCAATACCTGTGCTACACATTACGCAATTTTTCCATAGAAGCTAGCGATTTATCACACCACACTGATTTTACATATATATAGGCCCACAAGGATGATGAAATAGTGACAGGAGAACATAGGAAATATGGGCAGATTATTGAAAATGCACACACAAATGCTCCATATCGGGAATTTCAGGCCGAGATTTTCGGTCTTGACGACCGATCAGATAATGGAAGGAAGGCGTTTGTGGATGTTTTCTAACCGTTTTATCGGTGAAACGATCGTTCATACACACTATACAATAAATCAGGCCAATCACACGATTATTCGCAAATCGGCCCAATAATTGTATAGTGTGTAGGTAGCTTAAGAATTTGGATTTTTAGGGTGTCTACAACTTCATAGATAATAGATATGGATTCAAAAACACAGTTGCTGCAGTACCACATTTGGACAGTAGAAAAATGTAGATGTGATACAACAGGCTTAGGCAACCTGTGGCACTCCCGCTCTGTTGTTGAACTTCACATCCCAGCATGCCCTGCCACAGTTTTGCTATTAGAACATGCAAAAACCATGGCAGAGCATGCTGGGATGTGTAGTTTCATAGCAGCTGGAGTGCCACAGTTATCTACCACTGTGATAGACCGTACAGAGGGCCTGATTCAGAGCCGGACGCTATGTGCGCTCGCTCGTTCAGAAAAAGGGGGTGGCTATTTAAATTAACCATTCGCTCTTTGCGGTCTGTTGACGCCTCCATGTCTGAACGAGCGAACAAAACATGCGGACGTTTTTTTGTACAAAACGCCCCCTGGCCGCTCGCATCATACGTCATGTCCGCTATTTATTTGATTAATCGAGTACATCGAACGGCGTATGAACTGCTCGCTATTCTTGTGGTTGGTTTTTCCTACCGCAATCTTGCGAGCAGTTCTGACTATAAAATAACCAAGTGACGTGGGCAATGACGCTGCTGTATTAATTATGCACACCCTTAAAACGCCCGTTTTGACCTTTAAGCACGCCTGCGTTCTGATTTCCACTCACCGTTTTCAAGCACCTTCCCCTGTTACCACCCACATACGCCTCATTCTGTCACTCAAAAAAGCAGGCATTCGCTATATTTCGAGCACACGATTTCTGACCGCAATGACTGGTTCGCGCATGCGTATTAGAATCCGTACGCATGCGCAGGTGTGCGAACATCGCTCGGAGCGAACGAGCAGCTGCTAACGAGCGGCTCTGAATCAGGCCCAGAGGCCCTGATTCAGAGCCGGACGCTCTGACAGAGCGCTCTCTCTGAATCAGGGCCGTCCCTCTGTTTTTTTTGAGCGGCCTCCTGGCCGCTCACATAGCTGTGGGTGACCACCCACAGCTATAGCAAGCGGCCAAAAAGATGGTCACGATGGTCAAGATCATCGCGACCATCGGGTTTGCGACGAGACCCTTGTGGTAGGGTCTCGTCTGCCGCAAGCCCTGGAGAGCTTTCGGCTCTATCAGAGCCGAGAGCACTCCCACTGACATCACTTGTGGTGTCAGTGGGGCCGGCACTAGATGGTAGGCGTTCCCATGGGAACGCCTCCATCTGGCCAGCCACGCCCCCGGCTGTCACTCACCATTGACAGCACGCCCCTTTGTAGCGAGAACCGGAGCGACGGCTTGGCCGTCGCTATCCGTGTCTCGCGCATGCACACGACGGAGCCGGCTCCCTCGTGCGCATGCGCACTGGGCCAACATCGAACCTCTGGCGAGCGCTCAGCACTTGCGAGCGGGTCTGAATCAGGCCCAGAGCTGCCACATTTGCCTGTTCACTTCAATAGTTTTGTGTATGTCATATGTGACAAAAATAAAACAAACAGCATTTAACCCACTTACATTTCTGCACTATGCTTACATAATGTAAGCTATGCAGTACAAGTTCACATAAAAGATTGTGTAGATGCCTAAAGCGTAGCATTTATCCATAGATTCAGTTTGTGTAGTGGGTCAAGAAAAAAACTGATTGAGTAATGAAAAAAATAAATAAAATAAACATACTTTATGAAGACGTGCAGTTGGTATCAAATATGGGACGCCTCCAACATCAGCAATTCTTGATTTTCCACACAGCCCTGAATATATTAAAAGTAGCCCATAAGTATATGTAATACTGCAAAAAAAACTGAATGCAAAGTATGCTTCCATATACACTGCAATACAAAAAAAAACAGTATCTATTATATTATGTGTCTAGCACAAGCACAGTGGAGCAGATAGCACAGACATGCCCCATGAAGACAACACCTGCAGGCCACAGCAGGATCCTAACATTACCTGAAGAAAAGAGGTTATTTAACCTAACAGTATGTATTTGAATTGTGGTAGCAAACCCACCCAAACACGATAATAACCAGGGTCCTGGTCGAAATGAAACCTATGAACCCAGTGCTGCAAAGTAACAATGCAGTAACAAGTAACACCTTGCAGACAGGATCTATATATTGTGTAGTTTGAGGGGTGGTTTTTAAGATATGATAACCCCGATAAATCGCTTAGGTCATTTTCTGAAGGTTCAGGCAGGTATGTTACAGGATAGACTTTTAATGTGTATTAGGAACACGCAGGTATCTCAAGATGCTCATTAATAAGTTTTATGGAAATGCAAAGTTTAAACGATAGTCTGGTATGAATATTTGCAAACACCCCATGCTTCTCTTATAGAATTATAGGCATTAAAGATTTAACATTGGTATTGGCACTGCTTATTGCAAAAAACATGTAATTATAATAAAGTATCAAACATTCCACAAGACATCTGAAGAGTGAGGGTAATAAAACAGAAGAATACCTCTTTGGGTCGTTTTATGCAAGCCTTCATACACCTACTGAACTCCAGACAAACGAGTACAATTCTAAAGGCGGTTTAATTATTTTTAAATGCTGTCATGTCAGGCTGGACCCTGGTGCCTCCTTACCGGGTTCGGCAGTGCTGAATCCCATGGGCAGGTGCTGGTCTAAATTCGCTCTGCACCCTCTGTGAGTGTTGCCCCTCTGGGACTATTCCGACGCACTGTAGGCATGCCCCTGAAACGGCGTTCAAACATACTGGCACACCTGCATTTCGCTGACCACCCCCCCGTCTCCACCCCCAAACAGTACTTCTTGTCAATCACTCTGTGATGGGTCTGCGTAGCCTCTGTGATCACAGGCCTGATCGCAGTGGAGTGTTGGCGAACGTGCAGAACGTAACAATCAGCCAAGTTGCTATTGTTGTGAACCAGGCCCTCTGACGCTACATTCTCCAACCATCAACAGCCTGTACACAGATAACCCAGTAAGATGGCCATTACTTGCATGTTGAGTGCAGCGAAAGCCAAACTATCTTGTGGGTGTCCTTGGTGAAGACCACCGATACTTTAGCCTCTGTTCTAGGTCTGCGCCATCCTCTGTGTACTGAAATCGTCCATAATTCTCAGTGACAATCATGCTACTTTCATTACCTTGATAAAAGAAAACTCCTGTAAGTGTACACTGGATGCCTAAACAAACTCTTAATATAAAGTTGGATAATTTGCCTTTTGCAGCTAAGTATGTATTTACTAAACATTTAAAAGATCCTTTTTCTCCACCTCTTCAGAATGTGCTAATAAAAATTAGCTTTATAGCACCTATGGAGTAAATTGCTTATCAAGTGATTACAGACAGAATAAATGTAATCTCATTTGGGATCCCTGCTTTGCTTCGATTCTCTTGCCTAATTATTATGCTTAATTTTCATTTACTTCACCACTAAAGTAGTAGGAGAGGGAAACCAAGGGAGTGGGGAAAAAAGTAAGCAAAGGAGCTAGAGCAAAGATAATTCCGTATCACATCAAAAGCTGGGATTACCATAACCATTAACATATCGCATAGCCATTCATAATGCACAAGTAGAGGTGTACAATAAAACTAAGGACGAGATGTATGAAAGGCGGTAAATGTCTGGACCTGCTTTACCGATTATCGAGGCGTAGCAGGTGCAGACACCGGCCGCATGTATTAAATAAACTTTAGCCGAAGAGGGAGAGTGCTAACTCAGGTCTCACACTCTCCCTCTTTCGGCATCTTACCGGCGCTTGCAGTGAATCTGATCATGCCCCGATCAGAAATTACCAGCAGCACCCACGGTTTAAAAAAAATAAATACATTTTTGTATGCACAATCCACGAAAGCCAGGGACAGTGCTGTGTGGTGTGGCAATGACAGCAGCAGCTGTCAAAATCGATAGATGCAGTTGTGGGAACGGTCAGTCTAGGGATAGGCATAGCACCCCTGTCATTCTGATCACTTCCCTTCATTACTAACCCTGTCAGTACTCATTAACACACACACACACACCGCCCATACCCTACGCACACACACTCATCCCTCCCATTAATTATTTCTCCTAACCAAAAAGTAGTAACAGATATGCCTTACCAGGCATCATTCAGCAGCAGTAGCTCCTTGTGCTGTCTAGGGGGTTGAAACATGGCAACCATCTCTTTGTTATTCTAGAATGGACGTGAACCATATTGGTAATACCTGAATTGGTAATTTTAGGACTTTCTTTGGATTCTGGCTGCCATCCAGACAAGTTGATAATACTAGTAACACTTTCTAAACAGACACTGTTTAGGTAGGGTGTAAACTGTACAGGTTTTCAAAGTACCAGGTAAGTACTGTGCAATATTTTTAGACATCTCCAGTAAATAAACAGTTTTTGAAATTTCTGATATAAAATAGTAGAAAAGTGATGCCACTTATTAGGGGAATAGTTTACAAAGCAGGTAATCTATGTATTCTTTGGGTTGGGTACAGGATGCTGGCGCTCGGGATCCCGGGGATCAGAATCCTGACACTGGCATCCCGATTAGGTTAGAATGCCGACGCCCCAGGTAAGTAAGCCTAACCTAACCCCTAACCCTCCCTCCCCGGTGCCACAAAATACTGTCCACTCTTATGCATTATTGGCAATAAAGCTGACACTGGGACATGTAACGTCCAGATGTCAGAGCGGCTGCTCCTCACATCCCAGCTCTGCCTCTTCAGTTCATTGTGGAAGGCAGCATCACGTAGTATCATCAAGATGCCCACATCATCGTAATCTGACAGCTGCAGCTTGCAGGTAGGGAGTCAGGCATCGTGTGGAAGCCTGAAACTACCACCAGCGCATGGAGCTCCTGCTTCCTTGCTTCGCTCCTGCATAAATGTAGCCCAATAGAGACCTGTATGTGGTGGGAGCTGTGTGTCATGCAGGAGACAGGACAGGAAAGTGGCTCAGCAGAGACCTCAAAGTCCAGGTTATTACTCTGCCAGTGTATTGACCTTGCTTCTGTGAACCAGCATTCAGAAGCAAGGTCAATATACTGGCAGAGTAACAACCTGTTCACAGAGGTTGTACAGATGAACTTTGAGATTACCAGTTTCAGCACCCTGTCTGGTACACAGCCCATCTCCTGGCAATTGGAGTATCTCGGAAAGGCATCAAACGATATTGTTCTGTCTGAAGTCTTCATTAGCCAGAAAGATATTTTAGGAATTGTACCTCTATCCAAGGATAGACCAAACCAATTAGGAGCCCACCGCAAGCATCCGCTCAGAGGACGGAACACAGCGCTAAATTGTCCATCGACTGCAGAGTGCCGGCTAGTGGGTATAACAACCACCAGTGCCAGAGAGAGGTCCAGGCAAGTGACTCCAAGTTTAAAACTTCCGACAAGAAGCAGGGTAAGATAGGGAAGGTAACCCGCAGCATTGCACCTTAGCAGCGGGCACCCATACTACCCGCAAAAGAGCTTAAACATTCTATAATTGCACCATTTCACTGCTGATTTGTTTTACCAAGTTTATTTATTTCATCTATACAGTCTTTTGGTTTATTCACTATTATTATTTTTATTTATTATTATATTTTTTATTAATATATTTTCTTTATTATTAATTTTCATCATTGTGTCCATATGGTCTCAGTTTGAATTCTCACATGTCTATATATATATATATATATATATATACAACCATTTTTCAATATACATATTTCAGTCACTATATACACTATTAAATATTTAATGCACATACTATTGTAATTTTGACACTATATTATAATCTTTACACGAAGCTCTTCCTGCATATGATACATTTCTCTACTTCCTATTAATATAATAAGAACACGGAAGCAACTCAAAAACATTAGGTGCACTTATTGTATTATTTTGTTTTATTTGTATTTACTGGGGAGGGAGGGTTAGGGTTAGCGTTAGAGTACTTACCTAATGGTGTCAGGATTCTGACTATAGGGATGCCGCTGTCGGTATTCTGGCCTCATAACCAACCCCACCAGCTGGCAGTTTTTACATATGTGTATCTGTCTTTTCACTGTGTTTTGTAATGAAATGTTTTATTATTAGTATTGTTTTATATTTTGCTTCTGTATTTATTTATTAATATGCAATAAACTGCCCCAGTGTGAAAGATTTGTCCTCCGGCCTTACCTTGAGTGCAGGCCCACGTGACCGCTGCTGCTGATGTGCCTATTCCTGCCACTGAGCTTATGGTAACAGCTAGATCCCCTTCCGTAGATTGATCATGACATCATCAGCAGTGTCCAACGTCATTCCCTACAATCCAGGTGGGCATACAGGGGGAATATAACCATGTGGCAAGCGTAGCGAGCCACCGTGCCCGAAGCGAGGGGTTAACTTTCTTTTTTTGGTGCACTATGTGGGCAGGAAACTACACTTCCGCCCTCAGTGCACGTCACTTCCACATACAATAACTGAAGTGGAACTAGTTTTTACCCTGAGTTTATAGCTCCCTGCAGTGAATTACTAGGCAGATAATTATTAAGGGGAAGCTGTGAGCCAATGCTGGGCACCTGCTCCTTTTTCTTCTGCTTCAGTCTACAGAAGGATTTGGACACTTTGGACAATGGCCCTAATTCAGAGCCGGACGCTCAGAATCAGGGCGTTTTTTTTTTTTGGAGCGACCTCCTGGCTGCTCGCATAGCTGTGGGTGACCATCCACAGCTATTGCGAGCGGCCAGGATGATGGTCGCGATGGTCAAGACCATTGCGACCATCGGACTTGCGACGAGACCCTTGTGGTAGGGTCTCGTGGCCGCCAGCCCCAGAGAGTTTCTGGCTCTAATAGAGCCGGAAGTTCTCTCACTGACATCACTGATGTCAGTGGGGCCGCCCACAAACGGCAGGCATTCGCATGGGAACGCCTCTGTTTGTGAAGTCACCCCCACGCCATGCCTCCAAAACGGTGCGAGCTGTCGATCAAAATCGACAGCCGCCCCATTTTGGTGTGAGACCCGGAGCGACGGAGCGCCCGTCGCTAGCCGGGTCTCGCACATGCGCACATTGGAGCCGGCTCCGGCGTGCGCAGTGGCCTAACATCGACCCGCTAGCGAGCGCATAGAGCTTGCGAGCGGGTCTGAATCAGGCCCAATGTCCAGACGTGATCTTGGAGCTTTAACTCCATGTGCCTCTCTTGCTTTGGATTTCTCCTTACCCTGTTGTGAGTTATGGAAATCTCTCCTGCTTGCTCTCACCTCTGAAAGCTGAGCTCTACTTGCCATTTCAGATCTGTAGTCTGAGGATCTCGTGATAGGAATCACACCTCATCTCACCAGTCTACACAATCCCCTGCGCTCAGCATATGCTCATGGTGAGAGCCTTCTTTATTTTTCTACTTTCTACTTGCTGGACACATTTTCCCCTCACTCCTATGGAATGACTGTCAGCACTCAAAGCTATCATCACATTACCTACTCTGTTTCTACCTCTTATGAGGCACGTCTACAGGTCGCTATATTGCTAGGCTTTACCACATCGCATGTCTGATTGACAATAAATAAACCTACTTATATGACTGACTCCACTATCCACCTTTTTTTCAGTATACAGCTTTACCTCCAAGACAAACCTCGTCTAAATCTCTTCCAAAGCAGTATTCCTCCAGAGCAGCCATGCTGCCCAAGTAAAAATAAGCTGTCTACTTTTGTTCTTCTGATCCAATTCCCCATCTGCTCAGTGGCTTTACCCTGGAACATTTGCCTCCAAGCTGCGGAACTTGACCCCCATCGCTGCAGCCGACCATGATCTTTAATCCACACTTGCCCCAGAGATAGATCCAGAGACAGATACCCCACTACATGCTGCACTTGATATTAATGTATTGAGAATTATAAATATATATTATATATACAGGAACTCAGTTTGTCCTGGGCCCCTCCTTTTTCTACTTAGTATGACCCCTCCCTTTCATGCACCTGATTAGTACTGCTAGATTGATTGAGCAGCTGCCATTTTTGTTTGTTTGTTATGAGTTGCATGAAGGAGCCAGCATTAGTAGGGCATGCTGGTTCTAGTAGTGCTAGTTGGAGTTCCCAGGGGTGACTCCCAGGTAAGCTGGCTCTCAATTTGGATGCATTTATGTATGTGCCTTTATCATGAGGCCTTACATTTGATAAAATTATATATGTGCCTTTATCATGAGGCCTTATAATTGGTATATTTTACATTTGGGGTGAGCGTTTGGGTGTAGGGCCCCCGGGACTGGTCTGGCTGGGCCTCCTCAGGGCATCACCACTTAATACACATAGTTGCTTTTCACGTCACCTTTTATGTTTGTTTATTATTCATGTATTTTTTCACATATATTTTAACCTCTCATTCCACACTTAATGATTACTCACACACAGCTATACTTTACACTGCACTGTCACTCTTTTTCCATTTTCGTGTGATGCCCTGGGGGGGTCCTGGGCTGGACGTTTTTTGGGGTGCACTGCGCCCCGGACGTGAACCCCTTAGTGTTAGGGACTGCTGGTAACAGAGAAGCCGTGACGTGGCCCAGCAGCCTCCCATGTATTTGCAAATGCATGCAACTAATATCTCTGAATTTCTATGACCATATAGTCTTCATATATTGTTGCAGGTATTATTCAGTGTGCTGAGGTACAAAAGGGGGTTAAATCCCCCTCCTTTTTCTACTTAGTATGACCCCTCCCTTTTATGCACCTGATTAGTACTGCTAGATTGATTGAGCAGCTGCCATTTCTGTTTGTTTGTTATGAGTTGCATGAAGGAGCCAGCATTAGTAGGGCATGCTGGTTCTAGTAGTGCTAGTTCGAGTTCCCAGGGGTGACTCCCAGGTAAGCTGGCTCTCAATTTGGATGCATTTATGTATGTGCCTTTATCATGAGGCCTTACATTTGATAAAATTATATATGTGCCTTTATCATGAGGCCTTATAATTGGTATATTTTACATTTGGGGTGAGCGTTTGGGCGTAGGGCCCCCAGGACTGGTCTGGCTGGGCCTCCTCAGGGCATCACCACTTAATACACATAGTTGCTTTTCACATCACCTTTTATGTTTGTTTATTATTCATGTATTTTTTCACATATATTTTAACCTCTCATTCCACACTTAATGCTTACTCACACACAGCTATACTTTACACTGCACTGTCACTCTTTTTCCATTTTCGTGTGATGCCCTGGGGGGGTCCTGGGCTGGACGTTTTTTGGGGTGCACTGCGCCCCGGACGTGAACCCCTTAGTGTTAGGGACTGCTGGTAACAGAGAAGCCGTGACGTGGCCCAGCAGCCTCCCATGTATTTGCAAATGCATGCAACTAATATCTCTGAATTTCTATGACCATATAGTCTTCATATATTGTTGCAGGTATTATTCAGTGTGCTGAGGTATAATAGGGGGTTAAATCCCCCTCCTTTTTCTACCAAAATGTATTTTGCATAAGATAAGCTTTGTTTCAAAGGCCCTTTTGAGTGCCTTCTTTTCTAAATTATATATATATATATATATATATATATATATTAGGGGTGAGCGGGTTCGGATTTCTGAAATCCGAACCCCCCCGAGCCCCCCCGATCCAAGTCCGATCCGAATCAGGCTCGACTTTTCCCGCCTGACTCGGATCTGAAATCGAGGCAAAACGTCATCATCCCGCCTTCCGAGTCTCGCGGGTTTTGGATCCTATATAAGGTACCCGCGTCGGCACCATTTTCTCACTCGGCTGTGGACAGTGAAGAGGGAGGGTGGGAGTTAGGGCTGTGTAGTGTAGTGTAGTGTAGTGCTGCTGTTGTCCACTACTTCAAAGTCCATAGGGGCTGGCTGTGTTGTGCTGTGCTGCTGTTGTTAATAGGGGCTGTGTCCACTACTTCAAAGTCCATAGGGGCTGGCTGGACTGTGTTGTGCAGTCAGTTCTCCATAGGGGCTGTGTCCACTCCAAAGTCCTGTGCAGTGTCCCAGTCCTAAAGGGGTGCTGTAGTGTTGTCCAGGGGGTGCTCTGTCCATCAGGGGTGCTCCCCCCAAGTGCTAAAAAAATAATATATTTTCTGTGTTTGTGAATTGTGTGCGCAGTAGCCGCACGTGCATCAACAAAGTAGTGCCAAGCGTGCGCCTGTGTCATAAGTAAAGGGCCGGCTGGCTTGACCGTTAAAGGGTGCTGTAACCCCCAAAGTACACTCCAGTCCAAACCAAAAAAAAAAATATTTTCTGTGTTTGTGAATTGTGTGCGCAGTAGCCGCATGTGCATCAACAAAGTAGTGCCAAGCGTGCGCCTGTGTCATAAGTAAAGGGCCGGCTGGCTTGACCGTTAAAGGGTGCTGTAACCCCCAAAGTACACTCCAGTCCAAACCAAAAAAAAAATTATTTTCTGTGTTTGTGAATTGTGTGCGCAGTAGCCGCACGTGCATCAACAAAGTAGTGCCAAGCGTGCGCCTGTGTCATAAGTAAAGGGCCGGCTGGCTTGACCGTTAAGGGTGCTGTAACCCCCGAAAGTACACTCCAGTCCAAACCCAAAAAAAAATTATTTTCTGTGTTTGTGAATTGTGTGCGCAGTAGCCGCACGTGCATCAACAAAGTAGTGCCAAGTGTGCGCCTGTGTCATAAGTAAAGGGCCGGCTGGCTTGACCGTTAAAGGGTGCTGTAACCCCCGAAAGTACAGTCCAGTCCAAACCAAAAAAAAAATTATTTTCTGTGTTTGTGAATTGTGTGCGCAGTAGCCGCACGTGCATCAACAAAGTAGTGCCAAGCGTGCGCCTGTGTCATAAGTAAAGGGCCGGCTGGCTTGACCGTTAAAGGGTGCTGTAACCCCCAAAGTACACTCCAGTCCAAACCAAAAAAAAAATTATTTTCTGTGTTTGTGAATTGTGTGCGCAGTAGCCGCATGTGCATCAACAAAGTAGTGCCAAGCGTGCGCCTGTGTCATAAGTAAAGGGCCGGCAGGCTAGACCGTTAAAGGGTGCTGTAACCCCCGAAAGTACACTCCAGTCCAAACCAAAAAAAAATTTTCTGTGTTTGTGAATTGTGTGCGCAGTAGCCGCACGTGCATCAACAAAGTAGTGCCAAGCGTGCGCCTGTGTCATAAGTAAAGGGCCGGCTGGCTTGACCGTTAAAGGGTTCTGTAACCCCCAAAGTACACTCCAAACCAAAAAAATATATATTTTCTGTGTTTGTGACTTGTGTGCACTGTGGCTGCACGTGCATCAACAAAGGAGCAGCGCCAAGCGTGCGCCTGTGTCCCATAAGTAAAGAGCCGGCTGGCTCATTTCTTAAAGGGTGGTGTAACCCACAAAGTGCACTACTCTCCAGCAAAAATAAAAAAATATTTTCTGTGTTTGTGTGCGCTTTAGCCGCACGTATATATATCAATATAACATAAATGGAGGACCAAACTTTCTCCGATAAAAATAAAATAGGGAAAGATCAAGAACCACTTCCTCCTAGTACTGTTGCTGCTGCTGGGAGTTGTTCATCATCCCAGAGAGGAAGTAGGAACATCACTACTTTTACTAAACAATTGACCCTCCAACAGTCCCTAGCGATGAGGATGAAGTACGACAGCAGTCATCCTGAAGCAAAACGTATAACTGAGGCCTTGACTGCTATGTTGGTGTTAGACGTGCGTCCGGTATCCGACATTAGTGCAGTGGGATTTAGACAATTGATGGAGGTAGTGTGTCCTCGGTTCCAAATCCCGTCTAGATTCCACCTGCATCCTCAAAGCAGCAGTGACAAGCGTGCGTCTGTCTGTTAAAGGGTGGTGACACCCTCAAAGTGTGCTACACAAACAATAAAAATATTCTTCTTCTTTTTTCTGTCTTTGTGAATTGTGTGGGCTGTAGCCGCACTTGCATCCTCAAAGCAGCAGCGACAAGCGTGCGTCTGTCTGTTAAAGGGTGGTGTAACCCTCAAAGTGTGCTCCACAAACAATAAAAATATTCTTTTTTTTTTTCTGTCTTTGTGAATTGTGTGGGCTGTAGCCGCACTTGAATCCTCAAAGCAGCAGCGACAAGCGTGCGTCTGTCTGTTAAAGGATTACATCGGTGACAGCATCCAAGTAGGCATGTCAGGCATGTACCTGTACTGGCAGGAAAAAGAAGCAATTTGGAGGTCCCTGTACAAACTGGCTCTATTTTACCTGAGTTGCCCCCCCTCCAGTGTGTACTCCGAAAGAGTGTTTAGTGCAGCCGGGAACCTTGTCAGCGAAAGGCGTAGGAGGTTGCTTCCACAAAATGTGGAGAAGATGATGTTCATAAAATGAATTATCAACTCTTCCAGGGAGACCAGCCTCCAGAACGTACAGAGGGACCTGTGGTTCCAGCAGGGACGAATTAATACTCTGTGAGGATGAGGATGTACACACTGAAGAGGGTGAGGAATCGGTGGATGAGGAGGATGAGGATGACATCTTGCCTCCGTAGAGCCAGTTTGTGCAGGGACAGATAAATTGCCAGCTTGTTTTGTGGGGGCCCAAACGAACCAATCATTTCAGCCACAGTTGTGTGGCAGACCCTGGCGCTGAAATGATTGGTTTGTTAAAGTGTGCATGTCCTGTTTATACAACATAAGGGTGGGTGGGAGGGCCCAAGGACAATTCCATCTTGCACCTCTTTTTTTTCTTTGCATTATGTACAGTTTGGGGCCTAGTTTTTCAATGCCATCCTGTCTGCCACTGCAGTTTCACGCCTAGATGGGTCACGTGTTTGTGCCGCCCACTCGTGTCGCTTAGCATAGTCATCCAGCTACCTCGGTGCAACCTTTTGGACATAAAAACACTATTGTGAGGTGTGAGGTATTCAGAATAGACTGGAAATGAGTGGAAATTAAGGTTATTGAGGTTAATAATAGCATAGGAGCAGAAAAACCTACAAATTCTGTGATTTTAGCTGTTTTTATGCTTTTTTTCAAAAAAATACAGATCCAAAACACAAAACCCAGAACCCAAAACACGGAAGGGTGGTTTTGGCAAAACCAATCCAGATCCAAAACACGAAGAAAGATCCAGATCCAAAACCAAAACACGAAAAGTGGCCGGTGCACACCCCTAATATATATATATATAAAGAATATAAATGATTGTTTTGATATAGCTCCACCCACAGTAGCTCCGCCAACAGTTCCTGAACGTATTTTCCAGAAAAATAACCCTATATATATTAATGAGTTAAAGGCACACGCGCATGCAGGGGGGGTTCCGAGTACCTAGAAACCGCCCCTGACCACGGATTTAACTCAGCTGATCAGGGGTTAAAGAGGGCTGTAATGGGGCAGAACTGTGTTCCTCCCCCCTCTGGCTCACCTTACCCAGCCACAGCACTCAGACACTGCAGCAGCTGTGAACACCAGTGCGGCAGCCGTTTCACCTGCCCAGCCAGGCCCAGGAGGAAGTCTAGCAGCAGCTCCCGTCCCGACCTCTGCCTCCCATGTGCGACGTAACGTGAAGAAGTTACGCTGCGCATACTCCGCACTCACTGTATGTAACAATTGTGACTGTTTCCTGCCTGGGTCTGAGAAGAGCTTCCCGAGCCTGGAGGAGCTGTCAGCGCCAAAGCAGGAGGATGCTGAAAGGAAGAGGAGCAGGTATAGGCTAGAATGGACACAGGAGGCAGGAGGGAACACAAGAGGCAGGAGGGGACACAAGAGGCAGGAGGGGACACAGGAGGCTGCATGGAAGGCGGGGGTGACAAAACAGGCTGCAACAGAAATACAGGTGCTCAGCTCCAAATTAACTGATTGTATATAAATATTGTATATAAATGCAGATTGTATATAAATATTTATTTTTGTGCATATATCAATTGTCTCCACAGGTAGCACCTCCACTTATATTATAATATATATATATATGTGATCAGGGTGTGCAGTCTGAGGCCCATTTACTATATAAATCCAATCAGTGCGTTACTTTGCACACCTGGAAAGCCTGAGACACTTTCCACTCAGGCTAACACCCCCAACTACATTGGTTAAGAGCATGGAGTCTGGCTTAGTAATATGCACACCAGTCAGAGGCACAATATAGGTAAGTCCTGCAAATATTTAGACTGTGTAGTGCAGCTTTGGTTCATTTTTGGGGGGTGGGTCCCCTTGGATTGCTTTGGTTGATCTGCCTCAGTGCACCGCAGTATAACACATTTTTCCTTCAATACATTTTAACGCTTCACTGTCTGTTTTTTATATTTGTATTTCACACTTTTTATTTTTATTCCTTATATGCAGCTGCGCTTTACTATTTCTTTTACACTTCACCTATCTTATTAGAGCGGTGTCTTGGGGTGGCTTAGCTGGGCTAGTTTGGGGTGTCCTGCGCTCTGGATTTGAACCCTAGTATGTTAGGGACCTACCCGACAGAGGTTACCTGGATTTGGTGGGTAGGCCCATAACCTTGGCCAAGATTATGCCAAAAACCTCTATTCACTGCAAAAATGTATTTATTTATATACAATCAGTTAGTTTGGAGTTGAGTACCTGTATTTCTTTTTGTGCACAATCCAACAGAGCTCCCAGATGGAGCATGTCTGAAACACAGACATAGGTAGCTGCAGACGGAGGTGAAGTGCTTCTGGAGACGCTGCCAACAGCAAGAGGTCGTCCGGGGAAAGGCATCAGGCGGAAACCCTGCGGCCGCAGATGGGTTGCCAGCACAGACATAACTTTGGGAAACACACGAGGTGCAGTAGAGAGGCCAAACGGCACAGCGCGAAACTGGAAATGTTGCTGCTGTATAGCAAACCTGAGAAAAAGCTGGTGAGAGGAAGCAATTGGAATATGCAGGTATGCATCCCGAATATCCAGCGACACCATAAAATCCACAGGTTCCATAGCCAGTATAATGGAGCATAGGGTTCTCATCCAGAGCCGAGGTATCCTGAGAAATTTGTTCAGGGACTTGAGATAGAGGATAGGCCGATAAGCTCCGTTCGGTATCTGAACCAGAAAGAGAGTGGAGTAATAACCCGTTCCTCCCTGAGGGAATGGGACATGTACCATGACTAGAGGATTGTATTGCTTTCTGGATTTGTAGGGCCTTGTCATAGTCTGACAGAGGGCCTGCGCAGAAAAACTGATGGGGAGGCCTCCTGCGTAAGAAGAAAACGAACCCGTGAGAGACCACTTCTCTTACCCAAGTGTCTGTGGTGGTCTGACACCAGCACTGTGCGAACTGAAGAAGTCGGCCTCCCACCCTGGGATCCCTCAAGGGGAGCCCGTCCAGTCCGGCTGAGGACTTGTACTCCAGGCCCGCTGCTTGGGCTTGGCAGTCTTTGAGGACTGTCTGCCTAGGAAAGGGCTGACCCGTAGGCTTACCTTGGGGCCGAAAGGACGAGGTCCAGGATCCAGAAGTAGTACATACCGAAGGCAGACATGCATACTTAGCCTCTGCCAACGTATCCACAATCTTATCTCATCCGGACCAAACAAGATTTCACCATTATAAGGCAAACACTTTAATCCTTTCTTAGAGTCCACGTCCGCTCCTCAAGAGCGCAGCCATAAGGAACTGCAAGCTGACACAGCAGCAGCCGAAAGCCAGGAAGCTAAGAGACCGACATCTAAAGCAGCCTCATTAATATGTATATGCGGCTGAATTGCGGAGCTTACCCACCAGAGTGACCTGATCTCTGGTAGCATCTGAAGGAAGGACTCCACTAGGGAGTCTACCCAGAACTCCAAAGTCTAGGCCACCCAGGAGATAGCCCCTGAAAGAGAATACATCGACCTTAGTATCCGTAGTATCTTCTAGGGAAGATATGGACGGCATAGGTAAAGCAGTACTTTTAAGTAAGTGCAGCATGTGAGAATTTACCGCTTTTGGAGGCGATTCCTAGTTGGGACAATGTTCCTCAGAAAAGGGATAGGCATAAGCCAGGCACCTTTGAGGCTGGTATTGTCCATGTGCTCCACTTCAGATAAAAGAAATTCTGCAGAAGTAACCTTAATTTCCCTGAACAGAGCACGTGTAGACCGAGAAGCTGGCGTTCGGCCTCCTCTAAAACCAAGGCAGAACGGTAACTTAAAACTTTGTCTCCGCCTCTCATGGAGAGGACTCGAGTCAGAGACATCTAGAATCTCCCAGATGTCAGATCATCGTCATCAGTTAGATTTAGACGACGGCATAGGCGCCAAGCCCGGTCCAAGGGGTTTATCCCCCTGTATCAGAAACTGGAGGACAATCCGCCAGGGTGTGACCTGTAGTAGAGAGGGTATGTACCCATGTAGGCGGCGCAGAGGGAACCTGCCTGGGTGAACTTGTTGAGGCAGGCCCTGTGAGGGCAAAACAGACTACTGTGGAACCCCATCAGGGAAACCACAGGTGGAACAGCCAAACGTCCTACCAGGAACGTCAATGCCGGAGCAAAGAATAGCTCTCCAAGGTGACAGACAACAGAGGGGCCTGGAGGATAATAACACCTCCTGCACCATGTCTCCCACACTTCACCCTGCAGTGAGACCGTAAATGACAAACCACACATACGTGAGGTATAATACACACCCCGACACCACCTGTTCTGACTGATATTACAGGACAGGAGGACTGGGGTGGAAACATGCACATCATCCTCACTAACAGACATAGAAATGAAGGAAGTGGGCACCGTTTGTGTCAAACCACACAATAAATATATATACAAATGTGAGGTATATTAAGCACCCTGACAACACTTGTTGTGAGGGCTACAGAAAATCAGAAAAGTATATTGTTATATAGTCTGACAGAAAAGGTATACAGACAGCGCTAGCATATTAAAGTGACATACAATGCACACATCTGCATAATGGCACTATAATCAACTACACAGACACATAGTATGGTAGGAATAGTGCTGCACACACTGACCTTATCATTGAGGAGAGGTATGCAGGGGGACCTGGACCGCGTAGCCACCAAGGAGACGAGCGTTCTGCCTATAGAAAATGGGCACCAGCAATACAGAGGAGGCAGGCCCTGGGGAGGAACGCTGTCACAGCCCGCCAGACCGCTGTGGTAAGGCGCCTCCTACCCTGGGGACAATAAGACTGTGAATTGGTGGGTCCCCACCCCGGGTACCCGCCGCTTACCTTAACCCCCGTGAATCCGGCCACAGTCCAGGGATCCTCCGGGGTCTCCGCTAGCTGAGGCACCGGAATCCTGCCTGGCCCCTCTGAATAGTGAACCGACTCTGTGCCGGGGACCTACGAAACTGAAGGTGCCTTGGCCTGGGGGCGAGGTATAGGAGAGGGACCCCAATGCATCCTGGGAGACGAAAATTAACTCTGTGGTGCCTGATGACTACCGCCATCGCCTAAACCCCAAGGTATCCTGTGGATAGCCTATGGACCTTGCAGTAGAAAAAACTAATAAAGATGTATTTGCTCCTGCCCTTGGTGTTGGCATGGCAGTGAAAGAAGACAATGTTATTTTAAGTTCAACAGACAAAAGTTTAAAATTCAGAGGTCTTTAGGGAATTGTATACACACACCCAGAGAATTACCTGCTCAATGCAACCTACCCAGAGATAGAACCTTGTAACTACTGATGTTGGGGAATGACATTTACATTATCTAAGGATATTAAATGCAATTAATAGGGACACATGTCTAGGAGCCATATCCGTGTTTATAGTGGGTAAGTGATATGTATTTAGTATTAAAGTATATAATACAACAAACCTTGTACAAAGGAATATATGTTTATAGTGCCAAACACCGCCCAGACTGTAACTTTTCCAATTGTAAACACAACACATTGTATTTCAGTCTAATTCATTATATTTTGTTTGGCAGGAAAAAAAAAAAGAAAATATATTAATATAAATAAGAGAAAAAAGAAGAATACCTTTTACAGGGAATCTGAATGGGTCCTGTGTCAGATCAGGGCAGTCCACAACATTAACATGCACATCTGCATAATTCTTCTTTAATCCACTTTCAAGTACTAGAACCATGCAAAAAAAAAAAAAAGAAGTTAGTTACTGACCTTAACTATGTTATGTGAAATGGGCCAAAATAATATTTCTTGGATGTGCAGAATTAATAAGATCAAAAGAAACGCCCGTTATAGAAATTCTGCGTGCTTCAAACCCTGCCAATATTTATTTCCAAGAAAGCCATCCAATCACAATGCAGCTAATTTGTTAGGTTAAGGACATCTAAAACTCAGATATTGTCAAACACCCCAGCTAAGCCAAATAGCCGTGTGCCATTCTAACCCATGGATGAAAAAACGACTTCTTTTTAATGATGAAATTATGTAAAAAAAGAGCTATTTAACCCCCATTCAGTATAAATTATATTAAAAATATGCAGACCTTATCAGGGAAAGCCCAGCCTGGTGTGGTCGCATGAGATACGACCACGTCAGGGGAGTGATTACAGTTGACTCAATGAAATTCTGACAATCAAATTCACATTATCTATCTGGGACAAAATAAATGCTGATTTTCAAACTTTCTACATACCCCTCACCACTTATCCCCCACCTAGGGAACTCATCTACCAGGGGTGGGCGATAAGCAATCCTCCAGCTGTTGCTGAACTATAATTGCAAGGCATGCCCGGGACAGTTTCGCATGGCCAAATAGCAAAACTGTGGCAAGACATGCTGGGATGTGTAGTTCTTCAACAGCTAGGGGAGCCGCTTATTGCCCACCTCAATGGACTCTCTCTGCCATGGTTCAAAATGGGTATCAGACATTTTCTTCACATTTTAGAAGAAGGAATATGGTTTCCATACTTCCAAAGTTTTAGACAGGCCCAGAAAAAGTCATCCAGACTCAGACACTTGACTTAGGTTAAGAGCATCAGACTGTACTTAATCAGTGAACCATAAAGGACTGACCTATAACACTGTACTATGCCTTGAACACAGTCACCTGAGCCATATGAAGTCCACTGAGATTGAGAATTGAACACTACATTACAAACGGGGGAATGCAAACATATCAAAGACTCCATTATTGTTACAAAAAAAGGAAATACGTACTGTAATTGACATCAGATTGTACTTCGTACCATCTAGACTGCATAAAATATACTCCCTGACTTTTAACCTTTACTGGAGAAATAGTGGTAGTACTGGAACCTTTAGGTACATATGATGTTCCTTAAACCCTTCACCATTAATATCAGTAATTATTTAGAAAATAACATGTTTTCTTATTTCTCCTCACACGGCAAAAACAATCTACCCAAAATGGCCAAAGAAAGTTGCAAGAAAGTGAACTAAAAGTAAATGTCTGTATTTTTATTTTGTAATCACCATGAAATACTTTGCGGTTCTTGCTTCGGCATTAATTCGCCTTTCCAAAACAGTCAGATTCTACACATGGGTTTTTATAGTAAAATCAGCATTTGAATATGATAATGTATTTTTTTCTTTTTTGAATGAAACACATGAAATGTGTAGGAATAATATGTTAGCTCAACAAGACATATCATTTTGAAAAATAGATAACCTATGGCATGGCTTTGAATTCTGTGAAGAGTGTTTTTTATTTTTTTATTGAAATAGCAAAAAGCTAACTTATACCCCTTTTCCACTGCCACGTCAACCCGGGTCACGGCTCAGTGGAAAAGACTCCTAGGAAATAATCCCGGATTGACTGATCTAGCATTTCTTCCCGGGTTTCGAGCAGGGTTTTACGCGAGTAAGACCCAGGTAAAGCTCAGTGGAAATGGGTATCCCGGGTCATCCGACCCAGGTCCCATTCACAACATAGGCATTTCCCACTTCTCCAAGTGCCGGCAGAGGTAAGCCCCGGCAATATCCTGGGTCCAGCCTGCGTTGTAAACGGGGTTCAAGCCATTGTGACACAGCTTGAAATCAGTGTTCAGTGTGGAAAAGAGGTATAAAAGAAATTGTGTGTATTTTTTATCTTGTAACCACCACAAATAAATACTTCTTGTTTCTTGATTCGGCATTAATACACCTTTCCAAATCAGCAAATAACAAGATTCTACACAAAGGTTTTCAGAATAAGATAAGCACTTGAACTAACTACTAAAGGCGGCACATCATTTGAAAAAGGTTATCAGCAGTGCAGGGTTGTCCTCTGGTGATCACACATAATCAGCACAGAGTCATATTGTTTAAAAATGGAGCCTGCCCTCTTTCAAATGAGGGCACCCCGAGCCTGTGGACGCCAAGATGGGGGAGATATCACACTTTTAATGCGCATTCCCCTATTTAGTGAATTTTAAAATGTTCTGCAATCTATATCCTGGAAGGAGCAAGGATTAATGACGTTATAGCGGGATCGATGTAATTTCGTCATTAAGGCCATTCCCCCCTGAGTCCAAGCAACATCAACTTTATCTGGAGAATTGTAGGAAAGTTAACTAATGCAGTGCTTAGAATCAGTCCCAATTATCCTAAAGGTGCCCACACACATACCGACTTTTCATCCAATTTGGCAGATTTCGACGAATCGTGACGACAGATCATTGAAAAAATGGCCAAATCGTGAGTTTCTACACTTGATCACGATGCCGATGCGCGTCCCCGCTCGTCGTACACAATCTGGGATACAATGCACTGGCTGCAAGATAGATCTTAAGTCAGATTGGACATTTTTAACTCCAAATCGTGACCACGACTGCCTGGGGAGAGTTCAGGGGAAATCGTGTACATTGGCTGATTGGGAGCAAGTCGGTATGTGTGTGGGCACCTTTAGCAGTAAAGGCACTTGGTCTTTAACTATAGATATTTAGGTATCAGCTGATTGCTACAGAGGGTAAGAAGAAATCTACCCCCAGGGTTTAAATGTCCTGTTGATTCAAATCTATTTTGTTTATTCAATGGAGTATCTAAATAACTTACTTAATGACAGGGAATCCTGCCCTCCACAAAACTTGGGAGAGAGTAGTAGCATTATAATCACTCCTCCCGCCCCCATTTGCAGGATCATCTTAAACTATCAACAATTCTGGCTCTCACCTTACCAATCGCCACATCGATACTAGTACCTTCCACCCATCGTTTTTACTCAATCCCATACCTTCCTCCCATCTACTACACTCCCTTTTCTATTACATTCTCTTCTATAAAGACTATTTTTAAACCCAATTATGACATACGTGAAAAGTATTTTTGGCACCTGCTTTAACCAGGACTTTTTAATGCTCCTAAACCCAACACATTTGTTTGAGACATGTTCTATAAGTAATGGACACCCGCAGCAGTCACGCCTGTCAGCTAAACAATTGAATAGCTCCATTACTTATAGTCACGAAAAAAAACGAATGAATTCTCCCTTAAAATAGTTTAAAACAACAAAATAAATTAATTCTACACATGGGATTTTTAGATGTTTATTAGGAAAAGATGCGCGTGTCAGATAATCAAGCAGGTCTTACATTTAACCAAATAAAAAAGTTATATTTTTTTAAAGAATGCTTACAGTAAATCAGCAGTTTACAATTTTTATTAATAATTATACTCTTTGCAGTTAAAAATCAGTTGCCCAACTCCTGGGTACGATTGCCTGCACAAATCAGAGAGATGGAAACATGTTAAAAAATAAAAAAATAAATGAAAGAGTTTACATTTTGCAGCTGAGCTTTGAAATGCTTAACTGTAAAGTAGAAAAACCACCGTATGAATTATAACTCACCTCTCGCAATATCCTCCAGGGCAGGTACATGAAGGGCACAACTTTCAGTGTCTGCCATTATTCCACAGTGATGGATGTTTCCTGAAGAGATTAAAGTTCAGTTACTGAAAGAACAATATTAATCATTAAAAAGTTAAACAAGTGGGAACATATCTTTCTTCACTGATGAATATTACAGATCACAACACAATCTGAAGCTTACAGTGATATATACGAAATGGTGCAAATAATTCACTAATACATAAATGTGTTTATGCATTACCTTATGCAGCATGACATGTACATCTTTGGGCCAGATACACAGAATTCGGGTCCAGTTATTATAAAATGACCCAATTATATTACAAGGTATAATAGGAGTTTCTGCATGTTGTATCTTTTGTATCTTAGCACTGATGAAAAAACATTGCCATCAGCAATAGATATGGGGTAAGGGGTTTTGGCAATTATGCTACCAGATTGTGATGACCTACTGGGTATTTGTGTAACCCATTTGAAACAGGATTCAGTTTTCACCTACAGAGGCCCCTTTTCCAACACAGCGCAATGTACTCACTGGTACTCTGCTGCCTCACAACATAATATGCACTAACACGCTAGTCATCATTATCAGTGTTCACTTGCACCAGCACTATCCCTGTAGATATACAGTAGTATGCACATATGTGAGCTGACTTATAAAAATAAAATAAAATGGGATTATATATATTTTGTGCTATTCTGGGGTAATTCGCTCGGTAGAGGGGTCAGTGGTGCAGTGTCTAGATGCTTAAATAAGGGTCCACACGTAGCTTTTCAGATTAAATGAAAATAAATGGAGCTTTACTGTCAGCATTCAGGAACAAAATAACAAAATCTTAGCCCCCATTCAGGGCACTACCACATAGCTTGAACCCTAACAGGGCAGCTAGACTGCAAAAGTAACACAGTCATAGTGTTTAGGGCCTTATACAGCACTGTACGAATATGTACTGCTGAACGCAAATTCCCGATATCGGGAATATGTGCGTGCGCAGGCCCTGTTTTGCGCATATGTGCAGAACAGATCCTGCGTGATTGTACGCAGAGCGGCAGCAGACTGTCAGTGATGCCTGCTGCATTACCATATTAGCAATGACAGAATTGCAAAGATGACTGCCTGTACACTTGCAGCGGCAGGTGCAGGAAGGTGGGCGCGGCGCATCCCTGGGCCAGCAGATGGAAGATGATTGTTTAGTGTGTATGAACAACCATCATCTACAGACATATGTGCAGATCACTCGATCTGCAGATATATGTTAGGTGTGTACATAGCTTAAGACATTTTTAGTGTGATTACAACACTTTTAATAAACATAACGCAGTTTATGTCCTGCTTTGCCTTTATTTCCATAGACAAGGCACCCTTTCAATCAACAGGTCACCAAATATTTACGGTAGTGTATAGATCCCCTTCAGAATTTGTACCTGGAAGTGACGTGAAGTGAGGGTGGAAGTGCGGTTCCTTGCCCATAAAGACCACCAAAAGAAGAAATCTGTCCGCTTGCCGCGCTTCGGGCACGGTGGCTCTCGTCATTTGCTACAGGTTTATAAATCGCCTCTATGTCCACGTGGATAGTAAGGAATGACGTTGGATAGTAACTGATGTCGTCAGGGTACAAATACTGAAGGGGATCTATGTTTAGGGCTGATCCAACGTCCATGAGAATGCAGTATATAAATTCTGTAAGTATGCCTTGCAACAATTTATTTTATGTTTTAAAAAGATGCCTTCTTGTCTGCGTTCAGGCATGTGTATGTAATAAAATAAACAATAATTAAAAAAATACCATTTCAAAATAACATATAAAACACCATACAGAGCACAGTAAAGCATGATGTAATAGTTAACATGATAAACAAAATTAATATGCAAAATAGGAACAAAAAAAGTACATAGGTGTGAGTATGATACGATTAGATCATTTTGGACTCCATATAATTTATTTATTGGGGGGGAAGGGGGGGGCATATTTATGTTTGGAACACTAACACTTATACAAGAAATGTATGATGCTAGGTACCAGAATCTAATTTGTCACCCAAAAAACAAAATCACCAAAAGTCTCCGAGTAACGTCGTCAGATACCAGACATACTTACCTTTAACTCTACTACTCATTGATTATCTCTGATAGTTTGTGTCCGAAGTACATATAACTCCAGTTACAGCATCATGAACATTTATCAGGTGATCAAAAAGTTGTCTACATTATTTCACTAAAATGTCCATATTCTCGAAGACCGCGAATAAGTGAATCACAAGCTTTTGACCACAAGAAAATGGCTCTTACCAAGCGACGCACAATAAACCGTACTCTAGCCTCTCTCAGTCTTGTGACTAGGAAGTGCTCAGTGCGCATGTGCAGGTGGTGCACGTCTCGGTGTGTCAGTGGCCGGCGTACTGGCACATGTTTGTGTGTTTCTATCCATCCTCTCCCTCCCTGCAGCGGGTGTGCGCTCCTAGGTAATGCGTGTTGTTGTTATGTAATTGTCGCTAGTCACGGCTTTGTCTTCTTCCCATGTTGTATGGCGCTGCGTTCTCATTCCAACAACTTTTGCCTTAAGTGGTGAATATACGAAAAATCCGAAAATGCAACTAAAGACTGTGGGGGAGATGTATCAAAGTTTGGAGAAAGATAAAGCACCAACCAATCAGTTCCTTGCTGTAATTTTTCCATCACAGCCTGTAACATGACAGAAGCAAATTGGTACTTTATCTCTCTCCAAGCTTTGTTAGATCTTCCCTAAAACACTTGAATGTAAGGAGTGTTATAGGACATGTGTATATACATTCAGTAATGTACAGATCCAGCACAGGCAAATATGTATCTGTCTGATTACCATGACGGCGGCACTCTGGCAATTGTAATAATAACTCGCGCTCCACTAAACTTCTAGCGTTTCAGCTCTATTTACTTTCTTCAGGAGAAAATATATATTATGCCTCGGATTCCTCCAGGTGATCTTTAGCTTTCCTCCCACAGTCTCAAACATGCTGATAGATTAGTTACGATGGTGGTTTCATTGCATTAGGTCTGCCTACACTATAGAGTAGCAAATTGTCTGTGGAAAACTATGCAAATGTTGGCCAGTGTGGTAACAGCCAGCACGCATTATATCGGTGGTTCCCAAACTTTTTTGAATCAGGCGCCCTACAGTATCAGTATTTTTTTTTTATTCATATCATTCCTAGGTCAGAAATATCTTACTGAGAAGTTTTGCAAAATTAGGTAAATTGTGCTTTCCTGCCATTCTTAGGGGGGGATTCAATTATTCGGCCGGTGGTAAATCATACCGAATGCTTTCAAAGCATTTATTATGTAATTATGGCTATCCGGAATACTTTATTCTACTAACATTTTATACTTTTTGTTTTTACACAGTTTGCGAATCACAAAGCCTGGTATGCAAAGTTTTGATGTGACTGCAACTCCCCTAAGGCATCGTTCTTATGGTTAAACTGTTCTATGCTAATGTTTACTTTTAAGAATAAACTGGGGCAACTTTTGTAGCATCACAAATGGCCGATGCTCATATAGAGTATGAACACAGAGATGGCACCAGTCTTGAATTTCCACAAAGCCAAGAGCTCTTCAGTGATCCAGAATATGACACAGAAAGGGACAGTGCAAACAGTACACATGAATCTTCCAGTCTATACCATGATGACGACAGGTAAGGGGGCATACAGTATGTGCCATATGGGATTTGTTTGTATTTTTGCATTGCTAGTAAACATTCTTTCAGACAGAACTATGCTTTGCAGGGAAAAAAATCACAGAATTCCCCAGCACACTAGCAAATGAGATTCTCATACACAATAGCAATACAGAGAACTAATTGACATATATTTGCAAACATGGTAAGACACCAAGGTATCTCTGTTTTGGTGGTCCTAACGCTACATGATAATAGCACCCACTTTGGATCATACATTTATGTATTTTCTTAGACTACATGATAATAGCACATACATTTATATATTTCTAAACTGAGAGCTAACTCTCCTTGAGGCATACCATGATCCTCCAACATGGCACTACAAGTATCAGCATACCCTCCAACTACTGATCCCACACCTGCCTCTGGGATTTGTAATATTCAAAATGGCGTTTGCTCAAATGAATGTTTTAGTCCATCACAGGTGCTTGTAAGGAGAGAGGGGAGGGGGGGGGGGGGGGGGGGGGAGCGTTAGCCGGCGGAGGTGCTGTCACTGTATTTGTTGCAAAAAATACAGTGAACAGGATTCGCAGGGACAGAGCTTTCTCTCAAGCTGTGGGCCTGATTCAGAGCCGGACGCTCTGAAAGAGCGCTCGCTCTGAAACAGGGCGTTTTTTGTGCGGCCTCTTTGCCGCTCGCTTAGCTGTGGGTGACCACCCACAGCTATTGCGAACAGCCAGGTGATGGGGCTTGCGACGAGACCCTTGTGGTAGGGTCTCGATCCCGCAAGCCCCAGTGAGCTTTCGGCTCTAACAGAGCCGAGAGCACTCCCACTGACATCACTTGTGGTGTCAGTGGGGCCGGCACTAGATGGTAGGCGTTCCCATGGGAACGCCTCCATCTGGCCAGCCACGCCCCCGGCTGTCACTCACCATTGACAGCACGCCCCTTTGTAGCGAGAACCGGAGCGACGGCTTGGCCGTCGGCTTGGCCGTCGCTATCCGTGTCTCGCGCATGCACACGACGGAGCCGGCTCCCTCGTGCGCATGCGCACTGGGCCAACATCGAACCTCTGGCGAGCGCTCAGCACTTGCGAGCGGGTCTGAATCAGGCCCAGAGCTGCCACATTTGCCTGTTCACTTCAACAGCCAGGTGATGGGGCTTGCGACGAGACCCTTGTGGTAGGGTCTCGATCCCGCAAGCCCCAGTGAGCTTTCGGCTCTAACAGAGCCGGAAGCTCACCACTGACATCACGAGTGATGTCAGTGGGGCCGCCCCCAAATGACAGGCGTTCCTTCGGGAACGCCTCTGTTTGGCCAGCCACCCCCCCCCTGCCCGCCTCCAAAACGGGGCAAGCTGTCAATCAAAATCGACAGCTGCCCCACTTTGGTGCGAGACCCGTAGCGACGGAGCGCCCGTCGCTGGCCGGGTCTCGTGCATGCGCACGTCGGAGCCGGCTCCGGCATGCGCAGTGGCCAAACATCAACAATTCGCTCGCGAGCGGGTCTGAATCAGGCCCTGTGTCCATACTTGAGGATGTTGATATATTCTCGTGATAATTCCTAAATATGAAATGCAGATTCAAATAAATAAGGGCCTTGGTGTCACAGCAGTTTGGCTTCCCAGCATAATAAAGCCACAAATTTAAAAGGACAATACTTTTAATGGCAAAATATTAAGTGTTCCTTAAAAAAAATTAAATTGGGATTAGACTGTATTTGTAAATTTAGATCCTCTATTGCAAAATAAATTACCAAGTTTAGATCTGCCGGTGTCGCAGAAGGCTCTGATCCATCCTATAAACACCATAGCCTTTAATTTACAGTCTTTTTTTGTTATCACATTCTGACTCTGAATATATGTAGCTTATAGCGGTATACAATTGTCGTTATGGTGCAGATGGACCTGTATTTTGAAACTGATTTTATTTTGTATGTTGTAATTGTATTTTGTGTCGGTGATCTCAGTTCTGCCTCGTCACTACATTTAGTTATTGTAAGTTCTAGGAAGCAGAAAGCTGTCATTGTTGCATGGTGGCACTATTTAAATAAAGGCTAATAATAACATAATTGTTTGCCTTCTAAATGAGTTTAACTTCACCTGAAGTTCTGTTTTACAAACTAAAGGACTAAATTTATCAATAGACCCCAAATAAATGGAAATATTGTATTTTAAACTAAAAGACATGAGGTCTCCCACATCTTTCCCCTACGGTGAGGACTTTTCAATCCAACCCTTCATTTTGAAAAATAAACTTGGCATCACTTCATTGTTGTGCCCCAATATTTAGGGTTCCAGCAGCTGAAGCAGCGGTTTAATTTCCTTCATTACTGAATCTTCAGATTGTCGATTACAGCCCTGGTCCAGCAATGGCTATACTTGCTCACTGCTTTTTGTATGATGCAAGTATCGGGGGATATGGTCAAAATACCGTCCGCAGGGATTCCGGCACTCAGAGTGCCGGCATCCCGAAGGTAAGTAGCGTAATTAGCAGGAGGGCTAGGCACTAAGTGGGGAGCATTAGGTTTAGGGTGCGGGGAGAGGGAGATTAGGATTAGGCACTAGGGGAAGGTTAGGTTTAGGCATCAGTGAGGGATAGGATACCGGCGTTTGGATTCTGACTGCCGGCATCCCGTACCCAACGCAGTATCAGTTAAAGCAACAAATGGATGGAGCTTAACGCTGATAATGAAGGACTGAACGATAAAGATATCGTTATCATTCAGTCGTTCATTATACTGAGCAGTGCCCAGACTGAACGATACTGACTACAGGCACCCTCCCTCATCCCCGAACATGCTCAACCTGACCGTCATGTTCAGGCGATGAGCGATGCCAAAAATGACCAGCGGGATCGCGCATCGCTGGTTGTTGCTTACATTTTTCTGAACGATTAATGAGCGATTGAACGATAACGATGTCGTAATCGCTCATTTTTCTCGTCTAGTGGATACACGCCTTTACATATGTTAACATAATGGAATGTTAGTTTCTGACAAGAGCTGTACTTGTGTTTTAAATATGTATGTATAATTAGATTTCAGAGAGATTTATTTTACTATTAATAGTTTGTTTCAGGCTAATACTACACGTACACCTACAAGAATTAAAAGGATACGGGGAGCAGTAAAGCCAAATGTCCAACCTGCATTGCCTTTTACTTCCAGTGATTCTTCAGAGTATGAGTCAAAAACCAAAAAGCTTACTGTAAAAGAGATTGTAGAAAAACACTTTAACAAGAAGGAAAAAAAGAAACGTAAACGAAGAAAGCATTTGTACACCAGGAGAAAGCAAGTAGATAAAAAGAAAAAGAAATCTTCTCTTTTCTTTAAACAGAGGAAGAAGCGGCTCTGGCTGCATAGAGGAATTCGTTTCCCTTTTACCTCGTTCAAATATTTACCATTTACCTTGTATTTTCCATATGAGGTAAGGCACTATCATGAAACACTTTCCATTCTTTAAATCTATGCATGCGATTCATTGACATACAGCATAACATTTATTTTCAAATTGCTTAATATGCGTTTTTATTTATTTGCTTTTTTACTCTACAACTGTAGTAGCAACTATAAATATGAAATTTGTAACGTGTATTATTCATTTGATATGTTAACAAATTGCAAAGTGTTCAAAGAGCTGTACTTACTCTACATTGCTGATCAGAGAGCTGTACTTACTCTACATTGCTGATCAGAGAGCTGTACTTACTCTACATTGCTGATTAGAGAGCTGTACTTACTCTACATTGCTGATTAGAGAGCTGTACTTACTCTACATTGCTGATTAGAGAGCTGTACTTACTCTACATTGCTGATCAGAGAGCTGTACTTTACATTGCTGATCAGAGAGCTGTACTTACTCTGCATTGCTGATCAGAGAGCTGTACTTACTCTACATTGCTGATTAGAGAGCTGTACTTACTCTACATTGCTGATCAGAGAGCTGTACTTACTCTACATTGCTGATCAGAGAGCTGTACTTACTCTACATTGCTGATCAGAGAGCTGTACTTACTCTACATTGCTGATCAGAGAGCTGTACTTACTCTACATTGCTGATCAGAGAGCTGTACTTTACATTGCTGATCAGAGAGCTGTACTTTACATTGCTGATCAGAGAGCTGTACTTACTCTGCATTGCTGATCAGAGAGCTGTACTTACTCTGCATTGCTGATCAGAGAGCTGTACTTACTCTACATTGCTGATTAGAGAGCTGTACTTACTCTACATTGCTGATTAGAGAGCTGTACTTACTCTACATTGCTGATCAGAGAGCTGTACTTTACATTGCTGATTAGAGAGCTGTACTTACTCTACATTGCTGATCAGAGAGCTGTACTTACTCTACATTGCTGATCAGAGAGCTGTACTTTACATTGCTGATCAGAGAGCTGTACTTACTCTGCATTGCTGATCAGAGAGCTGTACTTACTCTGCATTGCTGATCAGAGAGCTGTACTTACTCTGCATTGCTGATCAGAGAGCTGTACTTACTCTGCATTGCTGATCAGAGAGCTGTACTTACTCTGCATTGCTGATCAGAGAGCTGTACTTACTCTGCATTGCTGATCAGAGAGCTGTACTTACTCTGCATTGCTGATCAGAGAGCTGTACTTACTCTACATTGCTGATCAGAGAGCTGTACTTACTCTACATTGCTGATTAGAGAGCTGTACTTACTCTACATTGCTGATCAGAGAGCTGTACTTACTCTACATTGCTGATTAGAGAGCTGTACTTACTCTACATTGCTGATCAGAGAGCTGTACTTTACATTGCTGATCAGAGAGCTGTACTTCCTCTGCATTGCTGATCAGAGAGCTGTACTTACTCTGCATTGCTGATCAGAGAGCTGTACTTACTCTGCATTGCTGATCAGAGAGCTGTACTTACTCTACATTGCTGATTAGAGAGCTGTACTTACTCTACATTGCTGATCAGAGAGCTGTACTTTACATTGCTGATCAGAGAGCTGTACTTACTCTACATTGCTGATTAGAGAGCTGTACTTACTCTACATTGCTGATCAGAGAGCTGTACTTTACATTGCTGATCAGAGAGCTGTACTTACTCTACATTGCTGATTAGAGAGCTGTACTTACTCTACATTGCTGATCAGAGAGCTGTACTTTACATTGCTGATCAGAGAGCTGTACTTACTCTACATTGCTGATCAGAGAGCTGTACTTTACATTGCTGATCAGAGAGCTGTACTTACTCTGCATTGCTGATCAGAGAGCTGTACTTACTCTGCATTGCTGATCAGAGAGCTGTACTTACTCTGCATTGCTGATCAGAGAGCTGTACTTACTCTGCATTGCTGATCAGAGAGCTGTACTTTACTCTGCATTGCTGAACATCTTCGAACATCAGTTCATGTTATGTATCTAAGCTAAATGCCGCATTACTGATAACTTCAGGTATGAGCCATGGAAGAAAAGGAGCATATTAAAATATCATGTCACTATAACATTATTTGTCATATATGTAACAAAGAAAGTATATTGATACATTATTCAAAATTCACAAATTCATACACTATATTTCTGCCAAAATGTGATTTTTATTGTTTGTAACCTACTAGAATCTGTTCATAGCAATGTTCTTAAATAGACTAAGAAATCTTGTATACATAGAATTAATGCTTCCCTACATAATTAATGTCTTATCTCAAATGTTATTAGAAAAATTTACATATGTTTCTGAAAGGTACTAGTCACTCTTATACAAGGAAATTTGCATTTTAAGTTGAAAGCTACTTGTGCCCCAACCCTGATTTCCTCATAATACCTACTCTCCCCTCATACTGCTCCTGCCACCATAAAACTTCAAACTTAATATGTTACCGCAACCCCTCCAATCTCACCAAACTGTCACCTTTTCCTGTGCTCTCTTGAATGCCAAAGCTGTCCACAGTGAGCTGTCTTCTGTCCTTGACCTTTTCCTGTTTCTTGCATTGTCTCCTTACCATCACTGAAACCTCTCTCTCACCAATAAAGTGGTGGAGTCAACCTCCTCCTGTTCCCTGGCTGCTCCTTCCGTGTAATCCTCTGACCCTTTCCCATGCAGCTAAACAACATTGGTGGAAGTCCTGCTCCAACACTAACTTCATACACGACAAATTTATTTTAGCGTCCTACTTTGCCGCTCTATCTTGCAAAGAAATCCTACTTTAGACCCTCATATCTGCTCTAGCAACCAACCCCCTCGCCTCCTCAACACCTTCAAATTCTTTCTCTATCCAACCCTGCCATCCCCAGCTTCTTCCTTACTGCTTACAACTTTGACAACTCCTTTAGAAATAAAATTGACATATTCTGTCATGATATCTCAGCACGTCTCTCTTCCCATAACCTCCCCCTTCTTCACCAATCAACACACCCTCAATTCCTTCTCTCTCTCTCGAACCAATTAGGGTTGCCAATCTCTGGATTTTAGGCCAAAAAACGCTGGGATTTGAATCCTGGGATTTACGGAATTGAACTGCAGCCAGGCAGCACTGAGCACTTGGGGTCAGAGCGCGCTGCCCCGACAGGCAGGCTGTGCGGTGGGCTGAGCGAGTGTGACATCAGAGGTCACGCTGCGCAGCCCCACGCCAGGCAGGTGCGAGATTTTTGCTATTCATGTAGGTACAGTGTTTTTCATTTTTTGAGCGGCTGAAGACTAATGACTAAGGAAATGGAAGTTTCTAATTAGCTTAATTAGTCAGTAATTACCTTCCAAAGTATTGTTTTCTACTTCAGGGTCAATAGGGTCCACAGGGTTGACCTTGGGGTATAGCTGGATCTGGATCTACGGTCACCACGCAGTTAAAGCTTTTGCTACTTCCAGGATGCACTGGGTCCATCCTCCTCTATACCCCGTCCCCGAGCCACAGGCACCTCAGTTTTAGTTGGTGCCCGGCTGGAGTCGGGTCACCCTGTAACGCGGGGGGGGGGGGGGGCTGCATAGCAGCCCCTAAGCTTATTTTTTTTTTTTTAAGAGTTTATTTAATTTTTTTTACACTTTTCAGAGTGGCAGCTTGGACGTCCAAGCTGCCCCTCCTACACCCTGCCGACGCTGCGATGCCAGTACAGGTCTGGGGATTGCAGCGGGACCCCAGAGTCTGTTCTAGCCGGACTCTGGAGGGATCCCTAGGCTGCTGCCGGATCGCTGGGGAACAGGTAAGTCGCGGGTCACCGCTTCCACTGCATGCAGCCTTCAGCCCCCAGTCTCTGGGGACAGACTGGAGGCGCTAGCGGTAGCGGCGGGCTCCCCCTCTATGCAGGCATACCTCGCGTGTCCACTAGACCACCAGGGAATATAGTGGCAGTGGGAGCCGGCATCCTCGGGGTTAAATGCTAGCCAGGGGGGAGAGCCTACCCTGTCCAGCAGCTCCTCAGCTCAGCGCGCTTTTCCAGCGCATGGTCTGGCGACGCTGAGCTGCTTCCTCCTGCGACCACTCCTCTGAGGTCTCCGGTTGCCATATTTTCTATCAAGAGGCAGCGCAGATTTCGGGCAGCAAAATGGACTGGTCCCCCTGTGTACCTCTCCCATGGTAGGACAGTGTACACAGCACTATAGCCCTCCCAGACACTGAATCTGGGCAGGTTGATTGTAGTGTAAAGGTGCAGTGAGTATAACTTTCTGCATTGTATGTGACTTTTGCTAGTGCTGACTTTCTGTGCTTTATTTCTTCTTACTGTCAGTCTATACCTATTCTTTTCCTTCTCCTACACCCCTGGCAGGTGTGTTTGTGTGTGGGAAGAGCTTTTCTTGGATCTCACTTATATAAATTCATGTATTTGTGAGGTCGGTCACATACAGTTGCGTGCTACATGGTGCCATATCTGTGGGCTTGTGTGCTGCACGCTTGGGGGTGCGCCAGGAGTAAATCACTGAACTTCCCCACGGCGTTGATATATATCTGTGTGTGTATGTATGTATGTATGTGTGTGTGTGTGTATATATATATATATATATATATATATATACACACACACATACAAACAAACATATTTTACCATGTCTGATGAGGAAGTTGAGCGCTCCACGGCTCCCACTCTGTTTTCCTGCAAATGCTGCGTCACAGGTGTTAATCAGGAGGATTTATCACAGGATGGGCTGAGTGTGTGGTGCCAGCAGCTACCTGGTCCCTCTAACCCCCCAATTTCGCAAGAACCTACTTGAGCGGTGTTTTCTCAGGTGCTGGCTTCCATCGCGTACCTTCTGGCGGTCCCGACTACCCTCCCCCAGAGGGGATTACCCCAACCAGCCACCCCCCCTTCTCAGGGTATACTGCATCTGTTGCAGTCTCCCCCTGGGCCTCATGCTGTTAATCCATATACGGGGTTACCTATGTATATTCAGTCCCCTCCGGTGACACAGCAGTCCGTCATTCCCTTTCCAGGTCTACCTCAGGCGGGTCAACCACCATGGGTGGATGTGTTATCCAGTTCAGTCCAGAGTTTGGCGGCCTCATCTTCAGCCTTTCAATCTATGCTACGAAGTGACAGGCCTCAGAAGGCGTCTAAAGGCCCGGTTACGTCATCCCAGTCTGTGCAGGTATCAGACTCTGAGGCATCCTCGGATGATGGGGAATTGCTTGAGGACTCTGACTCGGATTCCCCGGTACGGGAGGTGGAAACGAAATCTTCCATTAATGTGCCGGCATTGGTTAGGGCTGTGCGGTCCATTCTTGATATAGAGGATGACGCACCAGCTCCTAAGTGTCCAAATTTCAAAGAGACAAAAGTGACTTAGGCTGTTTTTCCCCTATCTGACCAGCTGACTGACCACATGGCGGAGGCCTGGCAGTCGCCTAGTAAGAGGTTCCAGCCGCAGAAACGTTTAGCGTCTAGTTATCAGTTTCCTGCAGGTCATTGCAAAAAGTGGGAAATTGCCTGCGGTGGATTCTCATGTTGCTCGCTTAATCAAAAGCGCTAGTTTGCCTTTGCTGTCCATTTCCTCCCTAAAGGATCCCACAGACAGGAAATAGGAGACTTGTTTAAAATCAATTTATTCTCTCTCCGGGACAGTGGCCCCTCCGTCCATGGCCATCTCTTTGGTGGCTAAGGCCATTGAGAGCTGGGCCAATGTTCTGGAAGATACTTTTCCAGAGGATGCTCCGGAAATGCAGAGAGCTTTAGTGGGATAGATGAGGGATGCCGCTTCCTATATTGGAGGAGCGTCTTTGGATGCCAGTCTTCTGACTTCCAGAGTATCGGCTGCAGCGGTGTCTGCTCGCCGGTCTTTGTGGCTGCATTCTTGGAGAGCGGACGCGGATTTACAAGAAAGGACTAGAGGCCTTACCTTTTAATGGGAAATTATTATTTGGCCCAGACCTGGTCAAAATTGTGGATACCCTGGCTAAGTCAGCTTTTCTCCCTTCGGCTGCTGCATCTTCTAAGGCTAGGACCTCTGCATGTCGGTCCTTCGTACTCAGGGAAAGTCCCAGGGACAGTCCTTCCCGAGACAGTCGGCGACTAAGGCTGCCCCTAAGCCTAAGAAACAAGCGTGGAGTGCTAGACGCCCTTCTTCCAAGCCGGAGGGTAAACCACCTGCCTGATGGGACGGGCCTCCCTCTGGGGGATCCCAGAGTGGGAGGCCGACTTCTTCAATTCGCCCAGTTCTGGTACACCACCACGGATGCCCTTTGTTCGAGAAGGGGTATGCCCTCTCTTTTCATCACAGACCTCCCCATCAGTTGTTCTGCACGAGTCCTTCTCAGGACAAGACCAGGGACTTGCAGATTAAGGAAGCGATAGTCCTTGCTGAAAGCAGGGGTCATTGTTCCCGTTCCGCCTTCTCAACGTGGCACAGGTTACTATTATACTCTATTTCTGGTGCAGAAACCCAATGGGTCTCATCGCCCTATCCTCAATTTAAAGTCGCTGAACAAGTTCCTCAGAGTGCCCAAGTTCAGGATGGAAACTTTGCCTTCCATCATTCTGGCTATGGAACCTGGGGACTACATGGTCTCCCTGGACATCCAGGACGCCTACCTTCATGTTCCTATAGCGCCTTCACACCAACGGTACCTGAGGTTTGCTATACATCAACACCACTACCAGTTTCAGGCTCTGCCCTTTGGCCTCTTCACGGCTCCAAGGGTATTCACCAAGATTATGGCGGTTATGGCCGCCCATCTACGGAGCCAGGGTATACGGCTTCTGCCATATCTGGACGACCTCCTCTTGTTGGCAAATTCTCCGGAGGTATTTCTACATCATCTACACCTGACGATCGCTTGTCTGCAAGCACTCGGGTGGCTGATAAATTGGAAGTCCTCCCTGATTCCATCACAACGGATGGTTCATTTGGCAGCCCTGCTGGATTCTCATCAGCAAAAGATTTTTCTGACTCAAGAAAAGATTTCCTCCTTACAACTGCGGGTGTGCAGTTGCCTGAAGAGTTGCCGAGTGTCTGTTCACTCGGCAATGAGAGTTCTGGGGTCCATATTGTCAGCATTCGACATGGTGGAGTATGCCCAGTTCCATTCCAGGCCCCTGCAGGGACTGATTCTAACCAAATGGAACGGGCTACCACAATGGATCAGGACTCAGATACTGGTGTTGTCTCCGGAGGTGCGCCTGTCCGCTAGCTTGGTGGCTTCAGACATCTCATCTCTCCAAGGGTCGCCCCTTTTGGATCCCGGACTGGGTTCTGCTCACGACAGGTACCAGTCTACGGGGTTGGGGGGGCAGTAACAGGCCCCCTTTTACTTCAGGACTGATGGACTGCGGAAGAAGCGGTTCTCCCCATCAACATTCAGGAACTTCGGGCCGTGTACAGGGCCTTCCAGTTGTCTGGTCACGCTCTTCAAGGAAGGGCCGTGCAGGTTCAATCCAACAATGCCACCACGGTGGCGTACATCAACCATCAGGGGGGGACTCGCAGTTGAGCAGCGATGTCAGAGGTGTCACGCATCTTGGCAGTCTTCATTCCAGGAGTCCTCAATTGGGAGGCGGACTTCCTCAGCCGTCACGACGAGCATCCCGGGGAATGATCTCTTCATCCAGAGGTATATCAACTACTCGTGGACGGGTGGGGACTGCTGGAGGTGGACCTCATGGCCTCCCGTCACAATCACAAGCTGCCCGTGTACGGGTCCAGGAAAAGAGACGCCGGTGCAAGCCTGGTGGACGCGCTGTCCGTTAAATGGACATTTCAGCTGGCATATCTATTCCCTCCGATATCCCTTCTGCCTCGGGTCCTTGGGAACTTCAAGCAGGATGGCGGCACACTTCTGTTGGTGGCTCCGGCTTGACACAGACGTCCTTGGTACTGCGATCTTCGGAGCCTCTACATCGACGCTTCGTTCCTTCTGCTTCAACGTCGGGACCTGTTGTCTCAGGGACCCTGCCTTTACACTGTTCTGGGTCGTCTGTCTTTGACGGCGTGGCTCTTGAGACATCCTCCTTAAGGTCCCAGGGTATTTCCACCTCTGACATCAGCACAATGCTTCAGGCGCGCAAGCCTGCTTCCGCCAGAATTTACCATAGTGTTGCATACTTAATTGCAGTGGTGTGAGTCCAGAAACTACGATCCGCAGGCGTTTCGTGTTTCTAGGGTTTTGGCATTCCTTTTAATCTAGTTTGGAACTAGGCTTACGCCTCACTTCTTTGAAAGTTCATGTGTCTGCACGATCTGTGTGGTTCCAGTGTATGATCGCTGCTCTGCCAGATGTCCACACCTTTTTCCAGGGGGTTCTCAGGATTCAGCCTCCCTTTGTTCCTCCTGTGGCTCCTTGGGATTTGGTGGTGGCTTTTCGGGCCCTGCAGGGTCCTCCAATTGAAACTCTTGAGTCAGTGGAACTCAAGTGGTTGACTGTGGAGACTGCTTTTCTCCTGACTGTTGCTTCGGCCAGGAGGGTGTCAGAATTGGGGGCGCTGTCCTGTCGTTCTCCTTTTCTGATTTTTCACCAGGACAGGGCGGTGCTTAGCACTCGCCCCTGTTTTCTTCATAAGGTGGTTCTAAGTTCCACATTAATCAGGAAATTGTTGTGCTGGCATTTCAGTCACCTGATCTTTCGGCTGGTGAGGCTTCCTTAGATGTGGCCCGTGCTTTCAAAGTTTATGTGGACCGGACTAGTTCCATTCGTAACTCAGATTCCTTGTTCGTTCTCTTTGGTTTTCACGAGGGGTTGGCCTGCCGGCAAACAAACTTTTGGCCCGTTGGCTTCATTTGGTTATTTGTGAAGCTTATGCACAGGAGGGTTTGCCTGTTCCGGCCTCTGTTAAGGCTCATTCTACTCGGTCTGTGGGTCTCTCATGGGCTGCTGGCCGTGGCGCTTCGGCTGTTCAGCTGTGTAAGGCGGCCACTCGCGCTTCCATCCAGACCTTTCTGAGGGTTCTATGCGTTTGACACCTTCGCCTCTCAGGATGCATCCTTCGGGCGCCGGATTCTCCTTTCAGCACAGGAACGTCCCCGCCCTTAGTTGAACTGCTTTGGGACATCCCCAAGGTCAACCCTGTGGACCCCCTATAGACCCTGAAGTAGAAAACAAGAGATATGGTAAGAACTTACCTCTGTTATCTCTGTTTCTACGAAGCCCATAGGGTCCACAGGGCGCCCGCCCTGACGCTCCTGGCTTTATATGGGCTATGTGGCTAGTCACCGGTTTTTCCGTCTCCCTTTCAGTGAGTATGGTTCTTGTGTGTTCCAGTCCTCCTTCTCTCTGTTTGTTTTTTTTTTTGTTTTTTTTGTACTTCTCCGGCCTTGGCTACTTACCAACTGAGGTGCCTTTGGCTCGGGGTGGGGTATAGAGGAGGATGGACCCAGTGCATCTTGGGAGCAGCAAAAGCTTTAACTGCGTGGTGCCCATGGATCCAGATTCAGCTATACCCCAAGGTCAACTCTGTGGACCCTATGGACTTCGTAGAAATAGAGATAACAAAGGTAAGTTCTTACCATATCGCTTTTCATCCAAGCTGTCGAGAACAGGTCTTCTGCAGCACTCTGTGTGTGTCTGTGTGACCCCCGTGTGTGTGTGAGCCCCCGGAGCTAGCAGCAGGGAGAACTACATCTCCCAGAAGCCACCTTCCCTCCCAGCAGCTCCCTCCCCAGTGCATAGATGGAGGGGAGATGACTGGGAGCCGTGGAGACCACCAGACCGGTAAGTCTTTTTTTTTCTTTTCTTTATTGCACTGCAGGGTTTTCAGTACTGAAAACCCTGCATGCATTTTTAAAAAATTAAACCGCGTGTATCATGAACACCCACTGTAATCCAAATTTGGGTGCGAGGTCCGCGTGATTTTTTTGCGGAGAAAACCTTGCTTCCATTTGAATATGTCCATAACTGTGTGATTGTTAATTAATTAATATGCTATCCACATACTCTGAACTGTATAATTATTACGGTCCCAACTAGTACAGATGTGTTCTTTTCTACTGTGGCTCAAGTCTCGCCAAATAGCCTCTCTTGGCGCACCAGGTCCATCTTTTCCTTTCAAAATTTGCATCTTAGTCACATAAATATAACTACTGGAAGCAACAAAACTGTACAGCTAGTGTACACTGACCACTGGGGTTTGCGCATTTGTACATCTGTGAGAGACTTAGTCTGAATCTGTGTTAAAAGGGCTCCGATGTGAGCGGCCACATCTTGTCCTCACGACAAGGTCCGTTGTGCTTCATCTGCAACTTGCTATGTACTGATACTGTATATTATTCCATTCCTGAGAAGTGAAAGGCGCAGCCTAGCATGTTTAGTACATTGTGAGCGGCTTTTATTGAAATAAAAATATGGTGTGCTACGTGTCTCATCATCTCGTGCCGTATGGTGTAAATATGATCAGTTCATGAGGACATATCTGCAGTGCTGGGTACATACTTGACGGTGTGTGTAACCAGCAATGCCCGATGCGACTGGACGACATATAGGGCAGTCCGTAAACACTGCGCGATCTGGTGTACGACCGCCCGATATGTTCCCCTGCCGCATCCAGAGCCATGGTGACGAACGACACACTGGAGCGTGCGATATTGCGTACACACTGACACACCCTGCATTGTATAAAAGAACAGTAATTAAATTATAATGCTCTTTTGTATGTGGAAGTACAGATGTGTCCTCTTGCATCTTTTGCGGCAAATCATGCCACACATGCCGTGAAATGCGTATCCGCGAGCGGGTATGCGTGTTGTGTTCGCACCCGCTATTCCATAGTGGAAACGCGGCATAGCGTTGCACACGTGGTTGTGGCTAATTGCATGTCGCAATGTGTGCGCATCTTTGTAGGGTGATCGACAAAGATGCAAGAGAACACATCTGTAGCTGTTCATGTTTTATTACTATACTGCATACAATTAATGTATGTAATTCTTGCAGCAATTTGTTTTTGGTGGGTTTTTGAACCACATAAAAAGACTTAAGTTTGAGTACCACTTGCAAAATTCTCTGAAGAGTATGGATTCAAATAAAGAGTTGGAAAATGGAGACCTTGGATTGCGTAAATATTCATACATAGATGAAGATGGACCAATTTCACCCATTTCTGAGTCTGGGTAAGATGCTGTTGCATTATTGTTTCATAATTTATTGCATTGCAACATAACATGCTACATTTTATTATACTAATAATACGTATTGCCATTATTTCCAATGCAGTTCTTCTAAATGCATCCAAACTTTGTTATAATTCAAAAAAATGAAATAAAATTGTGAACCCAAATAGGTACATCATAGGGTATTATGTAGAAAGAGATTCAGCAGTGAGGTAAAAGTGCTAATTAATTTGTGAACTTTTTGGATGTTTGTTTGTGGTCAGTTTTAATAAAGTCAGTTTTGCACTATGGTAGAGTTTTTAAAACAGGCATCTTTATAGATGAACATTATTTGCGGAGAATCTGAGGATTCACCTAAAGACATCAGATAAGCTTTATAAGAATGTCACTTATGTACACAATTCTTTTATTTCCATTTTAGCCACCTTGTGTTTTGTTATATATCTATATCATATCTCATATTATATATAGCCCTAAGTTGTCCCATCCATTTCATAAGCAGTGGGAGCCAGAGTTCTCCCCCTCCTCTTCCCCCACAGGTAGTCCCACTGCAGAGGTGGGACTGACCATCTGAAGAGGAGCCTGAGGACCATATTTTTTAAATATTGAAAGTAAGGAATTTACTATAGGGGCTCATAGCATCATATTCTTTACTTAATAAATGTATCTCCCCAACACACCTCTCACCCCCACAAGGGTAATACACTACATGTTTTTTATTTTCTTTCATATATATCACTTGTGATATTTTCCCGGTGATTTCCCCAGTGCTGGCCTGAAGGTCAGTATAGTTAATGGGTGCAGGGTGAGTGGTGTAGGCCCACTTTGACCCATGCACTAATCATGTATACATCACCTGTACTGCATTATCGCTCTATTCCACTTTCCAGTGGAACTTATTTGTCCGAGACATTCTTTGAAGAGCAACACGAGCATTTATACAAGGTGTACTTGTTCCAAGCAGCATCCAAGGAGCATGAGACTATCCACATGTTCATTAGACTCTTCCTTAATTTAACTGTTTTTTTCCCCTTTTGTGCTTTGAGGGTTAATATTTTTTTTCATGTCTATGTTCTGTATTATGGTGATTTTTAATTTTGTTTTTCATCAGAAGCTGCATTTGGGTTGAGTGCTTCAAATTATTGTCCTATTAGTTTTTGCTTATGTTTAACTTTCTTCTTGACCTTATGAAGTTTTCGGCCTTCACATACCTAGATATGTATCTTATGCTCTTGCTTAATTATACCATTATATTATACATGGAATGCTGTACCTCTGAGATAGATCAGCCTATGCCCCCTTTCTATATTCCACTGAATAAAACGTATTAATACATTTTTTCCCCTTAACCACTGTCACTTGTGTACATTCTAGGAAACCCCATTCTCCATGTACAATCTTGATTTCAGTCCCCCTGAACAAGTTTTCTCTACTTTACCTCCTATACGTTTCTTGAGCTCATGTTTCATTGTTTCCAGACAAGACTTTGCTTTATTCAGCTTGTTTGTTCAATTTCAGATAATATTCACTTTTTGATTCATGCCTTTATTATTTGATAAACTTGGGGAAAAAAATATTTGGGAATTTTAAAGTCGATTGTTCATATTATTATTATTGCTCATCCTCAACAGTATTGGAACTTCTAATGGTAATTACAAATTATCCTGAAGAAAGTTGTCTATTTTTAAAATGTTTTTTTTTTCTTTGTTCTAGAGAAAATTATAATTGTGATGAAGATAAAGCAGAGGACTGTGATGTAGAAATTGTGGTAAGAGCTTTTTGATAGAGGGCATAACACAAAGCAGATATTATTAAATATAGTCCTGGCAAATTGCTGCCCTCTGGTCTGAAAAGCCATGAGCAATTTACTTGTATCACATCCATAACTATTGTTATAAATGTAAGTAGTAGGGTCAACAGAACAATAAACAAATGTACTATTTTAAAGATAGGTAAACTTAGCATCGTGGTGTTTAACTTTACTATCTTGGAAATGTCCAGACCTGCATCAGTTGTAATCTGGTATCTCGTGAGTCAGTTTAAACGCTGGCTAGGCTACTTATGGCAAGGTGACTTGAACATTCCTCTATCTACAGTGCCTTGCAAAAGTATTCACATCCCATTGGCTTTTTTTCTTTTTTTTGTTACATTACAATCTTTAAATTATTATTTTTTTTAATCTGAATTTTATGTGATGGATCTGCACAAAATAGTCTAATTTGGTGAAGTGAAATGAGAAAAATATATATAAAAAAGAATCTTTATAAATAAAATTCTGAAAATTGGCATGTGCAAATGTAATCACCCCCTTTGCTATGAAGCCCCTCAAAAGTTCTGGTGCAACCAATTACCTTCAGAAGTCACATAATTAGTGAAATGAAGTCCACCTGAGTGAAATCTAAGTGTCACATGATCTGTCAGTATAAACACACCTTTTTTGAAAGGCCCCAGAGGCTGCAACACCACTAAGCAAGAGGCATCACACCATGAAGACCAAGGAGCTCTCCAAACAAGTCAGGGACAAAGATATTGAGAAGTACAATTCTGGGTTGGGTTATAAAAAAAAAAAAAAATATCCAAATCTTTGATGATCCCCCAAGGCACCATCAAATCCATCATCATCAAATGGAAAGAACATGGTACCACAACAAACCTGCCAAGAGAGGGCCACCCACCAAAACTCACAGACCGGGCAAGGAGGGCATTAAACAGAGAGACAGCACAGAGACCAAAGGTGACCCTGAAGGAGCTGCAGAGTTCCACAGCAGAGACTGGTGTATCTGTGCATATGACCACAATAAGCCCTACACTAAATAGAGCTGGGCTTTATGTAAGAGTGGCCAGAAAAAAGCCATTAGTGATAAAAATATGAAGACACAATTTGAGTTTGCAAAAGGGCATGTGGGCTACTCCCCAAATGTATGGAGGAATGTGCTCTGGTCAGATGAAACTAAAATTTAACTTTTCGGCCACCAAGGAAAACGCTATGTCTGGCGCAAACCCAACACATCCCATCACCCCAAGAACACCATCCCCACAGTGAAACGTGGTGGTCGCATCATGCTGTGGGGATGTTTTTCTGCAGCAGGGACTGGGAAACTGATTCGGGTCGAGGGAAAGATGGATGGTGCTAAATACAAGGATATTCTTGAGCAAAACCTGTTTGTCTGCCTGTGATTTGAGACTAGAACGGAGGTTCACCTTCCAGCAGGACAATGACCCGAAGCATACTGCTAAAGAAACACTTGAGTGGTTTAAGGGGAAACATTTAAATGTGTTGGAATTGCCTAGTCAAAGCCCAGATCTCAATCCAATTGAGAAACTGTGGTCAGACTTGAAGATTGCTGTTCATAAGCGGAAACCATCTAACATGAAGGAGCTGGAGCAGTTTTGCTTTGAGGAATGGACAAAAATCCCAGGAGAAAGATGTGGCAAGCTCATAAAGACCTATCCAAAGTGACTTGCAGCTATAATTGTCGCAAAAGGTGGCTCGACAAAGTACTGACTTTAGGGGGATGAATAGTTATGCACGCTGAAGTTTTCTATTATGTCGTCCTAAATGTTGTTTAATTCACAATATAAAAAAAACCGCAACTTCACAGTTGTAGGCATGTTTTGTGAACGAAATGATGCACACCTTCAAACAATCCATTTTAATTCCAGGTTGTAAGGCAACAAAACATGAAAAATGCAAAGGGGGGTGAATACTTTTGCAAGGCACTGTATGATGTCACGTGTGTACCAGGAATACCTCATGTAAGGCATTACCACACACCGTGGACGGCACAGTGGCCGACCACAGGTGCTTAATGATCGTGATCGGCGCTGTGTGGCTAGAATTGTCTGTGGTAACATACAAGCGGCACTGGCTTAAATCATATCCACAATCAATGCATGAGGTACCAGATACATATCCAGTAGGTCAGTGCTGCGTTTTTTAGCTTCCATGGGATATAGGAGCAGAACAGCCACCAGAGTGCCTGTTAACACTACTAAACCGGACACATCGCCTCACCTGCCCTCGTGTCGTCGCTAATTGGACCCTGGAGGACTGGCAATATGTGGCATGGTCTGATGGGTCACGGTTCCAGTTGCTTTGGGCACTGGTAGGGTTCAAGTGTGGCGCAGACCCCATGAAGCCATGGACCCCAGTTTTCAACAAGGCACCATGCTTGCTGTTAGTAGTTCCTTATTGGAGTGGGGTGTGTTCACGTGGCATGGGTTGGGTCCGCTAGTCTCCCTGGACATGTCATTGACCGGTAACTGCTACATTCCATCGATTGCTTACCTTTGCAGCCCTTCATGGACTTCATGTACCCCCACAATGATGGAACATTCCAGCAGGATAATGCACCATATCGTCAGTCTCAAGTTGTCCAGAATTGGTTAGAGGAGCATTCTGGAGAGTTTTGATGAATAGCGTGGCCACCACTTTCGCCTAACGTGAACCTAATCGAACATTTATGGGTGGTGGAGAGGTTCAATTCGCATCCAAGATCCTGCACCTACAAATATCAGGGAGCTGTGGGAAGCTATCCAAAGGTCTTCGATGCTATGTCAAGTTGATGCACTTCGCCTGGCTAGAGGAGGTTCTACACGATACTAGGCATCTATCCCATGACTCTTGGCACTTCAGTGTATAATATTAATAAGAATAAAGGACTACATAGATATGAAAATAAATCACAGTTGAGTGAAATATCTAACAGTGGGGTCTGAATGTGCATAGTTAGACTTGCAACATTGATCATTTGGGACACATACCTGTGTTTTTAATTAAGGGCTACATGCATTACATTCCTAAAAGTGAAATTGGAATCTACAGTAATCCTTACCTATTCAGTATACAATATAATATGTAATTAAGCACATAACCTTTTTTTTTTAATGGAGTTCCAGATATAATATCAGTTATCTTATAAATAAAATTAATTGGTCAGTTTGTACGTCTGTCTGGTTATGCATTTGGACACCCCTGCATCGATTGGGATAAAACCAACGCGAGGTGGTCCAGTCGGATCCTGGACAGGTTTTAGGGGGGATAGGGTCCCAGTCGGACCTAATCTTGGTGTACCCTGGGCATTACTTTGACCCTGGGAGCCTGTTTTGAGCCTTCCACTAGATGGATTTGGACGAAAACTTCAGAGTGGTACCATTGGATAGCAGAAGACATACTAGGGGGTGTTGAGATCCCGGTCGAAGCTCTTGGTGGTGTATGCTGGGCAGCGACATCAGACTCTGGGCCTTCCAACAAGACCTGGTAATTCCCCATCCTCTCGGCGTCCCTGCTTATCAGGCATTTCTTTTCAGGAGCTCAGCAGGCTCCGAAACAAAATGCTCGATGACTATCTGTTTTCGGGCAGGCACCAGCGTTAACACACAGGATCTGTGAACGTATCACAGATCCTATGTGTATTCTCCCGAAAACAGATATTTTTTCAGGCAAATTAGATGGGATCTAATTGAATTGCCCAAAGATAATTCAAGCGTTACAATTCTGTTTTATTCCATCTGAAAAAATATCCAGTCTATTTGAAATCCCCCCCTCCCCCCATAGTTTGATTTGTCTAATATATGTCTGAGTCTGATTAAGAAACCTTGGAGAGCTCTAAGCAAGATATTAGTTTGGAGCCCTTCTCTCCTTTCGTACGAAAAAAACATTTTTTAGTGTAGGCCGGGCCCCTTGGTGCCCACTGGGTCCTAAGCTGAAGCCTAGGTTGTCTTCTCTATTATCCGACTCTGTGTATGGTAAATTTTATAAGGGGTAAGGGGGTTGAAATAAGTTGCCAGATTGAGTGCTCCTCAGCTCAGGTGTGCATTGTAGCTCAGGAGCCTCTCTAGCTTAAACTGGGGTACACACTTATGCAATTAAAGGGCTAATTGGCTGATCGGCCCAAAAATGTCATAGTTGTGTATGTAGGAGCATTAACTGATTCACACACTCCTTTATTGGTTGGTTTGGGAGGTTGGGGTTTTTAGTCCTGCTTGAAATTTCTAATGCTTGACCTCTTGATCCCCTTGAAGAAAGCATACACTTAGCTAAAAATATGGCAGTATTTTCAGTGTGCACACTGATCCAGTAGCACTGTACAACAAAGAAATACTATTAATTTGTTTCCTTTTTAAAAATAGTCATACTAAGTTGAGATCGAGGAAAAACGAGCAAGCATAGAACCTACACTGATATCTTCCTTCCATTGCTAAAATTGTGGAATCGCTCACGATGTTCGTCACTCACTGCCCCGCAGTTGTCAGGGAAGACGTTCAGATGATAGTCGAGAAAGTAACTTTTGAGTGACATGTTGCAGTTTATATGATGGTACTTTTACTAGAAGGTTGTTTACAATCTCAACATAGTTTTCAGCTCTTCTGTTACCCTGAAGCCATGCACTACACCTTTTAAAGGCTTCACAAACTTTCGCTTTAACCTGGAGGATTTGGTTGAAGTTTTCATCCTTAACAAGTTTGCGGACCAACAAAGATCTCTTCCTTAACTTTAGCGTCATTCAAAAGTGGAAATTTTCCTCTCAGGTACTTGAATATTTACCCATCTATGTTCATTCCCTTTGCATGTCATCCTGGCTTTTAACGTAAATTATAACCACAAAACTAAATGAAAGGAACATCACTCTTAACCTTCACTTGATGCAAGCTATATGCAGACAGTGAAAAAAACATATTCAGGTTTGCCAATCTATAGATGCCTAAATGCCCTAGTATTTAACAAAATACCCCTACATTATCATAAATGGGTCATATCTTGGAACCGAGAGCTGAGCATTTTTTTTAATGTTATATTCGTTCTTTGCATGCTGAAATCTGAATGAAATCTCGTATTAGAAGTTACTATTTTCACGTTTGAAACATTTTCACTGTTGCGCAGTGTAATCTCTCTGAGGATTGGAACGTTGATCTGATCTGCAGAGTGATCTGTAAAGTGTGTACGTATGCTTTACACTACTGAATGATTACAAAGAAGATATTGATTACTTCAGCAACAGTGTATCATTGTTTTATGAAGAGACCTTATCCTATCCCAAATATTCAATCATATTTCATTGTTTTATTTTAATTGAATTGATTCATCTAGATGTATATGTAGAAATGTTATTTATCCTTATTAAAAGACTCCAGCATTACTAGGATGCTACAGTTGAAAGATAATTTTACTATTGAAAGACAAAAAAGCATAAACCACTGGATGATGTAAACAATTATTACCTGAAAACCAGTGATAAGGGTGAGATTTCCCATTCATGACATTTGCCTCATAAACCCTTAAGAAATGTATCATTAATTTTAATAAATGGGAATTAAAAAAAAGAATAAGCTTCAAGTGACAGGAATTCGTGGCAGCAATTAACTGTACATGCTGGCAATTGTGGAATTAGAAGTCTCAGCAATTGCTGGAAGTTGTGGAACTAAAAGCTGAAGGGGGAATCCAACCCTGCGGCTAATTACCAGCAGCCGGCAATCCAATTAACGTGCGTCATCACCCCTAGGTGGACTTTTCCTCGCAGGTTCAGGATCTAGAAAGGAACAGGAACCATCGGGGGTTTCATGCACAGTTTACGTGGAATCAGTGGGTTTCTGAACGTTAACCCCTGATTTACCACTTGGGAAAAATGCTATTTCATTGAGTCGCATTTCCCTGCGCTGCGCGGATAATTAGTTTCCGGGTAAACACAGTGTCTAATTGGATCCCCACCCTAAGTATTTCCCATAAGCCAAGGCTTGCTAAACAGTTACACAATAGACTTTATTTTATGAGTGGAATCTGGAGGTCAGTACCTGCTCAGCCAATCACAAGTGGCCAGCATGTAAACCTTACTTGTGATTGACTGAGCTTTTCCCATTCATATCTGTGGGCATTGTATTTCATTGGGTATATTCTGTGTATATTGAAATTAATTGCTTATTCAAATTAATGGGGAAAAAGCAATTTTGTCCAGCAGAGTATAATCGCCTCAATTGATTGTAAATGTATTTATTTCTTCTTCAGGGTCCACAGGGGAGAAAATGGGGTGTAGGTGAGACTTGGAGGACGGACACCAACAGCAAAGCTTTTTAATCCCAGGATGCTCCGGTCCTTCCCCTTATACCCCGCCCACAGCCTGAAGGCAACTCAGTTTTGTTGGTGTCCGGCAGGAGCTGGATCACCGTTTTAACAGTGGGGCTGCTATTAAGCAGCCCAAGCTTATTTTTATAATTTTTACTTTTATTTTCATTTATTTTACTACTGAGCAGTAGCGCGAGGCAGTCCTTTGGAAGTCTGCACTGCTGCCCCATCAACTCTCCGCGGCACCGTGACACCAGGCCTTGGCTAGGTACTCCCGGCGGGGCTCTTAGGGGGACCTAGCTAGCAAGGCTCTCCGGACCCCAGACTGCATCCGGGGCTTCAGGGGACAGATAAGGTAGATACCCCCCCCCCCTAGCGGGAACCTGCAACTATGCGCCGTCTTGCCTCCGGTCTCAGGAGACAGACTGGCGGAGGTTCGTCCGGGACTCCACTAGACCACCAGGGCATTACTAGCACTGGCGCAGGGCACAATTAAAGCCAGGGGACCCGGTGGTGCATGTCAGCATAGGGGGAAGGCATCTCCCTCCAGCCGCTCCCCCAGCTCAGGGCGACATTCCACTGCAGTCTTACTGAGCTGCTCCTCCACCCCCTCTGAGACTCACAGCAGCCAGTTTCTGCATTCAGGTCTCTGGGAACACTGGGTCCAGTATACCTCTCCCTCTTGTATACCTCTCCGAGGGGCAAGGTTTATACAACGCTATATTCTACCAGCCACTGTGGTCTGTGTATTTGATTTTTGTGCCCACTGCAGTTATATTGTATATTCTGCATTTGTATATGACTTGTGCTAGCGCTGCTGTTTTCTTTCTTTCCTTCCGGTTACTGTCCGCTTATACCGTTCCCTTTATTCTACTATAATCCTGGCATAGTAAGGTATTTGGGGGTTCATTGTACCTCACATCTCCCTATATTTGCGAGGGTTATCACATACTATATATCTCTGTTGCGCACTACACTGTTCCATATTACACATACATCTAGGTTGCTCACTGCACTGTCAGATTGTGTGTTACATTATTCTTGCAGCTATGTCTGGCAGAGGCAAGACTAACAAGCCTGCTGCTCCCACTCTGGTGTCTTGTAAGTCCTGCTCAGCAGGCTTAACTTCAGAGGACCTCATTCAGGAGGTCTTTGTGCCTCTTGTTATACTGCCCCGGGCCCATCAGCCACTGTGTCCACTCCTCAGGACCCACCTTGGGCTACTTTTTCACAAGTGCTGGCAAAAATTGCGGACCACCTAGCGGTTCCTGTGGTAGCTGCCTCGATGGGATGGCCAAAGCAGGTACTCCCTGCAACTCATTTGCCTCCCCCGTGGGTAGACTTACTTTCTACCTCAGTGTAGAGTCTGGCAGATACTTCTACAGCCTTTCAACAAATTCTCAAAAAAGGATAGACCCTTACCTAGTAAACCTACTAAGCATGCTGTGTTATCTTCCCAGTCCACCCAGCTATCAGATTCTGAATTATCTTCTGCGGAGGCAGAAGACGCAGACCTATCTCACTCCATCTTCCCCTCCGTTGACAGGAACCCCACTCTAAATTGAATATACCTGCACTTGTGAGAGCTGTAAAATCTATTCTTCAAATAGAAGAGACAGAACCCGCTCCTAAGGCCAAAAAAACAGTATTTAAGCGACCAAAATGTAGTTTTACCAGAGTTTCCTCTCTGATCAGCTATCTGATCATACGAGTGAGGCATGGAGGCCCAGTAAAAGATCTCGGCTGCCTAAACGTTTAAGTTCCTTTTACCCTCTTCCCGCTACTGATTGCACTAAATGGGAAGTTCCCCCTGTAGTGGATTCCCAAGTGACACATCTAGTTAAGAATGCTACTTTACCTATCCATACTACAACCTTCTTGAAGGAGACTACGGATAGAAGGATGGAAGCTTATCTAAAATCTATATTCTCTCTTACAGGAACTATTACCTGTCCTGCTAGGGCTACGCCCTGGGTGGCAAAAGCCATTGAGAGTTGGGCAGAAGCCCTAGAAGAGACATTTCCCTCTGATGCTTCGAGGAAACAGCTGTCCTACATATCTCACATTAGAGATGCAGCCTCCTATTTGGGTGAAGCAGCTCTGGATACAGCTCTCCTAGCTTCCAAGGCATCTGCCACTTCTGTAGTAACCCGCCGTACTGTTTGGCTCCGCTCATGGAAGACAGATTCAGATTCTAAAAAGGCATTAGTCTCTGCCTTATTCTGGGGATATCCTGTATGGCCCAGAATTAAACAAAATTGTGACTACCTTGGCAGCTTCCAAGACGGCGTTCCTGCCCTCTGCATATAATGCGAAGCCTCAGATGTATCCTCAAGGAAAAGCTAAAGATCAGTCCTTTCCAAAGCATCAGGCATCAACTAAGGCTTCCAAGCCTAGGACCAAACAGACCTGGACTACTAGAAGCCTTCAGCCTGACTGGACGGGCCTCTCCCACTGATATGCCCTCTCCTTCTTGAGGTGACCCCCCAGTAGTTATTTTGCACAGGACCTCCATGGGACCCAAGCAAGGCCCTGCTGCTCCAAAAGGCCACTCCGTCCTTACTGCACTCAAGAGTAATAACTCTGGTCCCCTCCTCACAGTGAGGGAGGGGCTATTATTCTACCCTTTTCTTAGTTCAGAAATCGGTCTATCCTCACCCTCAAGTCTCTCAACAAGTTTATAAGGGTGCCCAGGTTTTGTATGGAAACCCTCTACTCTATTTTCCTGGCTATGGAGCCTGCAGACTTTATGATGTCTCTGAACATTTAGGTTGCTTTTTACATGTACCTATAGCGCCTTCTCATCAACAATATCTCCAGTTTGCTATACTACAGCAACACTACCAATTTCAGGCTCTGCCTTTTTGTCCTTTTAACGGCTCCTTTGGTCTTTACCAAGATCATGGTAGTTATGGTGGCCTATCTTCGTCATCAAGGGATCAGACTGCTCCCATACTTAGACAATCTCTTGCTGTTGTCCAGCTCCCCAGAAATTCTTCACTGCCATCTAGGTTGGCTGATCAACTGGAAAAAGTCTTCCTTGACACCTCAAAGAATGGTACATCTGGGAGCCCTCCTGGACTCACAGGTTCAGAGAATCTTCCTGACAGCAGACGAATTCTCTGTACAACACCGGTGCGCAGGCTACTACAGAGTCACAGAGTTTCAATTCACTCTGAAATGCAGACCTTGGGACCCATGGTGTACACCTTGGTGGAGTTCGCTCAGTCTCACTCCAGGCCCCTACAACACCTGATCCTTTCCAGGTGGAACGGGCTGCCCCATCTGCTTAGATCCCAGACGATGGGCCTCTTCCCGGAGGTTTGCCTGTCTCTAGCCTGGTGGCTACAGAAGTTCCACTTAGACAAGGGACGCCCCTTTTGGATCCCGGACTGGGCACTTCTCACCACGGACGCAAGCCTCCGCGGGTGGGACGCAGTGACCGGTCAGCACTCCTTCCAAGGCCACTGGACTGCAGCCGAAGCAGTCTTTCCAGTTAACATCCTGGAACTCCGAGCTATCTACAGAGCTCTCACTCTGGCTCAGGATATTCTTCAGGGCAGGCCAGTACAAGTACAGTCCGACAACGTCACAGCAGTGGCCTACCTCAATCACCAAGGAGGCACTTTAAGTAGGACAGCAATGGCAGAAGTGTCCTGCATTCTCACATGGGCCGAACGCTATTTCCCAGCCTTCTCCGCAGTGTTCAACCCAGGAATTCTCAATTGGGAAGTGGGTTTCCTCAGCCGTCACGACGTACATGCAGGAGAGTGGTCTCTATATCCAGATGTCTTTTAACTCCAGGTGAACAACTGGGGTCTACCGAATGTGGACCTCATGGCCTCAAGACACAACCACAAACTTCCAGTGTATGTAGCCAGGACAAGGGACCCCGACACTCTTCTTGGACGCATTATCCGTGAGGTGGACCTTCCATTTGGCGTACCTCTTCCCTCCAATATCCAGGGTTCTTCGGAAGTTCAAACAGGAAGGCGGCACAGTCCTGTTGGTAGCTCTGGCTTGGCCCAGACTCCATTGGTACTCCGATCTTCAAAGTCTCTCCATAGACTTTCCTCTTCAACTTCCTCTATGACTAGACCTGTCGTCTCAGGGTCCCTGTCTACATCCGGACCTGGCCCGCCTGTCTTTAACGGCTTGGCTCTTGAGACATCCCTCTTAAGGGCTAAGGGATTTTCTAACTCTGTGGTCCAGACCATGCTCAGAGCATGTAAATTGGTCTCGGACAGTATTTAGCACTGGATATGGCATACTTATTTCCAGTGGTGTGCTCCTAGAAACTATGACTGCACGTCTCCGCTCTGTTCATCTGGTTCCCGTGCAGAATTTCTCCTCTACCGGATATTCACACCTTCCTACTAGGTGTACTACGTATACAATCTCCCTTTTGTCCCTCCTGTTGCTCCGTGGGATTTGTCAGTGGTTCTCCATGCACTTCAGGAACCTCCATTCGAATCCCTGGAATCAGTGGATATCAAGTGGCTCACTACGAAGACTCTGTTTCTTCTGGCTATAGCATCTGCCCGTAGGGTATCGGATTTAAGGACGCTTTCATGTCGCTCCCCCTTTTTAATCTTTCATCAGGAGAGGGCTGTTCTTCAAACGCGCACGGGCTTCCTTCCCAAACTGGTTTCTCGTTTCCACCTTAATGAGAAAATTGTGGTCCCAGCCTTTCAGTCACCAGACCTCTTAGCAGGTGAGGCTTCTTTGGATGTGGTCCGTGCTCTGAAGATCTACGTGGACCGTACTAGATCCATGAGGAAATCGGACTCCCTCTTCATCTTATATGGATTCCATAGGAAGGGATGGCCAGCTAACAAACAGACTCTGACCAGATGGCTTTGCATGACTATCTAACAGGCTTATACTCAGACGGGCCTTCCTGTGCCGTCTACAGTCTCTGCTCATTCAACTCGCTCTGTGGGTCCCTCGTGGGCAGCCCAGCGTGGCGCCTTTGCTGAACACCTATGCAAGGCGGCCACGTGGTCTTCTGTCCACACCTTTCTTAGGTTTTATGCCTTTGATACATTTACCTGTCAAGATGCTTCCTTCGGGCGCAGGGCTCTCCTCTCAGTTCAGGAGCGTCCCCGCCCTTGAACAACTGTTTTGGGACTTACCCATTGTCTTCCCTGTGGAGCCCTATGGACCCTGAAGAAGAAAAGGAGCGTTCTGGTAAAACTTACCCTTGTTATCTCTTTATTCGAAGTCCATAGGGTCCACAGGTCACCAGCCCTGACGCACCTGGCTTCTATGGGTTTCTTCACTTGGTCACTTGTTTCCTTCTCTGTGTGAGAGTGTGATTCTTCTGTCTACCAGTCTTCCTTCTCTCCTACCCTGCTCCTGCCTTGGGCTTGTTAACAAAACCGAGTTGCCCTCAGGCTGTGGGCGGGGTGTAGGGCGGAGGACTGGCACATCCTAGGATTGAAAAGCTCTGCTGTTAGTGTCGGGTCCTCCAAGTCCCACCTACACCCCATTGCCTCCCCTGTGGACCCTATGGACTTCGAAGAAAGAGAGTTAACAAGGTAAGTTTTACAATAACTTTACTTTTTTAGTAGCTTAAAGAGTTTTGGGGATAAATTTATTTAAGGAGATTTTGACTTCTGTAAAAAAGAAGCATTTGATAGATCTTCCCCTAAGTAATTACAAGTGAACATATGTTCATTATACTAATTTCTCAAGAAAAGCTTTAAATAATACCAGTTTTAAATACTTTGCTTTAATTTGACTTTGTTTTTCCTGTTCACTCTAGTGCTTTATTAATATTCACTGCTTGTTCCTTTGGTATGCATCAGATACTACTACACTACTTGGCCTGTTGTATGTGCATACTCCATCTAAATAGTTAATCAAATATTAGCAGTAGAATTGTTGTTGTGAATTGATAGGCCACACAATCTGACATAATGAGGCCACCAAGTGCTGAACAATGTAGCACAATAATAATTGTCCTCAGTTGCAACACTTACTACAGAGCTATAAACTGCTTCGGGAGGCAGTGTCAGCAGGAGAAATGTTCTCCGGGAGAAACAGCCACACACAAGTCTCGGCTCATCAACGCCAAATGACAGCTGGAGTGTAAAGCAATTCCCCCGTGCAGTAAACAAGGTCCACAAAAAATTATTTGCTTAGAGTGGTGAAGAAGAACTTTGACTGGCATATACAGAGCCCTGATATCCTCATCAATGAATTTAGAATACCGTCTGCGTGCTAGGTCTAATTGCTCAACTTCAGTTAATCTCTTGTGGCTGATTGGATACAAATCCCCACCACCATGTTCCAGAATCTAGTGCAAAGCCTTCCCAGAAAAATAAAGGCTGTTAAACCAACTAAATACTAATGCCCTTTGATTTGGAATGAGATGTTCAAACACATATGAATGTGATGTTTGGTTATCAACATACTTTTGGCCATATAGTGTACAGATGTGTCCACATCTATCTTCCATGCACTACAAGTCACGCTACAGATAATGCAGGGGCGTTGTGTGACTCTTTAGCGCTGAGCATCTTTTCGTGCAACTTTTTACCTTCCAATTCGTCTTATTCGCACAGTGAATTTGTTGGCACAAGCTGCCTCTGCTGATTAAAATGATATGCAGCATGACTATTGTTCTGTGTGCAACTGCGGGTGTATCTGCATTCGAATTGCTACGTTATAGTGTTAAAGCCGCTGACACTAACGTAGCATTTGGAATGCAGATACACCAGCACTTGCACACAGAACATAGACATGCTGCATATCATTTTTATCAGCAGAAGCTGTTTGTGCTAACAATTTGCATCACTGTGCGAATAAGATGCATTTAAAGATAAAGAGTCGCACGAAAAGACGTTCGGCGCTACCGAGCCACAGCACGTCATGACTAGAAGAGCTGTTTAACGCGCAAGGAGGGACACATCTGTATATTACATTCCTTGTAATGTTCAGTAGTTGCCTAGCTTAAGCATCATAAGAAATGTAGCACAGCATTAGCTATAGAGCAAAAGGTATTTTGATTTAGATCCATCGCACTTGACTGTTACTGACTTAATTTTCTTTATTCTAGGAAAACAACTCATTTATTTTGGAAAGTAGAGTGCCCGAGAAGAAACAATGGAAAATAAAGAGAAAGTTAAAACAAAAAAAAGTCTGGAACAAATGACTAAAATTAATAGAGACATTAAAATTGAGAATGGGATAATAGATTTTGGGATGGGTTTTTTTCAGGTTCTCCTATAATGACGTTACATGGTCTGAGTCTCTCTTGAAGATTTACAGTTAAAATGAAGGAGGTGTGGATTGTATCTGTATACGTTGCTTAAAATTCACTCCGTCCCCTCCCATATCTTTGCTGTTTTATTGTTTTAGGGTTTTTTTGGGTGTAAATTAAATGTTAACCCCCACAAATTATTTTTCACTACACCATATCAACTCCTAACATCTGTTCACCATTGGTATTTTGTTATGCGCAGCACCAGCTTGCTTCTGTGAGGAAGACTGATGATTCTTCCAAGTATGCATTGCGCCTGGCACTTGTTAGGAGAGTGTCTTAACATTCAGGACTGGGAGGCTGTGAGACATTATATAGGCAAGAGAGACAAATAAAATTAATGTTGTACCATGTAGGCTGTTGCCCTTAAAATATATTGTGTGGGAGATTGCATTTTCATTACTTCTGATTTGGCATTCTGACACTTAAGCTGGGCACACACTTAGTGATGTGTACCCGGATGGGCCAACATATCCTACCGTAGGTACACATTGAGCAATGTAATGAACAACAGAACGATCCCTCGTTCCATTACCTGCAGCGGCTCTTCATGTGATGTTGGCTGTGCAGCACGGCTGACCGGGCGGTATCGCATGCGATCGAGGGAGCATGCAGATAGTCCATAAACACTGGACGATCCAGCCGATATATATAATTCAGATTCGGACGGAAACTACATATCTGGCAGACATCGTCCTAGTGTGTACCCAGCTTTAGCCATTGCATAGGTGCACAAATCAATGGATATACTGTATATGCCACAAACTTACTAGAAGTACTCCAAACTGTAACCTCCAGAACAGGAATAGATTTATACCATCCTCTTGTTTCTGTATTCCCACTTACATGGTGGAAAGAGTATCACCATCTGATAGTTTTCCCTAGTTAATCCTAAAGCATAGATAGATCATTTTTAAATGAAAAAAAAGATAATATACTGCGCTCTGAAAACAATTAGTGTCTGTAATGTGGACTATAAGTTGCACTTACCTGTGCCATGAATATAATTAAATATATAGTATACATGTGTTAGTAATGAGGCGGTACTGCTGGTATCATTCAAATGCAAAGTCAAACAGACAGTGTCCTTATTTCAATGTTTCTGTACTTTAATGGACTTTCATCAAGAACACAAAGTGCTTACCTTAAATACACAAGAAGAACACCCTGTGACAAATGAGCGCCATCCATGCATGCCGTGGCAAAGTCATCGCAACAGCGTGACACACACTTGACCACTTCATGATGTCATGTGTACCTCGGCGTGGCTGGGGATGTGTATAGTGATCATATATATAAATATATATGTGCCTGTGCACAGAGGTAGGCACTCCATATGTTCAGGTGCTAAACCAAACGATACATGTGTGGAAAAGAACCTCTGAAAACGGTTTTAATGCAGAAACTGCTTCTTGCACCAAAAAGACTGACGTAGTTTGAATGCATAAACTGTTTCCAGAGGTTCCTTTCTGTGGTATGTGTGTGTATATGTATATATATTAGGGGTGAGCGGGTTCGGTTCTACTCTGTTCCGTTCGGATTTAAAAACCGAATCTTATTGGCTATCAGCTGTCACGAGTTTTGGATAGCCAATAACATTCTGTTTTGAAAACCGAACGGAACCGAGTAGAACCGAACCCGCTCACCCCTAATAAATAAATATATATATATATATATATATATATATACACACATACATACAGTCAGGTCCATAAATATTGGGACATTGACATAATTTTAATATTTTGGCCTCTATTCACCACCACAATGGCTTTGAAATGAAACAAACAAGATGTGATTTAACTGCAGACTTTCAGATTTAATTTGAGGGTAATTACATCCAAATCAGATGAACGGTGTAGGAATTACAACGGTTTCTATATGTGCCTCCCACTTTTTAAGGGGCCAAAAGTAATGGGACAAACTAAACAATCCTAAATCTAACTTTCACTTTTTAATACTTTGTTGCAAATCCTTTGCAGGCAATTACAGCCTGAAGTCTGGAACGCATAGACCTCACCAGACGCTGGGTTTCATCCCTGGTGATGCTCTGCCAGGCCTCTACTGCAAATGTCTTCAGTTCCTGCTTGTTCTTGGGGCATTTTCCCTTCAGTTTTGTCTTCATCAAGTGAAATGCATGCGCAAATCGGATTCAGGTCAGGGGATTGTCTTGGCCATTGCATAACATTCCACTTCTTAGCCTTAAAAAACTCTTTGGTTGCTTTTGCAGTATGCTTCGGGTCATTGTCCATCTGCACTGTGAAGCGCCGTCCAATGAGTTCTGAAGTATTTGACTGAATATGAGCATATAATATTGCCCGAAACACTTCAGAATTCATTCTGCTGCTTTTGTCAGCAGTCACATCATCAATAAATACAAGGGAACCAGTTCCATTGGCAGCCATACATGCCCACGCCATGACACATCCACCACCATGCTTCACTTATGAGGTGGTATGTTTTGGATCATGAGCAGTTCCTTTCCTTCTCCATACTCTTCTCTTCCCATCACTCTGGTACAAGTTGATCTTTGTCTCATCTGTCCATAGGATGTTGTTGCAGAACTGTAATGGCTTTATTAGATGTTGTTTGGCAAACTCTAATCTGGTCTTCCTGTTTTTGTGGCTCACCAATGGTTTGCATCTTGTGGTGAACCCTCTATATTCACTCTTGTGAAGTCTTCTCTTGATTGTTGACTTTGACACATATACATCTACCTCCTGGAGAGTGTTCTTGATTTGGCCAACTGTTGTGAAGGGGTTTTTCTTCACCAGCTAAATAATTCTTTTGTCATCCACCACAGTTGTTTTTCGTGGTCTTCCGGGTCTATTGGTGTTGCTGAGCTCTCTGGTGCGTTCTTTTTAAGAATGTTCCAAACAGTTGATTTGGCCACACCTAATGTTTTTGCTATCTCTCTGATGGGTTTGTTTTGATTTTTCAGCCTAATGATGGCTTGCTTCACTGATAGTGACAGCTCTTTGGATCTCATATTGAGAGTTGATAGCAACTGATTCCAAATGCAAATGTCACACCTAGAATCAACTCCAGACCTTTTACCTGCTTAATTGATAATGAAATAACGAGGGAATAGCTCACACCTGTCCATGAAATAGCTTTTGAGTTGATAGTCCCATTACTTTTGGTCCCTTAAAAAGTGGGAGGCACATATTCAAACTGTTGTAATTCCTACACCGTTCACCCGATTTGGATGTAATTACCCTCAAATTAAATCTGAAAGTCTGCAGTTAAAGCACATCTTGTTTGTTTCATTTCAAAACCATTGTGGTGGTGAATAGAGGCCAAAATCTGAAAATTCTGTCAATGTCCCAATATTTATGGACCTGACTGTGTGTGTGTGTGTGTGTGTGTGTGTGTATGTATATATATACACACACACCATTGTATGTGTGTATGTATATGTATATATATTAATATACATACACACATACAATGGTGCTTGAAAGTTTGTGAACTCTTAAGAATTTTCTATATTTCTGCTGAAATTCAGCCTAAAACTACCTCAGATTTTCACACAAGTCCTAACAGTAGAACGAAATCAAACAAATGAGGCAAAAAAGTAGATGTGCTCATTTTTTTTTTTTTTTATTGAGGAAAATTATCCAATATCACATGTCTGTGAGTCTCAAAAGTATGTGAACCTTTGCTTTCAGTATGTGGTATGACCCCCTTGTGCAGCAATAACTGCTTCCAAACATTTCCGGTAATTGTTGATTAGTCCTGAACATCGGCTTGGAGGAATTTTACCCCATTCCTCCATACAAAACTGCTTCAACTCTGTTATGTTGGTGGGGTTCCTCCCATGAACTGCTCACTTCATGTCCTTTCACAACATTTCGATTGGATTAAGGTCAGGACTTTGACTTGGCCATTCCAAAACTTTACATTTATTCTTCTTTAACCATTGTTTAGTTGAATGACTTGTTTGCTTTGGGTCATTGTCTTGCTGCATCACCCACGTTCTCTTGAGATACTGCTCATGGACAGATGTCCTGACATTTTCCTTTAGAATATTCTGGTATAATTCAGAATTCATGTCCATACATTGATTTGTGAGAACACATGGTAAATGTCCACCTCTACACTAATTACTATAACTATTCAGGCTATTTGCACAATTGTTCTCTATCTTGTCCATTGGAGGACATAGTTGGACATACTATATATCTGTTTATATAATATGCTATCTATTTTGATTATTAATTGGTACCTGTACATTAATTTGTTGTGTTGTGTTTAGACTACTAGTTTTTCACTTTACAATAAGATCAAGGGGAGAAGGTTCAATTATTTTTCTTGCGGCTTTAACTAATGGGATTCTGACGGAGCAGTTCAATTGTTGCTCTGATCGGACGCAAGTGCCACAGGCACACGCATTTCTGCTTTCAGCCTCCTGAGGTGGCAAGAAGAAATTAGCAAAAAAGTCTGGTTTGGGCACCCTAAACAGGACTTTAGATGGGTTTAGTCGCGTTATGCTGCTAAAGCCGATGCTTTTGGGCGCGATAATTAATGGGCACCCAAACCAATTGAATTACTCTGTGGGGTTCCCATTAATTATCGCCACCCTTCACTTCATCTACGAATATCATCGAGACTTGTCTGTCATCTGGTGGCCTCATCTTCCAGGTTCCTGGGTCTCCTTTTTTTCTGACCTGATGGAAATATATATGTTTGTGTGAATCGCCCAGCAGTTGTGTGACAATATTTTCTATTTTAACACATTTAAAATAAAGCCTTTTATGCTTCTGTCGCAATTCCAATACTTTTCTTTGAACATCTAACCTGACATTATAGCAGCTTTCATCTCTTTTTTTGCTGTATTTAAGAATGTCATGAATTTCCCTCACATCAGACGGCAGGGAACCAGGACTTTTATCATGTACACTTCTGTTGTTGGAAACGGACCTTTCCTTTGACCCTTAAGGTTCAAACAAAGAATAGCTGCTTCTTGTTTTCTTCTTAACAGAGTTAAGGTTTCTCATGCTTAAACCTCTTATTGGCACACCAATTGGCAGACTTTGCTTGAACTGCTGTAACTTTCAGCCTTGATGCACTGTATTGGCTACTAGCATGCTTGTCTGGTAACTCATCCTCTCAAAGAGCCACCATTATCCTGAGAACCACCAATATCATGATTTTCAGACCTTGGCTTTATATCTGAGGACGTACTGGCACAGCCACTCTCAGATTCTGGACTCATGTCCACAAAACATACTCGAATGCTTATTCCATCGATCCACAAACTTTATCTCATGAGTTTGATGGCTATCAGCCACTTCAATAATGCTCATATCTCTCGGATCTTATTGGGCATCCACTTGTTGCTCATAGAAAATATAGTTAACTTCAACATGTTCCATCAGCACAGATTCAGATTCATCCTCCACAGAGGTCTTTAATTTCAGCTTCTGTTCAGCAATTTTACCTGCTTCAAGCCTTGTAATGTGTGAGAAATTTGCAACCTCACAGACAAATTTAGCTGCATTGCAAGTTCCATGCTGGCTGCATAAATGCACTGTTTCACATACAGGAGTATTACACTTAACAAGACTGTCAATATTAATTTTCTTGGGTTCTGTATTCTACTGCAAAATTGTGTGACCCGGTCACATTCACAGCAGTCTGATCACATGGCGACACCATTGTCTCATTCTTGGAAGCCATCAATATCTCTGTAGGCTTATGTAGATCTTGTACCTTTGCTTCAAGGGACAAATGACCATCATCTGCATTTGTTAGCTCCACAGCACCAACTTTAGACACAGCTTTATTATCTGGAACTGTAACCCTTTGTGAAGACTTCAGACATAACGGGAAGCTGAATGTCCCTGCTGCAAGGTATCTCACCCACCTTTTGCAAGACACTCTTAGCGAGTTTCCCAACTTTAATACTTCGGTCCAATCTTGCGCACGTGTACATCTCCATTGTCCAAATGCTGCTGAAAGATATCCTTCTGGAGTATCTTGCGTTGTTCAAGCAATTCACTGTTTGTTTTCTGTTCATTATACAAGTCACCATCTCTAGCATATCCACTCTTCATGTGCCAGCCTTTTCACGATCAACCAGTAGTAACTTGAAATTCTGTATTTCTGTCCCACTAGGTTCGGTGAAGACATTGAATGCCATTTTGGGACCAGAATCCAATTTCAGCGTGTTATCCAATTATTTTTCCTCTTCTGATTTTCCCACTTCCAAGTGCCATTTGTCTTTAATTGCAGACAGCTGTACTTCTAGCTGGGTAATTTTATGTATTTTACATGCATAGCACTTTGTTTTTATGCACTAGTAAATAAATTTATATTTTAATCTTACATTGAATGTGTTTTAATCTCACAGAAATATTTATATATTTTTTAAGTTTTATGTCGCTCATGCACTTTATATGGTCACATATTGTTGCTATTTTTATTAATTATACTAATATCGCTTTTAGCAAATTTATAGGCGCTCACTATCGATACTTTTATCACACGTATGTATTTATGTAAAAAAAGAAAAGGTAAACAAGTGTATAATGGTGAATTTATTTAATTTTTATTAATGCATAAGTACTTATTTGATGCTGTATCTGTACAATACCCTTCACACAAC